>JAPDOI010000164.1:0-1416629 GCA_029168955.1 Aplectana chamaeleonis
GCTTCGCCGACCCTCTATTCTATATAGTATTCGTTCGGCTTTGCCGACCCCCCCTCCCTCTACGTAGTATTCGTTCGGCTCCGCCAAACGATGGGCCGGCTTCGCCGGCCACCCTCCGTGTAGTATTCGTTCGGCTTCGCCGGCCACCCTCCGTGTAGTATTCGTTCGGCTTCGCCGACCCGCCTTCGTCTACATAGTATTCGTTCGGCTTCGCCGAACTGCTGCCGGCTTCGACCGACCTGCCGACTCCTCTACTTAGTATTCGTTTAAAAATCCGCCGAACGATGGGCCGGCTTTCCCGGCCACCCTCCGTGTAGTATTCGTTCGGCTTCGCCGACGCCCCTCCCTCTACGTAGTATTCGTTCGGCTTCGCCGACCCCCTCCCTCTACTTAGTATTCGTTTGGCTCCGCCGAACGATGGGCCGGCTTCGCCGGCCACCCTCCGTGTAGTATTCGTTCGGCTTCGCCGACCCCCCTCCCTCTATATAGTATTCGTTCGGCTTCGCCGACCCCCCTCTCTCTATATAGTATTCGTTCGGCTTTGCCGACCCCCCCTCCCTCTACGTAGTATTCGTTCGGCTCCGCCAAACGATGGGCCGGCTTCGCCGGCCACCCTCCGTGTAGTATTCGTTCGGCTTCGCCGGCCACCCTCCGTGTAGTATTCGTTCGGCTTCGCCGACCCGCCTTCCTCTACATAGTATTCGTTGGGCTCCGCCGAGAACTAAGTGTCGGCTTCGACCATGGACCCCTCCCTCTACGTATCGTCGGTCGCCGGAACGACGGGCCGGTTTCGCTGCAATCTTCTCCCCTCTACGTGGTATTCAAATAATCAATGAACGACAGGCCAGTATGACCGCTGCCTTCCGGCTACATTCGTTTCCTTCATGAAACCCCCTCCTTCTACACGGTATTCGTTCAGCTCCAGCCGAACGATGAGCCAACTTCGCCGGGCACCCTCTCTGATGAGCGATATTCGTTCGGCTCCGCCGAACGACGGGCCTGTTTCGCCGGCCACCCTAACTCTATGTAGTATTCGTTCGGCTTCGCCGAACGACGGGCCGGCTTCGCCGCCCCCCCCTCCCTCTACGTGGTATCTCGTTCGGCTCACACGCCGAACGATGAATGCCAGCTTCGCCGGCCACCCTCCGTGTAGTATTCGTTCGGCTTCGCCGGCCACCGTGTAGTATCTGTTCGTTCGTTTCGCCGGCCACCTCCGTCCGTGTAGTATCTCGTTCGGCTTCGCCGACCCCCTTCCTCTACATTAGTATTCACGTTCGGCTTCGCCGAACTTCTTAGGCCGGCTTCGCCGACCCCCTCCTCTAATACCGTAGTATTCGCTCGGCTCAGCCGAACGACGGGCCGGGTTCGCCGACCCTTTCTCCCTCTACGTAGTATTCGTTCGGCTCCGCCGAACGACGGGCCTGTTTCGCCGGCCACCCTAACTCTATGTAGTATTCGTTCGGCTTCGCCGAACGACGGGCCGGCTTCGCCGCCCCCCCCTCCCTCTACGTAGTATTCGTTCGGCTCCGCCGAACGATGGGCCGGCTTCGCCGGCCACCCTCCGTGTAGTATTCGTTCGGCTTCGCCGACCCCCTTCCTCTACATAGTATTCGTTCGGCTTCGCCGAACTATGGGCCGGCTTCGCCGACCCCCAACTATGGGCCGGCTTCGCCGACCCCCCTCCCTCTACGTAGTATTCGCTCGGCTCAGCCGAACGACGGGCCGGTTTCGCCGACCCTTTCTCCCTCTACGTAGTATTCGTTCGGCTTCGCCGACCCCCCTCCTTCTACGTAGTATTCGTTCGGCTCAGCCGAACGATGGGCCGGCTTTGCCGGCCACCCTCTCTCTACGTAGTACTCGTTCGGCTTCGCCGACCCCCTCCCTCTACTTAGTATTCGTTTGGCTCCGCCGAACGATGGGCCGGCTTCGCCGGCCACCCTCCGTGTAGTATTCGTTCGGCTTCGCCGACCCCCCTCCCTCTACATAGCATTCGTTCGGCTCCGCCGAACGACGGGCCGGCTTCGCCGGCCACCCTCTCTACGAAGTATTCGTTCGGCTCCGCCGAACGACGGGCCTGTTTCGCCGGCCACCCTAACTCTATGTAGTATTCGTTCGGCTTCGCCGAACGACGGGCCGGCTTTGCCGACCCTCCCTCCCTCTACGTAGTATTCGTTCGGCTTCGCCGACCCCCCTCCCTCTACATAGTATTCGTTCGGCTCCGCCGAACGATGGGCCGGCTTCGCCGGCCACCCTCCGTGTAGTATTCGTTCGGCTCCGCCAAACGATGGGCCGGCTTCGCCGACCCCCCTCCTTCTACGTAGTATTCGTTCGGCTCAGCCGAACGATGGGCCGGCTTTGCCGGCCACCCTCTCTCTACGTAGTACTCGTTCGGCTTCGCCGACCCCCCTCCCTCTATATAGTATTCGTTCGGCTTCGCCGCCCCCCCTCCCTCTACGTAGTATTCGTTCGGCTCCGCCGAACGATGGGCCGGCTTCGCCGGCCACCCTCCGTGTAGTATTCGTTCGGCTTCGCCGGCCACCCTCCGTGTAGTATTCGTTCGGCTTCGCCGACCCCCTTCCTCTACATAGTATTCGTTCGGCTTCGCCGAACTATGGGCCGGCTTCGCCGACCCCCCTCCCTCTACGTAGTATTCGCTCGGCTCAGCCGAACGACGGGCCGGTTTCGCCGACCCTTTCTCCCTCTACGTAGTATTCGTTCGGCTTCGCCGAACGACGGGCCGGCTTCGCCGGGCACCCTCTCTACGAAGTATTCGTTCGGCTCCGCCGAACGACGGGCCTGTTTCGCCGGCCACCCTAACTCTATGTAGTATTCGTTCGGCTTCCTGCCGAACGTGGACGGCCGGCTCTCGCCGACCCCCACCCACTCCTCTACATAGTAGTCGTTCGGCTTCGCCGAACTAAGTGCGGGCCAACTTCGCCGACCCCACCCTCCCCCCCCCCGCCCTCTACATGGTATTCGTTCGGCTCAGCCGAACGATGGGTCGGCTTTGCCGGCCACCCTTCATCTACGTAGTATTCGTTCGGCTTCGCCGAACGACGGGCCGGCTTCGCCGACCCTCCCTCCCTCTACATATTATTCGTTCGGCTTCGCCGACCCCCTCCCTCTACTTAGTATTCGTTTGGCTCCGCCGAACGATGAGCCGGCTTCGTCGGCCACCCTCCGTGTAGTATTCGTTCGGCTTCGCCGACCCCCCTCCCTCTACGTAGTATTCGTTCGGCTCCACCAAACGATGGGCCGGCTTCGCCGGCCACCCTCCGTGTAGTATTCGTTCGGCTTCGCCGAACGACGGAACCAAGTGGCTTCGCCGACCCTCCCCTCCCTCTACATATTATTCGTTCGGCTTCGCCGACCCCTCCCTCTACTTAGTATTCGTTTGGCATTCCGCCGAACGATGGGCCGGGCTTCGCCGGCCACCCTCCGTGTAGTATTCGTTCGGCTTGAGCCAGCCGAAGCCCTTCTTCCCTCATTACATAGTATTCGTTCGGTTCCGGCCGAGCGAGATACTATGTAGGAGGTCGGGGAATATGGCTCGAACGAATACTCTTCCAATCTTCCAAAAAAAAACTTTCGACTACTTCCAAAAAAAAAGAGTTTGCTTACAAGCGGGAGTATCTGAGCCTTAATTGTATCTGAGCCTTGTAGTTTACAAGCCGTATTGAACTTCGCGCCCAACCCCATCAAATCTTTTTCAACTTGATCGGCGCAAATGAAAAGTTATGCGGAGGAATAGTATCTCACAAAATCATATTTTAGGGTATTCAGTGGTTTATAGCACGAGGCACATTCAGTATTAGTATAGTACATAAGTAAAAATAAGGTGCGTGGTGATGCTATGTGGCGATGAATCCTCTGTTTGGGCCACCCGCTTTTCGTCCCGCCGCCTCGCTGCTACTCGGTTGCTCCTGATGGGAGTAGCTGCTTACTTCATGTGACTGTGGTATGTCGAGGTGCGAGCGTTTAAAGGGCCTTTTGATTGTATTGCTGTCCTTACTGGCGGTTGGAGCCACCACTGGTATCAACCACGAGTGCTGAACCCCGTCAAGGAGAGAGACATCAGAAAGCCATTCGCCGATGCTCCAAGCAAACTCAATCTGCAAAGATGGCACGATTCACAGCAAGAACGACTCCGTCTATTGCGCGAGGAGCACACACAATTCGTACGGTGTCATCTGGAAAGGGCTGCAGTAAATCCCTAGCTGGGAGAGTGGCGCCGCCCTGTGTCTGCACATCCGAGTCTCAGCTCGGAAGGAGGGCCAGATGGGCCCTGGCATCGCTGCGCTGTAGTCACTCTACTATGCTTATGGCATATGTTAGCAAGATTGACAGCAACAAATCGGACGTTTGTCCAGAATGTGGAATATAAGGCCACGAGGTGCATATTTTTATCTAGTTTAATTGTCCGGAGAGACCAACCACGCTAACCACAATGGACCTATGGACGAATCCATTACTGGTCGCCCAGTTCCTCAACCTATGACAAAACCCTCGACGTGGCTGCAAAGAAGAAGAAGAAGATCAACCACTCCATGTCCACCCATGATACCTACCTAACCGAGAACTATCATACTGTGTGCCTGGTGGGCCTACCCTGATGCGCTTTCGCATTCGAATGCTGTATCTCTTGGATAGATATTTCGCATAATTAGAATCAGAGTGTTTTCTGTGTTCGCACCTCAGCTTTCCTTTTTAATCGGCGTATCTCTCAAAAACAGTATCTTTTCTATGCTCAGAACTACTTGCGCAATAATTAACTCCCCGATTCACAAATGTGTTCGGTTTCTTTCAGCCCGGAGATTGCCCAGTTCGTATTGTTTTGATGCACTTCCTCTTTTTCTCTTTGTGTTATGAGTAGTTTTCTTTCTCACGTGTGAGCCCAGGTTGTCTATTCTCAGGTGTTTTGTAGCACGTCAACACTGACGTATAAATAAACAATAAACAATAATTCGGAAGATTCGTTCTCTTCCTTCATAAAAAACTTGAGAACGCAAAAGTCCGCACAAGAAATCCTTTTCCTGTGGCTGTATTCATGAAAGTACGGGGAGCATCGCGGGAAGGTGTTTATAATCAGCCAATGTATGCGGCGAGCGGACTTCGGACCCTCCCGGGAGGCTCCCGTAGTTTCATGAATACGGCACTGGTTAGGGCCCAGTGGATCGTTGCATCAGATCACTGCGCAGCTCCTGACCCTTCCCTTGGTGACCAATATTTTCAAGAAAATCATGATCCCCCTGCGAAAATCATTCCGGAAATAAAGTTCGTACGATCCCCACACCAAATTCTCTATTTGGGCCAAATTTTTCAAAATCTCCCTCATCTTACCCTCGATGCCCGAGCAGCTCGCAGGAAGGAGCTTGGCAGCCCAATCCCTGCGTTGCGGCTCGTTTTGATAATAGGTGAAAGCGTGGCCGTGTGGTGCTCCGGCCCCAGCCCGGGCACCTCGTAATCGATGCGGTGACGGCCATCAGTGCATCGATTATTAGGTGCCCGGGCTGTGGCCGAGACAACACACGACCCATCTTTCACCTCTTATCAAAGCGAGGCGGAATGCAGGCACTGGGCGGCCAAGCTCCTCCCTGTGAGCTGCTCGGCCATCGAGGGTACGTTGTGTCGCAACGCAACTCCGCTTGACCCTGGTTGTGGCTAAGAAATGAGAGGAAAAACTAGATGGAATGTGGAATGGAGAACAATATTCCGCTTCTCGTACACAATAGCAAACCCAGTCGTCTGTGTTTGGGCCACGATTGCAGGCCTGAAACGTTACATGATTTGAAGCAAGTCGAAATGCTTTTTGTGGAATGAGAGAGCTTTAAAAATATGTTAGAAACAGGAGCGCTAACACCTAAAGCTTTCCTCTGAGAATTAAATGGGCTCAGAAAAGTAGACAGGTCTCCACATCGTGAATTCTGGCTTTTGATTTTATTGACCTCTATCATTACGCTTTGAGAATTTACATAACCACGCTTGAACCTGACCCTAGACCAAGTCCATTGGAGCTTGGTCCAGATAATACCTATTGATTTTGCGTGGGTTATATCCTGTTTCTTCGTTTTCTACTCATAAGCATTCCTCATGTGATAAATCATATTATTTCATATCTCCTTACGTGGCATATTGTCCGATGACGATTTAATTGGAATCGGAGTTGTTCTCTACCATAAGACTCCAGTGGTCGAGGGACCCCCTCATGCAAAGTGGCTTTCGGAGAACTCGGTCCCGCCAGGTTGCGGTGGCGTTGTATCCCGGTGTTGCGCCCACCCCAAACTTCACAACAACCCGAGCTCTCCTTCTCATCCCAAATCAAGAGAGTAGGTTGCTCAGGAGATCCATATTCCTTAACGAAGCCGGGTTCAAAAGTGGCCGTGCCAATGGGAATGCGTTGTGTTACCCGTGATGCTGCATCAAAACTTTAGTGTACCTGTATCATTTTAGTGTATGGCTCGTTTTGATTTCCTTGCACCTGTCTTTTCTATAGTCAAGAATATGATGATTTTTTTTCTAAATTTCAGATTGGGTGATTCCATCACCCCTATTCACGATCACAATGACAGATTACATGGCTCAGATGCTCAACGAGCTCATGGGTCCACAGCGCAACTCCTTACCTGGAGAGGTAAACCTTTCTTTTCTCCCTTTTCGAAGTTTGAATCTGAATTTGTGCACACACGGGCGCAGATCTGTAGGTTAACAACAGTTGTTATTCTGTCATACAAACCATTATAAATTGCCATCACCACAAAATTCTCACGATAAACAAAATTGGTGATGATAAAGTGTAGGATATAAAAGAAATGGAGAACGGTGCAGGGTTGAGCAGGGTTTGGTTCTTAAAAAAATAATAAGAAAAGTCAAAAAAAAAGAAAGACGGTGGGGGGGGGGCTCGTACGATTTGACCGAACTTTGCCACCAACTTGGAAAACAGCTCAACATATCATTATATCGGGCACCAAACATGGAAATCTCTAGAAAGAAACACAACAAGACTTCGCGAGAATTTTGTGCCGATGGCAAATTGTAAACTTATCAATCGTACCCCCACTTCATCCTCGCGTTTTGTAAGGGTAGGAAAATCTGCGGTTACAGTGAGAGTCTATAATGAAGTAGAGGGTGTGCCCGGGGCTGACCAGAATTGCACTCAAGCATACAGTTGGCACGGACCGTCCTGACCGTTTTGGTTTCCTTTCGACGTTCTGTGCGATCCGCGCCACCAGTAGGTTGGGCGCAGGGTTGAGCAGCCCGTTGCGCCAATTTTCTTCGGAGCTACGACCCCCTCCCGTTGACAATTTTTTCCTGGAAATTTCATAAATTTTTGCGACCCCCCTCCCGAGATAAAAAAAATCTTCAAGTTTTTGGATGTATAAAAGTTGGAAAAGTTCAAATTTTGTGGTTAAATTCGGTCAAATCGCACGAGCCCCCGATTTTTTTTTCGAAATTTCCCAATTATTTTACGACCCCCCGTTGCGCCGAGTCGCAACTCTGCTCAACCCTGGTTGGGCGTCCGAACACGTCTATGTGGTATTGGGGACTAGGAAGGTAAAAACAGGTGGTATCGGACGCCGGGGGGGGTCAAGCGAATTATTAAATGTAGCACTAAGTCGAGCTCCTAGTGAAGCGAATATTCTGGAATGTTCAATTCAGAAGTGGTCAAATGTTTGGAATTAGAATCGTCGTGTACCAAATCCCTCGCTCGGCATTGATAACAATGCCGCGCTTTCAGAATTGCCTGAATCAAAGTAGCCTGCAACGAAAAGATTTTTTGAAATGTTCAATTCAGGAGTGGTTAAGTGGTTAGAGCAGTTTGCCGTGGTTGCGACTTGTGCACGCCTGATTTTCTCGCAGCTCAAACTTCGCTTTCGTCTGGGGCTCCCTCCCCTTTTTCAAACTCAGGGGTAGAAAAAGTCTTGAGAAATGTACAGTCGGCAGCACTAGCACTATCGGTGAATGTAGTTAGCGTCAGCGCGAACTCGGTGCGCGTATGTCACAACATATGCGCACCGAGTGTGCGCCATTGCGAACTACACTAACCAAAAGAGTCAGTGCGCTTCGTGCCGGATGTATTTTCCAAACAAAATCAAACTTTCGCCTTTAGCTCAACCTTAAACGCACAGACCACACTCCGGGGGAGGGGGGTGGATATTATACTCAGGCCACTGTGTCCTGGAACCCAGCTATGCGCGAAATCATAATTCGTTCAAATGATCATAAAAAGCGAGCGAAGAGTGCTGCCGTGATGTTGTACATTCGTGCCGTGGCAGTGTGGAGGAAAGAAGATCGCCTCCGTGCAAACCGACGTCATCCCCTCCACGAAGATGGTTTTGTCATGGGAAAGGTGCTGGCCGGCCGCGTCTCTCCTTCGGATTCTCCTGCTAAGGGCCGGCGTGGAAAGGAATCCTGGACCCGCTCAGAAGAAGAAGAAGTACCTAACATTGGCATGGATCCTGAAGAGACTTTGCGTTCCTCGTTGGAGGTTGGCGCAAACTCGGTGCACCTATGTTATAGCATAAGGCACTGTGTTTGTGCCAACCTTCAACAGTGAACGCAAAGTCTCTTCCGGATCCATGTCGACGTTATGTGCCACATGCGACAGAGATGTCACTTCGAATGGGACCAGCGTCCAATGCTTTGGATGCCAAAGGTGGGTGCACTTCTCTTGTTCGGGTCTCAGTTCTGTGAAGCATCATAACTCTTCTTTTCGCCGTGTTATATGCTCTTCACCTTCTAACTCTGATTCCTCAAACTCCAATCGCCCCCTTTCCATTGTACATATCAATCTCAACGGCCTTCATGCTGCCGAGATGTCGTATGTTCGTGCCGTGGCAGTGTGGAGGAAAGAAGACCACCTCCGTGCAAACCGACGTCAATCCCTCCGCGGAGAGGGTTTTTGTCATGGGAGAGGTGCTGGCTGGCCGCAGCTCTCCTGAAGATCCTACTACAAAGAGCCGGCGGCGAGAGGAACCCAGGGCCCGCTCAGAAGAAGAAGAAGTACCCATGTGCGACATGCGAAAGAAATGTCAATTGGAATGGAACCAGTGTCCAGTGTTTCGGATGCCAAAGGTGGGTGCACTTCTCTTGTTCGGGTCTCAGTTCTGTGAGGCACCACGATTCTTCCTTTCGTAGTATTGTGTGCTCCGCCTCCAGTAACCCTAATTCCTCATCTACCAACCGCCCCTTCTCTATTGCACACATAAATCTCAACGGCCTTCGCGCCAAGCTATCTGAACTAACTCTCTTCGCCCGTACTCATCACCCGGATGTTATCATGCTGCCGAGATGTCGTACGTTCGTGCCGTGGCAGTGTGGAGGAAACAACATCACCTTCGTGCAAACCGACATCACTCCCTCCACCGAGAGGGGTTTCGTCATGGGAGAGTCGCTGGCTGGCCCCAGCTCTCCTGAAGATTCTACTACAAAGGGCTGGCGTCGAGAGGAATCCTGGACCTGTGCAGAAGTATCAATGTGCCACCTGCAGCAAGAAAGTCAACTGGAATGGAACAAGCGTCCAATGCTTTGGATGCCAAAGGTGGGTGCACTTCTCCTGTTCAGGTCTTAGTTCTGTGAGGCATCACAACTCATCCTTCCGTTGTGTTCTGTGCTCCGCCCCCAGCAACTCCTGATTTCTCATTCACCAACCGCCTCTCTATTGTACATATAAATCTTAACGGCCTTCGCACCAAATTGTCTGAACTCTCACTCTTCGCACGTACTCATCATCCGGATGTTATTATGGTTCAAGAAACCAAACTCTCTCCCTCTACCACTTATCCCCCAACCAAACATTCCAGGTTACACTGCCTATCGCATCCCAAGGACAGCTCTTGGAGGCGGAGTTTCTACGTTTGTGCTTTCTAACTTACCTTCTCATCTAATTTCAAATGTTCCTAAGGACGGTACTCTCGAGTGCGTTCCCGTTCACCTCCCTCTTAAAAACTCCACTATCTCTATTTAATATTTACATCCCTCCTACCACTTCTTGTCCCCCAACCTACAACCCCATACCTCTTCTTAAGCAGTTGCATGACTGCTCTCTCTCCCCATCAGCTGTCTTTGCAGGTGACTTCAATGCTCACACGTTCTGTTCTGCGCTTGAGTCCGACGCCAGAGGGGAAGACGTCGAGGAATGGGCTGAGGAGTGTGATCTGGTTATCCTCAACGATGATCAGCCTACTCGTCTCCTTCCTACGGCCGACCTTCTAGCCCGGACATCTCCCTCGTTTCATCCAATCTTTCTAATTCTTGCACATGGTCCACTTCCACAACTCTTCCCAGCGACCACATTCCCGTCTTTCTCCATATTGATCTCTCAAACTCTCTTGCCCCTTATACTGGTATTCGTCAACGTTCTTATCTCAATTTAGGCCTTGCTGACTGGGTCCTGTTCAGAGAGGTTGCGCTCCGCCAGGCAGCTGAGTATCCATGGAATGGCGATGTGCACCAGAAAAGAGCATCACATATCTGACGCCATCCGGAAGGCTACAAAAGCGGCCATACCTGAAGGACGTGTGAAAAGTTTCTACCCTAATGTCACCAGGGAGATTCTACAGAAGATCAGGACAAAGAGATGAAAAGAGAAGCTGAGAATCATTTGGACCCTGAGGTGGCCAAGCTGGATGAAGAGATAAGAAAGGATCTGGACAAGCACAAGAAAGACAGTTGGGAGAAGTTCACTGAAAGGTTGAACTTTAAAACCGACGGAACAACTGCGTGGAAAGTATTGAGGAAGATATCTGGCAAGTGCGCCCCCTCCTCGAACTCTACCATAGAGTTCGATAACAGCGTGTTCAAATCAGGAAAGGCTGCCGCATAATGCTCTTGGCAAAAATTTCTTCATCACATCGTACCAAGCGTGGCTTACAAAACAGAGTCACGGTAAGAGAACTACGCCGCCTGCCGCTGATGAACGCCACTGAGGCCTTTACTCCTGCTCAGGTGGAGAAGGCTATCAAGGAAATGCGGAACTCGAAGGCTCTCGGACCTGATGGTATCTCAGCAGCCATCTTGGAAGAAGCTTCCCACGGAACTTCTACCGATGATCGCAGATATCATAAACACTTCTTTCCGAACCTGCACTCTACCACAAGCATGGGAAGACCGCCAATGTGATACCCTGCCTAAGCCAGGCAAATCGCAAAGCACGGTGGAAGGGCTATCGCCCTATTAGCCTGTTATCACCGATCGCGAAAGTAGCCGAAAAGCTAATCGTAAGGGACCTGGCAGAGCAGAATGAGGCACAGCAACATCAACATGGGTTTCTTCTTCTTTGCAGCCACTGAGAGGGGTTTCGTCACAAGTTGAGAAACTGGGCGACCAGCACTGGATTCGTCCACAAGTCTATTGTAGTGAGCGTTGTTGGCTTCTTCGGACAGTCAAATAGGTGTTTAGTGTCGTGGCCTTGGTTTCCACAGTCCGGGCACACGTCAGGCTGACTATTGTCGATCCTGTGCAGGTAAGACATAAGCAATGGAGAATGTCCGCAGCGCAACGAAGCGAGGATACACCTGGCGCGCCTACCGAGCTCGGACTCGGTATCACATACCCTGGGCGGCACATCACCGAGAATAGGGTTGACGGCCGCTTTGGCGAGATGATCCTTCACAAACCGGGTGTGCTCCGCGCGTAAGAGACGAAGCCGTTCTTGATTCGAGTCGGTCCATCTCTGTACATTCACTTTGTTCGGAGCATCGTCAAACGGCACTCTGATCGATCCCTCTCTCACGGGATTTAATAGTCTTCTCAACGGATGATTAGGTTGCTTAAGGACATTAATAAACATCTGCTGAGCCTGGAGCTGACAATGCTCTTTCACTGGCAAGATACGGGCCTCGGCGTGAAGGTGCTCAATCGGTGAGCTTTTGCACATCCAGTGGCTATTCGTAGTGCAGCATTCTGAATTCGCTGCATCTTAGTCCAGGAACTGTCCGACACGATGTGCTGCCAGACAGGTGCAGCATACTCCAATGCAGGCTGCAGAATAGCTCGATATGTCCGCAAGATTGTCTCTCTGCTGCCACCCCAGGACGTTCCTCCTAGAGCTCCCAACACATTAAGCTTTGACTTGATAATTGCCTGCTTCTGTTCAGCCTTTTTGTGAAACTTCAGCGATGGGTTCAAAACGAGGCCCAGCAGTTTAGGAAATTGCGCTGTAGGCAAGAGGTCACCATCCCACCTGACAACAGGTTGGGCGCTGTGTTCCTTTGGGTCAGATGTGAATACCGAAACAGAAGACTTCGCCCGCGGAAACTGTGCGGAGCATCATACTATCGAGAAAGTTTTTAAGCTCGACGAGATAGTCGCTGATCTTGTTTGCGGCTACCTGTATGTCACGATTACGGCACAAGATGATGATATCGTCGGCATACGCAACAATTTTATGTCTTCAGGAGGCTCAGGTAGGTCTTCAATATACAGGCTGAAGAGGGCAGGTGACAAAACTCCACCCTGCGGCACACCGGCTGCTACAGGTATACTATCGGAGACGTGATTCTGGAATAGCACTTTGGCCCGACGACCTTTCGTAAACGCTGCTATCCAACGCTTCTGCCACGGTTGCAGCGAGGACTTCAATAGTTTCTCGGACAAAAGTCCTAGGTTAACAGAATCAAATGCTTTGGTTAGATCGAGGGCAACGGCCACTGTTCTAAGAGGCTTTCTGAAATTGAACCCATCGACCGCATAGCTGACAATCTCCAGAAGGGCAGTGGTGGTGGAGTGAAGCTTTCTAAACCCATGTTGCTGCCGAGATGTCGTACGTTCGTGCCGTGGCAGTGTGGAGGAAACAACATCACCTTCGTGCAAACCGACATCACTCCCTCCACCGAGAGGGTTTTCGTCATGGGAGAGTCGCTGGCTGGCCCCAGCTCTCCTGAAGATTCTACTACAAAGGGCTGGCGTCGAGAGGAATCCTGGACCTGTGCAGAAGTATCAATGTGCCACCTGCAGCAAGAAAGTCAACTGGAATGGAACAAGCGTCCAATGCTTTGGATGCCAAAGGTAGGTGCACTTCTCCTGTTCAGGTCTTAGTTCTGTGAGGCATCACAACTCATCCTTCCGTTGTGTTCTGTGCTCCGCCCCCAGCAACTCTGATTTCTCATTCACCAACTGCCCCCTCTCTATTGTACATATAAATCTTAACGGCCTTCGCACCAAATTGTCTGAACTCTCACTCTTCGCACGTACTCATCATCCGGATGTTATTATGGTTCAAGAAACCAAACTCTCTCCCTCTACCACTTATCCCCAACCAAACATTCCAGGCTACACTGCCTATCACATCCCAAGGACAGCTCTTGGAGGCGGAGTTTTTACGTTTGTGCTTTCTAACTTACCTTCTCATCTAATTCCAAATGTTCCTAAGGACGGTACTCTCGGGTGCGTTCCCGTTCACCTCCCTCTTAAAACTCCACTATCTCTATTTAATATTTACATCCCTCCTACCACTTCTTCTCCCCCCAACCTACAACCCCATACCTCTTCTTAAGCAGTTGCATGACTGCTCTCTCTCCCATCAGCTGTCTTTGCAGGTGACTTCAATGCTCACACGTTCTGTTCTGCGCTTGAGTCCGACGCCAGAGGGAAGACGTCGAGGAATGGGCTGAGGAGTGTGATCTGGTTATCCTCAACGATGATCAGCCTACTCGTCTCCCCTTCCTACGGCCGACCTTCTAGCCCGGACATCTCCCTCGTTTCATCCAATCTTTCTAATTCTTGCACATGGTCCCACTTCCACAACTCTTCCCAGCGACCACATTCCCGTCTTTCTCCATATTGATCTCTCAAACTCTCTTGCCCCTTATACTGGTATTCGTCAACGTTTCTTATCTCAATTTAGGCCTTGCTGACTGGGTCCTGTTCAGAGAGGTTGCGCTCCGCCAGGCAGCTGAGTATCCATGGAATGGCGATGTGCACCAGAAAGAGCATCACATATCTGACGCCATCCGGAAGGCTACAAAAGCGGCCATACCTGAAGGACGTGTGAAAAGTTTCTACCCTAATGTCACCAGGAGATTCTACAGAAGATCAGGACAAGAGATGAAAAGAGAGCTGAGAATCATTTGGACCCCTGAGGTGGCCAAGCTGGATGAAGAGATAAGAAAGGATCTGGACAAGCACAAGAAAGACAGTTGGGAGAAGTTCACTGAAAGGTTGAACTTCAAAACCGACGGAACAACTGCGTGGAAAGTATTGAGGAAGATATCTGGCAAGTGCGCCCCTCCTCGAACTCTACCATAGAGTTCGATAACAGCGTCTTCAAATCAGGAAAGGCTGCCGCATAATGCTCTTGGCTAAAATTTCTTCATCACACGTACCAAGCGTGGCTTACAAAACAGAGTCACGGTAAGAGAACTAAGCCGTCTGCCGCTGATGAACGCCACTGAGGCCTTTACTCCTGCTCAGGTGGAGAAGGCTATCAAGGAAATGCGGAACTCGAAGGCTCTCGGACCTGATGGTATCTCAGCAGCCATCTTGAAGAAGCTTCCCACGGAACTTCTACCGATGATCGCAGATATCATAAACACTTCTTTCCGAACCTGCACTCTACCACAAGCATGGAAGACCGCCAATGTGATACCCCTGCCTAAGCCAGGCAAATCGCAAAGCACGGTGAAGGGCTATCGCCCTATTAGCCTGTTATCACCGATCGCGAAAGTAGCCGAAAAGCTAATCGTAAGGGACCTGGCAGAGCAGAATGAGGCACAGCAACATCAACATGGGTTTAGAAAGCTTCACTCCACCACCACTGCCCTTCTGGAGATTGTCAGCTATGCGGTCGATGGGTTCAATTTCAGAAAGCCTCTTAGAACAGTGGCCGTTGCCCTCGATCTAACCAAAGCATTTGATTCTGTTAACCTAGGACTTTTGTCCGAGAAACTATTGAAGTCCTCGCTGCAACCGTGGCAGAAGCGTTGGATAGCAGCGTTTACGAAGGTCGTCGGGCCAAAGTGCTATTCCAGAATCACGTCTCCGATAGTATACCTGTAGCAGCCGGTGTGCCGCAGGGTGGAGTTTTGTCACCTGCCCTCTTCAGCCTGTATATTGAAGACCTACCCGAGCCTCCTGAAGACATAAAAATTGTTGCGTATGCCGACGATATCACCATCATGTGCCGTAATCGTGACATACAGGTAGCCGCAAACAAGATCAGCGACTATCTCGTCGAGCTTAAAAACTTTCTCGATAGTATGATGCTCACAGTTTCCGCGGCGAAGTCTTCTGTTTCGGTATTCACATCTGACCCAAAGGAACACAGCGCCCAACCTGTTGTCAGGTGGGATGGTGACCTCTTGCCTACAGCGCAATTTCCTAAACTGCTGGGCCTCGTTTTGGACCCATCGCTGAAGTTTCACAAAAATGCTGAACAGAAGCAGGCAATTATCAAGGCAAAGCTTAATGTGTTGAGAGCTCTAGGAGGAACGTCCTGGGGTGGCAGCAGAGAGACAATCTTGAGGACATATCGAGCTATTCTGCAGCCTGCATTGGAGTATGCTGCACCTGTCTGGCAGCACATCGTGTCGGACAGTTCCTGGACTAAGATGCAGCGAATTCAGAATGCTGCACTACGAATAGCCACTGGATGTGCAAAAAGCTCACCGATTGAGCACCTTCACGCCGAGGCCCGTATCTTGCCAGTGAAAGAGCATTGTCAGCTCCAGGCTCAGCAGATGTTTATTAATGTCCTTAAGCAACCTAATCATCCGTTGAGAAGACTATTAAATCCCGTGAGAGAGGGATCGATCAGAGTGCCGTTTGACGATGCTCCGAACAAAGTGAATGTACAGAGATGGACCGACTCGAATCAAGAACGGCTTCGTCTCTTACGCGCGGAGCACACCCGGTTTGTGAAGGATCATCTCGCCAAAGCGGCCGTCAACCCTATTCTCGGTGATGTGCCGCCCAGGGTATGTGATACCGAGTCCGAGCTCGGTAGGCGCGCCAGGTGTATCCTCGCTTCGTTGCGCTGCGGACATTCTCCATTGCTTATGTCTTACCTGCACAGGGTCGACAATAGTCAGCCTGACGTGTGCCCGGACTGTGGAAACCAAGGCCACGACACTAAACACCTATTTGACTGTCCGAAGAAGCCAACAACGCTCACTACAATAGACTTGTGGACGAATCCAGTGCTGGTCGCCCAGTTTCTCAACTTGTGACGAAACCCCTCTCAGTGGCTGCAAAGAAGAAGAAGAAGGATGTTATCATGGCTCAGGAAACCAAACTCTCTCCCTCTGCTACCTCTAGACATCCAAACATCCCGGGCTACACTGTATACTTCGGCATCGAATAATTTCGAGTCATCCTGAAAATGGATTTTTCTTTCGAATGACAGAATGGTTCGGGCCGTCTTCGGTTTTCATACAAGAAGTAAGAGGCAAGCTTTACATAAGTCATGCCATAGCAGAATCCTTTGCCTTCACAAAATCATAATTATCAATTATTCGAAAAATAGTCGACATCGAGTCATAATCGACTATTTTTTCGAATAATTGATATTCATGATTTTGTGAAGGTAAAGAAATCTGTCAAGACATGACTTTTGAGAAGCTTACCTCTTACTTGTTGTCTGAAAACCGAAGACGGCTCGAACCAGTTTGTCATTCGAAAGAAAAATCCATGTATAGGATGACTCGAAATTATTCGATGCCGAAGTATACTACACTGCTTATCATACTCCTAGGTCATCTCAAGGAGGCGGAGTCTACTTTTGTTCTGTCCTCTCTTCCCTCTCACATTATTCCAAACACTCCAGTGGATGGCACTCTCGAGTACATCCCCATCCATCTACCTCTAAAAACACCACTTTCTCTTTTTATTATATACATTCCTCCATCTACATCCTGTCCACCAACATACAACCCTATCCCTCTACTCAAGCAGCTGTATGACTGCTCTCTATCTTCCTCAATTGTCTTTGCGGGTGACTTCAATGCTCAAACGTTCTGCTCGTCGCTCGACTCTGATGCTAGAGGAAGTGAGGTCGAAGAATGGGCGTAGGAGTGCGACCTGGTTATCCTTAACGATGGCCAGCCCACTCGTCTCCCTGCCAACGGCCGATCATCTAGCCCAGACATCTCCCTCGTCTCTTCTAATCTCTCTAACGCTTGCTCTTGGTCAACATCCACAACTCTTCCCAGTGATCACATTCCTGTCTTTGTCGATATTGACCTTTCTAACTCTCTTGCTCCCTATGCAGGTGTTCGTCATCGTTCTTATCTCAATTTAGGCCTTGCAGACTGGAGCCTGTTCAGGGAGGTTGCACTCCGCCAAGCGGCCGAATATCCGTGGAATGGCAATGTACACTAGAAGGAGCGCCATTTCTCTAATGCCATCAGGAAGGCGATGAAAGCTGCGATCCCTGAAGGTCGCGTCAAGACCTTCTTTCCCAATGTCACCAGGGAGACACTGCAGAAGATAAGAACAAGAGACGCAAAGAGAGCTGCAGATCACCTTGACCCAGACATCGCAGAGCTGGATAACGAGATCAGGAGGGACGTTGACAGGCGCAAGAAAGAATCTTGGGAAAAGTTCACTGATAAGATGAACTTCAGAAGTGATGCAGCAGCAACGTGGAAGGCTTTGAAAAAGATCTCCGGAAAGTTCACCTCCGCCAACAATTCCACGATTGAATTTGAAGGTGGAGTCTTCAAGTCAGGGAAAGAGGCCGCAAATGCTCTCGGGAAGCATTTTTTCATCACTAGAACCAAGAGAGAGAAGCAGAACAGAATAACTGTGCGGGAACTCTGTAAATTGCCACACTTGGCTGAAGATGAAGCAGTCACACCCGCTCAGGTCGAAAAGGTGATAAAGGAGATGAGTAACTCGAAGGCAGTAGGGCCAGATGGTTTGAGCACAGGAGTCCTCAAGAGACTGCCCTATGAACTCCTGCCCCTTCTCGCTGACGTCATTAATACTTCGTTTCGCACATGTACATTACCCCAAAATTGGAAAGTCGCTCGTGTGATTCCACTGCCGAAGCCGGGAAAGTCACCATCCACGGCTAATGGGTACCGGCCGATCAGTCTGCTCTCACCCATTGCCAAAGTTGCCGAAAAACTGGTTGTGGAGGAGCTGGCCGAACACAACAACAAGCAACAGCATCAGCATGGTTTCCGTAAATTACATTCCACCACTACGGCCTTGTTGGAAATTGTGAGCTATGTACTGGACGGCTTCAATGCCTGAAACCCCAACGTACTGTTGGTGTGGCCCTCGACTTAACAAAGGCATTTGACACTGTCAATCTTGGCCTACTATCAGAGAGTCTGTTGAAGTCTACCATTAAGCCATGGCAGAAGCGGTGGATAACTGCCTTCTTTAAAGGACATCGGGCAAATGTGCTATTCCAGGGACATGTTACCAATAGCATCCCCAGCGCCGCTGGTGTCCCTCAAGGAGGAGTTTTATCGCCTGCACTTTTCAGTTTATATCTTGAGGATCTGCCCGTTCCCCCTCAAGACATCAAGGTCGTTGTATACGCGGATGATATTACTATTCTATGCCGAGATCGCGACATTAAGGTAGCCGCCAGTAAGATCAATGACTACTTGATCGAGTTGAAATGTTTCTTCGATCGCAAAATGCTCACAGTCTCTGCCTTCAAATCATCCGTCACCGTCTTTACCACTGATAATTCAGAGCACAGTGCCCATCAGGGGTGTGCGGCAATTGCCGTTTGCCGATTGCCGTTTGCCGTTTGCCGGCCATTTTCGGGGTTTGCCGTTGCCGTTGCCGTTTGCCAAAAATTTCGTTCAAAACGGCAAATTTTCGACAAAAATTCATTGAAACAACAGAATGTGCCCTTTCCGCAGTCTCTGTGTTGGTCAGCAATTCGGAGCTGCTATAAATAATTATTTTGACTATGTAGTTCCAGCTTCTGGTTCCGGCTCATTCAATGTATAATTGTAACCTTTCAATCGGTAACTTATGAAAACATCTCGACTGGTTAATTAGAGGAGTTCGTTCAAGTTCTTAATTGTTTGGGAGCCTCCAGATGTTTTTTTTATTCATCAAATTCTTAACCCTTTGAGAATGCCAAACTCGCAAAAACCCTTTTTCAGAGACATACCTATTACTGCCAGTTCTGAGATTACAAAACCAAGTTATATCAAAACTGTAGCGCAAAAGCAGTCCTATTTAGACATATGGAACCAGTGGAGAACTCGTGTATATAGGCTCTTTTATCGTCGGTTGGTTAGCTGATGGTAATGATTGGGACAGGAAAATTATCAAATCTGCAAACACTTTGTCAGGGTTTTTTAAAGTTGAACAATATTCACAGCGGTCATTAAAGGCAGTGGTCAACAACATCTTCGATTTCGAGATCATTAGTTGAAATGAAAGGTTGGCTTAATGACAGAGCTGGGTTTTCAAGGAAATAGTGTAAAGATGAAAAATGAAGTCTTTGAAGGCAACGATTAAAACCACATTCAAATTTTCACCAGAAATCCAAGGGTTTGAGGCCCATTGCAAAAACAATGTGGGAAACCGGCTCAAAACGAGCAACCAATAGCAATATACGGCCCGAAACTTGAAAGTGGTGTAGTCGCTCCACCCACTTCCTCGGTAGCCACAGGTGAGGTGAGTGGGGCGGGTAAACCATATTCAAGTTTTGGGACCGTATAAGGTGATTTATAGCGTGTTTCTAGCCGACATTGTTGCTGTAATTGTCCTGTAAGCTTCTAGGCCGAATACGCAGAAAGGAAAGCGCCCAAGAGCAGTGCAGCTGGCTAGCGCATTGCACGCAGCGCTCCAATGAGCGCAGCGGACTTCCGTCGCGCGCGTCGCATGTACCAGTCAAACGCCCCTCCTTCTGTGAATTCGATTAACATGCCCCTCGGAGCTCTTGATTCTAAAATTCGTGGGCTGCCACCCTTCTATTCGCACCTGATTGTGGTACCAGTATTGTCCACCGTCTTTGGGTCGGCGCACACCCCATCGCACCAAGCTTGCTTACGGTTTGCTGATGGTCCCCGGATCGCCCAGGCTGGGTCGCGCTGGCCGCAGGCTCCTTTCAGAAAATCCTTTGCAGACCTGTCACACTTTCTTCTTCTTTGCAGCCGCAGGAAGGTTTTTGTCAGAGGTTCAAGAAACGGGCGACTGAAACCGGATTCGTCCATAAATATATTGTTGCCAAGGTGGTAGGCCTCTTTGGACAATCGAATAGGTGCTCAGTTGGGTGGCCACGGCTACCACAGTCCGGGCACTCGTCAGGCTTACTGCGATCGATCTTATGCAAGTATGACATCAGCATAGGGGAATGTCCGCAGCGTAACGAGGCAAGGTTACTTCTAGCCCGCCTTCCATCTCGGTGTTGCTGACTCCAGGTGGTACGACCCCCATTATGAGATTGACGGCCATCCTACTCAAGTGATCCCTAACGAACTTGGTGTGCTCCGCACGTAAAAGACGCAGACGATCCAGTTGGGAGTCCGTCCATCTTTGTAAATTGACTTTCTCGGGAGCATCCACAAAAAGCCTTTTGATAAATCTCTCTCTCTCTCTCGCACGGGATGTCACACTTTGCACTGTTCAAGAAGAAGCCCATCTTTTGAATCTCTAGCATTGATTTGTACGGAAACTTCAAATGGAGAGGAATCAGCAGAATTATCGCAGGCGATGGAGAAGCTTATAGCCTTGTTGATCTTGGTAGTGACTCCTCATCACCTGAGGCTTTCGAGTAGCTTTTGATATAGTATAGGATTTTTCCTCCTGTAAAGGCTATTGAAACGTCAGGCCCATAGTAACTGGTAGATATTGAGTGGAATACAACATGACTAACAAGGAAGGTTTGTCTACATCAGATGGAGTTTCGGGATGCACTTTTAAAGGCAGCATACACGCTCGTAAGCATAGTCGAGATAACAGCATAGATCGGTCCGCGCGGCCCGTACTATGTCGTCAACGACGTTTGAAGCGATGAAAACTGTCGGGATGACAGTATTTGACAATGTTTGAGCAATCTTGCCTTCCACGCCCGTATTTTCACACCCCTTTGAGTAACAGAATGAGAGTCGATACTTGTGTGAAACGTGTGATAATTGAGAGTGATAGCACTATCAAATGGGAGTGCACGAGAGAAATAGCTCGGTTTTACTTGAGTATAACATGTTTGTGCACTGATAAAATCCTCCATTTCAAGAGGTCAGCCAAAGTAGGGCGGCATTCTCGAAAGTGGACGAGAGTCATTAGGTATGCAGACATGTTATACTCAAGTAAACCAAGCTATTTCTCTCGTGCACTCCCATTTGATATGCTATCACTCTCAATTATCACACGTTTTTGACAAGTATCGATTCTCAATCTGTTACTAAAGAGTGTGAAAATACAGGCGTGAAGGCAAGATTGCTCAAACATTGTCAAATACTGTCATCCTGAACAGTTAGCGCTTCAAACGTCGTTGACGACGTAGTACGGGCCGTGCGTGCCTATCTATGCTGTTATCTCGACTATGCTTACGAGCGTGTATGCTGCCTTTAACATGTTCTAGGGGATAAGAGAGTGTTTCAATATCCCACGCTCAGAATCTGCTTGAAGGCAATGTCCACGATAAAAACCATGCTTGATTTTTTGGTGGAGATCGGCAGCTGCGGGGCCGAGCGAAACCCTAGCGTTGAAAAAAAAATAAGAAAAATGAGCTCAGAACGGTCCCCTACGGCCCCAAAGTTGGACACCCGTCAGCTCGTCACCCCCAGATGCACTTTCCACGCCCACTGACGTGAATAAGTGAATGCTCGAGATTGTGAGATGAGCGACAGTTTCCGATCAATAGCCTGTTCCTCCCTTCATTCTCAACTTCTCTGTTTACTCAGGTCAGCTCGCATACATCGGCTGCAAAAGACGGAAGTTACAAGCCTCGGACAACTCGTCCACCATGTTTCCTTAGCTCAATTTTTGAGGGACCATAACTCCGTTCCTAAAAGGTCTTGTACGATTTCAAAAACATCATTGGAATCAGCATGGGACCGTCTTCAAGATGGGTGGAAAAGCAAAAAAAACGATTCTTATCATGAACACTGCCTTTAATGCCTCAGCGGTCCCAAAAATTGTCCAAATTTGAACAAGGCCAGAACGGCTCAGCCAAAGTGAGTAGAGCTGATTTAACGATTAAACTACCTTTCTGTATGATCAGAATAGATCAGAATTTGGGCAACAATACATAGTGTCTGATCTAAACAAAATCAATGCATCAAAATTTTCTACTTCTATTCTAAACACATTTAGAGGTAACTCAATCGTTAAAGGCAGTGTTCACGATAGAAGTCGTTTTTCTGTTTCTCCGGCTATCTTGAAAACGGTCCCATGCTGATTTTAATGATGTCCCTGGATTAGTACAAGACCCCCTGGAAACGGAGTTATGGCCCCTCGAAATTTAGCAAGGGAAAATTGTGGACGAGTTGTCCGAGGCTTGTAACTCCCGTTTTTCGCAGCCGATGTGTGCGAGCTAACCTGAATAAAGAGAGACGTTGAGAATGAAGGGAAGAACGGGGCTTTTGATCGGAAACTATCGCTCATTTAACCACAAATTCAGGGGAACTGTTATAGGACGTGGGCGGAGTGGCCCAATGGGTCGGCTGGCCCACGAGATTTTCACCCACTTACCGGCCGTTTTTCGTCGCACTTCCGTTCTTAAACTTCTTATAGAGACACAAAGCTTACGTTTTAGCCAAAAAAGGGAAACTTTTTCTTCGTGAACACTGCCTTTAAATCGGCTCTACTCGCTTCGGCCGAACCGTTCTGGCCTTAATCAGATTTAAATCTTTTAAGGACTGCTTGAGGCATTTAGCAGATTCTGAGCATGGGATACTGGAACACTGTCCTCTCCCTAGAACATATCAAAATTACATCCCGAAACTCCATCTGAAGTTGGCAACCCTCCCTTGTACGCATATGTTGGTGTATTATAGCACAAAACAGATTTTGCCGTTTTGCCGTTTGCCGGTCATTTTTGGGGTTCGCCGTTGCCGTTGCCGTTTGCCGAAATTTGAAATTCCTTTGCCGCACACCCCTGGTGCCCATCCTATGGTGAAGTGGGACGAAACTCAATTGCAGGCCACCCGATTCTCCAAACTACTTGGACTCGTGTTGGATCCTTCGTTGAAGTTCCATAAGAACACTGAGCAGAAGCGAGCCACAGTGAAAACAAGACTCAACGTCCTGCGTGCTCTCGGTGGAACGTCCTGGGGATGCAATAAAGAAACGATCCTGACCACGTATAAGGCTATTGTGCAACCCGCCTTAGAGTATGCTGCGCCAGTCTGGCAGCACATCGTGTCGGACTCATATTGGTCCAAGCCGCAGCGCGTCCAAAATTGTGCCCTGCCAATTGCAACTGGCTGTTCTAAAAGCTCTCCAATTGAGCACTTACACACCGAAGCTCGCTTATTGCCTGTTAGAGACCACTGCCAACTCCAGGCGCAACAAATGTGCATCAACATCGTGAAGCAGCCGAATTGTCCATCGCGAAGAGTACTAAACCCGGTGAGAGAGATGTATCAGAAAGCCTTTCGCTGATGCTCCGTCGAAAGTAGATGTGCAGAGATGGACCGAAGCACAACAAGAATGCCTCCGTCTCTTGCGCGCGGAGCATACCCGATTCGTGAAGGAACACGTGAGCAGAGTTGCCATAAACTCCATCCTGGGAGTCGCACCTCCGAAGGTCTGCGAGACAGAGATGGAACTTGGCAGGCGTGCCAGGTGCACCCTTGCATCGTTACGCTGTTGACACTCTCCCATGCTTATGTCATATTTGCATAGGATTGATAACAGCAAACCTGACGAGCGCCCTGATTGCGGTAGTCAAGGGCATACTACTGCGCACCTGTTCAATTGCCCAAAGAGACCGACTACATTAACGACAATGGATCTGTGGACGAACCCTACGCTAGTGGCCGAGTTTCTGAACCTATGACAGAACCCTCTCTGTGGCTGCAAAGAAGAAGAAGAAGAACGGCCTTCATGCCAAGCTTTCTCAGCTCTCTCTCTCTCTCTCTCTCTCTTTGCACGTACTTACCATCCAGACGTGATCATGGTTCAAGAAACCAAGCTCTCTCCATCACCTACCCGTTCTCATCCTAATATCCCGGGCTATACTGCCTTCCATGCTCCAAGGTCAGCTCTTGGCGGAGGAGTTTCAACCTTTGTTTTATCTTCTCTACCCTCCCACCTCATACCCAACATCCCCACCAGGGATGTGCGTAATCACGACTAACGACTGACGAATTTAACGACTATCTGGCTTTTTGGGTGTTACGAATAACGACTAGCGTTTAACGAAAACAAAAATATTTTCGTAAGCAATCCCAAAATTCGTTAGAAAGCCAATAGTCAATCAAATCGCGCTCCAACCCGAGCCTTACACCAAGATTAATACAAATCGCCCTGTTGGTCGTTCTAGGTGTATGGTACAAAATAACCATAACCTTCAGTATTTATTTTCTCTATGGACACTGCTTCGCAGTTCTGGAACCCCCACATTAAAACCCCAACCGAACGTTACGCAAGGTGAGGCGCAGCGTTTATGCGACTTCGCGTCGGTCTCACTACTTTATGGTAGGCTTCCTGAACCGGTTCCGGCACTGACCGGCTCCAGCGGAGATTTTTGCAGAGGACACCTTCAGAGGTGATAATTTGGAGCGGTGCCTGCAGGCCACAACTGCCCAACGACGGGAACTGTATCCGGTGATTGGATTGTAAACGGTGCCGTCCTTCGACTTTCAGTCATAAATTCGAGATATGGAGTTTTCATATGGTGCTGAGACCTCTCAGGGGTAAAATTTTATTTTGGGTCCTGGTTTCTTCCGACCTTTCCCCATTATGGGGACAAAACCACGTAAGAGCTCGGATCGCGAAGCTGAGCAAAGAACAAATAGTGCAAAGACAGTGCAATTCTCCGTGTTGTCACCACCGGGTAGATCTCAAATATCATCATATGACGCAGCAGAATGGCAAATTTTACGCAGGAAAAAGCAAAGAGTTCAAGATTTCCTCGGTTTCCCATATTGTTTTTTTTTCTCACCGAAAAATGACAAAAATCGATAAACACACACTCTCGAGTATTAGGCTTTCGTGCATATTTTGAATTATGTATACGTAGGTTTGCCGTTTGAACTAGGTTCGCTAACAAGGAATGATTTGTGTCTTTAATGGCCATTAAGGTTTTGGAAAACATACATCTCTTCATGCCTTCCTTTTTTTTCTATTCATAAGAACTTTTTTGCCTCAACTGTTTTTTTACGACTAACGACTAACGAGGGTTTTTGCCGGTTGAACGACTAGCGACTAACGAATTACAGAATTTCTATTACGCACATCCCTGATCCTCACGGATGGTACTCTCGAGTACCTTCCAATCCATCTCCCTCTCAAAACACCTATTTCTCTCTTCAACATATATATTCCACCCACTACCTCTTGCCCCTCATCTTACAATCCCATTCCACTTCTTAAGCAGCTTCACGACTGCTCCCTCTCATCTGCGGTTGTTTTCGCGGGCGATTCCAACGCTCAAACTTTTTGCTCGTCTCTTGGCTCTGATGCTAGAGGAAATGACGTCGAAGAATGGGCAGAGGAGTGCGACCTGGTCATCTTAAACGATGATCAGCCTACTCGTCTCCCTACCAACGGCCGATTCTCCAGCCCAGACACATCTCTAGTCTCGTCCAACCTCTCTAACTCCTGCTCATGGTCCATCTCAACAACTCTGTCAAGTCACCATGTCCCTGTCTTCATCCATATCGATCTCTCCAATTCTCTTGTTCCCTATTCTGGTGTTCGTCAACATTCTTATCTTAATTTAGGCCGAGCAGACTGGCGCCTGTTTAGTGAGGTTGCACTTCACTTAGTGGCCGATTACCCGTGGAATGGCGACGTGCACCAAAAAGAGTGCCATTTATCTGACGCAATCCGCAGAGCCATGAAAGCGGCTATTCCTGTCGGCCGCGTCAAGACATTTTATCCAAATGTCACTAGGGAAATCTTAGATAAGATCAGGACAAGAGATGCTAGGACAGCGGTCAACCATCTGGACCCCGTCGTTGCTGAACTTGACGATGAGATCAAAAAGGATCTGGACAGGCACAAGAAAGAAGAGTGGGAATAGTTCACCGGGCAGTTGGATTTCAAGACGGACAGTGCAGCTACTTGGAAGGTTTTACGGAAGCTCTCGGGTAAGAGCTTACCCGCTACCATCTCCACAATTGAATTCGACAACGGTGTATTTAAGTCAGGCAAGGAAGCCGCTTGTGCGCTCGGTAAAAGTTTTTTCATCACCAGTGCAAAGCGTGGTCCGCAGAACAGAGTTACAGTAAGAGAGCTGTGCCGCCTCCCGCGGATGAGCGCGGCCGAAGCGTTCACTACGACGCAAGTTGAGAAGGTTATAAAGGATATGCGGAACTCTAGAGCTGCTGGTCCCGACGGAATATGCCCTGCTGTCTTGAAGAAATTACCGACTGAAATCCTTCCGCTTCTGACTGATTTGATCAATACTTCGTTCAGATCGTGCAATATCCCTCAAGATTGGAAAACAGCTAACGTCCCGCCGCTGCCGAAGCCTGGCAAGCCCCAAGCTTCAGTTAAGGGATATCGCCCCATCAGTTTGCTGTCCTCATTTGCGAAAGTAGCCGAAAAGTTGATTGTGAAGGTTCTTGCAGAGCACAATGATAAACAGGTGTTTCAGCACGGATTCAGAAAGCTGCATTCCACAACGACAGCTATGCTGGAAATTACGAGCTTTGCCATTGATGGGTTCAATGCCGAGAAGCCACAGAGATCTGTGGCTGTGGCCTTAGATCTCACCAAGGCATTCGACACAGTACACCATGGAGTCCTGTCAAGCCACTTACTGAAATCATCAATACCGCCATGGCAGAAACGCTGGATATCAGCATTCATCAAGGGAAGACGAGCTCGAGTTATTTTTCAGAATCACGTCTCGAACAGCATATTTATCGCAGCTGGAGTCCCACAGGGCGGTGTCCTATCGCCAGCCTTGTTCAGTCTGTACCTTGAGGATATGCCTGAACCGCCACAGGATATCAAGGTTGTCGCGTATGCCGATGACATAACAGTCATGTGTCGAGATGTTGCCGCCAACAAGATCAAGGAGTACCTGATCACGCTGAAGAACTTTTTCGACGAGAAGATGCTAAAGATCTTTGCATCCAAGTCAACGGTATCTGTCCTCACAACTTACCCATCCGAGCACAGCGCTCATCCGGATGTAGAGTGGGATGGAAACCGCCTACCAGCAGCTCGATTTCCAAAACTGCTCGGTCTTGTGCTTGATCCGTCGCGCAAGTTCCATAAGATTACCGAACAAAAGCAGGCAGTCGTTAAAGCTAAGCTCAACGTTCTCAGGGCCCTGGGCGGCACTTCGTTGCGTAGCAGCAAGGAGACTATATTCACAACGTATAAGGCGATTCTTCAGTCCACCCTGGAATACGCCGCACCGGTATGGCTACATCTCGTCTCAGAATCCTCTTGGACGAAGATGCAACGAGTACAAAATGCCGCTCTTCGTATCGCCACCGGTTGTGCCAGGAGTTCCCCAGTCAAGCACTTGCATGCCGAAGCACCTTTACTACCAGTGAAGGAGCACTGTCAGCTGCAAGCCCAACAATTCCGTATCAATATTATAAAACAGCCAAACCATCCGTTATGGAGAGTGCTTAATCCTGTTAGAGAGAGAGCTAAAAGACAGCCATTTGCCGATGCTCCAAACAAGGTCAATTTGCAGAGATGGCACGACTCACAGCAAGAACGACTCCGTTTTCTGCGCGAGGAGCACACCAAGTTCGTACGGTGTCATCTTGAGAAGTCGGCGGTGAGTCCTATACTAGGAGATGTACCGCCCCCAGTCTGCAAATCCGAGACTCAACTCGGAAGAAGGGCGAGATGCACACTCGCATTGTTGCGCTGCGGTCACTCTACAATGCTCATGTCCTACGTCAGCAAGATTGACAGCAGCAAATCTGATGTTTGTCCGGACTGCGGTACTATCGGCCATGATACAGCACATTTGTTTAACTGTCCGGTGAGACCTACCACGCTGACCAAAATGGATCTATGGACGAATCTTTTACTGGTCGCCCAGTTTCTCCGCCTATGACAAAACCCTCAATGTGGCTGCAAAGAAGAAGAAGAGCGAAGAGTGGACGACCCCCCCCCCCAAAGAAATGCCTACCCTCACCGGCAGAATTTCGGTCTCAATAGGGGCAAGGCGCTATGGATTTTGATCAGCCTGTTCTTGTATTTGTAATCGTTTAGTTGTATATTGCAGTTTGCTATGGTGTGATGGGTGTGGATGACGAGAGAATCCAGTCCCGAGACAACTCGTCCACGGATTACTCGCCGGTCCCATTCACAACCCTTGATTGACCATAACTCCGTTCGTAGTGACTCCTGATGATTCCAGGGACATCGTTGTGATCAGCGCGAAATTCTCTCACAGGCAAGCAGAAGAACTGGAAAACGATTCTGAGATTGGACTGTGCCCTTAGGTATCAGAGATTAGAAAATCGCGGCGTGAACGAGTGAACGAGTTCCGACATAATATTTGAAGCCTTTCCCGCCCACATGAGTCCGGCAGCGGAGCAGTGGCCAAACATGGAAGATATAGGGAGATTCCAACATGATGAGTTCTATGAACTCTACCTTGACCGGCTCGCAATGAGGGAGAAAGACTACAATTTGGCTCGCATAATACCATGGCACTCATTGCAAAATGAATGCTCTAACAAGGGACGACCCCCGGGGGGGGGGGGGGAGAAACTTCCTGAAAAGTTTCGGGGGAGGATATAGTAACATTACTGTGTAATGGGTTTTACCTAAGGGCCTTCTGATATTCCAGAAAAAAAAACTATTTGAAACTACCTGTAACCTCTTTCTCGGAGCAGCTGGAGTGAGTTCATATGCTCAGCACACATTAAGTTACAAAAAAATTGCCCTATACAAGGTTTGCCGCTTTGATTCTGGCCCATTGGTGAGATATAGGCCGTTTCCGAACTCATTGTGCATTCCATTCTTCGTATCACTTGATTGAAGTTGTCAAGCCACCATGCAGGGTTGGTCGAGAAGATAACGATGGGAAATGCTAAACTACGAAGGGTTGTGGGTTCGATTCCCGCAATGCAGCTTCTGGAAAAATTGTTTTGCATTTGTTCGATTGTTTATCCACGAGGTTTCTCATTCACATTTTAACTTGCTTTTTCCAATCTGGCTGGATTTACAATTTCTATCGCGTGAATCCCTGTAGTATATGAGCATTTCCTCACCTTATTCAAAAAATTATCCTTCTCTTCTTCTTGTGCTGGCATTTCGGGTTCATTGATAAATATTGTAATGTGAGCATCTTCTAACTTTGTATAACTTTGCTTGAGTAAAAGAGAACACCTTTCTTGAACACATAAAAGTCGTTTGCGAATCATCGGAGAAAAAAGCATTGCCATTGTAAGAAGCAAAGCGATGAACCCTTTCTTAAAAATTATCATCATGGCCGCAGTTTTCATTTTCAGAAATCGACAATCGGTTGCCCAATACATCTGCTGACCCTTCATCGAAAACTTCTAAACTTGGCTCGATCACGCAAAAAATTTTTCCTATTATCTTATCGAGTTCGAGGGTGAATGAGTGAGCATATGGCGAAAAAAAGTCGAAAAAATAATCCCCTCCATATTGATCCAAATAAAGCAGATTGAGGTAGATGGGTGTTAGATATTGTAGCCAGCCAGTTTTCTCTTCTGAAAAACTGAAAGCACAGCCATGGTGGTCGGTTGAAGAGAATGCGCCCGCTAATTTTTCATGTTTTTCCATTTTTTTCGCTCTACCGGATGGTCCTTAGGTAAACCCAACATACAGTAATGTTACTATATTTTCCCCACAACCTTCAGAAGAACTTTTTTCATGACGTCCCCGCCCCGGGGGGGGGGTCGTCCCTTGTAAGACATGAATTATAGCATCGATCTAAAGTTACTACCGTATTTTCTCTTTTAGAAGTACATGTACCTCTAATACTCAGGCCCCTAATTTATATGTACTTCTATTAGAGGTGTACTTCAAATAAAGGCTGTACTTCTAATTCTCAGCCCTCTCTTTTTGGTGTACTTCTATTAGAGGTGTACTTCTGATAGAGGGTGTACATCTATTATTCGGCGCAATTTTTTGAATTTCCAATGGTAGGCTCTTCATATTTCTTGATTTCCAGTATAACACCAAAAACTTGTATTTAATAAAATTTCAGACTAGGCTCAATTGAATTGATGCTTCCACAATCTCTGATATCATATATTCACACCTTTGCCAAGTTAATTTCTTCCAGAAAAATGCACAAGTTCGTTTTAGATTTTGTTGACACGTGCTCCATCGACTTGTTATGCTCAAGAACAATTTGAAGGCAGCGTTCACGATGAACATCACCGGTGACTTTTCACAGTGAAATTATAGGCGAGGAGGATTCTGGGCTCCCAGTGTAGAAAAAACGGTAAAAAACAAGCCAGGAGTGGCAAAATAACAGCTGCAAACAAGCGTTTTGGTGTCCCAGAACCACCCAGTGCTCCACTTCCGCCCCCTCGATGTGAACAAATGAAGACTCAGATTACAGAAATAATCAAGTCAAGGAAGTACTGATAAGTGAGCTGATCGCTTGATTGCTTCTTCATAGAGGTCAATTCCTCAACGCTCAAAAATCAGTGTAAAAAAGGATGGGCCTATTTGGGCTCAAAAACGTGTCCTTCGCGTGGTTTTCAAGCACGCCTTGCTATACAGGGCACCAGACCTTCCGTAAACCGAGGTGATATCGGAAGTGAAATTTAATGTGAACACTGCCTTTAACCCATTCACGACCACGCCTAATTTTGGGTGGCTGCACGTTCGGACCGCGTGCAATATTGCGTCACCGTATAACGTGTGCCACCGGTGGGACACGCTGGCTTGAATAGCGTTCCACGGGTAATTAATTTTTCTTTATTGTGTCCATTATGAAGCTAGCAACGATGGTCGGACAGTGTCAGAATTTGAGCTTCCGAGACGCTCTCGTTATCGAGAAACAAATACTCAAAACCAAAACGGGGTCGACTGAGCTACAACGCTTTCAGAAAAGTAAACGAGTTTCAAACGATAGGCTTGTACTAAACAACCTAAAAGCTAGCAATAGAAGGATAAAGAAATCACTACGTGCTTCTTAAGCTGTTTAACAGCAGTTTTTTGCTCTACTTCAGCCCACCTGAATTTAGAAAGTTCTAAATATGTTGTTGCATTTGACCTACTGATGGACCACGAGGTTTTTATTTAGGTCTTGGGTAGGTCAAGACACTGATCACATAAAGGTTCGAAAGTAGTTTCTTGTGGCGGAGAAATCGATTTTTGAAAAGGGTGTCCCACCGGTGGGACACGCGGTCCGAAGTGGTAGTCAACGCGTGTCCCACCGGTGGGACACGTGGTCGTGAATGGGTTAACTGATCGCCTTTCGAGCCGCCCAGAGCGATTGAAAAGCGCGGTTCTTGAACGACCTGACAACAGCTTTTCCAGAAGCGCGTTCTTTGAGTCCACAATCCACTATAAGTAAAGTCTACCATTATTGGTTTCTGATTTTCTCGTCGTATAAGCGATTTCTATACGTTAATAATCAATCTTCGTAACGCTGGAGAATCTTGGTTTTTCAGGCACCGCTAAAGTCAACGTCTAGGGCCAAAACAAGTCGACTTTGACTAAAGCTCAATCAAACGAAAATATTTGTAAAGAACCTAAATAAACTCCGTGCGTTCGCCGCGAATAACACTAATGTCGAACTTTAGCGCTGCGTTTTTTCCTGGTATTTTGAAGTTCGCTGAAGTTTCATCGTAAGTTGTCCCATACAAGCAATCTTTGACCAAGAAAGGGATGGCCGATAGTTTTTTTGTGAATATTCAAACCTCACACTATTGAAAAAATCTCGAGCAAACTGGTCTCTCTCAAATGCCACATTCGTGTTGTCAATCACTTATCCAAGTACCGGCGGTCCACTCCGGAAAGAGGTGTACTTCTAAAAGAGGTGTACTTCAAATAGAGGGTGTACTTCTAATACTCAGACCTCTATTTTATATGTACTTCTAATAGAGGTGTACTTCAAATAGAGGGTGTAATTCTAATACTCAGTCTTTCCTTTTAGGTGTACTTCTATTAGAGGTGTACTTCTATTAGAGTAAATACGGTATCTGTTTCCTAGTCCATCAAGTGGTGCTCCCTTCGTTCGCGGCGCGGTGCTTGGGGCGTCATTTGGAGTTCAACCGCTGACTGACGCAGCGAAAGGATTCCTATAATACTGATCGTGCCTAGCTGCGTAGTGAATATCATAGGATAGCACTTTGCCACCCTACTCGGGCACGTAGTGGAGTCCGGCGTGTTGTGCTACTTATTTACCGTTTTTTTTTCAGGGCGGCGCTATTGATTTTGACCATCAAGACGTTTGCAGAGATTTTCTTGTTGGATTCTGTCTAGCGGAGGCGTTTCGAAACACGAAGAACGATCTCGGATTTTGCCCATTCGTAAGACTTCATCTAATTAGATTTCATTTGTCTTCTCTTTAGGTGTTTTTTTCAACATGAGTGAATTAATTTTGGTGGTTTCAGCCTATTCACGACGAGGCATTGAAGAAGCGCTATCAGGAAAGCAGTCGCTTCGGCCGACTTGGCTATGAAGAGAAGTATTTCGATAGGGTGCGAAGATACCACTGTTTTTCCAAAGTAATGATGTATTGTTTCCTTTTTATAGCTCCTACGTATGCATAATGAGGTGAAAAGGAAAATCGAAAAGAATGAAGCTCGACTGGTTCATACAAGAGGTTTGTTTCGCTAGCGTTTGTCCAATATTTTCGAAGAAAATGTTTATTTCATTCCTTGAGCAAATTTCTAAAGTAATCTTATTCTAGCGGATACTCATGTCTCGGGAGAAGTTTTCGACAAGAAGAAGCAGGAGTTGATGGAAAAGCGTGAAATGCTTGGCCGGCGTATTGAAGGTCTCATGGAAGAAGCTGAGGTCTGTTGCATACATGCTTAACCCATTCACGACCACGCCTATTTTTGGGTGGCTGCACGTTCGGACCGCGTGCAATATTGCGTCACCGTATACAGTGTCCCACCGGTGGGCCACTTTTGCTCGAATGGCACGCCACCAAAAAATCGATTTTGGTTTTTTTTGTTTATTCTACGACTGTCGACGTCAAAATCATGATGCCAAAGTTTCAGCTTCCATAACTCTTTCCTTCCAGAGAAATCGCCTCCTAAATTTTCGACTGTGTAGATAAGACCATCCACAAAATCACGAAAGTTCGTTGAATTCTAGCGGTTTGAAACATTAATTATCGTAGATTACTTTGATAGACATTCCTCTGTTCTTCAATTGGCAGGAAATGCTTAGTGAAATGATATTTTTCCAGATTTGCACTAATTTTGCTTTAGCTACTCCCTTGCTCTTGCGGTCTATCGCATTCCGGCGCGAGTTTTTTTTTGTAGTAAACATTTTTAGCATTCTTTTTGACATCTAGACGTAGAAAATACTCCTCAATTTTAATATTGAATTTTAATGCTGATGGAAATGACTTTTTTTAGATCTTCGCCATTTTTTCTCGGCCACCCCCTCAACCCTCCGGTTCGGCGCCTTCTAGGAAGAGATTTTTTGTGAAAAGCATATGTGTTTTTTGCATTCAAACGTATAAAATAGTTCTATTGTTACAAATTGACTAGGAATGATTAGTGTAATTACCGTTTTATAAGTTTTCACTCGTTTTCTGCTCTGGCACGTCCCCATTTTTCTCGTCCGCTCCTCTACAAGGTAGTTTTCACCGATGTTTGAGCCCCGGCCTGCGATGGTACACCAACCGTAACCAAGCAGGACTTTCAAAAAAGGCCCTAATGATCTCAACATTAGTGACCTTTGCATAAAATAAATGAGGTGAACAAAATACGGGCGAAAGAAAAGCCGATTCTCTACGCCGAAATGGTGCGCAGTATCAGTAATCATACTTCTGTGATATTTATAAATAGTGCTATACGGTCTTACCACTCTAAGAAGTAAGGATTGTTTCCCGAGTAATGGAAAAAAGCTAAAATTCTTCATTAAGTGCTTGTAAAAATGCGATCTGTACTCATAATGACGGTTTGCGACCTTGCTGCATTCGAAGGGTCAGATATATTGTAGTGGTGAAGCTGCCAGCGGACCACGAAGTTTGTAGTCGACTATAGAATAGGTAAATACATTGACCATAAATAGGTTTAGAAATTCCTTCACGTAGTGGAGAAAACGATTTTCGAAAAGAGTGTCCCACCGGTGGGACACGCGGTCCGAAGTGGTAGTCAACGCTTGTCCCACCGGTGGGACACGCGGTCGTGAATGGGTTAACAGATCATTTTGAAGGGAGTTCGTAAAAATTATGAATTAATTGCAGATTGAAGGTGCGCAAGGAAATGTCGCCGCAGCGCAAAGCGCTGTTCAGAAGGCTGACGAATTAACCGTGAGCAATTCCATACAAAATCACGCACTTAAATTATTCCCCGTTCGTTGACTTATATTTTAGAGAGAGCGTGAAGACTTAAAGAAGGAAGAAGAAGCCATGGAGGCGGAAAGACAGAAGGCGATAACAATGGAAGAGCAGCTTACTGCTGGAAATAAGCAGATGCAAGTGTGTCAGGTCAGTGAGGATGTTTGTCCCTTTTTCGATACATATTGTTCTACTCTTGTTCGGAGATAAATTACTCAGAAACTCAGATTGGGTTGAATCCCTTTCTGTTTTCGCCCCTTTCCTCTTCCAACTGAGGCGACGTGGGGGGAAAGTAGTGTGTTTTCTCCCCGCACGTCTTCTCATTTGGGACTAAGTGGAGGAACAATGCTAAAGGGTCCGACACGACAGAAATCTGGAGACGGCCCTCGTTCGAGCTGGGGTCGGACCCGGCGAATGTATAATTAGGAAGCCCTGCATTGCTGGATCTTCAAGGGATGTGGGCCGGATCCTTACTTCCCGCGGCGGGCTACGCTATACAGTGTTCGACCGAAAGTCGATATCCCTGGTATGCGCTGTCGCGACCAGGAGTCGCGGATTGTGTGAACTCGACCTAATTCTATCAGTTCGCGACCGCAGCAGGTTCGTTCATCTGTTGCTGATCGTGGCGGGGCCCGTGCACGCAGCCACTAACGTAACGCCCATAGCTAGCGCCGGGCGTCAAGTGACGTTGGGGTTCGCACCGTCAACATTTGTTTTTGATCTCATTTCACTGCTTCCACTGTAGTCGATCTGCCGCTGATAATGTCTGCCTCTGAGCCACAGCGCTGTCACTAATGTTGTCAATACCATCACTAGCCCCTCGCCGTTCACAGACACGCTGCATGCGGCAGCGTCTGAGCGTTGTGCGTCGGCGTTTGAGCTACCATACGCTTGCCGTTTGTCGTTAGCATTGTACGAAGACTAAAGGTGCTGCCCTAGGAACATTTTGAATGTGCCTGCGGCGTCGCTGAGTTGTAGACTGTTGCTAAGGGGTCTGCAGAGTTGCACCGCCCGGCGGCACGCCGCCGAGCGATTGGATTGAGGCGTGGCCAAACCTTGACGCGGCGGCGCACTTAGATGCCCCGCAGAGTGACAGCGATGCCTGCCGTCGTTCTCTATTTTCCTCCATTGCGTACAGCCTCATTCATTCCACGCTTCAGTTTGAATTTTATCGATTTCGAAATTTCGTATTCGTTATCCTCGCTTGTTTTTATGTGTTTATTGGATTCACAACGAAACCATTCTTGAACAGAAATTTGAACTTAAGAGACACCAGAACTACAGAGCTTCTCAAAAATTGCTAAACTTCCATGTGTTTTTGAAAAAAATTCGTCATTTCAAAAAAAAAATCCAAAAATACACTCCCAGAAGGGGAAAACGTAAAATCTAGCAGCAACATTAATTTGAAATTTCTCGTGAGAATCGATATTATCCCATTATAAGTGAAAACTGACATGAAATCAATGATTTCAAGAGTGGAATGGAATGGAATGGATCACATAAAAAAGCGAATGAATAAAAAACGTTCAAGCGTTTATGAAAACGTGCGATCAATTCCTTAAATGAGAGTAAAGCCGGAAAAAGTTCGCATGGATGACTGAACAATGGAAAATACATTGAAAGGATAGATGGCGGCGCTCCTCGCCGACGATAGAAATGGTCCGGACCATCCCTCGCCGCCGCTCTCTGGCGGCGTCGCTCGGGGAGCCGCTACTGTCGCGGCGACGAAAACACTATGCGAGGTAGCCGCGTCGCTGCTGTTGCGCGGCACGTCGCCGCTCCTGCCCACTGCGGTGTCCCCCCTACCCTCCAACACCGCCTTGCCGCAGCGGGACTCGTCGCGGCGCAACTGTGCGGACTCCTCAAGCCATTATCATATATCTCTTTGAGACGAAACATCGCTGGTTACATCGGAGTCGCGAGTACCGTACATGGTGAGTAAATAAATGGGTAACGCGCCGCGCGCGGCGAAATCGGGGTTGCTGCTACGCTGGACAAGTGTTCTCGTCTGTTGCACTATGGTAAGTGTGGAATCTGCATTGTTTCAATTCATTGCCGTACGGGCCCGTAACGTCTGCACTGTGAGAAGTTCATATTCCCCAAGCTACTAAGCACTATGATGGAATACAGACTGTGTTTGAAAATGTTTTAATTTGAACTTACTGTTCATTTCTCAAGGCGAGAAGCGTACTCTAACGATCGCTGGCTTGTTGATAAAATACCCAAAATGGGAGGCACCTAGGAGCAGTTCGGCGGGCTTAACAAGACGTGTACGGCGCTCCAGCGATGATGTGAATGCATTAGTTCCCCGTCGCGGACTTCTCGTGTGCCAGACGAACTACTCCTAGGTGCCTCCCATTCTGTGTATGCCACCAACATGCCTCGATTGTTCTGTATATATTTCAGGTTTGCGGATGTTTTATGCTCACTAATGATGCACAAAGTCGTATCGATGATCATCTAAGTGGAAAACTCCACATTGCGTACACAAGGATAAAGGAGCAGATCGATTTGATGGTGAAAGCCAAAGAAGAGAAAAAACTCCAGATGATGAAGGAACGGGAAAGAGATAGAGATGACAAAGACAGGAAGCGTGATGACCGAAAGGATGATCGTGACAGAGACCGCGAAAGAGACAGGGATCGTAAGGAGCGCGAAGGTAGAAGGGACCGCAGCCGAGATAAAGACAGAAGGAGGTGAGTTCCATACAAAGATAGCTGACAAGGAAGCTCACAAAATCAATAGTGCAGTGCAGTTCAAAATCATGACATCCATTCACCTTGTGTGCTGAAATTGAGTCCAGACAGACCGCAGCAGCAAACAAACTATGCTGGCAGGCTGTCAGTTTCGCTGGACGTTTCGAAGGAACTCGATGGAAAGCAGAATACGGCGGGGTTAGGCTCACGCTGTGGTGATCTCAGATGGGGTCGCAGCTTTCTCAGGCCGGAATTGGTGAAGCGCGGACTCTCCGCCGGCCAGTACATAAAAACTGTACTGATAATTAATTCATGAAGTCATCATTTTTTGCCAAATTTTTTATTTGTCTGAATTTAACATTCACGACCCATCTGGGCTGGGATTCATGAACGCAGCCGGCTAGGTTTGGGTTTGGTTAGGGCAGCAACCCCAGCGGTAGCCAAACCGCGAACCGGCATTCACAACCGCCCCATCGCGGTTGGGTGGCTAACCATTCCGCGGCCACGTACTTGCCACTCAATTGGCGCCGAGAATCTCGATTAGAGAAAATCAATATTGGCACTCGGGTCGGAATTTCCCTAACCCGTCACTGTATTTATTGCACATGATTGCTAATTTTGTTTGATTTTTGAATTCTTATTTTTGTCTACCTTGTGCTTTACATTCTTCAATGGATCGCAGGCATTTAAAGGGATCTTCCCCAACTTGGAGATGTTTTTTCCATTTTTAAGCTTTTCATTATTTCCTTTTTTCTAAAAAATCCTTTTTGGTTTTTCAAAAGTACATAAAGTGGTGCTGCTCCCTCACGATGAGCCGCAAACCTGCTGGTGAAATTTTAACCCCCAACTCAGCTTTTTCCTCGCATAACTAGGCTTTTCAACTTCTTTTTTTCCGAAACGCCCTCTAATTTTTTGTGTGTTTCACATGGCTTAGGTGTTGCTGCAGGGATCATCGTCGTCCTCTCGATGAGTTTTTGGCTTCAAGTTCTCCGTTTGTCGTTTGAGTTCCGAGTTTTTTCCATCTCTTTTTGTGTAAGAATCCCTTTTTTGTTTTTTTTCTCTTTGTCATTCTCACACAAGCTTACTGTCGCTCACAACAGGAGAAAACTAAAACGACTTCTTAGAAAAATCATATGAAAAAGCTCAAAATTCAAGGGAAAAACAGAGGTTCGAACTAAAAACATCGAGAAAACCCAGGCTGATCACAGAACCATGTAAAAAACACAAACATTTGAAATCCAAGTGGGCGCTTCGGAAAAAAGGAGAAGAAAAACTTGTTAATGCGAAAAAACAAAATCATGCATCACAGTACCAAACCAAGTTAGGGTTTTCCAACGGAAAAATGACGAAAACGTGTACGAAAAGTGCTGGGAAAAAATCTGGGGAAAATGAGGAATTCAGAGCCGAAATGGGGGAGAAACCCCAGCGAAGAGCCTGTGGCTGCTCGGTAAACGGTCAGCGCACGGAAGACAAGAATTAGGAACAAAAAGTGGAGACAAAAAGGACAACGATGTGCGATAAACTAAAGAAGGGAGCGAGAGCAGGGAGGACAAGCCTTACAGATGAGGTTGATGATTCTGAGAATTTCCGTTGTTATCGAGAGGAACACAGTATGGCTAGCGGGCCTATAATGTGGGAGTCAATAACGAGCAGCGTTCCTAGATTTTCAGCTTGCCTTGAAGATATCAAGTTTTCATGCGTATTCGCAAAAGTTTTTGGGATTAATTGTGCTCATGGTCCATATCAACAAAATAAAACGTTATTTTATTCAGAAAACCTGAGAAACCCCTCGTTTGCGATTAACCACAACGGTATTTCCTCGAGCCTCAGTGTTGTGCACTAATACAACACACCATCAATTCGACGACTAAGCCGCAAAACCGCTGCTAACCGCGGTTAACCACAGCTCCGAGGTGCGGTTACGCGTAGCCCAATCGTAGCCCAGCCGTAACCAAACCGGATTTTTTGTGAATGCCGGTTTCCTCCGCTAGCCCAGCTGTAACCGTGGTTTGCCTTTCATGAATCCCTGCCCTGATTCCGGACTCATCAAAGCATTTTTCATAGTAAGTGAGCGTAATCGGCTAACCGCAACCAGAGTTGAGCAGGCCGTTGCGCCAATTTTCAGCGGAGTTACGACCCCCTTTGTTGACCGAAATTTTACGAAAATTTCCAAAAATTTCACGATCCGCCCTAGATCGAAAACTGTTTTGCCCTTATTTAGGTAGCTTACTGAAAAGTTTAAAATGCATACTTTCTCCTCGCAACTGACTATTTTGGAGATGATTCAAATTGCTCCGCAATTTTTACGACCCCCCTCCCAAATTTTCATTTTTTTCTTCAAAATTTCTTGAATTTTTTACGACCCCCGTCGTGCCGAGGCTCAACCCTGCCCAACCCTGACCGCAACCCTTGTGAGGTCGTCTCTGGCTTGCTGACTCACTGATAACGATGGCGGTTAGCCGATAACGCTAACTTACCATTGAAATCCAGCATCTGGAGGCTGCACAAATTTCTAGGTAGAAGGGAAGGAGCGCAGGACCCATCACTGTACCGTGCCCCACCCTAGAGTGTAGGATCACTCGTGTTTTTTTTTTATACAGTGGAGACCTCAAAGAGGGTTCCTTTCCATAGCGTTTCCGCTTAGGACCCCATCAGTGCATCTTACAAGGGAAATATAAGAAGCGTAGGTCAGAACGGTAGAAATCTAATGTCATGTGGGAAAGTTCACGCATTACGTGGTGAAATAGTGTCGGGTACCCGACGCGAAAGATAGATCTGAAGGAGTTATAAGCTCCGAAAGTTTGCCGGCCATCGACCTCCTCCTAGCCTTTGAATTGTTAAGCGATCGAGTCAACAGCATCGACGGCGCAAAGGGAGGGAGGGGCAGTGCTGGGCATGTGACCAGGGTTCAAATCTCCTCCAGAGCTGCTTTTTTTTGCAAATTCGCGGAACATATTTTGATCAAAAATTATATCACAAATGTTATCCTATCCTTTTGCTGCGCGATATAGCCATATCGGCAGTGGAATAGACTCGGGTACAAAGGATTTTGGGTTTTGTTCCCCATCAAGGATTTCCATTGTTTTGGAGAACTTAAATGATTTGGAAGTATTAACATAACATATTTTGAACAACCTTATCATTTCATGGGACGCAAAATACATAACCACTTCTTTCACCAATGGTAAATAGGCACATAATGCATCACACATAAGCAAATTCCGCAATAGGGACAGCGAGTGAACGCAATAGGCCCCTGGCAACCTATCTCTTCACAGGGTCGGAGCGCTACTGGAAATTCGAGATCAGTTGGAGTATCGAAAGGACCCGGACGGATAAGAACGTAGTTAAACCTTGAAGGCGTCGTCCACGCCGGAAACCATATATTATTTTAAACGACCTAAAAATTCAAAATTCAAGGTTTTGTCCCCCATCAAAGCTTTCCCATTGTTTTGGGGAACTTATATGATTGGGAAGTATGCATTACCCCACATATTTTGAACAAGTTACGAGAACCATTAAGTAACAGAAAACGGTGCGCTTGGTGCAGTTGGCTTCTGCGACCACCCGTAGTCTGACCGTCATGCCCCTCACCTTCCCATCGGGCAAGGTCGGAGAAATGCTATTTGTCCAATTACCAGAGCCGGTTGGTAGCTTCCCATTGAAGGGTGTATTCAAGACGAAGAAACTTTACGTCGTTAGCGTAACATCTCATATCATGACGACGTTAACAACACTTGCATTTTTCGAGAATGTTTTCATCCAGCAAATGCCGGAGAATTGTGTTCTCTTTCTCGACACAAGGAGTGATTTTTCCAATCAAAGCGCGATACAGGCTCTTGTGCCGGCGGGTAAAAACTTGCAGATTTTGACGAAACCGCCTGGCGTAACAAGCCTGGTTCAGCTGGCAGACATCGGGTTTTTCAGCTATTCGAAAGCACTGCTCAAGCGATTTCACTCTACTATTGCTCTCCAAAATGTTGAATTTTTAGGTCGTTTAAAATAATATATGGTTTCCGGCGTGGACGATGCCTTTAAGGCCGGCTACGTCCTTATCGGTCCGAGTCCTTTCGAAACTCCAACTGATCTCGAATTCCCAGTAGCGCTCCGCCCCTGTGAAGAGATAGGTTGCCAGGGGCCTATTGCGTTCACTCGCTGTCCCTATTGCGGAATTTGCTTATGTGTGATGCATTATGTGCCTATTTACCATTGGTGAAAAAAGTGGTTATGTATTTTGCGTCCCATGAAGTGATAAGGTTGTTAAAAATATGTGATATCAATACTTCCAAATCATATAAGTTCTCCAAAACAATGGAATTCCTTGATGAGGAACAAAACCTTAAATCCTTCGTACCCGAGTCTATTTTACTGTCGATGTGGCTCTATCGCGCAGCAAAAGGATAAAGTAACTTTTGTGATATAATTTTTGATCAAAATATGAAAGTTCCGTGAATTTGCAAAAAGCCAGCTCTGGAGGAGATTCGAACCCTGGTCACATGCCCACCACTGCCCCTCCCTCTCTTTGCGCCGTCGATGCTGTTGGCTTGAACGCTTAACAACTCATGGACTAGGAGGAGGTCGATGGCTGGCAAACCTTCGGAGCTTATAACTCCTCCAGATCTATCTTTCGCGGCGGCCACCCAACACTATTTCACCAAGTAATGCGTGAACATTCCCTTATGACATTAGATTTCTACCGTTCAGACCTACGCTTGTTATACTTCCCTTGTTAGAGTGAATGGTCAGATTTGAAGCCTTTAGGGCTGTATCAGCAAAAGCTGTTCAAGTTTTCAGCGGCTTTCCAAGTGTGAGAAAAACGGCTTTGTGAAGCTCCTAAAAAAGAAATGTGCAGTGAAGCCGAAGTGTTGTTGATGTGGGTTACCTGCCTTCTGTGTGCCAGTATCTTGTAGGTTTCAGGAATTTGCATAGCATCGTAAGCGGTGTACTCTTCAATTCGACCGTTAATATTGTAATTCGTCTTTGCGGACTCGAGCACGTGGCTGCCTTGTGCCATGGCATACGGAGTTAACGGAAAACAATGCAACATCAAACATTTTTTTAAAGTTCCAATATGAAACCGAAAACCAGCCTGAAATGGACTGCACATTCGTCTCCTGTTTTACAGTTCACGCCGCTCCCGCAGCCGAGATCGAGGTGGAAGGGATCGACGATCGGATGACCGACGCGGTGGCGAGCGACGTGATCGACGTGACCGTAGTCGGTCACATGACCGCAGGGTAAGCCATGTTTTCCCCTTCACATTTGACAGATTCGTGACACAAACTCTTTCCTATTACGATGATCAATGGTTCAGCGCCGTTTTAGCCAATTGATCATATTTAAATATCATCTCAGTGGTCATAGCCACCGCAGCTGATATCTCAAATGTTCTGGTTTGAGCTTTTGTTCCGACGGTGCTCCGAACAAAAGGAGTTAGCGTTCTGGAAAACGGATTTTGGCTCCACCCCTCTTGCCATCGATGGGTCTAATTCACACCTGATCGTGTCCAAATATACTGTGTTGGGCTAAAATCGTTCGAGAGGGTATGATCTACACTCAGTAGGGAGAACCCGCGGGCCGAGATATCATGAAAAACGTCCCTCTTAAAAGTTTTGGAGGATGGATAGAGTAACATGAATAAATGTTGGATCCGTTTTCTCAATGGATTATCTGGAAGCAGGGTTGAGCAGGGCTGCGACTCGGCGGAACTGGAGTCGTAAAAAGTTCGGGAGATTTTTGAAGAAAAATGAAAATTCTAGTGGAGGGGGCTCGATTAATTTTTGGAGAAAAAGGAACTTTCCCCAAACCACTTGGTTAGGTAAAAGTAGGTAGTAATAGTCTCCCTTTGATAGTAAGATTGCAGCGCGAGAACAGCTGTGTCTGCAGAGGCCTTCATGAAATTCTACGGTTATGTTGCCATACGGTAGTTCGGGTAGTCCCAGATTTCTGGCAAAATTCCTACTCAGATGTTATTCGGTATGCTGAATGCAAATTTGACAGCTAGTTTCATAATTGATGTCTATTTGTTGAGGGGTGGTCGTGAAAATGTTAGGAATTTTCCTAAAATTTTGGTCAACAGGGGGGGGGGGAAGGATGTCGTAGCTCCGCCCAAAAACGGCGCAACGGCCTGCTTAACCCTGTTTGGAAGATCTAAAAACAGATTTGAAAGAACTGCTATCAATCCAAGTTTTGGATGCTGAGTCTTTTTTATTTGTGCGGATTAGATATAGAATGAGACGCTTCTAACGTTATAGTACATGGCAACTTCAGTCAAATGATTAGGGCAATTTAATGTGAATTGAGCTTGAAATCAGCCCGCAAATGAGCCATTGCAATCCGTAGAACTTTTCTTAGGGTAATTTTTGTAGTTAAAAGCCTCTGGTGCCGAGGAATTCACCTCAAATGCCTTGAATGGTGAGTAACAGCCCGATCCATTTTTTCTTGTATTTTGTGGTCTACCAAAGACCCTTTGTGAAGACTCAACATACATGGTTCGCCACTTTATTCATTCTCTGGTTCGTCACTTTATTCATCCTCCACATCATCCAGGAGGACGTTTTCCAGGGCGTCCCGGTCCGTGATTTTGAGTCGCGAATATTTTACACTATCTGCCAATATTCTGCCGTTTTAAATATTTTTAAAACTGATTTTCAGCGCCACTGATGTCTTCACGGCAGTCCATTCGGTATTTCAGTCTCATCTCTTTTGTTCTCAAGGTTAGTTCCGAAGAGGTTAGTCCAGTTTCATATGCGGAGAACATTGCCGAAACGGTCGACTTCTGATTGACTCTCTAATTCCACGTCGGTCTCCGTTGCAATCGAGACTTCTGTATCTCCTCATTCCTACCATGGATTTCGAGTTATGAAGTTAGTTTCATCGTAACATAAGAAACATTTGCTGGCCTTTGTCATAATTGTTATACAATATCAGGAGATGTATTTTACGGTTAGTTGGAAAGTAGGCTTGTGCGTGCTAAGTCCCCTTGATAAGCGTTAGTGGTTTTTGCTGTAGGCTTCGCATTCCTGAAATCTGTGATAGATCAGTCTTCATTTCAGGGTCTTTGAGAGCTGAGTTCCTTCAGAAGACGAAACACTCTCGATCTGGTATTTCCTGTTTACTTTTTCTCAGCCGTTATTGTGTATGATATGTTGTTGAATGGAGTATGAATTTTAATATAGCAAAATGTTGGTTGTGCATTTGTTATTGTGGTAGTTGTTTTTTTTTTGAACGGCAAGCGTGTAGCGCCCTCCGCTGATTGCCATTCCACAAGAATCTTAGTTTCGTGTAGAAATGTTTAGAATGAGAAAGAATTTGGAATCCCGATGCACCACGCTGTTGAGAAAGTCCTGCATCAAATGAGGGTCAGTGCGTTTTACCTAGTCGGTCTATGTCCTTTCAAACTGTGTGCAAGTGTAATATACCATTGGAAAGCTCAACCTTTCGTTTATTTTGGGCTTTTCGCACTCGGAAATTCGACCTGCTTCGGATTTTACATCAAAATGTAACGGTTTTAGCCGTAGAAAATCATAAAAAAGACCTTCATTTTTTTCTTTCTATCCAGCTTGGGTGCTTAAGTCCGTAGAACATTCGAACGCCGCCAGGGCTAATAAGGGAAATGTTTGTGGCGGTAAACGCATCTGAAAAAACGACTTGTATTGTTTGTATCTCTTGGGCCTCCGTAGTAGAACTGCTCCGTATCCCGCCCCGAGCTGCAGGTTCCAAGAAGTTACAAGCCAAAACTTTAGTATTTTGTGCTTTTTGTACTTTCCAAAACGCGCATTAGTCTTTGGAATATCCGGAAACGGGTCTCATAATTGTGCTCGGCGCCCAAAACTTTCTTACTGAGCGAAGTTTGGGTGAAGGCATGTTTTCCAAACTGCGCAGACTGATAGTGTTTTGAACTGATGAGCCTCATTTCGACCGGCTTAAAATGAGCGAGTTAGGCTATATATTAATACTAATTGGAGGGCTCTGAAAGCGTTTAAAAATCTTCAAGATTTGGCTTAAGATCTTCCCAGATGGGTCATTTGGGACACTGATCACGAACATGGGGTTTTGTGTCGATTTTCCAGTTTTCGTCTAAATTCGGCCGAAGCCTCCAATTGGGGAAAATTTTGAGGGCAAAACGCGACTTTAGTCGACTTCCGGAACGCTGCTGTAGAAATGGTTTAAAACCTTTCTCTAGGGGTTATATGGAGTGCTTAACACGGATCTGAAATCCGTTTATCGATTTTGAACAGCTCGCAGTAGATTACGGTAGGTAGGTATACGGTAGTTCGGTGAAAGTCCCAGAACTGACTCAAATTTACGATGCGGAGTTTATTCAGAGAGCTGAATACGAATTTAATGTCCACTTGTCAATTTTGGAAATGCTAAGGTAGTTTACGCCTCAAAAATGACATGGTATCTACAATAAGCCTCCGAATTTAGGAAACTACGCCAAATCCGTTTTCGGCATCCTATTTGAACCCTATATACAAGTTTTGAGATCTGAGAAAATTTTTCAAATGGATAGATACCGTTGACTATTCGCGAAGCTTGAAAAACGCTTATAATTTCTTCGAACCTGCAGCTCGGAGCGGGACTCACTGGAGGAGAAATGCCGGGCAGCACCAATTGCCAGCATAGCCGTCAAATAATGCGTTGTGGTGTGTGGTATGCACTTGCACACACCGCTCCCAGCTACGCCTATAATGTAATTCACGACCACCTAACTCAATTCAAGACTAACTGATCGCAATTCATTAATGAGAATGAAAATTTACTAGTATTAAGGATGTCGGCTGTTATCCGTGAGTTTCGAGGTGGAAACTCTCTAGAAATCATTTCTAACCCTATCTGGACGGTGCTCAGGGGAGGAAGTCCCCTGCGTGGGACTAAATCTGTCGTGTATCGAGTATTTCGGGGTGGAAATCAGTTTAAACCCTATCGTCGCTTAGGGGAGGAAATCCCCTGTGTGGAGCTTAAATCTGTCGTGTATCGGGTATTTCGGGGGTGAAAATCAGTTTAGACCCTATTTGGACGGCTTAGGGGAGGAAATCCCCTGCATGGAGGCTAAATCTGTCGTGTATCGGGTATTTGGGGGTGAAAATCAGCTTAAACCCTGTCTGGACGGTGCAGCCTGCGGCTGCACCGTCGCTTAGGGGAGAAAAACCCCCTGAGTGGAGGCTTAATCTATCGTGTATCGGGTATTTCGGGGGTGAAAATCAGTTTAAACCCTATTTGGACGGCTTAGGGGAGGAAATCCCCTCCGTGGAGGCTAAATCTGTGGTGTATCGGGTATTTCGGGGGTGAAAATCAGCTTAAACCCTATTTGGAGGGTGCAGCCTGCGGCTGCTCCGTCGCTTAGGGGAGGAAATCCCCTGCGTGGAGGCTAAATCTGTCGTGTATCGGGTACTCCGGGGGTGAAAATCAGTTTAAACCCTATTTGGACGGCTTAGGGGAGGAAATCCCCTGCGTGGAGGCTAAATCTGTGGTGTATCGGGTATTTGGGGGGGGGGTGAAAATCAGCTTAAACCCTATTTGGAGGGTGCAGCCTGCGGCTGCTCCGTCGCTTAGGGGAGGAAATCCCCCTGCGTGGAGGCTAAATCTGTCGTGTATCGGGTATTTCGGGGGTGAAAATCAGTTTAAACCCTATTTGGACGGCTTAGGGGAGGGAATCCCCTGCGTGGAGGCTAAATCTGTCGTGTATCGGGTATTTCGGGGGTGAAAATCAGTTTAAACCCTATTTGGACGTTGCAGCCTGCGGCTGCTCCGTCGCTTAGAAGAGGAAATCCCCTGCGTGGAGGCTAAATTTGTCGTGTATCGGGTATTCCGGGGGTGAAAATCAGTTTAAACCCTATTTGGACGGCTTAGGGGAGGAAATCTCCTGCGTGGAGGCTAAATCTGTGGTGTATCGGGTATTTCGGGGGTGAAAATCAGCTTAAACCCTATTTGGACGGTGCAGCCTGCGGCTGCTCCGTCGCTTAGGGGAGGAAATCCCCTGCGTGGAGGCTAAATCTGTCGTGTATCGGGTATTTCGGGGGTGAAAATCAGTTTAAACCCTATTTGGACGGCTTAGGGGAGGAAATCCCCTCCGTGGAGGCTAAATCTGTGGTGTATCGGGTATTTCGGGGGTGAAAATCAGCTTAAACCCTATTTGGAGGGTGCAGCCTGCGGCTGCTCCGTCGCTTAGGGGAGGAAATCCCCTGCGTGGAGGCTAAATCTGTCGTGTATCGGGTACTCCGGGGGTGAAAATCAGTTTAAACCCTATTTGGACGGCTTATGGGAGGAAATCCCCTGCGTGGAGGCTAAATCTGTGGTGTATCGGGTATTTGGGGGGTGAAAATCAGCTTAAACCCTATTTGGAGGGTGCAGCCTGCGGCTGCTCCGTCGCTTAGGGGAGGAAATCCCCTGCGTGGAGGCTAAATCTGTCGTGTATCGGGTATTTCGGGGGTGAAAATCAGTTTAAACCCTATTTGGACGGCTTAGGGGAGGAAATCCCCTGCGTGGAGGCTAAATCTGTGGTGTATCGGGTATTTCGGGGGTGAAAATCAAATTAAACCCTATTTGGACGGTGCAGCCTGCGGCTGCACCGTCGCTTAGGGGAGGAAATCCCCTGCGTGGAGGCTAAATCTGTCGTGTATCGGGTATTTCGGGGTGGAAATCAGTTTGAACCCTATTTGGACGGTGCAGCCTGCGGCTGCACCGTCCCTTAGCGGAGGAAATCCCCTGCGGGAAGGCTAAATCTGTGGTGTATCGGGTATTTCGGGGGTGAAAATCAAATTAAACCCTATTTGGACGGTGCAGCCTGCGGCTGCACCGTCGCTTAGGGGAGGAAATCCCCTGCGTGGAGGCTAAATCTGTCGTGTATCGGGTATTTCGGGGGTGGAAATCAGTTTGAACCCTATTTGGACGGTGCAGCCTGCGGCTGCACCGTCGCTTAGGGGAGGAAATCCCCTGCGTGGAGGCTAAATCTGTCGTGTATCGGGTATTTCGGGGGTGAAAATCCGTTCTACTCTATTTGCATCAACGGAGGGAGATCCCTGGGCGACGGCCTATTCTTTAAGCGAAAACTACGAAAACTGTTACAAGGCCTAAGCCATTCATTACTAGTTTCTGCTACTTCCTTTTTTCACGTTTCATATATTTTAGAATTCTCTCTTAGTTCTTATGTTGATCATTCTCTAACATCTTCCTTTAGTAGCGTATCAAATGAACATCTACCTCACAAATAGCGTTTCCGCTATGAATTCGTGGTTCTACCGTGATTTGTGGTGGAATAAATAACTTAGGCGTAACATCTGCAATGTGTTGTGCAGGCACACCACCAAACACTGCATTTGACGCCTGTGTTGGCAATCGGCTCAGACATTCGCAGCGTTGAACTTTGGGCGAAAACGACGTTCGAGTTGAACTACTGAGGCTATTTTGTCGAGGAGTTGAACTGATGAGAACGATTCGTTGAACTGCTGGGCTTATCGCCGCGCTGCGTGTTGCGTCGCGTGCGTAGTGTCAACAGACGACGGCTCCGACGCAATGTTGAACGCCAAAATCAAACCAGCGGCATATACGAGCCGTCTCGAGGTGGGCTTAGACCGATTCACTTCATTGTCAAGTGTTAACTCCTCGGGCTCTGCCTTCGGGTTGAGTGGGGGTGCGAGTGCCTGCACTTGCCTGCTCCTGCATCAACACGGATGCTCTATCGTGGGAGCAGGCAAGAGGCAGAGCATTTGCACTTTAATCGATTTTTGGTGAGCTTAGAAAGTGCACACCTGGTTAGGGGCCAGGTGACCTCAGGTATTTAGAGATAACATTCAACCGTAAGGAGAAACTAGCTAAAACATGTAGAGACAACCATGCAGAAATTATTTGAATTTCCCTCCAATCAGCACTTCTGTTCAACTTCAGTGGAAACCCGCATCAACTACCGAGCAATTTCCGTTGAACTAACGGGGAAATTCTGCTGATTTCCAGTGTGGACATTAGTTGAACGGATTTTCCACGGTAGTTGAACCGTCTGAATGTCGGAGGGTCTCAGACATTCGCAGCGTTGAACTTTGGGCGAAAACGACGTTCGAGTTGAACTACTGAGGCTATTTTGTCGAGGAGTTGAACTGATGAGAACGATTCGTTGAACTGCTGGGCTTATCGCCGCGCTGCGTGTTGCGTCGCGTGCGTAGTGTCAACAGAAGACGGCTCCGACGCAATGTTGAACGCCAAAATCAAACCAGCGGCATATACGAGCCGTCTCGAGGTGGGCTTAGACCGATTCACTTCATTGTCAAGTGTTAACTCCTCGGGCTCTGCCTTCGGGTTGAGTGGGGGTGCGAGTGCCTGCACTTGCCTGCTCCTGCATCAACACGGATGCTCTATCGTGGGAGCAGGCAAGAGGCAGAGCATTTGCACTTTAATCGATTTTTGGTGAGCTTAGAAAGTGCACACCTGGTTAGGGGCCAGGTGACCTCAGGTATTTAGAGATAACGTTCAACCGTAAGGAGAAACTACCTAAAACATGTAGAGACAACCATGCAGAAATTATTTGAATTTCCCTCCAATCAGCACTTCTGTTCAACTTCAGTGGAAACCCGCATCAACTACCGAGCAATTTCCGTTGAACTTGACTTACTTGACTTAATCGGTTGGCTTTCGCCTGACGCGGTCATTCCGCATCTTCACCGAGGTGTGCCGTCCTAGTAGTCAGCCGTGTCCATTTTTCACGGTCTTCAGCCACAATTTGAACACATTCCATCCAGCTGTCACTATTCCATTTCCTGCGAAACGAAACATCGCGCCTGAACTGTCTTTCGATGCCGAGTGACTTTAAATCCTCTTTAACCACATCCGTCCAGAACTTTCGCCTACGCCCAGGTGGCCGTTTCCAGACAGGATTTGGAAGCATTTTTAAAGCGTGTTGTACGAGACGATCCGGCGTTCTTCTTAGTATATGCCCGAGCAGTCGAAGTCGACTTTCCATTGCTGCTTGAGATGGCGTTAGGAGATGCTGGCACCTCCCTCGTGTCAAGCGTTGATGTACTGCGTCGATTTCCTTGTAAAGGTCTTCGTTATGGCATACACGCGGCCAGAAATATCCAAGCAAACGCCTAAAAAGCTTCCTCTCCGTGCAATCCAACCTTTCCATCTGCGTTTTCGGTGCTGCCCACGTCTCCGATCCGTACATCATGATAGGGCGAATAGCGGATAGGTAGACGCGCAACTTGACTTCCTTCGCGATGGTGGTAGACCACAAACACTTGGTTAGAGAATTGAATGCAGACGTAGCTTTCGCACATCGTTGTCGAATATCCGCTGCATAACTACCATCGTTCTTCAGCAAACAGCCCAAATAACAGAAATCGTCCACCAGTTCGATACGTTGTCCGTCCACACAAACTCCAGTTGAAGGCCTCTGAGAGACCCACATCTGCTTGCATTTGTCGGGACGAAGACGAAGTCCATAGGCTGCGGCATACTTCGAAACGAGGTTCACAATCCTTTGCAGTTTTGCGTTGTTTTCAGCGAATAACACAATGTCGTCGGCGTACTCCAGGTCGACAAGGGAGCGTCCTGATGGTGTTAGGATCACATCCGCAGGAAACTGTTCTGCAACTCTACGCATGATGTCATCAACGGCGAAGTTGAAAAGAAAGGTCCTGCAACGGCTCCTTGCCTTACTCCTGTTTTCACCTCGAAAGCTGACGTAAATCCGACAGGTGTACGAACTGCTGCTGTTGTTCCTTTGTTCATGTCCTCGATTAACCGAACATACTTTTCCGGGACTCCATCTGCTCGCAGAGCATTGAGCAATCGATCACGATGAGGAGAGTCGAACGCGGCTTCAAAGGCCAAAAAGCAAGCTGTAATGGCTTCGAAAACCGCTGCCACGATTCAATTACTCTTCTCACGACGAACACTTGGTCGATGGTCGATCTTCCAGGTCGAAAACCGGCTTGCTCATCTCTGGTCGTTCCTTCACGATGTTTGATAAGTCGCTCGAGAATGATACGTTCTAAAACCTTGTACATGACACGAAGTAGAGAGATTCCTCTGTAGTTCTTAGGATCCGTGACGGATAGCTTCTTGTGAAGAGGTACGATGATCGCATGTCTCCACGAATCGGGTATCCTTTCGCTCATCCATATGGCACGGATGGTGTTGGTCATTTCACGAATCCCAGACGGAGGAAGAGCTTTCAGCATTTCAGCAGTGATGTTGTCATCTCCACCTGCCTTTCCATTCTTCATTTTCCGGACACAATCCAAAACTTCAGACTCAGTCGGCGGTTCCTCACTGACATCGTAATGTGCTCTCTGAACATGCGGGAGCTCAGGTACTGATGGCGCTGGACGATTCAGTAGTGAACTGAAGTAATCCTTCCATATTGGCAGCGTCGCATCACCAACTGCAACTCCATTGGTAGTGTTCAAGACAGGAGAACATCTCTTCATCTTCCCGCTATACTGTCGCAGCAACGTGTAGGCTTTCCTCGGATTCTTCTCCTCCCAAGCCTTCTCGAACTCCTTAGCTCTACACGTCCACTCTCGTTCGCGGTCACTTTTAAGCTGCCGACGCAACTTCCTCCTCAGACGCTTCTCCTCCACGAAGTTTCCTGCAGTTCGGAGAGCACATACTCTGTTGTAGGTAGATGTTGTTTCTTCTGAGACGTAGGCGAACTTCTTCTTAGGCTGTACAACCGGGAGTGCCTCTTTCGAAGCGTCCTGGATGCATTTGACAAAAGAATCCGCGTCGCAAAGTTTCTTCTTAGTCCGTACTCCGATGTGAATAGAAACGCGTTGTCGGAAATTCCTTCTGCACTCTTCATCTCTGAGACTTGTCATGTCAATCCTCTGGAGAGGCTGAGCCCCTCGCTTCCTCTTATGAATCCTCGCAGTGAAGTTCAACAGAACAGGACGGTGATCCGAATCGAATGCGACATCCCACACAGCTCTAGATCTTCGAATGTCCGATACTGGAATATTCCTCGTCAGGACATAGTCAAGCTGTAGTTTCAAAGTTGTCATCTTCCGCTTCCGCTGCTCTTCTGGAGATAGCCGGGTTGGTCCCTGCCACGTAAGCTGATGGCGGCGATGATTCCTCTTGAATGTCGATGCAATAATCAGACCCCTGCGTTCACAAAAGGCGGCAAGGCGGTAGCCATTGTCCGATGTTTGCTCCACTGGGTAGAACCATTTACCGAGTACTTCGGATTCCTGATCAAGTCCCATCTTCGCATTTGCGTCAATCCCCACGACAACAGCATGTTGACAAGGTATCCTGGCCAGCAACGTATTGAGTTCCTCATAAAACGCATCCTTCGAATTGTCTTCGGCGGTTTCAGTGGGCGCATGAGCACTCACTATCCACAGATTGAATCCTCTGTGATCCCGCAGTCGTACGAATGCATTCCGACACGACGTTGAGCCGAACTCCTTGACCATACCATTGAAATCCTTCCTTACAGCTATTGCACAGCCTCCCACTCTCCTATCGTCAGCGTTGCCGCAGTAGATGGTGTACTCTCCGACGCTGATGACGGGTCTATCCTTGAGGCGGGTTTCCTGCAAAGCAGCAAACGGTGCATGGAAATAGCTCAGAAGTCTGGATAGCGCAGTTTTTGGATATCACTCGACAGCGATCGACAGTTCAGGGTGGCGAAATTGTGGCTTGTGGCCAAAGACTCCATGACTCCCTAGGTACGGATCCTAAGGTGTTATGGACCAGAGGCCTTAGTGTGCCGGACGGCGACACCTTTATGCAATGTGCGGGATACTTTCGCGATATAGTTGTGCACGCTATATCGCTCGAACGTTCCCTGTGTACACTCAAACGTCTGCTGGGTTCAGTAGAAGCAGGGGCACCAACGAGCAGGTACCAACAGACTTGTATACACACCCCCCCCGTTGAACTAACGGGGAAATTCTGCTGATTTCCAGTGTGGACATTAGTTGAACGGATTTTCCACGGTAGTTGAACCGTCTGAATGTCGGAGGTGCCGTCCGGCATTTCGCGTTTTCAGCGGGACTCGGACTTCGCGAAACTGTTCCCATTTTCCGTTTCCCAGTTTTTGGGCCCGGAAGCAAAAAAAGAGTGCCACAGGATTTATTGTAGTGTGTTCAGGCAAGGATTTTTGAAGGTTTCATTAAAAGGCAGTGTTCGCGATAAATTTCTTTTCGGATATCTCCACGATTTACGGAAGCTCAGGTGCCCTATATAGCAAGGGATGCTTAAAAAGGACACGAAAGATGCGTTTTTGAGCCAAAATAGGCCTTCCCTTGTTTACGTTGATTTTTGAGCGTGGAGGAATTGACCGCTAGAAGGATGATACCTATCAGTGCAATGAAGCAAACAGCTCACTTATCAGCACTTCCTTCTCTTGATCATTCCTATAATCTGAGCCTTCATTTGTTCCTTTCGAGGGGCGGATCTGGGGCACGGGGCGTGTCTGGGGCACTAGAACGCTTGTTTGCAGCCGTTATTTTGCCACTCCTGGCTCGTTTTCTACCCTTCCTTTGGCACTGGGAGCCTAGGATCCTTTTCGCCGATCATTTCACTGTGGAAAGTCAACGAGGATGATCATCGTGAAAACTGCCTTTAAAGGCACAGTACACCCTCAGAAATGAATTTTGAGATTTTCATGTAATTGTGTAGAAGACCCCTCCTGTATAACACTTGCCAAATGCGAGATCTCAATTCCTCAAAATAAGCGAGAAATAGGCGACCACCACAGGCCCGACCCCCTTCGCTCACCACCACAGGCCCGGCCCCTTCCGGATTTTCGACCTCGATATCGACTGGATGGATGGATGAATTCTTAACAAATCACCATTCTTCAGTCCACTGCCGGACTGTCTCCTTATCCTGGCTCGCTCTCGCACAACGATTGCGAATGAAGAGAAATACAGGCCCGAGACAACTCGTCCACCAATTTTCACCCTCGAAATCTCGGCATTTTTGAAGAGCCATAACATTGTTCAAAGGATGTCTTGGACAATTTCAGAGATACCACTGTGATCAGCGTGTGACTCTCTACAAGATAAGCATGAAATCCGAAAATTAATTTTTTGGGTGTCCTGTACCTTTGAGCGCTGAAATTACATCACGACCTCTCGTGTCCAAGCGAATATCTGAACTTGGCTGAGATCATTCGCAAAGTTTGGGGTCCTGAAGACTCGACACCGAAAAATACTAACTTGAAATGGTCGTGGCAGGAATCTAAACGCCTTTTGAGAATTCTTTTTCAAATATGTAGCTTTTTTTGTGAGATTCAATTATTTCGTGAAGCTTTCCCTCTTGATTCCACTCCTTCGTTTCTTTACCGCCACAGCAGCATTGAAAGTCGAGTAAGTTTTTCTGCACGTACTGCCTGTCTTCCAGAAAGGAGTCTCGGCGGAGAGAGGTGATTACGGGCCGTGGCGCAGCTGTTGTGGCAGGCCACTAGAGAGTTTTCCTATTCTCGCCGGAGAGTTTACTTTTGACTTTCTGAAATTTCAATCATTTGTTTCAACAACAAGCTATTGAAGTTGGAAAAAGGCGTCGCTTAGAATCGGAAAATTTTCTTCTAATCAGCCTTGAAGACGCAACGCGGTATTTTACACCTGGAACTGCTTAGACTACCTTCTGGGGGAATGCTGTACACCAGGGACCGGATACATCAACGCGCCGGGCTTGGGTAGGGGCAGGGCAGTAGATCATGCAATCAATCGTGCCCCAGCTGTGTTTTTCGCTGCTCTAGCTGCCCCAGCCTCTGAGCTGGGGCAGCGGGGGCACGATTGATTTGTTGATTTACAGAGTTCTTCAAGGGCGCAGACTGCCCTGCCCCAACCCGGCCCAATGATGCATTCGGCCCCAGGGGTGTGCGGCAACAGCAAGACCGGAAAACGGCCGGCAAACGCCAATTATCGCACACCCCTTCCGTACATGCGGGTCGGCGACATATATAGTGGAGTGGAGCAAGAGTGTGTCATTTACCTATCACTAAGAAGCGGTCGGAGGGGGATCAATGTGCATAAATCCCATACCAGCACGCTCGATTCCGATTGAGCGAGAGCGGTTGTGCTGCAGCGAGTTTCATGTTCATTGATCTCCAATCGACCGCTTCTCATTGATAAGTAAATGAGACACTCTTGGTGGACTCCACGTTAGTTTATTACGGCAATGGAAGTAGGAGATGGTGAGGTTGCGGACTCTTCCTAACATACGGTAGTCTGATTGTGTTATCAATCATTTTTTTTTCGAAGTAACTGAGACTAGTCGGTGAGTTTTTGTTTCCACTCTCACATTTTCACCTCTCTTCATTGCTCCCACAGATGTAGTCATATCGGTGAGAACACAGATCCATCGACCTATAACAACTACTTCGGAAAAATGAGTGATACCACTAGCAATCTACCGTATGTGAGGACGAGTCTGCAACCTCACCAGGTCCTACTTCCATTGCTGTAGACTATATTACAGAGTGATCCCTTAACCGCCCCCAGATAATGCATCGCAAGGAAATTTCCCTGGTGTGGTCTTTGATGAAAACAGCCCATTTTCCACTCCCAGATCCTTCCTTGGTCGCCCCTAGTTGCGTTCAGAAGGCTAAAGATCCCGGCTCGCGTGCGGTCACAAGTATTTAGTGCCTCCTTAATAATGATTTCTCGTATAAATTCATCACAAAATCAAGGATTTTAATAACAATGTGAAACAACAACATTGTCAAAAACTATATAGTAGGGAAGCAGTAGATACTCTATCAGCAACATATGTATAATAGAAGACAAATTCTGAGCATTTAAAAAATTTTATCCAAAACCTGCTCGAAAATTCCTTTTGGAATTTTCCTTTTCCTCCAGAAAAACTTCTTACTCCACCTTATGAAATACATGAGAATGCATCCAACAAATGAGCTTGCTCTTACTAATCTCATTACATCCTGTTATTTCTAGAAACTTGGGCCGTTATTTCATGAAATCATCCAGGATAAGGAGCTACAGGACCGCGCTTATTTTTTGCAAAAACGGCATTTTGCGGCGTTTTTTGCGCGCACAAAGCGCCGCTTCGTCATAACTCGCTTCAGAGTATTCCAAAATCAAGTTTGAAAATATTTTTGATTTTCTCTCAACGAGAGAAATCTAACGGTATATGGAAGTATAGACTTTTATGGAAATTGTCAGCCTTTATTCTAGAAAAAACGTATTTTCAGCCTAATTTTTTCGATTCTTTGGATTTCCCCGTCTAAAACGTCATGACGGATGTGTGAAATAAAAAATAGAAAGCTTTTAAATCTATTCTAAGTAGGATTATGAATTTCATTCTGTGGGAACATTTTTATACGCGCTTTCAAGGCCCACAATGACTGGACCTCCATAACCCCAATTTTCAAAGAATTATAACTTTTGTAAAATATGCTCGGTAGGGTTTATGAAGTATTCAATGAACTTCTCTCCTCACGGAGCATCCTAGCGGTGACAACCATCCGACTACAGCCGCTAATTTAGACAGATATTTTTGGAAAATCTCGAATTTTCAGCTGTTCGTTACCAAATTTTCATCGTTCTCAGTGCTATTACAATTGTATTCGCCTTTATGAAGTTCAAGGTAAACGAATCGGGTGAAGTGTGGTGACTCTTCTTGTATGCAAACCCTTGTAGAGTGAAAGACGCTCCTATCAATATTTTTCTGTAGCATAACAGCTTTGATAGCTGCATTTAGGCCCCGGTCATAGTTGGATGAGCCGACGTCTCCAGCCCGGTCGATACACACAGAATGCATTGGAAATGGGATGCAAAAATCACTCGGTGTATCCCCCCCGCACCCCCGCGCACTAGAGTATTGCCCGAATATTCGTTTATTCGAATAAAATTCGAATATTCGAATATTCGAATAATTCGAATATTCAAAGAAGTGGATTATTCGGGTTATTCGAATACTCGAATATTCAAAAAAGTGAAATATTCGTTTATTCGAATAATCGAATATTCAAAGAAGTGGAATATTCGGTTTATTCGAATATTCGAATATTCAGCATGAATACTTTGAATATTCGACAAGGTCGCAAACCATATTACACTGATTTTACATTTCAAACATCTTAGAGTAATGAGTCGTAATTTCTAGCAATTCTTCAGCATCTCATAAATATATCGTTATAGCAAGTATGTACACTACTGTACAGTATCTGCCGCTGGGGCCCGGCTACGCCGGCATTTTGAGTTTAAAGGCAGTGGTCGCGATCAAACATGCTTGTCGTCTTTTTCTCTCCAAATCCTTTCCTGGGTCTCGAGTTTAGGACCTATAAGGAAAAATCGCGAAAAAACCACTGTTTTGGGCCGAATTTGAAACCTGAACTTTCTTGTCTTTTGATGGTGGACGAGCCCTCTCCACATCATCGGCATCGATGACCTGTTATATCAAGAACATCAGCTAGCTTGAAATTGAATGTCAATCAATGAACCTTCGAATTTATGTACACATCTAGTCAAAAACATTGACTGAAGTGATGCTTTCATTATTCAACTGTTTTTATTCGTTAAATCTGCATTTATTTCGTCCTCTGAATGTCGATGATTTTTGACTGCTCGGCATGAGACTGCGATCTTTTTCGTCATCGCTGTGCACGTGTGCACGAACTAGCTTCTTTGGGCCCTAGAAACTCTATTTGTAGACCGTTTTTCACCGCGCTACCTTCATAGTTTTTCAGCTGTTTTTGATCTAAGCTGATTTTTGTAGTTTTTTCGATAACGTTTTTCATCGTGACCACTGCCTTTAAGGCAAATGAACCGAAATCCGTTAGCACTATGTGAGATTGAGCACAGAAGTTCTCAGGTCTGTTTCTCGTTCCTAGAATCGTCTTCCCTTGCAAAGTACTGTGCTTATCTGGGTCCAATTCCGGTCCGCAATTGCGTCTCGACACGCTTTGCGGCCGCGCGCTTTTGAGTCGGAAGAGTTTCCAGCGCCGCAGCTGCCGGTCTGTTGACTCTAGGTGGATTTTAGAGACTGGAAACTAAACAAAATTGAAGAAAACTGTATAAAAAAGCCATATCGAGTCGGCTTTGGAGTTGGAAACTCGATTGACTCGAGCGCGTGCGTCCGCAAAGCATGTCGAGACGCAATTGCGGACCGGAATTTGACGTAGATAAGCACAGTACAGCGGCTGCTGCTGGCGTCCGGCTGAACAGGCCCATAAGCTGGTTACGGCGACAACACTCAAAGAAATTACAAAGCACTCCAAACATGCAAACAGTGTTAACCTCCTTTTCTGTTCAGTGACACACCAGCCCTTCTTTAGTTTTATGAGGTCCTGAAGTGGTAGTTCATTTATATTCATTTCTGTCATGATAAGGACAACCGCTGTTTGAGATTTAGTAAGCGCCCCCATGACAAACCGACACCCTGCTACTGCTACTTCTACTGCCTAATGAAGCAGATGTGCGGTTCAAGAACGTTTCCGTGGCGAAACACGTCCATGGAAACGTAGCCACTGCCGCGTGGAGGCAATTTACAGTTATAACTCGTAGCCAAGGGAGGCAAATTTGTCCATGAAACAGCTATTTTTCCTCCCATAGCGTCGTGGGAACATTCTTGGAACGCACCCCAGAATGATGTGTGTTTCCTAGATGCAGATTTTGATTAACTCTCATTTCCATGATATATAAACCCGATTTAGATAAGTTAGTGCGAGCAAACAACTAAGCAGTTGAAATAAGTTTTAAGGGGGAGGAAACGTGAAGAAAGAGGGTTCACACGCTCTTTGATGAACGCACAAAATGATTTTGGTGTCCTGCGCTCACCCACTTCGGTTCCACACACTTTCAACGGCGTGCGCACTCCGACTTGGGTCCCTCACATTTCATACGGCGCTCGGCCCACGTGGGTCCCGCACACTTTCAACGGCGTCCCGCGCGACTCCACTTGGTTCCAACACACTTTCTGGGGCGTCCTGCGCACTCCCACTTGGGTGCCGCACATACTCTAGCGCTTCCGGCACACTCTCGCTTGGGTCCCGCACGCTTTCTATGGCGTCTGGCGCACTCCCACTAGGGTCTTGCACACTTTCTATGGCGTTTGGCGCACTCCCACTTGGGTCTTGAACACTTTCTACGGCGTCCGCCGCACGCCCACTTGGGTCCCTCACACTTTCTATGGCCTCTGGCGCACTCCCACTTAGGTCCGGCACACTATCTTCGCGATGCGTACTGCAGAAGCGGTTGTCCGCTAGTGCGAACCGGATTTTGCTCAGATAAGGACAGTAGGTTGCTCCAGCAAACGATTTATAGAGCACATACTTGGGCGAATCGATAGCCGCCAGTTGGTTTGATGTTTAAAAAACCTTATCGCGTCCGGAGGTCAAGAGTACTAAGGCTTCTGTAGACATTTTGTTTCAATTCTGAGTACACTTAGCAAATCTCGAAATTTTTTTCACATCCACATTTCTGAATGACAAAATTCAACATCTTTGAAACTCGGACTTCCAGAACATATTCAGGGTCTCAGTTTTTGGTTTCCCGAGCTTTGTCGATTTTTTCTGAGGAGAATGATGTTCCGAAAGGTCGAGCGGAGTCTGCACGAAACACACTTGTAAGACGATTAGCAGCACCAAGCTGCGTGCGAGGTCCGGATTTCTCATACTCAACTAAAGCGTTAATATACGGGGTGCTTCGAAAATGCTGACAGTAGCTCACTTCCATCAGCGCTCAGGTTAGGCTTCAGACATGTGGAGAATGCGTTGAAATTGGTACGCAAGCCGACCTCATTTCAAGCTCACTTCTGCATTTCTTCCAAGCAGCAAAAAAAAATAGTTCACAGTATCTCTTCAAAAATTTATAAGATACTGTGAACTGAACTACCGAGTTCTGGTACGCTTAGCTAAACGGTTATTGATTAACAGCGATGAGATCGGGAAAGCTGATCTCAGCCCTGGACAATTCATGACTTGTTCACAGGAAAATCGTTCCTTTGAAAAATTCATCGAAAAGAACCGGAGATTTTGGGTCAAGAGTGGGTATTTGATGCTGTTGACATCTACCCCGACGGTTCGATACGAGATATGACAAAATCGATCATCCACCCTCGTCATCAAGAATTCTGTAACGAAGAAACGACGTCTTCTACGGGTTTGAATGCTGGATTGAATGAGATAGTACGCGATAGCGTGTTGCTGGAATATTCGTTTATTCGAATATATTCGAAAAATATTCGAATATTCGAATAATTCGAATATTCGAATATTCAAAGAAGTGGATTATTCGGTTTATTCGAATAATCGAATATTCAAAGAAGTGGAATATTCGTTTATTCGAATAATCGAATATTCAAAGAAGTGGATTATTCGAATTATTCGTTTATTCGAATATTCAAGAAAAATTATTCGTTCCAACACTCTACCGCGCACCCCCCAACACCCACCCGGTCGATACGTATGAACAACATGGTGAGGTGAAGCTGAGAAAATCACTCGGTGTATCCCCCCAATACCCCCCGCACCCCCCCCCCCCCCCGTCGATACGCATGGTTAAAATGATGGAGTGAAGTTGAGAAAATCACTCGATGTATCCGACGCGGTCGATATCCATGCAATACGTGGATGAGAAAATCACCGGGTGGGCGGGTCGATGATAAAACATTGCGTATCACTAGAAAGCTAACCTTACTGCTACCTCCGTTACTTCACCATACTCTCCTTCACTATTTCTCTGAACAGGTGCAATCCTGTTGGCCACGTAATCATCGTCATATCTAGTTGGATGCACCGAGTGATTTTCTCAACCTCACTCCATCATTTTGAACATACGTATCGACCGGGGGGGGGGGTGCGGGGGGGGTACAGATGCAAATAGCACCAACTCTGACCGGGGCCTTAGTGATTTACCCGTTTTTAGGCTTCCATTTTTCAGTACTCAGCCGAGTGAAGAAATCCAAATTGCTAGACCTTTTTGAACGCTGGGCTACCTTCTGATTACATCATTCCGTCCTGCATTCTGAATAAACATCGCAGTTCCTCCGAACCTCCAAGTTTTCGACCCTGAAGGTCTTACCAGCGACCTTTTCCAAGGGCCATGTTCACAGGACCCTCTCGCCCGCTCCAGGCGTCTTCAGCCGCAATCGTTTCACTGTCGTAGGCTCGCCTAGAAACAGTTCTGGAAACGGTCCTCACTCCCCCTCAGCGCCCCTACACAAAAGAGATACACCCCCCGCAAGTGCACTTTTTCAAGGTGTTTTTAAAAAAATCCTGATTCGGTTCAAAACTTGTATGTGGGGATAATCCAGAACCTAGAGTCCTTCTGTCGAATTTCCGGGGTGTACTGCAGTTCTCCCGCCGCAACACGGAGGGTCAGGCGCGCGCGGTGGATGGACGCGGAAAGCAATGTTCCACGGTACTCAGAGCGTTACAATCCGACCGCTTCAGCGCTCACCTGAAGATTTCGACAACTACGAGACATTGTCAAAAAAAGCCCTGATCTCCCAGAAAAATCTACGGCCATTTCTGAAAGTCCTAGTTGTTATTCATAAATTCCTTCTAGCGTTTTCGTGACCTGTTCCGCCTTTATCAACACGGAGAATAGGTACGTTTTATAGAAGGATCTCTTTCGCTATAACACTTATTCGCGAACGTTGGAACTTGATCCCTAAGACCAAGAGGACAGTTCAAAAACTTCTCGAAAAATTCACAACAAAGTCCTAATTCGAAGAAGTGCTGCAGGAATACTAGCACCGAAATCCGGTAAGCAGAAAGCGCGATAACGCGCACTAATTGTAATCATCACGATAAGGGAAACTCGTCCGAGTTTCCCCGCCGCGCGATGAGCTTGGTCCTTATTCGGAGAACTGGTGGTCTCCCGAAATTCCGAGGTTCACTATAGGTTACGGTAGAGACCATGCCATTTAGGGGGCAAGACCTACTTTAGTTTGTCTTTAAAGAATCGACAAATGGACATTAAAATCGTATTCACCACCCCGATTAACCCCCAACCCCCGATTAACCTCTATTATTTTACCTCTTGTTAGATTGTCCAAATGCCGTACCTAACTTATTGCGTCATACTCAATGGAAAACTCACCATCTACCACTTCGCTACTCAAACTACTGAGAAAATTTGCATTGACCTTGGCGGGACGGCACCGCAACCCGAGACCGTGCCGGGCCGATGTAGCAAAGGCACAGCGATCCGAGCCCGTGCCGCGACAGTGTGGCAGCGGCTCCGGAATCTTGAAAGATTCCTTCTTGTCCGCAGCAGTACAACAACGGTACCGCAATCATCAACGGTACCGCGATAGCGAAGCGTGGGCCTCGCAACAGTTTCGCGCCGGCTTCGCGATATCACCAAGACGCCACCGCTACACTAGTCAGCAGGCTGATAAGTCAGAGAGGGTTGCGGAACCACTTGACCGCAGGCACGACTGCAGCGGCAGACATGAAGAAAAACATGGTAAAGCGAATGATCGCGTGTTAATGTGTTTACCATTAGCACAGCCGGTATAAAAGGTGCCTCATCTCACTCGAGTCCTCATTCGGCATTCTGATGCCGGCCCTGGAAGGTGACTTCGAGTCCCTCTCCGGAGGCCAGCTTAATTTTGACCGCTGGGGGATAGGGGATCCTCACGGCTGGGGGGTGGGGCGGTTTTCGCCGCAGTCTGCAGGGAGGGTGGTTCCTCACCGCAGACCTCGGCGAAGGTTACGCCCTTCTAGCGGTCCGAGTGGGGGCAGCCGGTTTCAGGCACCGTCGCGGCCGGAATTGGGCACCGTTGCAGCCAGATTCAGGCACCGTCGCGGTAGGGTTGAGGTACCTCCGGACCGGGTTTGGGAGCCGTCGCGTCCTGGATTACTGTCAAAGTACACACAAAAGAGTGACGTACATATCTGAGCTAATTATGAGTTAAAGGCAGTGGTCACGGTGAGAAACGTCATCGAAAAAACTACAAAAACCAGCTTAGATCGGCAACAGCTGAAAAACTGGGAAGGTAGAACTGTGAAAAACGGGCTAGAATTAGGGTTTCTAAGGCCCAAAAATGCCAGTTCGTGAACACGTGCACAGCGTCGCCAAAAAAGATCGCAGTCTCATGCCGGGCAGTCAAAAATCATCGACGTTCGGAGGAAGAAATAAATGCAAATTTACCTAATAAGAACATTTGAGCAATGAAAGAAAGCACTCCAGTCAATGTTTTTGACTAGATGTGAGCATAAATCCGAAGGTTCATTGATTTAAATTCAATTTTAAGCCAGCTGATGTTCTTGATATAAGAGGTCATCGATGCTGATGATGTGGAGTGGGCTCGCCTACCATCAAAATACAAGAAAGTTCGGGCTTCAAATTTGGCCCAGAACAGCGGTTTTTCGGCGATTTTTTCTTATGGCTCCTACTACTCGAGACCCAGAAACGGGTTTAGAGAGAAAAAGACGACAAGCATATCTGATCACGACCACTGCCTTCAATAGCAACACGAAAAAAGGCATTAATGACAGCAGGTCCCATTTGGTATTGGACCTCCCTCGCGTCCTCCTCAAGGCATTGTCGGTGTTGGTGGAGTGGAGAAGTCGGATTCACGACCGTCGCTATCGTCCCACAGTGCTGCTTCCGTATAACTTGAGACAGCTTTTGATAGATTTTGTGGATCAGAAAGCAGTACTCTCCGACCAATTTTAACTAAGAACAAGTTTTAGGCTTTCCACAACGCGGCGTTCACACACAAAGTTCCACAGATTCGCATAAAACAGAGCTTTGCTGTTTGGAGCTCGAGCACACCTAACAAGCTTTCTTTATGACAACCACTACACTTACAACCTATTCATATTTTTGCGATAGCGGCGAACGCCGCGGATTACCAGCAGAAAAATGAGAAATTAGATGTCTGATATCACTCATCTATAGTGGAGTCCACCAAGAGTGTCTCATTTACTTATCAATGAGAAGCAGTCGATTGGAGATCAATGAACATGAAACTCGTTGCAGCACAACCGCTCGCTCAATCGGTATCGAGCGTGCTGGTGTGGGATTCATGCACATTGATCCACAGCCGACCGCTTCTTATTGATAAGTAAATGAGACACTCTTGGTGGAGTTCACTATAATTCCTTATTTTAGAACGGTGTCGGACATCAAAATTCTCATTTTCCGACTAATAATTGCCATTTACCGCTCTCGTAAAAGTATGATGAAGGTGTCAGAGCACAAGGTGTGGAATTCACTTTTTCTTTATTATGACTTCCCTAATCTCGAAATAGTCTTCCAACGTGCCGCACTAACTAGGTGCTGAGCCAAGTCATTAGACACCTGATCAAATAGAGAACGCATTTTTTAAAGCTTCCCATTTTTTATTTCGCACATCCGTCATGACATGTTTTACAAGGGGAAATCCAAAAAATTGAAAAAAATAGGCTGAAAATACGTTTTTACGAGAATAAAGGCTGAAAATTTTCATAAATGTCTATACTTCTAAACAACTTGATTTTGGAATACTCTGAAGCGAGTTATGACGAAGCGGCGCTTTGTGCCCGCAAAAAACGCCGTTCTGCAAAAAAATATGCGCGGTACTGTAATTCGAGCCCGAAAAGCAGGCTGCAGATTTGTTTGAACAGAAGGATGGCTGTCATCCATCAACGACTGCATCCTTTTCGCTGATTTTCTCGCCCTTCAAGGCAGTGTACACTAGAGTGTTGCCCGAATATTCGTTTATTCGAATAATATTCGAATATTCGAATAATTCGAATATTCGAATATTCAAAGAAGTGGATTATTCGGGTTATTCGAATAATCGAATATTCAAAGAAGTGGAATATTCGTTTATTCGAACATTCGAATATTTAAAGAAGTGAAATATTCGGTTTATTCGAACATTCAGCACGAATAATTTGAACATTCGACAAGATCGCACTATATTTTGCCCTGGTTTTACATTTCAAACATCTTAGCGTAGTGACTACTAACTTCTCACAATTCTCCGGTACCTCATAAATATAAAGTTACTGTGCTTATCTGGGTTAAATTCCATTCCGAAATTGCGTCTCGAAACGCTTTGCGGCCGCACGCGCTCGAGTCAACCGAGTTTCCAACTCCAAAGCCGACACGATATGGCTTTTTTATGCAGTTATCTTCAATTTTGTTTAGTTTCCAGTTTTTAAAACCCACCTAGAGTCAACAGATTCGCAGCTGCGGCGCTGGAAACTCTTCCGACTCGAAAGCGCGCGGCCGCAAAGCGTGTCGAGACGCAATTGCGGACCGGAGTTTGACCCAGATAAGCACAGTATAGCAGATATTTCCAATATATTAAATCGCTCGTAGGATTTTGTCAAAACGCTAGAAATGCCCATTTCTCCTTTAGTTATAGAGAAAAGTCTAAATCTCGAGCGGCTCATAAGTATAGCAACACTTGAGCAACTTGGAAATTTCTCACGATGATGGCCAGAATGGGCCATTTTCACGGGCATTTTCATGAAACTGGTTCGAGATGATGCTATTTGTCTACTTTCCCGGTGAACTTCACCTGAATTCTGACGCAAAAGCCCAAGTTCTCTCCTTCCATAATGCTGGACGTGGAATTCGATGGTTTCCAGCCACCTAGGACGACTAGCTGGGTGTAGTCTCAAGTTCGCGCCAGATCCTGAGCCACTCAACGTCTGTTGTCGCCCAGACGTCTCATGGAGCAAGGAAGCGAAATATTACACGGCGAGTTCCCAGAGACATGGTGTCGGTCTCAACGACTAACTACGAATTGTCGCTGAGTTTTTTTCGAATTGTCGCTGAGATTCCGGAGTAGGGCACGGCTAAGCAGCACTAGGAAGTTCGCAATCGCATAAACCGCGCATAACTCAACTGAACTCAACTAAGCTAAACCAAACTAGACCGAAGCAGACCACAAATTTGGCGGCAATTTAGCGGGTATTTCGCGGCTATTTCACGGCGAGCATTATTTGGCGACTATTTCGCAGCCAGCATTATTTGGCGGCTATTTCGCGACTATTACTCGGGAAAAAGGCATTTTTCGTCTGTTTCGCGGCTATTTCTCGGCCAAAACTCAGAGTACACGCTTGCAAACGTGGTTGAGATAACCACGGAAATATAATGTTGTGGCTCAGAACACAACGCCTACGCATTTTGAAGCGTCAAAAACGACCCACAATGACGCTACACGTGTGAGAAGTTCGCCCCACCCTTATCTGCCCGCCCTTGCATTTGCGTCCTCCTCCAAAAAAAGGGTTCTGGGCCATCCCCACCATCGGCGACGCTTGTGGGTGGTACAATGAGTACAATAAGTGAGCCATACACATCGACGATGGTGGGAATGGCCCAGCACTTCTGTTTGGGGGCAAATACAGGGGCGGGCAGATACGGGGCGGGGCCGACTCCTCAGTCGTGTAGCGTCACTTGGGGTCGTTTTCGACGCTTCAGAATGCGTAGGCGTTGTATTCTGTGCCATGCCATTCAACTTCCGTAGTTAGTATCTCAACCACGTTTACGAGCGTGTACGCTGAACTTAAGTGATAAGAGTGCAGCCGGTTCAATTACCCAAGTATGCAGTACGTTGGCCCCGCCCAGCATCTGGAAGCCCTGCCCATCCGGTGGCGGCCTCAGTGGAGGTTGGGCGACCCAGCCGCGACGCGTGGGTCTACCGACTACGCTGCGCGTCGGTGTGTCGACCGCGACGCGTGTCGGTTTGCCGACCGCGACGCGTGTCGGTGTGCCGACCGTGATGCGTGTAGTAGAGTGTTGGAACGAATATTGCCGATTTTTTCGAATAAATCTAATTTTCTCCTCATCATCGGAATGGTTTCGATTGCTTTCATTCTTATACGTTACGGTGAGTGGAAGGTTCTCATATTTTATAAAAAAATTGAGATTTCGTTCATTCATTAAAGTGCCAAGCTTAATTAAGTGAGTTTTTTATTCGAATATTCGAATAATCGAATAAATTGTAATAGCGCTTCTGTGATTGGACAGAATTTTACTTTTTAATCAATTATAGTAACCTTGCCCTTCACGTGATGTTTGAAACCAAGGACAGTTAAAACCTTAACGGCTCTGAGCAAATATTATAATTAATCGGAAAATCGAAATTATTCGCTCCAACACTCTAGCGTGTAGGTGTGCTGACCGCGATGCGTATCGATGCGCCGACCGCGACGCGGGTCGGTGCAAAGTAGTTCCTAAGCCACATAAAGGTCTTGCGGGATGTGAACCGCTGCTAAATAGGCCGCTAAACGTGACAGGTCAAAATGTCAGCAGACAGACAACAGGCGGACGTCGCTGGGCAACGGGCAGTTGTCAGGCTTACAATGCGAGCGATTTGAGTTGTCAAGAGGGTGCAGTTTATGAAATGACAACTTCTCAACCTGTTGTCGGTGCCTTAGTTTGCCCGAGTGGATTGGATGGGATAGTACGCAATAGTGTTCCCCAAATATTCGTTTATTCGAATAATATTCGAATATTCGAATAATTCGAATATTCGAATATTCAAAGAAGTGGATTATTCGGGTTATTCGAATAATCGAATATTCAAAGAAGTGAAATATTCGTTTATTCGAATAATCGAATATTCGAAGAAGTGAGATATTCGAATTATTCGTTTATTCGAATATTCAAAAAAAATTATTCGTTCCAACACTCTAGTGTACACGATAATTATCAATTTAAGGATTATTCGTAACAACGAATACTTGGTCTCGAGCTAGATCTGAGGTGACGCAGAAATTGAAAAAAAAGGATTGGAAGTACATAAAAAGTAGTTTTTGCACCCTGCTCTTTTGCTCTCGAAAAACCTGTTTATTGCAAGATAAAAATCGTTTTTGGACTCGTCTTCTGAAAGTCTCAACATCCGTCTGCTCCGTTTGCCAGTCCTTGTCTTCCAACGTAGTCGGTGCCGTCATTTATAGGCGGGGACAACTAGTCCAGGTACTTAAAGGCAGTGTTCACGATGAAAATTGTTTTTCTGTTTTCCCGCCTATCTTGAAAACGGCCCCACGCTGATTTCAATGATGTCTCTGAAATCGTACAAGACCTTCTGGGAATAGAGTTATGGCCCCTCGAAAATTGAGCTAGGGAAAATGGTGGGCGAGTGGTCCGAGGCTTGTAACTTGCGTCTTTCGCAGTCGATGTATGCGAGCTGACCTGAGTAGAGAGAGAAGTTGAGAATGAAGGGAAGAACGGGGCTAATGATTGGAAATCATCGCTCATCTCACGATCTTGAGCATTAATTTGTTTACGTCGGTGGGCGTGTGATGCGCTTTTGAGGTTTGCCTTGCGCTCGAAATGGCAACTTCAGGCTCTTTTGGAGCTTTTCCTGGCTCGTTTTCATGCGTTCTTTCGACGTCAACGTTACATTGTGCCCCTCCACTACCCATTCCTAGTGGAAACTGAAACACATTTTTTATCGTGAACACTGCCTTTAAATCATCCCTCCGAAAGAGGGATCTCCAGAGAGTTTTTCCGCTATTTCGCCGTGATTCTAGTGTTAAATAGTGGCCAACGTAGGGAACATAATTGGTCGCGAACACCGCCTTTGAAGGAAGTGATTGGGATAGAAAGGGCCTTCGAGAGTTCACCAAAAATAGGGAGTTCCGGGTTCTATTCTAACAATAGTGTCGAAAAAAAAATCGGCTAAAAACGAGCCATAAAACGTCGCTAAACGGCCTCGAACCCGGAATGTGCTTTTGCCTTTTTTCGAGTGTATCCAAAAATGGGTCAATGGTCATTTCATCAATGGTCACCAAGGAAGTGGGCAGGGTGCGAAGAGCTTATTTATGTTTCGAGGCCGTGTGGGGCTATCTTTTATGGCATGGCTCGTTTTTTACGCTTCCTTTTCGAAATTTCGTTTCAATGAGGCCGGAACTTTCAATTTCGGGTGAAAACTCGAAGACTGTTTCCATGAAAAAGTGTTGATGGTTTCACAAACGACCGCAGAACTAGCGCGTTGACTTACGCAGCATCGCAAATAGAGTGACATGTTAAAGCTTCATAACTGTTCCCTAAAGTTCATACTTGTTATTACGTTAAACTGTAAACAGCACTTCATTTGTGCTCTAACCATTCCAACCTTGATGTCAAAATACCCTTTGCGGCGAGTGCTGCTTCTTGTTCCAAATGGAAGAAGAGAGCAGATAATGGACATCAGTTGGTATGCTAAGCATATGGGTACGTGCTCATTAGTGAATGCTGTTTCCTACTAGCACCTGTGCCGGGGGATGAACTGCTTCTTCTCTAAGCTGCACTTCCTTGTGTGAGCTCGAAATCAAGAGCTGTTGCTGATTCTAAATATGCCCCTGACAACCCAAACGGACCACTTTGAACAAAGTTATGAGAAAGCGGCGCTTTGTGGCGGAAAAAGAGCCGAAAACGCCGTTTCTCCCAGAATCGCGGGCGGTATTGTATTTGTGGAACAACTCAAAGAGGGAGACATTCGCCCATCGCGGAATCCGTATGCTGCTTAAAATATAGTAAAATGTCGTCGCTAACGACGGACAATAATTGGAGTGGAATGTATTTCACCATGCTCTCTGAATAAGGTGTCAAAATTGCAAAAAAAAAACCAAAACGTACTCATACTCCTAGTAAGTAGGCACATTAAACTCATTCCAACCTGAAAGCAGCAAAATCAACATTCTCATGTTCTACTTTCCACCGAGCATTAGTCATAGATAGCGAGTGGGAGTTTGAGCTCATGCCACAAATGGAATATGGATATTGAATATTTGAAACACCCGCTTGTTCTTCTTCTTCTTCTTCTGCAGCCACAGAGAGGGTCCTGTCATAGACTGAGGAACTGAGCCACAAGCGTCGGATTCGTCCACAGATCTACTGTTGTTAACGATGTCGGTCTCATCGGGCAGTTGAAAAGGTGCGCAGTAGTATGCCCTTTATTACCACAATCCGGGCACTCGTCAGGTCTGCTGCTATCGATCTTATGTAAATAAGACATAAGCATGGGGGAGTGCCCGCAGCGCAACGAGGCAAGGGTGCACCTGGCACGCCTACCGAGTTCCATCTCGGTTTCGCTGACCTCAGGCGGCACGACTCCGAGAATGGAGTTTACGGCGGTCTTGCATAAGTGATCCTTGACGAATTGGGTATGCTCAGCACGTAAGAGACGGAGGCGTTCTTGTTGTGCGTTAGTCCATCTCTGTATATTGATTTTCGTGGGAGCATCAGCAAACGGCTTTCTTATACCTCTCTCTCACGGGGTCTAATACTCTTCGCGACGGATGATTTGGCTGCTTCAGAATGTTTATGTACAGCTGTTGTGCGTGGAGTTGGCAGTGGTCCTTAACTGGCAGGATGCGAGCTTCGGCATGTAGGTGCTCTATTGGAGAGCTTTTAGAACAGCCTGTTGCGATTCGCAATGCTCCATTTTGGATGCGCTGCAGCTTGGACCAGGATGTGTCCGACACGATATGCTGCCAGACTGGTGCAGCATACTCCAGGGCGGGCTGTACGGATGGCCTTGTACGTGGTCAGGATCGTTTCTTTACTGCATCCCCAGGACGTTCCGCCGAGAGCACGTAGGACGTTAAGTCTTGTTTTCACTGCAGCTTGCTTCTGCTCAGTGTTCTTATGAAACCTCAGCGAAGGGTCCAACACGAGTCCGAGCAGCTTAGGGAATCGGGCGGCCGGCAGGCGAGTTTCGTCCCATTTCACCATGGGATGAGCACTGTGCTCCGCAGGAACAGTGGAAAAGACTGTGACGGATGATTTAGCGGCAGAGACCGTAAGCATCTTGCTATCGAGAAAACATTTCAACTCGATCAAGTAGTCATTGATCTTACTGGCAGCTACATTTATGTCGCGATCCCGGCATAGTATAGTAATATCATCCGCATATGCAACGACCTTGATGTCTTGGGATGGAACGGGTAGATCTTCAATATACAGACTAAAAAGAGCAGGCGATAAAACTCCTCCTTGAGGTACGCCGGCGGCGATTGGGATGCTATTGGAGACGTGCCCTTGAAATAGCACATTTGCCCGACGTCCTTTGGTGAATGCGGTTATCCACCGCTTCTGCCAGGGCGGAATGGTAGACCTTAACAGGCTCTCCGACAAAATGCCCAAGTTTACAGTGTCAAAAGCCTTCGTTAGATCGAGGGCTACACCTACGGTTCGCTGAGGTTTCATGGCATTGAAGCCGTCCAAAACATAGCTCACAATTTCAAGTAGGGCCGTAGTGGTGGAATGTAGCTTACGGAAACCATGTTGATGCTTTTGTTTGCTATTGTGTTCGGAGAGCTCCTCCACAGCCAATTTTTCCGCAACTTTGGCAATAGGTGAGAGAAGACTGATTGGCCTGTAACCTTTTGCCGTGGATGGTGATTTACCCGGCTTAGGCAATGGGATGACGCGTGCTACTTTCCAATCTTGAGGTAATGTACAGGTCCGAAACGATGTATTAATGATGTCAGCGAGCAGGGGTAGTAGTTCACTTGGCAGTCTCTTTAGAACTGCTGGGCTCAAGCCATCTGGCCCTACTGCCTTCGAGTTACTCATTTCCTTGATAACCTTCTCGACCTGAGCGGGCGTGACTGCATCATCTTCAGCCATAAGTGGCAATTTACAGAGTTCCCGAACAGTTATTCTATTCTGCTTCTCTCTTTTTGTTTTAGTTATGAAAAATGCTTCCCAAGAGCATTTGCGACCTCTTTCCTGACTTAAAGACTCCGCCGTCGAGATTCAATCGTGGAATTGTTGGCGGAGGTGAACTTTCCGGAGATCACTTTCAAACCCTTCCATGTTGCTGCACCATCACTCCTGCAGTTCATCTTCTCAGTGAACTTTTCCCAAGATTCTTTCTTGTGCCTATCAAGGTCCATCCTGATCTCATTATCCAGCTCGGCAATGTCTGGGTCAAGATGATCAGCAGCTCTCTTTGCGTCCCTTGTCCTTATCTTCTGCAGTGTCTCCCTGGTGACATTGGGAAAGAAGGTCTTGACACGACCTTCAGGGATCGCAGCTTTCATCGCCTTCCGGATGGCATCAGAGAAGTGGCGCTCCTTCTGGTGTACATTGCCATTCCACGGATATTCGGCCGGTTGGGCGAGTGCAACCTCCCTGAACAGGCTCCAGTCTGCAAGGCCTAAATTGAGATAAGAACGATGACGAACACCTGTATAGGGAGCAAGAGAGTTAGAGAGATCGATATTGACAAAGACCGGAATGTGATCACTGGAAAGAGTTGTGGATGTAGACCAAGAGCAGGCATTAGAGAGATTAGAAGAGACAAGGGAGATGTCTGGGCTGGAAGATCGGCCGTAGGCAGGGAGACGAGTGGGCTGGTCATCGTTAAGGATAACCAGATCGCACTCCTCCGCCCATTCTTCGACGTCATTTCCTCTAGCATCAGAGTCAAGCGATGAGCAGAACGTGTGAGCATTGAAGTCACCAGCAAAGACAATTGAGGGAGATAGAGAGCAGTCATACAGCTGCTTGAGTAGAGGGATAGGGTTGTAGGTTGGTGGACAGGGTGTAGGAGGAGGAATGTATATATTGAAAAGAGAAAGTGGAGTTTTTAGAGGTAGATGGATGGGGATGTACTCGAGAGTGCCATCCACTGGAGTGTTTGGAATGATGTGAGAGGGAAGAGACGACAGAACAAACGTAGAGACTCCGCCTCCCTGAGATGACCTAGGAGTATGATAAGCAGTATAGCCCGGGATGTTTGGATGTCGAGAGGTAGCAGAGGGAGAGAGTTTGGTTTCCTGAACCATGATAACATCCGGGTGATGAGTACGGGCAAAGAGAGATAATTCAGAAAGCTTGGCGCGAAGGCCGTTGAGATTGATATGTACAATAGAGAGGGGGCGGTTGGTAGATGAGGAATTTGAGTTACTGGAGGCGGAGCACACAATACAACGAAAGGAAGAATCGTGGTGCCTCACAGAGCTGAGACCCGAACAAGAGAAGTGCACCCACCTTTCGCATCCAAAACATTGGACGCTGGTTCCATACCAATTGACATCTCTGTCGCATGTGGCACATGGGTACTTCTTCTTCGCGGGTCCTGGGTTCCTCTCGACGCCGGCTCTTTGCAGTAAGATCTTCAGGAGAGCTGCGGCCAGCCAGCACCTCTCCCATGACAAAAACCCTCTCCGCGGAGGGATTGACGTCGGTTTGCACGGAGGTGGTCTTCTTTCCTCCACACTGCCACGGCACGAACGTACGACATCTCGGCAGCACCCGCTTGTCGAATTGGGAAAGACGTCTTTGTCCTTACTAGTAGCTAGCTTTTCACCTGAAAATGGGCTCGAAACTTCTAGAAACTATGTAGGGCCGAAAACGTGGAGACGGCCATCTTGAGACAGAACTCTCTTTCCTACCTGAATCCTCTCTTGATTCCGCCACGAAACCGCTTGCTATTCAAATCTTTACACTGAAGAAGTGTGTTAGAGCACTTTTTGTGAATTTGATTCGAAATTTTTTTCAATTGAAATTCAAAGGCATCGTACGCGGTGCAAATCCACCCACGCAGCCAAAATTATCCTTGACAAGAAAAAAGCCAATTCCTCCTCTATGACGCTTAATAGCCATATCAAACAGAAGAACCCCATGGATTCATATAATAGCAGGTCAGATACGGGGACATTCAGTGAGCCGTTTGTTTGGATCGGGCCGGATTTCAAGTCGAACCAACGTATCCTCTGGTTCGGGGTTAAATTTAGTGTGTGCCATTGCGGACTTGTGCTGCGGACACGCGATGCATCGGTTCCGCACGAGCTTCCGCTGATCATGTGAGTTTTTCGAAATTTTCTCAGTTTTTCCTACCTCTCACGATATTTTCAACACTTTTGGTCATTTGCAACAGTAAATGCTGGATTTGTCCTATAACGACCGTTTTCTGAAGTTCTGATTTCCAGAATAGCGGGAATGACGGCGTTGGAATCTTCAAAAAATTGGGCATGACCCATACACAGGAAAAAACACCTTTGGAGAAGTCAAATAACAAAAGAATACATTATAAAAGCAGTTTAGAAAAAAAAAGATTCAAAGTGAATGAAATCAAGTAGTTTTTTTGAGATTCGGGTCAGCCTAAGCAATAGAAAAATTATGAGAAGATTTACGATCGATGAAACTCTAGCTAGAAAAGTCAGAAGTCAGTAACGCACTAAATACAGGTTCTAATTGGGCAACACTACGAAATAGAAAGAAATCATCGAAAAGTGGCGGTTCGTATTCTTTGCCGACGATTCCTGCTATTCCTGAAATTGAAACTAGCAAACGATAGTAATGTAGCAAACGTAGAGTTTGCAGATCTGACACTGTTTAAAAAAAGTGAGAAATAATGAAAACTATCAAAAATGAAGAGAGCAGCACATGGTCAGCCGATGAGGGGAGGGCGTGGGATTGGTGTTTCGTGAACCAAGAGCGGGCGAGTTAGAAATGGCCGCGACGCGGCGAGGGGCGGGCCGCGGCGCGGTGGGGGCGGGGGCGCGTCGCGTGTTGCGAGGCGACGCGCGTGGGTTCCAGAACAGGGTCCTCATTCCGGTTTGTTCTGCGACGTATACTGGTAGCTTCGACGTCGTCTCTGTTTTTTCATCGCTCGTGCGACATTATCAGTCACATATACCGTCTCATACGTTCGACTTCAACGTTCGTGCAGTGTGTTTTTCGACGTTCGTGCAGTGTGTTTATTCGATCCGTGGTTCTTCTCTGAGCATCGAGTTATCGATCGAGGAGATATTCGTTCTCTACGATGGAGGAAGATCTACAATATTCTCTAGACGGCGGCGTCCCGTTGGTCAACATGAGCTCAGTGGGCAGCACTAATTCGCAGAGACCCACGAATTCGACTGCGGATCAAGTTCCAGTTGACAATCCGATCGTACAGATTTCGTTGGAAGAGCTAAGGAAGCTTATTGATCAACAGACGTCACAACCACCTTTGGCCACAAGATCGAGAGCTCCTACTCTGCACAAATTCAGCAAGACGGGCTTACAGAGGCAATATGAACATAACCTCGAGATTGAAGAACTTATTGCACCCATAGCAGAAGCCGCTCCGGAGGAACACGACGTCAAGAGAAATCTTGACAAAGCACTGTCCCTCATTCGTCAAAGAAATGAATTGCTGGTGGTAGCCGACACTGACCCCACTGTTTTCGCCTTCGTCGACCAACGTAAAAAAGCAGAGGAGCTGGAAACTTCTAATCCTATTCTTGCCGCCTTTTTCAAAGAGAAGAAGAAGGAGGATGCCAAAAAACTGCCATCCAAGAGTGAGACATGGAAGATCAAGAAGCCCCGCGGAACGCCGTACCAGCGGCCCTTTCGTTTGGAGAGGCCGGCCTGGGCCCCCGGTCCTCTGTTACAGCAGCCCTTGTATCAGTTCCAGAGTTTCCCTTCTCCCGTGCAGCAAGGTTTCGCCCAGAAGCGTCAGATGTGCTATCAGTGCGGTAAATTCGGCCATTTCGCCAGATTCTGTAAGGAGCCCAGGACCCAACAATGGTGAGTTCAAGGCCGGTGGCATCCATCGTAATCCAAGTTTTTGGAATTCTCTCGAACTTTCGGCTCTTTTGCGCAATACCATTGCTTTCGGTTTTCTGCCAGAAATGCTTTATGAGCCAGAGTTGAATTATACGTGTGATAATCGTAAATCCGCTTTTTATTATTCAGATTTCGTTTCTTCCGAGGTAGCCCAGCTGCTGCATTCCGGGGCCATAAGGCAGACGAAGGCCGAACCTGTGCGCGTCAATCCGCTATCCGTGGCAAAAGGTAGAAAATTGCGGTTGATTCTAGACTTGTCAGATTTGAACAGGTGCTTAAGAATTTTTCGAGTAAAATTCGAGGACGTAGCAAAAGTGCGTAACACGTTGCCGGCAGGGGGGTTTTGCACTAAATTCGATCTTAAATCGGGTTACCACCACATGGCTATTCACCCCAGTTTCCAGAAGTATCTAGGTTTCCGTTGGAATGGTGCCACTTTCGTTTTCCAGGTTTTGCCTTTTGGCCTGTCCCCGGCGCCTTACATTTTCACTAAACTCTTTCGTCCCCTGCTGGCTCGTTGGAGATACCAGGGTATAGGTATTGCCGTGTATCTTGACGACGGCCTCATCTGGTCAGATTCCGCACATGGTTGCGAAGAAAGTGTTCGTGTAGTCAGACAAGACTTGCTAGATGCCGGCTTTTCCATAGCCGAAGAGAAAAGTTCCTGGCTCCCGTGCCAGAAGATTGTGTGGCTGGGCCACGTTTTTGATCTAAAAAACATGTCGTTAACAGTAACGGAAGAGAGGATAGAAAAAGGCAGATTGGTTTTGAAAGAAATTTTGAGCAAGTCAGAAGTATCCTTGAGGGATAGACTCCGATGGTTGGGCATTTCAGCCTCGTGGCACCTCGTTACCAGTAACGAGAGGAAGAGAGAAAACAAGGCGATGGCAGCTGAAGTAGCGAGGAAGGAATCCCGTGGCGCCCCCCTCAACTTTCGCTGGTCGCTAAGCATAGAGGAAAGGAGAGAACTCACAGGTTGGTTAGATTTCTTAGACTTGAACGAACCCGCTCCGCTTTTTGATAGTTCCCCAGACTGGGAGGAATTTTTCGTAATCTCGACGGATGCATCAGACACAGGGGCGGGCGCGATTTTGCATTGCGTTAACAGTGTAGAGCTGGTGGCTCACTCTCCTTTGCCCCCCTATTCACTAGGCGCCTCTAGTACGGCCAGGGAGCTTTTTGCCATTTTCGTAGGTCTCAGTTCTTTTCGCGCTTTTATATCACACGCTAGAGTGCTTATTAGGACGGACAGCCAAGTAGCTTGCATTATTCATAGTAAGGGCAGCACTAAACCCCACTTGCAGCAAATGGCTGCCAAAGTTTGGACCCTCGAAAAAGATTACTCAATTGACCTCAGAGTGGTTTGGGTGCCTAGAGCTCTCAATCAGGAAGCGGATTGGGCTTCAAGAATTTTGGATTTGGACGACTGGTCCATTTCATGGAGTATTTTCAATGAGCTAGATTCGAAGTGGGGTCCGTTTAGAGCAGATCTCTTCGCCAACGAGAGGAACGCCAAGTGCGAAATTTTCGCCTCCAGGTGCTTCGGTCAAACAACAGCCGTGGTCGACGCGTTCAGTTCAGAGGCAGAATGGATGTGGTCAGCCAAAATTTGCTGGTGGGTTCCTCCTCCTTCTTTGATTCCAAAAGTTATTCAGTGGGCCAAGCGATTTCGTAGTATAGGAGTTCTGGGTTTTCCTTTATGGAAATCTCTTTTATTTTCTCTTCTCTTAGGTCGGGAAGGACTGGATTCCTCAGCTTAAAAACTGGTAACTTTTTCCCAAAGGTTCCCCAGTTTTAGAGGAAGGCTCCCATGTTTATACGTTTTCATCCAGTAAGTTAGACTTTGACTTTTTATTCGCTTTCCTCGATTTCACACCCCTCTAGCTTTATTTTTTCCGTTGTCCGCGATTGGTTCACGAAACTTAGGTTTTGCCGTAGTTTATCGAGATAAAATTGGTGTTTCGTGAACCAAGAGTGGGCGAGTTAGAAATGGCCGCGACGCGGCGAGGGCGGGCCGCGGCGCGGTGGGGGCGGGGGCGCGTCGCGTGATGCGAGGCGACGCGCGTGGGTTTCAGAACAGGGTCCTCATTCCGGTTTGTTCTGCGGCGTATACTCCCTCCCACCCGCCCGTGGGTTATTTCAGTAAAATACATCTTTAAGGTCCGCGTTGGAGCTCCTGGAGGAGAATTTTCGCATTCGCTAAGTCCCACAAGAGGGATCGTCTTCAACGGACGCTAAGGAAAGCAGCAAGTATGGCAGTGGCCCGGTCGACCCTCAGGACCTACTATTCTTTCCGCTCACAATTTTGGGTTTTTCTCAAGTAGTTTTCCTTTGATGCCGCCCATCTTTCTAAGTATAGGAACCTCTTCTTGGCTCATCTAGTGTCTAATAAAAAGTTCAAATCTCTTTCTGTTGCCTCAGCGGCGCTAGCGTTTTTCTATGGGCCCCTCCCAACCGGGGACGCGCAGGTTCAGGCCCTCATCATCAACCTGGGTAAAAAAGAGGCTGCCCCTGTAGTTCATCGCAAAAAAGCCTCAGAGGGGCATGTTCTTAAAGTGGTCCAATGGGCGTTAGCTACGGGTTCGCCTCGGGCAATTTCTTCGGCCTTGATCATAACTCTGTCTTATTTGGCGTTTCTCAGGGTTGAGTGAGGTGGTCAGGGGTCCAATGGGACCACCTCACGCAAAAACGAGACGGGTCCTGGTGGTTACACATCCCTAGCTCAAAAACGGATCCCAGCACGGGCAGGGCTCTACCATAGCTTTTAGGATGCAGCCGCAATATGTTCAGCTCTGGGATAGGTTCTGCAACCTTCCGCGATCTGCTGGTCACAATAATTGGCTTTTCAGTACCCTCAGGTCGACAATTTACACCCGCGTGGGCTTCAAAATCGGTTAAATGGGCTCTGGAGCAGGCGGGTTTGGCAGACCTTAATCTCACCTCTCTCATTCTTTCAGGGTGGTGCGGCTACGGACGCTCTTAGGAGAGGCGCCTGCCAGGAGGACATCAAACGCGTGGGTAGATGGAAGACCACAGCCGCTTTCCTGTCATACATCGAGCCTACTCCGCTGTCTACTTCATAATATAGACATGTTTTGTTCATCGTTCAGCATAGGTTACTCTTGTGTCCTTGGGTTACTCCAGCTGTGACTGCTCCATACTCAGTTTGGTTTACTGCCTCACAATTTTGTCTCTCATGCATTCCTGACATTAATATTTGTATTATGGGTATTTCACCGGTATTTCATGTTCCGCTGTATTTTACTATGTTATCTCGCCTTAATTAGTTGTCTTCGGTTCTAACGAGTCCCTGTCAGATGGGTGACGTTTCTTACTGTGTATCTGTTTTATTGAAATGTGGTGTCGTAACGGCAAGAGGTTGGATTTTCTAAGTATGTATGTTGTTCTATCCTTGTCAGTTTTGACAGTGATCGGCACTTTATTGCCGTCTCTTACCGCAGAATAAAGCCATCACTCCGTTGTCCGCGTTTGGTTCACGAAACTTAGGTTTTGCCGTAGTTTATCGAGGTAAAAGTACAGTTACGGAGCTTCGGGAGCAAAAAATATTTTAGCATTGGAGCGCGTTTTCCTACCCGTGTCAATTTCTCGATCACTATCGCGCCATTTTTATTGATTAGAAGATGGACGACAGAAGCATTGCAATCTTCAGAAAATGCATGCTCGTGTTAAGGGGAAGATTTTCAAGAAACGCGATTTTCTGAGCTCTGAAACTTGGGGTTAAACTCAAATTGGAAATTTGGCTCTCAGTGTTCGATACACTTCTTGGGCCCCCTAACTCTCCTGGGGCGGCATGCATGAACGCAGCGAACGGTGTCAGGGAGCCGCTCCGCGTGCCATGCGCGCAGCGTCGAGCAACAGGGCGGCCCCGAATTTCGTGGCGTGTATTAATGTGCCTGATTTTCGGGCCGCCCCGTTGCTCGACGCTGCGCGCAGGGCACGCGGAGCGGCTCCCTGACACCGTTCGCTGCGTTCATGCATGCCGCCCCTGATTTTGGAAGGGGAGGGAAACCCCGGGTTGGTGCGAAGTTTTGTGGGTGTGAAAATGATGGCGAGGACGAGTTCCGACGCGATCGAGCAAAATCAGTTCAACCATGGACACTGAATACAATACTGTTAAATACTTCTCCTTCACAAAATTGTCATATTTACCGTATGGGGGTGTGTATACAAGTCTGTTGGTACCTGCTCGTTGGTGCCCCTGCTTCTACTGAACCCAGCAGACGTTTGAGTGTACACAGGGAACGTTCGAGCGATATAGCGTGCACAACTATATCGCGAAAGTATCCCGCACATTGCATAAAGGTGTCGCCGTCCGGCACACTAAGGCCTCTGGTCCATAACATCTTAGGATCCGTACCTAGGGAGTCATGGAGTCTTTGGCCACAAGCCACAATTTCGCCACCCTGAACTGTCGATCGCTGTCGAGTGATATCCAAAAAACTGCGCTATCCAGACTTCTGAGCTATTTCCATGCACCGTTTGCTGCTTTGCAGGAAACCCGCCTCAAGGATAGACCCGTCATCAGCGTCGGAGAGTACACCATCTACTGCGGTAACGCTGACGATAGGAGAGTGGGAGGCTGTGCAATAGCTGTAAGGAAGGATTTCAATGGTATGGTCAAGGAGTTCGGCTCAACGTCGTGTCGGAATGCATTCGTACGACTGCGGGATCACAGAGGATTCAATCTGTGGATAGTGAGTGCTCATGCGCCCACTGAAACCGCCGAAGACAATTCGAAGGATGCGTTTTATGAGGAACTCAATACGTTGCTGGCCAGGATACCTTGTCAACATGCTGTTGTCGTGGGGATTGACGCAAATGCGAAGATGGGACTTGATCAGGATTCCGAAGTACTCGGTAAATGGTTCTACCCAGTGGAGCAAACATCGGACAATGGCTACCGCCTTGTCGACTTTTGTGAACGCAGTGGTCTGATTATTGCATCGACATTCAAGAGGAATCATCGCCGCCATCAGCTTACGTGGCAGGGACCAACCCGGCTATCTCCAGAAGAGCAGCGGAAGCGGAAGATGACAACTTTGAAACTACAGCTTGACTATGTCCTGACGAGGAATATTCCAGTATCGGACATTCGAAGATCTAGAGCTGTGTGGGATGTCGCATTCGATTCGGATCACCGTCCTGTTCTGTTGAACTTCACTGCGAGGATTCATAAGAGGAAGCGAGGGGCTCAGCCTCTCCAGAGGATTGACATGACAAGTCTCAGAGATGAAGAGTGCAGAAGGAATTTCCGACAACGCGTTTCTATTCACATCGGAGTACGGACTAAGAAGAAACTTTGCGACGCGGATTCTTTTGTCTAATGCATCCAGGACGCTTCGAAAGAGGCACTCCCGGTTGTACAGCCTAAGAAGAAGTTCGCCTACGTCTCAGAAGAAACAACATCTACCTACAACAGAGTATGTGCTCTCCGAACTGCAGGAAACTTCGTGGAGGAGAAGCGTCTGAGGAGGAAGTTGCGTCGGCAGCTTCAAAGTGACCGCGAACGAGAGTGGACGTGTAGAGCTAAGGAGTTCGAGAAGGCTTGGGAGGAGAAGAATCCGAGGAAAGCCTACACGTTGCTGCGACAGTATAGCGGGAAGATGAAGAGATGTTCTCCTGTCTTGAACACTACCAATGGAGTTGCAGTTGGTGATGCGACGCTGCCAATATGGAAGGATTACTTCAGTTCACTACTGAATCGTCCAGCGCCATCAGTACCTGAGCTCCCGCATGTTCAGAGAGCACATTACGATGTCAGTGAGGAACCGCCGACTGAGTCGGAAGTTTTGGATTGTGGCCGGAAAATGAAGAATGGAAAGGCAGGTGGAGATGACAACATCACTGCTGAAATGCTGAAAGCTCTTCCTCCGTCTGGGATTCGTGAAATGACCAACACCATCCGTGCCATATGGATGAGCGAAAGGATACCCGATTCGTGGAGACATGCGATCATCGTACCTCTTCACAAGAAGCTATCCGTCACGGATCCTAAGAACTACAGAGGAATCTCTCTACTTCGTGTCATGTACAAGGTTTCAGAACGTATCATTCTCGAGCGACTTATCAAACATCGTGAAGGAACGACCAGAGATGAGCAAGCCGGTTTTCGAACTGGAAGATCGACCATCGACCAAGTGTTCGTCGTGAGAAGAGTAATTGAATCGTGGCAGCGGTTTTCGAAGCCATTACAGCTTGCTTTTTTGGACTTTGAAGCCGCGTTCGACTCTCCTCATCGTGATCGATTGCTCAATGCTCTGCGAGCAGATGGAGTCCCGGAAAAGTATGTTCGGTTAATCGAGGACATGAACAAAGGAACAACAGCAGCAGTTCGTACACCTGTCGGATTTACGTCAGCTTTCGAGGTGAAAACAGGAGTAAGGCAAGGAGCCGTTGCAGGACCTTTTCTTTTCAACTTCGCCGTTGATGACATCATGCGTAGAGTTGCAGAACAGTTTCCTGCGGATGTGATCCTAACACCATCAGGACGCTCCCTTGTCGACCTGGAGTACGCCGACGACATTGTGTTATTCGCTGAAAACAACGCAAAACTGCAAAGGATTGTGAACCTCGTTTCGAAGTATGCCGCAGCCTATGGACTTCGTCTTCGTCCCGACAAATGCAAGCAGATGTGGGTCTCTCAGAGGCCTTCAACTGGAGTTTGTGTGGACGGACAACGTATCGAACTGGTGGACGATTTCTGTTATTTGGGCTGTTTGCTGAAGAACGATGGTAGTTATGCAGCGGATATTCGACAACGATGTGCGAAAGCTACGTCTGCATTCAATTCTCTAACCAAGTGTTTGTGGTCTACCACCATCGCGAAGGAAGTCAAGTTGCGCGTCTACCTATCCGCTATTCGCCCTATCATGATGTACGGATCGGAGACGTGGGCAGCACCGAAAACGCAGATGGAAAGGTTGGATTGCACGGAGAGGAAGCTTTTAGGCGTTTGCTTGGATATTTCTGGCCGCGTGTATGCCATAACGAAGACCTTTACAAGGAAATCGACGCAGTACATCAACGCTTGACACGAGGGAGGTGCCAGCATCTCCTAACGCCATCTCAAGCAGCAATGGAAAGTCGACTTCGACTGCTCGGGCATATACTAAGAAGAGAGCGCCGGATCGTCTCGTACAACACGCTTTAAAAATGCTTCCAAATCCTGTCTGGAAACGGCCACCTGGGCGTAGGCGAAAGTTCTGGACGGATGTGGTTAAAGAGGATTTAAAGTCACTCGGCATCGAAAGACAGTTCAGGCGCGATGTTTCGTTTCGCAGGAAATGGAATAGTGACAGCTGGATGGAATGTGTTCAAATTGTGGCTGAAGACCGTGAAAAATGGACACGGCTGACTACTAGGACGGCACACCTCGGTGAAGATGCGGAATGACCGCGTCAGGCGAAAGCCAACCGATTAAGTCAAGTAAGTCAAGTTACCGTATGTTGTGAGACATACGAGCTTGTACTGCCACACCTTTGTGTGATGTGGCAGTTTGGAGTAGGTTGAAATATGCATAATAGAGGGGGGGGAGGGAAATTCCGTACCCACGTCAAAATTTGGTCCACGCGGAGCTTCAACCCCTTGGAGCAATTTGAAAAAGTTTGGCACACGTATCAACCTTAATAAAAATCCCAATATTGGAAAATTTTGATGTGGACGCGAATTCTTTTTTGACTTGTATTTAGGCCAAATACATTTTCGCACTTGAAAGCTCCGAGGAAGTAGCCCAAGGCATCTCTCTAACGCTTCTGCTTACGTCATTTCGTTGCTTAAGTATGCGTTAAAGAAATTGGCTTTTGAGTGCCGTGCGTACAGTTGCGCTTGCGATGAGCTGGATTCGGTCTTAAGTTCGCATTTGTGCGGAGGTTTCCACGATTTTGGGCTAGGGGTTGGAACCCCGGAGTGTAAGAAATTTAGAACGCATGCGAAATATTCGTCCAGCCGGAGTTTCATCCTTAGTACAAAATCGAGGTGTTTTTTTAATTCAAAGATTTGAAATTTCCCCAAAAACATTAATTATGCGCGTGCAGGTCGCGGCTGGCATAGCAAAACCCGCAACGATTAAAGGGGACGGGAGGAAAACGCGCTCCAATGCTAAAATATTTTTCGCTCCCGAAGCTCCGTAACTGTACTCAGGGCGTGGAAGCTCTTACAAGATCAATGCGTCGCGTGTTCGCAGCGCGAGTCCGCAGTGACACTTACTAAATTTAACCCCGAGCCAGAGGATATGTTGTTCATATCGTTTGAAATTTTATCCTTTTGCTGAAGTTAGCTGACAGTCGACAATGGCGATAACTGAGAGGCTCTCTTGAGTTCTGAGGCATCAATAGACAGCTCTGCATTTCGAGCTTGGACAGTAGCGATTTGTCAGTAATTCTTTCACCGGTATATTGGAAACCCTTGATCTATCCAATATACCTGGGAAGGAAGTACTGGATGCAGCGGTATGTCCTCTTTGGCGAGGCCACCTCATTCATCACAATTAACCGTATAACAATACCTGAAAATGACACATCTCGGAGGTGTTGTTTGCCGTTATGAATCATCACCCATATTAATTTAGAATTTCTGAGAGATCTATGGAAGACAGTGGCGTCGCTGAGTCAACTACCAAGGATGCGTCACTGGTGAAAGGAAAACACCCCCGATCAACACACCCGCCCTATAATCGCCATTTTATCATACGACTGTCGCTAGTGCGGTCCCTCGACAAGAGTTTTGCCTTTTGAGTGGCTTGCCTATCATCTTTGCAGTTAATTTGTGTCCGCTCTATAGTTACAGCTCAGCAACAAGTGAGCTGCAAATTGATATTTTCCAAGGATTACTCGTTCTGTATGCAGAATCTCTAGCTTTTTTGTATTTCTGATAATCCTGCAAAGTAGTCCTGAATGATGGGATAGGGGCTCTTTACATACAGAGGGAGGAGGTGTCCAGTTTTTGCACTTCGACGCGTCACGCTACTAAGTGCAAGCGAAGTGGTCCCGAGTGGAATTAAAGCCGCGGAAGGCGAGACAACTCCTCACCCGATGTGTAGAGAGCCTCATGTCTCCTGAATGATAGCTTGACTGTATTATCCGAGCCTTCCTAGCTTCTTCTGATCCTTGTCAAGAATGAAGTATTCTGTAACGCTCGAACTGAACACGAATTTATAGTTGAGGTGGGCGTAGGCAGGGATGTGCGTAATAGGAATTTTGGGAGTTGCTAGTCGTTCAACGAGCCAAAACACTCACTAGTCGTTATCTTTGGTCCTTAAAAGTCTAGACTGACTCTCAAAAAAGGCACAGTTTAGGCAGAAAAAATTCCTCATGAATAAAAAAAGGAAGGCATAAAGTGATGTATGTTCACCAAAACATTCATGGTCATTAAACACACAAGAACCTAGATTAAACTGTAAACGATCATATACATAATTAAAAATATGAGTGAGCCGAGTAGTCGAGGGTGTGCGTTTTCAATTTTCGGTTTTCGCCCCTTTTTTCGGTAAGGAAAAGAGCAATATGAAATCCAAGGAAATTCTGAGCTCTTCGATTTTTCGGTGCAGGATTTGCAGTTTTGTGTCACACTGTGTTATATGAGATCTTCTCCGTGGTAACAACACGGGGATCCGCACCGACTTTGCTCTAATTGTTCCTTGCTCATAGTCGCAGGCCGAGCGCGCCCGTCGCTTGGAGCTTGTCCCCATAAAGGGGGAAATGTCGGGAGAAATTACTGCTCAGGTGAAAATTTCACCCACTGAGAGGTCTCAGCAACATTTAACAGAAATCCTATATTTGGAATTTATGACCGAAAATCTGAGAAAGACTAAATTCACCACCCTTTCATCGGACTCAGTTCCCGTCGGTGAACAGTTGTGGCCTGCAGGCGTATCCCGATATTGTCGATTCCATCGCAACAATCGGCTTATATAGTGTAGTATTCCCTTCATTTAGGTGGTTGAATTGAAGGCGGCCTGTAGACGCCCCAATTCGTTATGGGCGGTCGCGCAGCGGCAATTGCAGGCTGTTTGCGATAGATCAAGCGGCCGCTCAGTGACTGCCGCGACGCGACCTTGTGCTGCGAGGTAGGGCGTTTGACTTGCTGACCAATCGCTGTGAGTCTTCTCACATTTGCAACTCGTCTTTGCTTTAGTTCCAACAAGCTTTGATTGCCGATTTAAAGCCCACTTCCAGATTTTGTGGAATTTTCTGGAATATCAAATTGCTCAAATACAGATGGATAAGGTTTTCTAGAAAAGCATTTTCAAAAATAAAACTACTTTAGGCTCTTTTGAGACTTCCCTGTTTTAGAATCGAGAAGTTTCCGATTTTTCCGTTCTAAACTGGCTCAGCACACCCGTGCGAATTTAATATTATTGCTGTATAAAAACAATAGGTCCCCAAATCGTTAATGCTTAGCCTAGTCCTCATATCACCGCTGATAGAGCCCTCTGTAAAAAATTTCGCCGGTCAGAGTCGGAACTGGTTCAGTGAGCCTACCATGAACTCGCGCGGCCTACACGAGGTCACATAAATGCTGCGCCTGACCTTGCGCAACGTTAGGTGGAGTCGTAGTGTGGGAGTTGCAGAACTGCGAAGAGTGTCACTAGAATTAATAAATACATACTGAAGGCAGTGGCTATCCACCTCGAACAAGCTACGAAGATATGTATCAATCTTGATGCAATCCTTGGGTTGGAGCGCGATTTGAAAGACTATTGTTTTTTAACGAATTTTGGAATTACTTACGAAAATATTTTTCATCTCGTTAGTCGTTTGTCGTTTGACGTACTGTGCTTCTCTGGGTCAAATCCCGGGCCGCAATTACGTCTCGACACGCATTGGGGCCGCACGCGCTCGAGTCAGTCGAGTTTCCAGCGCAAAAGCCGACTCGATTTGGCTTTTATACAGTTTTCTCCATTATTTTTTTAGTTTCCAGTTTCCAAAACACACCTAAAGTTAACAGAGAGCGGCTGCGGCGCTGGAAACTCTTCCGACTCCAAAGAGTGCGGCCGCAGAGCGTGTCAAGACGCAATTGCGGACCGGAATTCGGCCCAGAGAAGCACAGCAACACCCAAAAAACTTGCTAGTTGTTAAAATAGTTAGCCGTTGTAGCCACGCAGATCCCTTTGTGTAGCTCCACCAGTTGTCTTTTTTTTACGTAAAGTTATTTTACACAGCTAGGAGGAGTCGAGTGGCAAAATTTCTCTTCTTTTGCAGATATAATCCTCTACCTAGTGAACTTGTGTACTGAAAAACATCCGAAAACAGAATACGGTTTCTTATCGTGAACACTGTCTTCAATGTAAAGGCCCCTTATGCGTGCCGCATCTGCAAACGATTCAGAGTGCAGGGACCAATTGATCTATTTAATTGTCCAAACAATTCTAGTCGAGTGAAATAACGGTGCATTCCATCTACTGCAGCGGGCGCATTTGTAGCATTTGCAAAGCCGCGTTCAAAGCCTTTTAGGCCTCGAATGAACCCACGGTCGTCGCGTCCACTCGGCTGCGTTCAGTCGATGAGGCTCTCACTCAGTGGCTCAGCTTTTGCAGAGGGAAAACGTCCGATATTTTCAGTACTTCTGAATCATACCGCTTGTATCCTGAAAAGACGCTTGTGCCCGCAGTTCGCCCACATTCTACTCATTAATTTGAGTGATTTGAGTGCCGTACCTTCCTAATTTCACTTTATTTTTTTTAGAGCGTTTTCCTTTCTGCTATCGAGGTGTTAAATTGAGCGTAAAATCGAAAGGTGCAACTGGAGTAATCGCTCCAGCCGCGAAGCGGCTGGAGAGGTTTGGTTTTGCCTAGGCCTTGTGATCACTTCTAATTTTATAAAGTAGTTTATATAACCATTAAAACAAATTTTCTGCAGATTTCCTTCTGGATATAAGTGGAGGGGTCCAAAAGACACCAGCTGTCAAAATTTGGGCCGAATCGGTTCACAAATAACAAAGTTGTGAGCACGAAAGCTTAGCAAAAATTCATGGTGTGCGCCGTAGGCCGTGGGCCGTAGGCCGTAGGCCGTAGGCCGTAGGCCGTAGGCCGTCACGCTTTTCATTCCTCACTGCTAGTATCCACTGCCAATGGTCACAGGCGGTCAATTTCAGGCAGGCAAGTTGGTAAGGGGGACGCAGGCTGGTGAAAGTACATCTGGCGTCTGATGACGTCATCGGGACGTCGTGAAAGTGCTTCTGGCTCCTGATGACGTCATCGGGACGTCGTGAAAAGTGCATCTGGCTTCTGATGACGTCATCGGGACGTCGGTGCATCTGGCTGCTGATGACGTCATCGGGACGTCGAAAAGTGCATCTGGTTTCTGATGACGTCATCGGGACGTCGTGGAAAGTGCTTCTATTTCTGATGACGTCATCGACGTCGTGAAAAGTGCTTCTATTTCTGATGACGTCATCGGGACGTCGTGGAAAGTGCTTCTGGCTTCTGATGACGTCATCGGACGTCGAAAAGTGCTTCTGGTTTGATGACGTCATCGGACGTCGTGAAAGTGCTTCTGGCTTCTGATGACGTCATCGGGACGTCGTGAAAAGTGCATCTGGTTTCTGATGACGTCATCGGGACGTCGAAAAGTGCATCTGGTTTCTGATGACGTCATCGGGACGTCGTGAAAAGTGCATCTGGCTGCTGATGACGTCATCGGGACGTCGAAAAGTGCATCTGGTTTCTGATGACGTCATCGGGACGTCGTGGAAAGTGCTTCTGGTTCTGATGACGTCATCGGGACGTCGTGAAAAGTGCTTCTATTTCTGATGACGTCATCGGGACGTCGTGGAAAGTGTTTGGCTTCTGATGACGTCATCGGGACGTCGAAAAGTGCTTCGATTTGATGACGTCATCGGGACGTCGTGAAAAGTGCATCTGGTTTGATGACGTCATCGGGACGTCGTGGAAAGTGCTTCTGGTTTGATGACGTCATCGGGACGTCGTGAAAAGTGCATCTGGCTTTGATGACGTCATCGGGACGTCGTGGAAAGTGCTTTGGTTTGATGACGTCATCGGGACGTCGTGAAAAGTGCTTCTGGTTTGATGACGTCAGCGGGACGTCGTGAAAAGTGCTTCTGGCTTTGATGACGTCATCGGACGTCGTGAAAAGTGCTTCTGGCTTTGATGACGTCATCGGACGTCGAAAGTGCTTCTGGCTTCTGATGACGTCATCGGGACGTCGTGAAAAGTGCTTTGGTTTGATGACGTCATCGGGACGTCGTGAAAAGTGCTTGGTTCTGATGACGTCATCGGGACGTCGTGAAAAGTGCTTCTGGCGTCTGATGACGTCATCGGGACGTCGTGAAAAGTGCTTCTGGCTTCTGATGACGTCATCGACGTCGTGAAAAGTGCATCTGGTTTCTGATGACGTCATCGGGACGTCGTCGAAAGTGCATCTGGCTGCTGATGACGTCATCGGGACGTCGAAAAGTGCATCTGGCTTCTGATGACGTCATCGGGACGTCGTGAAAGTGCTTCTGGCTTTGATGACGTCATCGGGACGTCGTGAAAAGTGCTTCTGGTTTCTGATGACGTCATCGGGACGTCGAAAGTGCTTCAGGTTTGATGACGTCATCGGGACGTCGTGAAAAGTGCTTCTAGTTTGATGACGTCATCGGGACGTCGTGAAAAGTGCATCTGGTTTGATGACGTCATCGGGACGTCGTGGAAAGTGCTTCTGGTTTGATGACGTCATCGGGACGTCGTGAAAAGTGCATCTGGCTTCTGATGACGTCATCGGGACGTCGTGGAAAGTGCTTCTGGCTTTGATGACGTCATCGGGACGTCGTGAAAAGTGTTTCTGGCTTTGATGACGTCAGCGGGACGTCGTAAAGTGCTTCTGGTTTCTGATGACGTCATCGGGACGTCGTGAAAAGTGCTTCTGGCTTCTGATGACGTCATCGGACGTCGTGAAAAGTGCTTCTGGTTTCTGATGACGTCATCGGACGTCGTGAAAAGTGCTTGATTTCTGATGACGTCATCGGACGTCGTGAAAAGTGCTTGGTTTGATGACGTCATCGGGACGTCGTGAAAAGTGTTTGGCTTCTGATGACGTCATCGGGACGTCGAAAGTGCTGGTTTCTGATGACGTCATCGGGACGTCGTGAAAAGTGCATCTGGTTTGATGACGTCATCGGGACGTCGAAAAGTGCATCTGGCTGCTGATGACGTCAGCGGGACGTCGTGAAAAGTGCATCTGGTTTCTGATGACGTCATCGGGACGTCGTGGAAAGTGCTTCTGGTTTGATGACGTCATCGGGACGTCGTGAAAAGTGCTTCTGGCTTCTGATGACGTCATCGGGACGTCGTGGAAAGTGCTTGGTTCTGATGACGTCATCGGGACGTCGTGAAAAGTGCTTCTAGTTTGATGACGTCATCGGACGTCGTGAAAAGTGCATCTGGTTTTGATGACGTCATCGGGACGTCGTGGAAAGTGCTTGATTCTGATGACGTCATCGGGACGTCGAAAAGTGCATCTGGCTTCTGATGACGTCATCGGGACGTCGAAAGTGATTCTGGCTTCTGATGACGTCATCGGGACGTCGTGAAAAGTGCTTGATTTGATGACGTCATCGACGTCGAAAAGTGCTTCTGGCTTCTGATGACGTCATCGGGACGTCGTGAAAGTGCTTGGCTTCTGATGACGTCATCGGGACGTCGTGAAAAGTGCATCTGGCTTCTGATGACGTCATCGACGTCGAAAAGTGCATCTGGCTGCTGATGACGTCATCGACGTCGAAAAGTGCATCTGGCTTTGATGACGTCATCGGGACGTCGTGGAAAGTGCTTCTGGTTTGATGACGTCATCGGACGTCGTGAAAAGTGTTTGGTTTGATGACGTCATCGGGACGTCGTGGAAAGTGCTTTGGTTTGATGACGTCATCGGGACGTCGTGAAAGTGCTTCTAGCTTCTGATGACGTCATCGGGACGTCGTGAAAAGTGCATCTGGTTCTGATGACGTCATCGGGACGTCGTGGAAAGTGCTTTATTTTGATGACGTCATCGGGACGTCGTAAAAGTGCATCTGGTTCTGATGACGTCATCGGGACGTCGTGGAAAGTGCTTCTGATTTCTGATGACGTCATCGGGACGTCGTGAAAGTGCTTGGTTTCTGATGACGTCAGCGGGACGTCGTGAAAAGTGCTTCTGGTTTCTGATGACGTCATCGGGACGTCGTGAAAAAGTGCTTCTGGCTTTGATGACGTCATCGGGACGTCGTGAAAGTGTTTGGTTTCGATGACGTCATCGGGACGTCGTGAAAAGTGCTTGGTTTCTGATGACGTCATCGGGACGTCGTGAAAGTGCTTTTGGTTTCTGATGACGTCATCGGGACGTCGAAAAGTGTTTATTTGATGACGTCATCGGGACGTCGTGAAAAGTGCTTCTGGCTTCTGATGACGTCATCGGACGTCGTGAAAAGTGCATCTGGCTTCTGATGACGTCATCGACGTCGTGAAAAGTGCATCTGGCTGCTGATGACGTCATCGGGACGTCGTGAAAGTGCATCTGGCTTCTGATGACGTCATCGGGACGTCGTGGAAAGTGCTTCTGGCTTCTTATGACGTCATCGGGGGACTATCTCAGAAGGGGGGGGGCTCCAAGATTTATGTATTGAAATGACCAAAAGCTTCCACGAAAGATGCTTGATACTGCTATCAATCATTGTTGTTATAAAAATTCTATAGGAATAAGCTCTGGTACATCTCTAGTGACCTGTTGATTTCGGATTATCACCAGCAGCGGAGCGGTGGGCCTCGATCAAATATAACTAGTGATAAGGGAGTTTCGATTTAAAGCCACTGCTCCGCGCTGTGATAACCGGAAAACATGAGTTCACTTGGAATGAAGCAGAGTCTATTTGGATTGATAGCGTTTTCTGTAGGTGGTTTATTTGATTTCTGTCTTGTTTGCTGAGTGGCCCCCTGTCTATGATAGTCCCGTCATCGAAACGTCGTGAAAGGTGCATCTGGCTTCTGATGACGTCATCGGGACGTCGTCTTGACATCTGCTGGGCTTCATGAATCTTTCGCACAGATATTGACAGTAAGTAAGGTATTTGCGTTCACTGCAGTTGCAGAAGGATCGCCGATAATGGATCAAGAATCGAACTATTCAGGTGCTCCAGAGGCGATTTCGCCTAATGTAAATTTCTGCAATTATAACTCTTTCACAAAGACGAGAAGTCTGTGTATATTATCAGCCTATGTATGCACCGAATAAGTAAGCGTAATGAAGTATGCTAGTTTTGCATGAATTACATACATGGGATATTACTGTGTAATATCGATAAAAAGTGGACAATTCTATCAAAAAGGGTCTTCCAAGCGAAAGAGGTTTGGTTCGAGTCAGAAACGTTCGAACAAAAAGGGAACAATAGGAAAGTGAAATGAAGAGAGTGTACAAAAATTGAACAATATAATTTCAAGGCGATATTCTTGACCGACTCTTCTAAACAGCGAAAACAAACCGTTGTGGTTTTTGACGAGGAAAAGTTTAGCGTTTTCCAGAAAACGGCTTCTAGTCGTTCCATGAGATTTTATGGGAATATTCTCGTTTGATGCTGTACTTCTATATCTATGATTTCGCTTCTCCTTACATCTGGAGCTAACCATCTGTGTAGGTCTTTTCGAAATCATCTTCTGTTTTGATATTAGGTTTACATGCATATACATTTAAATGGTTCCTGCGTAGTCAGAACCATTTTCGGAATCACAAAGTGCTTCCGTGTAGAACACCGCAACGGTTTGTTCTCTCTGTTTAGAAGAGTTGACCAAGAATATCGCTTCGAAATTATATTGTTCAATTTTTGTACACTCTCTTCATTTCACTTTCCTATTGTTCCCTTTTTGTTCGAACGTTTCTGACTCGAACCAAACCTCTTTCGCTTGGAAGACCCCTTTTTGATAGATTTTTTCTTGAGTTTATGGGACAATTCGTCAGAGAATAACTGGGTAGCGTTTCAAGCCGTTGATACGATCATCTTTCCACTGTTCGGAATAAAACCACCTTGTTCAAGGAAGGTGCCAGAAATTGGGGCTTGGTCTGGTAGTGTCCGTTTTCGATTGACTGTGTTTTCCTCCATGTTTCTACCATTGTTAGCAAGAGCTGGGCTTTATTTCGATAGCGATCTCGTTCAGCCACCACTGCGGAAAGCGCTGTTCGTGCAAATGTGCGAGTCGAATAGTTTTTTAACAGACATTAACCTTCACTGCAGGACATCTTGGCGCCACTTGCCGACTTGGTACTCTGCCGTGTGTAATTGAACTCAGGAAGCGTCCATACGTGGCGGAGACGCACGCTCTCGCCGACTGCCGCTGCAATGCTCTTTAACACTGGTTGCCTGCATTTGCGATTTAACACAGGAAAACACCTCCTGCCTCGTGTTGATTCGATTTATACCGTTGAAGCGGATGATCAATCACTCGAGTCGGCTCGTTGGCTGTTCATTTACCACGGTCTGTGATGGTAGTGGCGGGATTTTGGGATTTTCGACGCAAAATTCTATGTGGATTCCGAAAACAGCCTTAACCAAATGTCCATCTCTCAGCTTAGAAAAGTTATGAACGAAAAACCGATAACTTCAGGCACAAAAATGCTCTTTATAAACCAAAATCGGCTGGAAGGGTGAGGGCGTATTTTTCAAAACATGATGCTATTCATGAGGAATTTTATGAGGATTCTAAAAACTACCATCACCAAGGGGTTAATTCTGAGGGGAAAAAAGTTATAAAGGGAAAACTGGCACTTTGCAAGCCGAACCTAGTTCATACTTCTAAAGTGTGGTATGCAGATCCTCAAAATACTTTTCGTTGGAAAATTTTGCGGTAGTTTCGAAAAGAACACTAGCTTAATATCCTTCTCCGAGCAAAAAATGTTACCGGGGGAAAGCTGGTATAGGTTACCTCGTGAAGTTTGAGGCACAAAAAAGACGAGAAGGCCGAAAAATTGAGGTGATAAAAAAGATGTTCAATTTTTCAATTGGGGTGAGAAGGCAACCTCCACGTTTTTGTCCTTCAGCCCATCAAACCCTTCACCTCTCGGGCCGCTGTCTCCCCCCCCCCCCGCCCCAAAGAAGCTATGCTCGCGACCCAAATTTCGAGAGACATAGAAAGAGCTCCATAGTTCATTCTTTACCTACGTTCACCGTTCTCACTCGGCCATGCGGATTTGCAGATATAAACTTCAACAAAATGAATCCAAAGGATACGACGCTTACTACAATACCGCTCGTAGGATTCGATTAGAAAGCGAGCGAGGTCGGATTTTCGCGACTGTTTTGTATTACTCGCTTCAAACTCAACTTTGAGCAAAACTAGGGTTAGGCGTTTGTAGTGATCTCGTTGAGAACTATAGAAGTTTCGCAAGCAGATAGGTTTGTAACTACGGTACCGTGACGGATGGGGCGCTACCGTCTCTGCCTGTGTTTTCCTGTGTCTACCGTATATAGAGAGCTGGTTGATTGCGAAACTTCCATGGTTCTCCACGAAACCCTGACATAGGCTATATCATAGGATAGCCCTCAACGCCAGGATCATGGATATCTCCCTAGTTTCGCTCAAGGCTGACTTTGAAGCTTGTTATACAGAAAAGACGCGAAAACCCAACCTCGCGCGTTTCCTGACCAAATTCTACGAGCGGTAGTGCACATCGTAGGCTTCTTTGCGCAACGCGCTGTAATATGAAAAGTAAGTTTGTAGACAGACTCAATGCTCCCAACTGTTGAAGTGGAAATAATCTAGCCAAGCCCTAGAAGTGTTCATTAGGAAGAAATCTGCAAATGGAATAGCATATAAATAGCCTACATTTGGCCGGCCCCTAGGAAAGGGACCCATTTCTCGGCCTGATGGCAGCTATTTTTTCGGCGGACACCATGTCTCCCCATAAATTAACATTACAATTGTTACAGGTCATAAAACGGCCAATGTCTCACCGTCGACTGCGTACCACGCGCTGCGCGACCGCACGCGCGTGGTACGCAGTCGACGGTGAGACATTGGCCGTTTTATGACCTGTACTCGCATAGGAATATATAATGCTTATATGTAGTTATCTTGTCTATCAATTCAAACTTCGATGCTAGATGGTGTAGGTTTCCCTTTAAGCTCAGGGAAGGTTCACCACTAGAGTGGCTCAAGAAAGAATCTGAGATGCATCTCTAAGGCAGCGTCCATACGTGGCGAGAGCGGGCGTTCCCGCTGTTGTGCGCCTCTCGACGCTCCTCAACGCCGGAGCAGCCCGTGCCTGCAAATTATCACAGGCAAACACCCCTGCCTCGTGTTGATTCGATTGGAAACTCTTGATCGGGTGATCAATCGCTCGAGTCGGCGCAACGGCTGATGATTTCCCACGGTTTTCGACTTCCTTGGTGGGAATATGGAAAACAAGGGCAGTAGTTTTGCTACAGGTTTAATACCACCTGCTCTACTGATGAAGCAGTAAGCTTGAAAATTGCTGCTTGCTTCGTGGTGCTGGCGTACGCATGCGAGAGCGAGCGGGGTAGGGCGCGCGAGGGGCGCCTGTGAGCGGCTAGCGAAACGTGTGCCCACGATGACCATCAATTTTGCGTGATCGCACGCTCTCGACACGTATGGACGGAGCCTAACCTGAACAGTTCTGACCCGAAATATTCTGGATTTGACCTGCCTCACTGCGATGTCAGACACATCGAGGGCTCGCAGAAGTGTTTAACAATCTTCAGATAGCCTTCGCAGTTTGCTACCGAATGTTAGCTATTCCTCGGCGAAAAGTGAGCTATTTTCATTCTATTTTAAGCAAGGCAGGCGTTTTGCGGCCAGATCTGTGCCGTTTCCATGCAAAAATCTTCCGAGAAATGAAGAATTTTTCCAAAAGTCTAAAGAAAATGCCACATTTAGAAGATATTTATGCCAGAGTTGAATACTTTTGGATGAAAAAATCTTGAGATATCGGTTATCTACTTTTGAGAGATGTGAGGTTTTAACGTTAAATTGTTCTGGAACAATTTTCAATCTATAAGCGATCGGTGGTAAATCTTAGCAGCAATGTTGATCAATGCATTCCATGCCTCTACGGAATCGCATTTTGTTCCTCTGATAAGCCCGGAGAAAAAGTCGCTGCATGTTGTTTTTCATTCGTTGTTTTCTTTGAAATGCTCAATCTCTTCCAACCCATACCTCTAGATCATGTTTGATTCGCCCGATTTCGGCCACTCAGCAGTTTTTATCAGGAAGATACAAACGTATGGGCCTTAAACACTGTTATCTGCCAGAAACCTCATCTATTTTCAACGAAATGTGCGGTGGAATGATTTCTTTTGACAACCTTCAGCGGTTGGCTTTAAAGCTTTATGAAGGAATATGTATACAGATATCATGCACCCTTTATCCACTTTTTTGAATAGTCGTACGTTTTGGCGGAACGTAAGCGTAGAATGTCTGCTTTGCATTGCAGGTCAAGCTCATGCTTTCGAAATATGTAGGGTCACCATAAAGAATTTTGACGCTAACTAGAAAACGTATCAAAGATTTTTGTTATACTTCAGGGACCCCAGGTAGCCAGCGACTACTGAATTGTCCCAGCACTTTGTGCAATTTGTTGGCAAACATATTTGGAAGCGCCATGCAGAAGAATAGAAACCTCAGCGACGTTTCGCCGCTACAAATGTGTGAGTGAACCGGTTAGAATTTAGTGTAGAGGGGTCTCCCCTGCTTAGTTGAAATTTCTCGTAGTTTAGAAGAATTCGTCCATCCAAGTTTGGAATCTGTTCCTCATGTGCATTAGAGTGTTTTAACGAATAATTTTTTTGAATATTCGAATAAACGAATAATTCAAATATTCCACTTCTTTGAATATTCGATTATTCGAATAAACGAATATTCTACTTCTTTGAATATTCGATTATTCGAATAACCCGAGTAATCCACTTCTTTGAATATTCGAATATTCGAATTATTCGAATATTCGAATAAACGAATATTTGGGCAACACTCTATTGCGTACTATACCATTCAATGCACTCAGGCAACCTGGGGCGTCGACAACGGGCTGGTAAGTTGTCATCTCATAAACTGCACCCTCTTGACAACTCAAATCTTTTGTCAGCCTGAGAATTCAGGTTAAGTCCACCGGAAAAGTGGACGAATAGCATCACCTTGAACCAGTTCCATAAAAATACACATGAAAATGGTACAATGTGGCCGTTTTTGCGAGACACTTCCATGTTCCTAAAGTGTTGCTATACTTATGCGTCGCTCGAAATTTAAACTTTTTTCTATAACTAAAGGTGAAATGGGCATTTCTAGCGTTTTGACAAAATCCTACGAGCAGTATAATATATAGTACATACTTGCTATAACTATAAATTTATGAGGTACTGAAGAATTGTGAGAAATTAGGAGTCATTGCGCTAAAATGTTTGGAATGTAAAATCAGGGCAAAATGGAGTGCGATCTTGTCGAATATTCAAATTATTCATGCTGAATATTCGAATATTCGAGTAAACCGAATATTTACCTCCTCTGAATATTCGAATTTTCGAATAAACGAATACTTCACTTCTTTGAATATTCGAATATTCGAATTATTCGAATAATCGAATATTCGAATATTATTCGAATAAACGAATATCCGGGCAACACTCTAATGTGCACTGATCGATGAGGATCCCTATCGAAATAGGACTGCCCTTCCTCGATGTCTTTTGAAGGTTTTTTCGGGGAGAGGCCATCGAATCGGCACGTTGGCAAACACCATTGTGAACTTTGTGCGGCCGCCATCCAAGGACACATGGCAACTGTTTTGTCGCTCACACCCTCTCGAAAAACGAGTTCGTCCTTACCTTATTTATTTCTGAGAAGTTTCTCTCCGTTCATTATTGTGGTATGATCATGTTTTCCATTCACTGAAGTTTTGTCTACGAATATCAAAAGAGTCCAAAGTTTTTTTCGTTACTGATAAAATATTGTAACAGCCATATTGTCGCGAGTCGTAGAATTCCATTGTCGTACCAATCGATCGAAATTTCCGAAATCCAGAATAACCGGACTTTTTGAATAATTAACATCGGTGCCGAAGGTCGAAGTTCTAGACCCGTTAAACAAAATAATGGACGAGCCTAGCCTTTGACAATGTGATTTATTTCAATTTGCCAAAGCAACGTTTGAAATGTGCGGCTAAACCTATGAAGGCTGTCTGACAGTGTTTGGTGGTTCTCCTCAAAGTAAGTAAATAGAAGCACTCGAAGTTGCTCAGTATTGAATTTTACTCTTAATTTATAGCATATATTTCGCAAATGGGCAGGGTTTGGCGCAGGAGGAAGGCAGCGTTAGATAGAAAAGAATTTGTGCTTTTCATCGGTCTATCGCACTTGGCCGAAGGACCAACGCTAAAATGTTTAAATGCAGTGTCCACGATAAAAACCATGTTGGATTTTGTGGTTGAGATCGGCAGCTGCGGGGTCTAGCGCAACCCTCACGTAGAAAAAACTGAGGAAAATGAGTTCGGAACGGTCCCATACGGCCCCAAAGTTGGACACTCGTCAGCTCGTCACACCCCAGGTGCACTTTCCACGCCCACCGACGTGAACAAATGAAAACTAGAGATCGTGAGGTGAGCTATGGTTTCCGATCAATAGCCCCGTTCTTCCGTTCATTCTGAACTTCTCTCTTTACTCAGGTCAGCTCGCATACATCGGCTGCAAAAGACGGAAGTTACAAGCCTCGCACAACTCGTCCACCATGTTTTCTTAGCTCAATTTTTGAGGGACCATAACTCCATTCACAGAAGGTCTTGTACGATTCCAGAAGCATCATTGGAATCAGCATGGGACCGTCTTCAAGATCGGCGGAAAAGCAGAAAAACGATTTTTATCGTGAACATTACCTTTAACAATCGTCAAAGTCAAGTGGCGGGAAACTTTCGCTTCAATCTAACGTATCCATAAGTAGCCACAGAGAGAAAGCAAAGCTATCCACCACTTTTTCGGCAGAATGTTTTTCGCGGCCTTTTCCAGTCCTATTCATCGCGACGAAATGTGCTCATAATAGTCTAGTGGAGCTGTAAAATGCAGCTGAAGCGCGTCATGAGTCAGCAGAATATCAACGATGCGTCAAATGCTTTTTGCGTGCGAGGAATTCTCGTCGGCATTCAATGTGCACTCGCTCTACCGCCTGTTTCCCAGCTATTTCACAATCGCACAATTGCAGAATCGTGCTATCACTGATCCTGATTGTGGTTCATATTATCTAAAGTACAATGGATGCAGCAAAATTCGTTGAATGTTCCAAAAATTCCAAGCCTCAGCTCTGACCTTACTTGGTGGCCAGACCTTTTGCCAGCTATTCAAGTTTGAGAAAGGCGCCGAAAGCTGATCTGAACGAAGGAAGTTTCTAGAACTTGAGAAGAATTCATTTCTGGAAACTTTTGCAACTTTTCAAACTCAAAGGATTTTGCAGATTTCATTGTACTGTATTATGAACCGTATTTTCGGTAATGTGGTTTTTCTGTCATATTCAAATGGACTAGTAAAATGGCCTTTTCAATAACTTCAATCATGATTCAATCATGAAGGGAAAGTAAGTTTTTTTAGCCGTTTTTTAGCAAAACCGGTGGAGTCTTTAGGACCTTCAAGCCGAAAACTCGTCTGAAGTTTCTGTGAAGTCTCCTTTTTTCCTTTGAAATCATGATCTGTCCTGTTTTCTCCATTTCCTATTCCTCAATTTAATGGACTGTTAATTCCGACGGTTATACCCGGCCTATTATTCACGCTGCAGCACCCCTTTAATTTCTTCAGTGGCGCGCCGTAGAAGGGCGTTATTCTCATTCTCCTTACTCTCGTATCCCATGTTTTCTGTATAGTACGTTTAACAAAACAATTTCACCTTCTTGTCGGATGTTGCTTTGTGTTAAATATTCTGTGTTCTTCCGAAAGGCTCACAAATATACACATTGCACTTTGACGCCGCAAACTCTCCTTATATTCGTGCAACGAGATTGTCCATCATGCTCCTTGAACTCATCGTTTTATCCCGTTTTGTTGCTGAACATGTCAGCTGTTTGACAATGCGGAAGCATTGACGGCACATTGGCCTCTTAGGCCTGACATTCGAGACTATAATCCGGTTTCGAAACAGAGTTCTCATGTATACCACCTGCTAAATGAGTGTTTGCAAATCCTCCAAATAAGCGAGTTATGTATGTGAGAAAGCTGAGGGCTGCACTTGCATGGAGGACACAAGACCCGTGCTCCTTTGTACGAGCTTTTGAACTCGGTGGAGACTAGGCTAAGCATGAAGTTAGAGTTTTTCCTTATTCTCCTTCCTCTCCGTTAATGTCTGCGAATGATGTGCGTACGAGCCTAAGAAAACTTGTCCATCAAACTTTTTCTCGCAGAAGCAAGCGACTCCACTCGGAAGCTTTTTCCGGCGTTTTTAGGGATGATCAGCGTGCGGCTTCTTTTGAAAGCTATTTGCTCAAAACTTCTATCGATTTCATGACATGAATCAAAGGTTTGGAGCAGGTGGTACTGGCAAAGTGACGAGAAAACCCAACGAAAAATCTATATAAATAGAAAAATAAAGGGCAACTTTTCCAGCGTTTGCATTAAAGGGGCGGAGTTTGCCGAAAATGGGGGTCCCAACATTCATGGTTTAAGAGGGTTGAAATACGGTAGTTTTGACTACTTTCAACGGCGTAAGCATTCTAGTACGAGCCGCACGATCTCACCAACATCGCTGCATTAAATATTTCTTAAACCATGAGAAAAATACTTTTGACTTTTTCTGAGTTTTGGTAGCAAACAAGCAAGGCGCGCGCGCTGTTGAAGTCTAAGATAAGATTCTGCGATGTCTTTTCAACCAAAAAGGAAACAAAAAAAGATGATTGGATTATAGGCACCTAGAAGTAGAAGATCACTAAAATAGGCTCAGCCTGACATTCTAGCCATATTATCGATGGATTGAGTAGCAATCTGCGGCACTACCTCAGACAGTTGTACGTCGGCACAAAAACGTTAGTACTCCAAAGCAAGCATTGAATACTACCCCTCGTCGTGAGCAGGAGCTGCTGCTAACGGCAGCGTATCCTGCCAACCTCTAGTTATTGACAGCCTTCTCTACAAAAGGAGAAAGAATCTGGATTATCACCCTCTTCAGCGGTGTTGGGTATGATCCTTGTCACCGCCAGCAGCAAGGAGACCAACCTCGCCACGGTCTGCAACAAGGAGACGATGGGCCATGGGGATGATCCCCTCAGCGTCCTAATTTTACGTCCAGACAGTGACTTTTGGTCACCTTCTCGGACTGGCCTCAAACGGCCAACTGCCCCCTCAGCGAGGCTGCCGCCTTATGTATAGTTAGGTCCATGGCCTATGTCTTCAAGAAAAAACTTTAAATTCAAACGCGGCTGGCGCGGTGGTTTAATTATCAGATATTGAGATTTAAACCGCCACGCCAGCCTCGGTCTGAATTTACACGTTTTTTCGTGAGGAAACAGGCCGCGGATCTAACCATACCTGCCGCCGTCGTACAAGAGGGTGCTGCAATGTTCATTCGTATCATACAAATCAATGGAGGAGGGTGGCAGCAGACACTAGGAGAGGGGACTGCCGATATCACGCGTTCCAGGGTAAACAACGGGGTAGGGTTCCAGCACAAGCAGCAGGAGCTCCTGCCAGTTGGCAGCAGCTCCTGCTTTTAGCAGTAGCTACAGCACGTGTGCTGCTAATCCCTTTGTGCCGGAGTACTAAAACTATTGTGCCGACGTACTTCACCCCCCCCCCCCGACCTGTCTGAGATGTAAGGTCGACACAGACTACAGCGTCGCTTGTGATTCTTTTGTCGAGACCCCGCGTGTGTTGGCGCAAACTCGGTGCTCGTAGCATACAGCACGCTCACCGAGATTACATTAACGTCCACGAGTGTTGCGCCGGAAGCTGCGCCAGGGGAACAACTAGCGACACTGCTAACCGTGTCGGCTGCACACATACTCATCCGCCGCTCTGCGATCATAAGTAATTGGTATGCAGTCCTGTTACTTGTATAGGCTCCGCAAAATTTAGTCTAGAGAATGTACAAGACGTGATCCTAGGCGGCGGATCGTGCGGCGTTCGTGAAACCACCAATCGGGCTGGTTACAATTGCAAGCGGCGATCTACCGCCGCGGCCCCGTCCACTCACTAGACTAAGTTTGACGAAGAGTTACCCTCTATTCAAGATTTCACAGGCTACGGGCAGTCCACTCGCTCTAGGGGCGTGCGGCCGCGCTGTGTGATCCGGGCTAGTGGCCACGGAGCGATATGAGACTCACGCGACTTTTCGCCCTTCTCCACCTCATCGTCAGAGAAAAAAGGGAAAGATTGAGAGTAAATATGTGCTTCCGCAGGCTACATCTATGCATGGACTGTCTTAAATTCTATTTCATGACATTTTGAAAACCAACCAAATAGTAATAGTACTACGATACGCGCAACACTTATTTGGGGTCGGAGATAGGCCGAATCGAGAGGAAAGTGAGAGGTTGGGTAATCATGGTGGTGGCTAGACGGCGATCAGCGATCAACGATCAAGGACACACAACTACCCTGCAGGGCCCACCATAGTTCACCTCCCCCACCAACGATATGAGTCTAGGCCGCTTTTGCAAACATTGTTTCGCTTTTCCGATTATTCTCTTACATCACTATGGCCAAACCCACGTTTACTACTTGAGGATCTTAAAAGCATGGACATAACCCCCCCCACATGACATCGATTGGTCAACACAGTGAAAATTTGCACGGAGGGAACAACCTACTTCTCAAGCAAAATCGGTGGGAGGGGTCCTTTTCAATGATGGTGTAAAATCTATGATTTGAAGATGGAGGCAACTCCTGACATGTGGTGCAGTATTGAGCCGATGCGTCACTTCATCAGGATCAACTCCCTTTTTTTACTATCTATTCAGCTTGGAAGCATGCATGTACTACTCCTATTGGATCGATCTTATTTGCACAGCTGTCTATATTACAGCAGTTAGTATGTACCATTTAGACTAACTTTTCTCAGCAAAAGTCATTGCACAATCAACTATTACGGTCTATTCAACTTCACGCGCCCTAAAACGTGAAAACTATTAGCTATGTATTGCTCCATCTCTGCTTGCGCATTGTGCGATATGTATACCCGTGTAAGATTTTTTGTACCCTAATCGAAAAATCGAATTCTTAGTTCCCAAAGTATATTCGGTGCACCTTCTCGCAAGCTTTATGCTCCTTTTTCAGCATCGGGAGGTGTATTTCAGGTTATTCAATGCACACAAAGAGACTAGTTAAGTTGTTTTCTTGCTCCGATCCATAGTTCTTATGATGCGACGTAAAAACTTAGCAGAGTTATCGCTGTACGAAAAAATAACGATTTAAATCGGGGGAGTACATGGCTGGAACTATGGAATCGGTCCTTCGGCTGCGGTAAACATCTCCTTGCCCGTGAGATGTGTTGGTTGCTGTGCAAAGAGGCATTGACACAGATCAGAGTTCATTGTTTTTCTGCGCTATAGGCGTGTAAGTTCGGAAACAGAGTATATGAACAATCGAGGTGGTGTGAAATTCTCCTCCAGAGCAAAGGAATTGGGCCTATAGGTGTTCTTGTATCTGCCAAATGAACACAATTTATAAAGTTCTACTTCACATGGAATATCAAACGCCTACGCCACTTACTCCTTTAACAGTAGGAGGAAAGGGTCAATTCGGATTGTTGAGAATTCAGCGGAGAGTGAAGGGTAAGGATCATACTTCCCGTCGTCGCTAATAGTCGCTGGTACCATCTGAGTACGGGAAATAATGAAATTCGAGTACAAGAAGGAAAATGGTGCATACTTGCGTGCGCTCCGCAATAACTCGTCAACGTTTCATGTGCGTCGAGAAGGCTGATGCCTAGTGCATACTTTCAGCGATGCGCGACAGCAACAGTGCACATGGGCCATATCGATTTGCGGGGTTTTAGTCACAGTACTCAAAATTGGAGGTGTCTTTTTGCATTTTGAATTCCACAAAGGACCACTCCACTTGAATCAAGTGTCCTGATGCTTCGAACTGCAAAAGACGGGTCAACTCCTCCATTTTTATGTGCTGAGATCACTATCCACGATTTGCGAAACATGCACACACAGAATCGTGCCGCAGTGTTTCCTTATGGGCGAAAATTATTCATCGCTCTTTAAACATGGAACTCACAAAGCTCATAGGGGTGCTTTATGCTGTGGTGACACAGTTAATGTCATAATGCGAGCTAAAGTACAGTTTATCTTATCGATACCTATATCAACCAAATGTTCATGGTAGTCATAAATCTGCAATGTTCATTGAAGTGCAGGAAACGCTCAGCGATTGATCGTTAGAAGTCTCAGAGCAGGTGACTAGAGTGCAGAAGAGATTCGTAGCGCTGGAAACTTCTCCAAGCAGGCAACCCCTAGAAGAGCACTATGGACAGAATGGTTGGGACAGATTAAGCTTCTGGGAAAGTCTTCCAACATAACCTACATGCTCTTTCATTTGCTCGAGCTCTGGTTCAATCAAGGGGTCCCTCGGACTATGGCCCTTCACAGTTCTTAGTAAGCACAAACATATTCCGTGGGCGAAAGTTGCCGTTCTTGGTTTAGGCTTAGTCGTTATACACATTCGCGTGCTGACCTTTTCGTTCCACTCCATTGTTTGTCCAACATTCTTTACTCTCCCCGCAAGTCTTCCTCTCGAACATACACGTGTGATCTTACTGTCGGCTGCAATAAGATAAACATTGTTTTATCCAGCAGGGCTTCTCGATAATTCTTCCGTAGAGCGTTCATCACCCAGCGCTGCCGTCGAATGCTGTACATACTCGTGTGGTCTTCGGACAACACACTTCGCCTAGCAGGAAATTATGTGGGCGCTTCGGACTCAATCTAAATATTCCTAGACTATCCAGACAGAGTAGGACTCAGCTGGGCCGCCAAAGAAGCTGAAGGCGTCGCAGCACGAGAAAAACTTTGTGGAGTATAGTGAGATTCAGGGATCTAAATTCTGCTAAAGCTTCCTTCGGGATCATCAATAACCATTTGGACTGATCTTCCCTGTAATCCGCTTTTTATAGTAGATAAATTTCAGCTCACGTTGATGCCCGCAACCTTTGAGTAATCGAAAAACAATATCCAACCATCTAGTTCCATAGTACGATTGTAATGTACAGCGACGTTATAAAGTGGGAGGAAATGATTGCGAGGCTGTGAGTCATCCGCGAGCACTGTTTTCCTGTCCTCTCTCAGATGAATCGATCACATCTGACAGTCGCTGTTTTCCGATATCTGTAGTCGCAATTTGATCGGCTTCATAAGCGATCCTCATTTTCTTTACCTGCAGGGAGAATCCTTTTGCTCCCTCGCTTTGCCTTTTATGCCATTTACGCTAGCTTTTACGCGATGAGACCATCAACTGATTCATATGGAAGTGCGCTTCACAACCATGAGATCACTCCTCAAAACCCAGAAAAGCGAAAAATAAGCAAATCGTGGTTTGGATTCCACTTTTAAAATAAGGCGGAGTACATGTTTTCGGTGCCTTACTCGATTTTGTGTTTTAGAGCAACAGCTTATCGATTATCACACATTTTATAGTCTCATAACTATATGATAATTCACCACAAAGCTATTCCGGTTGTTTCGTAGCACTCATTTTCCATTCGTTCTCCGCGTTTACAAGCAAAATTCAGGTGTTGCTGAGGTGCACTAGCAGCCAGATTTCTAATGCTAAGAGTCTCATACAGCTTCGCGATTTCTCAGTCGCGAACTTCAACTCTAGAACGGAAGAAAACGGGCACTTAGTACCGTTGGATTTCTTTGCAACGAAGTCGTAGAGATTTCCAAAGAGCTGAAGACGGGTCTTTAAACTGCATACCTCAGGGTAGCAGTTTCGTGAACCTATCCTCCCTGCTTTGTGAATTTCTGGCTTAATTACTCCTAGAAGACTGGAACTTCGCAGGGATTCTCCTAATCAACGGAGGATTGAGCTGAGTACAAGGTGACACCAGGGCTGGGCACGCGTCCCGGTTAACCTTAGGGGGGTGCATATTAGACGTTGCAGAGAGGGCAAAAGGGGGTGCCTAAACCGAACGCCAAAAAAAGAACGAAGTGCATGTTCTGTCGAGTTTCAGGCAAAAAAATAATACGCACTATTCTTCTGATTTATCATATCTTCTTCCCCGTTTTTTAAGTCGAACATTAAAAGAATTCAAATTATTGATAGAGATGCAGGTTTTGTTCGCAATAATTCATAGTTGCTCTCGAAGTTTGTTTCGATGAAGGAGTGAACACTACTCCGTTATCTTGTAGCAAGTAAGGATTGATGTGGTGTCATGTTTCTTTGGTGCGACGTTCATTGATTACGCGGGTGGCTACCGATTCGAGGCAAAGATATAATACAAAAACAGAGCTCAGGAAAACTATCATTCAAGTTCAAAAAAAGATTAGCGAACTGATGTATAGCCTAGGTCGCTCATTTTCAGCCGGTCGAAGCAAGGCTTATCGGGCTTATCATGTCAAAATCTTCTTATCACTGTTATACTTCGCCATGACCGACCGCTCCGCTGCTTACTCTGCCCGGACTCATCCAAGCAGACTAGGATTTATTTCGACAGTTTAAAAGTACATATAGCACAGTCAGTATCACAACTAGTCAATAGGTTTTTATTCATGAGAATGTGACTGATGAAGAGAGCCAACTGTAAAAATTGAAGACTGCAAGTTCCTATGAAAGAACCGAATGACCGTGTCCTCCTCATTGAGAAGTACCCTGTACATAAAAACCCGAGTTTTATCCACCTTGAATGCCGTAATCTCTCATAGACTAGGCTAGCCGTGAGATATGGTGTTTGTCCGTAGCTACACAACGCGCACTGGAGTGTACGCGCACGCAATATTAATTAAAAATTTATTTTATTACAGAGCGGGGCGGAGAATATGATTGAAACTGGAGTAAATGGAAGGAGGCAGAAATAGGATACTTTCAATGTGTACAGTATAGAAATTTAATGTAAACAAACTATGTTGGAGCGGAGTGAATTTTTCGGACGTGATAAGGTTCATTCAAATGAACCTAGTTGATTAAAAACACCCATAAACATGAGAACTAAGAGCATTGCGAGAAAGAGGAGAATCTTGCAAACATTACAATAGCAATAGGTTTGATATTCAATGTGTTTTAAGGACCTTAAAACTCGTCCCGGTTTTGTCCCGGTTTTGTCCCGGTTTTTTTGGGTAAAACCGGAACGAGATTTAAGGTCCTTAAATCACATTAAGAACCGGTCCCATTGATGCTAAAATGTTTGCCAGATTCTCCTCTTTCTCACAATATCCTTTGCTCTCAGTTTAATGCTAGTTTTGATCAACTAGGTTCGTTTGAATGAACCTTATCACGGCTAAATATTTACACCCGCTCTAACTTTGTTTATTTGCATTAAATTTCTAAAATGGGTACATCCAGAATAGGCCACCTTTACCATCTTCCATTTCCTTCAAGTTCAATCCTTTTCTCTTCCCCGTTCTGTAATAAAATACATTTTTTATTAATATTGTGTGCGCGTCCATTCCCGTGTGCGTTCTGTAGCTGCGTACAAACACCGTATCGCACGGCAAGCCGATTTTTTAAGGGATTGCGGCATTCTAGGAGGGTAAAACTCGGGTTTTCTACTCCCTGCAAATCACATGAATCCTAACATTGTTCCACAACACAAAATAGTTCTGATTTCCACATCAGAACAATCAAACACAGATTAACTAATCCTTCATAGGTTTATGAAAACATTCGACAGGAAACACTAATTATCGCAATAGTAGTAGTTCTGTTGTTGATAATTGTTCAATTTTTTTGTATTGAAAAATGTTTTATCTTCTGTCATAACTTACCGTCTTACTAACAAATTTTCCTCATGGGGTTGTTTTGAAGTTCAGAAATTACACTTTATATTCTTGTTTATCAAAACCAGGAAGTCAAGGTCATGGCTGTCCAACTATTCGGAAAACAGCCAATTTCGATTTCCCATAAGGGGGTGCCTAAAAATTACCGAGCTAAGGGGGGTGCATATTCAGAATCGCCATGCCGGGACGTGTGCCCAGCCCTGGGTGACACTGCAAACCCATCTGGTACCGATTCTGGCGCTTCTAGTTCGATAGGACAGTGTGTTCCAGCAAGGCAGCGCCGCTATCTACCTAAACCAGGCAACGCGAGTATGGGTAAGGTTGCGAGAAATTGCTACCCTAACGTGGTCAGTTTACAGAATCGTTCTCAACTCTTTGGAAATCGTCAGTCAGGTCTTCTCCGTTTCACTCACTTGAAATAGCAATTCCACCGGACTCTGCTTCTCTCCAGAGGGTTCTCCATCGATGGGAGATGGGAACTGGTCTCCTACAGTAACGAGATGGCAGTTTACGAAATGCATTTCTGTAGGCAATCCTCATCTGAGTCATTTTGTGAACAAACGCCAACGCGCTCAGCTTGATGTGTCCACAAACTGCTTGCGCCATATGCATCGTCCGTCGATCGCAGGCCAATTCTCATCCTCCTCTCCTCAGCGGGCCATAGATCGTGCCGAGGACGCGCCAATATGTGCAGAAGTGCCTGCTTAGCTCCGTCCACCTTCCCTCCTTCATTTGCGAGAGTTCAATGAATGGCTTTTTCAGCCGTCCAATCGGTTGATTTTCCGCCCACTGATCGATGCCGAGACGAGTCATCTATGTACGCCCTTTTCCTTTTCACCTCCGCATCGGTGACGACCGATCACCATATGTTTTCACTCTCTTCGGCAATCCCCCTGAGTGGTTGCTATTTTTGGGCCATTTCACATGAAGTTTTCAATTTCTCCGCCATTAAGAGCTTCTTAGGTAATCTTTCACTTCCCCTTCAATCCATTATGATTCTTGAATAGTTGAACATAGATGAATACAGTTGGGTTACTACTACTAGCATATGGCGATAAACTTGAGATTCAGAAACATTTTCATCCATGTAGTTACAATTCGAGAAAAAATGCCCAACTGAATTGAATTGCGGGGTTACTTTTCCAAAACTGATTTAAGCTGCGATGGAAATGTAGGAAGTGTGTGACAAGGAGATCGTACGGGCTCTAGTAGAAAGCTGATGAAGTTGCAAGCGTCAAAAATGAGTTTAAATTGTCGTATTTGAGCCGTACTGTGTCACCAAATCATTATTTGTCCGCCCACCGATAAGGACTCCGCCTCTCGATACGAATATTCCATGCTCGATTACGTTCATTTAGGCTGATTTTTTACGCTATCGAGGGCGTAAACGCTCCAGTAAAGGTCATACGTGTGTATTAACGTTGTTATCCCAACCAATTTGTCGCTAGCTTTCCTATTTCTGCCAATGCGGCGGAACTCGTTCATTTCCGGACCAATACAGAAAGGACCGTTCGTTATACCTCCATTTTAATAGAATTTTTTTTCGGATTTATTTATCATTTCTCAATATTAGCAGACTCAGACCTTCGATTCATTCCTTGAAAATTAATATTATTTTTGAGCGTCTATGCTGCCTTTAATGGATTGGGTTGAGGCTGCGTTATCCTGCAGTCAGCTGAGATGGAGGTCGGAAGTCGAATCACATAGAATCCTTGTTAGATACGAATATAAACACCCGCACATTGTATCCCATTTCCTCCGTTCAGGTTTCGTTCTAAAGATGTCCCAACAAAGCTTATTCTCAGTAGGTTAGATTATTTTCGGAATTGTTATGTGCATGTCACCCGAGTATATTTGTCTGTTGTACAATTTGTCTGGAGCAAATATCCAGGATTAATGTCTCCTTAAATACTTCTGAAATGTTTTGTTCAAGACGAACGGAGTGCTGTAAAATCTTAGAAAATGTTGCAAGGTCAGCCAGCACCTTCTATTTCCAGGTTAACAATTTCTATATTGTTTCTCCGCCCCAATCTGCTCCGAAAAGTGTGACGTGCTTGTTAAAATTCAGTGGTTTCAAAAATCGTTTGATGGAATGTAATCATTCCTATTTTTTTCCACAAGTTTTCCTATTTCCCAGATCAAACGAGTTCGTATAACGAAAGAATCATAGTACTAGAGTATTTCACTTTCTATCCGTGGTAATACAAATTTCGTGTATCTCAAATTGCGCTAACTTTGAGATACGGGAAATTTGTAGTACCACGAATAAAACTTATGTGCACTAGACTAACTCCATCTCGTATATTATAATTGGCCAGCTGTTCAAGAAATTCTTAATACGGAGTGTTTGCTTCGAGTCGTCAATCTGATTTTTGGTTGTGTGCTATTTTTCTGATGAGAATATCGTGGCAGCTCTGTTAAAGGCAGCGTTCACGATGTAATATTATTGTCGCGTTTTCCTTAATAAAGTCTTCTTTCGATTCAGTGTAGTACGACGTACGCCGGAAAAAGCGCGAAAAACGGATTTCGGGAGAAATTAGACATCTAGAATTGGTAGTTTTTTTTGGACGAGTCTAGTGTCCGACACAGATGATTTGTAGAATCATAGGTCACCAGTTGGCTCGAAACTGATAATTAATGACTTCGGGTAGTCGACTTGACTTTCTTTCCAATTCCATTGTTTACATTCCTTCGAGGCTAACTTTTTGTGTTAGCTTTGTGTAAAAATTCGGGCTTTATGCTCTAAAGCTATGGCTGTGCACGTCACAAAATTTTAACCAGGCACTACATCCTGCATGCTTTAAATGTGCGAGGTTCACACGACGGCTTAAAATGGTTTGTTGATGTGGACAGCCTCTTTAAGCTTGCTTTTGTTCTAGCGTATACCGTCTTCCATTACCACCACCACCATTAAATTGAATTCCGCGTAGCTGACTCATCTTTGCTGTTTTTGTAAGCTCATATTACGCCTAATATGTTGATGAAATGAAATTATAAAAAGATGGACAGGTTTTCATGATGTGTACTGAGGGTTTCACGCTTGATAATCTTTCAATAACGGTCACTCGTTGCTTCCTCAAAAATCCTCTTGTCGCTAATTTGCTTTCATGGCCAAACCAAGAATCTCTTCGTTATGCATTTCTTCTCGTCGCTAATCTCTTAAAGGCAGTGTTCACGATAAAAAATGTGTTTTAGTTTCCACTAGGAAAGGGTAGTGGAGGGGCACAATGTAACGTTGACGTCGAAAGAACGCATGAAGACGAGCCAGGAAAAGCTCTAAAAGAGCCTGAAGTTGCCATTTCGAGCGCGAGGCAAACCTCAAGAGCGCATCACACGCCCACCTACGTAAACAAATGAATGCTCAAGATCGTGAGATGAGCGATGATTTTCAATCATTATCCCGGTTCTTCCCTTCATTTTCAGCTTCTCTCTTTACTCAGGTCAGTTCGCACAGATCGGCTGCAAAAGACGGAAGTTACAAGCCTCGGACAACTCGTCCAGCATGTTTCCTTTGTTCAGTCTTTGAGGGACCATAACTCCGTTCCCAGAAGGTCTTGTACGATTTCAGAGACATCATTGGAATTAGCATGGGGCTGGTTTCAAGATAAGCGAAAAAACAGAAAAACGATTTTCATCGTGAACACTGCCTTTAAGGAATCGATCGTATCGGTTGCATTAAAAACATCTTCTGCCTTTGGAAAAGAATTCTTAATGCATTAACAAACTTCGTTGGTGTAAACTGAGTTCAACATTGCCTGAAATCATGATAGATGTATCTAGCGCGTCCATGAAGATGTCTCAAGATTGTGAAGATTGTTCTATTTATTGTTCTGTCGCTTCATTAGGAATTAAAATTTCTTACGAAAATGTAAAAATTTTTTCCGAAACCAAAAAGATGTTTATTTGTGTCAGAATGAACTCTCCTTATGCAACCATCATCGACAACCCGGATTTCCATCCCGCGTTGACCGCTGAGAAAATTGACCGAGCTCTTCGTGCTGGCGACAAAGACGCTATTGTCAAAGTCATCACCTCTATCAGCAACAACCAGCGACAGTTGGTTAGTGTTCGACATATATATGACTATCAATAAGGTTCTCTAGGAGATAATCGATGAGAAATATGTGGGTTTAAGAGCAAACATTTGCCTCACAAGATCCACTCTGTTTCTCCAAATTCTGACGTTTTGGGTACACGCTTGCTTTTCTGTTAGGTGCCAAAGTTGAAAATGTGTCTTGGTCTCGAAAAGAAAGGAGAATTGAAAAAAAAGAGAAAAAAGAACCGCGAGAGCTGTACGGTCAGCTACTGATGATAGCACCCTCTTCAGACATGAAATATGTAGATTGGAATACAATCTATTGAATTGATATTTACAGAATAGAACCTAAACGTTCCCAATTTTGATCCCGTTGTGTCTCTGGGCAGCATGTGCAGAAAAAATATTCTGAACAGATTAGAAATGAAATCTCAGACAACGTCCAGTGTCACTCCATTAGACTCTGTTTCGCCTTCATACCCCTTACGACCGTATGACAAAAAACGCCTGGGTTGACATATCTGTGCATGTAGAATTCACTTTATTTCGTCCGTTGGAACATTCAGACGGAAAATGTGACTAATTGACTATGGAGGCTCCTTTGAGAGCGATGATTCATTAATTTGAAGAAGCCAAACCAGTTGTTCTTCATGAAGTCAACAGCTTTGTAAATAGGGTCTGGCTTGACCGGGACGAACTTCGTGCGCAGGCGGCTCAGTAAGAATGTAGTTAACGTTTCAGCCCGTGAAAGTTCATAGAGCTTTATGTTATGGGGTGCAGTGCATGGTGCACTCGGGAGATAGAACTAGCCTTTGCCAGAACCGAAAATATTTAGGCGGTCACTTTGTTTCCAATAAACATTACGAAAATGACTTTTGCTTAAAAGGAAAATATATTTTTAAATTCAAGGAATACAGAACAAAACCGAAATGTAAAGAAAAAGGGAGAGTAGTGGTCAGCTGGCGTGAGGTAAAAGCAGTATACACGATCGCAAAAGATGTTGAGTTAGCGAGGTTGGTAGACCTTAATAGACTGCACCAGAACGCCGTTGGAAGCGTCAAAAAGGAGTTAAAATGACCGTGTTTCAGCAATCAATTTGAGGGTGTTAGTATCAAGGGGGAGGGTTTCACAAAACGTGGGCGGGGTTTCTTTCTTGGAGGTTTAGAATGATTCAGTCTTAGCCTTGGTCTTTGGCTCGTTTTTGGTGCTTTCAACGGTGAATGCGTTCCGATACAAGACGTCAGAGTCAATTAGCGTCGCCATGTAAACCAGTTTTGGGAGCATGTACTTTCGTTATCGGAGCCAAATTCCGGTCCGCACATGCGGACAACCGCTGTTGCATCATGGACGTGGTCCTGGTACGATTAATTAACCTTTGTTCCAGCACGATTATCATCGTATTACATGATACAACAGCGGTTGTCTACAAGTGCAGACCGGAATTCCGCTCCGATAATGGCACTATGCTACCGTGAAGTTTGTTTGCAGTCCGATGAAGGGACGGTTTTTAGCTTCGTGAGCCGTACAAGATCAAGTATGGCAAGGACATTATCACCGCTCTGGACAAGAAGTTCAGCGGAGATCTCGAGAAAACCATATTCGCCCTTATGGAGACGCCTTTGGACTATGACGTCAAGCAGCTCAAACAGGCCATGAAGGTAGTGTTTCTGATCAATCAGAGCAATTCTCACCCCATGGTCAACGATGTTGTTGATGCAGAAAATGAACGTTTGTCGTTTTTTGTTGTTGCAGAAGAAAACTTGAAAAATCAGCTGGAATGTGTTATTTTGCACCGTTTTGCAATGTGATTGTGACTTTTTCAAGGAAAGAAACTGGGAATTCTTCCTCATTTTTGCAGGATTTTCATATTGATTTGAGATGTTGATTATTTCAGGGCCTCGGAACCGATGAAGCCGTTCTTATTGAGATTTTGTGCTCGCGAACCACAGACCAAATGAAAGCCATCCGTGTTGCCTATGAGAGGGAATACAAGAAACCACTCGAGCAGGAGGTAATCCTTCCTTGGGAACATTTTCATATGGCACACCATAGCTAACCACAGAATGAGTTTGACGGAGAACAGAAAAAAGCGGGGGAGTTAGTGGAAATCACTTGAGATTCGCCTGCAGGAGATCTTTAGCGGGCTATCAACAAAGTCCGGCCATACGAGAAGTTTTGCTGCACATCAGAATTTGATGAGACTATTTCAGAATATTCATTAGAAACGTCATATTTTGTGATCATGTTCCATATAAAAAGGCCTAAATTATTTAAAAACACCAAAATTAAAAACAGCTGTGTTCGATAAGAACAATTTCTCGCGTCGTTTTCGGGTGCTCATTGCAAAGGTTCGTGTTGACGTCAAGGCTTAGGGGCAAGTTAGAACACTCCTGCACCTTGTCAGGAGCTCAGAAGGCTGATGAGTTTATTAGGGAAGCCACGGAAACATTTAAAACAAGCTTCTGTGAACCCTGAGAGATAGCGAGTCTGTTGAAAAACAATCATGGGGATTGCGGAAATGTTTCTAATCTTATCACATCTCGCATAATTTATTGCAGGTTGCATCCGAAACATCTGGAGAGTTCAAAGATCTTTTGTGCGCTCTCATCACGGGTAGCCGAGATGGAGGCCGCGACACGAACGACCAGATGGCAAAGGATGTGCGTCTTCAGTCTAGACTTCAGGAATCATCTCAATGTTAAATCGTTCCATTGTAGGATGCTATTCGTCTCTATGCTGACGGCAAAGGAAAACTGAGCGGAAAGGATGGCCCATCGCATTTCCTCACCATTCTGGCCACCCAGAATCAGTATCAGTTGAGAAAGGTAAGCAATATAACCTATACGAGATAGAAACAATCCCGTAAACCATGTGTCTAAATGCGAAAGTTGTTGAAGCGGTCTACGTGCTCACCAAGCATCTCACCTCCGCCTATTTGAATGTCTCCCATAACCTGAATAGCTGGCATTTCGCAGTAGGCCAATCAACATAACAGAGTCTAGCCAAAGCTGCACCTCTATGTAGCAGTATGCCGTGTACATCACAAACTGAATTGTGTTGCTTAGGTCTTCCTTATGGTATTGTGGAACGCGGAAATGAAAGGACAACTATCGCTATCGGGTAGCTCCCCTGTGCTGGGATACCTCGGAAGAAGGTTTTTCTTTGTAAAAAAGAACGCGTAGAGCCCAGCACGAAGATCCAAAAAGGCGGAATGCGAGAAAGCCAGGAATCATCCGGTTTGCTGCTTTTTGTGCGTTGAATGCTTCTATTTTCTGGCCTTCAATGCTGCCCCGGCGTTGTAATCAAGACTGGGTAGGTGCCTCAAAGCCCACGCATAGTCGGGCGGCAAAAGTCGCGCCGCCACAGTGAGGGCTAGAAAGCGGCTACGCAGCTTCACTCCCAATTTCAACGGCGCGCTTTTTGCCGTCTGATTATGCTTAGCCCTCAAAATGCGTGACAATTCGCGGCGAGGTTCTCTCAGCGAGTTCTCGTCCCGACGGATCATAACGAGTGCCTTATGGGCCGGGCCTTATGGCTTCTTCCACTAAAGTAATCTGAATTACTCCTCTGTCGCTGCTCGTCAAGTGTAGTGAATCGCACCTCAAAATCATCATACGGTATAAGGGACGAATAGTGGACTGACACAGTGAGATTTGATAGCAATAACATTTTCTCGAGTTTTTCCTTCCAGTAATTTCTTCATCGAGTTGAGCTTTCCATCGGTGTTTGGAGGCGTATAAATTGCTACGTTGACGAATCTGCTCCAGTTTAATTGCATACCTTAAATCAAGGCCGATGGGAAGGCCTTTGCTTCGGCTATTTTTTGATTGAATTGTTTCTGGCTCAGCCTGAGCATGGAGAGAATGATTCGTTGGATGCCTTAGCCGATTAAACCGTGTCCAATGTGACGCTCGTTTGGAAAATACACGATCATACCAAGCAATCATCGATGTCCAATTTACCAGGCCGTCCAATAATTCCTGTCCGAAAATTTTCAAAATTCTATAATTTTTCTTAGAAGTGTTAAAATATCAGGCAAGTGTAAGAACCTTCTAGAAGGTTCTCCAAAGTTTTACGCTACGGGTATATAAGGCGCAGTCGCCGCGTCTAGCTACCAGTACAAGCTAAAATGAACCAAGGTCGAATTCGTACGTTCGTGTACTACGAGTGGCTGCTGGGCAACGACACGGGCACCGCGGTCGCCAACATTTGCAGAGCGTGCAAGGAGGTTGCAGTGTCCCATGCACAGTCAGCCGCTGGTTCAATCGTTTCGAGAGCGGCGACAGGGAGCACAGCGGGAGGCCTTCTAGGGTGGATGATGACAAAGTCCGTCGCTGTATCAAGGAGAAGCCGGAAGCCACCACCCGTGAACTGGCGACGACGCTCGGCTGCAGCAAGTCCACCATCCACAATCGACTCAACTTGCTCGGCTACCACAAAGTTCTGGCTCGTTGGATCCCCCCACCGTCTGACGGACGCCAACAAGCAGAGCCGCGTGGCCGTCTGCCAGTCCCTCCTCCTTCGTCCGCATCGCAAGGAGTTTCTCGAGGACCTGGTCACTGGGGATGAGAGCTGGGTCCTCTACGACAACGTCGCCCGCCGTGCCGTCTGGATCCCGCGCGGAGAAGAGCCGCCGACGACGCCGAAAGCCGACCTGCACCCGCTGAAGATCATGCACTGCTGCTGGTGGGACACCAAGGGCATGCTGTACTTCGAGCTGCCCCCTCAAGGCAGGACGGCCACTGCCTCCATCTACACCGATCAGCTCGAGAAACTAGCCGCCGCCATCCGAGAAAGGCGTCCCCGACGGGCCTCTGTCCACCTGCTGCACGACAACGCGCGCCCCCACGTGGCGAAGGAGACCCAGCAGAAGTTGGCGACGCTCGGCTGGGAGACGCTTGCCCATCGGCCGTATTCCCCGGACCTCGCGCCCTCCGACTACCACTTCTTCCGCCCGCTGAAGCACCATTTGGCCGGAAGAAAATTCACCAACTACGACAACCTCAAATCCGACATCGCGGACTTCCCCTGGAGTTCTGGGCGAAGGGCATCGGCGACCTGCCCAATCGATGGGCCACTGTTGTGGATAACTGTGGTGATTATATTGTTGATTAGACTTGTTTTTCAATAAAGTTGAAAAAAATTAAAAAAAATCAAATTTTCGGACAAGAATTATTGGACAACCTGGTACAAGAAAATCGCTTTTACGTAGGGCTTAAGCATTAGACAACTTTTTAGGTCTTTGCCGCCTTTGCCGAGCTTTCTGGGTCGACAATAGAGAAGGCAATCGAGAAGGAGTTCAGCGGTGATCTTCAGAGGAGTTACCTGACGATCGTGCGAGCTGCTTCCGACAAGCAACGATTCTTCGCCATGCAGCTGTACAACTCAATGAAGGTACACATCATAGCCGCTGTGAACAAATCAACGTCAGAGAAGTAGGTTTTAAAATCGATCTTTTCAGGGTCTTGGCACTCGTGATAACGATCTTATCCGTGTGTTGGTTACCCGTTCAGAGGTGGATCTGCAACTCATCAAACAGGAATTCCAAGAGCTTTACAAGAAGACACTGGAGGAAATGATCAAGGCGAGTTTGAAGAAAAAAACAACTCCGAGGAATTTTTATCACTCGCACTATACGTACATCTGCGCTCTCCCGATGAGTGGCTAAATGCCTCCGAAAGAGCGGCCTGTTACGCTCCCTCATTCCCTTAGGTGAAAAATCGGAGATGTGCTTCCCACATTTAAGGAACGTGTGCTAAAATTAGGAGTTTTCAGTCTCTAATGTTTAAGTGGGAATTTGTATGGAATCTCTTAGAGTTCCGCGAGGCTAAATGTGGCTTTTTCCCGCTATCGCTAAATGGGGAACTTCTTGCCACATCTGTAGCTAGGAGTTCCCCAGTTAGCTACAGCCCGCGCCTTTATCCTTCGGCGATGTGTGGAACAGCTTTTCCAACCCGGGTCCACTGCGCTATGAGGCTCATTTGCTATCTAATGGTCTGGGCCTTATTTCATGAACAATTTACCTACCCGTGAAGTAAGGGTAAATGAGACTTGGAATCTCTCCATTTCCTGCGCTCTCTACCTCTATCGCGCTTTTCCGCGTGGAGCGAGATAGAGTCAGAAAGCACAGGTAGTACAGAGATTCTAATTTACATTTACCTTGACCCCGCGGGCAAATCGTTCATGAATACGGGCCCTGGTAATCTGACGGAGTGGTTACTCGATATTGTGTGGAGGGTGACCCTGAGGTGCTCTCTGGCCCCCGTCATACTTGGACGATAGACAGAGGTAGCCCCCTTAGGCATCTAGATCGAGACGAAAATAGTATAAAAATCTCATAAATATAGGGAAACAATATACACTTCACTTCCGCACTGCTGTTCAGTCCACAAAGTGCGCGCTGATCGCGAAATCGTGCTGCGGCGCGGTCGCGAGTATCCTCAGACAGGGATGTGGGATCACCCGGGCGGTGGGATCACCCGGGCACCAAGGGCCAAAAGCGCCCGGGTGCTCCCACGCCCTTGTCTGAGGATACTCGCAACCGCGCCGCAGCACGATTTCGCAATCATGGTGCACTTTGCGGACTGAACGGCAGTGCGGAGGTGAACTGTAAGTATGGTTAAGGACAGGGTAATACGGAAAATATAAATAGTAAAATAATGCAAAAGTACTCCTTCCCCATTCTAGGCTAGAAATTCGGTAGTTGCTTACAAGTGATGTAGCGAATTTTCGCGTATATTTTCACCAAATGGGGAAAAATTCCGTAGTTTGGTGAGTTTCTCGCGTCAAAATAAAGTGTGTCCGAATGAGACTGGCGAACCATGCGGCGGGCGTGCGTAGCAGGCGGGCGTCGCGTGTGTCGCTCTCGGACCAGTGTTCAAACGGCTGCCACCCCCGCCTTGGGCTGCAGAGCTGATTGACGGACGCAGCTGGCACGCTGAAAGCCTCTGCCGGCCCCGCTCCTAGTCAATAGCAGCGGGGAAGGCTTGCCGTTGTTTCGCTTGTCCGAGAGCGGCTCACGCGACGACTGCCCGCCACGCACGCCGGCCGCATGGTTCGCCAGTCTCATTCGGACACACTTTAGAAACGCTGGGCGTCTCGTGTTTCCATGTGGGGCATGTGGCTAGTAGAGTGTTGCTTCGAATAAAATCGATTTTTTTCGCATAAATCCGGTTTCCTCTTGATGATCAAAATGGTTCCAACAGTGCTCATTTTCAGACGTTACGGTAAGTGGAAGGTTCTCTTATTCGTCAAAAAATAGGATTCCGTTTACTTATTAAAATGCCAAAGCCAATGAATTGAGTTTTTATTCGAATATTCGAATAATCGAATAAATTGTAATAGCGCTCCTGTGATTGAACAGAAATTTACTTCCTCATCAGTTGTGGAAACCATTCCCCTCACGTATTGTGTGATACCACGGACAGTTGAAATCATTTCGGCTCTGAGGAAATATTAGAATTAATCGAAAAATCGGAATTATTCGCTCCAACACTCTACTGGCTATCCGTCGAGAGACCCTCTCCTCAAATCTTTGTTTAGATCTTGAAGAGAACTAACGAAAGAGGCATCGATTGGTTGAGCTATGAAGCACTGCCTAATCATTGCTGGTCCACGACATTCTTTCAGTCCGGTGTGATAGCAATCTGACCGACTGTTCATGGAAGAGCTTGATTCGAGCTACATCGAAAAGAATCTTTTTTGAATGTGATTGCACGTTTTCAGGGTGATACGTCTGGCCAGTATCGCGATGCTCTTCTTGCAATTGTCGAAGGAAACCGTGTCTAAGCGGCGCAGGATATCTAGACAACCTCCATTCCACATTTGTTCGATTGCTTTTAATATGTTATAGTCTGCTCTGTTCGCTGCCAATGTTATCTGTTTTACCGCTTTTTCAATAAATAGTCAAATATGTTGAGACAGTAAGGTACTCGCACACTGCGAGGGGGCGGGCGTCGAAAAATAGACCCCGTTTCCGGAATGGGGGGAGGCGACGGCAGCGACCCTTCCAGGGGGGGGCACGACATGGGTCCCTTGCTCTTCCACTGCATTCACTCCCTAGAGGTTAAAAGATTGCAGAGATGTAATCAAATTAAAGATGCCTGCCTAAGATAATAGAGGATAGAGAAGTCATAGTAGTCCAAATGCATGTCTCATGGTTCTGGTTCCGTTTTTCGGTTGTCTGAGGAGTATTGAAGGATACGGTAGATGTAGTGTCATCTGGCTGGAGTAACCTAGCATAATATTTCAAAAATTGGTTTATTAACTCAGGCAATTCACGGCCCCGAGTCGCACCGAACAGGAATCGGAGCCGCCTGACGGTTCGGCTCGTTTTCCCAATGTCCGGCTGTTGCTGTTTGTGCCTACCGGAGAAGCCCGGACAGCAACAGCACTGGCTCGGAGAGCAACAGCAGTGGCCCTGACAGTAACAGAAGCCGACTCGCAGTTTGGGAAAACGAGCCAAACTGTCATTTGGCTCCGGGCCCAGAATCGCCTGAGGACTTCAAACTCGTGTTCGCCTTCTCAAATAGGTCACGCCATCCACAGAAAAGTTTTCAGCGAGATCTAAGACTTTCGCCAAACTACCGTATATTCACCGTAAGCTACGGTGTTTTATCGAAAATCGATCTTGGATTTTGAATTTTCGGAGCATGGTTGGCGTGATGGTTCGCCTATGTACCATACCACATAAGTAGCGACGTCGAGGCAAAAATCTATTCGAACCTATTCGAAGCGACTTCAATTCGAATGTTTCTTTGAATAGTATTCTTCGAATATCGAATGAATTGGAATGACCCCTTTTTGCGGAGTCCGAATATCGAATAATATTCGGATGGCACCATTTTTCGAGGTACCAATCAGGGCTGTGCGTTATAACGTTAACGTGTTAACGCATTAACGGGTTAACGCGGTTTTTTCTGGAAAATTAACGATTAACGCTTAACGAAAAAGTCTTGAAGTCACGTTAATTTATAGTTCGTTAATTTTTGTAAAATTATGGCACCAGGGTACTGCACGAGGTGCGGGTCGGCCAGTTTTGCTCAGACCCCCACTCAGATGCCATTTTCGCTCAGAACCCCCCCCCCCACCAGGAGCGTAAATAGGTCAAGTTTTGATTGTGTTTTACCCACTCCCTCCCCACCTAGAGCTGATGTGTTCAAACAGTTATTATCTAGCAGGTTTACCTCTAATGTTTCACTGCAGTAAAATTTCTTTTGTCGTATACAAATGGGGAAGCCAGTACTATGCGAGAAAATGCGGATGTTTGCGAGGACGGAAACACAGAACAGCGCCCATCGCATTTGTAGCCTAGGTCGCTCATTTTGAACCGGTCGAAGCAAGGCTTATCGGGCTTATCATGTCAAAACCTCCTTATTGCTGTTATATTTTGCCATCACCGACGCTTACTCCGCCCGGATTCGTCCTAGCAACCTAAGCTATATGTAGAGAGGGCCGAAAGCGCAAAAGTGTATGTATAGTCTAGCTGGGGGTGTGTATACAAGTCTGTTGGTACCTGCTCGTTGGTGCCCCTGCTTCTACTGAACCCAGCAGACGTTTGAGTGTACACAGGGAACGTTCGAGCGATATAGCGTGCACAACTATATCGCGAAAGTATCCCGCACATTGCATAAAGGTGTCGCCGTCCGGCACACTAAGGCCTCTGGTCCATAACACCTTAGGATCCGTACCTAGGAGTCATGGAGTCTTTGGCCACAAGCCACAATTTCGCCACCCTGAACTGTCGATCGCTGTCGAGTGATATCCAAAAAACTGCGCTATCCAGACTTCTGAGCTATTTCCATGCACCGTTTGCTGCTTTGCAGGAAACCCGCCTCAAGGATAGACCCGTCATCAGCGTCGGAGAGTACACCATCTACTGCGGCAACGCTGACGATAGGAGAGTGGGAGGCTGTGCAATAGCTGTAAGGAAGGATTTCAATGGTATGGTCAAGGAGTTCGGCTCAACGTCGTGTCGGAATGCATTCGTACGACTGCGGGATCACAGAGGATTCAATCTGTGGATAGTGAGTGCTCATGCGCCCACTGAAACCGCCGAAGACAATTCGAAGGATGCGTTTTATGAGGAACTCAATACGTTGCTGGCCAGGATACCTTGTCAACATGCTGTTGTCGTGGGGATTGACGCAAATGCGAAGATGGGACTTGATCAGGAATCCGAAGTACTCGGTAAATGGTTCTACCCAGTGGAGCAAACATCGGACAATGGCTACCGCCTTGACGACTTTTGTGAACGCAGTGGCCTGATTATTGCATCGACATTCAAGAGGAACCATCGCCGCCATCAGCTTACGTGGCAGGGACCAACCCGGCTATCTCCAGAAGAGCAGCGGAAGCGGAAGATGACAACTTTGAAACTACAGCTTGACTATGTCCTGACGAGGAATATTCCAGTATCGGACATTCGAAGATCTAGAGCTGTGTGGGATGTCGCATTCGATTCGGATCACCGTCCTGTTCTGTTGAACTTCACTGCGAGGATTCATCAGAGGAAGCGAGGGCTCAGCCTCTCCAGAGGATTGACATGACAAGTCTCAGAGATGAAGAGTGCAGAAGGAATTTCCGACAACGCGTTTCTATTCACATCGGAGTACGGACTAAGAAGAAACTTTGCGACGCGGATTCTTTTGTCAAATGCATCCAGGACGCTTCGAAAGAGGCACTCCCGGTTGTACAGCCTAAGAAGAAGTTCGCCTACGTCTCAGAAGAAACAACATCTACCTACAACAGAGTATGTGCTCTCCGAACTGCAGGAAACTTCGTGGAGGAGAAGCGTCTGAGGAGGAAGTTGCGTCGGCAGCTTCAAAGTGACCGCGAACGAGAGTGGACGTGTAGAGCTAAGGAGTTCGAGAAGGCTTGGGAGGAGAAGAATCCGAGGAAAGCCTACACGTTGCTGCGACAGTATAGCGGGAAGATGAAGAGATGTTCTCCTGTCTTGAACACTACCAATGGAGTTGCAGTTGGTGATGCGACGCTGCCAATATGGAAGGATTACTTCAGTTCACTACTGAATCGTCCAGCGCCATCAGTACCTGAGCTCCCGCATGTTCAGAGAGCACATTACGATGTCAGTGAGGAACCGCCGACTGAGTCTGAAGTTTTGGATTGTGTCCGGAAAATGAAGAATGGAAAGGCAGGTGGAGATGACAACATCACTGCTGAAATGCTGAAAGCTCTTCCTCCGTCTGGGATTCGTGAAATGACCAACACCATCCGTGCCATATGGATGAGCGAAAGGATACCCGATTCGTGGAGACATGCGATCATCGTACCTCTTCACAAGAAGCTATCCGTCACGGATCCTAAGAACTACAGAGGAATCTCTCTACTTCGTGTCATGTACAAGGTTTTAGAACGTATCATTCTCGAGGGCTTATCAAACATCGTGAAGGAACGACCAGAGATGAGCAAGCCGGTTTTCGACCTGGAAGATCGACCATCGACGAAGTGTTCGTCGTGAGAAGAGTAATTGAATCGTGGCAGCGGTTTTCGAAGCCATTACAGCTTGCTTTTTTGGACTTTGAAGCCGCGTTCGACTCTCCTCATCGTGATCGATTGCTCAATGCTCTGCGAGCAGATGGAGTCCCGGAAAAGTATGTTCGGTTAATCGAGGACATGAACAAAGGAACAACAGCAGCAGTTCGTACACCTGTCGGATTTACGTCAGCTTTCGAGGTGAAAACAGGAGTAAGGCAAGGAGCCGTTGCAGGACCTTTTCTTTTCAACTTCGCCGTTGATGACATCATGCGTAGAGTTGCAGAACAGTTTCCTGCGGATGTGATCCTAACACCATCAGGACGCTCCCTTGTCGACCTGGAGTACGCCGACGACATTGTGTTATTCGCTGAAAACAACGCAAAACTGCAAAGGATTGTGAACCTCGTTTCGAAGTATGCCGCAGCCTATGGACTTCGTCTTCGTCCCGACAAATGCAAGCAGATGTGGGTCTCTCAGAGGCCTTCAACTGGAGTTCGTGTGGACGGACAACGTATCGAACTGGTGGACGATTTCTGTTATTTGGGCTGTTTGCTGAAGAACGATGGTAGTTATGCAGCGGATATTCGACAACGATGTGCGAAAGCTACGTCTGCATTCAATTCTCTAACCAAGTGTTTGTGGTCTACCACCATCGCGAAGGAAGTCAAGTTGCGCGTCTACCTATCCGCTATTCGCCCTATCATGATGTACGGATCGGAGACGTGGGCAGCACCGAAAACGCAGATGGAAAGGTTGGATTGCACGGAGAGGAAGCTTTTAGGCGTTTGCTTGGATATTTCTGGCCGCGTGTATGCCATAACGAAGACCTTTACAAGGAAATCGACGCAGTACATCAACGCTTGACACGAGGGAGGTGCCAGCATCTCCTAACGCCATCTCAAGCAGCAATGGAAAGTCGACTTCGACTGCTCGGGCATATACTAAGAAGAACGCCGGATCGTCTCGTACAACACGCTTTAAAAATGCTTCCAAATCCTGTCTGGAAACGGCCACCTGGGCGTAGGCGAAAGTTCTGGACGGATGTGGTTAAAGAGGATTTAAAGTCACTCGGCATCGAAAGACAGTTCAGGCGCGATGTTTCGTTTCGCAGGAAATGGAATAGTGACAGCTGGATGGAATGTGTTCAAATTGTGGCTGAAGACCGTGAAAAATGGACACGGCTGACTACTAGGACGGCACACCTCGGTGAAGATGCGGAATGACCGCGTCAGGCGAAAGCCAACCGATTAAGTCAAGTAAGTCAATAGTCTAGCTAATTCTTTACATCTGCTTATCAATGAGAAGCGGTCGGCAGAAGATCAATATGCATGTATTCCTATGCAAAACGCACGCCACCGGTTGAGCGAGAGCGGCTGCGCTGCCATGAGTTTCAAGCACATCGATCTTCGACCAACCGTTTCTCATTGGTATATAGATGTGCAACTTTTGGTGGACTACGCTATAACTGGTTACAACTCATGCGATGCAATAAAATGCGGATGTTTGAAGGGGGCGGGGGGGGTTCGATCCCGCCCGAAGTTCATAGGTATGCAAAGTAACGATCACGAGAGAAGGATATTTGAGTCAAGCGGGGTCGATTTACCCTTTGGATACACTTTCACCGTCTAGGATGAAGGTTGAACACTGCTACAGTATATGGACTCACATTTCTCAGGTGCGGTCCGCCGAATGTCAACAATTTTGAAATTTACGAGTCATGAGAATAGAATATTTAAGTCAAGCGTGGTTGATTTACGCTACATACGAAATTTCACCGTCTGAGATAGAAGCTGAAGAGCGCTACATTGTACTCGTCAATGAAAAAAAACGTGCAAGTCTTCGAAAAAAATAGGTTTTTAAAGGCAGTGTCCACGATAAAAACCATGTCTGTTTTTTTGGTGGAGATCGGCAGCTACGGGGCCTAGCGCAACCCTAACGTAGAAAAAACTAAGAAAAATTAGCTCGGAACGGTCCCCTTCGGGCCCAAAGTTGGACACCCGTCAGCTCGTCACCCCCAGATGCACTTTCCACGCCCACCGACGTGAACAAATGAAAGCTCGAGATTGTGAGATGAGCGATGATTTCCGATCTATAGCCCCGTTCTTCCTTTTATTCCCAACTTCTCTCTTTACTCAGGTCAACTCGCATACATCGGCTGCAAAAGACGGAAGTTATAAGCCTCGGACAACTCGTCCACCATGTTTCCTTAGCTCAGTTTTTGATGGACCATAACTCCGTTCCCAGAAGGTCTTGTACGATTCCAAAATTACATTGCAATCAGCATGGGACCGTCTTCAAGATAGGCGGAAAAGCAGAAAAATGATTCTTATCGTGAACACTGTCTTTAAAAGGTCATACGTGAACAATTAAACGAGTTATCTGGAAAGGTTCGGGCTTTGGGAAACAAGACTTTGCACTCTGCCGTTTGCAACCTTTCGTAAACCTGAAGAGTGCCTTTGATGAACATTAACCTGTTGTGGGTTCTTCTCTTAAAGGCAGCATACACGCCCGCAAACATGGTTGAGATATCGTCTTAAATAGGCCCGCACGGCCCCTACCATGTCCACAGTGACGTTTGAAGAAAAGAATACCATCCAGGATGACAATATTTGAGTAATCATGTCTCGTACGCCCGTATTTTCACACCCCTTCGAGTAACAGAATGAAAAGTTGAACTTGAGCAAACATATGATAATTGAGAGTGATAGCACTATCGAAAGGGAGTGCACAAGAGAAACAGCTCGATTTACCTGGATATTACATGTTTACGCACCGATAAAATCCTTCATTTTCAAAAGCCAGCCGGAGTAGAGCGGCATTCTCGAAAGTGGATGAGAGTTAATCGGTATGTAGCCATGTTATATTAAAGTAAATCGAGCTGTTTCTCTCGTGCACTCCCTTTTGATAGTGCCATCAATCTCAGTTATCACATGTTTTCTCAAGTTTAACTTTTCATTCTGTTACTTGAAGGAGTGTGAAAATACGGGCGTGTGAGACATGATTGCTCAAATATTGTCATCCTGGATGGTTATCAGAGCTTCAAACGTCGTTGATGACATGGTAGGGGCCGTGCTGGCCTATTTATGCTGATATCTCGACCATGCTTGCGAGCGTGCATGCTGCCTTTAAAGGCAGCATACACGCTCAAAAATGATATCAATTTTATGGAATGGATCGAAGGTCTGAAGCTGTTGATATTCAGAGATAACGAAATAACCGGAAAAAAATCAACTGAAATGAAGATATAACGGTTCGTTCTATATTGGCCCAAAATTGGACGAGTTGTTCCGCATTGGCTGAAATAGCGGAGCTAGCGACAAATTTGATGGGATAACGACGCTAATGTACTCGTAGGGCCCTTTCTGAAGCGCTTACGACGTTAGAAGCGTAAAAAGTGAGCCAAAATTACCGTAATCGAGCATTGAACATTTGTATTGAGGGGCGGAGCCCGTATCGATGGGCGGAGAAAGTATGATTTCTTAACTCAATACGGCTCAAATACGGTCATTTTAACTCGTTTTCAACTCTTCCAACTTCGTGAGGGCTCTTCTTGGGCTCGTACGACCTCACTAACGTAGTTATCTCAACAACTTTTGCGAGCGTGTATGCACTGTGGGTCCACATCTAACAAAGTACTGAGAAAACGCATATATGGACGCAGAACCCACAACAGGAAAAATTTCGAGAAGGACACACTCCAGAGGTGCAGTAGGCTTCTAACCCGAAGTTATTGCAGTTTTAATTAAAACCCTAGTTTAGATTCGTGAGCTTGGATGTTTTTTGTCATCTTCCTCTGTTAGTGAAGCGATATTCGGCGTTCATTTGAGACGCTGAAACTCAGAATAGAGGCCACGCTGGACTCGAATACACTAATCCCAAGAGTCCTACACAGTATTCAAAATTGCCGACTTCTGGCGGGACCACACCTGAGAGAGGTGTTAGCCGTCATATTGTAGCGGTGCTCGGCCTCAATCTTAAACGAGGAAAGTTTTTCTACAGGGTAAATCGACCATGCTGAACTCAAACATCAACTCTACTGACTCATAGAAATCTTTCGCAGAAATCATCCAGCATTAAGTATGCAAGTTGCTCTAGACACTTCACATTGAAGATTCATATGTCTTGTCTATCATTTCGGGAACGCCTTCACTATGACTCCACCCTAAACTTCCTAATTGAACACCGTCACTCGCAATTCAGTTCAAATAGCATTCCAGTCAAATCGCAATGCATAGTTGAATTCCATGTGAAAAACTGCTCCGGGAGGTTTTCACTCACATACATATTTCTCCAATGTGTCTTCCTCCGTAAGGTCAGAAATCTCCAGAACCCTTCATCCCCTCTGGAGCTCAGACCCCATGGAGGGCCCTATGCCGCGCCGAACCCTGTATGGCACTGATTGATATGGGAGATCTGATAATGTTTTGGTTTTTTGACGTGGTATTGTTTTTCTTTTTAAAAGTTTCACGAAATGCAAAATTAATGTGTTAACGCATTAACGGGTTAACGCGGTTTTTTTTCCGAAAATTAACGATTAACGCTTAACGAAGAATTAATTTTCATTAACGCACACCCCTGGTACCAATATCGACTAGTATTCGAATGGAGCGATTTTTAAGTTTCCGAATTCGAGTAGGTATTCGAATGACCGATATTCGAATAACTCGTTTCTAAGCTATTTTATTTCACTACTACAATATTCCTATTATGGACTGCATAAAGGCAGTGTTCACGATAATTTTCGCTTCCGATATCTCCACGCGTTACGTAAGGTTTGGTGCCCTATATAGCAAGGCATGCTTAAAAAGGACACGAAAGACGCGTTTTTGAGGCAAAATAGGCCCTCCCTTGTTTACGTTGAGCTTGGAGGAATTGACCGCTATGAAGGATGATAGCTTTCAATGCAATCAAGCGATCAGCTCACTTATCAGCACTTCCTTGACTTGATCATTCCTGTAATTTGACAAGGGACGACCCCCCCCCGGGGGAGGTGACGTCATGAGAAAAGTTCTTCTGAAAGTTGTTTGGAATGGATATAGTAACATTACCGTATGTTGGGTTTTACCTAAGGACCATCCGGTAGAGCGAAAAATTGGAAAAACATGAAAAATTAGCGAGCGCATTCTCTTCAACCGACCACCATGGCTGTGCTTTCGGTTTTTCAAAAGCGAAAATTGGCTGGCTACTATATCTAACACCCATCTACCTCAGTTTGCTTTATTTGGATCAATATGGAGAATTTTTTTCGACTTTTTTTTCGTCATATGCTCACTCACCCTCGAACTCCAGATAATCGAAAAAAAATTCTGCGTGATCGAGCCAAATTTAATAGTTTTTGATGAAGGGTCAGCAGATGTATGAGCAACCAAAAGTCGCCTTCTGAAAATGAAAACTACGGCCATGATGATAGTTGTTGAGAAACGGTTCATCGCTTTGCTTCTTACAATGGCAATGCTTTTTTCTCCGATGATTCGCTAACGACTTTTTTGTGTTCAAGAAAGGTGTTCTCTTTTACTCAAGCAAAGTAATACAAAGTTAGAAGATGCTCACATTACAATATTTCTCAATGAACCGGAAATGCCTGCACAAGAAGGTGAGAAGAATAATTTTTTGAATAAGGTGAGGAAATGCTCATATACTACAGTGATTCACGCGATAGAAATTGTAAATCCAGTAAGATTGGAAAAAGTAAGTTAAAATGTGAATGAGAAACCTTGTGGATAAACAATCGAATAAATGGAAAACAAAATTTTTCAGCAGATGCATTGCGGAAATCGAACTCGCAACCCAGCATCCCTTCCAAGTTTAGCATTCAACATCGTTATTCTCTCGACCATCCCTGCACGGTGGGTTGGGCAATTTCAATCAAGTGATAGGAGGAAATGAATGCTCAGTGAGCTCGGAAACGGCTTATATCTCACGAATGGGCCACAATCAAGCCGTCAAACCTTGTATAGGGAAATTTTGTTGTAACTTAATGTATGCCGAGCATATGAACTCACTCCAGCTGCTCCGAGTAGGAGGTTACAGGTAGTTTTAAATGGTTTTGTCTTTTTTTTCTGGAATATCGGAAGACGTTCAGGAAAAACCGAACATAGATTATTGTTACTCTATCCATCCCCCACAACTCTCAGAATAACTTTTTTCAGGACGTCTCCTCCCCCGGGGGGTGTCCTATGTGAGTGTTCATTTGTCCATATCGAGAGGGCACGGGGCGGTTCTGGAACATCAAAACGCTATTTTGCAGCGGCTATTTTGCAAATACGGGCTCGTCTTCTACCGTTCGTTGGTACTGTTAGCCTAGTATCCTTTTAGCCTATCATTTCATAGTGGAAAGTAACCGAGGATTATTATCTTGAGCGCTGCCTTTGAACCAGAATCGCCTTCAAATATGTGCTAGACTCCTAAAGTGCGCTGATCATCACGTCTTGGTTCGGTGCAGTTTTGTTCACGATACAAACGATATGCACGAAAAAGGAACCAAAAGGGTTAGTTCGATTCATGACGACTGTATCGACCGCGCAGGGCTGGAGAAATTCGAAACGCAGAGATTTCTGGAAGGCTTATTGATGAGCTGGACCCGTGCGATGGTGAAAGTCTTGCTCACCGTTCAATGAACTCTCCTCAGATTGATGCTGAAGACATATAAATAGCATTTTCAAGGCATCAAAGGCAGCATACACGCTCGCAAACGTGATCGAGATAACTACGGAAGTAGAATGGTATGGCTCAGAACACAACGCCTATGCATTATGAAGCGTCAAAAACGACACACAATGACGCTTCACGAGTGAGAATTTGGCCCCGCCCCTGTATCTGCCCGCTCCTGTATTTGCGTCCTCCTCCAAAACAGGGGTGCTGGGCCATTTCCACCGTCGGCGACGTTAGTGGTTGGTTTGATAAATACAACAAGCAAACCACATAAATCGACGATGGTTGGAATGACCCAGCACCCCTGTTCTGGAGGAGAACAGCTAATACAGGGGGGGGGGCAGATACACGGGCGGTGCCAACTTCTCACTCGAGTGGCATCATTTTATGTCGCTTTTGACGCTTCATAATGCGTAAGCGTTGTGTTCTGAGCCTTACTATTCTACTTCCGTAGTTACCTCAATCACGTTTACGAGTGTGTATGCTGCTTTCAATAAAAGAAATGTCAGCTGCTCATGGATAGGGAAAAAGTGGTTAGGACATGGCGTGGCTATTTCGAGATGATCGCGATGTAAGGATTCCCTCATCTGCCCATTTCTGATTCGTCACACGCTGGCCCTGCTGTCCAGCCCATCACCACCGTAGAAGTGAAAAATACGTTCTCAGGCAAACTGGGGCGTCGGTAACAGGTTAATAAGTTGTCGTCTTCTTCTTTGCAGCCACATAGAAGGTTTTGTCATAGGCGGAGGAACTGGGCGACCAGTAGTGGATTCGTCCATAGGTCCGTTGGTGTCAGCGTGGTAGGTCTTTCCGGACAGTTGAACAAATGTGCGGTATCGTGGCCGATGGTACCGCAGTCCGGGCACACATCAGATTTGCTGCTGTCAATCTTGCTGACATAAGACATTAGCATTGTAGAGAGACCAAAGCGTAATGATGCGAGCGTGCATCTTGCCCTCCTTCCGAGTTGAGACTCTGAGGTGCAGACGGGGGCGGTATATCTCCTAGTATAGGATTTATGGCTGCCTTCATAAGATGGCACCGTACGAACTTGGTGTGCTCCTCGCGCAGAAGATGGAGTCGTTCTTGTTGTGAGTCGTGCCATCTCTGCAAGTTGACTTTGTTTGGAGCATCGGCAAATGGCTTTCTTAAACTTTTTTCTCTCTAACGGGGTTTAGCACTCTCCACGACGGGTGATTTGGTTGCTTTATAATGTTGATGCGGAATTGCTGGGCCTGGAGCTGACAGTGCTCCTTCACTGGTAATAGACGGGTCTCAGCATGCAGGTGCTCGATTGGGGAACTCCTTGGACATCCGGTGGCGAAACGGAGAGCAGCATTTTGTACTCGTTGTATCTTTGTCCAGGAGGATTCTGAGACGAGATGCTGCCATACCGGTGCGGCGTACTCCAGAGCGAGTTGAAGAATTGCCTTATACGTTGTGAGTATAGTCTCCTTGCTGCTACCCCAAGAACTGCCGCCCAGGGCCCTGAGAACGTTGAGCTTGGCTTTAACGACTGCCTGCTTCTGCTCGGTATTCTTATGAAACTTGATTGACGCACCGAGCACAAGACCGAGCAGCTTTGGAAAGCGAGCAGCAGGCAACCGGTCTCCATCCCACACGACATCCGGATGAGCGCTGTGCTCGGATGGGTCCGTCGTGAGAACGGACACTGACGACTTGGCTGCAGAGATCCTTAGCATCTTGCGGTCGAAAAAACTCTTCAGTGTGATCAGGTACTCGTTGATCTTATTGGCGGCCACCTGTAAGTCCCGATCTCGACACATGATTGTTATGTCATCAGCATACGCGACGACCTTGATGTCCTGTGGAGGCTTAGGCATATCTTCGAGGTACAGACTGAAGAGGGCTGGCGATAGAACCCCGACCTGAGGGACTCCAGCTGCCATTGGAATACTGATGGAGACATGGTTCTGAAACATGACTCTTGCTCGCCGACCTTTAGTAAAGGCCGATATCCAGCGCTTCTGCCAAGATGGTATAGACGACTCCAGCATGTTGCTTGACAGGACTCCAAGGTTAACCGTATCGAATGCCTTTGTGAGATCCAACGTAACAGCTAAAGTTCTCAATGGCTTGTTAAAGTTGACCCCGTCGTCTCATAAACCGCTCCCTGTTGACAAGTCAAATCGCGCGTATTGTCAACCTGAGACCTGCCCGTTTCCCAGCGACGTCCGCCTGTTGTCGGGCTGTTGACAACTCGATGTGTCGCGTTTAGCGGCTTATTCAGCAGCAGTTCGCATCCTACAGGACTGTTTCATCTAGCTTAGGAACTACTTTACATCCACACGCGTCGCGGCCGGCACACAGACACGCGTCGCGGCCGGCACACCGACACGTCTGGTCACCCAGCCTCCATTGGGTCACCACCGGATAGGCAGGACCTCCAGATGCCGGGCGGGGCCAATGTACCGCAAACTTAGATTGAACCGGCTGCGCTCTCATCATTCGCAGCATGCCTGAAAATGCGTCGTATACTTCCCTTGTATCTAGAGCTTTAGCTGTGCAACAGCTCGACATCGACCAGAGCATAACTCGCTGCTACGGCCCCGCTGAATATCAGCGCGTTGGTCAGCGGTGACTCATGGTGGGCTGATCAACTTGTTAACGACGCCCCAGTTTGCCTGAGCTGGTACGCACGAGACTGAAAAAGTGACTGGGATCGACGATTTGGTGGCAAAGATCTGGAAATGCTGGAGATCAACTGAATTGTCTTCGCAGCTTTTAACAGGGTCACAGCAGATAAGAAAACACTCAAGGAGAGCAGCGGAGCACGATCAATCCGATCTGGGTTGGAAAAGGCTGACCACCACATGGATTGAGGGGCTAACAGCGTAATTTTGTACCACACCATGAAAATCTGCGAGCGGCGTTTGGGCAACTCTGTGACATCACTGAGTTCGGGCCTATGCGGTAACCTTCTTCTTGAGAGCAGGGATCCCGCTTTGTCAAAGAAAAAGTATAACGGAGAATTCGAAAAAGGCCAGAAGGCAGAGAGTAGATTTTTAAAATTAGAAAAGGGCATCTTATCAGGTGTGTTTTGTCAATTGTTTTGAAATCAGACCAAGACGATAAGTTCCATTGGGAGCTGGCGTACTAGCTCATTCGACATCGGAGTTTGGGTAGGGTCAAGAGTAGCTGTATTGCACGGGTCCTGTCGCACAAATTTTAAACCTTGCTCACCTGCTCAAAGAAGAGTTTGTTGCAAGACCGTTTTTAGGTGATTGTCTTCTGCATGATCTTCGACTGAGCCACACGAAAACAAGAGGAGTGATGAACGCTCGGCCATACCCTTGCTGGCTCCATTCCTGGATCTCTGCAGAATTCGATTTTAGTCAGCAGTGCAAGTAGTTGAGCTGCTGACACATTATTAGTGATTTTGAGATCTGACTCTTATCACCCGGTAGTCCGAAAACAAAACCCCACGGGAATGTGTTTCTATACTGCACTTTTCTCCCATGATTGTGAAGAGGCCAACATGCCAGCACCCAAAGAATTTGAACGTCTTGGACTGATCACGCTAGGGGATACACATACAAATTTAAACGTATCATTCTCGCTGAAAACCACTTTCGAATGTTCAGGTTCAATTTCATGAGTGAGCCCGGTGGACCACGTCGGTGAAGTCTTGCACGTGAAAAACGCCTGGTTCTGAAGGCGGAGTGGCTCAAAATGACGATCCGCCACCAGTTTTCATCAACCATCTAGCACAAGGAACAGAAGCGTCATCACAGGGGCATATGATCCATCATTTGAAATTTTACATTCAAACATCCAAACTTTCCCGATGAATACTTCTTTTTTTATAATAAGTTCCAGTGAATGAAAGGCAAGAGAAATTTGCCCACATAATAAGTTTAAAGCAACTCGATGTCAGATTGATGTTGGTACGATGGCTTCTTCATCCAAGGAAAGAGGGCAGACTGGACGTCAGATATAGGACAGAAGCAATCAACAAAATAACCGGAGTACTGTCCGTGATATCGGCCAGTACTGTACATGACTGACTTATGTAAATTCGAAAATCGTAAGTCGTAGTTTTTTGAAATCCTCGTTATTCGTACATCGTAATTCGTAGTTCGCAAAAAAAACATAACCCAAACCTCAATCGATGTGGAAACACCTCATCACTGAAGTGCTGAGGTATTTCCATATCGAAGGAGATTTGAGGTTGAGTTTCAAAGTAGCACTCTTTTTAGCAATACGTGAAAATGATTTCCGTATACTTAGCAGGATAGAAACGACTTAATAGACAAAATTGGAACTCCCTGAGATGATGCGTTTGGGAAAGAAACAACATCTCATTGAAGACGAGGATCCGGCTTTTCCGAACACTAATACTAGCGATCCTTCTATATGGTTGAGAAACATGGACATTGTTGATGTCGGACGTCAGCAAGTTAGAGGTGTTTCAAATGAAGTGTCTGCGGCAAATTTTGGGCATATCTATTCGCGATCGTATCCGGAACACCGATATTCGTGAGAGATGCGGAACCTGTGCAGGATGGATTCTAGCAGATTGCCGTACAGACTTCTCTGGAGGAATCGAGTCGCAGAGTGGAAGATTGAAAGAACAGCCCCTGAGAGAACTTGGCTCAAGCAAATCACCGACGATCTGAAATTCATCCGTTGCAGTGTGATCGAAGCCAAGAGCGTTTACAGAGACCGTCAAGACTGTAAGCGTGTTATTCAGGCTGTCCGAGCCCCAGTGGCACCCACAGCAGTGTATTGGTTGAGGGGTCGACCTGCTCCACCAGACGGCGGGGATAAGGTTTTAAAGACAAAATTGAAACTCTAAGCCTAATGAGGTACCAAACCTGTGTCACGTTTCGCCCAATTTTTGAATACTAAAACATAGAGAATCATCGCTTCCCCAAACACAGTTCAGAAGTAACCAAGGAGGGCAACACTGTGACGACAAAAATATGTGGTTCGATAGTTCTAGACTCGATATTTCAAAGGAAGGATACTTAGACCTAGTGCTCATTTCAAAGGGGATTCACATCTGCACACTCACTCACTCACTCACCCCTTTAGATGGCGGCTGGCGAGGCAGGATGACATCTCAACCAATACACTGCTGTAGGTGCTACAGGAGCTCGAGTGGCCTGAACGATACGCTTCCACTGAGTACGGTTCGCAGCAAATAACCCGTCAAGAACACTGCACCGTTGGGACTTCAGATCCGCCCTGATTTGCTTCCACCACGTCTTCTTCGGAGCTGCTCTCAACCTTCCACAGTGCCGGGCGTTTTCTCAATAACAATCTGTGCAGAAGTCGGTTGCTTTCCATTTTGCATACCAAACCGAAGCAACCTTCTCGTTCGAATTTGTTCTTCGATCGTGGGTTGATGGTCGCAGTGTCTCGGATAACGTCGTCGCGTATGCGATCCCTTGAAGGTATCCCGAGGAATTTCCAAAAGCACCGCTTTTGAAAGACCTCCAGCCTGCTGTGATCCAACTTCAGCAACGTCCACGACTCTGACCCGCACAGCAGGATTGGCACTATAAGCGCGCGAAGCATCAGGATCATTGTATTGACTGGCGCATTACCCTTCTTCCATAGACACCAGCCCAGCGAAGCGAAAGCAGCCGACGTTTGCCCTATCCTGCACAGTCTCTCCGAAGCAGCCACTAGCTTTCGGTCTTGTACCACCAATCCATGGTACTTGAACTCTTTGACTCATCTCCTCAACCGCTTTTTGACCACCAAATCGAGTCTGCCCTCTGTATTTGTGAAGCGTATAAGCGTTCCTCCACATAAACACGGGTTTATTGGGGGGGGGGGGGGTGGAGACAGCTATTCGAGAGATGGAAGTTGTTTGGAATTCCAAAATGCAAAAAGGTTAAGGTTCCCTCCAAAGCTCCGATTTCAAAAAAAAAACGTTTTCTTGATCTTCTTTTTTTTTCGCTTTCATCTTTCTTACCTCCCTTTTTCTTTCTTTTCTCTAGAATTATTTGGAAACTAATTGAGGATATATTTAATAGCCTTTTTGAAAAGGTAGTTGACTTCGCAGCCAGAATTTTGCTGACATGTTTCGAACTTAATTTTTAAATTATCATTTTCTCTCACTATGCCTTTGCAGATAGACGTCTATCAAAGTGCATTTCGGGAATCCCCTCAAGATTCTTCGTCGAATGGTGTTTCCAGGTTAGGAAATATTTTACTGATCTTGCAGCAGATCCATATTGACGAATTACCAATTTTCGCTTGTAACTTCCTAACTTCTGGAGATAGATTCGTGTTGAAGGTTGTTTTTGATATCTGTGTGGAATTCTGCAGCGGAAGGTAGTCTGTGTCCTAACCTTTATTCGCTGAATAAGTCGGCAGGGATTTGAAGCCGAGTCTAATAATCAATGTCCATTTCGGGGTGTGATTTCTGTCCGCAGTTGCAGACAAACGCTGTTGCAGCCTGCGCCTCGAAGTTAATCGTGCTGGGACGAAGACTAATCATGATAGGACCTCGTGCTCCCAGTATAAATCTATATGCACTGCATGTTGCAACAGCCGTTGTCTGCAGCTACAGACAGGAATTGAGCTCCGATATAGACAGTATCTCCACCAAATGTCCCCGTCTCTCGTTTTTGTCTTAGGGACGAGAGCATTCGATGAAGATAAATATTGTCCATCACTGGATGAGGGATCGCCGCGACGCTGCTTGGCGGGAAAAATTTGCGCGCGGGAAAACGAAGGGCGAGTGGCTATTGATCGCGCAATTTTTCCCGCCAAGCAGCGTCGCGGCGATCCCTCATCCAGTGATGGACGATAGCTGTGAAACTTGGTTCCTCCGACCTGACTCGCTCACAAAGCAAGGAGAGGTTGGAACCCAATAAAAAGTATGAGGCGGCGCTCAGTGCGAGAAGCGAAGCGGTCGGTCGTGCCTGAATCTCGTTATCAACGAGCATATTTCACCACCGCCGACATCTCTGCTACTGATTACACCCAGCTGAAAATGTTAGGGAAAGTCTTATAGAAATTTGAAATTGGAAAGGATAATCAAATTTCAGGAATGTGAAAGAACGGATAAATTTATCTACGCTCTACACAGCAAATTGGCATTGTTCCCTCAATCGCATTTTCATTAATTGTTACGATTTGTTGCGATTTTGGGACGAATATTCTTGAATCGTAAATCTTAAAAAAATTGGCAAAAACGCCCGTATCTCGAACAAATCGTAAACGTAATTCGTAATTACGCACAGTCCTGATATCAGTGCCCTCTGCTCATTTAAAACGGTGACATTATGGGACGCAAAATAGTTTTCGCAGTGCTACGCTTCCGGTCGCATGTGAGGTTTTTCTCTTTCCAAAAGCTTTCGCGTTGGAAAAAATTTCTACTGACGCTGATTATGAAAGTATCCAAGGCTCTTTTCTAAGGAACTTTGTAGGCTACAGGCAGCTGTGATACTTTCCTCCAAAATCTTTTGACGCGGCCGAGAGGCTGCTAACAAGGGAACTCTTTTTGGTCCAACTGGCCATTCCAAACAAAATGTACTTTCCTAGAACCATTTCTGGACGTAAAGTCCGAATATTTCCATTGCAGCTGCCTAGACTCACTCTTAAAGAAGTTATTAGCGTTTTTAATGCTTTAAAAAAGGTTAAGGGTACCCATCAGGCAACTCTTAGGGTGTTTTGAAGAAATTTCCAGTACTTTGCGTGTACTAATTACCCTCGACTCAGACGATAGCAGGCCCTGAGCCAACCCCGAATGCACCCGGAGCCGCGTCCATGTTGCGCTCTGGGTGACAAATTTGGCAATTTCCGGGCCTCATATGTTGCGATCCAGGCCGCATACGTTGCGCTCCGAGTGCTACCGACGAGATTGAATCACGCAGCGCCCTGAGCGCAACTGTCGGCTGATGACGTCACAGTACACCATACATCATACATGGTTGCGCCCCGGGCGCTTTCTATAAACCGCTTTTAGCAACACAGTTGCAAAAATCGATACATCGACGTGGTTCAAACGCTTCGGTGATAGATTATCGCACCCATTTGAGCTAATCGATTTTTCAAGGAAGAATGCAACGATTTCCACACATTCACCGAATTCCCCCACCCTACTTTCCTTGGATTTATGAGACCCATAATTGTCCCTTTTCTAAGTTAGTGCTGATTATGAAATACCTTTCAGCTTAATAAACTTTCCCCTGCTTAGAATTTTGATTCCGTCACAACTTCCACGACAACTTCACCCATTAATCTTCTGATTTCACCCGATTTTCTCCAACTATTAGGCATATTTCCCTTAAATTATTAGGCATTCATAACAACCGCCCTTTCTCAGTCTTTCTAAAGATCTTGTTGAACGATTTGCAGCTAACAATGAAAAGTATGGATGGCACATATTTTTTCCAAACATTAAAATTTAAATATACATTAAAATAAATTTAAATATCCGAGCGATTCGTTTTTCTCATTTTTTTCGAAATTATTAAATGAATCCGAAATATTCCCTGCATGAATATTTGCAAACTGCGTTCGGAAAGTCATGTTAACGTTTTATTTTTTGAATACAGTCTAAATTTTGCACAAATATGAAGAATATAGTGAATTCTAGGATGGTCGAATATGTATTGAGCGCAAATGGAGTAGAGGAAATCAATTACAAGCCCTACAAGAGAAACAGTGAGAATCCCGCTCGAAAATCGCTGGAAGCTCAGATGCTCTTCCTTGTTTCAATTGTTTCATCCGATTTCGAAGTGCGCGCGTCAGTCAACGCATGTGGCCCTGAGAGCAACCTGAACGCACTGCACGTTGCAATCACAACCGAAACGCACCGCAAGTTCGAATATCAACTGCTCTGCGTTTGGGTCGCAGTGGGCGGGGAGGGGCGGGATCGGTTGCGCTCCAGGCCTGCTACTGTCTGAGGATGCCCGAGCAGCTCGCAGGGAGGAGCTTGGCCTGCGTTGCTGCTCGTTTTGATTAGAGGTGAACGGGTGGCCGTGTGGTGTTCCGGTCCCAGCCCGGGCACCTAGCAATCGATGCTGATGGCCATCACCGCATCGATTACCAGGTGCCCGGGCTGGGTCCGGAACACCACACGGCCACCCGTTCACGTCTTATCAAAACGAGCGGCAACGCTGGCCAAGTTCCTCCCTGCGAGCTGCTCGGGCATCGGGGGTACATGTCGAACGGGTGGGACTACGGACAACTTGAGAGGGACTATTAAGGGGCAATTTTTTGTCCTCGTTTCGCGTGTACTAATTGCATATCGATCGGGTGGGAGTACGGACTATCGTCCAGCTATGACTGGGGCCTTGCTGCCCGTCGGCTGCGGTCATTCCCCTCATACAGTGCGTTCCAAAATTATATGACACACCCCAATTTCTGCGGTTCCGAACTTCTCGTGAATTAAGGAGACAAACTGTAAACGCTAATCGATGCAGCACCCTCGAAAACTCCTGGATACAAATCTTCATGAAATCAGAGCAAGTAGTAAGAAACTGGCAACGGGATATTGTCAAAAATGACGGCTGCAAATTTTATGATGTAGCTGACGTTCTCGCTGAAATTTCGATTCTACATCCTCTGTATCAGTTCGTTCATGGTAGGAACCATCAGAAACATCAAGTTGAGAGTCATCAGAATAATCTTGACGCGGAATCACTTTGAAAACTTCGTGTCGCATGTTTCAACCCACCTTTTTGTGAGCGCCTGGGCGCCCCTTCATTCTGCGCGAATTCGGTTAGAACGGTCAGGGTTAGAACGGCCAAGCGTTACCAAAATTACGAAGAAATGGCGAGAAATGCTCTAAAACGTCGTATTTCAGTAACATTATTCTATAACATGGACTAGTTGTCCGGATGGATGAACATGTTCATGGTGGTTGCCACCGGTGGAAAATTGGGTCAATCGAAAATAGAAGATTATTTTATGCAAAGCAGGATTAGCTAGGGCCCTAAGGAAAGAACGTTGCAATAGATAGAAGAGAATTGCAAAGGACGGGTCCACAAAAGATTTCATTGTCACAACAAACACTTACTGTGATACTTAAAAGGCGGCGTGATACTTATTTAAGGATTTCTTGTACTTCTGGTGCGTTTTTTTCAATTTCTACGTCATTTTAGTTCTACTCGGGTGCCACTAAATCAAGATAGCGAATAATCTCAAAATTGATGATTATCGTGAAAACTGCCTTCAAGCGGTGCCACGCGCTCGTATTGTCTGCTCCGGATGTAGACTCAACGTCCACGAATACCTCACACGTTTTCCACTGGGTTGAGGTCCTGCAAACCGGCGGGCCCCTCTAGTAAGATGGCATGATCGGCCCGAAATCAAGCCTAAGTCGTCCTATTGACAAGAAGCGAAGGCAGATACGGACAACTAAGAACTGGAAATGATTTTCCGACGTACTGTGATAATCTGTGAAGTTCATGGGTGTTGTAGTGAAAACGTGGTGCAGCTTGCTACACCACCTGGATCCGGGTCGACACGTTATTTTTTCTGCTCCAAAGTTCCTATTCGAGGATAAGTTGGGGTCCTTGTGTGGATCCTTCGAGATCCTTTTTTTGTCGGTCAAAGGCAAGTACATTTCAGCAAGCCTAAGGGAATCTAGAACCTAAGGATTCGGCGCGCTGGGTAGGTTAGGCACTCTGTCACACTTACCGTGCGCCAACCCAAACCCAATCGAATGTTGATGTATCCGGCTCCAGACTTTTTGAAGTGGTAGAAGACAATTCTGAAGATACTAACTAGATGTTTCTGATGGTTTTCACCGCGAACAAACTGATACAGAGGGTCTTATTAAAGGCAGTGTCCACGATAGAAAGCATGTCTGATTTTTTGGTAGAGATCGGCAGCTGCGGGACCTAGCGCAACCCTCACGTTGAAAAAACTAAGAAAAATGAGCTCGGATCGATCCCCTACGGCCCCAAAGTTGGACACCCGTCAGCTCGTCACACCCAGATGCACTTTCCACGCCCACCGACGTGAACAAATGAGTGCTCGAGATTGTGAGATGAGCGATGATTTCCGATCTATAGCCCCTTTCTTCCTTCTATTCCCAACTTCTCTCTTTACTCAGGTCAGCTCGCATACATCGGCTGCAAAAGACGGAAGTTACAAGCCTCGGACAACTCGTCCACCATGCTTCCCTAGCTCAATTTTTGAGGAATTTTAATTCCGTTCCCAGAACGTTTTGTACGATTCCAAAAACATCATTGGAATCAGCATGGGACCGTCTTCAAGGTAGGCGGAAAAGCAGAAAATCGTTTCTTATCGTGAACACTGCCTTTAAGTATCTCTCTTTGGGGTTTTCGAAAAACAGTGAAATTTATGTACCAGATGTACTTTGTCAAAGCTTATGAAGCACAAATTCTAAAATGGTTCTGTGGCAAATAATTTTATAGGCGTGAATTTTCAAAAATCAACGCAAACCTGCTCAATTTTCGGTCTTCAGAAAAATTCTGATAGAGACCATTTTCTCACAAGGTTATACAACGGTTTAGAAGACCTTCAAAGAATGATCAAATGCTACGGGTTGGGAATTGTAATAGCGATGCTTTGTGAAAATAGTCCTAATTCAAAATAATACCACAAAATGATTAATAAATTCAATATTTGTGACTGTTTCGCTTCACTACCAAAGGTTTATGATTCGGCATCAAAGAGATTGTGAGAATTACGTTTAAAGAAGTTAAATACTTCATGCGTATGATTTGGCATGCAACTTGGAGAAAACGCTAAAAATTCAACGAAATGATAGAGCATTGATTTGGCTGTGTACTTGTATAATAAATGGCAAAAATTCAGTGTAGCGTTAAAAAACCGAATCGCGCGCGTGCTACATACTAAGCAATATATATTCGTATGGCCGCAAATATTTTAGTCGATGGCATTTGTATAAACACGTTGTGGGATGCAGTTTTCACTTTTATTGAATATAAATAGGAATAGCTGTTCCTGAATATTTGGGTGTAAGCCAAAACTTGGTTTTTCGCTTTGCAAACTTAAACTGTAACTATTTGCCTGGTTTCAAAAAAGACGGGCGTGATTTGCTTTCTCAGTGCTACACTGAATTTTCGCTATTTATTAAACAAGTGGACAGCCAAATCAATAGCCCATACTTTCACTGAATTTTCAGCGTTTCCTTCAACCTCCATGCCAAATCATACGCATGAAGTATTTCACTTCTTTTAACGAGATTCTCACATTTTCTTTAATGCAAAATCATAGCCCGTTTGTAGCATAACAAAACTGTTACAAATTTCATTTTATTTTAGCAGAGGTCCCCTTTGAAAAAAAGAAGCAAAAGGTCCTTCATGATCCTCATATCGTTATCTTCTGTAGTCTACCGTAAACATAAAAACGAACTTCATCTTCGTGTGCATCGCTCCAAATAACGTGCCTAGACGGAGTTTGGGCCCGAATCATTTCCGTCTTAAAATGCGCAATTGCAGACATTGGGTCGTTTTTGATTTCCCGGTCCTTTCTTTCCGTAATTTACCGAAAACCTAAAAACGGACTCAATTTCATATATTTTTCTCTTTATGATTTGCTTATCGCTCCACTTTTTCCATTTTAGAGAAGGGAAACCTCCAACAGACATATTATCGGATGGGTACAATTTTTAAAACTTGTGACCCGTACCCACACAAAACCTCACTCAATGCGGCATTCTGAGCAGCAGGCCAAAAATCGATAATATTGATTGGTAACAATCGATAATGCTATGAAAAGAGTGAAATTTCCCATCCAAGAGACCCACACCCATCAACAATCACCACTCCGGCTGCATTTTGTGCGTTAAAGACACAGTCAAACCTCAGAATCGATTTTAAGTTTTTCTGCCTATCTTAAAGCGCGAATTTCCCGCTGATCACAATGGTGTTTTCAGAATCGCTCAGAACTCACCACGAACAGAGATACGGCTCCTCAAAAATTTCGATTTTGAACGGCTAGAAGTTCTCGGACGAGTTGTCTCGAGCCTGTATTTTCTCGTTATTCGCAGCCATCGTTCTGTAGCAGGCCACAATATAAAGCCAGACCGAAAACAAATTGAAGAACATAGGTTTTGAATAGAATCATTCGCGCGTCTCTTCCCTATTGGGGTCGGAAACCTGGCGGTGAGCGTTGCCCATTTTTTCTTTCAAGGGGGCGCGGCCGACTTTTTCCTAGCTTTTTCTCGCTTATTTGAATGAATTGAAATTTTGCGCTTGGCAGGGTTGCTATAGGCGGCGACCGGACCATAATATCAAAAATTACCTCTGAGGTTGGACTGTGCCTTTAAGCGCGAAAATCAATAACGTTGAATATCGATCGATGACGTGTCATGAGTACGAGTTATGACAAATTCGGTACTTACCCGAACGACGTGTGTTGATTGACTACAGATACACCCACCCACCCTGGTCTCCCAATTTTTCTCGAATAGAACTATTCTCAACTATCTTTAGGTGATGACACCAACTTTTTACGTTCTTTTCGCTCTTTTCAATGAAAAAAAACCGATTACCCAAATTTTCTAAGAACGCTGATTTCGGAATCGCGGGTCCGCGCACGTGCACGTTAAAACCAAATCAGATGCACCACAATTTAAAAACCGCATCCTCAAAACCCAATTTTTTGTAGGTGTAAAGCAAGGGTTGTGATGCCCTATAACATTCTAAAGTTTCATCAACTTTTGCTAAGACCAGGCCAAGATATGTATAAAAACATTATTCGCGAAGAGACCATGTCAATAGATTTATGACCGCAACTGTACAGTTCACCTCCGCACTGCCGTTCAGTCCGCAAAGTGCACGCTGATTGCGAAATCGTGCTGCGGCGCGGTAGCATCCTCAGACAAGGCTGTGGGATCACCCGGGCGCTTTTCGCCTTTGGTGCCCAGGTGATCCCACCGCCCGGGTGGTCCCACATCCCTGTCTGAGGATACTCGCAAACGCACCGCAGCACGATTTCGCAATCAGCGTGCACTTTGCGGACTGAACGGCAGTGCGGAAGTGAACTGTATGTCATATAATTTTGCAACGGTCATTTTTAACAATTCCTGTTGTCAGTGTTCTACTAGTTGGTCCAATTTCATGAAGATTCGTACCCAAGGGTTTTCGAGGATGCTGCACCGATTGGCGATTGGCGGAACTGCGCAAAATGGGGTGTGTCATATAATTTAAATTTTCATAAGTCAACGCACTGTAGTGAGCAAAGCAACATTTGCCTGGTATATTCCCCTCGGTTAACCAAAGTAGTCTCAGCCTGTCCTAGTTTTGCCGTATTTTGCATTCATCCATATATTTGCTCTTGTTTATGCACAGCAGGAGTGTGCGTTAATAAAAATTAGTTGCCGAGATGTCGTACGTTCGTGCCGTGGCAGTGTGGAGGAAAGAAGATCACCTCCGTGCAAACCGACGTCAATCCCTCCGCGGAGAGGGTTTTTGTCATGGGAGAGGTGCGGGCTGGCTGCAGCTCTCCTGAGGATTCTTCTACAACTGGCCGGCGTCGAAAGGAATCCAGGACCCGCGAAGAAGAAGAAGTACCCATGTGCCACATGCGGCAGAGATGTCAATTGGTATGGAACCAGCGTCCAATGTTTTGGATGCGAAAGGTGGGTGCACTTCTCTTGTTCGGGTCTCAGTTCTGTGAGGCACCACGATTCTTCCTTTCGTTGTATTGTGTGCTCCGCCTTCAGTAACTCAAATTCCTCATCTACCAACCGCCCCCTATCTATTGTACACATCAATCTAAACGGCCTTCGGACCAAGCTTTCTGAATTATCTCTCTTCGCCCGTACTCATCACCCGGATGTTATCATGGTTCAGGAAACCAAACTCTCTCCCTCTGCTACCTCTCGACATCCAAACATCCCGGGCTATACTGCATATCATACTCCCAGGTCATTTCAAGGAGGCGGAGTCTCTACTTTTGTTCTGTCCTCTCTTCCCTCTCACATTATTCCAAACACTCCAGTGGATGGCACTCTCGAGTACATCCCCATCCATCTACCTCTTAAAACACCACTTTCTCTTTTTAATATATATATATCCCTCCTTCTTCCTCTTGTCCCTCAACATACAATCCTATCCCCCTTCTCAAGCAGCTGTATGACTGCTCTCTTTCTCCCTCAATTGTCTTTGCGGGTGACTTCAATGCGCACACGTTCTGCTCGTCGCTTGATTCTGATGCTAGAGGAGGTGACGTCGAAGAATGGGCGGAGGAGTGCGATCTGGTTATCTTAAACGATGGCCAGCCCACTCGTCTCCCTGCCAACGGCCGATCATCTAGCCCAGACATCTCCCTCGTCTCTTCCAATCTCTCTAATGCCTGCTCTTGGTCGACATCCACAACTCTTTCCAGCGATCACATCCCTGTCTTTGTCGATATTGATCTCTCTAACTCTCTTGCTCCCTATACAGGTGTTCGTCATCGTTCTTATCTTAATTTAGGCCTTGCAGACTGGAGCCTGTTCAGGGAGGTTGCGCTCCGCCAAGCGGCTGATTATCCGTGGAATGGCGGTGTACACCAGAAGGAGCGCCACCTATCTGATGCTATCTTGAAGGCTATGAAAGCTGCGATCCCTGAAGGCCGCGTTAAGACCTTCTTTGCCAATGTCACCAGGGAAACACTGCAGAAGATAAGGACAAGGGACGCAAAGAGAGCCGCAAATCATCTTGACCCAGACATCGCTGCGCTGGATGATGAGATCAGGAAGGACCTTGACAGGCACAAGAAGGAAACTTGGGAAACGTTCACTGAGAAGATGAACTTCAGAAATGATGCAGCAGCAACGTGGAAGACCTTGAAAAGGATCTCCGGAAAGTTCACCTCCGCCCACAATTCCACGATTGAGTTTGAAGATGGAGTCTTCAAATCAGGGAAGGAGGCCGCAAATGCTCTTGGGAAGCATTTTTTCATCACTAGAACCAAAAGAGAGAAACAGAACAGAATAACTGTACGGGAACTCTGTAAGTTGCCTCTCATGGATGTAGATGATGCAGTCACGCCTGCACAGGTCGAGAAGGCGATAAAGGAGATGAGCAACTCGAAGGCATTAGGGCCAGACGGTTTGAGCCCTGCAGTCCTGAAGAGACTGCCCAGTGAACTACTGCCCTTTATTGCTGACGTCATAAATACATCGTTTCGTACATGTATTTTACCCCAAAATTGGAAAGTGGCTCGTGTTATTCCACTGCCGAAGCCGGGAAAGTCACCATCCACGGCTAAAGGGTACCGGCCGATCAGTCTGCTCTTACCCATCGCCAAAATTGCCGAAAAACTGGTTGTGGAGGAGCTTGCCGAGCATAACAGCCAACAGCAGCACCAACATGGTTTCCGTAAATTACATTCCACCACTACGGCCTTGTTGGAAATTGTGAGCTATGTGCTGGACGGCTTCAATGCCATTAAACCCCAACGTACTGTTGGTGTGGCCCTCGACTTAACAAAGGCATTTGACACTGTCAATCTAGGCCTACTATCAGAGAGTCTGTTGAAGTCTACCATCAAGCCATGGCAGAAGCGGTGGATAGCTGCCTTCACTAAAGGACGTCGGGCAAATGTGCTATTCCAGGGACATGTTTCCAATAGCATCCCCATCGCCGCTGGTGTCCCTCAAATAGGAGTTTTATCGCCTGCACTTTTCAGTTTATATCTAGAAGATCTGCCCGTTCCCCCTCAAGACATCAAGGTCGTTGCATACGCGGATGATATTACTATTCTGTGCCGAGATCGCGACATTAAGGTAGCCACCAGTAAGATCAATGACTACTTGATCGAGTTGAAATGTTTCTTCGATCGCAAAATGCTCACAGTCTCTGCCTCCAAATCGTCCGTCACCGTCTTTTCCACTGATAATGCAGAGCACAGTGCCCATCCTATGGTGAAATGGGACGAAACTCAATTGCAGGCCACCCGATTCCCCAAGCTGCTTGGACTCGTGTTGGATCCTTCGTTGAAATTTCATAAGAACACTGAGCAGAAGCAAGCCACAGTGAAAACAAGACTCAACGTCCTGCGTGCTCTCGGTGAAACGTCCTGGGGATGCAATAAAGAAACGATCCTGACCACGTATAAGGCTATTGTGCAACCCGCCTTGGAGTATGCTGCGCCAGTCTGGCAGCACATCGTGTCGGACACCTCTTGGTCCAAGCTGCAGCGCGTCCAAAATTGTGCTCTGCGAATTGCAACAGGCTGTTCCAAAAGCTCTCCAATAGAGCACTTACATGCCGAAGCTCGCATATTGCCAGTCAGAGACCACTGCCAACTCCAGGCGCAACAAATGTACATTAACATCGTGAAGCAGCCGAATCATCCTTCGCGAAGAGTACTAAACCCGGTGAGAGAGAGATGTATCAGAAAGCCTTTCGCTGATGCTCCGTCGAAAGTAGATGTGCAGAGATGGACTGAAGCACAACAAGAACGCCTCCGTCTCTTGCGCGCGGAGCATACCCGATTCGTGAACGAACACTTGAGCAGAGTTGCCATAAACCCCATCCTGGGAGTCGCACCTCCAAAGGTCTCCGAGACAGAGATGGAACTTGGCAGGCGTGCCAGGTGCACCCTTGCATCGTTACGCTGTGGACAATCCCCCATGCTTATGTCATACTTGCATAGGATTGACAACAGCAAACCTGACGAGTGTCCTGATTGCGGTAGTCAAGGGCATACTACTGCGCACCTGTTCAATTGCTCGAAAAGACCGACTACATTGACGACAATGGATCTGTGGACGAACCCAGTGCTAGTGGCCGAGTTTCTGAACCTATGACAGAACCCCTCTCTGTGGCTGCAAAGAAGAGAAGAAGAAGAAAAATTTATTTTTCGTTAAGCTTTAATCGTTAATTTCCGCAAATAAACCACTATAGCTTAATGCGTAACACGTTTATTTTGGATTTCGTTTAAAGATTTAAAAACATTACCTGACAGCAGCAAGAATCGATAAATTTTCAGAGGTACCACAAAAAATAAAATTGACCTTCAAATGACGTCAGCAGTACGTCGCGGAAAGTGGGTGGGTCTTCAGATGACATGGTCTGGACTTCGTGGAAAAGGAGTAGGCCTTCAGATGATGTCTTGGAAAGTAGGTAAGGCTTCAGATGACGTCAGCAGGACGTCATGGTAAGTAAGTAGGGCTTCAGATGAGCACGTCGGGGATAGTGGGTGGGCGTTTAGGTGACGTCAGAAGGACGTGAAAATGGTTGGCGCATCATAAGGGCGTGCGCCGCGTCGTAGAAAGGCAGTAGTGCTTTATGTAAAGCGTGCGACGCGTGAAACTGGGTAGCGCTTCATGTGCAGAGTGCACCGTGTAAAGAGTGATAAGCTAATGTGGAGGATGCAGTGCATCATGGAAAGCGTGTAAACAAGATGCCTTGGAGAGTGGATACGACTCTAGGAGGGTTGTCTGGAACGTCTTGCCAAGTGTGTACACTATCTGACATACGTAGAACGCTGTCCTTAGTACGGGCTCAAAATCTTTACAACCTACTGCATTCACCGCACTTCGGATTGGTTTTTTTTCGTCGTTACGCCTATCTCAAGACACAACGTGATGGCGAGACGCTGCGTGACTACACAGGACTAGTAAATCGACGGCATGAGATGGCAGAATTCAACGACGTCACTCCCGAGCAAATAAAGTGTCTCGTCTGGATTTGTGGGCTTGCCTCTCCAACGGATGCTGATATCCGTGCCCGTGCGCTACGCAAAATGGAGAACAATCCACAGACTACGCTGAAAGATCTCACTTCTGAGATTCAGCAGTTCATTGATATTCGACAAGACGCTGCTCTTCTCGAACAGTCAACATCATCACCACGATCCAGCATCAATGCTGTCAACTCGAAGACAGGTCGGGGTCGTGAACCGCCTTCTCCATGTTTCCGATGTGGAGGAAATCATTGGGCTAAAGAATGCACGTTCATCAACAAAGCGTGTCACGACTGCAAAGTCACTGGCCACAAAAGAGGATTCTGCAAGAACTTCAAGCTAGGATACGGATGCGTCTCGACACTGGAGCCGATGTCACATTACTCAGCGAAGCCGATTGGAAAGCAATTGGCCAACCGAAGTTGCTGCAATCTTTGGTCACTCTGAAGTCCGCAAACCACAAGCCGATCAAGGTTCGCGGAAGGTGCGAATGCAACTTCGACATTGACGGACACCCTGGACAGGGTACATGTTACGTTGCTGACACTGCTTCTTTGTTGGGTATTGACTGGATAGCCCAACACGAGTCGCTGTATCGTCTTCTGGCTGAAGGCTCCATTTGCAACGTATCATCGTCGACACTCTCCACACTGCATCAAACGCTAACTGCTCACTTGAAGAAGCAGTTCGACTCAGTGTTTGCACCAGGATTAGGGCGATGCACAAAGTCGAAAGCAAAACTCGTGCTGAGGCCCGATGCCAAGCCTATATTTCGCAAGGCTAGGCCTGTTCCGTACGCAGCGCTGCCGCGTATCACTCAAGAAATCGACCGTCTGGTGGCTGCCAACGTGTTATCGCCCGTAGACCACTCAATATGGGCCGCACCCATCGTCACCGTTCAGAAGAAGAACGGAACCATTCGACTCTGTGCAGATTTTTCAACAGGATTGAATGATGCACTTGAGCAGCACCAGCACCCACTTCCAACACCGGATGACATCTTCACAAAGCTGAATGGAGGTCGATACTTCTCGCAGCTTGACCTCGCAGAAGCGTACCTTCAGTTGGAAGTGGACGACGACTCAAAACCTCTGCTGACCATCAACACTCACAGAGGATTATACCGCTTCAATCGACTACCTTTTGGAGTCAAGCCTGCTCCAGGCATCTTCCAACAGCATATCGATGCCCTGACTGCTGGTTTGGAAGGAACTGCTGCCTACCTCTACGATATATTGGTCACGGGTAGCACCATCGAGGAACACAACAGTCGCCTCGAAGCCGTGTTCCAGAGGATCCAAGACTATGGATTCCGTGTTCGGCTTGAGAAGTGCTTCTTCTTGCAGACCGAAATCACTTATCTGGGCTTCGTCATCAACGCTCAGGGACGCCGTCCTGATCCTGCAAAGATCAGAGCGATCCAAGAAATGCCATCACCGATGAACATAAGCCAGCTCCGCGCTTTCCTCGGACTCGTCAACTTCTATGGAACATTCGTCAAAGATTTGCACAATCTACGCGCACCGTTAGACGCCCTTACAAAGAAGGACGCCGTCTATAGGTGGACACCGCAGTGCGAATCACTCTTCTGCAAAATCAAAGCGACATTGAACTCAGATCTACTGCTGACACATTTCGATCCGAGTCGACCAATCATTGTCGCTGCAGACGCTCCAAACTACGGGATCGGAGCAACACTGTCACATCGCTTAGCTGATGGTTCCCAGGGCTGGTAGTAAACCCCCCATTGTCGTGACGACAATTGTCATGACATGTCACGACATATCGCGACCAAAAGGCGCGAGCTATGGGTCGTATCCTACAACACATGGCCCGTAACTGTCACGAGCTTGTTGTCACGACAATTACCGTCACGAGCTGTCACAAGTGTCGCGTGGTCATAACATCACGACAGCGCGACAGACAGCGTGACACAAAACAGTGCGCGGTTGAGGGAGTGCGCAGATTGCTGCGAGTGTCGTGCGCTCGTGTACAACAATGTCGTGACGACATTTAGGCGTGTGATTGAGAGCAGGGTGTGCGGCGCCTGTCAATACAATGCAAATTACGCACCTTTCGCTATGTTTTTTGCCCTTTGTGTGGCAATGATAACAATGCAAAACATAGCATTGTTCGGTATCGATCAAATTTCCAGGAAATCACATGGCATCCCGTCGCCTTCCGCTGAAGAATGTGAGGTGAGCTTTTTTATTTTGGTTTTCTTGACTATATTTTTGTAGGTGAATGTTCTAATGTAGCGACTTATGAAGGGTTTAAATAATACAGCATTTTAAATGCGTTCAGAACATTTTGATTTCAGTTGAACATTTTTGCTGTTGATTTCTAATCTCCGTTCTTCCATATGACTTTTTTTGGAGAAAAAAATTGATAGTTTATTTTTGATTTCAGTTTGTGAGATTGATTGTTATGAGACTGTGCGCATTTTTCTCAGTTCCATAATTTCTATATGGCAAAAACAGCTGACTGCAGCGGTATTCCTCCGCTGTATTTATTTATTGCTCCCTTTGACATTACTAATACGGGTTCTTTCAATAAAAATGGTGTCAATACTCATTTGTAAGATTATTATACGTTGACGAGGTTTTATAACTTCCGAAAGGGGTTTTTTATTGATTCATATATTTTTTCGTTTGCAAGTTTTTTGCTCTACATATCTTTTGCGTTCTGGGATTAAAGTCTTTTCAAGTTACCCGTCCGGCAGTTCAAAAACCAAAAAACTTCAAAACGAGAACGAAAATAAAACCTTTTTCCAAACCGGGTTAATCCCTGCCCATAGCCACTAAACTCTCACAAATATTATTAGAAGCATTTCTCATGAGAAGGGAATTTTTCATGCACGACGGCGGGAATAATTTAGATTATTATAGCGAATAAATGCAGCTGCAGTCAACAGTCTCCGTCTTCCGAAAAGGTTCAAACTGAAAACAAGGCCTTCGAAGTCTTGTGAGAAAATCTGTCTCAGAAAGTGAATCCAAAATCAAACTAGGAAAAATATTTTCACGAAGAAAAGAAAAAATTTCATATTAAAACCTCCTATTCAAAACTAGAAGTCAAATTCTGAGGCGACATCAAGATCTAATTAACCTGCATGAATTGACTGTAATCTTTAAAACCACAATAAGTGAGAACACCAGAACATTTACCAATGAGAATATGGAAAAGACAACCCAAATAAACAAGCCACTCGAATGAGCGGAACAATGATTTGATAGAAGTAAAAAAAGCTGTAGAAAAGCATTCATGGTAAAGTACAAAATCTATCGAAAGTATGGGTGGTTAAATAACAGGAAAAGTTCTCAAAGCAGCGCATAATAATAGTGGAAACTGCTTCAAATGTTGATACCACCACTTTATGGATTGATCAATGGTCTCCAATCATTGGGTTTTATGGTAGGTATATCGCAGTGATCGACGTGGCCGACCATCATAGCACCCAATTAGGTGGTCGGCACAGTGCACTATTGAAGCAGTTGGTGTGCGCGCCGCTATGAGACGTGTGTCCGGGGTACCGTTCTCGCGTAAGACTGTGGTTTTTGCAAGCAACTGCTCGTGTTCCATCACTTGATGGTGTCGAGTGGTGGAGCTGCCGAGATCAAGATGGTGCGGTATGTGTGCGCGCCGTGGTTGGACGAGTGTCCCGAGTTCATATCCTATATTAGACCGTGATTTTCGCGCCAAAGTATGCGACACTTCGTGACAAACACGAGACAAACACATGACATCGGTGTTCGTTGTCATTTCTTGTGACGAAATATTCCTCGTATTGTTGTGACAACGCGAGAGGGTTTACTACCAGCCCAGAAGGTCATATATCACGCAAGTCGTTGCTTGACCTCCGCGCAGAAGAAGTACAGCCAGATAGAAAAGGAAGCGCTGGCTCTCATCTTTGCCGTGCAGAAATTCCACCGTTTCGTGCACGGACGTCACTTCACGTTGAAGACTGACCACAAACCACTCCTTTCAATCTTTGGGAGCAAGAAAGGAATACCGGTATACAGTGCCAACCGTCTTCAGCGTTGGGCCACTACACTACTCAACTATGACTTCACCGTTGAGTACGTCAACACGAGAGATTTTGGACAAGTCGATGCTCTTTCACGTCTCATAGCATCACATTCTCTCGAATCGGAAGACTACGTGATAGCCTCTGTTGATGAGGATATCACAGCCGAGTTCGCAGACAACTGTCGTCATCTTCCAGTTTCTGCCGAATCTGTGCGCTCCGCTACGTTAGCTGATGGTCTGATCAAGCAAGTGATCGACTACACGAAATCCGGTTGCTGGCCCAAGCTCAACCGCGAATCTCCTTTGTGGCACTACTACAACCGCAGAGACACGTTAACGACCGTGAACGACTGTCTCATCACTGCTTCTCGAATAGTGATCCCAAAATCACTACAACGTCGTGTACTCTCGACGCTCCACAAGGCCCATCCTGGACAAACAAGGATGAAGATGCTGGCACGAAGTCACGTCCATTGGCCAACACTGAATAAATACATTGAAGCTCTCGTTAGGACTCGCAGCAAGTGTGCAACAGCTTCCAAAGATCCTGTAAAAGCTGAACTGCAGTCCTGGTCAAAACCGATGTCTCCGTGGACACGAGTGCATGCAGACTTCGCCGGACCGCTAGAAGGACAGTTCTACTTGATTATAGTAGACGCGTATTCCAAGTGGCCAGAAATCGTTCAGATGACATCAATCACGTCATCTGCCACTATTCTAGCGATGAAGAAGATCTTCGCACAGTTTGGTAATCCGGAGACTCTTGTCACTGATAACGGCACGCAATTCACGTCCGCGCAGTTTGCGAGGTTTTGCCGTTTTCGGGGCATTACTCATCTCCGTACGCCACCCTTCCACCCGCAAAGCAACGGACAAGCCGAACGCTTTGTGGATACCTTCAAGCGAGGACTCGCAAAGTTGAAGGGGGAGGAACCTACGCCGGATGCACTCCAAACGTTCCTCATGGCATACAGATCGACGCCGTGTCCGCCTGGACCAAACCAACTCTCCCCAGCCGAAAACTTCCTGGGACGTCGATCGCGAACTGAAATCGACCTGTTGTCTCCCAGTGACGTCACTCATGGACTACGAGACGTCAAGATGGAGCAGCAATACAACCGTCGACATGGCGCTCGAAGTCATCACTTCGATGTCGACGACGCTGTGTATGCCAAAGACTACCGCACACAGAAGCGTACTTGGGCACCTGGCATCGTTCTCAGTCGTACCGGAAGCTCTACCTACATAGTGCGCTGCGGATCGGAACAATGGAAGTGCCAAATCAATCAGTTACGACCAAGAGATGACGCTGCATTAACGAACAAACTCTTGGAAGTATACGATTTACCTCTGTTCAATCACAGTGCTCAATCTGACGCACCACTACCACCCACACCATCGACATCGCATCCCGCACGTCAACAACCACGACGTTCTACACGGAACCGCCAACCTCCATCGCGAATGGTCGTCAACCCGTCCAGGAAGACCTACGTGTGATACTTAAAGGCAGTGTCCACGATAAAAACCAAACTTTTTGGTGGAGATCGGCAGCTGTGGGGCCTAGCGCAACCCTAACGTTGAAAAAACGAAGAAAAATGAGCTCGGAACGGTCCCCTACGGGCCCAAAGTTGGGCACCCGTCAGCTCGTCACCCCCAGATGCACTTTCCACGCCCACCGACGTGAACAAATGAAAGCTCGAGATCGTGAGATGAGCCATGATTTCCAGTCATTAACCCCGTTCTTCCCTTCATTCTCAAGTTCTATCCTTACTCAGGTCAGCTCGCATACATCGGCTGCAAAAGACGGAAGTTACAAGTCTCGGACAACTCGTCCACCATGTTTCCTTAGCTCAATTTTTGAGGGGCCATAACTCCGTTTCTAGAAGGTCTTGTACGATTCCAAAAACATCATTAGAATCAGCATGGGACCGTCTTCAAGATAGGCAAAAAAGCAGAAAAACGATTCTTATCGTGAACACTGCCTTTAAGGGGGGGGGGAGGTGTTGTAGGAACAATAATAACCCTACTCGGACAAAGTGAAAACCTGACTACGCGCAAATAGCGGACCGCCACCGGGATGGGCGTTGGTCGAACCGGTTTCCGCTCGCGGTCAGTCCGCGAGCTCCCGCGGTCAGTCCGCAAGCTCCCGCGGTCAGTCCGCGAGCTCCCGCGGTCAGTCCGCGAGCTCCCGCGATCAGTCCGCGTGCTCCCGCGGTCAGTCCGCGAGCTCACGCGGTCAGTCCGCGAGCTCCCGCGGTCAGTCCGCGAGCTCCCGCGATCAGTCCGCGAGCTCCCGCCGTCAGTCCGCGAGCTCCCGCGGTCAGTACGCAAGCTACCGCGGTCAGTCTAGAAAGCACCGCTGCCAGTCCGGAATGTCCCGCGGTTGGTCCGAATTTAACCACGGTCAGCCCGCGAGCTCCCGCGGTCGGTCCAGAAAGCACCGCTGTCAGTCCGGAATGCCTCGCGGTGGGTCCGAATTTAACCACGGTAAGCCCGCTAGCTACCGCGGTCGGTCGAGAAGACCCCACCGTCAGTGCTGAACGTCACGCGGTTATTTCCGAGAAGTCCGGGTCTCTGCGTGTCTCTGCATGTGGCGTGCAGTCTACGTGATCGGCAGAAAATACCTATATGACGGACCACTTCGCGTCGACCACCATATGTAAACAGTCATGCTGAGAAGAAAAATAGAGATCAAGGGAAAGAATTTAGTCGTGATAATAGCATGGTGTGATAATGCAGACTACAGATGCGGGCTGGTTCATCTTCAACAAATCATTGGTGTGTCACGACTTCAAATCCACCGTGACAACACCCATGAAATGTCAAAATGACGCAACCGTGATGGATTTCAACTTGAGGGGGAGGGGAGGATGAGAGTCAAGAGATTATGGACATGACATCAAAACTCACCTAGATTTTAACGAGTAAACATGAATATGTACATCACGGCAAGTCGAAAAAAAAAACTAAACGGTTTCTATCGTGATGAAAGCGCTCTGCTTCAAAAAGGCTCAGAGATCTGGCCAATGTGCGGACTTCATTGTGATAAGGACTGTAAGCTTAAAGTTATCGAAAGCAAAGTGAAAAAAAACAGAAGAAGTCTTGCCAACGTCTCGAAAAGTTCATTCAAGCAACGATTCAAGATCCATATAGAGTTCTGAGGGCTGCGAGTTCCAGCGATAATAGGGAATAAAGAGCAGCTCAAAGCTTCGCACTTGCTCTTTATACCCTATCATTGACGCAACTCGGCTCCCAGAACTTTATATGAGCATTTATACTTTGTAATGCGTAAAAAACATATTCCGTAGCCCAGCATGGGTTTATATTTTTTGTAGCTTTTTTCAACAGCGTCCAAAATATAAGGTTGCGGTACCATTGACAACCAAGCATGCCTCGCCCACTTTCCCTCGCGCTTGCTGCGTTTTCCACCCCACCCTCCTGCTGCGGAGACACAAAGAAAAAGACGCTAGTACATACTGTGCCATCGACTGGCGTCTTTCGGATGATTGGGGTTGCGATGTATATTCTGGCAAACTGCCACGACCCCTTCGTCTACGTGGATGCTGAGGCTGTAATCACAATTACGCCTGTAAACACATTTCCTGTAGAAGAATTTGTTAGAGTTCGAACAATATTTTTATCTCCGATTGATCGGAAACAAATCTCATTTTTGCTACGCATTTCTTCAACAGAATTACTGAATTCTTTGCTTGGTAACGCTGGTGATTACATTTGTGATAAAAGAGAAAAAGTGAGAGTAAGTCCTATCAGAAAGGGGATCTACCAAGCAAATAAGATTCGGTGCTGACAGAAACATTCCAACAAAAAAAGGGTTGCAGGGAAGTGTAGTCGATGAGTCTACGAAAAGGTATCAAAATTTCTCGAGAACCGATTCCCGAGGCCTCAACTTTTAACTCGCAAAAACAGACCGTTTTATTGTTCTTCATAGAAGAACTTTGTGGTTATTATAATAACTTCTCTTTCGTCGGTTCTATTCTAGTACGAAAAAAGATTTGTGCATTCAATACTTATTTTTGAAAAGAAGACATGGTGTTGGTTAATTCACACAAACGGTTTCATTTTGCTGATCAGAAACGTAAACCAGTGAAAGTGCAGTAGCAAGCGCAATTACTAACGCATGAACCTTCTCAACCAAGTAGAGGTCCTTTTTCGAAAAGTCTAGAGCTCTTCTATGTGAAATACCACAACGATTTGTTTCGAGGACTTAAAAATTTTATCCATGGAAATCGGCTCTCAAAAAAATATTTTTAATTCTTTGTAGACTCCCCCACTCCACTTTCCTGATGTTCCTTTCTGTTGGAGCGTTTCGGCCAGTGTCAAACTGTTTTTGCTTGGAGAAAGCTAGAGATGTGATTTTGAAAATGTTTTCTCCATTTCCTAGTTGAATTTTTTTGGGAAACAACCGTTTCGCATCTACGACTGTTTAATACGACTTTCTGGATTCACTTGATAATTAGCTAGTAACCCACTTACTTGTTAACCGGTTATTCTGTACCTCCGCATGGAAAGAGCGCCGCCTACAACGCCTTTCAGACGATTAAATTAAGAATCGATTACTTCAGAAATTCATCCCTGGGTGCAAACTTTGTTTAGGGGGGGGGGGGATTCATCAAAATCAAATTTTTTTCCAATATAAAGTATCTGATAGCATTATCAGTCATTGTCTTCCTAGAGACTCCATGGAAAGACTCCATATCCTTAGACTTCTGAAAACTGTACCTTTCACTCCTTTTTGTAATGCTGAGCGCCCCCTCCCCTCCCGAACTAGGATTGCTTCCATCAGTGTACTGTACAGACAAAGCTGTAAATGATTCCTCTCCGCGTAGACGCCGAGATAGCCAGTTTGCACTTTGGCTGGCCGAGAGAGTGCCAGTGCGGCTGGCAGCGCCTTTCTTTTCGTCCTCTGCGCTCATCATACTGACTCGGACACCCCGCGCGCCGGGTTGTCAATGCTCCGAAGACCAAAATATAATGTTTTGGCGTCAAGTTGCAGTTTGCTCGGAATGGAGATTTTTGTCCTAAATGATTTTAGATCGATTCATTCTCCATCTATTTCAGGTCCATAAAATTAGCATCAAAAAGAAACTTCATTGACGCGAAAACGAATGAAATATGAAGTGCATAAAAAACAGTCGCGCTATCTAAAGGAGAAAATTACTCCTGAGCGACCGGGATGATGAAATTTTTGGAACACTGTGCGCAATGCCAAAAAAACGCGGATGTTGTGAGGAAGACCAGGGCATTTCGAATATCAACAAATGTTGGAAAAAAATTAGTGCTATTATTAAGGGCTCTGCAGAGTTGCAGCGACAGGTGGCACGCCGCCGAGCGAGAGGTTTGGGGTGAGAACAAAACCTGACGCAACGTTGGGCACCAAGACCTCGCAGAATTGCCGCGATGCCGCCGTCGGCCACGTTGTTCTTCCATTGCGTAAAACCTCCCCACATCGACGTCAAAATTTCCTGTAACCTGTTTTTATTGCATTTTGGCTGTTATAAGTGTTTCAGGAATGACGCTGTTTACTTTTCGTGGAAAGTAAACAAAAAGAGAGGAAAACAGAGATCTGAACGTAAGTAAAAAAATGTGCTGTTAAGCATATTTTTTCCCGTGACTTCAATTTGTTACGTTCGCAAAGATGTACAGCTATGTAGAAAGATCACATTAGAATAAATTTAGACAACCTGTAAGGCATTGAAACTGGAATAAATCTGGAAAACTAAACATTTTTCGAGCATGTTCCAGTAATTTTTTTTCGTTTTCAATGAAATCCAGGCAGAATGTGGTGAGGCGATCGAATGCACGAAATAACGAAGAAAAAGAAATTGAATCGATCGACTTCGGCGCTTCTTGCCGGTGGCGGAAATGGTCCTGACCATTCCTTGCCGCTGTTGGCTGGCGGCGTCGCTCGTGTCGCGGCGGCGAATACACTTTGCGAGGCCACCACGTCGCCAGCCTCGCCCGACACGTCGCCGCTGTCGCCCGCTGTGTGGAGCCCCCCCCCCATTGCTCATAATTGCCCAGTCGCAGCGAATCTCGCCGCGGTGATACTCTGCAGAGCCCTTTATTTGGCAGAATACTGATATCGCGGAGCTTCATTGTAGATTGGATTTTTTTTGTCAAAAGAGGCTACAAGACCTGCAAAAGTTCGCAAAACGTGCTATGCACCAAAAGCTCACCAGATCAAAAGTCCAAGAAGGAATTTTCACGATTTTTGGAACCATTTGCTCGGAAACTTTCGTGAACTTTCGCAGATTTCGGAGCATCGTTTGACAATAAAAATTTTAAGGTATTATTATTGTATTGTAACAATTGTTGCAATAAAGTATCGAAAGATTACATTGTCTCCATTTTATTTCACGACCCGCTTCCCCTCTATCAATCTTTCTATCCTGAATTGCCGAATGTGAGCTGTCAGACGTCAAAATATTAGTGCGCGAGTTCTAGAAATTTTGAAAGGAAATTTTCAAAATCTTGACGTCGGTTTATTTGTCTGCCAAATCTGAATTTTCCACTTTTCATTTTCACGATAGTGTGGTACTTTTTTCCGATTCGATTCATTTTATTTGTTTCTTGGGGAAATGAAATGGAGGCCCTTTCCGACGCCATTTTTCTTCTACCCAAAATCGGTACAAACCCGTCAATCAAAATAACTACTTACACTATCTGTTAGAACGGGCATTTCCCTTTCGAACAACTAAGATGCGGACCAAAGACGAAAAGTTCTAACACTTGATGCGCAACTTCCGAAATAAAAAAAACGCTACGTTTTTATGTCAGGCAAAAAAAAAACAAATGCTTCTCATAAACGAATAAAAACATAATCAAAACTAGCGTACCTGTAAGAAAATAAACATTTCGTGTAGGAAAGAAACATTAGTTAGAAGGAATAGTTGAATAATTGGAAGATAGAAGAAGGAATAAAGACGGAGTTGTGCTTAGCGCTGCAAATAATTTCGGCCGCTGCTGGCCACAAGCCAACAGCAGCGGGGCGCTGATTAGCAATGGGGCGCGACATATCGGTGTCAGGCGGTTCGTTACGTGCCTTGACCTGAATCTGATTTTTCTACCTGGTTCTTGTGATCCTTTCCCTAAGGTGGAGAAACTATTCACTTTTTTCACATATAAGAAACATTCGGAAACGCAAATTATTGGCTTTTTCGGGAATTCATCCCATTCATTCGGGAATTAAGATCATTTGTACTATTCCAAAGGTGGGAAAACTTCCCGAGCAATCTGCCAGTTTCAGATGAGAATACTCGATTTCTATCGCAAATATTGCCTGATTTCTCTTGAGTATTACTCGAAAACTTTCAATAATAACTTTCAAAGTAGCAACCGAAATATTTTTACGGATCGAATTGAAAACGAATGAAAGATAAAATAAATAAATAATAATAATAATAATAAAAATGATAATAATAATAATAATAGTAATAATAATAATAATAATAATAATAACAATAATAATAATAATAATAACCATTAAAATAACAATAATAATGACTTTGACTTAATCGGTTGGCTTTCGCCTGACGCGGTCATTCCGCATCTTCACCGAGGTGTGCCGTCCTAGTAGTCAGCCGTGTCCATTTTTCACGGTCTTCAGCCACAATTTGAACACATTCCATCCAGCTGTCACTATTCCATTTCCTGCGAAACGAAACATCGCACCTGAACTGTCTTTCGATGCCGAGTGACTTCAAATCCTCTTTAACCACATCCGTCCAGAACTTTCGCCTACGCCCAGGTGGCCGTTTCCAGACAGGATTTGGAAGCATTTTTAAAGCGTGTTGTACGAGACGATCCGGCGTTCTTCTTAGTATATGCCCGAGCAGTCGAAGTCGACTTTCCATTGCTGCTTGAGATGGCGTTAGGAGATGCTGGCACCTCCCTCGTGTCAAGCGTTGATGTACTGCATCGATTTCCTTGTAAAGGTCTTCGTTATGGCATACACGCGGCCAGAAATATCCAAGCAAACGCCTAAAAAGCTTCCTCTCCGTGCAATCCAACCTTTCCATCTGCGTTTTCGGTGCTGCCCACGTCTCCGATCCGTACATCATGATAGGGCGAATAGCGGATAGGTAGACGCGCAACTTGACTTCCTTCGCGATGGTGGTAGACCACAAACACTTGGTTAGAGAATTGAATGCAGACGTAGCTTTCGCACATCGTTGTCGAATATCCGCTGCATAACTACCATCGTTCTTCAGCAAACAGCCCAAATAACAGAAATCGTCCACCAGTTCGATACGTTGTCCGTCCACACAAACTCCAGTTGAAGGCCTCTGAGAGACCCACATCTGCTTGCATTTGTCGGGACGAAGACGAAGTCCATAGGCTGCGGCATACTTCGAAACGAGGTTCACAATCCTTTGCAGTTTTGCGTTGTTTTCAGCGAATAACACAATGTCGTCGGCGTACTCCAGGTCGACAAGGGAGCGTCCTGATGGTGTTAGGATCACATCCGCAGGAAACTGTTCTGCAACTCTACGCATGATGTCATCAACGGCGAAGTTGAAAAGAAAAGGTCCTGCAACGGCTCCTTGCCTTACTCCTGTTTTCACCTCGAAAGCTGACGTAAATCCGACAGGTGTACGAACTGCTGCTGTTGTTCCTTTGTTCATGTCCTCGATTAACCGAACATACTTTTCCGGGACTCCATCTGCTCGCAGAGCATTGAGCAATCGATCACGATGAGGAGAGTCGAACGCGGCTTCAAAGTCCAAAAAAGCAAGCTGTAATGGCTTCGAAAACCGCTGCCACGATTCAATTACTCTTCTCACGACGAACACTTGGTTGATGGTCGATCTTCCAGGTCGAAAACCGGCTTGCTCATCTCTGGTCGTTCCTTCACGATGTTTGATAAGTCGCTCGAGAATGATACGTTCTAAAACCTTGTACATGACACGAAGTAGAGAGATTCCTCTGTAGTTCTTAGGATCCGTGACGGATAGCTTCTTGTGAAGAGGTACGATGATCGCATGTCTCCAACGAATCGGGTATCCTTTCGCTCATCCATATGGCACGGATGGTGTTGGTCATTTCACGAATCCCAGACGGAGGAAGAGCTTTCAGCATTTCAGCAGTGATGTTGTCATCTCCACCTGCCTTTCCATTCTTCATTTTCCGGACACAATTCAAAACTTCAGACTCAGTCGGCGGTTCCTCACTGACATCGTAATGTGCTCTCTGAACATGCGGGAGCTCAGGTACTGATGGCGCTGGACGATTCAGTAGTGAACTGAAGTAATCCTTCCATATTGGCAGCGTCGCATCACCAACTGCAACTCCATTGGTAGTGTTCAAGACAGGAGAACATCTCTTCATCTTCCCGCTATACTGTCGCAGCAACGTGTAGACTTTCTTCGGATTCTTCTCCTCCCAAGCCTTTTCGAACTCCTTAGCTCTACACGTCCACTCTCGTTCGCGGTCACTTTGAAGCTGCCGACGCAACTTCCTCCTCAGACGCTTCTCCTCCACGAAGTTTCCTGCAGTTCGGAGAGCACATACTCTGTTGTAGGTAGATGTTGTTTCTTCTGAGACGTAGGCGAACTTCTTCTTAGGCTGTACAACCGGGAGTGCCTCTTTCGAAGCGTCCTGGATGCACTTGACAAAAGAATCCGCGTCGCAAAGTTTCTTCTTAGTCCGTACTCCGATGTGAATAGAAACGCGTTGTCGGAAATTCCTTCTGCACTCTTCATCTCTGAGACTTGTCATGTCAATCCTCTGAGAGGCTGAGCCCTCGCTTCCTCTTATGAATCCTCGCAGTGAAGTTCAACAGAACAGGACGGTGATCCGAATCGAATGCGACATCCCACACAGCTCTAGATCTTCGAATGTCCGATACTGGAATATTCCTCGTCAGGACATAGTCAAGCTGTAGTTTCAAAGTTGTCATCTTCCGCTTCCGCTGCTCTTCTGGAGATAGCCGGGTTGGTCCCTGCCACGTAAGCTGATGGCGGCGATGATTCCTCTTGAATGTCGATGCAATAATCAGACCACTGCGTTCACAAAAGTCGACAAGGCGGTAGCCATTGTCCGATGTTTGCTCCACTGGGTAGAACCATTTACCGAGTACTTCGGATTCCTGATCAAGTCCCATCTTCGCATTTGCGTCAATCCCCACGACAACAGCATGTTGACAAGGTATCCTGGCCAGCAACGTATTGAGTTCCTCATAAAACGCATCCTTCGAATTGTCTTCGGCGGTTTCGGTGGGCGCATGAGCACTCACTATCCACAGATTGAATCCTCTGTGATCCCGCAGTCGTACGAATGCATTCCGACACGACGTTGAGCCGAACTCCTTGACCATACCATTGAAATCCTTCCTTACAGCTATTGCACAGCCTCCCACTCTCCTATCGTCAGCGTTACCGCAGTAGATGGTGTACTCTCCGACGCTGATGACGGGTCTATCCTTGAGGCGGGTTTCCTGCAAAGCAGCAAACGGTGCATGGAAATAGCTCAGAAGTCTGGATAGCGCAGTTTTTGGATATCACTCGACAGCGATCGACAGTTCAGGGTGGCGAAATTGTGGCTTGTGGCCAAAGACTCCATGACTCCTAGGTACGGATCCTAAGGTGTTATGGACCAGAGGCCTTAGTGTGCCGGACGGCAACACCTTTATGCAATGTGCGGGATACTTTCGCGATATAGTTGTGCACGCTATATCGCTCGAACGTTCCTGTGTACACTCAAACGTCTGCTGGGTTCAGTAGAAGCAGGGGCACCAACGAGCAGGTACCAACAGACTTGTATACACACCCCCAACAATAATAATAATAATAATAATAACAATAATAATAATAATAATAATAATAATAATAATAATAATAATAATAAAAATAATAATGATAATAATAATGATAATAATAATAATAATAATAATAATAATAAAAAATAATAATATTAAAAATAATAATTATAATAATAATTATAATAATAATAATAATAATAATAATAATAATAATAATAATAATAATAATAATAATAATAATTATTATTATTATTATTATTATTATTATTATTATTATTATTATTATTATTATTATAGTAATAATGCGAAAATATTTGAAAATTATAAAATTATAAATAATATGATTAATATTAATTCTTACTTAGAAGAACCAATGAATGATTAGTCGGACTAATATTTTATGCAGCGTGCGTGACAACTTAAGCAGAAGCGACATCATATGTGAACGTGTTCTGAAACTTCTTGAGTTACAGACAACGGACTAAAAGCCGCGCCGCCCTGCCTCTCGCGGCCGCTGATTTTGCGATGCACGCGGTCCGACCGTCGTTTCTTATCGCGGTTTGACCGCGTCCAAGCGCGGTTCGACCGCCAGTAAAACATGATCGCGGTCGGAACGCGCTTCAACCGCCGCATTGTCGCGGTCAGGTTTATTTCAAATAGTTGCCCGCGGTCAGGTTTTCTCTTTGTCCGAGTAGTTGTGTTATGTTTGTGTTCACATGCTCTATGACCATTGTGACCTTTCACTGTCAATGTTGTTTTGCAATGCCTCTCGTAATTGCTATGATAACCGAGCCCGTCAAACCCGCGCCGGCTACGATGTAGTCAGGAGGGCGCCTCAATCACCATTGTTTGTGACAGTTCTTCAGTGAGTAATAAACCAAAACTTCACTTCTCTGCAGCAGCTCGGCCGTCTACAACAGTACATGTGCACATTTGACGCAGATTTTATTCCGTTTCTCGGTTTACTCTGTAGTGCGGTCCACCAAGTTTCGCAACCCGGCCTTCAATCCCCGCTCCCAGACCTCGTTTGGTACCTTACTTGACCGCAGAGAGGTAGATTAGACCTCACATTTCCCTTTTGGAACACGAAATAGAATTCTTCGATATTGAGAAGAAATAACTAAAATAGATGAACAATGGAATGGGAAACATTGAGATCACTGATATTTTCCACAAGCAAAAATATTTCGACGTGCCTGGGTCCAGTTTTGAAATTTGCCATTGAAGCATACTAATCAGTGCCGTAATTCCACCGTAATTGACGAATCCAAATTAACGTGGTTTTAGAACTTTTTCGCTAAGCGTTAATCGTTAATTTTCCGAAAAACCGCGTTAACACGTTAATGCGTTAGTACGTTTACGTTGTAACGCACAGCCCTGATGTGAATAAACATACAGTGGCTTAAATCTAAATGCCTCTGATTAAGGAAAAAGATTTGCCCTTGTGACAACCTTCAGGTAAGTTTCTTGGCAGGGAAATCTCACTGTCCGGATGGATTTCGGGTTTCGTAATGGTCGAGTGGTCCAATAAGTCTTTCGGGTATCCATTCACCTCATCTCCACCCTCCTCTGCTTAAGTTGCCGAAGTCGTAATGGAAAGTTCCACCTGCAAAGAATGCATCACGGAGCCGGCACCAAAGTTGCGATGCCTTAAAACTAGAAGATCTTTCTGCAGACCGCGCCAGTAATTGATGCTTATTCCAGCCCAAATTTAGATCCGCTTCTCGCTGCACGATTATGGCGTCAACACTATATATTCTCATTTTTAGGTGTGTGACACGCTTACCGTTAGAAGGAGGAGCTTTCAATGCTGTTCCCAACACCCGTACCGTACTCGCACCGTTTTTGTGTGTCCTGACCGGCGCGCTGAGAAGCACAGGATAGTGCTCTTCGACACAGGGTTTCGGAAAGCTCGTAATTTCCCATTGAGCCCCCCGTAGAGGCTCATTTCTTAGCAGACACATTGATTAGTGCTACTCAGTTTGATGGATGAGGAAAAGACGGCCACTGGGCTGTTTTTTTGTACTGATCGATTCTCGTTCGTCCTTCCCCTAAATGCGCCACCGAGGCGGGCAGTCGTACGGCTCGAAATCTGCACACTGCGGTCGCAGCCAGTGTCGCCGTTCCACTGAAATCGCTCCTGCAATTGCGTCTCCACTAATCATTTATCCGTGACAGTAACAGTAGCATGTCCCTGCTGTAGATTTCTTCGTGTCACAGGTGCTCCTAGGCATTTCAAGTTGTAATCTTCCTATTATTACTTGATGTAACAACAGTTTATTCCTCACATTTATGACAATTAAACGACTGGTGGAATGGAAGCGGTTGTAAAAGAACGGCGATAACTAGGCCGTTTCTGCGCTCAAAAACGCGGTGAAGGACTGGCCCAACCACATGGCCCAACTCCGTTCCCAGCTGCATCATCCTGCCTTCAAGTTTCAAGTTCGCAATTTTCTCTCAGCACTGCCCTTTTCTCCCTGCTGACCGCCAGCGGGCATTGATTAAACTTACCCTTGCAGCACCCGGCAACCTCCAACACTGCTAGAAATTTTTAGCTAACATACATGTGCTGCTCTACTTTTGTTCTTTCTTGAGACAAAAACATGAAGAAAGAGGGGGACACAACCTGGAAAACTGCAAAGAATCTTTTTTGGTTTTCGCCAGTAGTCAGCCCCACCTATTACTGCTTTAAACCATTTTGTTCAGAAATGTCGGTGAGAAAATTGCCCCAATGCGATTGCCGATGACGAAGATAGATGTGAAGTTTTAAAAAACGTTTCGCACTTTAGCATTAGGAAACGCAGAAAAATTCAGCCAACTTGTTCACGGCCGTTCACATGCATTTATGTTATACCACTGGTCAATATCCTTCGGGAAACTTCGCCGTTCTAAAAGAATGAACATTTGTAGAACTGCTTTCAAACTTAGAACCAGGACATATCTTTAAAAGATGATTTCATCTTGCTGAAAGAAGTTATAGGCGTATTCAAAGCCTCGCGATACTAGTAAGAGTAACTCCTAGTATGTACATGCACACCTATATTCAGTGTATTTACCAAAAATTTGGGAACTGCTCGTTAATATACTGAGGTTTTCCTGCATTTTGAATGTGGATGTCATGTCATTCACCTGGCATAATATACTTTAGTAATTCAAAAATCTACAAGTACACCTGAAAATTGACTAATTTGACTTGATTCGATTTGGTTGATTTCACGGTAAACAATAGTTGAACGACCACAGCTCAAAACAGTAAATTTATCAAGTGAGAACAAAGGACAGCATTAAAAAGAAGGATATAAAACAACGTTGAACGTTGATGTATGTAAGCTTGAACGGGGTAGTATGAGACTTTATTCAGCTGAGGTCTTAGCGGTTTGCCTTCCGCGGGGCCTGAAAGAGCCAAATAAATGAATCAATTCATTAATGATTTCATGAAAACACACTGTCAAACGCCGTTGCGGTAAACACTCCACAGAAATTCGACTTCCAATTTTCCAAGATAGTAAACAAGAGATAAGTAGGCCAAGCATCATATTTAGTCAAGTCCTCAGGGATCGCGGATCAGTAGAATACGGCGGGGCACCAAAGGAGCAGAGTTTCACACCCAAGTCAGAAGCCAAGTCTGACGTAAGGCTGAAGTTCCCATGTGACATTCATACCCTCCTCTTTTCGGTTGACCTTGGGGTCCCTCGCACTGATCTAGAAGGCCTCATGAGCTTTCCGCACACTGTCATGGCCTCCCGTGCCAGAATCATTACACGCACCTCAAAATCCCGCCCTAGGTGGCAATTAATGCGATGGTGTCTCACAAGGGACCACTTTGAACAAAAAATGGAGTTTCGAAAAACGGTCTTTTGAGAGTTGTAGAGGGCGTAAAAATAAACAATTTAAGATTTTAAAATTTCACTCAGTCCTCACGGGTAGTTCAAAAATAAAAAACAATGGGTTGCGGTAGGTAAAATGCCATTCAATGCACCCTAACCTGACGAAATCCGCTAAAAAACAGGAAACGGACCTAATATTTGTGCTCAGCGTCCCAAATTACCCCCTGGGGCTGAGTTTGGGCGAAAAAAAATTTCGACCTCTGAACCCCCAAAAATGGCCTTGAGCGCCTCATGGGGCTCCAAAGGTCGAGAAAAATTTTAGGACTCAAACATCGCTTTCGGAGGTTATTTAAAGTGCTCATAACGAATCCGAGGTCAGTTTATCGATTTTCGACAGATTACGTTAGATTACGGTGGGTATACGGTAGTTGGGTCAAAGTCTCAGAATTGACTCAAAATTTCTGAACGGGGGTTATTCGGGGTGCTGAATACGAATTTGATGTTCACTTGTCAATTTTCCAATTATTAAGGTAGGTTTAGGCCCTCTATGTCATGACAACTACCGTAAACTACAGTAAACCTCAGAATTTCGACAAGCGATCTCTAGATTCGTGTTCAGCACCCTAGATTACCCCTACATACAAGTTTTGAACCGAATCCGAAAACTTTTTCCAAACCACCCTAAAAATTCCTTGATGGGTACCCTTGCCTTGTCGCGAGGCTTGGAAAAACGACTATAACTTCTTTTCATAAAAGCTTCTCTATTTTTCAGAGAAGCTGCGAAGAGCATACTCGGATTCTACGTCAAAAATGGCACCAGAAAACTACATTTAAAGCAGAATGGCCAGGCTGAATAAAAGTAGTTATCCTGTAAGATGCGTTTTCAAAAGAGTGGTTCTGTTCTACTCCAAATTTTGGTATTGATAACGAAACACTTTTCTTGAGTCTTCGAGCCATGCGCTAAAGGATTAGGTTGCTTCAATGGATTTTGTAGTTCAGGTAAACCCACTTATGTTTATAATTATTATTTCTAAAATGATTGATCATTGATCATGGAATAAGTCCACGAAGTTTCATTTTGTCCGAACTTTTTTCCAGCGTCATATATCAAAATAAGTCCCCTAAAGGTTTTCTCTGAATTAATGACGGTTTTTCTGTGGCATATGTCGGGGAGAAGGGTAAGGGTATTGTTGATATTCTAGCAATTGTAGAAACCTCGGAATTTCCATAGTTTCTAACATTGATGAGAACCGTTATCCGTTTATATCACGTTACCTTTGCGATATAAAAAAGAGGTATAAACAACAAGAGACACTGTTGAAACTCAAAACAAGTAAGGTGAACACTTAGAAATGTTATTACTACCAGGCATAATGATCCCACAGTATTCGAACCATCTTTCAATTGCTTCGTAATCCAACGCCTAACCGACTGAGCCACAGTGTGCTGTTAGCTCACCCTGACTATCACATTGCAGTGATCGGTGGTTTGAATGCAACGAGCATTGTTCAGGGGATCAATGAACAAGCCATAACTCAAGAACCTAGCTAGATTTCATCTTCAAACTTTTAGGAAAACCTTTTCAGATGATTTCAAGGCCACTGTATAGCTCACATTTGTGCTACGTCCTCCCAATCCAACGTTCTGGTTTCTTTCCTTTTTTGATCGTTTTTGATCTACCCGTGAGGACTGAGTGAAATTTTAAAATCTCGAATTGTTTCTTCTTAACTCCTCTACAACCTTTAAAAGGCCGTTTTTCAAAATTCCATTTTATGTTCGAAGTGGTCCCTGTCAGTGCAGTGTAGCTGCGCGACTTTTCATTACCGACTATGCGCTCTTTGCTGTTCACATGGAGAGGTCCAGCTGTTTCTCCGATATCATCCTCTTCACAACTCTGACATGTGATGAGATAGGTGACACCCTAAACAGCCCAGTCTCCTTCCCTGCCCTGAAGTGAGAGAAAATGGTACAATCAGGGGTAGCGCAGACGCGATCATGAAGGCGATTTCTCACCCATTGAAGTCTCAATTTATTAGGCCACTGAATCAGAGCCACTGAAGTTTCTACTCCCGCTCTTGCGTGCCCTTTTTTAGATGACGCTGCTCACCTCATCCGAGACAAATGAAATTTGGAAGGAAACTCTATCGCCTTAAAGTCTGCGGCTGTGCGTGGGCCAGTTCATCTTGAAGTGAGGTTCCTATCCGTTGAGGTGCAGAAATGAGCTGACGAGTTTTTTGGACTCATTGCGTTCTTGATCGTTCGAACACACATTTACTGCGGTGCCGAACATGTTCCCTACAACTGCACTTTTTGTATGGGTGGGGTGGGCAGACCGACAGTGCACTAGTATGTTTTTGCTTGATGGTTTGCGATACCACTTTGTGATTTTCCTATCTCCCGATAGTTGAACTTGCTTACATATTTAGGAAAGGCAACCAGCCATTGCACGGTTTTTCTTGAGGAAGTCTTATGTATATGAACTGAGTGTTCATAAGGTCGGAACAGTGGTTGATTTACTTGTGCGTCGAGCAAATTATGAAACGGTCGTCAATGCAACGGCGGTAAAACAAGGACAGAAATTCAAGCACCGGTGTTTCGACCTTTGCCATGAAGGCGATCGCGAGCGTTTGTGCCAGCCGCTGTCCCTTATCCAGTCCCGTACAATACCCGCACTAATTTTTTCAAAAAACGCGCAAAAGTCGCGAAATCGCGACTTTTGCGACTTTTCGCCACAACACGGTTCAAAGTAACCCGATCGGAGAGCTAAGGGCATATTTGGAATCAGCATCGAGAGCTCTTCATTTTGAGCGCAAACATCTCTTAACAGGATCCCGTTAGAAGCGAGAATGGACTTGGCACATGTGAAGGGGAGGAAAAATTGACGATTCCGGATTGGGCTGACGCGATGCTTATTTGAAAGAGGATCATGAAGTAAAGTTGCAGGCCATGTCCCAGGTCGATCGGTCTCGTTTGAGCTGAGAACGGGACGTCGGTGGTGTTTTGTTCACTCGATTTTTCTGTCAACCCTACATGCCTTGTTTGCAGGTCAAGAAATGTGTGTGCTCAAAATGAAGAGCTCTCGATGCTGATTCCAAATATGCCCCTAGCTCCCCGAACGGGTCACTTTGAGCCGAGTTATGACGAAAAGTCGCGAATTCGCGACTTTTTTGAGTAAATTAGTGCGGGTATTGTATTTGAGAAAAAATAGTTCCCCGTCCACCTAAAAATATTGCAGTCGAGGCATTCTTCGAGGAGAACCATTTGGTTACGCACAGAGAGCCCATGAATCTTGATGTTGCTCTGATGGTGACTTAGTAGCTTGGAATTTGCCTCTATAGCGGAGTCATTGCTAACGTTGGTGTATAGAGCTGTAACATCGAGAGACTGAAGAACAATTCTTGCTCAAATGCGCGAAACGCAGGTGGTCAAGAAAGCTTGGGCTAGTCAGGTGCGCTGGTGTGAAAGGCAGGAGTTGGCTGAGAACCGAATATAGGAACCCTGCGATTCGTTCCGTTGGACCACCCACACAACGCAGGCGAGCATCAAGGATAAAATGGTAAGGTACAAGCTCTGGATGAAGATCAGGACTGTGATGGGTACTTCACAGTGAAGCGTGATCCCAAAAAGGTTGTCTCAGTGATAAACGCAAATCACCACTAAAAGCTCTACCCTAGACATACGGAATGACGAGAAGTCTGTTTTTTTAATGGGCTAAAGCGTAAAACTGCTCCGCTCATGGCTTGCGACATGTTAGTGTTGTCAATATAGCCAACCGCACTGTTCTCCAAAGCCTAGTCGATGTTTTGTAAAGGTGGCTGGGGCACCTTAATGCCATAGCAAAAGAGTCTCCTCATCCTCCTATTCACGTTGTATTGATTTCTCGATCTCGAGAAGGCATTTGACCGCGTCCCGCATCCCATATGGATGTCGCTGAGATCTCATGGAGTACCACAAGAGTACAAGGAAGCGATGGAAGAAGATGCTGTAAGCGAACCCGACAAGTGTGGCTAGATGCGCTGCTGGAACAGACGCTTCCTTTCCTGTTTGAAATTGATCCCATCAAGGATCGACCCTCTCACCATTGCTGTTCATACTTTGCATGGACGAAAAATTCGGGAGATACATACAGCTGGACAGGGGCCAGAAATTAGAAGATGGTTTGCTCAAAATTGATGGCATATACTCCAAGCAAAGCTTGGAACACCTCGGCTCAAGGATCACAGCTGCTGGTGACATTACGTCAGATGCCCACTGCACTGTGAACGCCGTGAGATAAAATCATTTCACCCCGTCTCAAATCGAAACTTCACAGAAATGTTGTGAGACATGTCGCTCTCTACTTCTGCGAATGCCTGCCAACTACAAAGCTTTTCCGAATAACCCCCGTTCAGAAATTTTGAGTCAATTCTGAGACTTTGACCCAACTACCGTATACCCACCGTAATCTACCGTAATCTGTCGAAAATCGATAAACTGACCTCAGATTCGTTATGAGCACTGCACAGAACTCGCACGCCATGTGAGAGACAGGGTTACAAATGATATTCACCTTCGGTGTAGCACCAATAAATGTAAACATGAAAAAAGCCTGTCTCAAATGGTTTGCACCTTTTCAACGAGGAGGCGCAAGTTCCGTTGCCAGGCGTGCGCTCAATATGGAGGTGGCTGGTGTTAGGCTCCGAGGTACACCCACATAAAACGCGCTGGCCAGACCGAATTAAGCAGATATGATTTGAAGGCACAGTACACCATTGAAAACCCTGAAAGACTACTGAAATTTCCCCCTCATCTCGAAGACGGTCCCATGCTTATTTTAATGATACCTCTAGAATTGCAGGGACGAAACCATGGTTTTCTTCACGATAAATCTGATTTTTGAGCTTGCAGTGTGAAACTACGCTGGCAGATGCTGGAAAAGGTAGGATCGAAGAAAGCAGGTTTTACGGGCCCGAAATCGATGAAAACGGCAGCGAAGTGAAGAGTTTGTCAGCCCAGCACGCCTGCTTAGCCCGCCCCGCCTTCCCCTCATCCTGAAAAGATTGTAGCGCCGCGGACGTTTTCAATGGCAAATTGCCAATGAACTCCCCCACGTCCAGCTCCATCGATTCGCGCACATTTCGCCATAAGGGCGCGCCTGCGGAAACTAGCAGAGCGCGTAAGCTTGTTTGCGTCCTGGACCTGTACGTACGTGAGAAACCGCTAATTGGGGTTTTTTTGAAAGCTTATCTTTGCTGTGTCTTCGCCTTTCAATAGCTCATGCTCAGTGTTGGATTTCAACGACGGCCGTCCCCTCTCCCACCGTCTGCACTGCTGATTGATCGGCGCAGTGCTTGCTGCCAGCCGGTGCGGCCCCTTTCGTAGTCGATGGCGGTGGGGACGTTTCGCATGCTCGTCTGAGAGCGGCGAACGCGATGGCCGCCTACCAAGCACGCCGGCCGCATGGGCCGCCATTCTCATTCGGACGCACCTTACCATGCCATTTAGGCGGCTAAACCTACCTTAGTATCTCGAAAATCGACAAATGGACATTAAATTCGTGTCCACCACCCCGAATAACCCCCGCATACAAATTTTGAGTCAAATCTTATACTTTGACCGAACTACTATATACCCACCGTAATCTACCGTAATCTGTCAAAAATGGATAAACGGACCTCAGGTTCGTGTTCAGCACTCTAAATATGTCATCCCCAGAGGAACTTTTTGAGCAGTATCTATCCAAGCACTACGAAAATAGTCAAAAGTCGCGATTTGCCATCATATTTTACGATGGGAAGCTTTGAACGAATCGAGTCGAAAACTTCGGAAAATCGACAAATAAGCCCCAGATTCGTGATCAGCGTCCCAAATGACCCATCTAGGAAAATTTTAAGTTAAATCTGGAACATTTCTCAAAACGCTTTCAGAGCCTTGCAATTGGTAGAAATAAACGCCAAACCGAAAATCCGTCTAAGTCCAAAACGCTACATATACAAAGTTTTGGAAATGTGCCTTCACCAAAACTTTGCTCAGGCTGGTAATTTTGGGAGTTGAACACGATTATGAGGTCTGCTCCCAGATCTTTTCAAATATTGATGCGCGTTTTGGAAGGTACATTAGGTAAAAAAATCTTGCAAAAAACGCATATAACTTTTTTTCAGACAGCTGCGAAGATCACAATCGGATTCTACGTCACAAACGGTTGTAGAGAAGTACATTTCATTCAAAATGGCCGGGCTGACTAATAGTAGTCTCCTTGTTAGACAGTTTGGGAATACGATTCATATAGATGCGTAATATGTTTGTCAATTCCGATCCAAACATACAGTTTGGTTGGAACACAAAAATATTCCAATCGCGATTTATGCAAGGTGGAAGTATATCATGAAACGCCCGAAAATTGAAAAAAAGTATTATAAAACAGTCCTTGGATAGGTGATATTCCGAAAACATGGATATAAAGGTTTTTCAACACCCTGAATCCGCTCATGGTGGTAGAAAAGGCTCAGCACAACTATGGAGAGCGATATCATCAAAATGTAGGGTGGAAGTATATAATGAAACGCACTGTAATAAGGAGCCACATGGCTGTGCTCCCCACTAGAAAGATGATGAATGCTATCGGTTAATTCTGGCACGCTATTTCAGAATCGAAAGTTGGATTTTGCTACGGATACTTCTCAACAAAGTTATAGTGGTTTTCCAATGTCGCGAGAATATAAGGGTACCCATCGGGCAATGTTTAGTGTAACCTTCAATTTTTTTTTCGTACTTGACTCATAATTGCAATGTGGTTGTTATATGGAGTGCTGCACACGAATCTGGGGGTACTTGATTTCTGTCCGTAATTATTCGATGTCTATCCCATTGCAACCGGTTTCTATCCGGTGGTTTTCGTCCGAAATTCATCCGGTTTTCATTCAAGTTTATCCGGCTCTCATTCAATTTTGCTCTTATCGATGTTCCATTTCTATCCGATTTTTGATGCGATCGTCTAGTCGGATCCTGTGATTTTTCATTCTCTTTATCTCGGACATTTCGAATATCGTGCTTTTTCGTCTGACCGGATGTTGGATCTAACCGAAATTGCCATTATGTTGCCGGATCGGATTCCGAATATTTTTTATTTGGCCGGATGATCCGACCAGATATCCGAAAGCGACTCGAATAGATGGAGTGCATAATGACCAGGGCTGTGCGGAAATCTTTTTCAAAATTTTCGGAAACGGAAACGGAAGAAAAATGGTCAAAAAACGCCGGAAACGGAAATCCGGAAACGGAAACGGAAGAGACCGAAAAAAATATTTGTTGTCGCATTCTCACGCTTCATCTCTGCTTATTGCTTGCAGCTCACATTCAATAACCAATGATTTCAAGCAATAAACTATTACTTATTCAAAATAAAGTCACTACGAGGCATTCAACGATTTCGAAGTCTCGCTTCTGGAAATCCGAAAAGGCACTCTCGAAAATACTTATTATATGTAGCAGCCCTTCGAAATAGTGTACAGAAGGGGTGTGCGGTAATAGCCGTTTGCTGATTGCAGTTTGCTAGCCGTCTTGGGTTTGCCGTTGCCGTTTGCTGAAATTTTATTTTTCAATGCCGCACACCTCTGAGGTACAGGCTGTCCCCCAGAAAGCAGTCCAAGCGGCACTAGGTGCCATTCAAGGCTGATCAGATGTCAATTTTTAGATAATCAGTGAACAGCGACTACTCAGGCGCCTCTCGGCCCCGAGCCGCCTGACAGTTCGGCTCGTTCTCCCAATCTGCGGGTCGCCTTTTGTTGCTGTTCGGACCACTGCTGCCGCTTTCCGGGCCACTGCTGTTGCTGTCCGGGGTTTTCCAGTTGGCCCAAACGGCAACAGCACTGGCGCGGACATTGGAAGAAATAGCCGAACTGTTAGGTGGCTCTAATTCCTGTTCTTTGCGGCTCGGGGCCGAGAATCGCCTTAGTGCTTTCTCTTCTTTCCAACCATATTTGCCTATTGGAGTGGATACCAATCGATTGGATTTGAAAAATGAAATAAACTGCTTGGCGAGATGGGAAAATTCTCTTATGATCTGCGTCAAACGAGCCTCTCCTATGCCCATGGTCACCTCCACCTGTCTCGGCCGAGACTTCTTTTTGGAAGACAGTCTGCACGTGCAAAAACAACTATTTCGATTTTTGTTGCTGACGCGGCGGTAAACAAGCGAAGAAGTGGAATTAAGTAGAAAAGCTTCAGGAAACCATTGAATTTCAGAGAAAAAACTACATACATATTTTCGAAAATAATTCTCAAAAAGCGTATAGATTTGTGCCATGCCCATTTCGTGTCATAATTTTATTGGGTTCCAATCTCAGGCACCCAAACTTCGTGAATGATCTCAGCCACGCTCAGATACTCGCTTTACATGAGGTCGGATGTAGTTTTCAGCGTCTCTTGAAACCCTCAAAAATCCTTGCCTAGACCCACTATCATAGATCGTGTCGCACTAATTTATTCCGTTTCCGGGCCAAAAAACTCGGAAACGGAAGCGGAACGGAACAGCCTAAAAAACACCGGAAATACGGAAACGGAATCGGAAACGGAACTGTTCCGCACAGCCCTGATAATGACCAACTAATTTTCTGTCTGCAAGAGTGTTATCACTTACAAATCATCAATTTCATGGAACATCATACTCCTCTCACTGTGTAGGCGGTCTCCATGCTTCGGGCAATAAAATAGATAATACAGTTGATCGCTGAGAGTTAACATCTCTCATTTTATACGTAGGATTCTATTGAGTATCTAGATCTCCCTTTGCCTTTAAAGGCAGCATACACTCTCGGACACGTGTTTGAGATAACTACAGAAATAGAATGGTATGGCTCAAAATACAACGCCTACGCATTTTGAGTTAAAAACGACCCTCAATGACGCCAAACGAGTAAGAAGTTGGCCCCGTCCCTGCAACTGATCGCCCCTTGTATTTGCTGTTCTCCTCCAAAACAGGGTACTGGGCCATTCCCACCGTCGTCGATGAATGTGGCTTACTCGTTGTACTTACTGAACCACCCACAAACGTCGCCGACGGTAAAAATGACCCAGCACCCCTGTTTAGAAGGAGAATAGCAACTACAGGGGGCGGGGCCAACTTCTCACTCGTGTAGCGACATTGTGGATCGTTTTTGACGCTTCAAAATGCGTAGGCGTTGTTTTCTGAGCCATACCATTCTAATTCCGTAATTATCTCAACCACGTTCATGAGCTTGTATGCTGCCTTTAAAGGCAGTGTTCACGATAATCTTCAATTTTGAGATTATGCGCTATATCGATTAATTGACCGCCGGGTAGAACCAAAATAACGGAGAAACTGAGAAAAACGGACCAGAAGGTCACCAAATCCTTTACTCTCACCCCTCCACTTTACGCTCACAGGAACTGTTCGTTCTGACGATGAAAAATGTTGTGGACCCGTCCTTTGCCATTTTCTGCAATCTGTTGTTCCGTCGCTTCCTTCGGACCCTAACTAAAACTAATTTGCATAAAATATTTTTCCATTTTCGGCTGATCCCATTTTTCACCGGTCACAACCACCGGGAACATGTTCATCCAATCGGACAACTAGTCCACGCCAGAAAATAGTGCCACTGAAATACGGCGTTTTGATGCGTTTCTCGCCGTTTTTTCGTAATTCTGGTAACACTTGGAGGCCAACGCTTTGTTTTATGTGAAAAATTCGGAAATGAAAATCATCGTGAACACTGCCTTTAATCACTCACCTATTTACTGTGTGCGTTCCAGAACTGTTATTTAGTTGTTAGATTCACGCTGCTCATTCGCGTTTCTCCCGGTTTGTCCGTGAATCAATAGGCAAAAAGTTTTGTATAAGTAATTCTATTGCCATGGCAGGATGAGCTCTCCCTATGCCACAATCGTCGACAACCCGGACTTCCATCCGGCAATGTTCGCCGAGAAAATCGACCGAGCCCTTCGCGTAGATGACAAGGAAACCGTCATCAAAGTGATCACCTCAATCAGCAACAACCAGAGGCAAATGGCAAGTACTTCTCAATTGTAAAGCTCATTTTTAAATAAAATCCCATTGGGGACCGAACAATTGGTTTTATTTTCATTGTCGTGTCTCAGATCGCGTTCGCGGTTAGCCGCCGCAGCGAATAGAGTGTCAAGGCTAATGCTAGTGTAAAGTGCACTTAGCGGAGGAACATATGGGAAAAATTACTGGAGTTTAAAGTGACAATGTTGACGGATTGGCATAGAACCCAATAGGAATCCAATCATTTTTTTTTGTTCCGTGAGACTGATGTAAATGAAAACATTAAATCGTGCTCAGCGCGACGGAGAATCGTTCTCTCTGCATGCGTTTTTTCTGACAACACACCATTTGCAGGCCCTTCTTACTGTTCGCAAATGAGCCATTTGTTTGCAAATTGTAGATATACATATTTCCTCATCAAAAGGACAGGCGATGCGAGGCGACATTAGAGCAAGAGAGGGGAGCCCAAGTGCAGAAAAAAAGCTAGCTCGTCCAATACCTGCTTGCAGCGGCGACGAGAGCCCCAAAATACGATTAAAAAACACCAGTGAGTGATTGTGCTCAATCCGGCTCTTGCCCACCAATGCGAATTGAGTGGAAGCCATCAGGAGCTCCTGTGCCGAGAAAATCGACGTGTAGAATTCCTTGAAAAACCGCCTTGCACGTACCTAATTTCAACACTGCCGTCAGTTTCACTTCACTATGACGCACAGGGGTGAGGGGTCCAATTTTGGCACAACTTCTTACCAAGAACGGCGACAGGGAAGCCATGATCCAAATAGGACACGCTATTCTACTATTTTTCTCCCAAATGATCAGGTGCTTACCAGCCGCAGAGTAAGTATAAAAGACGCCCCATCTCATGAACAGCAAAGTCAGCCTTTCGGGGCCGATCTTGTAAAGGCAGGGTCCGACCAGAAATGTGATTTCGAGATTTCTGGGAGCGTAGGCGGCATGTATATCTAGGAAACGTGCGATAATCGCGGGGCAAATAACCGTCTTCTTTGGGTTGTTTCGGTCAATCACAAAAAACAACCTAATTACAAAAATGTCCTCGTTGTCCACGTTTCTGGCCATCGTCTGCGCTGTCTTCCCCGCGTCCCGAGGAAATTGTCTCCCTGCAGCGCCACGAATGCCGTGAGTGCGGTGACCAGGGGTGTGCGGCAAAGGAATTTCAAATTTCGGCAAACGGCAACGGCAACGGCGAACCCCAAAAATGACCGACAAACGGCAAAACGGCAAACGGCAAATTCTGTTTTGTTTTATAATACGCCAACATTCGCGAACAAGGGAGGGTTACCAACTTCAGATGGACTTTCGGGATGCAATTTTAATATGTTCTAGGGGGAGGACAGTGTTTCAGTATCCCATGCTCAGAATCTGCTGAATGCCTCAGGCAGTCCCTAAAAAGGTGAAAATCTGATCAAGGCCAGAACGGTTCGGCCGAAGCGAGTAGAGCCGATTTAACGATTGAATTACCTTGAGGTGTGTTCAGAATAGATTTAGAAAATTTTGGTGCTTTGATTCTATTTGGATCAGAAATTATGCATTGTTGCCCAAATTGTGATCTATTCTGAACATACACCAAGGTAAATCAATCGTCAAAGCAGCTCTACTCACTTCGGTAGAGCCGTTCTGGCCTTGTTCAAATTTGTATCTTTTTAGGACTGCCTGAGGCATTTAGCAGATTTTCAGTGTTGGATATTGGAACACTGTCCCCTCTTAGAACATATTAAAAGTGCATCCCGAAACTCCATCTGATGTAGGCAACCCTTCCTTGTTAGTCATGTCGTATTCCATGCAATATCTGCCACTTACTTTGAGTCTGACGTTTCAATAGCCTTTACAGGAAGGAACATCCTTTATATCAGAAGCTACTTCGAAGCCCCAGGTGATCGATAGTCAGTACCAAGATTAACAAGGCTGTAAGCTTCTCCATCGCCAGCGATAATTCTGTTAATACCTCTCCATTTGAAGTTTCCGTACAAACCAACGCTAGAGATTCAAAAGATGGGCGTCTTCTTAAGCAGTGCAAAGCGTAACAGGCCCGCAAAGGATTTTCTAAAAGGGGCCTGCGGCCAGCGCGTCCCAGCCGAGACGATCCATGGCAGATCAGCAAACCGTAAGCAAGCTTGGTGCGATGGGAGTTCGCGCCGGCCCAAAGACTGTGGACGATACTGGTATCATAATCAGATGCGAATAGAAGGGTGAATACGCGATGATTGGTCAGGATTGATGGCGAAATACAGTTCACACCGCGATCAGCGGCGCGCGGTTTAGGCTATAACCGGAGTCACAAGTATTACTGTTAGTAGCAAGTAGTAGGCTCAAGGATTCCAATTTCGCTCACTTCAAACTACGATTGAATGGTTACCCTTGTGAGGCTACAGGAATGGAGTCAGACCAGCCTAGTTGAATGCAGTGCTCACGGTAAAAGCAGCCTTCGAATTTTCAAATCAAGAGCTCCGAGGGGCATGTTGATCGAATGCGCAGAATGAGGACGTTTGACTGGTATACTCTGTTTATCTTGAATTGCACAAAACACGGTCCGCCAATAGTCCTCTAATCGACCCGCTAGTACCGTAGTGTACGTCCACGACGCGTTCTCGGCAGACCCGGGTGTACACCCGGTGTGCAGAGCAATCGATTCGTCAATGCCGTCACTCGGCTACCCACCCTGCCACCCGAGTCTGGCGAGAACGCGTCGTGGACGTACACTACGGTACTAGCGGGCCAATTAGAGGACTATTGGCGAACCGTGTTCTGTGCAATTCAAGATAAACAGAGTATACATGCGACGCGCGCGACGGAAGTCCGCTGCGCTCACTTCGTCGCTGGGGCGTCGCGTGCAGTGCGCTAGCCGGCTGGACTGCTCTTCGGCTCTTCCCTTTGTGCGTATTCGGCGTACAAGCTAGCACGAGGCCAATTGCAGCAACAATGTCGGCTAGAAACAAGCAATAAATGGCTTCATACGGTCCCAAAACTTGAATGTGTTTTACCCGCCCAACTTACCTCCCCTGTGGCTACCGAGGAAGTGGGTGGAGCGAGTACTCTACGTTCAAGTTTCGGGCCGTACATTGCTATTGGTTGCTCGTTTTGAGCCGGTTTCCCACACTGTTGTTGCAATGGGCCTCGAACCCTTCGATTTCTGGTGAAAATTTGAATGCCGTTTTAATCGTTGCCTTCAACGATTTTTCATTTTTTCATCTTTACACCATTTCCTAGCAAACCCAGCTCTGCCATTAAGTCAACCTTTCATATCAGCTAGTGATCTCGAAATCGAAGATTTCCTTGACCCACTACCTTTAATGACCGCTGTGAATATTGATCAACTTTTAAAGCCGGACAAAGTGTTTGTAGAATTGATAATTTTCCTGTCGCAATTATTAACATCAGCCAACCAACCGACGATAAGTGGGCCTATTTACTGTGCTTATCTGGGCCAAATTCCGGTCCGCAATTGCGTCCCGACCCGCTTTGCGGCCGCCCGCTCTCGAGTCAGAAGAGCTTCCAGCGCTGCAGCCGCCGATGTGGTGACTCTGGCTGGGTTTCGGAAGCTGGAAACTAAGAAAAATTGGAGAAAATTGTATAAAAAGTCACATCGAGTCGGCTTTGGCGCCGGAAACCCGACTGACTCGAGCGCGTGCGGCTGCAAAGCGTGTCGAGACGCAATTGCGGACCGGAATTTGGCCCAGATAAGCACAGTACACGAGTTCTCCACTGGTTCATATGTCCAGATAAGGCTGCTTTTGCGCTACAGCTTTGATATGACTTGGTTTTGTAATCTTAGAACTTGCAGTGATCGGTATGCCTCTGAAAAAAAGTTTTTTTACGATTTTGGCATTTGATGATTAAAAAAGACATCTGGAGGCTCCCAAACAATCTAGAACTCTAACGAACTCCTCTGATTACCCAGTCGAGATGTTGTCATAAGTTACTGATTGAATGGATAAAATTATACATTGAATGAACCAGAACCAGAAGCTGGAACTAGTCAAAATAATTATTTATAGCAGCTCCGAATCGGTGACCAATACACAGAGTGCGGTTAGGGAAATTTTGTTGTTTCAACGAATTTTTCCCGAAAATTTGCCGTTTTAGACGACAATTTCGGCAAACGGCAACGGCAACGGCAAACCCCAAAAATGGCCGGCAAACGGCAATCGGCAAACGGCGATTGCCGCACACCCCTGGCGGTGACCCCACCGCGTGGGAGAGGACGGCCACCCACAGAAATATCGATATTCGACATCCTGGTAATGCTGTGAAAACAACAATTCTCTTAGAAAGACCATTTTCTCAAGGAAAAAAAACAGCCGCTCATAGCTCACAAAACTTCTAGCTGGGTACCTAGTGTACTTGTTCCGAATCGAATAATCGGATGAGTATCCGACTGTTTCAGTCGGATAAAAAAGTCGACTTTTTATTCGAAAAGTCGGCTATTCGAAAAAGTTCGATATCCGACTATAGTCGAAAAGTCGAATATTCGAAAAAGTCCGATATCCGACCACAGTCGAAAAGTCGAATATTCGAAAAAGTCCGATATCCGACTACAGTAGAAAAGTCGATTATTCGAAAAAGTCCGATATTCGACTACAGTCGAAAAGTCGAATATTCGAAAGGGTTATATCCGACTACAGTCAAAACGTCGGATATTAGAATACTTCGAAATCCGAATTTTGTCCCAAAGTCGGATCTTGCAACCTCGCTACAAAAAAACTGCTTGTCAATTACTTTCCTCGAAAATAATTACGCTCATCCGGGAATCTGTATTTGATTTTAGTTATTATTTAAACACAATTTTTATTTATATTTGCTTTTGGAAGAAACTTTGTGGGTGTAGGTCAGATGGGAGCAATTTTGTAAGGAACCTTATTGACAGACTTCTGCTATTTGTTGGACGACTACGGTACGTGTCCAAACTATAGAGGCACCATATTTTCGTGCGACCGATGGATCTTTCTGGGCACCCTTATGTGCATCTGTCAAGTTTTCCTTTCGTATTCAACAGCTCACAACTCTGCCATGGGTAGCAAAGTGCCTTCAAGGAAGCGGCCTGTTACGCTCTTTAATTCCGTAGTGCAAGAATTTTCGGGTCCTCGCGACGCTCGCTAAAGCCCGCTTATACTGCATCAAAGGTGTAAAGGTGCAAGCTCTAAGCATACTCCACGCAAAAACAAAGGCGAAATTCTCTATTTCGATCTCGCTGTCGCTAAGCCCGTGAATTCTGGCCTTAATTGTTGCGAGAATTTATGGACCAGGGTTGGGCAGGCTTGCGACCGGTCGCAACGGGGGAGGTTGTAAAAAATCCGGTAATTTTTGAACAAAAAATGAAAATTTGAGGGGGGGTGGGCTCGTGAAATTTTCGGAAAAAATGGCGTTTAGCTTCCAACCACTTGGAAAGGTAGAATGAGGTAGGAGTAGTAAATCGCGTAGTAAGTAAGTGATAAGTAAATTCATTTCTTTTTCAATTTTTTTCACAAGCCTATCCATGAAAAATAGCCGTTGCGTCGGTAATTCCCGGGTTGTAAGTGTGGCTCAACGCCGGTCCCAACGAGGGTTGGCTTAAAAAAGAAATAATTCTGCGAAGGTGGCGAGTTATGTGGACTTCAAGATGTCAAATTAAAGAGATTTAGTACTAAATATAGGGGCCACGATTTTAGTCAAGAAATTTTTTTCATCCAAAGAAGGGGGGGGGGGGAGTTTGTAAAAATTTTGTTCCACAGAGGGGTCGTAAAATTTTGGTCACCGGCCGCAACGGCCTGCTCAACCATGTTATGGGCTTAGCGACAGCCTGTGTTGAACAGCGATCTCATCACGCGTTGGCTACGCTGAACGCATGGATGCCGTTCGTAGCGCTGGTCCAGTCCTCTCGCAAATCGATTACTCGATACTCTGTGGCTGATTGTGGAGGGTGTCCCCGAACCGCTCTGCCAAACGGTACTTTTGACCGCGGGGACCAGGAATGTGCGGCGGTTGCCGTTTTCCGTTTGTCGTTTGCCGGCCATTTTCGGGACTTTTTTGCCGTCTGTCGTTTGCCGAAATTTTTGTGATTTTTCCGGCAAAACTCGGCAAAACATTGGAAGAAAACGCCACCTGTGCTCGCGACCATGTGGGCAGAATGGGTAATCCGTGACCATATTCATGAAACTACGGGAGCCTCCCAGGATGGTACGAAGTTCGTCCGCCGCATACATCGGATGGTTCTAAAAACCTTTCGGGGAAGCTCCCGTAGTTTCATGAATACGGCCGCCGATTATCCGTTGTTTGCCTAACCGTTATCCCGAGTTTTGACTTATCTGGGGTGGTAGTAAATGGGTTTGAAAACGAGAGTTAACTCGCGGTAAGTTCGCGGTAAACTGCAGCGAGCTGTTTATTTGACGATTTTTAGGAAAGGTACCAGACATTGCTGAAACCACGTTGTGAGCCACTAGCGTTTAGAGCCCATAGTGTAAAAAAATGCCCCAAAAAGTGGTTCATTCCGTCTTTTTCGGAAAAACATTGATTCAGAAAAAAAAATTCCGAAGATTTTCTGAACTTTTCTCAGCCCGCGGTAAGTTCGCGCAGAACTGCACTTTGACACGAGCTGACAGAGAAATCGGAAATAGTGTGTGAATGAGGAGAAAGATGGATAGCTTCCGAAAAAGTTCTCCGGGAGACTTTTTCGAAAGCTATCCATCTTTTTCATTATTCATATACTAATTCCATTTCCTCTGCCATGTAGATATTCCAACTCCAATGTGGTGCTTTAGTTTATGTTTCGACAGATTTTGGTATAGCTAAAAGCAGCCGGAAGCACTTCTGCGACAAAAAAGCATTTTTACGATACACGTGGGCAAGGACTCTTGAAAAGTATGCCGCGGCACTGCCAGGAAAGTACCGCGACTCTGGACTGTGCCGCGATAGTTCCACGGTAGTACCGCAGCAGCTCCGTGATAATTACTGTGCCGCGGAGATTCTGTTGCAGTGTCTTGAGTGTCGACAACGCCGCGACATTGCCGTGACAGTACCGCGGAAGTTCCGTACTGGAATCGTACAAACTCCGCAAGGATGCATCAGCGAACCCGCGTCGATTACAATTTACTGTTATGTGTGGTAGAACAGGATCGTTGCTGGTTAAATAGCCCCAATTTGACGTACATTCCGTATCTCCTAGGTCGCAATAACGGGGATACACTCTGTCCCTATCAGACAGAAGAAGTAAGCGCCGCAGGTGTGTATTTTTGTTCGTAGGCCCACCCACTTGTATTATGACTCATTTCATATGAGTTACTCGCAGTCGGTCCTATTTTTGTGAGAGCGCAGCCACCGATCGCGGAGCCGCAGCGACACCACCGCGGAGCCGCAGCAGCACCACCGCGGAGCGGCACCATCGCGGGGCCGCAACGGCACCATCGCGGAGCCGCAGCGGCACTATCGCGAGGCCGCCACGACATTGCCGCTGCGACTCGGCGATAGTGCCGCTTCGGTGTCTGTAGGAGCTGAAGCCGCTTCCTTGCTAAGCCGCAGCTGCGAATTCGTTGATTTCCATGAGGTCCCATATGTCTTGTTTTTGTTCATCTGATGCCTTGGAATGGAACTACTCATTCGAAATGAAATCATTAGAATGTTGACATAAGTACTGGAAAAAAGGAAACTATTAAAGCGGCACATTTGAATAATTTATGGGTCAATATAAGGGATGAGTTTTTTTGCCGTTTGTCGGCCGTTTTTGAGATTTTCTTGCCGATTGCCGTTTGCCGAAATCTCAAAATCGTTTGCCGCACATCCCTGGCGGGGACGCTGCAGGCCGTGGGAAGTAACGGCAGTGCGGTCGATCGCAGCGGAGATCGCCCTATAGTACTGATCAGGACAGGGTGGATCGATCAAGGCGAGAATCTCCCACTCCTTTTCCAGCATTCTCGGCAAGAATTTCCGTAGTTCTTGAAGGTGACGTAGCTAAAATTCCACCAACTGGGGCTAATATGTCCGTAGTTTACGTAAATAAAATTAGACTAGATACCTCAAAAACCCTGAGAATCTCATGTACAGTTGACCGCAATGTTAAAAGGACATGGTGCGGTTGCGGACTCGCACTGAATTGCGGTAGAATCTGGCACTTTGGCAGATTTCGTCATTGATCGGCGCCAACCGTCGTATCTCTGCTCACGAGAATATCAGCTGTGGCGCCGATCGATGACGAAATCTGGGAGAGTGCCAGATTCTACCGTAGTTTTAGTGCGAGTCCGCAACCGCACCATGTCCCTTTAACATTGCTGTCAACTGTACTCGTGTGAGGCATTTCGCGACTCGTCGGCAGAGAGCTGATTCTCCCAGGAAGAATTATTTCTAGCAACTTTTTTGAAACTTCTATGTTTTTACGTTGTTCCCAAACTGTAGAGGCACTTGTCTTTACGGTAGTAGAACTCTGAATATGTGACATTTCATAGCAAATCAAAATGTGATAGGCTCTCTACCGTAATAATCAACCTCAAAAACAAGGTTACATATAGAATCAACCTAATTTCTTTACAGGAAAATCGGACAGCTCTGACTGATCGGCTAACGTATTCATTGCGAACTGCCTTTTTCACATCTAAATTGAAGAAAATATCACGCTAGCAGCATATTACTACGGAAACTCCGCCAGATATAAGCTCTCACTACGAAACCTGTGGCAAATAAGGCACGCCTAAACATCCGCCAAGCAGCCATATCGGTCTGATTTTAGTTTGAAAAGTGATGCTTTAATCTGTCAGAACGCCCGCGAGTGGATGAGTGAGAAATCGACGTGTTTTCATGTAAAAAAAACAGTTACTTGCACTTAAATTTTTTTCATAGTCGGATAGAATAGTCGCCTTTTTATTCGAAAAGTCGAATATTCGAAAAAGTCTCATATCCGACTACAGTCGAAAGTCGAATATTCGAAAAAGTGCGATATCCGACTACAGTAGAAAGTCGAATATTCGAAGAAGTGCGATATCCGACTACAGTCGAAAAGTCGAATATTCGAAAAAGTGCGATATCCGACTATAGTCGAAAAGTCGAATATTCGAAAAAGTCCGATATCCGACTACAGTCGAAAAGTCGAATATTCGAAAAAGTGCGATATCCGACTATAATCGAAAAGTCGAATATTCGAAAAAGTGCGATATCCGACTATAGTCGAAAAGTCGAATATTTGAAAAAGTCCGATATCCGACTACAGTCGAAAAGTCGAATATTCGAAAAAGTGCGATATCCGACTATAATCGAAAAGTCGAATATTCGAAAAAGTGCGATATCCGACTATAGTCGAAAAGTCGAATATTCGAAGAAGGGCGATATCCGACCACAGTCGAAAGTCCAATATTCGGAAAAGTGCGATATCCGACTATAGTCGAAAAGTCGAATATTCGAAAAAGTACGATATCTGACTATAGTCGAAAAGTCGGATATTCGAAATGAATTTCATTTGGAACAAGTATAGTACCTAGTCCGATGTCGACTTATCGAACCTAAATCTTGGAAAAGTCTAAATATAACTCCAGCAACGATGTTTCATCTTTGAGTGAGTTACCTCCATTGCCCACAGCGAGGGAAGCTTCCTCATTGTGGCCATCAGGGATGAGCGGAGTTCCGCGTTTCGCGTTCCGAAACCCGCAGTTTCGCCCCTTTCTGGCATTCCGCGTTCCGCATTCCGAAAACCGCAGAAAACGCTGCGAGTACGAAAATATCGGGTCATCTGGGAACTAAGAAAACATCAGAGGATTTCTGAATTATTCCGCGTTTCGCGTTCCGAAGACCGCATTTCCGCGCATTTTCAGGCGTTTCGCGCCCGATTTCCGAAACCCGAGAAAAAAATTTCTGTCCCGAAACCCGAAAACCGATTTCCGAAGTTTCATATTTTTATTTCGCTCAACCCCGGTGGCCATGGACGGTATAACGTCCGTGCCATAGACTGCGGCTGGCTTGGCCACGTGCTCCTGCTACACGACGAGGTGCTGGTATGACAACGACACGCACCCGGCAAAGGTTTTTGACATTCGCAGCAGAAGGACGTACAGCTGGCTGCTAAGAAGAGGAGCTTCTCAACTCGAAAAGGCGCCATGGTCGAGAGCGCATAATGGCCGACTCAAGCCCACAGTGCCTGAACTGGAGGGTCTGATCTAAGAAAACCCGCATGAAAAGTTGAAGCATTTTTCCTAGGCCAGAAAATGCGGTATTTCTTCGTTTCGTTCGATTTTAATAAAGGAGGAGGTGACCGCAAAGTAAAGTCGTGCTGGTTCTTCAGGTGGTGAAAAAACCCTAAACGGTTTTGGCGCTGCACTTCGGGCCGTAAGGTTCTATTTACGTGTCCATCTCAAAAAAGATCCCGGACGTGTGGCTCCCTCTAACAAAATCCGCAGCTTTGCTGGATCCACTATCTGTTACCACTCACTACCTGGCAGCTTGGGGACCATGAATCAACACTACTCGCTTAGAATTTTTATAGCGTGAAAAGATGAATACACTAATTGTCATTTGTACAGGTGCTCCTTGAATTTCGAACGAATAAGTAACAAAAAAGTGATTTTTTTTTCAGCTGCATGCGCCGTACAAACTCAAATATGGCAAAGAGTTGATGGATGTTTTGGGTAAGAAACTCGGTGGCGATCTAGAGAAAACTATTTTCGCCCTTATGGACACTCCACTCGAATTCGATCTCAAGCAACTGAAACAAGCGATGAAGGTAGTGGTTGAGCACTTTATACTTTATTTATTATTGGCTCAGTGTTCCCAAGTACAAGATGTAGATGAGATTCTTGCCCCAATAAATAGACTCCCAGCATTTTGTTCAGGGTCTGGGAACTGATGAAGGTGTTTTGATAGAAATCTTGTGCTCTCGGACAACCGATCAACTGCAAGTTATTCGTGAGGCATACGAGAGGGAGAACAAAAAATCTCTTGACGAACAGGTGAGAATTTTGTTGTGATTCCGGTTGCAAAAAAATCTCTCTCTCAAAGAAACACGGCTCCTCATACAAATAAATCGCAGATTGATAGAATGGGTGAGGGCTGCGAAAGAGAACAGGATATCAATGATGAGCTAAAGTGCATGAGTATAATCAAAACGTTCTTACGGGTGCAAACACTGCAAACTGTATTGACTGTAGAGGCAGATTATTTCGTGTGCTCCTCAATGTTAAAGGCTGTTTTCACGATAAGACGGTTTTTGAGTTCTCACCGGAAATCGAATTTATGGACCCATCGCAACAATAATGGCGAAAGAGCAGCTAAAAGCGCGCCATAATTAGCCCTATATGGTCCTCAATCTTGCATTAGCTATGCTCTGCCCGCCCACTTCCTCGCTGGCCTCGCTGGCCGTTGAGAGAGTGGGCGGGGCGGGTATTACACAACCAAGTCTGAGGCCCCTCTAGGGCTATCTGTGGTTTGTTTCAAGCCGTTCTTTCGAGATCGTTTTTACAATAAACGCCGGTACATTCAACTTCCGGTGGAAAGCCGAATGGCAGAATCACTGCGCATCATGACGTATAAAAGAACATTCTAAGAATAAGAATCGCAACGATCTTACCTGGTGGCCAGGCCTTCAGGCCAGCTGTTCAGGCCAGTTTTGCGGCGATTCTATAGGCCAAACGCCATCTCATGCTAATGCCTGTGTTTCAGGTTTGAAGAAGGCGCTAAGCGCCGAAAGCTCACCTGTGAAGAAGTTTAATAATTTTGGAAAGTTTCACTTTTGAAGACTTTTGAATCTTTTGAAACTTTCAATAAGTTTCGCAGCCTCCATTGTACAAACATTGTGAATTCCGGTCGAAACTCAAGGACCGTTGTTATCCTTAACACTGCTTTTAAGCTCGGCCTGTTGACTTTGTCTGTCCATCTATACCAATACGCAGCCGGCACGGACCGTATTGATACTTTGTGTTCCTTGTTGTGCGTTGGCGCAAACTAGGTGCGTATATGTTGAAACACACGTGCGCCGGGTAAGGAACGCAAAGTATCAGTACGTTCCATGCCGACTGTAAGAAAAAAGTGGCCTTTATAGGTCAAATTGTCTTGAGGCAATTATGCAGGGGATATCTTCAAGAGCATGGTACGCGCAAAAAAATCGTTTTTTTTGTTTTTTCTACCAGGCAGGCCCTCGTGGTACAAGATTATACCAAAGGAGCCCCACATAACCCCTAGCTCTCGATAAAAAAAATGTTCTCGAACCCTTTTGTTTCGTTGTGTTCGCTGCATTACGACAGAAGCTTTTTTTTAAATGGCGGAAGTGGTTCTGCGCATTAAAGGCAGCGTACACGATAATTTTTTTCGATTTCCAGATTATTCGCTAAATCGATTGTTTGGCTCCTTGAACCCCCCCCCTTTGAAATGAAATGACGAAGAAATCGAGAAAAACGCACCAGAAAGGCACGAAACCTTTGCGTTGCGATAACGGAATCTTTCGTGCGCCCATGTCGGCTTTCTGTTGCTCCGTTTTTTCCTCCGGACCCTAACTAATACTGTTTCCATTTTCGATTATTCCGATTTTTCACCGGTGAGAACCACGGTGAACATGTTTATCCAACCGGACAACTACAATACCGCCCGTGACTTCGGGAAAAACGGCGTTTTCGGCGTTTTTTTTTTCGCCGAAAAGCGCCGCTTTGTCATAACTCCGATCAAAGTGGTCCGTTTCGGTTGCTAGAGGCATATTTAGAATCAGCATGGAGAGCTCTTCATTTTGAGCTCACACATGTCTTACCCTGCAAGCAAGGCATATAAGGTTAACAAAATCAATCGAGTGTACGAAAACTCAAGCCAGATGTCTAATTAGTGTAATTATTTGACTTCATATGAACCGTACAGATCAAGGACGAGTTATATGCAAGTATTTGATACCAACTTATTGACGTGGCGAAAGTAAAAGTTAATGTTTAACATCCGTTTCCTCACCCCTGCAGACACAGTCATCGTTCTTCCCTCGGGCTCAAAATGCCCGTGGTTGCAACTGCAATCAGTGTAGACTCTTTTAGAGCAGAAAACATGTCTGAAGGCATTTCCCGCTGAGCGCCACCCCGATGATTTTGTTTTCGAAAAACGACCCCAGATCACCGACATCCCGTTCTCGGCTTGAACGGGACCAATCGACCTGAGACTCGGCTTACAACTTTACTTTCTGATCTTCTTTCAGATGGAAGCTGCGACAGCCCAATCCGGAAAACTTGATTTTTTACCTCTTTAAGGTGTTGTAAAACAGCGTTTTCTCGCCGGTTCGACGCCCCGGCAGACACAATCATCGTCCTTCCCTTGGGCTCAAAATGCCTGCGATCACACTTGCGCTAAGTCCTGCGACTTCTTTAAAACAAAAATAACACGTCTGAAAAAAAAATTTAAAACAAAAATACCACCGTCAACATGTTCATCCAATCGGACAATTAGTTCAGGCCAGAGAATAATGTCACTGAAATAGGACGTTTTAGTGCGTTGCTCGCCGTGCATTCGCAATTTTGGTAGCATTTGGTAGACAACGCATTGTTTTGGGTGGAGAACTCAAGAACGAAAATCATCGTGAACACTGCCTTCAAACCTTTTGCGGGTGCGCGATAGGTCGAGATAATCTCCAACAAGGCCAAGCTGCACAGTCCTGCTCCTACATATTAGCTTGTCACCCTTAATTTATCTGAGGATCAGCCCCGAATGCGTCGACGACAAGGATGACAGAAAGGGTATCATTGCATAGGCGTTTGCCTTTATATCTCAGGTCAAGGATAAGCCATCACGAAGACACGAGGAAGGCGCCAACATGTCCCAACGCCTTCTTAGCAGGGATGTGCGCCAAACGATTTTGAGATTTCGGCAATCAGCAAGAAAACCCCAAAAACGGCCGGCAAATGGCAATCGGCAAACGGCAAAAAACCTCTTCCCTTAGATTGGCTCAAAAGTTATTCACATGTGCCGCTCTACTTCTTTTTCCTTTTCTTCCAATACTTATGTCAACATTCTAATCATTCTAATTCAAGGGAGTAGTTTCATTTCAAGACATCAGATGAACGAAAACAAGACATAGAGAGACCTCGTGGAAATCAAAGATATGGCAGATGTTATGTGTACCGTCAAACAGAGTATGATACAAAATCACTCGCCTGACGTTTTGGCGTCTTCGCCTTCTTCAGAGCCTGGAAATTTGAGAGCATTTGGAAAAACTACTCGATCAAGCGTCATTTCATCCAACAGAATCACCTTTAGTGAGAGGCCGGACCACCCACGACGCGAAGAGGTTAGGAAAAAACAGACCAACCTCAGACTGTGAGCCGACCAGCTCAACGAGTCACTCTCAGATGTAGACAAACGCAGGGGATGAGCCTCGCGCCTGGGGCCCCCTCATATATGGTAGCGACCTGCTTTAAAGCCACAGTCCAAGCTCAAAACTGAATTTTTGTTTTTCTGCCTATCTTAGAGAAAACTCCACGGCGATCACAATGGTGTCTCCAGAATCGCTCAGAACTAACTGCGAACTGAGTTACGGCTCCTCAAAAATTTCGAATTTGAACTGGTAGAAGTTCGCGGACGAGTTGTCTCGAGCCTGTATTTTCTCGTTTTTCGCAGCCATCATTCTGAAGCAGGTCACCATATAAAGCCACACCAAAAACAAAAGGAAGAACATAGATTTTAAATAAAATCATTCGCGCGTCTCTCCCCTGTTGAGGTCGGAAACCTGCCAGTGGGCGTTGCCCATTTTTTCTTTCAAGGGGGCGTGGTCGACTTTTTCCTAGCCATTTCTCGCTTATTTGAGCGAAATGAGATTTCGCGCTTGGCAGGGCTGCTATAGAGGGCGACCGGACCAAAATATCAAAAATTACCTCTGAGGTTGGACTGTGCCTTTAAGGGACCACCTGGGGCAACTGATTAAGGTGACAAAGCTCGCAGAAGTCCATGTAAGGCGCCAAATTTTGAGTAATTGCGACGCACTCCTCCCTGCGATTGATTTTGGATTCCTTGCAGCGATTCAAAATGCCTCGAGCGTTCTGCGGGCAGAAATGTCAGCCTCGCGCGCTAAGATAATTACCGTGATTTGAAATAGCGCATCGCCATGTATGCGGACGCGGTGGTCTCCTAAAGGCGTGGCAGTGTTATTAAAGGCAGTGTTTACGATGATCATCCTTGTTGACTTTCCCCAGTAAAATGATAGGGGAGAATAATCCTAGGCTTCCAGTGTCGAAAGAACGGTAGAAAACGAGCCAGGAGTGGCAAAATAACGGCTGCAAACAAGCGTTTTGGTGCCCCAGACACGCCCCGGGCCCCAGATCCGCCCCTCGAAAGGAACAAATGAAGACTCGGATTATAGGAATGATCAAGTGAAGGAAGTGCTGATAAGTGAGCTGATCGCTTCATTGCATTGATTGGTATCATCCTTCAAGCGGTCAATTCCTCTACGCTCAAAAATCAACGTAAACAAGAGAGGGCCTATTTTTGCTCAAAAACGCGTCTTTCGTGTCCTCTTAGAGCACGCCTTGCTATATAGGGCACCAGACCTTCCGTAAACCGTGGATATCGGAAGTGAAATTTATCGTGAACACTGCCTGTGAAGGCAGCATACACGCTCGTAAACGTATTTGAGATTACTACGGAAATAGCATCGTATGGCTCATAACACAACGCCTATGCATTTTGAAGCGTCAAAACGAGCCACAATGTCGTTACAGGAATAGCAAGATTGCCCCCGCCCGTATTTTCACGCCCCCTGTATTTGGCCTTTTCTTGCAACGCAAAGTTGCAGGGTCATCTTCACAGTCGGTACTGTTGGTGGATTGCCTAACAAGTGAACCACACACGTCACTGCCGGCGAAGATGGCCCAGCAACCCTGCGTTGGAGGAAAAGGGCAAATATAGGGGGCGTGAAAATACGGGCGGCGCCAATCTTGCTACTCTTGAATCGGCATTGTGGGTCGTTTTTGACACTTGAAAATGCATAGGCATGATGTTGTAAGTCATACCTTTCGATTCACGTTTATATCCCAACCACGTTTACGAGCGTGTATGCTGCCTTCAAGACCGCAGAGGTGCTCTTTTATTCTAGGACAGAGTGGTCTGCCCGTCTCATCAATGTAGCCTTCCCTGCAAGGTTGACATGAAATGAGGTACACAACCCCAGACAGGGTTCGGCACGAGGTGTGGACAAGGCTAAATTTTCTCAGACCCCTCCCTCTAAAAGCAAATTTTTGACGATTTTCTCAGACCCCCTCCCAGAAGCGTTAATAGGTCAAATTTTTGGCGATTTTCTCGGACCTCCTCCCAGGAATGTTAGTTGTCTGTTTTCGTAGTACATTAACATTGAAATAGATCACGGACGAGGCTTTTCTTGACGGATTACATGAAGTTGCCTTCGTTTTTGAAAAACTTAGCTAAAGTAAGGGTTTTGATTATAGTGAAGGCTCTCCTAATGTTGAATATAAGATACATAGGTTCGAACGTGTATCCAGAAATTATGAATGATTCCGGGTAGGAAGCTAAGGTATATATGTGGTGGAAAAGAAGCGTGGAGAAGATGAAGTGATTGGCTAAAGTCAAGAATACTGGATGTTCTGAAGAAATATATGCGTTTTCGAATTAATATGAGTTCGTAAATTTATTCTGCAAGTCCAAGAATAACATGTCACGCCAGATGCATGGACATCTGGTTCGAAAGAGCGTCATCCGATCTGGTTACGTTGCGAATTTTATTCTCCGAAACCCACTCATACACGAAACACACGACACGGGTTCGATCCCGCAAGGTGCTTAATTTTTGGAAAACATTGGACCTCACATTTTTTTTGCAAAGTAAGGGTCACGAAAATAAGATGTTCGAGTCGAGAGTTTTAGATTTACCCACTATACAAATTTTCGATCTCTAAGATGGACGCTGAAAGGCACTTCTCTGTGTGGCCCTTACCTGTCGCAGGTGTGGTCCCGCTGAAAAGGGGCATTTTTGAAATTTAAGTGTCATGAGAGTAGGATATTTTAGTCCAGCGTAGCCGATTTACCCACCGTCCAACATAGATGCTGAACACCGCTACGGTATGAGGCCTCACACTTTTCTCATGTGTGGTCCCGCCGGAAGTCGTCAATTTCGAAATTTAGGTGTGACGAGAGTAGGATTTCTGAGTCCAGCGTGGTCAATTTACCTAATATACAATCTTTTACCGTCTCAATGTAACGCTGAAGACCGCTACATAGGAAGCGGAACAAGAAAAAAAAAAACGTAAAAAAAATCGAAGTCCACAAACCTGGAGTAGGGTTTTAAAGAACCTGTAACCTAACTTCCAAAAGAGCTACCCCGGGTTTGAGCAAAGCTAGGAAAAAGGGTTCGAGCAAAGCTAGGAAACTAGGTTTGTAACCCTACCGAATGAAGGTTTGCTCACTCTCAGAGGACGCCTTACAAAAAAATTTACTAGGTGTTTTGAGCATAAATGTCCACACCTAGCCAGTGCATTCAGGTAAGGGCATTTATGCTCAAAACATTAAATGTCCACACCTAGTAAACTTTTTTGTAAGGCGTCCTCTGGGAGCGAGTAAAGCTTCATTCGGTAGGGTTACAAATCTAGTTTCTAAATTTGCTCAAACTCGGGGTAGCTCTTTTGGAAGCTATGTTGCAGGTGTGTTAAAACCCTACTCCAGGTTTGTGGCCTTAGGCGATTTTTTTACGTTTTTCTACCTTGTTCCGCTTCCTACGTACCGGTCTTTGGCGTTACACTGAGACGGTAAAAGATTGTATACAAGGTAAATCGACCACGCTGGACTCAAATATCCTACTCTCGTCACACCTAAATTTCGAAATTGACGACTTCCGGCGGGACCACACCTGAGAAAAGTGTGAGGCCTTAGACTGTTACGGTGATCAGCATCTATGTTGGACGGTGGACGTGAGTATAAGGGGTAAATCGACCACGCTGGACTCGATCATTGTATTCTCCTGGCTCATACCTTGCAAAAATCTAGACTTCCAGCGCGACCGCACCTGCGACAGGTGTGGGCCACACAGAGAAGTGCCTTTCAGCGTCCATCTTAGAGGCGGAAAACTTGTATATAGGGTAAATCTAAAACTCTCGACTCGAACATCTTATTTTCGTGACCCTTACTTTGCAAAAAAAATGTGGGGTCTAATGTTTTCTGAAAATTAAGCACCTTGCGAGATCGAATCCGCGTAGTGTGTTTCGTGTATGTATGAGTGGGTTTCGGAGAATGAAATTCGAAGCGTAACCAGACTAGATGACGCTCTTTCCAATAAGCAAGTGTTTTTGCCATGTCTGGTCTGGCTGATGTTGAAGCACCTATTTTCGTATCTAACCACTTATTAAAGCGTGTTTTCCATACATTTAAAGTGACCTGTTCTTCTCTGAAAACATATTTATTTCTTTAGTATATCTCGTCGTCTTTGCCTTTGCCAATAACTTCATTCATCGCAACCACTATTTTCTTCCGCCCCATACCGTAGCTTCCAATCTGTTCTTATTTGCAATTCAGTACACAACAATCCAGGATACACGCCCAGAACCAATGTGCTTTATATTCGTGAAAGAGTTGTACAAAGACGGTCGTACAGACGGTCACGTGTCAGCTGTTTTTTTTTAGAGTAGCCGGTGGGATCTTGACTAATCTGACCAAATCCTGCAGGTCAGCCTTTCGGATGCACGCTCGAACTTCAGTGCTTAACTCGTCGGAGATGAATGGCAGACAAAATGGTGTTTTCGTACTAACCTCATCGCGTCGATCACATGCATAGCGTCTACAGAAGCTGCTGTCCTGGACGCTTCACCTACAATTGCCCTTTTCATTCTCCTGCGGTGGGCCGAACTGCAATGAACGATTATATTTTTGCTAGTCGGCTTCCGATACCACTTTGTCCGCCGTACTCCTCGAGAATTGTGAACTTCCACATTTATAAAGGCTAGCCAATTGTCCTTCGGAGTTTCTCGAGTAAATTTGATATCCTCTGATTGCTATTTCAAAATTTCAAAACATCGGTTCATCTCATCTTGGGTAGAGCACACGATAAAACAGTCATCTATATAGCGACAATACAGCATTGGAATACTATCCAAAACGGGACTTTCTGATTTCGACATGAAAGAGACTGCCAGAATCGGAGCTAATCTTTGTCCCATCGCGAGTCCTCTTATCTGCTTGTATTACTCACCATTCCACCTGAATATGTTGCATTTCAGACAATCATTGAGCAGTGTCATGACCTGTCCTATATTGAGGCCGTATAGATTGACGTTAGACTGCTGCTCGCTGAGAATCTCGAAAACGGCCTGTAAGGCGTTGTCCTTAGGCACATTGGTGTACAGTGAGGTCACGTCGAACGATTCCATCACGCAGTTATCGTCCATATTGACTTCGCGAAGCTTCTGGAGGAAACTCTGAGTATTGGGCAAGTGTTCTGGAACAAATTTGAGAAGCTGAACAAGAACCAGATTGAGAAACCATGATATTATACTATATTTGATGTTCGATCTGTTGGACCACCCACGTTGCTGATTATAGGTCGAACTTTAAAAAACGTCGGATCCTGGCTATCTGCGCTTCCTGGGAGCAGTCTATGGGTCTTGATGAGTACGTGCACTATAGGACAAGAGGAAGTTCACATTTCATTCTGGTGACTATATGTCCGGGCAGATTCGCTGCCTTTGCGACTTCGGTCCATTTTCGAAGTAGCCGGCGATACTGCTCCGCGGACTCCTCTTCGGTAGAGTGATCATACGTGCTGCGATCTTGAAGAGGTATTCGTGTGATTTCCTTGTCTAGAGCTTGTGGCAGTACTGCAAACTCTCCACCTTTGCTACTGACACTGATTCTTAATGCTCCAGATGCTGTGAGATCCCTGATTTCCCGCAAGCCGAGTTTTGCCCGACGCTAAGATTACAACCGCAGCGTTTGCCTAAAAATCGCTTAAGTACCATAAGCAAAGAGGTGGAAAATATGCGGAACTTTGCGTCTGTCGCGCTATCAGGGTCCTGCGGCCTCAGAAAATTACAGGGAAATGTAGGGGCTGGGACGGCTGAAATACTTTTACAACTCTGACCACTGGTCCGCGCACCGACCAGTCCTCGCAGGCGATCCTGCAATGATTGGAGGCTGCCAACAATTTTACGCGAAACGCTGTGACAGAGAATCCGATTGGGGGCGAAACTGGGACCCAAATCCAATGCGGAGAGCGCGTCACTGGATAGATTTGTGTCGCCAATGACGGTGACCCTGGGGCTCCGCTCCTCCTCGAAGAAATCGCCGCTGCGGCTTCGGCTTCTACAGGCATCGAAGCGGCACTATCGCGGAGTCGCAGCGGAGTCCTTTTTGGGATTTTTTTCTATGCGTTTCTAGTGTCTCATAACGTGACTTGCGAGAGCATAGCTTCAGCAACCTCCGGTCCCTCTTCTGAATATCTTCAAATAAAAAGCTCGCGTTTAGCTGCAGTTTACCGCGAGCTTACCGCTAACTTACCGCGAGTTAACTCGCGTTTTCAAACAGATTTACTACCACCCCAGATAACTTGAAACCCCGGAGAACGGTTGAGCGAACAACGGATAATCGAATTTCCCCTAGTGCCCACATAGCCGCGAGCATAGGCGGCATTTCCTTTAAATGTTTTGCCGAGTTTTGCCGGGAAAATAGCGAAAATTTCGGCAAACGACAAACGGCAAAAAAGTCCCGAAAATGGCCGGCAAACGACAAACGGCAAATGGCAAATGCCGCACATCCCTGCTTCTTAGACATCAGCGGGAAGCCAACTCGTCTACTAGGTCACGCATAGAAAGTGCCAGGTGTCCTCATTTCAGCAGAAAACGTATGAACTCGCCGGAATAGAGCTCGTAGTCTGTGACATATGAAAAGGTTCATTACGTGAATAATGTCGTTACCTTCGTCCAACGATTTTATTATGTCATCCTCATTGTAGGAAGGCAGAGTCTAAGGGGTCGTTTATACTTCCGCCGCCGAGCGGCGCGGCGAAGTGAAATCCTACAATATCGATCGTGCCGCGCCTCGTGATCAATAGTACAGAAATGCACTTCGCCGCGCCGTTCGGCGGCGGAAGTATAAACGACCCCTAACGGCGCTGGGTCCCGGCGGCGCGCTGGTCTCGGCGCGACACGATCGAAATTAGGGTTGGTTTATACTTCCGCCGCCGTGCGGCGCCGCGTGATCAATATCGTCGGGTTGCACTTCGCCGGACCCCTGGGCGGCGAAAGTACAAACGACGACTCATTCTTAGTGAGCCAGTGGTGAGTGCGGCTGCCTCGTAGTGTTCAGCGTAGGAGTGCGAGCTCTCTTGCCCCTGCAGTGTCAACATCAGCGCAGTTGAGCCGTAGCTCTCGGCTCGAGCAGTATCCATCAGATGCCAGTGATCCACAGCAATGCCCGAAGTCATCAGGTGGGGCCAGATCTCGTACTGCCTATCACGCAGACGTCCGAAGGAAGGACGTAGGCGCAGGGGTTGTTGCCTCTACCTTGTTCTCGGCGCATGACGTCGGGCCACGCTGGAGGGCACAAAGGATACGCAGCAGTTCGAAGGCACCACTTAGGCTCCAGACCTCTAATTACTGGTTGGAGATCCTTCCCCTACGCTTAGATTTCGTTGTATCATAAAAACGGTTAAAGGCAGCATACACGCTCGCAAGCATAGTCGAGATAACAGCATAGATAGGTCCGCACGGCCCGTACTATGTCGTCAACGACGTTTGAAGCGCTGAAAACTGTCCAGGATGACAATATTTGACAATGTTTGAGCAATCTTGCCTTCCACGCCCGTATTTTCACACCCCTCCGAGTAACAGAATGAGAATCGATACTTGTGAAAACGTGTGATAACTGAGAGTGATAGCACTATCGAATGGGAGTGCACGAGAGAAATAGCTTGGTTTACTCGAGTATAACATGTCTGCATACCTATTGACTCTCGTCCACTTTCGAGAATGCCGGTCTGCTTTGGCTGACCTCTTGAAATGGAGGATTTTATCAGTGCACAAACATGTTATATTGAGGTAAATCGAGTTTTTTTCTCCACTGCACTCCATTTTCATAGTGCTATCATTCTAAGTTATCACATGTTTTCTCAAGTATCGATTCTCATTCTGTTACTCGAAGGGGTGTGAAAATACGGGCGTGGAAGGTAAGATTGCTCAAACATTGTCAAATACTGTCATCCTGGACAGTTTTCAGCGCTTCAAACGTCGTTGACGACATAGTACGGGCCGTGCGGACCTATCTATGCTGTTATCTCGACTATGCTTGCGAGCGTGTATGCTACCTTTAAACGCATATTCCTATTTTGCGATCTGTTATGTGCAGGAGCCAAAGGCGGCACGCCGAGGGCGCAGAGCCTTACACGAACAAGGATACCTATGACCAACCCCATTTTATAAATACAGGCTATAAAACGGCGAAATTCACATGGTTCCTACGCGTGCTGGTGCGGAGCGAGGTTAGAGACTGTTAGAGAGCGGAGGGCAAACGGAGGCCCAGGCGTCGCGCGCGCTGCTCGCGCCTCGAATGATGTAATTTATGACGTTCAATAGGAGGTAAGTGTCTCAATGCCCACTCTATTTTACAACAAAATTGACCCACGTCCATCTCGTGCTTGCACGCTGCGCCCTCCATTTAACTACACTCTCGGTGTCTTTTACCAGGCCGTCCAATAATTCCTGTCCGAAAATTTTCAAAATTCTATAATTTTCCTTACAAGTGTTATAATATCAGGCAAGTGTAAGAACCTTCTAGAAGGTTCTTGTAAGAACCTTCCAGAAGGTTCTCCAAAGTTCTACGCTAGGGGTATATAAGGCGCAGTCGCCGCGTCTAGCTACCAGTGCAAGCTAAAATGGACCAAGGTCAAATTCGTACGTTCGTGTACTACGAGTGGCTGCTGGGCAACGACACGGGCACCGCGGTCGCCGACATCTGCAGAGCGTGCAAGAAGGATGCAGTGTCCCAACGCTCAGTCAGCCGCTGGTTCAATCGTTTCGAGAGCGGTGACACGAGCCTCGAGGACAGGGAGCACAGCGGGAGGCCGTCTACGGTGGATGATGACGAAGTCCGTCGCTGTATCAAGGAGTAGCCGGAAGTCACCACCCGTGAACTGGCGACGACGCTCGGCTGCAGAAAGTCCACCATCCACAATCGACTCAACTTACTCGGCTACCACAAAGTTCTGGCTCGTTGGATCCCCCACCGTCTTACGGACGCCAACAAGCAGAGCCGCGTGACCGTCTGCCAGTCCCTCCTCCTTCGTCCGCATCGCAAGGAGTTTCTCGAGGACCTGGTCACTGGGTATGATAGCTGGCTCCTCTACGACAACGTCGCCCGCCGTGCCGTCTGGATCGCGCGCGGAGAAGAGCCGCCGACGACGCCGAAAGCCGACCTGCACCCGCTGAAGATCATGCTCTGCTGCTGGTGGGACACCAAGGGCATGCTGTACTTCGAGCTGCTCCCGTAAGGCAGGACAGTCACCGCCTCCATCTACACCGATCAGCTCGAGAAACTAGCCGCCGCCATCCGAGAAAAGCGTCCCCGACGGGCCTCGGTCCACCTTCTGCACGACAACGCGCGCCCCCACGTGGCGAAGAAGACCCAGCAGAAGTTGGCGACGCTCGGCTGGGAGACGGTTGCCCATCGGCCGTATTCCCCGGACCTCGCGCCCTCCGACTACCTCTTCTTCCGCCCGCTGAAGCACCATTTGGCCGGAAGAAAATTCACCAACTCTGACAACCTCAAATCCGACATCGCGGACTTCCCCCGGAGTTCTGGGCGAAGGACATCGGCGACCTGCCCAATCGATGGACCACTGTTGTGGATAACTGTGGTGATTATATTGTTGATAAGAATTGTTTTTCAATAAAGTTGAAAAAAGTAAAAATGGTGAAATTTCGGACAAGAATTATTGGACAACCTGGTACATTGTCCTCACCCAGGTCGTAGAGAACTGATTAATTTACGATTTGAACTAGTTTTTACACAACCTGCTTGAAAATCTTCAAACTTCAGGTTGCATTTGAGACGTCCGGTGAAATGAAGGATATTCTTTGCGCTCTTATCGCTGGATTCAGAGACGGCAGCAGTGACACCAACGACCAAATGGCACAAGATGTGAGATATTATTCACTGTATTGCATATAGCTTACAAGGGAAGTCGTTGAAGCGTAATCCGAACTGAAGTATGTACCTCGAGTGGTCCATGGTACATTTAAAAGAAATTAAGAGCAGCCTAGACCTAAATTTTAAAATAAGTAGCCTCGATGCGGTAAGTCACAGTAGCTAAATGACGTTGTCACTACCGTAACTGTTTAAATGCATCGTACGCGCGGAAAACCGTATATTATTTTTTCAAGTTTTTTTTTGTAGCTTGGCCTCTAGTGAACGAAAATGTCGAGAGCGCCCATGAAAAACCTTCATTTGTAAAGAAAAGTCAATCGGAACACATTGAAAATACAAATTCAAATTTCGCGCCAAAATCCTTTCTGAACTTCTTCTGCTTTTGGAGGCCTCGTCACTGTCATTTTCGGAGTTTTTCTGCATGTGGATTTCGTGCCGTAACTATTTTTCATGTTGTCTTTCGGCGGCATCAAAGTTCTTTGAAAAAGTGCTATTTGACTGGTGAGAATTGGTGGCGGATCTTCATCTTTCACGCCTTCCAACCTCATTGCCCAACGTTTTTGACGCGCCAAAGTTTACCAGTGTGGTCTACCGGGCTCAGTCATCAAGTTGAGCCTGAAAAATTTAAATTGATTTCCAGCGCAAACGATGCCTTCAAGAAACTGAGAACTGGCTTCATATTCGTGTTCAGCGCTCCAAATTTTTTCACTAGACGGAGTGTGGATGGAAAAAGGACGACCGCTGAAATCCCGAAAATGGATTTAGAGTCGCCGCCTTCTTCCCAGGAAGAGAACGTCATCTATATCAAAGACAACCCGGAGGTCCAGTCATTTTTCTCTCAAACCACAAAGGGACTCAACCCAAGTATTGTGTCCGTCTTCAAGTTCTGCTACGATAGAACGACTCCGTTCGTTAGCATGGAACTCATGATCCGTAGACTGATTGAGTGAATTTTTACGATGTGTAAGACGGGCTATGAGAAGGGCTATCCAACAACATAGTGCTTGCTGGGGTGGAATTCACGAAATCGCTCCAGCCGCGAAGCGGCTGGAGAGGTTTGCTAGCTACGTTTTAGCCATGGCTAGCGTAACCACGGTTGAGCACGTTGTGTGCAAATTGATTAGCCTCAGACCACGGCTAGAACGTGATTATCGTTTCGAGAAATCCATCCCTGGGGTTCAATCGAAAAAGTTAGGAATGTTATCTCCAGATCTTATCCCGAAAGAGCCGATTGATAACACTCGAATAATTCTTGGATTCGGTCCCAAGTCTTCAGACTCCCCTTGTGTCCCATTTATGGTGTGGAAATCTATTCAATATGTTACTTGATTCTGCACAGTTGACATGTTTTTGTTTCAGGATGCTGTCATTCTATACAATAGTGGACAAGGAAAGCTAAGCAGTAAGGATGAGCAGTCGCACTTTCTCAAAATCCTCGTTACACAGAATATGCATCAATTAAAGAAGGTGAGGGACAACCTAATGTAATTCAAGGTAGCTTAAAGGCAGCATACACGATAAAATTCTCTCCCGAGTTTTTCACAGGTTAGGAAAGGTCCGTAGTTCTAAACAACATCTGTGCTGAGAGAAGTCGCGAAAAGCGATTGGAAATCCGTGAACTACGCCTGAAATGATCCAGTGTTATTGCAACTAACAGATGAGAGTGGAGGAATTGGCCAGTACGTGAAAGTATGATCTCTCAACCAAATCAGGCGATCTCTTGCGTTGCCTCCCATTTGACTGTACTATTTCTCTTGCTGACCGTTTGCATTATCGAAGTCGGTGATTCAATGTGTTTTCGGTTGGGGGAGGCCAAATACAGCTGGGGCGGGCAATTAGAGGTAATCACTCATGTAGAATAGTCGCGGCTCGTTTTTGACGCTTCCAAATGCGTGAGCGTTATGATTCGAGCCTTACTGTTCGGTTTACGTTGCTATCTCAACAACGTTAACGACCGTGTATGGTGCCTTTAATGGCAGTGCTCACGATAATCTTCGATTTCGAGATTTATCGTTAAAACGATTGTTTGGCCTCCGAGTAGAACTGAAATGACGAAGAAATCGGGAAAAACTCCCAAGAAGGGCACCAAATCCTTTACTCTCACCTCACCTTTTTACTCTCACTGGAACTGTTCGCTGCGACGATGAAATCTTTTGTGGACCCGTCTTTTGCGATTCTCCACTTTCTGCTCTCCGCTCTTTCTTTCGGACCCTAACTAATACTGTTATGCCTAAAATATTTTTTCCATTTTTGATTAGCCCCATTTTTCACCGGTGACAATCACCATGAACATGTTCATCCAACCAGACAACTAGTCCATTTTATAGAATAATGTCGCCGAAATAAGACGTTGTAGTGCGTTTCTCGCCGTTTCTTCGTAGTTTTGGTAACACTTGGTTGCCAATGCATTGTTTCGAGCGGAAAACTCGGGAACGAAAATCATAGTGAACACTGCCTTCAACTTGAATAAAAAAGGGATACGTTGTTATACCATATGCGCATACTCAGATAATAACACCGGCCGAGCGGGCAGAGAAGTAGGGTCGCCGGCTGAGCGGGCAGGCTTATTTTGGGGGCGGAGCGTCTTACCGGCTGAGCGGGAGTGCATGCGTTTTACCGGCTGATGGCATGGCTTTACCGGGTCAGCGGGCGGACATAAATCCACGGCGGAGCATGTCACCGGCTGATCGGGCAGACATAGCATTACCGGCTGAGGGGCATGGCTTTACGGGGTGAGCGGGCAGACATTAATCCATGGCGGAGCATATCACCGGGTAATCGGGCAGGCACTAAAGCAAACCAGGCTCATGTACGGCGCGGGCAAAATGGGCTTCGAGCTGATTCGAGTGATGGCATTCGAACGGGTGGTCATCCACACGATTTGGATCATTGACCCCTCACCCCGTACGGTTCGTTGTGACCGTCGGGACCAGGGATGTGCGGCAATTGCCGTTTGCCGGTTGCCGTTTGCCGGCCGTTTTGGGACGATTTTTGTCGATTGTCGTTTGCCGCTTTTCCTACCCTTTTTCGACAAAATTCGGCAAAAAGTGAGTAATAGATAACCGCCGCGATTTGGACGCAAGGCCCATAGTGAATGGACCGCGCCCTATTTTCAAATGATGACCCAGCTCTCTCGTCTTTTGGATAGAACCTTTGTGTCCTTAAAATAGAACCATCTAAAAAACAGTTTGTGTTTCGAGCGTCATTGTGTCCATGCTCCACTACGATACCGACGCTCCCACTCGAAGAGAAAATAGGCTTGAAGTCTTTCTCGTTTTTGCTAGTTCTTCCTAAGCATGCTGCGCAGCGGTCACATGGAAAGCCCGATAAACCTTACTGCTACCGGCCCGAAAAGAGATTGACAGGCTATACAATAAAAACTCTAACCTAGGTGGTTTAAAGACAGTGGTTGTGGTGGAAAAAGTTGCTGAGAAAACCATAAAAAGTAGATTGATTTGAAAACAGCTTCAAACCGAGAAGGTTGTCCGCCGAAAAACGTGTCAGAATCAGAGTTTTAGGACCCTAATGCATATGTGCACAACTCCGCCCAAACCGTTCAAGTCCCGTGCTGTGTAGAGTCAAATTTTATCGACTGCCGCGGCCAGAAATGAAGCTGAAGTTGAATAGTAAAACAGTTCACGGAAATGAGCAGGATAGTATACTTGGCTAACACGAGACAATGAGAATATACTAACGGGCCGGTTCACCAGCCTCTCATCACTTCTTCAACCCTTATATTGATCCAGCTAATGATCTCGACACTGCAAATCAGCGATGTCGATCATGTGGAGTGGATCGTCCACATTCAAAAGCATGCGAAGTTGAGGCTGTTGATACCACCCGAAATGGCGTTTTTCCCGCGGTTTAACATATGGGATCTACTACTCTGAATTCTGAGAGCGTTTTATTGAGGCCAATGTATGCAATCAAATGCCGCTTTGATGTCGATGAAGACAACAACAGCACATTTTCCACATCTGATTCGCTCCTCCATCAGTTGGGCGAAGATTCAAACGAAAATTGTTCCCAATAACACCACGGGGAGCTGAATTTTCAGTGCAATACCTGATATGAAAAAAGACATTGTTGAACAACAAAAACATTGTTTGTAAAGCCAAGATCAATTGTGGTGCGCGCGAAGCGCACCATATTTTGTTTTGAGTCGGCCACGCGCGCAACCCGTTCTTCGGAAATCTAAGTTCAGGCTGAAGGTGGAATTAGCTCTAAATTGCATTGAAAAAGAGCGCAAAAGTTGTAATTGATGCCCAAAAATGGTTTAGAATGGTTTCCTAGGGTTTGAGAAAATTTTGAAAAACCGCAAGTTTTTTCTGTTAATCTCCTTTTTTCAGACGGCATTCACGATCTTGTGCTACCAGTTAGAATTGAGCTAGGAGCTCAATTTTGGACAGGAAGGCTGGAAATGACTGCAGGTCGCTCCTATTCCAATTTGAACTCGATACCTTTACTATGAAGGGTACCTCAATATCGTGTTTACATACTAAATTAGCCGTGGAGCACGAAAACTGCTTTTTTCTGCTGTGGCTGTTGAGACCGGGGTGTGTGGGTGAATTTGCAGCCAATCAACACAGTTCGTCGGAAGTAAGTACTGAACTTGTCAGAATTCGTACTCATGACACGTCATCGATCGATAATCAATATTATAGATTTTCGTGCTTTTTGCACAAAATGCGGCGAACAGTGATGATTGCTTTTGGGATTTGTTTTCTTGGTTGAGGAATTCTGCTCATCAGTCATTATCGATAAATACCGATCAATAAAATTGATTTTTCTGCCTGTTGCAAAAATGCCGCAATGATTTTTGATTGTTGATGGCTCTAAGTCATTTGTTTGGGAAATTCTGCTCATCATGCAAGATCAAATATTAATTATCAATAATATCGATTTTTCACATTTTGCACCAAATGCGGCAATGAGTTTTATTTTTTATGATTATAAGTCATAGGTTTCAAAAAATTTACTCATACGACAATACCGTTTGTTAGATGTTTCATCATTCCAAAATGGAAATCGTGGAGCAAAATTGAAGTCAGAAGGGGAACCTTTTTGAAAAACATGAGAAATTTCTGAAAATTTAGCTTCCTGGCAAAAGTAGCGATTTGGCAATGTCATTTAGAAGTAAAAAAAAAATCAAAAGTATCTTGAAATATCTTTAAAAAGTGATTCGGCGTAAAATAGCCTGGAGTAATAAAAAAGCAAGGAAATGAAGTGAAATAACCAAAAAATACGATTTGTTTGTCGATTATTTCACAAACTTCTCCGTTGAGCTTATCAAAACGAAATCAAGCGCGCAACGGAAACATGAAGCCATTTTTGACAAGTGTAATAAGGGAATCAGTATATGTCATGCTAGGTGAAGGCAACGCTCCATTCCAAATCGTGCTTGATTTTGTTTTGATAAGCTTAACGGAAAAGTTTGTGAAATGATCGACCACCAAATCGTATTTTTTGGTTATTTCACTTCATTTCCCTGCTTTTTTATTACTCCAGGCCATTTTGCGCCAATTCGCTTTTAAAGATATTTCAAGATACTTTTGAAATTTTCTTTGACTTCCAAATGACATTGCCATATCGCTGCTTTTGCCAGGAAGCTAAATTTTCAGAAATCTTCGCTTTACAAACAAATGAACGACTACAGTGTTGTGGTGGTGCTGGGAAAAATAACAAAAGGATCCAAAAATGCGGTGTAGTTCTAACGATATGAGTTTAATATCAAACTAATCCTGGGGTTTCAAAAATTGTTGAAAATTCTTCTATCAAGAAGTGCAAGACTTTTTTACTCGTAAGCCAATCATTAATTGCGATCTCAGTATAGCTGTAGTTATGGCTTCGGTCCTCAGAAAATGGTTGGCACCAGAGAACCTCGAAAAATTGCTACTCTAACACCAAAATCTCTGATTACCAGTTTTCTATGGGATACTCATACCGAAACTGTTTTTTTTTCATATCAGGTATTGCACTGAAAAGCTCAACTCCACGTGGTGTTATTTTAAACGATTTGCTACTTTGTTATTTTTAATACGAATGGTGCATGAAAAAATCAAACATCTTTCTACAGTCACTTTTCGAACACTCGTGTCCTTTTTTGTACGAGGTTTTTAATTTTGCCGTTTGTCGATTGCCGGCCATTTTTGGGCGATTTTTGTCGATTGTAGTTTGCCGATTTTTGAAAATCGTTTGCCGCACATCCCTGGTCGGGACGTGACAGCGGGTCAGTTCATGATTTTTAAAGCAAGGTAAGGCTTGCCGCTTCAGAAATTAAACGCAAGCCTCGAACTTGCTGGGGAATAGGGAGAGCCTACTTGGGGCTTTATCTACTCTTGCAGATCGATATCATTCACGTGGTAAGCAACTAATACCGGCAGAGCGGACCTCCATTTCCCGGCTGAGTGGGCAGTGAGTACGGGCTGAGGGGCAGCCATTTACCGGCTGAGGGGGCAGTGAACGCGGTGTGAGGGGGCCACCACTTGCCGGCTGAGCGCCCCACCATTTGCCGGCTGAGGGGGCAGTGAATACCGGGGCTTGCCCGGGTACAATGTTTAGTCAGCCGGTATTGCCTGCCCCCTCAGCCGGCGTTACTGCCTGAGTAGAGTTTGCGCCAACGGACAATAAGGAACGCAAAGTATCAGTACGTTCTGTGCCTACTGTAAATGCACTGCTTACGATAAGTTTCTATCTTGAGTTTTCTAACGACAAACAAATGTAGTGGCTTTCAAAAGCAGAACAGCGCCACCAAGCGAATCCAAACGCATTCTCACAGCAAAAACACACTCTTGTTGGAGACAAAAAACGGTGTTGTCATCAACTTACACGGCTCTACCACTGCCACGCCTTCACCTACCATAAACAGCAGGGGTGGTAGCAATTGTGGGGTGTTAAATGCGAATTAACAGGCGTTAAGTTCGCGTTAAACGCGAGTTTAACCACAACAGAATCTGAGCAGGACCACTAATAGTTGGGAGAGAATTCGCTCTAGTTTCACCCTAACATCCTTCAGTGGTAGGCATTTGTTACACTTTCAATGAAACCCCCCCCCCCAAAAAAAACGTTAATTGTAACCTTTGTTGCGAAAAATAGCGATTTCAAAACGTTTTCAGGTCTGTTTTTTTTTTCTCTAAAATTCCGGTATGTGGCATCCTCGCGGTAAGTTCGCGTTTAACATACTCTCGCAGACAGCACGGAAATAGTGCTGAAATGCGAGAGGAACTGGCGGTTAACGAAAAACTCCTCTCGAGGAGTTTTTGGATTCGGTTAGCAAGATACAGTAGGAACAGTTCTGACCATCAATACTGAGGGCAAGTACGAGTTTAATTAATGCAGAGGGTTAAGGAAGTTTGATAGCACTGTTAGCCATTTTGATTCAGGACGTCAGCCTATCTTTAAAAATGAAAGGTGTTTCAAGGGTAGTCTTTTAACGGCTTCCGCCAGGGGAACGGGCGATGAGGGATCAAAAACAAAGCAGGGATCATTGCTGAAACACGTTGGCAGCCTTCTTTGGTGGCACTTATCAAGCCCTCCAAATCAGCCGTTAATTTTTCGGCGAGCGCCGACACTTCTCCTGCTTTTGTTTATTTTCTTTCGAAATTCATTCGCTTCGCTATTATCAGGTTAGTTTCATTTTCATAAATCATTGCATAGCACAGGCTATGAGGAGTATGTAGTAAATTATTTGGTTGCTCGCTTTTCGAACAGGTTTCCACAACTTTTTTAGTGCAAACAGTGAAAGTTTTCCAAGCGACTGATTTTCAAGTGATTTGATGCTTTAGTAATGTTTAATCAGCATTAGTCGGGGCGTACCGGGCGAGTTTTGTGGGGAAGAAATGCGAGCTTCTTTCTAAAACCAACTGTATTAGTTCTCCTTTTCTGCAAGACTCGAATACTCCTCTTTCAATGCCAGATCAGTGCCATCGTGGCCTCTTTTTTTTTGAGGGTCCGCGACGCACTTACTTTGGTGCATTGGTAGAGCCACTCGAAGTGTTTCAAATTCTTACCTTGAAATATGTGCACAAAATCTTTTCCTTGCATGATGCGCATATGAGTGTGTAACAGTGTTTCTATATATTCTCAGCACTAACTGCGGGCGGGGATTAGTTCCATTTTGAGAAGACGGCGAACACTTCACAAATTCAACTGCAACAATGACTGAAACCACACCATTACCCCAATTTCGGACGCCAAACTTCAGTTGCACGCTTCCAAAAAAACGCTTGAATTCTTTTTCAAGAACGAAAATAGAATATCTAGTTTATCATCATTCTTTTAGGTTTTCAACTATCCATTTCAGTCGAATGCAGGACATTCTTTGAATTTATGCATTACTCGACGAGCTTCGGAATGTCTTTTTTTCGGTTTTTTTTTTCGGAAGTTTCGGAAACACCTAACGTTACCTTCCCAAGAACACCTTGTAAATAATTCATCCAGAAATTTTCAAATTTTCGTTCGCTCGAAATTTCCTTTGGAGAAATTTTTTGTTTTTCAAAAAAACTTTTGTTTGAAAAAATTTTAAAAAAAGTTAACAAAGTTACTACAAATGCAAACTTTTGCCAGATCACACGCATTTGACTGATTGAGGCTAATGATTAATCTAACATGTCTTTTCGAGAGTGGTCCTGAAAACTCACGGAGCTCATAAAAAATTACGAGAATTAGGATTTCCAAGGAAAATTTGAAAAATTGCGTTCTGATCGTGTTTCGAACAAGCGAAATATTACGAAGTTCCATTTGAATGCTCTTCCTAATGAATAAAATAAATAGCATTACTTGTATAATCTTTCCGATCCCTCGTCTTTCCACCGTAAACGTCGTTCGTGTCCAAGTGTAGAAATTACTTATGCGGACGAAGGTCACGCATAATGTATGTGTAAGCTGAGGGCAGCTTTCGTTAAACAGGCAACAAGCCGTGGCACCTATGTCGCGGTTCCTCAGGGGATCGCGGGGTCGTAATGGAGCACAATAGGCTTTCACCTCGACGAGGATAGCGAGAGCAGTACGAGGGGAAGAGCTGCTGCTCGAGCAGCACGTGCTGCCTTTGTGCCGCTCTTAGCAGCACGTGCTGCCCTCGTCCTCCATTTGTCGCCTCAGCTGCTGCTCTTTTTTGTGGCAATCGTAGTGTGGTAACATTGCTCAAAGTGGTTCATTTGGACAGCTACAAGCATATTTACAGTCAGCATGGAGAGCTTTTTTGTTTTGAGCATGCACATATAGACATCTGATTAGTTATATGTCAATTCACCATTTCGCTTTTCTCCCCCAAACAAGGTGTATGGAATTGAAGCAATCGATTGATTATCATCTCAGACGATCGTAAGCTGTCAAGGAGCACAACTAGCTCTCATGTTTACTGGAATAGCGAGAGCAGCACAAGGGGACGAGCTGCTGCTCGAGGAGCACGTGCTGCCCTCGTTCTCCATTCGTCGCCTCAGCTACTGCTCTGTGTTGTGGCCAGCACAGTGTGGTAACACTGCTCAAAGTGTTCCCTTAAGTAATTACGACCTTACTCATAATCAACTTAGAGAGTTCTTTCCTTTGAAAGAAAATGAACATGCCCACTCCCTGGGAAGTTGTATAGAGTTAACACAACCAATCGATCTCCAGAAATATCACACGGAATACCTTGAAGGCAGTGCCCACGATCAAAACAGTTCGGATTTCTAGCGTAAACCGGAAGAACCAGGGCTCACTGCATCAATAATGCTGAAAAACGGCTAAAAACTATCACTAAATAGCCCTATACGACCCTAAACTTGAATGCCCGCTCACGCCACGCCCACTTCCTCAACGGCTACCGATAAAAATGTCTGACTGAAAATTCGGCTATAAGAAGGCAACCGATTATCAAATGGGGTAAGTTTTGTTGAGCGGAGTGGATTGCAACTCTTGGGGGTATGTTGTTACCCCTAAGGCCGGGTTTTCAGTAGTTTACGGATCGGTACCGGTTGAAAGGAGTGGGCGTGAGCGGAGCACTCAGGTTTAGTGCCGCACAGGTCTTTTTGTGCTCGTTCGTAGCCATTTTCTCCGACATTGCTGATGTTTTCGAATTTCTGGTTCAGTGTGTGCATCTGAATGATTTTTGCACACCTTCCCGGGTGTACGCTTTTTCGACAGTCCTGTCATCATGTGGACTGTACTAATATCTATTGCTCGCAAAAAACAATAGAGGGAGTTGAAGTCAGACGATCCCTACTCATGATTCTGAAGCAAAAGTTTGTCAATTTAATGCCAGTTGGTCTTCAGTTTGTCTTCGAGTCAAAGACCAGGCGCCGCCCGCTCGCCGTCGACCAAGACACGCTGCCATCCCCTAGCCAAATCACCGCGACCTGACGCTACTAACTGCCAACTGCACGAAGCCATTTTTCGAAACTTTAATTTCATCTCCGACTGGTCGCCTTTCTATGACTCAATCTCAGGTTAAACGCGCGGTGGCGGCCAATGAATCGCGCGGAGAGCTCACCTCTCAAACGTGGTACTTTTATGCAGGATTCGCATTTTCGTTGCATGGAGTCTTCAAAAAAAACTTTTGGTATTTTATTGATTATCAAATCAAACGTCGTTTTACTCTGAAGAAAATGTCATGTAAAAATGACAGCCTCGAGAAAAGTAGTTAGTTGAGAGCAATTTGAACGGTTCAGCTCGGCTAAAAAACTAATGAATTGTTCTGGAAAAAGGAATAATTCGTCATTCTCATCGGATGGTGAATGTGTGAAACCGACCGAGAATTCAAGAGGCGGTCGGCTCTTCTAAAATAATTTATTTAGCGTGTTTTTCCATATTTGCAACAATTTGCCTTTTTTAATCAGGAAGGTGTAAGTCGGAAATTTCAAAAAATCACCTCACTCTAAAATGCGTTTCCTTGAACTCAAACTTTACTCGCATTTTCCACAGAAAAACCAATTGTTTTGGTTTGAAGAATTGTATTTTTTAAGTGCTGAGTGGCGATGGATTGCCAAAATTGAGCAAAATGGAGAATACATTTTCTCACGAAAAGCACAATGCTCACAGAATTCAAAGCCGACAGTTCTCAAAAACAACTTTCCAATGAAACCAATAATTTGAACACTTCCAAAAAATGTTCACGACAATAATTTAGAAATAAGAAAAAATGTTCAAGAATTTCGAAAATTGTCTTTTTTTGGAAGAGAAGAAATCACCATTTGCAGGGAGATCAATAAATGATGAAAACTCTGATATTTCACTTCCGTTTAACCCTGGACATTCATCTAAACAGTGCAAATTTCGGCGATTGAAGAACAATTTTAGGGAATCTTCATCCTTGGAATATGTAGATATAACTTTTACCAAATAAAGCCATATTTCGTCTTTAAAATCGACAAAAATAGATTATCGCGCTCAATTCTTATCTCTACAGTCACAAAACCGAGTGATAATAGATTCTTGTTTAGGGAATAGAGAAATTCTCTGTTGAGGAATGTTTTTGGGACACTCACGTTCACTACAGACCGAGGCCTGTGTTGAACGGCCCTCGCAAACTCGTGCCAGATACGAGGCAGTCTTTGGTGGGCATGAGACAGTCGGCAATGCGAGCATCATTTCCTCGATGGGTGGCGAAGATCAATGGATAGAAGCAAGGATGGAAATCCCGTTAAGGATATCAATGAGCTTCACCGGGGTCTTTATTTTTGATAAGTCACTGCAGCGCTGCTGCTGCACTCGAGACATCCCTCCCGAGAGAAAGATTATACGAAAAAGAAAAGATCAAAAATGAGGAGCAGCAGTTGGGGCGAGAATAAAGAGCAGCAGTTGGGGCCACAATGAAGAGCAGCAGTTGGGGCGACGAATGGAGCAGTTGGGGCGACTGTAGCAGCAGGTGGGGCAACAGTACGAGCAGCAGTTGGGGCAGTGAGCGGAGCAAGAGGACACAACGTGCTGCCCTGGGCAGCTGTTGGGGGGAAAGAAAGGGCTTACACCTCGACGAGTAAATGCGTTAGTAATCCCCTCGTGCTGCCTTACTAAGCCGCGAGTATCTGAGTCGTAGCCGGCCAGGAGGTGGCGGTTTGTTCGCGTTAATTTGGCGGCTCTACTGCATTTATGTCGCGGTATGTTGGCGTCTTGGAGGTGGCGGTTTGTTCGCGTTTAACACCCCATTTACTACCACCCCAGTTGTTTTTATTCAAATGAGGAATTGAGATGTCAGCACTCAACCTGACAAAGAATTCCGAATGTTTTCGACACCCATTCCACAAATCTATTATTTCTTTGGATAAAAGAACACTGCTGATGATCGCGGATCAGAGCGCGGCAACCGTACTGCCGTGTTGGTTTTGGCCGACTCTGAACAGTGGAACAATCTTCAAACCCATTTTTCGCCTCTTAGAAGATGTTTGGATCCGGGATTTTCGCGCTGTTCTGACTCTGCGGGCCACTTGTTTCTCGTAGAAAACTCAAGAACGGCGTTACAGGTGAACAGTGCTCTTAAAGGCAGCATAGACGCCCGTAAACGTGGTTGAGATAACTACGGAAATAGAATGGTATGGCCCAGATTACAATGCCTACGCATTTTGAAGTGTCAAAAACGACCCACAATGCCGCTACTTGAGTTAGAAGTTGGCCCCGCCCTGTATTTTTTCCGCCCCCTGTATTTGCTCTTTTCCTGCAACGCAAGGTTGCTGGGTCACGTTCACCGTCGGTACTGTTGGTAGATTGCCTAACACGTGAACCACACACGTCACTGACGGCAAAGATGGCCCAACAATTCTGCGTTGGAGGAAAAAGGCAAATACAGGGGGCGTGAAAATACAGGGCGGGGCCAACTTCTAACTCATGTAGCGGCATCGTGGGTCGTTTTTGACACTTTAAAATGCGTAGACATTATGTTGTAAGCCATACGGTTCGATTCACATCGTTATCCCAACCACGTTTACGAGCGTGTATGCTGCCTTTAAAGAGAGTTCGCGATTCCCGTCAAGCAAACGAGAGGACAGAATCTTGAAAAGCGAGCGAATCGTGCACAGCTGATTTGAACGAACTATAAATATTTTGTTGAACAAATGTTCAAATCTTTTCCAGGTATTCGACTGCTACTCGCTACTCGCTGGATGCACAATAGAAGCAGCGATTGAGAAGGAGTTCAGTGGTGACATCAAAAAAACATATTTAACGATTGTCCGAGTTGCTTCGGATAAGCAGAAGTATTTTGCAATGCAGCTGCACGAATCCATGAAGGTTGGGTGATCTTCATAAACGCAGACGCAATTAAGACACATTATCCGTTTTGAAGGGATTAGGAACTCGCGAGAACGACTTGATTCGTGCACTCGTCACACGTTCGGAAGTCGATCTCGAGCTTATCAAACAGGAATTCCAGGCATTGTACTCAATGACGCTTGAAGACGCTGTCAAGGTGAGGTGTGATAAGTTTTGCTGGAAGACATGTTCGAAGACAACTATACCCTAAGGTTTCTGAAGATATATATATTTTCAAGTAACCCGAGCTTTAGAGTCTCACTGCCATTTAGAACGAATTTAAATTGTTAAGAAAAGAGTTTACTAAGCTTTTCACTGTCTGAAATTGTTTCAGGGAGACACTTCTGGTCAATTCCGTGACGCTCTGCTGGCCATCATTCATGGAAACAGAGGTTGAACTAGATCAAGTGGCTACGTTTGAAAACCTGCATTCCGCCCCTGCTAGGAAGTTTTCAAACAGCTAACGCGCCTCTGCGCTCTCACATGCCTATTACTCCAGTGAGCTTGTTTCTTAGGTAAAAAACGGCGCAAAGGAGCCTATTTCATTGCATTTTTCTCCTGGTGCTTTCGTGCAAGCTTTCGCTCTTTTTCAGCGGCTTGGCGTGCATGCAGTTCTATGAAATGGAGCGCGCGCAAGCTGTTTGAAGACTTCTCAGTGCTTTTTCACTGTTCGCCAAAACGCGTGATTCTTGTCGATTTGCCTGTTCCAATGCTGGTCATCTTATCAATGAAGTGTTGACTTATACGGTATCATTTCGTAATGCAGTGACCGCGTTTCAGTAGAAATAGCTTTACAGTCTCTGAAAAAATTAGCCGGTCTGCATAACTTGGATGGAGAATGAGAACTGATTAACTCATAACTCAATAATAGCCTAACAAGAACTGAGAGCGATAAAATGCTCTCCAAAGCTGTGTCTGATCCTGAACAAGCGAGAAAGAAGACATATGGGAATCGATCTGTCCCGAAGTCTCATGATAATTCTAAAAATCTTTATTATAAAAGCTCCAAAAATGAGACTCCAACAGTTTTCAAACGACTGCAAAAACTCGTCGGCTAACTTTCAGAGCTGAAACAACATTGCAACGGGGCTCTGCGACAGCTGTTGGGTTTCTTACCGGCTCCTACTGCTACAATACTATAGTTGTACAATTTCGAAAAAATTCCGAACGAAAGAAAATCGAAAATTTTTCGTTCGAAAAAATTTCGAACGCACGAAAATTGAGAAAATTTCATTCGAAAAAATTCCGAACGCACGAAAATTGAGAAAATTTCATTCGAAAAAATTCCGAACGAACAAATTTCGAAAAAATTTTCGAAATATCGGAGGTCGAACGAACAAAATTCGAAACTAATCGAAAGTCCGATTTTTTTTTTCGAAATTTCGTATTATTTTCGAAATTCGTTGAAAATTTCGAACTTTTTTCAAAATCTGTCAAAAATTACGAATTTTTTTCGAAATTTGTTCGAAAGTATTTCGAACAAACGAATTTCGAAAAAAATTTCGAAAAATCGGATTTCCAACGACCGAAAAATCGAGAATTTTCGCTCGAAACAATTTCGAACGAACGAAATTTGAGAAAATTTCGTTCAACAAAAATCCGAACGAACGAAATTTGAAACAATTTCGTTCGACGACATTCCGAACGAAATTTGAAAATCTCTCGTTTGACGAAATTTCGACCGAACGGAATCCAGAAAAATTTCTTTCGACGAATTTTCGAACGAACGAAAAAAATTTCGACGAATCTTTTGAAAATTTTTCTAGAATCTAGTTCGCGTACAACTATATACAATACGGCTGATGACTTGTTCACGTCAGTAATAAATAAGTATAATTCGTTTCATTCAATTAGAAAGTCGCGACGCAGCTTGGCGGGAAAGGTGGCACAAGGGAAAACAGATATGATTACTATACCCTGTCCCAAACGAGATGGCAAGCGTAGAGCCCAAAGAAGCAGCGCGCCGCCCTCTGCGTCTCTGACATTTTCGTATTTTGGACGTTTTCTAACTTTCTCACTTCATTTTCTTACATACTCCATTGCTCTTTTGCGTTCTTTTCTCTCGAAATGCTCGTGATATTCACCCTCGATACATATTTTGTTCTTCACGTGGCAGGGAAAGTTTTTCAGGATATGGATAACAGGTCGGAGCGCACAGAGTCGTCTAGACAAGCGCTAGCGCGCCGTTCGTCGTATGGCGCAGCGTACATTGGTGCGTCGTAAGAATTATATCCACTGCGAACAGAAAGGGTTTTTCGTTGCGATACATGGCGAAAAAAATGTATTATCACCGCGTCCGATGTTTCCCAAATTAAGAAAATACATAAACATAGGCTTTGGCCGTGAGCAATGAACCAATGAAACATAATTCGAGTAAACCTGATACGAAGGGATTCCATTCATCCTGATACTAAATTCGAAATTAATTCACCTATCTTTCAAGTTTTTTCAGTTTTATCCTTCTGCAAACTAATAGGCTCTACAAGGTCGATGTGTGGAATCTACTTACACTCCAACTTCATTTGCCTTCACATAGAGCAAGCTGTTTTAACGAGTAACCTTTTTCTGACGTCAACACAGATAAGCAAGCTGTCCTTGGCGAGAAACTCAATCCAGCGATCTCAGAACAGAACCTTTCTTACAGGCATTTCACTTTATAATGATGAAAGGGCTCGAATGCAGGAGTGGGTGGGGGTGGGGGTAGTAGGGTCGGAGGACAGTTTCGCACCCACGTCAAAAAATCGATAACTTGGGCTTCTAACCTATTTTGGAAATTTGGGAGAGCATTTCACATTCACGTAGAATTAGTGGAGTTCCATCAGTGTAAGATTTTGGCTTGGGTGCTAGAGCTTCCCAAATACAATAAGCATCAATCCAATAGTCTTCCTTACCTCGTGGTTCCGAACCCTTGAACGTTTCCCTTCCTTTGAAAAATGGGGTATTCGAGGGGCTTTCGCACTCCGTCTGGTACAACTTCAAATTTGGCAGTGGTTGACGACAGAATACGGATGTTCCCTCATATTAGGTAATTCACTGCAAAAATCAACTGATAGAGTGTTTCTTCGGGAACAACAGCACAATACCTCCCTTCCTTTCTATATGGCTTCTAATACGAGGTTAACGTGCAACTGCTACAGTTGCGAATGCGTTTTTCTGTGAAATGGCAAGCCAAACTGTTTCTTCTGTGCACAGTGGATATCCTTCCTACGGCGCGCCAATGCACGCTGCGGCATACGACGAACGGCGCGCTAGCGCTTGTGTCGTCTAGCCCGTCGATTTCACCGTAAACTCGATACAACAGAGCTGTTAATTTGTCTGGGGCCATTATTTCGCTTCATTGTTTTTATTGCAGTCTCTATAGTGTCTCAGAAAACTTCAATATCGATCCAGGTGCTTCAGGTCGCTGATGATGTCAGAGACGCAGAGGGCGGCGCGCTGCTTCTTTGGACTCTAGGGACTCCATCTCGTTTGGGACAGAGTATATCTATCGAATGATTTTGCGCCCGATCGCAACGACCTCCTAAGCGAATAATGGGGACGGTAGATGAATACTTACAAAAATAGGTTTCCTGTAGGTTTCCCTGTTCAGAACGTTCCTGGTTTGCCTTTTACAGTGCCTTCATATGTGTTGTGCAGAAACCTGTGACAAAAAAATTAGGGTCTAAAGAAGTTGTTACATGAAAAAAGAATTGGTTTAAAGAAACTTCTTGCAATACTGAAGAGAATTCAGATCAGGGCTCGCAGTAAACCTCTTTTCAGCGGGTCGACGCCCACGAGTGCCCTAGAACGTACGGTAGTTTGTGAGTGGGATCACTCATTTTTGCGAAACTGCTGTAATAGATTGGTAAGTTTGTGCTATCACTGATACGACTACATCTGTGGAAACAATGAAAACAGGTGAAAATGTTAGAGTGGAAACAAAAACTCACCGACCAATCTCAGTTGTTTAGAAAAAATGAGTGATAACACAATCAGACTATAGTAGACTCTGGTTTATTCCAAGTCAACTCCTGTTTTGGATTATCACAGCGCGGAGCGGTGGCTTTTTCGTCGAAACCTCCCTATCATTAGTTGTCTTTCACCGACGTTCACCGCTCCGCTGATGATGATAACCGAACTCCACATGTCACTAGGGGTTTTCCAGAGCATATGTTCTCGGACATACTGGCGTTTCTAAAGGGCACTGAACCGTCCCATTTCGACCTGTGCGGGGCAAACGGCAGAGTTCCCGCATGGCCATTCTGCGTTCAGCGCCTGCCAAACCTCTTATTCCGCCGTTTGGCTGGCGATGACGTCACTGCTGCAGAGAGGCTCGGTGTTGCGTTTGAACACAATTCAACGGGGCATAAACATGTGAGATCTGTCAAATCACGTTAACAATCACTCCGGCTTGACTTTGGCGCCTTCCAGCTGCGTCCTCAATCCGATTCCGTCACCGTTTTGATTCCTATTCTGTCCCATTCCTATTCTCGTCCTAATCCGTCACCATTCGTGATATTTGTCATTTTATGTAGTTTGAGTTTAGAGGGGGGGGAGGAGGAAATAATTGATGGCGTTCACAGCCCTCTTTGGTCAAATGCCTTCGTACAGCCTTTACAGAGCCCAATTCTGATTCATTGGTCTTGTGAGAACCTTCTGAAAATCTATTATTAAAGTCTAGAAAGCAGTACCACTAACCTTAAAATTCAAAAATTCAATAACTAGAGCGACCGAGCCATGATGATTATGCAGAGAAACATCCTACTATATATATTTTGGTAAATTTGTGTGTGCGTGTGTGTGTTTATGTATGGGTGCGTTTCTCTGTGTGTTTGTTTGACCGTTTATTCGGCTTGACTTTCAAGACGGGCTACCTTACGGGTACGGGCTCAAGAGCGCGCAGAACGCCGTAGAAAGTGTGCGGGACCCGAGTGAGAGTGCGCCGGACGCCGTAGAAAGTGTGCGGGACCGGAGTGAGAGTGCGCCGGACGCCGTAGAAAGTGTGCGGGACCCGAGTGAGAGTGCGCCGGACGCCGTGGAAAGTGTGCGGGACCCGAGTGAGAGTGCGCCGGACGCTGTAGAAAGTGTGCGGGACCCGAGTGAGTGCGCCGGACGCCGTAGAAAGTGTGCGGGACCCGAGTGAGAGTGTGCCGGACGTCATAAAAGTGCGCGGGACTCGAGTGAGAGTGCGTCGGACGCCGCATAAAATGTGTGAGACCCGAGGGAGATCGCGCCGTAGGAGGTAAGTGAGACCCAAAAGGGAGCGCTGGACGCCGTAGAAAACGTGTGAAACTGAAGAGAGAGAAAGCGCATTACTTCAGAATCACTATGTGCGTCTAAAAGAGAGCGTACACCACTCCTTTCTTCAGGTCTCCTACCCTTCACCACTCAATTCAACTGCTTAGCTGTTTATATGCACTAACTTTTCTAAATCGGGTTTATATACGATGAAAATAAGAGTTAATCAAAATCTGCATCCATGAAACACAAACATCATTCTACTTCATTTGGCAATAAAAGTAGCAGGGGGTCGGTTGATCATGAAAACGTTTAGTAAATTCCAAACAGCGGTTGTCCTTATCATGACAAAAATTAAGATAAATCAAAGGCCACTCCAGGATCTTATAAAACGAAAGAACGACCGGTGTGTCACGGTACAGATAAGGAGGTAAACGGGCGTAGCAAGGCTTGGAATGCTTTGTGATTTTAAGTGTTGCCGCCCAAACCAGCTTATGGGCCGGCGCAGGAAGGAAGAAAGCACCGAGTTATTTGCCCGATACCCAAGATGACGGCGAAGCCGGCGAATGGGCCGGCGCAGCCGTGCCCCAGCGGCAGAGGCCGGCGTTAGCCGGCCGACGCCGCTGGTCACACTATAATCAATTACAATCATAAATCATGTCCTAATCACAAGCGCGCTTGTGCGTCAGCGGCGATGCTTTGAAAAATTCGAACGTTACCAGAGTTTCGCGCATTTGATTTAGTTTTCCTGTCGTAATTTTGTTTTGTTTGAAATGTGATTTACCTTTCGAGTAGGGTTTTCCTTTCGCTCGCTTCTTGAACTTATTCTGTGTAAATTTGTGTGCAGAAATAGTTCCCGGGCTGGAAACCGTCCTTTAAAGACAGCATGACGACTGAATCGCTGCCAGGGATGTGCGGCAAACGATTCTGAAAATTCGGCAAACGGAAATCGACAAAATTTGTTCAAAAACAGCCGGCAATCGACAAACGGCAAAATAAAAAACTTTGTACAAAAAAATGATACGAATGTTTGAAAGGTACGGTGAAACATTACTGATTTTCATGCACATTTCGTTTTGCATCAGACAAGTAAGAAATGTCTTTGCAATAACACCACAAAAAGCTGAGCTTCCTACGTTGGAACAACACCTGACATAAAAAATCAGTACCGAAATGAGTACTCTATTGAACACTGGTAACAGGAATGTTGTGGTGAAAGGATAGAAATTATCAGAGGTTCTCTAATGTGAACCTTCTTCAAAATAGTAGTCATTTACTTGTTTGGTGTTTCAAATTTATCGCTAAAATTTTAAATATTGTGCGATTCAAGCTTAGAGGGCGAGCACTCGAGATTCATTCAAAGAAATGAAGAGCCTAATGCGGCCCTACTTTAGTTGATTATTTTCCAACAGGCGTGGCACATACGCCGCTTCGCGGCGTACTTGTTGGCCTGCCTCACGGTGTGTTTAATATTTGACCGGAATTTCGATAAAAGATTATGGCGTGGAAAAGGGCAGCAGTTTTTGGAAAGTCTTGAGAGCTTTTTCAAGAAACTGCTCTATTGATGGTCCTTCTTGCTCGCCTTTACTCCTCAGAGTGCCACGCGGATTATACTAAATATGCTATGTGTGCGCCACAAGAGTTAATAACAAAGCTTTACTAACTGATCCAATCGTAGTCGGTTATTGTAGTGTGTGGAATTGGTATTGATAGGATATTGCCACGATAAGGTATTGCAGTTGGAAGATGAGTGATTGCAGTCGGTAGAGTCGATTAGCGGTAGACCACGTACAGTGGGAAGATGCCATTTTTTCCTGCCCCGGCTTATATTCAGCTCGATTTCCGCTTCCCACTACATCTTCGCCGCCTCGACGCCGATCTCAAAATATGTTACATGAGAATATAAACAGATATTCCAAACATTACCAAAGTAGATGACTGAAAGCTATCTACTATACAATGGAGAAATTGTCCCTACCATATTGTGAGCGCTGTTATTGTTGTAGCGCAGCTGTACTCCCGGCCTCCGAAGCTCTCACTTCTTCTTCGACTTCTCGAATGCGATCTCGAATCACTTCTTTGGGTCGGGGATGGGACATAGTGCTCGATGATGTCCCCCATCAAAGCGTGAAATGAGGAAGTTCAGTATTGTTCGTTCACCCACATCACAGTACCAACACACTCGGTCCTTACTCCTGCATTTGCCTGCATTATTGCACTCGCCTAGGCAGTATTGGCAGATATTTTTTCTTCTCACATAGTCCCACCGAGTGTCGCTGTCCACCATATCTGGACACGAGTCCGAATAGTACGCTCCCTGTAGCCCACAGAATGTACATTGCACGTGACTACCTACTCCACGAGATGTGTTCCCTAGTTTGCGTTTGGGGAGGTATTTCAGACCGTGATTTAACTGCATCAGGTCCCTGCGCAGTCGGTGCACGTTATTGTCGTCTCTGTTTGTATTGCTGTCTTCTATTATAGTTTGTACCAGCGCTTGGCCTACAAGCTGGGTGTCAGTGCTCTCAGGTATTGTTTGCTGGGAGGACTCATCAATCTCGGAGTCCGACTGCTCTTCTTCTTGATTGCTCTGTTCAATGCGCCATTGCATGTATTCCTCGTCGGATAGCGGCTTATTTTGGTGCGGGTATTGTTCTTCTTGTAGATCCTCTGATGGTTTCTGCTCACATTCACGTCGCTCTTCCTTTTCTGTCCCAAAGTCATCCACAAGGTCTTCATCCGATAAGCTCTCTTTACTACTCACAGATGTTCCACCCACATGCGTTTCCTCTTGGGGCTGTTCATCCTTAACCTCATCACAGCTTATGGTATTGTCTTCCGTATCCATCCTTTGTATGATTTCTTCGTACAAGTCTCCTACAGGATTCGGCGCTAGTGATCAACTCTTTTCTCCAGTTGTTTCAGTTTGTATTCCATTTCCTGGATGTCCTTATCCACTCTCTTCAGGTTCGTTATGGCCTTGTCCTGAATTTTATCGTTGTCGATTTTCATCAACTGGGAAAATTCTCTGCATGGCACTCCCTTAATGCGTAGTATTGAGTAGATCAGCAGGAACTTGTCCGTATACCTCAGCAATGACTCTCTCGCAGCTGACGCGTCTCTCATCAGCTTCGTTAATAGGAGCAATTGAGCTCCTGCTCCGGCCTCTGACCAAGAAATGTACGTCATGAGATGATGGGTGCATTGTGAATTGATCACAGTCGCAGTTCGGATTTGAGTGAGGATTTTTCCGATCGATTTTGCCATTTCCCTTTGTATGACTTTCAGTGTTGATTGATGGAATAGGGATATTGTTTTGAATTCTAGATCGTAGTCTTGCGCCGTGTGTATACAAGTCTGTTGGTACCTGCTCGTTGGTGCCCCTGCTTCTACTGAACCCAGCAGACGTTTGAGTGTACACAGGGAACGTTCGAGCGATATAGCGTGCATAACTATATCGCGAAAGTATCCCGCACATTGCATAAAGGTGTCGCCGTCCGGCACACTAAGACCTCTGGTCCATAACACCTTAGGATCCGTACCTAGGGAGTCATGGAGTCTTTGGCCACAAGCCACAATTTCGCCACCCTGAACTGTCGATCGCTGTCGAGTGATATCCAAAAACTGCGCTATCCAGACTTCTGAGCTATTTCCATGCACCGTTTGCTGCTTTGCAGGAAACCCGCCTCAAGGATAGACCCGTCATCAGCGTCCGGAGAGTACACCATCTACTGCGGTAACGCTGACGATAGGAGAGTGGGAGGCTGTGCAATAGCTGTAAGGAAGGATTTCAATGGTATGGTCAAGGAGTTCGGCTCAACGTCGTGTCGGAATGCATTCGTACGACTGCGGGATCACAGAGGATTCAATCTGTGGATAGTGAGTGCTCATGCGCCCACTGAAACCGCCGAAGACAATTCGAAGGATGCGTTTTATGAGGAACTCAATACGTTGCTGGCCAGGATACCTTGTCAACATGCTGTTGTCGTGGGGATTGACGCAAATGCGAAGATGGGACTTGATCAGGAATCCGAAGTACTCGGCAAATGGTTCTACCCAGTGGAGCAAACATCGGACAATGGCTACCGCCTTGTCGACTTTTGTGAACGCAGTGGTCTGATTATTGCATCGACATTCAAGAGGAATCATCGCCGCCATCAGCTTACGTGGCAGGGACCAACCCGGCTATCTCCAGAAGAGCAGCGGAAGCGGAAGATGACAACTTTAAAACTACAGCTTGACTATGTCCTGACGAGGAATATTCCAGTATCGGACATTCGAAGATCTAGAGCTGTGTGGGATGTCGCATTCGATTCGGATCACCGTCCTGTTCTGTTGAACTTCACTGCGAGGATTCATAAGAGGAAGCGAGGGGCTCAGCCTCTCCAGAGGATTGACATGACAAGTCTCAGAGATGAAGAGTGCAGAAGGAATTTCCGACAACGCGTTTCTATTCACATCGGAGTGCGGACTAAGAAGAAACTTTGCGACGCGGATTCTTTGTCAAGTGCATCCAGGACGCTTCTGAAAGAGGCACTCCCGGTTGTACAGCCTAAGAAGAAGTTCGCCTACGTCTCAGAAGAAACAACATCTACCTACAACAGAGTATGTGCTCTCCGAACTGCAGGAAACTTCGTGGAGGAGAAGCGTCTGAGGAGGAAGTTGCGTCGGCAGCTTCAAAGTGACCGCGAACGAGAGTGGACGTGTAGAGCTAAGGAGTTCGAGAAGGCTTGGGAGGAGAAGAATCCGAAGAAAGCCTACACGTTGCTGCGACAGTATAGCGGGAAGATGAAGAGATGTTCTCCTGTCTTGAACACTACCAATGGAGTTGCAGTTGGTGATGCGACGCTGCCAATATGGAAGGATTACTTCAGTTCACTACTGAATCGTCCAGCGTCATCAGTACCTGAGCTCCCGCATGTTCAGAGAGCACATTACGATGTCAGTGAGGAACCGCCGACTGAGTCTGAAGTTTTGGATTGTGTCCGGAAAATGAAGAATGGAAAGGCAGGTGGAGATGACAACATCACTGCTGAAATGCTGAAAGCTCTTCCTCCGTCTGGGATTCGTGAAATGACCAACACCATCCGTGCCATATGGATGAGCGAAAGGATACCCGATTCGTGGAGACATGCGATCATCGTACCTCTTCACAAGAAGCTATCCGTCACGGATCCTAAGAACTACAGAGGAATCTCTCTACTTCGTGTCATGTACAAGGTTTTAGAACGTATCATTCTCGAGCGACTTATCAAACATCGTGAAGGAACGACCAGAGATGAGCAAGCCGGTTTTCGACCTGGAAGATCGACCATCGACCAAGTGTTCGTCGTGAGAAGAGTAATTGAATCGTGGCAGCGGTTTTCGAAGCCATTACAGCTTGCTTTTTTGGACTTTGAAGCCGCGTTCGACTCTCCTCATCGTGATCGATTGCTCAATGCTCTGCGAGCAGATGGAGTCCCGGAAAAGTATGTTCGGTTAATCGAGGACATGAACAAAGGAACAACAGCAGCAGTTCGTACACCTGTCGGATTTACGTCAGCTTTCGAGGTGAAAACAGGAGTAAGGCAAGGAGCCGTTGCAGGACCTTTTCTTTTCAACTTCGCCGTTGATGACATCATGCGTAGAGTTGCAGAACAGTTTCCTGCGGATGTGATTCTAACACCATCAGGACGCTCCCTTGTCGACCTGGGGTACGCCGACGACATTGTGTTATTCGCTGAAAACAACGCAAAACTGCAAAGGATTGTGAACCTCGTTTCGAAGTATGCCGCAGCCTATGGACTTCGTCTTCGTCCCGACAAATGCAAACAGATGTGGGTCTCTCAGAGGCCTTCAACTGGAGTTTGTGTGGACGGACAACGTATCGAACTGGTGGACGATTTCTGTTATTTGGGCTGTTTGCTGAAGAACGATGGTAGTTATGCAGCGGATATTCGACAACGATGTGCGAAAGCTACGTCTGCATTCAATTCTCTAACCAAGTGTTTGTGGTCTACCACCATCGCGAAGGAAGTCAAGTTGCGCGTCTACCTATCCGCTATTCGCCCTATCATGATGTACGGATCGGAGACGTGGGCAGCACCGAAAACGCAGATGGAAAGGTTGGATTGCACGGAGAGGAAGCTTTTTAGGCGTTTGCTTGGATATTTCTGGCCGCGTGTATGCCATAACGAAGACCTTTACAAGGAAATCGACGCAGTACATCAACGCTTGACACGAGGAGGTGCCAGCATCTCCTATCGCCATCTCAAGCAGCAATGGAAAGTCGACTTCGACTGCTCGGGCATATACTAAGAAGAACGCCGGATCGTCTCGTACAACACGCTTTAAAAATGCTTCCAAATCCTGTCTGGAAACGGCAACCTGGGCGTAGGCGAAAGTTCTGGACGGATGTGGTTAAAGAGGATTTAAAGTCACTCGGCATCGAAAGACAGTTCAGGCGCGATGTTTTGTTTCGCAGGAAATGGAATAGTGACAGCTGGATGGAATGTGTTCAAATTGTGGCTGAAGACCGTGAAAAATGGACACGGCTGACTACTAGGACGGCACACCTCGGTGAAGATGCGGAATGACCGCGTCAGGCGAAAGCCAACCGATTAAGTCAAAAGTAAGTCAAGTCTTGCGCCATAGTCGATCAGTCGTTTTCTGTAAAAAGTGGTTATTTGGTATTGAAGGTATTGAAAATTATTAAGGGAGAAAACAAGGTTTATCTAGCTATAAGGAACGAATGTCTACGTTATCGCCTCTTGTTTCCTAATGCTGCTTATTGTGGTAGACTGTTATGCAAGCCTTGTACAGAAATTTCATACAGTATCCGCAAAGTACAATAACTCCTATTGTGCCCCTTCGAACTTTTTAACAGTCCAATGAATAATCTGTATTCCGCAGGTAGACAGTATTGTGTAAGTTATTGCTACGATCAGAGCAAAACCTATAACAGCGATTATTGTTGTTTTATACCACTGCAGAAACACTGATGCAATGTGGTGGAAGTCCGGCCACTGAAACTCGGAGTAGTCTACTTTTTCCCCTTTCAGCCATTGTTCTACTAGCCCTGGATTTGAAAACGCGTATTTGAGAATACGACCTATTTCGAAGAAGGATTCCACTTTCCCACACGAAGCGGAGCACATTCCTTGCTCGAGGAAGACTGAAGCGGAGGTCGTACTGAATTCCAGTTGTATTGCACGGTATGGTGAAGGCTCTTGTTTCGCGGACTATTTCAGCTTGAGTATTGTCTCTTGATGCTAGACACGTAACTGGCGCGATTGCTCCTTTTGCACAATTGTGGCATCCAGTAATTTCATCTGCTGTCACTTTACACACCGCGTCATCAACTAAAATCTCGGTTTTCATTGAGTCTTGAAATGACAAAATAATTTCTGTTGTCACCATACTGGACACTATTGCCTGAACTCTGGTAGACGGATTCTGTCGAAATGATACTGCTGGCAATACAGCTGGTAACTGGTTCCTAATGTTTTTGAATCAGTTCGTTATTGAAAAACTTCTACAGCTGCAGTTAGCTGTTTTCTCGGCTGGTCGACACGAGCAGTTTTCCATAAAGTCGCATTCCATTGCTTCTGCCGTGGTGGCATTCGAACACCTCAGTGCGGGTATCACGTTGGCTCTCCAAAAAGCTGTCCGAATTCCGTCGGAAATGAATTGACTATTGAGTATCGGTAGGGGTGGGATTCCTACTTCCGTAAGGGTTATTGTAAATGGATTCCATTTAGTTGGTATATTAAGTCGCAATAGCTCTGTTGTAGTGAGAGATGTTTTCCGAAGTCCATCATAGTGACTGACTTGCACCTCTGCTTCCTCAGTCCACCTATTGCAATGGAAAACCTCGAATACATTGTTAGTGACCGGTATTGCGTATATTCTGTAAAAAAGACACCCTGAGCTCAAAATAAAGCAGTCGCAACCAGGTCCGCCACGGGATTCCACGCAGGAAGTGACTCCGGGGTACTGATTCCCTTCGGCCAGTTCTGGGATAAAGGTTGACGAATCGATGGAACCGCATTTCTCTCCTTCACATGAACCACTGTGAGGACATCGTTTACTACTGATCACTTTGTATATTGTATCTTTGGTGAACATATCCAAGACAGGCTCACACGTGAGTCGTAGTGCTTTCCATTGTAAACGAATTTGATGAATAGAAGTGTTGTTCTGCGATAGGCGCAGACAGGCCTCCTTCTTGAAGGGACTGATCTTGAAAACTTCTGACAGCTGTATCATACACGGTGCTGAAGAGTCCTTGGTACATATTGTAGAGGAATACGTGAACAGGTCAATCTGCTGGCATTGATTAGACAGGTGGATATGGATAAGTGATATTGCACTTATTTCAGCAATTCTTCTTCGAGATGGAATCCCGCTTCGGGTAGTTGTTCCTTTTTTGAGTCCTCGGCAGCAGTTCATTATGAGTCGCAGCAGTGACCAAAACATGTGTCCAATAATCCGTATAGGTAGCCCTAGTACTAAAGGGATGTAAAGAAAGACATAGCATCCCGTGATGACACAGTACGTCAGAAAAACAGTTGCGAATATTGCACTCGTCGGCCAGCATTCAGGATTCAGTATGTTCGTCGAGCAAACAGTACATTGTATTGACCGACAGAATGGACTTGCCGGACAGGTAGTCTCAATGGTTCTCACAAACTGCTCCTCGACAAATTTCCATTGCACCAGCTGCCGATGCAAAATCACTTCTGAAGGAAAACTGACATTTTCTTCGAGCCGAGGTTTCTCCAGTTGTACGCAGTATTGCTCGGCACATACCTCATACCGCTTCTGATTCGTAGGAGTGAGTCGCATACCACCGGGTATGCACTGCGTTGAGCGAATTGATTGATTAAGCGCTTCGACTGTAGATGAACTGGTCAAGTGGACAAGACTAATAATCATTACGATCTGGAACAACATGGTAATTGGAAGGATACTGCGAGATGTTCCAGGTGGCATGAGAAATTCCTCGTCATCTTCGTCGTAGTTGATGTGTCGTCTTTCACGGAAATTGTATCGACCTTGGCCAGGTAACATCTCCTCTTCTCCATCTACTGGCACGATCCGTGGCTGAGACGATTGTTCCAGTTCTTGCGCACTTGGTAAATGTGAATCCTGTTCCCTTTCTTGTTCTGCTTGTTCCATCTCCGTGCTGGATTCATCCTGCTCTAGCTCTAGAGGAATCAGAAAATTGACTGGGCGCCGTAATACTCTCTTGGAAGGCAAACGTATCACGTATTGTACATACCTTTCGCGTTTGCAATTAATTGACTTATCATTCCCATTTTCCAGCAGTGACGTGGAAGTCCTGGATCACTTACAAGAACTACTGCTCCCTCCTTGGGGTATTGTGCGCATCCTTTCCTTTTTCCTACATTCAGTACATGCTTTTCCCGTAGTGCTGTAAGGTATTGTGTGTGCCATACATTCCAGAATTTCTCTGTGAATTTACAAGACGACTGCAATGCCCGGACCGCTTCATGCTTCGTGTGAATTGTCGCGAATTCATCTGTGGAAAGGTATGGTACGTCGTCTACATCCTCCGAAGAATGTCCTATAGGATAAAAAACATGTATGTCCTTCTGCAAGAAATCGTTTGGACGTAGAATCTGTCCTTCTTCTAACTCACTGCTCATGTAAGTTAACGGTCGAGTATTGAGTAAGGCTTCGATTTCAATTAGCACCGTCGTGAGTTCTTCGCAGGTGACCGTCGCGTTGCCCAGTGTTTTGAAAAGGGAGTGTTTTACCGACTTGATAAACCTTTCATAAAAACCTCCTTGCCACGGAGCAAAAGGTGTTATACGTCTCCAAATGATTTCGTGATTACTTAATTCTCGAGATATACCAGGATTGCCGTTGGCTGCTCTCAAGCTTTCATCCAGTATGATTTGCCCTAATTGAAATGTCGGAGCATTGTCACATGTTATTGAGCGGGTATTCCTCTCCGCGCAAAAAAACCGGCGGAGCATGTGCAGAAAGGCTATGGTAGTCATATCCGAAACCACATCCAGGTGGATAAGTCTGATGGTCATACAAGTGATGATGGCTCCGTAGCATTTCTCCTTTGATCCTGGAGTTCTTGTGATCGTCAAGGGATCGAAGTAATCTAGACCCACATGCTGAAATGGATGCGATCTGATGACTCTCTTTGAGTAAATCTTCTTGTAGTGGGTATTTGTATGGTAAGTTACTGAATTTCTGGCAAAGGAAACACTTTCTGATGAGGGCCGATACCTGAGATCGCAACTGTGGTATCCAGAACTTCTGCCTGACCAAAGCTATTGTGTGATTGATACCAGGGTGACCTTTGTCATGGCAGTCTTCAATTATTAGTTTGGCCAAGAAAGATTTCTGAAGAATGAAGATTGGGTGTTTGGTGTCATCGTCCCAATTTGCTTGCCCTAATCGTCCGTAGCATCGGAGAATACCTCGGTGATCCTGTTGTATGTTGAGCTGTTTAAAAGAATTGATAATTGCTTTTGTTATGTTCCTCACTTGGTGATGTCGGATTAGCGTATCTCCTGCGAGCTCAATTTCTGGTCCTGATAATGTTCCTGTGTCCATCCCATAGCGCGTTGCGACTGATAACGGAAGGAAGATTCTTCTTCCACATCTTGCATTGACTTTCTTAATTGTATTGAAAATAAATCGTAGAACATATGCAAGAATTCGCTTTGCTTGCGTCAGTGTCCGTGCGTGGCTTGGACTTACGAGTACCTTGTCATTGTTGTCCAAGTTTTGGACGGTGAGGATTTCTCCTCTCGGAATGTCGCTAGGAACTACGCTGCATTCGAGCTGGTATGCAAAAACTTTACCCTTGACAGACCATGTGGATGGTGAAGAAGTCAGGAATTTTGGTCCAGTCCACCAGTAATGGTTGCCTAAATCATTCGCTGTAGTGCCCCGCGTTGCGATGTCAGCGGGATTTTCCGTCGAAGCAACGTAACCAATTTCGACCATGCATTGTTGTTCGGCTAAGTGTTTTGCGATTCACTGCACTTCCACAATTCTGTTGAAGACAAAAGGTCCTACTTCTCGATGTGGTTCTAGTTTCAGCCAGCTCAGTACAATCTCGGAATCGGAAAACACAAAAATGTTCTTAATGATTAGTGTGCTCTTCAACTGAGTGAAAACGGAGTTCGAGATCCTCATCGCCAGCGTGATTGCATTGAGTTCGAGCTTAGGAATGGTGTATTGTACTTGAAGTGACAGAAGCTTGGACTTAGCCATCAGTAGAGACGAGTTATTGCCATGGCATAAGTAGGTGCAAGCTGCAGTAGCGGCGGAACTGGCATCCGCGAAAGTGACGATGATAGCCTCACTAGCCTTGGGCGCCAGACACCTTGGCACATACTTCTCGAATCCTTAAAATTGCCTCTATTATGCGATTCCATTCTACCTCCTTTCCTTCTGGTAACACAGTATCCCAATCAAAATTTTGTTTCCACAATTCTTGCAAGAGAAGCTTTGGCTTGAGAAGAAGCGGTATTGTCCAACTCAGTGGATCATAGATGAAGGCTACTGCACTAGTTACTGTTCTCTTTGTTAAAAGTGGTGTGTCAGGGAAACGGCACGTGGCTAACATTGTGTCCTTTTCCAAGTCCCATACCAACCCCAAAACCTTCGGGCATGCTTCGGAACTCTTGTCCGAGTCGCTGGCGTTTGCCATTAGATGGTTATTATTTGACGAAAACTGGCGCAAATTCATATTGAGGTCTCGGAACATCTGCTTGGTGCGATGATATCCATCCATTGCGTCTTGTAATGTATCCGTAGTCAACAGCAGATTGTCCACGTACAAATTTCGTTTGATGTCCTCTACCAGTGTTGAATCGGTTTCGTACGTATCCAAATGATAGTGAGTTGTGCCTGCCAGCAGGAATGGAGATGACTTCTATTCCGAAGGTCACTCTTGTAAAGCGGAAGGTGAGAATCTTATCGTTCGTTAGGGGTTCTTTATGATTGCGGGGCCAAAAACATCTAGTTGCGTCCCTATCCTGTTCCTGCAAGCGAACTTGTAAGAATGCCTTCTCGACATCCGAGGTGATCGCAATGCTTCCCACTCTGAAGCGGTGTAGGATGCCATGGAGGGAGGGAAGTATTACTGGACCTTAGTGCAGTACGTCGCTCAGCGAGGGACAGCCTTTATAGTGAGCCGAAGCATTGAAAACAATTCGCAGTTCAGTAGTGGATTTATTGGGAGTGATCACTGGTTGGTGTGGTATATAGTGCACCTGCCTATATGTGGGCGCCTTTTCGTCTTCCACTAGTTCAATAATGTTCAGACGCAACTGCTCCTGAAAGACGTTATTGTACTGATTTAGGAGCTACTCGTCTCTCTTTATGGTTGCATATACGTTGACTAGGATTTTAAATGCCAACGATCGATTGTCCGGCAGGTAGGGATATTGATCCTTCCATGGGAGGCGTACGTAATACCCATCCGGTCTTCGCTATATTGTCTCATTGAATTTTCTCCAGACCTGTTCGTCTAGCGGGGCTCTTGCCTGCGTCTCTGTGCCAGCAAATTCCTCTGTACCGGCCGCCTCTATTGCCCAAAATCTGTCCCATCGTTCTTGCTCCTCCTGGGTCACTTCGTTTTCCTCCGAGTTCACCAAATAGTGTCCCATTGAATTTACCGAATAGAGCCCTATTGAATCCATGGACCAATAATTGTCCCATTGTTCGACCTTACCTTGTGTTGATTGTGAAACCTGCAGTGCCAGCCCTTCTTGAGCTTTTGCTTTCCCGGAGATCACGTAACCAATTTTCGTAGGTAGAATGTGTAGCCCGGACGGTAATGGTATCGCAGGTTGTCGCTCCTCATGAAAGACCAAAGGTAGTCGCATCCAAGCAGAACTCTAGGTGTAATTTTCTCTTCACCATTATTCCACGCTATTGGTATATCGAGGGAACGGATGAATTCGATATCACTTGCAGGCGGGTCGGGCAGTCGGAGAGATCGTGTCAGAATATCGTACGTCAATAGATCCAAGCAATGATGACTTCCTTCAGAGTCCCATACCTCCATTCGTACACACTTGCCCTTGCTTTTATTGACGTCTTCCGAACCAAAGGTGTGGAGAAGAATTTCCTTTTTCTCAAGTATGGTCAGTTCCAGCTGCTCAGCTAATGAGCTGTCCACAAACGATAGTTCTGCTCCTGTGTCGATCAGAACAGTGATCTTTATCCGTTAGTTTGTTTCATGGTTCTTGACTGTTAGTTCTCCTACGGGTAGGCAAGGTTGCTGAGATGGCTGTCTACATACTGCGGACTGCTGTTGGAGAATAGATGTTTCCACTGCTGAGGCATCTCCTCTGTTATTGTCTTGGTCGGAAACCGCATAAGATTTAACCTTTGTGGCAGAACCACCACTAGGGCTACTGCGCCTAACGATCTTCTTTTGCTGCTGTATTGGAGCATTCGCCCTCATTGGGGCTTCCTTGGTGGCATTAGAGCCGTGTACAGCTTGCTGCGATCCCTCATTTGACGAAACTTTGAAGCAACACGAAGTGTGATGCGCTCCTTTAAAATTGAAGCACATACGGCCCTTGCACTGATTCGTGCTGTGCTTTGATGATGCACAAATGAAGCATAGGTTGTGCTGACGTAAATAGGCTGACCGTTCTTGTGCCGTTGCATATTTCAGACAATCCCTCGAGGAGTGAGTCCCATTACAGTACATGCACACGACAGCCCATGACTGCTTGAAGCGTTGCGATCTCGGTGGGTCCTTGGTCCTTTGCATCGGACGCCACGGAACCTTTGTATCAGAGTACAACAGGAACATTTCCTCTGTGCTGAGGACCTCATCCACGTATTGGAATAAGAGGCTCATCGTGAATGGCATAGTCGGTGGAAGGCCTTGTTTCCTTGCCAGCACCTTGCGCTTGATGTAGTCTGGAAATTCGGAAAGCACCTTTTTGATGAGCCAACAGCTATCGACTTCTTCTCCTTTTCCCATGAGTTGTGCGATCCCCACTTGTAGTTGTTCCAATAGATGACGTTGATCTTTGACTGAGTCTCCCTGCAACGTGGTACTGTCCAATTTTTTCACCAAAGTGTTGACCAACATCTCCTTGTTATTATACTTATTGTGGAGAAATTGAATAGCGTTGTCATAGTTTTCACTGGTCACTTGGAATTTCGTGATTGAATTTCTCGCTTCTCCTGTCAGTGCATTGATAAGGTAATTGAACTTCACCATAGTTGATAGATTCTGTGAGTGAATGTTGGCGTCGAAAATGCTCCAGAAGCTATCCCATTCCCATATGTTGCCTCCAAATGTTGGAATAGGTAGAGGTGGAAGTTCCAACGTCTTTGCTGTTGCACGACTCATCGGAGCGGACTCGTTACTGCTCTCGGCAGGTCTAGATGCACTGGCCCCTTGATTAATTGAGCTGGAAAGAGCGCGAAGCCGTGCCTGCAGAATGATTACGTAATCGAACGCGATTGACAACGTGGTCTCACTTTTTGACACATAAAACTCAACGTCCTCCTGTTCCTTTCCAAGCGCTGTAGCCGTAGGGTTATCTAGAATTGCAGCGAATTCTTGGAGCAATTTCTCTACTTTGGCTATTGCGGACACTATCACACTAATACCTTCTTCTAACCTGTGAATATCGTCAGACCGAAGAACTAGAGACCCATTGGGGTCCCCTCCAAGATCCTCGAGCTTGTCTTCTTTTAATTTAGTGATTATGAACTCAAGTTTATTGCCGAACAGGGTCAAGAGGCGTTTACTTGTGCTTATTTGGGCAGACATTTCTAAATTGAAAGTGGATCTTCGATATTGCGACTTGAAGTGTTGTCTCAAAAGTATATTGTTCAACCACTTATTGTCACAAAGTTATTGTACCAATATGGAAGAAATAACTGAGACAAAGGTTCTTGATCGAAGAAATATTATTGAGGAAAAGCTATTGTTCGCGGAAGGGAATTGTACGAAGATGGAAATCCGATCAAAAATATTATAAATTGCAAACCGACCTGAACTCTTGTATTGGCCGATGCACCAATTTGATGGTCCTTTCTGCTCGCCTTTACTCCTCAGAGTGCCACGCGGATTATACTAAATATGCTAACGTCGGCATGGATCCGGAAGACACTTTGCGTTCACTGTTGCAGGTTGGCGCAAACTTGGTGTCCTGTGCTATAACATAGGTGCACCGAGCTTGCGCCACCCTCCAATAGGGAACGCAAAGTCTCTTCAGGATCCCCGCCGATGTTATGTGTGAGCCACAAGAGTTAATAACAAAACTTTACTAACTGTTCCAACCGTAGTCGGTTATTGTAGTGTTTGGAAATGGTATTGATAGGATATTGCCACGATAAGGTATTGCAGTTGGAAGATGAGTGATTGCAGTCGGTAGAGTCGATTAGCCGTAGACCACGTACAGTGGGAAGATGCCATTTTTTTCTGTCTCGGCTTATATACAGCTCGATTTCCGCTTCCCACTACATCTTCGCCGCCTCGACGCCGATCTCAAAATATGTTACATGGGAATATAAACAGGTATTCCAAACATTACCAAAGTAGACGACTGAAAGCTATCTACTATACAATGGAGAAATTTTCCCTACCATATTGTGAGCGCTGCTATTGTTGTAGCGCAGCTATATCCATCTTCGACAACCCTCTCCCCATTCGACCTTTAAAGTTCTCCTGAGCTGCGCGGTAGCAACTCAAATGAAGACTAGCTTGCTCGGAGTAGTCCGGGCGGAGTAGGCAACGGGGCGGTCGGTCATGACGGAATATAACAGTGATAAGGAGATTTTGACATGATAAACATGACCCGAAATGTCTTACTTCTACCGGCTCAAAATAATGGAGGTAGGCTATATATGCAATTGGGTAGTCTTTCGAGCTTTCCTAAAGATACCGAGTCCCAAAAAACCGCGGTCGTCTCGAATCACCTCCTTCCCAAACTATACGCCACCCCTTCTTCCCAACTCATCACCCCCGAGTCCGTGCATCCAGTTTATGACCAAGCAACGAATCTAATCAGAATGGATGTTTCTCACGTCGTGTACACCCTCTCCGACCCTTCAAACTCAATCTCTAACTTTCAACACAGTAGAATATTGCGCATTTGTGAGCTTAATAGTGGACGGCGAAGTGCATAAGGCCACAAACTGCTATTAAAGTCCAGCATCCTTTACAGGAAGCTTTTACACTCCCAGTGAAATCTTGCTTACACTCCAAGACAGTAGCGCTCTCTCAGCAAAGTCGTGCACGCATTCCTCGGTGCTCTGCACACTCCTAGCAAGCTACCGGCCCTTGGCACGTTCCCAGTCGGGTTCTATCCAATTTCCTTGTCGCCTGATCCCCTCCCAGTTTGGTCCCACTCACTTTTCTCGAAGCTTGGCGCACTCCTAGTTGGGTCCCGCACGCTTTTCCGTCGCTCAGTGCGCTCCCAGTGAAGTACCGTTCTGTGATCAACGGTCACCGGTCAACGGGCAATTCCTAACCATTTCTAATGGTGTAAGATGATCTTGATAGAAATGCGTTGTTACCAAATATCTGAAACAAATTGAGCCATCCAGTGTTTTTTTCTTTCTGAACCCTTTATGTCCTCTTCTAAAATTTGTCAGGGTGTTAATTTTTGTACCCAAGAGCCTAACATTAATTGCCTAAGGTTAGATCAATTGGCTTGACGTTTTCAAAATATGTATACGCTGTGACGCATAAGTATAGGAAAATCCCTCCGAAATAGGTGCATCATATGATGGATCAAAGTTTTGAATATTTGTGAGAGTTTCTATGCTTTCTTCTGCGGCGAAAACAGTGGATCAAGTGGTATGGCCAGGAATTGTTCATTCTGCCTTCAATTATGAAGAAAAGTTCGTATGGAGTATTATGGAGTATGAAGAAAAAAGAAGATGTTGCTATACTTTTGCGTCACAGTGTAGCCTGTATATCTTGTTTCGAGCCGTTCGCAGCAAGGCTTATCGCGCTCACCATGAATCGCGGCATTTGTTATCCATTGGGCACTTTTTGCCGAAAATTTGTCGAAAAGTGAGAGGAAAAACGACAATCGACAAAAAGCGTCCGAAAACGGCCGGCAAACGGCAATTGACGCACATCCCTGATTGCTGCTCAAAAAAGCCAGCGTGGAATGGGTTTCGTTGGCCAGAAGAGCCATGGGGCGAGCTTTGTGCGTTTTTTTAGTTTGGTCAAGCCTTTGTTCCGCTCATTCTCTCATTGAGGACCGATATGTTTTCAAAGGCCAAGTCCTGACACCATCCGCAGTGAGTTTGGTTTGAAGAGATTGGCATTCATTTTTACTCTAATTTTCAGGGATTCAAGATTTATTTTTGAGAAGCGGAAGAAGATCAACGAGCACGAGCAAGCAGCGTGAACAATGGAGTTTGAATTTAGGTGCTGCGTATGGATTATGGGTGATCCCAGCGTGAATTATGGTTGATTTTTCTCCTGATATTGTTTGTTGATCATGTTGTTGTTAACATGTTATTGTTTACGGATTACAGAAATAACTTTAAAAGTATCTACTATGTGAACGGATTTCGTTCTGTGAATGAAGGCTTTTGTGAGAGATGTGTTCGTCTATGACAACTAAGGTATTGGATTATCAGTAAAGTGTATTTTAATGGGAAAACATAGTCAAATCTGAGTCTGGCTAAAATGCTCCTTTTTCTACGGGTAGTAAAGGGTGTCGTAAAAATCTTGCCTCAGAAACGGCAAATTTGGGTGGGAATCGTAAGAGCTTCTGCCTAAGAACGGAGATTCGGAGAGGGAGGAAAATCTTATCATTTTTCCATACTGGCTGCAGAACCCCCCACCCCCTCCCCATATAAAATCAAATTCGGTAACAGTTCCAGAAAACTTACGAATTGACTGTGAGTTGTGTCTTTATGTGATCTAATTCTAGTGATCACAAAAGGCTTCGACAAGGCAGTGCATACGGCAAGCTCGAGTGAACGGTGGTTGTAATGCTTTTCAACCGCAAAAGAGGCAGGGAAATGATGGAGGATCAAAGTGCGTGGTCGGACAAATTTGGTGTTTCGTCCAATCACGCACTTCGCTCCTCCCCCGTTTCCCCGCCTCTTGCGGTTGAAAAGCATAACGACTACCATCCACTCGAAACCTGCAAACCGCAGTGAATCGCCGGATATCGCGGGCCGAACCGAGCATGGTCGAAACCTGCAAACGGCAGTGAATCGCCGGATATCGCGAGGCAAACGACGGATACGGGGCACCCACTTTGCCCATTTTTTCGTTTCTAACGGCTGCGGTTCAGATTATGACCCGCGTTTGCTGCGCGTTACAAACCCCACAATGTCTGAGTTGCTGTAGACTATGGGTAATAATTCTCGTAACCCCAGAGAGAGATCTAGTATAGTGGAAGAGACGGAGAGGTCTATTTTCGAAAAGCTTGAATGCGATATTACTGCGTAATATCAAAAGAAAGTGAACAATTCTTCCAAAAAAAGACGCTTCTAACAGAAAGGGGTTTGGTTGATGGAAACACGGACCAGCAAAAACTGAACAATACGGAAGTTCCCGCGTCGAATTTACAAAAAGTGTACAATATTTTGCAGAGTTGATGTTCTCTATTTCTAGCAAAAAAAATCAAACCTCTTGGGGAATTTGATCAGTGTAGTGTGCCTTTCAGTTAGGAAATCGCCTACTTAAAGTAATTTCCCGTGCTTTGGCTACTCTCTTGGGAGAAATCATAACGCTTGTAGGCTAGGTGCGACAAGCAGTTCGGTTTGTTTGCTAGAAATAGAAAACATCAACCCTCGAAGATATTGTACATTTTTTGTAGATTCAGCGTAGAAAACTCTGTTCTGTTCTCTTTTTGCTTGTCTCTGTTTCCCTCAACCAAACGCTCTCTCTTGGAGGCGCCTTCTTCCAAAAGAATATTGTATAGCATTCAATAAATCGAAAGTGGTTGAATTGTAGGCGGCATGTGTATAGACACTTCGATTCGCTGTGGGCGGTTGCGTAGCGTCAACAGCAGACCGTTAGCGATAGGCTAGACGATTGGTCAGTGATTGCAGCAGCTCGACCATCTGCTGCAAAGTACTCTGAGAGAATCCCCCGCGATCGTCCACGGATGGAATCCACTCGCTTTCTGGTAGGGGCAGAGAGGATACTAGCATGGGGCTATCGCGGAATGATCGCGAGATTCTGCCAGTCTCAAACCGAGAGCGTACCGCGTTCGTTCATCGATGCTCCCGCCTTGCTCCACCGCGGAACCGCTAGGAATCGAGCCCGTGGCTGTCGCGGAATGATCGCGAGATTCTACCAGATACAACCTGAGGGCGAATCGCGTCTATACATCAATGTATTTTGGGTGTTAAATCGCGGAGCAGCGCTGAACTGAGTCCGGAACTATCGCAGGATTCGGCCAGCCTCCACCCCTGCTCGTACCGCATTCACGCCCTCTCGATATTTCAGCCGAACGAGTGTTGCCTACTAGATCAACACGAAGCTATAAGGTATTGTCTGTGCCGTATTTCGCGCTGCTTTACAAATCTGCGCAGCATGAGAGCGCGGAACCGAGGCGAAACGATCACGGTACCATCGCGGATCGCGAGTTCACCACGGCACTAGCGCGGTAAACTTGGTAAAGATCGCTGAACCATGGTACGAGCACGATAAGTCAAAGGATAGGTCGATTGGGTAACTATCGCGGAACGGACGCGGATCGAAGGACTAGGGGGAAACGGAAACGGCACCATCGCGGATCGCGGGAGCATCACGGTGCTAGCGGGAAAGATTCTCTCAGAGTAGGGTGATTTTTCATTATACCCGCCTGAAGAAGGGTTTACGGCCCGAAACGTCGCGAATAAAGCGGTTCGTAACGACAAAAATCACCGCATTTTGAGTTTCTACAACAATTTCAACAACATCAGAGTAGGGTGTTTGACGCGCACAAAGCCGCTGTGCAACCGTCTTCTCACATTTTGAAGTACTATTACTCGTCTTTGTTTAGGCTCAATTAAGTTTAAATAGTTGATTTTGCACTTATTTCCCTATTTTGTAGAACTGCCTCTTACATAACCCTGTAGGTGACTTTCTCGAATACACGTTTATTCGAAAACAGAAAGTTATGAGATAGCTAAAAAAAGTTTCAGAAAATAAAGTGACTTTAAGCTTCATTTAAACTTCTCTGGTTTGCACCGAGAAGTTTTCGGTCATTCAGTTCCCGATTTGTTTCGCACACCCGCGTTAGTATTAGATTATTGTGGTGTAGAAACAGTAGGTCCCCTCAGGTCGCTAATGCTTAGCTTAGTCCTCATATCACCTCCTCAGGCAAACCATCGCTCGGTGCGAGACCGGAAAGCAACTGGAGCGACGCTTTCTCTCGGCTCCGAGCAAAAATTAGCCATCTATTTACACACGGGCGACAGCAGCCGCTCTCAGGGCGACCGCGGTTCTGCTCGGTGCGTTATTCTGTTGCATCACCGAACACGGTTGCTGTCCTTTAAAATTTTCCCAACTGCTAATTTTGCGAAAATTCGAATGCGTTCAGCTTTTTTGTTGTCGAAGAGCTCACAGGCACCCATCCAGCCAATTTCCATACCTTTCCAAGCTTGTTCAGGCGTCAAGTCGTTGATTGGTTGACATTGAAGCCTTCAGCCAGCACTCGCGTTGCCTTTCTCGTAGTGGTAGAGCATAATATGGCGAATATGAGTGGAATTTTCAAGACGCATTTTTTTTTACTAAATATCGAGGATTATTTTTATATAAATGTTGAGGACGAAACGCCAATTTTTCCTAAGGAAAAACGCGTTAATAAAAACGTTCCATAATTATGCATCAACCCAATATTATATAGTTAGTACTATATCATTTCGATTTCATTTTGTTCCTTCGGAACGATATCCATCACTTTTCTACTATAACAAGGCACATGTTAGTCATTGAGCACACTGGCTAGGTAAGCACAAGAAAACATAGGTGCTAAGAAAATAAATGAAGCGGAATGCGAAAATGAGGAATATAATATGACAATAATATATAAATGTTGAGGACAAAACGCCAATATAATTAGATTAACGAACATTAAGAGAAAAACTAAACAGTGCACGAATTCCATTGCTGGATTCGAGCCAATGATACCGCTTCATTCTCCCTGTCTTGTAGTCTACCTTGTTATCCCCTCGGCAATCGCTGCCGATAACGCTGTGCTGCTTTAGTACAGTGAAGAGATGAAAAAATCATGCAATGATCTCGGAAATGGTTCATATCTCAAGAATGAGCCAAAATCAAAGCGCCAAACTTTGTATATGCTAATTTCGTCATAACCTGAATAGTACTTAGCAGCTATTTTCACTGCACTTGCTTTGATTGATAAATTTCTTTAGGTTTTAATCAGTTTTTGTCATTTTCAGACCTTCCAAAAAGTCCGTTCAGAGAACCCTGCATACATTTTTGTTTCTTAATTAGTCCCTCACAACTTACACTGAGACATTTTCTGAAACGTCGCGGGGTCTGAAAATCAGTCCCTGTGACCCGAAATCACCTCCTATGTTAGGAGTGGCCTCGGAAGGACAACTGCCTCTCTACACGAGTCGAGCCGCCTTTTATACCCGTTGATCAGGTGACCCGCATGTTATCACTCAAAGAACAATCAATACTGCGATTCTCTATCCTCTGCCAACGCGTAGCTAGATGCCTCCGAGGGCGCGGCCTGAAACGCCGCCCCATTCCATGTAGCGAGAATTTAAGGGTTTTAGCTACGATAGCTAAAACCCGCATATTCTTGTGTCGTTCGAACCACTGTTCTCTCTGACGCTAAACCCGTATATTCTCGCTATAATTTTGTAGCGAGAATCTACGGATTTCGCGACAGCCTGTGTTGAATTCAATCTCAAACCCGCGTTGGCTACGCGGAACGCAGGGATGCGGTTTGAACAGTTTCGGCACAGTCAACCCACGGAGAACTTGACACTCTGTGGGTGGTCGTGGAGGGTGACCCCGTGTCGCTCTCTGCAAGACCTTGCAAGGGATAATTTTGGCCGCTGGTATGCTGCAGGCCGTGGGGAAGAAACGGCGATGCGCTCGATCGCAGCGGGGATCACCTTTCTAAAACAGATCAAGACTGGGTGGGTCGATCGACCCAGTGCTGCAACGAGAACAAGCGTAGAATATGCGGGTGCTGTAGCGAGAATTTACGAAATATATGCGGGCGCTGTAGCTAAAATTTCACCAACTGAGGCTAAACTTTCCGTAATTTACGTAAATTCTCGCGTCAAATTAGACTAGATGCCTCCGAAACCCTGGGCATCTCTGGTTTCCGTGTGTGAGGCATTTAGCTACGCGTTGGCAGAGTCCCTGGCGATGGCACCGCTGTTGGCCGAGGCTGCTATTCCTACCGAACGGGACAGCGGTGGCATTTCGACGCTCGGCCGCTGTCCGGGCGGTGATGTCATAATTGGGAGGAGCCGGACCCGCTCCGAGCGACAGTGCCCTCTGTGGAAATTTCCACTGAAGCCGGTCAGCGTGGTGACCGGTTCGGTGAGCCTGCCGTGAAGTCGCACGACCGACACGAAGTTGTACAAGTGCTATGCCTGACCTAGCCCAACGGTCTCCTAGAGTCATAATGCGGGGGCTCCAGAACTGCGAAGCAGTACAGTGAGTATCATAATTATAGCAACAAATTAAAAGCTCTTATATCAATGTCCACGCAAACTTTCATAAACTGGCATTGTTACCATTCAACTCCGCGTACCCGAAAGCCTTATTCACAAAATTTTGAAGAAAACCATCAAGAAATAAGACCAATTTTGTATATAACTTTTAAAGTCTTTGTATCATAACTAGAGCAACACTTTCTACTGAAAATGTTCCCTTCCTCATTTCTCAAAACATTTTCCGTTTCGAATAGGATATGGATTGAGGTGTGTAATACCAACGTTTGTTTTTCTATCATGCCAAACAGATCCGTTTTCTCTGAGATCGAAATTGCTCAGATTCTTGCCTTGTACAAGGCTAGTCTTAATATCAGGAGAATAGCGGAACAACACCATCGTCACTTCACAGCTGTCTACCGATTTCTGCCTGATCCTGAGTCACATGGCCCAGAAAGCTGTCTGCTCCAGAGGAACGTCGAGTAGTACGGCTCATGTCCAACTCGACCATGTCAGTCAATCAGGTCCGCGCCGCAGTTTTTGCTTCGGTATCCAGAATGACCGTATGGAGTGCCATCAATCACAACCCAATTAGAGAGCAATCTCGTATGCGTCCAGTACCGCACCTCACAGCACCGCCTAAGGCCGCGCGGCTTCAGTGCGCTGAGAGGAACATGAAAAACTGACTGGTCTAAGATGAGCAGAACTTGTTCTCAGGCTTCATCTGGGTAAACATTGTGTTCAGGGGTATCTCCTCGGACAAGAAAAAGTTCATGTTGGATGGACCTGACGGATACGCACACTACTGGCCAGATTTCCGCAAGGAGGCGATGTAATTTGCAAAGCGGATTTTGAATGGAGGCAGTCTCACGGTATGGTGTGGCTTCGATGCCGACGGTGGGCTCCAAATAGCCTCCGATTCCTCTAGAAGGATTTTTTTGGGAGTACCAGGAAATATTGTGAACAGGACTGTTACCGTTCCTTGCTCGGTTCCAGCAAAATGAGCTCACCTTCCAGTAAGAGTATTCCGACATCCACACGAGTCGCTCAACTAGGACTTGGTTTGAGCAGCATCGACTCTCCATTATGGCTTGGCCGGCCTGCTCAACTTACGTCATCTCAATGGAAAACGTCCGAAGAAACATGCTTCGCCATATTTATAGTGGAGGTGGGACGTACGACTCACTGGCACACCTCGAGGGAGCTGAAAACGTTGCCTAGAGCAACTTGGGCGTGGAAGTGCTTAGCCGTCTGTTGAACTCTACGCTAGAGTTAGTTTTTAGAATAATTTCTAAACAAGGCGAATCCACAGACTCTTGAAAAGACGCTATAAGTTTGTATTTCCGAATAAGAAGAAGAATAGCGACTGAATTTTCAAAGTGTTGCCACATTTTAATACTAGGACTTTGAAAGTTATATAAAAAATAGTTCTTATTTCTTGACGGTTTTCAGTAAAATTTTGTGAACAAAGGTTTTCGGATACGCGGAGTTGAATGGTGACAGTGCCGGTTGATAAATGTTTTTGTAGACATTGATATCAGAGCTTTGAACGTGTTGCTATAATTATGATACGCACTGTATCTTCAGAAATGTCATTTCATTCAAAGATAAAACACCACGGAGCAAGAATACTCGGAGTTGGAGATGGTTTGGAAGAGACTGCGAAAGAGACTATGGATGACGACATCGTGGTCGACGTGAAAGGCGTTGAACAGCATCGAACTCTTCCGTTATGGAGAAAAACGATGTACAATTGTGAGAAGCAGAGCACTGTATCGATGGCTTGTCCTTTCAGAGGATTTCTGTCTTGGTGCATATTCAGTGCCAAGACAAGCTAACTACACAAAATCGAACTCGTAAATGTGTAAGATCTCAATGCTCAAATATCACGGAAGGATAAGTCGTCTGCAGCCGAAGTGTGAATAGTCAGAAACTGTTCAAAAGGATCAATGATACTTTAGTTTTGTTCTTAATTACTTTCAATAATGAACTTATCTTCATTTTTCTGCGGAATTTCCTGACCTTTCGGCTTTCAAATAAATGAAGCTGCAAAAAATAATAAAATAAAAACTGAAGGCTATGGTTTTATTGTAGCACCCCCCTCGAGCAACCATTGGGGAAATATATGTGTATCAATCCAGCAGCAATATTTGGAGCGATTAGTTGGAGCGCGATGTCAATGACTATTGATTTTCCAACGAGTTTCAGGATTGCTTACGGAAACATTATTCATTCTGTTAATTGATAGTCGTTTGACGTAACGCCTAAAAAATTCGTTAGTCGTTAAAGTCGTTAGTCGTAATTACGATCACTGATCCCAGTTGGGATGCGAAACGTCGTAATCTTAGAGACCTGAATGCCTGTCGGACCCATATACTGTGCTTATCTGGGCCTAATTCCGGTCCGCAATTGCGTCTCAACACGCTTTGCGGCCGCTCGCGCTCGAGTCAGTCGGGTTTTCAGCGCCAAAGCCGACTCGATACGGCTTTTTTATACAGTTTTCTACAATTTTCCTTAGTTTCCAGTTTCCAAAACCCACCTAGGGTCAGCAGATCGGCCGCTGCGGCGCTGGAAGCTCTCCTGACTTGGGAGCGTGCGGCCGCAAAGCGTGTCGAAACGCAATTGCGGACCGGAATTTGGCCCAGATAAGCACAGTACATAGATACATTCGGGCCCAACCGACATTCCTCTCACAATCAGTGCCTTCATCTACCGCAGCAACGCTAACCACCCCCCCCCTTTTATACATTGGATCCGAATCAAAAATTTTCCGATACTCCGACTTCGGATAACTCAAAACCAAAGGCCGTGGATATCCGACTCAAACGGATAGATTCAAAATAGCAACATCGGATAATTCGGTTCAGTCGGATAGGGGGCTAAACGAATAGTCGGATTTCGGATCAACCCGAAAATCACGTTTTTTCGGTGATTTCGATTTTGGATCACTCGGATTTTGAGCTTTTTTCGGTGAGTCGGAATCCGAATATCCGAGTCGGATATTCGGTCGGATACAAGTTGGTATAATGCGAAAAGTCTATTGAAAATCTACAGTCCGGCGAAAATCATTACAGAAAAAATGATTTTCTGACATACCATGATTGAACAATTCATTGATATTCATCTACTATATCTGCGAAAAAGTGTGTTCCTTCTTTACAATATCTTCAAACAAAGTGTAATGCTCAAGCATTAGTATAAATGAGCATCACGAGGGGACTATCCTAAACGGGGAGGGCCGCTCAAGTAAAAGTCAGAAATAAAATGAACCACCGATCCAAAATGCTATCAATCGAAGTATATCTATAAAATTTTATCAACAACAGTGACTGATAGCAGAATCAAGCATCTTTTATCAGGTTTTCATTGATTTCTATGAGGTGGGCCATTTCATTTCTGACTTTTACTTGAGTGCCCCCCACGTTTAGGATTGTCCCTCACGAGGACCAATCCCCACACCTATTTCCTAAATATCCTCGGGTTCCTATCTAAACCTCTCCGAGAAGAGCTGTCCGTTCGATCAATACACATGGTTTTTGGGAGCCAATCGTACCCTCAATGCGCCATACTCGCACAAACAAATCAAACGAAGAGGATCAATGCCATCCAGGGGTATAACGTAGTTTGTCGCTGTCATGAGCGAAAGGCATGCAGTTTAGCACAAATCGCGGCGTGACCCGCATCGGAACAACGGCATCGGTCGACGTAGGAGCAGTAATCGCGCTTCTGTCGCAGCGACGTGTGGGCCGACAAACCGCAAATGTGCAGAGGCCTGTCGCTGTCGCTATGCAGTGCACTGCGACAGCAACAGGTTTAGGGATAAGACGGCGATTCGTGTTAGATTGCATGCTTGTCGCTCATTACAGACAAGGTGCACCATACCCCTTGAAGACAGCGTTCACGATGTAATATGATTGTCATGTTTTTCCTGGGAGAGCCTTTCTTGATTCGTTGTCTGATCTATAAGCAAAAAGCATAAAAAAGCCCGTTTGATGATAAAATAGCCGTCTAAAATCGGTCGATTTTTCGGTGGTGCACGACTCTTGTGATGCTTTGTAGTATCAGGGGTCATCAACTGGCTCAAAACTGATTATCAGTGATTGACTTCTGACAGTCGATACGACCTTTCTAGAGCTCTACTGTTATTAGTTCTTTAAGACTAACAGTTTTGTACTTGTTTTGTGTAAGAAGTTTTGTCTGTATACTCGTAATTTACTTTACTAGTTGCTGTGCACGTGGCAGAATTTTGACCAGACACAACAGCGAATTCCATTTTCTACGGGCGGCGCTGTGCACCTGTGCACGGATTGGCATCTTTGTGCCTCAATAACCATAATCTTAGCGCATTTGTAGCCACGGAACCTTCGCAGTTCATCAGCTGTTTTCGAACAACACAGATTTCCGCAGTTTTCTCCATTACTTTTTCTATCGTGATCACTGCCTTTAAAGGGCAGGAGCTCCGCGGCAGGCTGTCGCTGCCGCTGTGCAGAGCGACGGGACCGCGAGTCGCAAAAGTATGCCATACCCCTTATGCGCAAAATCTGCGCTGACGATGCTAGAAAACGCGGCGGAAATTTCGCAATGCGCGCCAATCGGATGTCCGGAGTGTAAATACGCACCTGCATGGCTACAGTATTATGAAATCTCGAGTCATGAATTCATATATTACACTTTTTTGAGTAACAGTACATGCCGAATCTACCGACACATCCGTTCCGAATCATGACATTATTCGGATATTCGGTCTCCGAGTCATTATCCGACTCATGGCACATTTCGGTGAATCGGATTTTGGATTATTCGGATTTTGACGTTTTTTCGGTGACTCGGATTTTGGATCATTCGAATTTTGAAATTTTTTCGGTGAATCGGATTTTGAATCTTGAAAGTTTCGGTTCATTCGGATGGATATCCGAAAATGAGGAGTCGGATCCAATGTATAGTAACTATCATAGCGAGATAGAAGCGTTCATAGGTAACTACCAAGAATCCAGGTGAAATTCATTTTCCTCCCGTGGAGAAACCGTTGATGAGTCTAGCCTCTTGCTTCTGGAGTAAAAATTATGCTATGACTTGCTCTGACATTCGTTGGCGATTAGCCTCAGACTAAACTGGGAATCGCCGACGCACAAGTCAGCGATTCGGCCAAAATGTGGACTAAACCTTCACCATATGAGTGATGGTTTAGCCTCCCCTGGTGAAAGTTGGGGGGCGATTGCCGCCAAAACACTGTCCGAGAGTCGACTTTGGCGAAAGTCGCCTTCCTTAATTCTAGGATCGCCCTCATCATTCGTGTACTGGTGAAGTTCTAGCCATTTCCGTTACCCGGGCTGGTGAGAACTGAGGGCGATTCTCGCCACAACCGTCGCCCCACCCATCCGCTGGCGAAAGTCGCCCTTCTTCAATCTAGAATCGCCCGATTTCTTAGCGTATTGGCGCAATTTTAGCCATTTCTATTGCCCGAGCTGGTGAGAAATAAGGGCGATTCTTGCCAGGATCAACGCCCCGCCCTTCGCTGGCGAAGATTGCCCTCATTTTTCTCTTTCTCGTTTTCAATTTTTACCTATCGGCCGATTCGCGGCCAACTACTAGGGCGATTATAGAACTCACGTTCTATAATCGCCTCAAAAAAATCACACCAATTTGTTAATACATATTTAAGCACGTATCATATCCAACAACGAATGTAACAAAATAACTATTTGTACACGTAAGAAATCCACGTAGCGTAGAGAAATCTCCAGAAAACGATCAGAAACATTGAACATAGATAAAAGTGTAACCGGAGTGCGATAGGTAATGCAATATGTATACGCGTTTTGAGAGCAAAAGGCAGCAGTGATAATTTAACATCGAAAGCGGCTATGAGACATGAACTGTGTTGCAGACAACGAACTTGCGCAAATTTCAGTTCTTCGCCCTCAAAGAATTGAGCGAAGGACAGAAAATGGTGAGTTTTGTCGAATGAGCCACTGGTTTCGACCTGCACGAAATCTTTCGCAGTTGGGCAGAGAACGATAGCGAATCGGCGAGGCAAAGAGTCTTGAACTGTTCCTGCAAGCATTCACGTTCCCCGCCTCAATCTTAGAAAGTAGCTCGCGCAACAAAAACCGACTCTTTTTTTTTGTTCATTGCCTTAATCATTTGGGATCAAAGAAGACGAATCGTCGAGGCGGATCGTTACAAAAACAGCCAGCCATCACGCTCGGCTGGCAGCTCCTTCCTTGCCATTCCTTTCTAGTCTCTGGTCCATTTCAAAAAAGCTCCTGTTTTCGAGTATCGCAGCGCGGAGCGGTGACTTTTTCGTCGAAAGCTCCTTATCACTAGTTATCTCTCAAACAGGACCACCGCTCCGCTTCTGGTGATAATCGAAATCGACAGGACACTAGAGATTTTCCAGAGTCTACCTACTCGCACTAATATCGTATGTCGCGAAAATGCTATAGGGACTATCCATTGAATTGAGGGAGAGGGCGGATGGCGTGCAAGGGTTAGACAGTAGCCACTGGAACATATGAGGCGCCAATCAGCTCATGCAGACGGGGGCTTCTTTCCGAGCGAGACTAGTTAAGTAGCCCCAGAACAACTAGGGCATCGTGCCCTGGACAGGAAACCCCCCTTTGTGTGGGAATAGCTCCTGCGAATCCCAGACGCTAACGATGTGTAAAAGGCAGTATTTACAATTGGAAGGAAGTCTTCTCGGAAGTTCTGGGACCCGTTGCAGGAACCGGGTACGGCCGAATCTCACGTGATTTACTTGCGCCCCCCCCCCTCTCAACGGCTACCGGAAGAAAAAACACTAAAAACCAACTCCAAGAGAGCGGTCAATTATCAAAAAAAAGGTGTCTGTTGAACGATACATAACATTTTAATTACATGTTGTTCTTTTCAATTCAATTTCCTGCTGTTTACTTTGATCGGTAGCCGATGAACGTAAAGGGCGGGACGCGAACGAATTACTCAAGACTAGGGCCCAGTGGAGCTGTTTCATGCTCGTTCCTAGCCGTTTTTTCTGGTGATGCTGTGGGCCAAGAAACTCTCGATTTCTGGCGAAAACTCAAAAAATTTATTTAGCGGGAACACCGCCTTTAAAGGCAGATTACAACCTCAGAGTCTTTTTTCTGTTTTTGTGACTATCTTGAAAACGGTCCCACGCTGCTTGCAATGATGCCACCGGATTCGTTCAAGACCCCTTGGGCACGGAATCATGGCCCCTCAAAAATTGAACTGCGGAAGCATGGTGGACGGGTTGTCCGAGGCTTGTAACTTTTGAACTATGCAACCGATGTATGCGAAACGGTCTGAACAAAAAGGGAGGATTAGAATAAAGGGATTAGCGGGATATCGATTGAAAACCATTGCTTATCTTTCCACTGTTAAGCTCGAAAGATTGTAAAAAAGGCGTGCCAAAGTGGCCTCTTGAGGTGGGCGCCCCAGAATGGCTTCCCCCTGTCTCTCGCTTATCCGGAGGAGTTGAGAGCTCGCACCAGGCAGGTGCTATCTAGGGGGTTTACTTCACAAATATGCGGAAATCCCAAATTTTGTTTCTGAGCTTGGACTGTGCCTTTACCAAAAGTTAAAAAGGTAATGCTTAACGTCTTCATACCTGGGCGAAAAACTCAGATTCGCGCGAAAAAGAGTCATGAGATATGGAAAGACATGATTACATACATTTGATAACATAACATGAATAGAAAGAAAACGAAAGGAAGGCTAAATTTGCAAAAACGGCGTTTGCCAATACATACTTTCAGAATGCTGCTGTTCCGCGCTGTCATTCGATGTCCATATGTCGGAGCTTATGGCTCGAACACGCTTAAGAAACCAAAAATAATCATAGGTTCGTCACTGATCGAGCCTGCAAGAGACTAAATGAATGAAGAATTTCTAAAGTCTACTGTAAAACGCAGTTAACCTTTCGAAACTGCTGGATCAGTATTTAGCATTTTCCGCACAATACCTCACTTCGCCATATTAAATGTGACCAGGAGGATTCAGCAGAATTACAGCTGCCTGAATGCACAGGTTAGAACGAACGCTGAGGAGTAGAGGTGCTAAAGGCAGTGCATATGACAAATTTCACCTATTTTCCCGCATCTGCTCTGAAATCTAGTCTTTTCGGATCGCGTTTGAGTTTTTGATGGAGGAGTTCAGTCCACCTTAATGGTTCGGCTTCGCCACACCTCTCTTTGCACTAGAGCGCGAGCGCGCATAATATTAGCACTGGAGCGCGTTTACAACTTCCCGCGCAACTCGCCCACCAGCGAAGTTTTCCCGCCGTGGGACGAAGCTAATTTTTTGAGCTTTTTCATCGACTTTTCTGTGGTTTTTTGATCATCATGGGAACATTCGGGTTCCAAACCTTCGATTTCTGGCCAAAACTGGAAAACAATTTTTACCATGGGCACTGCCTTGAAAGGCAGCATAAACGGTCGTGAACGTGATTGGAATAACTACGGAAACAGAATGGTATGGCTCAGAACACAACGCCTACGCATTTTGAAACGTCAGAAATAACCCACAATGACGCTACACTAGCAAGAAGTTGGCCCCGCCCCTGTATTTTTTCAGTAAACTCCAAATACCATGCGGTACCGATTGCCACAACGGCATGAATGGTGATATCAGTTGCATTTTTGTATCAGAGCGACAAACTCAGACTCTCAAATGAAAGTTGAACAGCATTTTATAACATTGTGTCAATCGGTACCGCACGGTATTTTGAGTCTAGTGTATTTCTCCGCCCCCCGTATTTGCCTTCCTTCTCCAAAACGGGGTTCTGGGCCATTTCCACCGTCGGCGACGTTTGTGGGTGGTACAATAAGTAAAATAGGTAAACCACATACATCGACGACGGTAGAAATGACCCAGCACCTCTGTTTTAAAAGAAGGCGTCAAGTACAGGGGGCGGGAAAATGCAGGGCGGGGTCAACTTTTACTTTGACGCGTCATTGTGGGCCGTTTTTGACGCTTCAAAATGCGTAGGCGTTATGTTCTGAGTCATACCATTCTATTCCCATACTTAACTCAATCAAGTTTACGAGCGTGTATGCTGCCATTAAAGGAACACTTCATGAGCATACAGCGAGGCGCGGCTGCGTGACTGTGTGACGTGACTTAATCTTCAGGATCTCAAATTCTTAATTAGTGAATTAGGCAATTCCAGAATCTTCAGGATATTGAATTCCGCTTCGCAGTAACGGATATTCGCTGTTACAGCACGCAGCACTGTGATAAGCATGCTGAGACAAGGGGTGATCAGGTCGGGACCTGATAGCCCCAGCAAGATTATCATCGTGCTGCGGGCTGCAACAACGGCTGCCCGTGATTGCTGAGCGGAGTTTTGCTCGGTTAAGGGCAGAGTAAGCCTACCGCAGCCATGTCATAATTTCGATGCGCTCTCATCAGTGCCCTGCCTAATAGCCGACAGTGACTCACCGTAAGTGGATCTACCTGCCGTCCACGGAAAGTTCCGCCAGAGTAGTAGGAATAAGCATGCAACGCTACCGCTTGCCACTGGCTGTATTCGAAATGAAGAACTATCCACAAATGATGAAGTTTTTATCTCATCGGCTAGTGAGGTGAACTGAGGCGAAAACTTCACCAGTTTCGCCCCGCTGCACGCTTACCTCGCTCAAATTTCACCAACTCGCTAACACGAAAAGGCGATAAGCAAGGTTGTGCCGAACTGATCCGTTTCCGAGTTTCTGGGCACGGAAACGGAATAAATTAGTGCAGCACGATCTATGATAGCTGGCCTAAGCAAGGATTTTTGAAGGTTCTATGAGACGCTGAGAACTACATCCGACTTCTTGTGTTCAAGCGATTATCTGGGCTTGGCTAAGATCATTTACGAACTTTGGGGGCCTGCGAATGGAACCCTATAAAATAACGAAACGAATTTAGCGTGGCAGGAATCTGTATGCCTTTTGAGGATTTTTTTTTTGAAAATATGAAGCTTGTCGCTGATAATCTGAAAACTGACTTCTGATCAGCCCTAAAGGACACCTGGTGTCGCTTAGACTGCTTTCTGGGGGATAGGCTGCACAACAGAGGTGCCAAAATTTAATTTTCCGTTGCCAAAAAAAAGAACGAAAAATAAAACTTTGGCAAACGGCAACGGTAAACCCCAAGACGGCAAGCAAACTGCATTCAGCAAACGGCAATTATCGCCCTGCTGTACACTATTTCGAAGGGCGCTTACATATGATGAGTATTTTCAGATTCCCTTTTCGGATTCCCAGAAGTGAGACTTCGAAATCGTTGGATGCCTCGCAGTGACTTTATTTTCAATAAGCAATAGTATATTGACTGGAACCATTGGTTATTGAATGGGAGCTGCGGGCCACGAGCAGCAGCGAAGCGTGATAATGAGACAACCCAAAATTCTCCATGTCTCTTCCGTTTTCGGCGTTCTTTAGCCCTTTGTTATTCCATTTTTGTTTTCAAAAATCTTGAAAAGGGGTTCCGCCCAGCCTTGACCATAAGCCGTTTTAGGCGAAATCGGTGATGTTTTGAGAAAAAGATGGGCGTTTTCGGCCGCGCCCTCCAAACCGATTCTACACATTTTGTCACAGTATAGAAATACTTTAATTGCTAACCTCACCAACCGGTGGTTCATTTCATTTCTGCCTTGAATCTTGTGTGGTCCCCTCATCTAGGAAAGTGCGCTGCTTTGAGTAGGGACAGGGTCTCTCTACACACAGAGGGAGGAGCACGAACGAGATTCCATGCTGACGCGACGCGCGGGCGGAATTTTTTTATCTGATTACCCCACCACTGGAGCGCGCTTGCCACAATCTCGCGAGATTTCATGTGTTTATTATTGATTCTCATATGACTATTTCTTTATGTTTCATAATCCAGAGCCAAACTGGTTTACGGCGGCAAACGATCCCATCACTACATCTAAAATGGTGCTCGATCTTTAATACCATATTATATTTTCTATAAATATCAAGCGGCACAACGGCACGAGAACATACAAGAGTTATTGAAATGAGTGTACAGGATAAGATGATGAGAGGAACAACTCAGGAACATAAAGAAAAGTCATGTGAGAATGTATAAAAACATGAAAAACCCCGGGAAATCTCGTGAGCTTGTGGCAAGCGCGCTCCAGTGATGGGGTAATAGAATAAAAAGTTCCGCCGCGCGCGTCGCGTCAGCAATGAATCTCGTCCGTGCTCCTCCCTGCGTGTGTAGAGAGACCCTGTCCCCTTTGAGTATGAAGTTGCGAAAGTATTTCGTTGCCAAAGATATGTATTTCGTATACGTGATACTGAGAAATCAAAATTTCCGATCGAGGTTTCCAGAAACGTGTCTTTCTCTATCGTTTTACTATCATACCTTTGCAAAGTCCTCTTTCTCGCACAGCTAATGTTTTGTTCAATACTAATACAATATCGCCCTCAGTAGCAACTCGCATCCTCGTTGATTACGTCGCAACCCGTTCATTGCCTCGATTTCCTGAACCCTGAAACCTAGGGTTAAAAACTAGCTTTCCGGTTGGACGAACATGTTCACGGTGGTTTTCATTAGTGGAAAATGGGGTTAGTCGAAAATGGAAGAAAGTTTTAAGAAAAACAGTGTTAGTTAGGGTCCGAATAAACGGACGAAGCATCAGATAGTAGAGATTACGGGCCCACAGAAGATTTCATTGCCACACGAACACTTCCTGTGAGAGTAAAGAGGCGGGATGAGAGTAAAGGATTTCGTACCATTCTGGTGCGTTTTTCTTAATTTCTTCGTAATTTCAGTTCTACAATCAATAATTATCGTGAACACTGCCTTTGAGTTAGAGAAGAACAACGCTCCTATGGGTATCATTGAAAGCACAAAGAGACTCGAATATCCCATAAAGAGAGCATTGCTAAAGCACAGATAAACCTGAATCTCTCGAAAAGAACTCAATCTCACTGTTTTTTCTGTATTTTTCGAGCGAATTTCCCTTCTGTCATTATATAAAAGAAGATACGAAAGATTTGTGCATGTTCTGAGCCATGCATATTTAATGATAACTAATAACTCCTTGTTTGTCATTTATGAATTTTTACAATCAGTCCTAGTTTTTCGGAAAGTGAAAGCGGGCCTAAAATTCGAGTTATGGTGTAACGCAACCCCGTAGGGATTCAGTGAGGAAAAAAGTGAAAAATTAAAAACTCGTGGATAGTTCCCATTTTTCCGCATTTTCAGGCTTTTTCCGGAAATCGGATTACCAAAAATTATCGGAATTCGGGATTCTGATCACCCGTGGTACCAAGTCTACTGCAAAAACAAGCGAACGATAACAGAATATAAGCATGAAGGACAGCAAAAAATGAGTAAGAATAAGGATCACTGAATGCAGGGGAATGGCGGAATGATGCAGGTGGATGTAGCAAGGCAGAACGCCTCAGATACTCGCGGCTTAGTAAGGCAGCACGAGGGGATTACTAACGCATTTACTCGTCGAGGTGTAAGCCCCTTTCGTTCCCCCAACTGCTGCCCAGGGCAGCACGTTGTGTCCTCTTGCTACGCTCACTGCCCCAACTGCTGCTCGTATAGTTGCCCCACCTGCTGCTACAGTCGCCCCAACTGCTCCAGTCGTCTCCCCAACTGCTGCTCTTCATTGTGGCCCCAACTGCTGCTCCTCATTGTGGCCCCAACTGCTGCTCATCTCTCCCCAACTGCTGCTCTTCACTCCCCAACTGCTGCTCTTCATTGTGGCCCCAACTGCTGCTCTTCATTTATAATCTCTCCTTTTTTTCTTATAATCCTTTTCCCGCAGGGGATATGTCGAGCTCAGCATCAGTGCTGGGTCGACCTATCAAAAATAAAGACCTCATTGAGGCTCATTCATATCTACAACGGCTTATTTATCCTTGATTATATCCTTTGATCTTCGCTGCAGCTGATGGAAATGATGCTGCCACTACGGGCTGTCTCATGCCCACCCTAGGCGGCCTCGTATCTGGCACGAGTTTGCGAGGACCTTTCAACACAGGCCTCGGTCAGTAGTGATTGTGAGTCTCCAAAAACATTTCTTGACACAAAATTTCTCTATACCTTGGACAATAATTGATTTTCACCCGGTTTCGGGACTGTAGAGATGTGAATAAGGCGTGATAATATGTTTCTCTCATTTTGAAAAACGATTTATTTATTTATTTTCATCAATACACTACATAAGGTCGACGTGAAAAAACGGGCGTAGAGTATGATACAGCAGAAAAACAAATTGAAAAAATACCACGCAAGAAGAATACTCGAAGCTTTGCGTTTGAAAGCAGGAAAAGAACGGGGTACATTCTCCAAATTTAATTTCAATGAGACGAATGCTGAACCAGCCCTACATGTGAAACTGTTCAATCTGAGATTAGTTTTGGGAACCCCATACCAATTTTCTCAGAGTTTCCACGTGTAGAATTATGACTTTCTTTGTAAAAAAAGTTATATCCACATATTCCAAGAATAAAGTTCCCCTCAAAATATTTTTGAGTCGCTGATATTAGCACTGTTTAGGGGAACTTTCAGGGTTGAACGGAATTCAAATATCAGAGTATTCATCATTTATTGAATGGTGATTTCTCTCTTCCAAAAACAACGATTTTAGAATTTCTTAAACATTATTTCTTATTTTATCGTACCGTGGACATTTATCGGAAGAGTTCGAATTATTATTTTCATTGAAAGGTTGTTTTTGAACGTTGTCGGCTTTGAATTCTGTGAGCATTGTGCTTTTCGTGAAGAAAATGTATGTATTCCCCATTTCGCCTAATTTTTGGCAAACCATCGCCGCTCAGCATTTGAAAAATACAAGTTTCTGACATTAAACCGAAACAATTGTTTTTCTGTCAAAAATGCGAGTAAAGTTTAAGTTCAAGGAAACGCATTTCAGAGTGAGAAGGTGATTTTTCAGAATTTTCCGTTTACACCTTCGAGATTTAAAAAAAAACAATATGTTGCAAATCTGAAAAAACAGCTAAAAAATTCGTTCTCGAAGAGCCGAACGCCTCTCGAATTTTTGGCCGGTTTTACACAACCACCATCCAATAGGAAGGACGACTCATCCCTTTTTCCAGAACGATTCATCTGTTTTTTTAGCCGGGCTGAACCGTTTAAATTGCTCGCAGGGAACTTTTTTTCTCGAGTGTGCCATTTAAAATTTTAATTTGACATTTTCCTCAGAGTGAAACGACGTTTAATATGATAATCAGTGAAATACCAAAAGTTTTTTTTTGAAGACTTGATGTAACGAAAATGTGAATCTTGCATAAAAGTACCACGTCTGAGAGGTCGCGCGCTGATAAAAGTGAGATCCCCGCGCAAATCATTGGCCGCCACCGCGCGTTTAGCCTAAGATTGAGACATAGAAAGGCGACCAGTTGGAGATGAAATGAAAGTGTTGAAAAATGGCTTCGAGCTGTTGGCAGTTAGTAGCGTCAGGTCGCGGCGATTTCGCGATTGGATGGCAGCGTGTCTTGGTCGACTGCGACCGGGCGGCGCCTGGTCTTTAACTCGACGACAAACTGGCATTGAATTGACAAACCTTTGCTGCAGATCCATGAGGAGATATCGTTTGACTTCAACTCCCTCAATTGTTTTTTTGCGAACAACAGATGTTGGTACAGTCGACCTGATAACAGGACTGTCGAAAAAGTGTACAGCGGGAAGGTATGCGAAAATCATTCCGATGCACTCACTGATCCAGAAATATGAAAACACCAGTAATGTGAGAAAAACGGCTACGAACGAGCATGAAAAGACCTGTGCGGCCCTAAACCTGAGTGTTCCGCTCACGCCACGCCCACTCCTTTCAACCGGTTCCGATCCGTAAACTACTGAAAACCCGGCCTTAGGGGTAACAACATACATCCAGGAGGTTACAATCCACTCCGCTCAATAAAACTTACCCCATTTGATAATCGGTCGCCTTCTTCTAGTCGGGTCACTTCAGTCAGACACTTTTATCGGTAGCCGTTGAGGAAGTGGGCGTGGAGTGAGCGGACATTCAAGTTTGGGACCGTATAGGGCTATTTTGTAATCGTTCTTAGCCGTTTTTTCGGCACTATTGATGCATTGAGCCCCGGGTCTTTCGATTTACGTTGGAAACCCGAAGTTTTTTAATCGTGGGCACTGCCTTCAAGGTATTCCGTGTGATAGGGCTGGAGATCGATTGGTTGTGTTAACTCAATACAACTTCCCAGGAAGTGGGCATGTTCATGTTCTTAGAAGGGAAGAACTCTCCATGTGAATCATGAGTATGGTCGTAGTTACCTACGGGACCACTTTGAGCAGTGTTACCACACTAAGCTGGCTACAACACAGAGCAGCAGCTGGGGCGACATTTGGAGAAGGAGGGCAGCACGTGCTCCTCGAGCAGCAGCTCGTCCCCTTGTGCTGCTCTCGCTATTCTAGTAAAAGTGAGAGATAGCTGCGCTCCTTGACAGCCCACGATCGTCTGAGATGAAGATCAATCGATTGCTTAGATTCCATACACCTTGCTTGGGGGAGCAAAGAGAATTGGTGAATTGACATATAACTAATCAGATGTCTATATGTGCATGCTTAAAACAAAGAAGTCCCCATGCTGATTGTAAATATGCTCGTAGCTGTCCAATAGAGTATATCAAACGAATAATATCGATTTTTCCGAATAAATCTAGTTTTCTCTTCATGACCGGAATGGTTTCAACAGCTCTTGTTATCACACATTAGGGTAAGTGAAAGGTTCTCATATTGGATGAAAAAGTGGGGTTTCGTCTATTCATTAACATGCCACAGCCAATTAATTGAGTTTTTATTCGAATATTCGAATAATCGAATAAATGGTTATAGCAATTCTGTGATTGGACAGAAATTTATTTTTTCATCAAATATGGAAACCTTGCCCCTCACATAATCTTTGATACCAAGGGCAGTTGAAACCATCTCGTCTCTGAGAAAATATAAGAGTTAATTGGAAAATCGATTTTATTCGGTGAAACACTCTACTGTCCAAACGGACCACTTTGAGCAATGTTACCACACTACAATTGCCACAAAAAAGAGCAGCAGCTGAGGCGACAAATGGAGGACGAGGGCAGCACGTGCTGCTAAGAGCAGCACAAAGGCAGCACGTGCTGCTCGAGCAGCAGCTTTTCCCCTCGTGCCGCCCTCGCTATCCTCGTCGAGGTGAAAGCCTATTGTGCTCCATTACGACCCCGCGATCCTCTGAGGCGCTGATAAGTCAATACATGATCAGCTGCGGGCAAGAAATCGTCGACGTTCAGGTGTCCATGTGCAATTCAAAACTCCCTACCACTGACGTGGCGCGGAATTTGAAATCGCCTTTTCGAAGTAGGGCGATATTCGCCGAGTCCAAAAATCAACAACCTCGCTGCCGAAGCGATCCCGTGGCGAATTGGGGCGAAAACTTCACCGGTTTCGCCTCGCTCCACGCCTGCCTCGCTCAAACTTCACCAACTTGCCAACACAAAAAGGCAAATAGCTAAATTAGGCGAAATCGGTGAAGTTTTCGCCATGATGATAAGATGGGCGTTTTAGGCCGCGCCCACTTAAGCGATTCGCCATCTATTGTGAGAGTGTGTTAAGGGCAACGTTCACGATGATCATCATCGGTGAATGATAGGCGAGAAGGATCCTGAGCTCTCAGTGCAGAAAGAACGGTAGAAAACGAGCCGGGAGTGGCAAAATAACGGCTGCAAACAGCGCTTTCATATCCCAGAATAGCCCCGTTCCTCATTTTGGCCTCGTCGGTGTGAACAAATGAACATTCAGATTACAGGATTGAACAAGTCAAGAAAGTGCTGATTTCTGAAAATTTAGCTTCCTGGCAAAAGTAGCGATTTGGCAATGGTGGAAAAAGCTTCAAAAATATCTTGAAATATCTAAAAAAATGATTTGGCGTAAAATGGCCTGGAAATATAAAAAAGCTAGGAAATGAAGTGAAATAACCAAAAAATGCGATTTGGTGGTCGATCATTTCACAAGCTTCTCCGTTAAACTTATCAAAACAAAATCAAGCACGATATGGAATGGAGTTCGCCTAGTTTGACCTTGCTGATTCCCTTATTACAGCTTTCAAAAATGGCTTACTGTTGCGCGCTTGATTTCGCTTTGATAAGTTTAACGGAGAAGCTTCTGAAATGATCGACCACCAAATCGCATTTTTTGGTTATTTCAGTTCATTTCCTAGCTTTTTTATATTTCCAGGCCATTTTACGCCAAATCATTTTTTAAGATATTTCAAGATATTTTTGAAGCTTTTTCCACCATTGCCAAATCGCTACTTTTGCCAGGAAGCTAAATTTTCAGAAATTTCACATATTTTTCCCGAAGGTTCCCTTTCTAACTTCAATTTTGCTTAACGATTTCCATTTTGGAATGATGAAACATCTAACAGACGATATTGTCGTATGAGTACAATTTCTGAAACTTATGACCCAAAACCATAAAAAATACCACTCATTGCCGCATTTTGTACATTATGTTAGAACTCAATGTTATCGATAATTGAAGAAAATCTAGTTTAATACTTGATCTTGCATGATGAGAAGAATTTCCCAGACAAGTGACTTAGAGCGATCAACAATCAAAAATCATTCCGACATTTTGTGCAACAGGCGAAAAAATTAATTTTATTGATTGGTATTTATCGATAATGACTGATGATCAAAATTCTCCAACCAAGAAAACCAATCCCATCACCAGTCACCACTCCTAGCCGCATTTTGTGCAAATAGCGCGAAAATCGTTAATATTGATTATCGATCTATGACGTGTCATGAGTACGGATTCGGACAAGTTCAGTACTTATCTCCGACGACCTGTGTTGATTGGCTGCGGATTCACCCACACATACTGGTCTCCACAGCCGTAGCAGAAAAAAACAGTTTTCGTGCTCCACGGCTAATTTAGTATATAAACCCACGATTTTGAGGTACCCTTCAAAGTTAAGGTATCAAGTTCAAATTGGAATAGGAGAGACCTGCATCCCTTTTCAGCCTCCTGTCCAAAAATGAGCTCCCTAGCTCAATTTTAAGTGTACCCGCAAGATCGTGAACGCCTTCTGAAAAAAAGGAGATTAACAACAAAAACGAGCGGTCTTTCAATTTTTACTCGAAAACCAGTGAACCATTCCAAACCATTTTTGGATGGTATACCCAGCTTTTTGCGCTCTTTTTCATGCAATTTAGCTCTAATACCTACGTTCACTCTGAACTGAGATTTCGAAAAAGGGGTTGCGCCCGTGGCCAGTTCAGAACCAAATCTGGTGCGCGCTTCGCGCGCACCACAATATTGTTTCTGATACAAATGTGGTTCATTACTTATCCGCTAGCGAATATACAGACATGAAGAAATCAGTAATATTCGAAATTATGCGTTTCTGAATTTTTGGTGAACGCCAAAACTTGATTCTCAGCTTTGCAAAGCTAAGTTGTAAATATTAGCTTGATTGAAGAAAATACGGGTGTGATTTGTTTTTTCAATGCTACTCTCAATTTTTGTTGTTTATTAAACAAGTGCACGGCCAAATCAATGGTCCATCATTTCACTCACTTTTTGGCGTTCCCTCGTGGCAAATGTGCCAAATCATACACAAGAAGTATTTCACTTCTTTTAACGAGATTCTCGTGATTTCTTCAATGCCAAATCATAACCCTTTTATAGCGAAGCAAAACAGTTACAAATTTCATTTTCTTTTAGCAAAGGTTCCCTTTGAGAAAAAAAGCAAAATGGTCGCTTATGATCTTCCGGTCGTTATCTTCCGTAATCTACTGGAAACTTGAAAAAGGACTTCATAATTGTGTTCAGCGCCCCAAATAACATTTGTGGTGGGCGGACTATTATACCAAATTTCCCCCCTGAGGTTGGATTGTGCCTTTCAGAAGCGACCTCCGCACTTCCAGTGGGGTCCCATGCACTTATCAAAGCGTCCTGCGCACTCCCACCTGTGTCCCGCACACTTTCTACGGCGTCCGGCGCACTCCCAAATGGGTCCCACACACTTTCTACGGCGTCCGGCGCACTCCCAAATGGGTCCCACAGACTTTCTACGGCGTCCTGCGCACTCCCAAATGGGTCCCACAGACTTTCTACGGCGTCCGGCGCACTCCCATATGGGTCCCGCACACTTTCCACGTCGTCCGGCGCACTCCCATATGAGTCCCACACACTTTCTACGGCGTCCGGCGCACTCCCATATGGGTCCCGCACACTTTCCACGTCGTCCGGCGCACTCCCATATGAGTCCCACACACTCTCTACGGCGTCCGGCGCACTCCCACATGGGTGTCACCCATTTTCTACGGCGTCCTGCCACTCCCATATGGGTCCCACACACTTTCTACGGCGTCCGGCGCAGTCCCATATGGGTCCCGCACACTTTCTACGGCGTCCGGCGCACTCCTAAATGGGTCCCACCGACTTTGTACGGCGTCCTGCGCACTCCCAAATGGGTCCCACAGACTTTCTACGGCGTCCGGCGCACTCCCATATGGGTCCCGCACACTTTCCACGTCGTCCGGCGCACTCCCATATGAGTCCCACACGCTTTCTACGGCGTCCGGCGCACTCCCACATGGGTGTCACACACTTTCTACGGCGTCCTGCCACTCCCATATGGGTCCCACACACTTTCTACGGCGTCCGACGCACTCCCAAATGAGTCCCACACACTTTCTACGGCGTCCGGCGCACTCCCATATGGGTCGCGCACACTTTCTACGGCGTTCGGCGCACTCCCATATGAGTCCCGCACACTTTCTACGGCGTCCGGCGCACTCCCATATGGGTCCCACACACTTTCTACGGCGTCCGGCGCACTCCCAAATGAGTCCCACACGCTTTCTACGGCGTCCGGCGCACTGCCATATGGGCCCCGCACACTTTCTACGGCGTCTGGCGCACTCCCATATGGGTCGCGCAAACTTTCTACGGCGTTCGGCGCACTCCCATATGAGTCCCGCACACTTTCTACGGCGTCCGGCGCACTCCCATATGGGTCCCACACACTTTCTACGGCGTCCGGCGCACTCCCATATGGGTCGCGCACACTTTCTACGGCGTTCGGCGCACTCCCAAATGAGTCCCGCACACTTTCTACGGCGTCCGGCGCACTCCCATATGGGTCCCACACACTTTCTACGGCGTCCGGCGCACTCCCATATGGGTCGCGCACACTTTCTACGGCGTTCGGCACTCCCATATGAGTCCCGCACACTTTCTACGGCGTCCGGCGCACTCCCATATGGGTCTCACACGCTTTCTACGGCGTCCGGCGCACTCCCATATGGGTCCCACACACTTTCTACGGCGTCCGGCGCACTCCCAAATGAGTCCCACACACACTTTCTACGGCGTTCGGCGCACTCCCATATGAGTCCCGCACACTTTCTACGGCGTCCGGCGCACTCCCATATGAGTCCCGCACACTTTCTACGGCGTCCGGCGCACTCCCATATGAGTCCCGCACACTTTCTACGGCGTCCGGCGCACTCCCATATGGGTCGCGCACACTTTCTACGGCGTTCGGCGCACTCCCCATGGCGAGTCCCGCACACTTTCTACGGCGTCCGGCGCACTCCCATATGGGTCTCACACGCTTTCTACGGCGTCCGGCGCACTCCCATATGGGTCCCGCACACTTTCTACGGCGTCCGGCGCACTCCCATATGAGTCCCGCCCACTTTGTCCGGCGTCCGGCGCCCCCCCATATGGGTCCCACACCCTTTCTATAACGTCCGGCGCACTCCCAAATGAGTCCCACACACTTTCTACGGCGTCCGGCGCACTCCCATATGGGTCGCGCACACTTTCTACGGCGTCCGGCGCACTCCCAAATGAGTCCCACACGCTTTCTACGGCGTCCGGCGCACTGCCATATGGGCCCCGCACACTTTCTACGGCGTCTGGCGCACTCCCATATGGGTCGCGCAAACTTTCTACGGCGTTCGGCGCACTCCCATATGAGTCCCGCACACTTTCTACGGCGTCCGGCGCACTCCCATATGGGTCCCACACACTTTCTACGGCGTCCGGCGCACTCCCATATGGGTCGCGCACACTTTCTACGGCGTTCGGCGCACTCCCATATGAGTCCCGCACACTTTCTACGGCGTCCGGCGCACTCCCATATGGGTCCCACACACTTTCTACGGCGTCCGGCGCACTCCCATATGGGTCGCGCACACTTTCTACGGCGTTCGGCGCACTCCCATATGAGTCCCGCACACTTTCTACGGCGTCCGGCGCACTCCCATATGGGTCTCACACGCTTTCTACGGCGTCCGGCGCACTCCCATATGGGTCCCACACACTTTCTACGGCGTCCGGCGCACTCCCAAATGAGTCCCACACACTTTCTACGGCGTTCGGCGCACTCCCATATGAGTCCCGCACACTTTCTACGGCGTCCGGCGCACTCCCATATGAGTCCCGCACACTTTCTACGGCGTCCGGCGCACTCCCATATGAGTCCCGCACACTTTCTACGGCGTCCGGCGCACTCCCATATGGGTCGCGCACACTTTCTACGGCGTTCGGCGCACTCCCATATGAGTCCCGCACACTTTCTACGGCGTCCGGCGCACTCCCATATGGGTCTCACACGCTTTCTACGGCGTCCGGCGCACTGCCCTATGGGTCCCGCACACTTTCTACGGCGTCCGGCGCACTCCCATATGAGTCCCGCACACTTTCTACGGCGTCCGGCGCACTCCCATATGGGTCCCACACACTTTCTATAACGTCCGGCGCACTCCCAAATGAGTCCCACACACTTTCTACGGCGTCCGGCGCACTCCCATATGGGTCGCGCACACTTTCTACGGCGTTCGGCGCACTCCCAAATGAGTCCCACACGCTTTCTACGGCGTCCGGCGCACTGCCATATGGGCCCCGCACACTTTCTACGGCGTCTGGCGCACTCCCATATGGGTCGCGCACACTTTCTAATGCGTTCGGCGCACTCCCATATGAGTCCCACACACTTTCTACGGCGTCCGGCGCACTCCCATATGAGTCCCGCACACTTTCTACGGCGTCCGGCGCACTCCCATATGGGTCCCACACACTTTCTACGGCGTCCGGCGCACTCCCATATGGGTCGCGCACACTTTCTACGGCGTTCGGCGCACTCCCATATGAGTCCCGCACACTTTCTACGGCGTCCGGCGCACTCCCATATGGGCCCCGCACACTTTCTACGGCGTCCGGCGCACTCCCATATGGGTCGCGCACACTTTCTACGGCGTTCGGCGCACTCCCATATGAGTCCCGCACACTTTCTACGGCGTCCGGCGCACTCCCATATGAGTCTCACACGCTTTCTACGGCGTCCGGCGCACTGCCCTATGGGTCCCGCACACTTTCTACGGCGTCCGGCGCACTCCCATATGGGTCGCGCACACTTTCTACGGCGTTCGGCGCACTCCCATATGAGTCCCGCACACTTTCTACGGCGTCCGGCGCACTCCCATATGGGTCGCGCACACTTTCTACGGCGTTCGGCGCACTCCCATATGAGTCCCGCACACTTTCTACGGCGTCCGGCGCACTCCCATATGGGTCTCACACGCTTTCTACGGCGTCCGGCGCACTGCCCTATGGGTCCCGCACACTTTCTACGGCGTCCGGCGCACTCCCATATGAGTCCCGCACACCTTCTACGGCGGCCGGCGCACCCCCATATGGGTCCCACACACTTTCTATAACGTCCGGCGCACTCCCAAATGAGTCCCACACACTTTCTACGGCGTCCGGCGCACTCCCATATGGGTCGCGCACATTTTCTACGGCGTTCGGCGCACTCCCAAATGGGTCCCACACACTTTCTACGGCGTCCGGCGCACTCCCATATGGGTCCCACACACTTTCTACGGCGTCCGGCGCACTCCCAAATGAGTCCCACACGCTTTCTACGGCGTCCGGCGCACTGCCATATGGGCCCCGCACACTTTCTACGGCGTCTGGCGCACTCCCATATGGGTCGCGCACACTTTCTACGGCGTTCGGCGCACTCCCATATGAGTCCCACACACTTTCTACGGCGTCCGGCGCACTCCCATATGAGTCCCGCACACTTTCTACGGCGTCCGGCGCACTCCCATATGGGTCCCACACACTTTCTACGGCGTCCGGCGCACTCCCATATGGGTCGCGCACACTTTCTACGGCGTTCGGCGCACTCCCATATGAGTCCCGCACACTTTCTACGGCGTCCGGCGCACTCCCATATGGGCCCCGCACACTTTCTACGGCGTCCGGCGCACTCCCATATGGGTCGCGCACACTTTCTACGGCGTTCGGCGCACTCCCATATGAGTCCCGCACACTTTCTACGGCGTCCTGCCACCCCATATGGGTCCCACACACTTTCTACGGCGTCCGGCGCAGTCCCATATGGGTCCCTGCACACTTTCTACGGCGTCCGGCGCACTCCTGAATGGGTCCCACCCACTTTCTACGGCGTCCTGCGCACTCCCAAATGGGTCTCACACGCTTTCTACGGCGTCCGGCGCACTGCCCTATGGGTCCCGCACACTTTCTACGGCGTCCGGCGCACTCCCATATGAGTCCCGCACACTTTCTACGGCGTCCGGCGCACTCCCATAATGGGTCCCACACACTTTCTATAACGTCCGGCGCACTCCCAAATGAGTCCCACACACTTTCTACGGCGTCCGACGCACTCCCAAATGAGTCCCACACACTTTCTACGGCGTCCGGCGCACTCCCATATGAGTCCCGCACACTTTCTACGGCGTTCGGCGCACTCCCATATGGGTCCCACACACTTTCTACGGCGTCCGGCGCACTCCCATATGGGTCCCACACACTTTCTACGGCGTCCGGCGCACTCCCATACGGGTCCCACACACTTTCTACGGCGTCCGGCGCAGTGCCATATGGGCCCCGCACACTTTCTACGGCGTCTGGCGCACTCCCATATGAGTCCCGCACACTTTCTACGGCGTCCGGCGCACTCCCGTATGAGTCCCGCACACTTTCTACGGCGTCCGGCGCACTCCCATATGAGTCCCGCACACTTTCTACGGCGTCCGGCGCACTCCCATATGGGTCCCACACACTTTCTACGGCGTCCGGCACACTCCCATATGGGTCGCGCACACTTTCTACGGCGTTCGGCACACTCCCATATGAGTCCCGCACACTTTCTACGGCGTCCGGCGCACTCCCATATGAGTCCCGCACACTTTCTACGGCGTCCGGCGCACTCCCATATGGGTCGCGCACACTTTCTACGGCGTTCGGCGCACTCCCATATGAGTCCCGCACACTTTCTACGGCGTCCGGCGCACTTCCATATGGGTCGCGCACACTTTCTACGGCGTCCGGCGCACTGCCCTATGGGTCCCGCACACTTTCTACGGCGTCCGGCGCACTCCCATATGAGTCCCACACACTTTCTACGGCGTCCGGCGCACTCCCAAATGAGTCCCGCACACTTTCTACGGCGTCCGGCGCACTCCCATATGGGTCCCACACACTTTCTACGGCGTCCGGCGCACTCCCATATGGGTCGCGCACACTTTCTACGGCGTTCGGCGCACTCCCATATGAGTCCCGCACACTTTCTACGGCGTCCGGCGCACTCCCATATGGGCCCCGCACACTTTCTACGGCGTCCGGCGCACTCCCATATGGGTCGCGCACACTTTCTACGGCGTTCGGCGCACTCCCATATGAGTCCCGCACACTTTCTACGGCGTCCTGCCACTCCCATATGGGTCCCACACACTTTCTACGGCGTCCGGCGCAGTCCCATATGGGTCCCGCACACTTTCTACGGCGTCCGGCGCACTCCTGAATGGGTCCCACCCACTTTCTACAGCGTCCTGCGCACTCCCAAATGGGTCTCACACGCTTTCTACGGCGTCCGGCGCACTGCCCTATGGGTCCCGCACACTTTCTACGGCGTCCGGCGCACTCCCATATGAGTCCCGCACACTTTCTACGGCGTCCGGCGCACTCCCATATGGGTCCCACACACTTTCTATAACGTCCGGCGCACTCCCAAATGAGTCCCACACACTTTCTACGGCGTCCGACGCACTCCCAAATGAGTCCCACACACTTTCTACGGCGTCCGGCGCACTCCCATATGAGTCCCGCACACTTTCTACGGCGTTCGGCGCACTCCCATATGGGTCCCACACACTTTCTACGGCGTCCGGCGCACTCCCATATGGGTCCCACACACTTTCTACGGCGTCCGGCGCACTCCCATACGGGTCCCACACACTTTCTACGGCGTCCGGCGCACTGCCATATGGGCCCCGCACACTTTCTACGGCGTCTGGCGCACTCCCATATGAGTCCCGCACACTTTCTACGGCGTCCGGCGCACTCCCATATGAGTCCCGCACACTTTCTACGGCGTCCGGCGCACTCCCATATGAGTCCCGCACACTTTCTACGGCGTCCGGCGCACTCCCATATGGGTCCCACACACTTTCTACGGCGTCCGGCGCACTCCCATATGGGTCGCGCACACTTTCTACGGCGTTCGGCGCACTCCCATATGAGTCCCGCACACTTTCTACGGCGTCCGGCGCACTCCCATATGAGTCCCGCACACTTTCTACGGCGTCCGGCGCACTCCCATATGGGTCGCGCACACTTTCTACGGCGTTCGGCGCACTCCCATATGAGTCCCGCACACTTTCTACGGCGTCCGGCGCACTCCCATATGGGTCGCGCACACTTTCTACGGCGTCCGGCGCACTGCCCTATGGGTCCCGCACACTTTCTACGGCGTCCGGCGCACTCCCATATGAGTCCCACACACTTTCTACGGCGTCCGGCGCACTCCCAAATGAGTCCCACACGCTTTCTACGGCGTCCGGCGCACTGTCATATGGGCCCCGCACACTTTCTACGGCGTCTGGCGCACTCCCATATGGGTCGCGCACACTTTCTACGGCGTTCGGCGCACTCCCATATGAGTCCCGCACACTTTCTACGGCGTCCGGCGCACCTCCCATGGCGAGTCCCGCACACTTTCTACGGCGTCCGGCGCACTCCCATATGGGTCCCACACACTTTCTACGGCGTCCGGCGCACTCCCATATGGGTCCCGCACACTTCTACGGCGTTCGGCGCACTCCCATATGAGTCCCGCACACTTTCTACGGCATCCGACGCACTCCCATATGGGTCCCACACACTTTCTACGGCGTCCGGCGCACTCCCATATGGGTCCCGCACACTTTCTACGGCGTCCGGCGCACTCCCATATGAGTCCCGCACACTTTCTACGGCGTCCGGCGCACTCCCATATGGGTCCCACACACTTTCTATAACGTCCGGCGCACTCCCAAATGAGTCCCACACACTTTCTACGGCGTCCTGCCACTCCCACATGGGTCCCACACACTTTCTACGGCGTCCTGCCACTCCCATGTGGGTCCCACACACTTTCTACGGCGTTCGGCGCACTCCCAAATGAGTGCCACACACCTTCTACGGCGTCCGGCGCACTCCCATATGGGTCCCGCACACTTTCTACGGCGCCCGGCGCACTCCCAAATGGGTCCCACAGTCTTTCTACGGCGTCCGGCGCACTCCCATATGGGTCCCGCACACTTTCTACGGCGTCCTGCGCACTCCCATATGGGTCCCACACCCTTTCTGCGGCGTCCTGCCACTCTCACCGTGTTCCCGTACGCCTTCTACGGCATCCTGCGCGCTCATGGAATCCTACTCACATCATACGGCGGTCCGAAAAATACTTCCAAGGTCTCGTCGAATTCGTGCAGCTTGAAACCAAAACCGTCTCGAACAGGGCACAATCTTGTTTGGAAGCCTATCAGTAACTGTGTTGATTTTCATTAGTTCATTTTTAAGGATAAGAGGATGCCGTCTGAAAAAAAAGGAGATTAACAACAAAAACGAGCGGTCTTTCAATTTTTACTCGAAAACCAGTGAACCGTTCTAAACCATTTTTGGGTGATATACCCAACTTTTTGCGCTCTTTTTCATGCAATTTAGCTCTAATTCCTACGTTCACTCTGAACTGAGATTTCGAAAAAGGGGTTGCGCGCGTGGCCAGTTCAAAACCAAATCTGGTGCGCGCTTCGCGCGCACCACAATAAGTGAGCTGATCGCTTGATTGCATTGAATGCTATCATTCTTCATAGCGGTCAATTCCTCCACGCTCAAAGATCAACGTAAACAAGGTAGGACCTATTTCGGCTCAAAAACACGGCTGTCGCGTCTCTTCGAAGCATGCCTTGCTACTTAGGGCACCAGACCTGTGAACCGTGGAGATATTGGGAGTGAAATTTATCATGAACACTGCATTCTAGTACTTCAAGTGTGAACAATGAAATAATTGCCACACTACAATGATATTAGAACTAATCTCCAGATTACTCATAGTAAGTAAATAAAAAAGGAAAGGTGTGAAGGGGTGTTAAAGGCAAGGTTCCCGATTAGAACGATTTCTGAGCTCTGTTTATGCGAATGTGGATTTGGTCATTAAAAAAGTAAAAATAAATGGAAAAAGTGAAAATTCGAGGGAAAAACGCACAAAACGTGGTAAAGCGGTTGATTACAGGTGGCCGCACGCCCCCTCCCCAAGCAACGAGGTTGTCATGAATGCTTGTCTATCCATCTTTTAATTTGCTCCTAAAATAGTCAGTAGTCTCTAGAAGTGCTCAAAAGTTACTTTAGAAGCAATTAAAAGATGGCAAAACAGGCATTTATAATAGTGCCGTTAATCGGGGCGGGCGGACACCAAGCAATAACTTGTTTTCGAGAGTTTTTTCTACAACTTCTCACTTATTTTCTCTTTTGTGATGGCCGGATCTGTCCTCTCATGTGAACAGCACAACAATCGCCAACCCTGCCTTTGAAGGCACAGGCACAGTCAAATATGAATTTTGGGATTTTCATGTAATTGTGTAGAAGACCCCTTATGTGTACCACGTGCCAAATGCGAGATCTCAATTCCTCCAAATAAGCGAGACATAAGCGACCACCACAGGCCCGACCCCCTTCGCTCACCACCATAGGCCCGACCCCCTAACAGATTTTCGAACTGAATAGCGGCTCGATGTATGGATGAATTCCAACAAGTCGTCGTTCTCCAGTCTATTGTCGGGCTGTCTCCTTATCCTGACTCGCTCTCTTGCAACGATTGCGAATGAAGAGAAATACAGCCCTGAGACATTTCGTCAACCAATTTTTCTCTCAAAATCTAGGCATTTTTGAAGAGCCGTAACTCTGTTCAAAGGGGGTCTTGGACGATTTCAGACATACCTCTGTGATCAGCGTGTGGCTCTCTCCAAGATAAGCATAAAATCTGAAAATTAATTTTTCGGCTGTCCTGTGCCTTTAAAGAACATGATATTAGCGCAAGAAGCTAACCTACATATGTTCTTAATAGCAGAATGAAATCCAATTAATGTCCATAGAATGATTAGTCTCCATTCTGGATAGTGTTTAACAAACAATGTGTATAGCATATATGCAACCATACAAAACGAAGACTTCGTGTGTTGTTTTTCTACCAATTGTGTTAAACTTATCTTATCATCTCATGGGTCGAGCTTTTCTAGTCGATCACCTGATGGAAGGAAGCCGCGACGCTGCTATGATTGCTATGTCATCAAAGTAGAGCGGTTGTTTCTAAGAAAAGACAGTGGTAGAAATGAAGAAATGATCGCTCCACTCCCAAAAGAGCGAGATATGTAGTGGCCGCAACGCGGCTTCCTGGAGATAGGATACAAACCATATGCTATCACTTTTTGTTTATGGATACAATTTATCACATAAACTTCTACGAATTCTGGTGTATACAGGTTCCCAATTTAATTGTCTTCATTTCTTTGACTTTTCGGCAAAGGGATCTAAATTTGAACAGACATTAGCCTAACTCAAGGTCTCCGTGTAAATTGTATAGATGCTTTGACATAAACAGAGATGTCAGAATGAGCGTGTGGGAATCTTTAATTCTGAAATTAAAATCATCTGTCTTTTTACACAATTTTGTGTGTGTTCTTTAATGAATCATTTCTATACTAATGTCTAAATAATCGCATTTACAGGGATCAGTATGCATCTCTTTGAGTTTCAAAACGTTCTTGTATATTAGTGAAATTTGACTATCTACAAATGTTCCATTTTTGTTATGGATTATAAACAAGTCATCCTTATACCTGCTAGTCAATGTGATATATCAAGTCTGCGAAAGTATAGTACATGAAGCCTCTATCTAGTATACATTGGATCCGACTCACTCATTTTCGGATATCCATCCGAATGAATCGAAATTTTCGTGAATCAAAATCCGATTCACCGAAAAAACGTCAAAATCCGAATGATCCAAAATCCGATTCACCGAAAAAGCGTCAAAATCCGAGTGATCCAAAATCCGATTCACCGAAAAAGCGTCAAAATCCGAGTGATCCAAAATCTGAATCACCGAAATGTGCCATGAGTCGGATAATGATTCGGATACCGAATATCCGAAATATGTCGTGATTTGGATCGGATAATGAGTAGGATATTCTTAGATTCGGCATATCCTGTTACTAAAAAGATATATCATACGTCATGAGTCGACATTTTGTTATACTGTAGCCCTGCAGGTGCGTATTTACACTGCCGACATCCAATTGACACGCACTGCGCAAATTACGCAGCGTTTTCTGCGCATCGTCAGCGCAGATTTTGCTCATTAGAGGTTTGGTACATTTTTGCGACAGACGATCGCGTCGGGTCGCTCTGCACAGCGACAGCGACCGCCTGTCGCGGAGCACCCGCCCTTCAAAGGCAGTGTTTACGATGGATAAAGTAATAGAAGAAACTGCGAAAACCTGTGTTGTTCGAAAACAGCTGAAGAACTGAGAAGGTTCCTCAGCGACAAATGCGCTAAAATTGAAGATATCAAGGCCCAAAGATGCCAATCCATGCACAGGTGCACAGCGCCGCCCATAGAAAGTGGAATTTGCTGCTGTGCCTGGTCAAAATTCTGCGACGTGCACAGCAACTAATAAATTCATTGACGTAATAAAAAGTGGTAAAAATCGTGTAAGACTTCACCAGGGCGTGGTCCTGACTGTTACATAGTCTATGACGGTGTACCTGTTTCATCGTTATGCGGGTGAAGGAATGATTGCTTCATTAAAGATTTACAGAGCGGTTGAGTGAGAGCAGCGCTGGGGCTTCGGTGGTGCAGCGCGATAAGGCGCTCCTTCAGAAAGGGAATATGCTGGTTCGATCTCGCCCGGAGCCAAGCGTTTTGCGATCAACTCAGCACCTAGTGTAAAGTAATATGCGAGTATATAGCCACAATTTTTTACACAAAACAAATACAAAGCAGTTAGTGTTAAAGAAATAATAACAGTAGAGCTCTGGGAAGGTCGACTCAAATGTCTGAGAACAGTTACTGATCGTCAGTTTTGAGCCAGTTGATGACCCCTGATACTATAAAACATCACCAGAGCCGTGCACCAGCGAAAAATTGGCTAATTTCAGATGTCGCTGTAATGAGCACCAGGCATGCAATCTAACACAAATCGCGGCGGGATTCGCATCGGAGTAACGGCATCGGTCGTAGGAACAGTTTTTGCGTGTAGGTCGCAGCGACATGTCGCGGAGGGCTGACATAGTTCACTTTTGCGGCTTGCGGGATATCAGCCCTCCGCAACAGACAGACGCGCGATTACTGTTCCTACGACGACCGATGCTGTTGCTCTGATGCGGGTCCCGCCGCGACTTGGGCTAGATTGCATGTCTGCCGCTCACGACAGCGACAAAGTATGCCATGCCCCTAGTTGACATTGATCCTCTTCGTTTGATTTGTTTCTGCGGGCATGGCGCATTGAGGGCACGATTGGCTCCCAAAAACCATGTGTATTGATCGAACGGGCAACCCTGTTTGAAGAAGTTTAGATAGGAATCAAGGGTATTTAGGAATTTGATCTGGAGGATTGGTACTCGTGACGCTCATTTAAACTAATGCTTTAGCATTACACTTACTTTGAAGATATTATAAAGAATGAATACATTTTTTAGGACTGGTTCCAAATATCCTTATCCTTACATATAATAAGCGTCGTGGTGGTGTGTCTGATCAACGTCCGTGCGACATCTGACCGGGCATTCAAAGACTCGATGGTTGCCGCAATTTTCCATTGGCGATTGGAGTGCGTTACTGCTCTGTGTGTTTGATAGTGCTCGGTGAAATGTGAGTTAAGGTTCAGGGTGAGCGCGCACAGCATCATGATGGTTGTGGGACCACCCTAACTGTTGCAAATTGAGTTCTTTAGACATGCATTGTTACGGATCGTGGTGGGACCACCCTACCAATTGGTTATTGAGTCCTCTAAACTTTCATCGTTATGGATCGTGGTGGGACTACCATACCAGTTCCATTTTGAGTCCTCTAAACCTTCTTCCTTCCGGGTCGTGTAGGCATCATCGTAGCTGTTGCGTATTGGGCCCCTTTGAATCGCACCGTGCACAGGGACAACCAAGCAGTACTTTGTTTAAAAGGGCGGGGCTTCGGCACGATAGCGTGAAATGACACAGAAATTGCGCGAGACTGTGGGATCCACGCGGAAATCAACATGTGTGGGCTCATTAACATCCTCACACTGCTTCGAAAAGGTGGGCAGGGCTTAGGATTCTTGGGGTTATGTTGTGCTGTGTATTGCGCCCTTCAAGCCTACATTTCAACGGAACGTTCTAAACCTAGGCTTAACCTATCGTTGTGGAACCCACGACCGGCAGATGCGGTCTATCGTCTGGCGAAGCCCAACGAATTATACACGTGGTTGATGGTGGGAGGCCGGTGAAACAAGTTCTTCGTTTGGAGAAGCCAAAGGAGTGCTGTACATTTTTGATGGGGTAAGGTCGGCAAAGCCAGTCCTTCGTTCAGTGGAGCCAAATGACTACTATAAGTTTTTGATGAAGAAAGACCGGTGAAGCCTAGAGCCGGTGTATTGATTGGCGAAGCCAGACGAATGTTACACGTGGGTGATGGGGAAAAGCCGGCGTCAAAGCCCCTCTATCGCTTGGCGAAGCCAAATGACTACTACATGTTTTTGGCGGGGAAAGCCGGTAAATTCGGTGTATTCATTGGCGAAGCTAGACGATTGCTACACGTGGCGGATGGGGGAGGTAGGCAAAGTCAGTTCTTCGCTTGGAGAAGCCAAACAAATGCTGTACCTTTTTGATGGAGGGAAGCCGGCAATGTCGGTCTATCGTTCGACGAAACCAAACGAATGCTACGCATTGCTGATGGAGAGACACAGGCAAAGTGAACCGAAAGGAATGCTACACGCATTATTGGGAGGGAGGGATGCGGGGGAACCAACCTTTTGTTCGGAAAGCCGAACAAATGGTACACTCTACTAATGGGGGGGGGGAGCCGAGGAAGCCCTTTTTTCGTTTGGCGTAGCCAAGCGAATTCTTTGCGTTGGTAACGGGGGTAAGCCAGTGGCAAAGCCAGTATATCGTTTCGCGAGGCCATTGGATTGCTACACAATCTTAATCAAGGGAGGCTGGCTACGTCGGCTTATCGTTTGTCGACGCCAATCGACCAGCGGCAAGCCGGCGTCAGGAATACTATTAATTTCAGCAGGGTTGTTTTGGATAAAAACATACCTTTCATAGTGTCCCCTAACAGAGCCGTTCTTTAACAACAGAATTGTTGTCCAATTTTTATAGATTTTTTTATTAGGCTATCTAGAATGGTCCAGCAAAGCCGGCCACCGAACCGGCGAAGCCGGTTAGCCAGCGGCGCTGGGCGGCGTTAGCCGCCTGGCGCAGCAGGTTTGGAGATATAGTAGATGATTATCAATGAACTGTTTAATCACGGTAGGGTAGAATAAACTTTTTCTGAAAGGTTTTTGCCGGACTATCAATTTTCGATAGACTTTTCGCTGCCGAGATGTCGTACGTTCGTGCCGTGGCAGTGTGGAGGAAAGAAGATCAACTCCGTGCAAACCGACGTCATCCCCTCCACGAAGAGGGTTTTTGTCATGGGAGAGGTGCCGGCCGGCCGCAGCTCTCCTTCGGATTCTCCTGCAAAGGGCCGGCGTGGAGAGGAATCCTGGACCCGCTCAGAAGTACCTATGCGCCGCGTGCGGCAAGGATGTTACCAGGAGACATACCAGCGTCCAGTGCTTCGGATGCCAAAGGTGGGTGCATCTCTCCTGTTCGGGTCTCTGTTCTGTGAGGCATCATAACTCTTCTTTTCGATGTGTTTTGTGCTCCTCACCTACCAACTCTGATTCCTCAAACTCCAATCGCCCCCTTTCCATTGTACATATAAATCTCAACGGCCTTCGTGGCAAGCTTTCTGAGCTATCTCTCTTTGCACGTACTTACCATCCAGACGTGATCATGGTTCAGGAAACCAAGCTCTCTCCATCCCCTACAAATCCTCATCCCAATATCCCGGGCTATACTTCTTACCATGCTCCAAGGTCAAATCTTGGCGGAGGAGTTTCCACTTTTGTATTATCTACTCTTCCCTCACACCTCATACCTAACACTCCCACGGACGGTACTCTCGAGTACCTCCCGGTCCATCTCCCCCTCAAAACTCCCCTTTCTCTCTTCAACATCTATATTCCCCCTACCACATCATGCCCTCCATCCTATGATCCTATTCTACTCCTCAGGCAGCTTTACGACTGCTCCCTCTCATCTTCGTCTATATTTGCGGGCGATTTTAATGCTCATACATTTTGCTCGTCTCTTGGCTCTGATGCTAGAGGAAGTGACGTCGAGGAATGGGCGGAGGAGTGCGACCTGGTCATACTAAACGACGATCAGCCCACTCGCCTCCCTGCCAACTGCCGATCTTCTAGCCCAGACATAACTCTTGTCTCTTCCAACCTTTCAAACACCTGCTCATGGTCTACCTCGACTACATTGTCTAGTGATCATATTCCTGTCTTTGTGCACATCGATCTCTCAATATCTCTTGCTCCTTATTCTGGTGTTCGACAACGTTCTTATCTCAATTTAGGCCAAGCAGACTGATGCCTGTTCAGCGAGGTTGCGCTCCGCCTAGCGGCTGACTATCCGTGGAACGGCAATGTGCATCAAAAAGAGCACCACCTGTCTGATGTAATCCGCCGGGCCATGAAGGCGGCTATTCCTGTTGGCCGCGTTAAGACGTTCTATCTACACGTCACCAGAGAAATTCTCCAAAAGATTAGGACTAGAGATGCCAGGAGAGCAGCCGACCATCTAGACCCTGTCGTTGCTCAACTCGATGACGAGATCAGAAAAGATCTGGACAGGCACAAGAAAGAAGAATGGGAAAAGTTCACGGGACAGTTGGATTTCAAGACGGACGGTGCAACTACTTGAAAGGTATTACGGAAGCTGCCTGGAAAGAGCTCGCCAGCCACCATCTCCACCATTGAGTTTGATAATCACGTTTTCAAGACGGGTAAGGAAGCCGCCTACTCTCTTGGAAAAAGCTTCTTTGTCACAAGTACACGGCGTGGTCCGCAGAATAGAGTGACAGTTAGAGAGCTGTGCCGCCTCCCGCTCATGAGCACGGCCGATGCGTACATTGTGGCGCACGTAGAGAAAATCATAAAGGTCATGCGGAACTCCAAAGCTGTCGGTCCCGACGGCATTTGTCCTGCTGTACTGAAGAAGCTCCCGACTGAGATCCTCCCACTCGTCGTTGATGTGATTAACACTTCATTCAGCTCGTGCATTATTCCCCGAAACTGGAAGACAGCCAACGTCATCCCGTTGCCGAAGCCAGGCAGACCTCAGTCGTCAGTAAAGGGTTATCGACCCATTAGCTTGATGTCATCTTTCGCTAAGGTAGCCGAAAACTCATTGTGGAGAATTTAGCAGAGCATAACGAGAAACAATTGTTTCAACACGGGTTCAAAAGGCTGCATTCTACAACTACTGCGTTGCTAGAAATTACTAGCTATGCAATCGACGGGTTCAACGCTTTGAAGCCATTGAGAACTGTTGCTGTCGCGTTGGATCTCACCAAGGCTTTCGATACGGTTAACCTAGGAATCCTGTCAAGAAACGTTTTGGAGTCGTCAATACCACCGTGGCAAAAGCGCTGGATATCGGCCTTTATCAAAGGTCGACGGGCAAGAGTCATGTTCCAGAACCATGTCTCCAACAGTATTCCTATGGCAGCTGGAGTCCCCCAGGGCGGTGTTTTATCACCAGCTCTCTTCATTCTGTATCTAGAAGATATGCCTGAACCACCACAGGATATCAAGACTGTCGCCTACGCCGATGATATAACAATCATGTGTCGAGACCGGGATATAAAGGTAGCCGCCACCAAGATCAACGAGTACCTGAAGACGCTGAAGAGGTTCTTTGACGACAAGATGCTAAAGATCTCCGCATCGAAATCATCAGTATCCGTCCTCACAACGGACCCATCCGAGCACAGAGCTCATCCGGAGGTAGAGTGGGATGGAGACCGTCTGCCTGCTGCTCGATTTCTAAAACTGCTCGGTCTTGTGCTCGATCCGTCGCTCAAGTTTCATAAAAATACCGAGCAGAAGCAGGCTGTTGTTAAAGCCAAACTCAATGTTCTCAGGGCCCTAGGCGGTACTTCATGGGGTAGCAGCAAGGAAACGATACTCATGACGTATAAGGCGATCCTTCAGCCAGCCATGGAATACGCCGCACCGGTTTGGCAGCATCTAGTTTCAGAATCTTCCTGGTTTAAGATGCAACGCGTACAAAATGCCGCTCTTCGCATTGCCACCGGATGTGCAAAGAGTTCCCCAGTCGAGCATCTGCATGCCGAAGCCCGTCTATTGCCTGTGAAGGAGCACTGTCAGCTGCAAGCCCAACAATTACGAATCAATATTATTAAAGGCAGTGTTCACGATGAAAATCGTTTTTCTGTTTTTCCGCCTATCTTAAAAACGGCCCCATGCTGATTCCAATGGTGTCTCTGAAATCATACAAGACCTTCTGTGAGCGCAGGTATGGTCCCTCAAAGATTGAGCAATGGAAACATGGTGGACGAGTTGTCCGAGGCTTGTAACTTCCGTCTTTTGAAGTCGATCTATGCGAGCTGACCTGAGTAAAGAGAGAAGCTGAGAACGAAGGGAAGAACGGGGCTAATGATTGAAAAATCATCGTTCATCTCACGATCTCGAGCATTCATTTGTTCACGTTGGTGGGCGTGTGATGCGCTTTGGGGGTTTTCAATGCGCTCGAAGTTGAAATTTCGGGCTCTTTTGGGGCTCTTCCTGGCTCGTTTTCATGCGTTCTTTCGACGTTAACGTTACAGAGTGTCCCTCCACTACCCAATCCGAGTGGAATTTTGAAAACTTTTTTCATCGTGAACACTGCCTTTAAGCAACCAAACCACCCGTCCTGGAGAGTGCTTAACCCCGTTAGAGAGAGAGCCAAAAGAATGCCATTTGCCGATGCTCCATGCAAAGTTAACTTGCAGAGATGGCATGACTCACAGCAAGAACGACTCCGTCTTTTGCGCGAGGAGCACACCAAGTTCGTACGGTGTCATCTTGAGAAGGCGGCGGTGAATCCTATACTAGGAGAAGTACCGCCCCCAGTCTGCGAATCCGAGACTCAACTCGGAGGAAGGGCTAGATGCACACTGGCATCGTTGCGCTGCGGTCACTCGTCAATGCTCATGTCCTACGTCAGCAAAATCGACAGCAGCAAATCTGATGTCTGTCCGGACTGCGGTACTATCGGCCATGATACAGCACATTTATTTCGCTGTCCGGTGAGACCTACCACGCTGACCATAATGGATCTATGGACGAATCCACTACTGGTCGCCCAGTTTCTTCACCTATGACAAAACACTCGATGTGGCTGCAAAGAAGAAGAAGAAGAAGATAGACTTTTCGCATTATACCAACTTGTATCCGACCGGATATCCGACTCGGATATTCGGATTCCGACTCACCGAAAAAACGTCGAAATTCGAGTGATATAAATTCCGAATCACCGAAAATACGTAATTTTCGGATTGATCCGAAATCCGACTATCCGTTTAGCCTCCCTATCCGACTGAATCGGATTATCCGATTTTGTTATTTTGAATCTATTCCTTTCAGTCGGATATCCACGGCCTTTGGTTTTTGAGTTATCCGAAATCCGAGTATCCGAAATTTTTTGATTCGGATCCAATTTATACTATATAGCTAATAATCTCGATACAACACTTCCTGACCATTGGTAACTATCCTTTTTTTTTGCTTTACCAGTGGTGACTATCCAGTTCTAAAGCCTTGCTACAAACCCTGATCCGACGTCATTTTTGTTATTTCTCTATTTATAAGAAAAAAATGAAAAAATGGGCATGGGCAGAAAATAGAAAATTCCACACATCCTCGAGTGGTTGTGTCGGACTCGAATGGTTTGAACAGCTTTCTGCTTTTCGCGAACGGAACGTTAAAAACTGTCCAGTACGCTTAATTCTTCCAAGATTATCCGTAACATCGAAAAATCGCTCGGTTTTGTGGGTAATTATAGACGATCAGCCGCATCATAGGATGGAACGGACCACTTCTAATGGGAAAAGCCGAGAATTCCGTGCTCCAATCCCACCGGTGGTACTGTAGCTCACTGCCACGAATGCATTTCCGAAATCGTGGCAGGACACCGTCCTATAGCAGCCAACGGGCGGCATGGGAAAACGGTGGTCCCCCGGGTTTTCAACGGATTTTGCAAAGCTTCTTCGTTTTTAATTGATTAAAAATCGTTTCTCGACATTGTAGACGTTACAAAGTTGAAGTATTCCAGTAAAAGAGAAGTGCTGATGTCTAAGCTGAATAATTCACGCATTTATTTGCATTTTATTGTTGAATTTAATTTTTGAAATTTTGTAAATCCCCACAACTTACTCGCTTTTCGAGTTTTGTATATTTTCTTGACCACATTTGTATCTACATCTATATTTTTTTGACCCTGAAATTTCATTGGAATGCTCTTTTTTCTTTACAGGTAACTTTTGTTTTGCTTTGGCTAGGGTATTTCTATTCTCAAACGAATATCGTTCCCTGTTCATTACAAATCTGTGATCAAAATAAATGCTTAAGGGGTACAAACGATGGCTTCGCGATCACTGGCCCAGGTAGGTCGCGCGGCCACGGCTCGCCTGCTGAAATCCAACTTGCAGAAGATTGTTCTTCCAGCTGCTACGGCCGGTGTGTTAGAAAATACCAGTCGTTTTTCTAGTTACCTTGTGCCCTCTTCTTTTTTTATTTTTCAAAAGTATTCACTTTGTACTTTCGAACAAATCTGTTTCAGTGCGCCACAGCTCGAACGTCGTCGATAAGAGGGGCGTTCATTCCACAGGCGTAGCTCAAGTGCAAGCCCAGGCTGAGAAAAGCGTGCGTCATGTTTTATATTTGAAAATCGATCATGATTTTTTTATTTTCAGTCCATTTAATTAAATTGTAAAGTTTTTAGCAAGTTAACTTCTCTGAAGTTTTCTTTTCCAAGATTCTCGTGTAATCCTTGTGGAATCATAAGAAAACTCTCAGGAAACAACCCTCTTCGGGCTGTTGCCGATTCGACAGTTGACACAACTGACACAAGCGTTGAATAATGTGCGCCGTCTGTAACCACACACAATATACGGCACTTGCGCGCAAATTTCGAAATTGTCCCGGGTTGAGGAAAATGTTCTCTATAGAACTATAGTGCTGCCGAGATGTCGTACGTTTGTGCCGTGGCAGTGTGGAGGAAAGAAGATCGCCTCCGTGCAAACCGACGTCATCCCCTCCACAAAGAGGGTTTTTGTCATGGGAGAGGTGCTGGCCGGCCGCAACTCTCCTTCGGATTCTCCTGCAAAGGGCCGGCGTGGAGAGGAATCCTGGACCCGCTCAGAAGTACCAATGCGCCACGTGCGGAGAGGATGTAAACTGGAGACATACCAGCGTCCAGTGCTTCGGATGCCAAAGGTGGGTGCATCTCTCCTGTTCGGGTCTCAGTTCTGTGAGGCATCATAACTCATCTTTTCGTTGTGTGTTATGCTCCTCACCTTCCATCTCAGATTCCTCTATCTCAAATCGCCCCCTTTCCATTGTGCATATCAATCTAAACGGCCTTCGTGCCAAGCTTTCTGAACTCTCTCTCTTTGCACGTACTTTCCATCCCCTACCTATCCTCATCCCAATATCCCAGGCTATACTTCTTACCATGCTCCAAGGTCATCTCTCGGCGGTGGAGTCTCTACTTTCGTTCTATCTTCACTTCCCTCACACCTCATTCCCAGCACCCCCACGGACGGTACTCTCGAGTACCTCCCAATCCATCTCCCCCTAAAAACACCCCTTTCTCTTTTCAACATATACATTCCACCTACAACTTCATGCCCTTCATCTTACAATCCTATCCCACTTCTCAAGCAGCTGAGCGACTGCTCCCTCTCATCCTCGGTCGTTTTCGCGGGTGATTTCAACGCTCACACCTTTTGCTCGTCTCTTGGTCCTGATGTTAGAGGAAATGACGTCGAAGAATGGGCAGATGAGTGCGACCTGGTCATTTTAAACGATGATCAGCCCACTCGTCTCCCTGCCAGCGGCCGATCTTCTAGCCCAGACATATCTCTTGTCTCGTCCAACCTTTCTAGCTGCTGCTCATGGTCTACCTCGACTACTCTGCCAAGTGACCACGTTCCTGTCTTTGTCCACATCGATCTATCCAATTCTCTCGCCCCCTTCTGGTGTTCGCCAACGTTCTTATCTTAATTTAGGCCGAGCAGACTGGCGCCTGTTCAGTGAAGTTGCGCTTCGCCTATCGGCAGATTGCCCGTGGAATGGAAGCGTGCACCAGAAGGAGTGCCATCTATCTGACGCAATCCGCAAGGCCATGAATGCGGCTATCCCTATCGGTCGCGTCAAGACGTTCTATCCAAATGTCAACAGGGAAATCCTCGACAAAATTAGAACGAGAGATGCGAGGAGAGCGGTTAATCATCTGGACCCCGTGGTTGCTGAGCTGGACAGTGAGATCAAAAAGGATTTGGACAGACACAAGAAAGAAGAGTGGGAGAAGTTCACCGGACAGATGGACTTTAAGACGGACAGTGCAGCTACTTGGAAGGTTTTACGGAAGCTTTCGGGTAAAAGCTCACCCGCCACCGTCTCCACTATCGAATTCGACAACGGCGTATTCAAATCAGGAAAGGAAGCCGCTTATGCGCTCGGGAAAAGTTTTTTCATCACCAAAGCTAAACGAGGTCCGCAGAATAGAGTGACTGTAAGAGAGCTGTGCCGCCTCCCGCTTATGAGCACGGCCGAAGCGTTTACTACGACGCAAATTGAGAAGATTATAAAGGAAATGAGGAACTCTAGAGCTATTGGTCCTGATGGGATATGTCCTGCTGTCTTGAAGAAGATACCCACTGACTTGCTACCGCTCCTCACTGATGTGATAAACTCCTCGTTCATGTCGTGTACTATCCCGCAGAATTGGAAGATGGCAAACGTCGTTCCGCTGCCCAAGCCTGGCAAGCCCCAGGCTTCAGTCAAGGGATATCGGCCCATTAGCTTGTTGTCTTCTTTTGCTAAAGTAGCTGAAAAGCTGATCGTCAAAGACCTGGCCGAGCACAACGAGAGACAGGTGTTTCAGCATGGATTCAGAAAAATGCATTCCACCACGACAGCTTTGTTAGAAATTACGAGCTATGCAATTGATGGTTTCAACGCGTATAAGCCGGAAAGAACTGTAGCAGTTGCCTTGGATCTCACTAAGGCTTTCGACACAGTGAATCTTGGTATCTTATCAAACAACTTACTGGAGTCATCAATCCCGCCATGGCAAAAGCGCTGGATAGCTGCATCCACTAAGGGAAGACGGGCTAGAGTGATGTTCCAGAATCATGTCTCAAACAGCATTCCGATTGCAGCTGGAGTCCCACAGGGCGGTGTATTGTCGCCTGCTCTCTTCAGTCTGTACCTCGAAGATATGCCCGCCCCACCCCAAGATATCAAGGTGGTCGCTTACGCTGATGATATGACTGTCTTGTGTCGTGATCGGGACATAAATGTGGCCGCCGCTAAGATTAACGGGTACTCGACCGCACTGAAAAGCTTCTTCGACCGCAAAATGCTGAAGATTTCTGCGTCAAAGTCATCGGTATCCGTACTCACAACGGACACATCTGAACACAGCGCACATCCGTATGTCGTATGGAATGGAGATCGTTTGCCTGCCGCCCGCTTCCCAAAACTTCTCGGACTCGTACTCGATCCATCGCTCAAATTCCATAAGAACACGGAACAGAAGCAGGCTATCGTTAAAGCGAAGCTTAACGTGCTTAGAGCCCTAGGCGGTACAACATGGGGTAGTAGCAAAGAAACCATTATTACAACGTATAAGGCTATTCTCCAGCCTGCACTGGAATACGGCGCCCCAGTTTGGCAGCATCTAGTTTCGGAATCCTCTTGGACTAAGATGCAACGCATACAGAATGCGGCTCTTCGAATCGCCACCGGGTGTGCAAGAAGTTCCCCGGTCGATCACTTGCATGCTGAGACCAGCTTATTACCAGTAAGGGAGCACTGTGAGCTCCAGGCCCAACAATTTTTCATCAACATTGTCAAACAACCAAATCACCCCTCTTGGAGAGTGCTAAACCCCGTCAGAGAAAGAAAGATCAGAAAGCCATTCGCCGATGCTCCCAGCAAAGTCAATCTGCAGAGATGGCACGACTCACAGCAAGAACGACTCCGTCTATTGCGCGAGGAGCATACTCAGTTTGTACGGTGTCATCTGGAAAAAGGCGGTCATTAATCCCATATTGGGGGTAGTGCCGCCCCAAGTCTGCACATCCGAGGCTCAACTCGGAAGAAGGGCCAGGTGCACGCTCGCATCATTACGCTGTGGTTACTCTACAATGCTAATGTCTTATGTCAGCAGGATTGACAGCAGTAAATCTGATGTGTGCCCGGACTGCGGTACCATCGGCCACGATACCGCACATTTATTCAACTGTCCGGAGAGACCTACCACGCTGACCGTAATGGACTTATGGACAAATCCGTTACTGGTCGCCCAGTTCCTCAACCTATGACAAAACCCTCAATGTGGCTGCAAAGAAGAAGAAGAAGATAGAACTATAGTGCTAGATTGGAAGGAATACGTCGTGTTCTTTTTGTCGAATACAACGTTTCAAGCAGAGGTGAGTATTCATGCAGTGGAATGGTCCCGAATGATCGTTTTAGGTGGGGTCTCACTATGGAACTACTAATACTCATTCTACCCATTCCACATGAAATGTAATTTTCTAGAACCGACGTTGGACGTTGAGTCCGAAAATGCCCTTCGCAGTTGCCAAGAATTATTCTGGAAAAAGTTATAGGCGTTTTTTAAGGCCTTTCGTCTTAAAATTAGTATGTAGGGGTGATTTAGGGTGCTGAACACTAATCTGGAATCCGCTCTTCGGGATCCTGAAGTTTACTGTAGGTTATGGTTGGTACCATGCCATTTAGTGGGCTAAACCTACCTTAGTAATTCGAAAATCGACAACTGGATATTAAATTCGTATTGACCACCACGACTAGCCCCCACATTCAAATTTTGAGTCAAGTTTGAGAGTTTGACCAATCTATCGTATTGACTTACATGACTTAATCGGTTGGACAGTAACCGAAACACAGAGAAAAATGGTTCGAGCACCGTAATCAAAACTCAGCCGTAAATTATATTGTGTCGTGTGTAATTGCACCGAATTCACCAAAATCTTTAATTCACGCCTAATTTGATTTTTTTCGCAGTGCACCGTCTAGATTCGGACGTAAGTCAACGCTGTGGTGTTTGAATGAACGAAATAACGCATTTTACGTCTATTTTTTTCTCGTTTACGTTGCAAATTGACTGTGGTAAAAATGTGTGGCAAGTACGAGCGCATTGCGTTAAACTGAATCACAAAACATGCTTGGTGGAATCAGAGAACGGCCTGCGATCAGGGTAGGACCTCCAACGGCAGGAATGTCTGGCTCACAAAAAGAAACACGCCATGTCGTATTAAAATCGTCGCAAATTGTGAGGGAAATCGGTCCCTTCAGGCCGTGGTGACGTCTTTTTATCACTTTCACCCACTCAAACTTCACTTTTCAATTTCAATTTTCGGCAAAGCTACGACCTCGAAGATTTTCGGCGAGCGAAGCTGTTGACCACAATTTTTAAACAAATTGAAAACTTTCTACGACCTCCCCCCTCGACAAATGGACATCAGCATTGTATTCAGCTCACCGAATAATCCCTGATTAGAAATTTCGGCTGAATTCTGATACTTTGCCCCAACTACCGTATACCCACCGTAACGTACAATTTCACGACGGCCTCTGCAGAAACAGCAATCTCTGTTCTTATCAGAGGGCGACAACTACCTCATTTTCGCTTATTAAGTGGTTTGGAGAAAATTCCTTCTTCTCAAAATTTTTTCGAGCCCCCCCTCAAAATTTTCATTTTTGTTGAAAGAATTTCCAAAGTTTTCGTCCCCCATTGTGCCGAGTCGCAACCCTGCTCAACCTAGCTGAAACGTTGAAACAAGGAATCATTCGGCAATTAGGATCCCCCCTGGATAATATCCTCCAATCTCTCCTAGCCTCGCCCGAAAATGATAAGAAATCTCATTTCTGTGCAAATCATTTCTTGACTGGGTCGTAATTTCTATCCCCACTGATGCAATCTCACTGTTCATCCCCCACAGCAACCGAGTCAAGGCGTGAACTACAAAACAAAAAGAAACCCTCTTTCCTGGGAATTCATAGCTGTCCTGGTGACATGGAGGTGGTAGAACGTGCTGCACTGCGAAAAAAATCAAATTAGGCGTGAATTTAAAGATTTTGGTGTATTCGGTGCAATTACACACGAGACAATATAATTTACGGCTGAGTTTTGATTACGATGCTCGAACCATTTTTCTCTGTTGTTCGGTTACTGTATCGGTTGGCTTTCGCCTGACACGGTCATTCCGCATCTTCACCGAGGTGTGCCGTCCTAGTAGTCAGCCGTGTCCATTTGTCACGGTCCTCAGCCACAATTTGAACACAATCCATCCATTGATTACTATTCCACTTCCTGCGAAGTAAAACATCGCGCCTGAATTGTCTTTCAATGCCGAGTGATTTCAAATCCTCCTTCACCACATCCGTCCAAAACTTTCGTCTACGTCCAGGCGGCCGTTTCCAGACAGAACTTGGAAGCATCCTTAGAGCGTGTTGAACAAGACGATCTGGCGGTCTTCTTAAAATATGCCCCAAAAGACGAAGACGACCTTCCGTTGCCGCTTGAGATGGCATTGGGAGATGTTGGCACCTCCCTCGTGTCAAACGTAGATGTAAGGCGTCAATCTCGTTGTAGAGATCTTCGTTGTGGTACATCCGCGGCCAGAAATATCCGAGCAAACGAAGAATATCCGGACGAAGACGAAGTCTATAGGCTGCGGCATACTTCGAAACGAGGTTCACAATCCTTTGCAGTTTTGCGTTGTTTTCAGCGAATAACACAATGTCATCGGCGTACTCCAGGTCGACAAGGGAGCGTCCTGATGGTGTTAGGATCACGTCCGCAGGAAACTGTTGTGCAACTCTACGCATGATGTCATCAACGGCAAAATTGAATAGGAAAGGTCCTGCTACAGCTCCTTGCCCTACTCCTGTTCTCACCTCGAAAGCTGACGTAAATCCGACAGGCGTCTGAACTGCTGCTGTTGTTCCTTTGTTCATGTCCTCGATTAGTCGAACATACGTTTCCGGGACTCCATCGGCTCGCAGAGCGTTGAGCAATCGATCACGATGAGGAGAGTCGAATGCGGCTTCAAAGTCCAAAAAAGCAAGCTGTAATGGCTTCGAATACCGCTGCCACGATTCGATTACTCTTCTCACAACGAACACTTGGTCGATGGTCGATCTTCCAGGTCGAAAACCGGCTTGCTCCTCTCTGGTCGTTTCCTCACGATGTTTGATGAGTCGCTCGAGAATGATACGTTCTAAAACCTTGTACATGACACAAAGTAGAGAGATTCCTCTGTAGTTCTTAGGATCTGTGACGGATAGCTTCTTGTGAAGAGGTACGATGATCGCATGTCTCCACGAATCGGGTATCCTTTCGCTCATCCATATGGCACGGATGGTGTTGGTCATTTCACAGATCCCAGACGGAGGAAGAGCTTTCAGCATTTCAGCAGTGATGTTGTCATCTCCACCTGCCTTTCCATTCTTCATTTTCCGGACACAATTCGAAACTTCAGCCTCAGTCGGCGGTTCCTCACTGACATCGTAATGTGTTCTCTGAACATGCGGCAGCTCTGGTACTGACGGCGCTGGACGATTCAGTAGTGAACTGAAGTAATCCTTCCATAATGGCAGCGTCGCATCACCAACTGCAACTCCATTGGTAGCGTTGAGGACAGCGGAACATCTCTGCATCTTGCCGCTATACTGTCGTAACAAAGTGTAGGCTTTCCTCGGATTCTTCTCCTCCCAAGCCTTCTCAAACTCCTTAGCTCTACACGTCCATTCTCGTTCGCGGTCATTTTGAAGCTGCCGACGCAACTTCCTCCTGAGACGCTTCTCCTCCACGAAGTTTCCTGCAGTTCGGAGAGCACATACTCTGTTGTAAGTAGATGTTGTTTCCTCTGATTTCCTGCAGTTCGGAGAGCACATACTCTGTTGTAAGTAGATATTGTTTCCTCTGAGACGTATCCTCTGAATCTATCGTATACTCACCGTAATCTGTCAAAAATCTATAAACTTATCGTGTTCAGCACTTGAAATAATCCCCTGAAGAACAATTCGAGCCATATCTATCGTAGCATACCGAAAACGGCCAAAAGTCGCGTTTTGATTCGTGATCAGCATAATAGATAACCCCCTTCGAGAAGTTTTGAACCAAATCTAAACTGTTTTTCTTGATTGCTTTTAGAACCTTCTATTTGTTATAAGTAAACGCTCAGCCGACAATCCGTAAAGGAAAAACGTTCTCTCACCCAAACTCCGTACTTGGGGGTTATGGTGAACGATGAACACGATTATGCGGTCCGTCTCCAGATTCTCGAAAGATTTCTGGGCGTTTCGGAAGGTGCAATGAATTCGGAAATCAAGAGAAAACGCCTATAATTTTTTTAAAAATGACTGATGGGAACCCTTACCTGGCCGCAAGGCTTTGAAAAACGCCTATAACTTTTTTTTCAGATTCTAGGCCACTGCAAAGGGCGTATTCGGACTCAACGTCCAACATCGGTAAAAACTCGAAAACAAAGTACTCGCGAAGAGTGCTTTCAGACTGCATTTCGTCGTAGGCGGCAGCTAGTGAGACGTGCGCGGCACGCAACGCGGTTCAGTTATCCAGCGCCTCCATCTCCGACCGTGTGTCCTGCTTTGAAATGATAGAATTGCGTCAAAGAATGATAATGGGATCGTGTTGTAGTCACACGCCTGGGTTGGTCCCATCTCCTTACCAAAAATATTAGTATACGCAAAGTGGGATTAGAGCAGGTCAATTAGAGATATCTTGTTATCAACTTCCATTGCATATATTTTTATTTACGAAAAATTACGATTTACGGTCCAAAATGTCGTAAATCGTAAACCGTAATTACGAGTCCAAAAAAACACCGTAAATCGTAATTACGCACACCCCTGGTCATATGGCCCTCAGCACAACGTTAACGCCGATGGAAGTGTCGAAAACGAGTCGGAACTGCTGCATTTGGGCAGTGCAGGTTGAAAAATTTAGACAACTCCGCCCATTAGCTTTGGCAGCACCGCCCCCAAATTCAAACCCGTACAGGTTGATTGTGCGAATACTGTCACATTGGCTGGTTTTTTATGCTTCCAGAAAGGTGAGCGTTCTAGTAACGGCTGTAGGGAACTATCGGCTTCGCGATCTCAACCGCTTTGTCGTTAATAATAGTTGTTTCAACCGCACGCAGGGTAACTCGTCCATTTTCACCAGACAACAAGACAGCTGTTCTCCCTCTTTTTGCATACAGTTTTCGTTGATTTTTTCGTAAAGAACTTCTTACAACCAGCCTCAAACTTTCGATTTGTGTCGTAAAATCGATATTATTTTTGAGCGTGTCCGCTGCCTTCAAGGGACCTTTCTCCTTTTCTTCTTATTTTTCTTCTTGAAATGTTACGTCTTTGTTTCATGACATTCAAAGCTAACATTACTTCGGCTAGCAAGGAATTATGCACTGAACTGGAAGAAAATCGTTAGAAAAGAAAAGGGAAAAGGAAAGACATCAACATGGATAAATCCATGGCAAAAATTAGATATAAGGTTATTTCTGAAATAACCTGTGTACATTTGGGCTCCGATCTACGCATTTCATTGATCAGAACTCTTGACAGAGCGATTCGAAGCCATCGATCTCTTAAAAGATCTTGATACAAAGAAATTGTTGGGTGTATCTCTTTTGTGGAGGGGCGCTAAGGGGGAGGCCGTTTCCAGAGCTGTTTTTAGGCGAGCCTACGACAGAAAGACTATTGCGGCTGAGGACGTCTGGAACGGGCGAGAGGGTCCTCAGAACATGGCTCTTGGCAAAGGTCGCTGGTGAGACGTAAACGAGGTGGTACATTGGGGGATCGAAAATTCTATGGACTTTGTTGAAAGCAATTTGGTTGCTCTGTGGTATGTAGACGATCGTGGTGTATAGTTTTATTCAACCAGACGAACGAACATTAATACATAAAAAATCCGCCTTTTATACAGAATGGGAGGCGGTCCCACAAACCAACATGAAACATCACTGCAATCATATACACTTTCAATGGGTTCGCCGTACGTATTCAAAGCGCGTACCGCGCTTTGAGTAGTCGGCTTGATACCCTACTCGATAACCTACTCGAGTTAGCGCCACATCTTTGATGGGCAAATATTGAAGAGATACCACTTCATAACAAACGATAGTATCTTCCCTATTCAGTATATTTTATAATAAATATACATTAGGTTGTGACTACTGTTCACAACACTGGGGCCGCCGGCAACGAGCGGTAGCGATAAAAATCTATTAGAATGCAGAACATTGACAAACCCCTATCACAAGTACAATGACTAAATATACAACAATTATACCTAAGATTGCGGCAAAACATTACGACAGACATAGAGATGCGAAAGGATCGTGTCCAGCTAGCAATACTCTTCCGGATTTGCGGAGTTTTTCGCATTTCACTGGATTGCTGTCGATTCGAATCTTATCTGCTCGTAGTTGACAGCAATGTCGATGATCTTCGTTGCGTTCGTTGAAGGAGTTGACGCGTTTGTCTCGTTGCCGGATACGCAGTAGATGTCGCTCCATTCTAGAAAATGGCTCTTTGGTTGCTTCTACAGTCTGAAGCTTTTGAAGATGGCTGTCTTCGGCATGTTTCTGTAGTTTTCTCTTTGGAGAGTTATTCTTCCCGTGCAGTGGCCGTTGAAATAGCTCATGCAGAATTCCTGAGAGCAGAGCTCATGCAGGACCGTCTATTAGGTTTGTCGCCTTCTGCATTGCTTTTGCAGACTTTCTGGACGACGACTGGAGAAGTTGTGTCCTCAGAACAAACAGAGCTGCTGGTAGAATTGCTCGATCTGTTCCCTGATTTTACCCTACTGGTTCCAGATACTGTGTAACCAAATATGGTCGGCGTCAGAATTAAGCCTAAAGGTAGTGTCAATACTGGAGAATCATAGCAGATCATTTGGTGTAGAAGGTCTTGTCCGATGAGTAAATCAGGAGAAGCTTCAGATGACGAGAGATTCCGTTGAGCGACGGTAATTTTCTTCGTTTTGATGAAGTTCCTATCCTCCTCCGATAATTCGGCTCTCTTTGAAGGGATAGTCAGCTTCCCCCTTATGAGGAATGGCAAGCGTAGTAACTTCCTATTGCTCTTACGGCTTTTCAGCGTGATGCGCACTTCACTCGAGTCGATTTTTTCTTCGAGCTGACCCATTCCTTCAGTGGTGAACAAAGTGGAGCATACTTTGGGAAACATCATTGAACGTCTTACTTCTGACGTCACAAAACTCCTCTGAGCTCCAGAATCGAGTAAGATGGTTATTGGCTGATATTCCATTACTGCTTCGTTGAGGATGAGAGCAGAAGCTGTCTGTAGAATACTCTGCTTTCCTACGCGCTGTTTGGACCCAGCTGTTGTGCTTCGTTGTAGAACTGAATAGCACAGCACTTTGACTCTATGGAACTCCCGCCGTTGGTTACCGCTCTCTCGCATTTGTTGCTGCAAGCGGTTATTTCGTGATGGAGCCTCAGCATTAGATGATCTTGGGAGTTTGTTCCTGTTTCCTTTCCGATTGTGATCTCGACTGAGTAGGTTATTCGGTGCTACTCTAGTCGATGTTCTGCTGCAGAGAGATGAATGACGATCGTCACCGCATTTCGGGCAGCTTCCCAAATCTCGCATTGCCTGGAGTTGTGGCATGCGCTGAAGCACCTCCCTCCAGCATAAATTCCTTCTTTTTGCCTCGATTCGGCGACGTTCTCGAGTTTTGAACTTGGCACAGCTTCTTGGAGCATGATATCCTCCGCATACACATTTTATCCTCGTCCTGAGAACAGACGACTGCTGATGTGTCGGCGAAACGAAACAGTGAAGCGCCTGGGCCAAAATCGCGTCCATGTTGCTAGTGCTATCTGTTGCCGATTGCGTATTGAGGCAGCTACTGCCAGATGCGACTTTCCACCTTGTGTGCTTTTGATGCACGATGTGAAAAGATTGGCTTTTAGTTCGGACTTCGTACTGCCGATATTGGTCGTTGTTGAATAACGTCTTCATTATGAGCTCTGTCGTCTCCTGGAGCGTGATTAATCCGTCGATCGCTTCTATTATGTCATTCACTTCGTAGGACATACCAGCTTCATTTTCCTTCTTAATTACATTACTGCATATCTCCTCCGTGAACTTCGAAAGTATCAGGCGTCTCCACATTCGATCGGCGTTCATCGGTACTCCGGTTTGTTCGAGATGTGTTATTCGAGACGAAATAGCTGCTAAAGTTTCACGACAACTTCGAGGAGTCTCTCTTGAGCGAGGCAGATGCTCGATTTCGTTGATCAGTACGTCAGCAATACTTGTCGATCTGTCGAATTGTTTTTTGAGAATATTCAGCGCAATATCATACTTCTCTCCTATCGCGAGTATGCTGTTTATTGATGCTGCAACTTTTCCTTTGAGTGCTTGCTTCAGAAAGAGGAATTTTTCCTGGTCGCTCAGATCACCGTCATTGTGAATAAGAGATTCGAACACTGTCCAGAATGCATGGAATTCCTTGAAGTTCCCTGCAAATGGTGGAACTTACAAGAGTGGTCGTCTGACTCTCGTATTTCGATCCTGGGAAGACGTGGTAGTACCTTCGATTACAGTGTTTCGACTATTATAGTTACAGCCAGCCAGCTGCCCACTGGTTGCAGCCTCCGTTAAAAGCGCTTTCTGCTGTGACAGTTCTTCCTTTCTGGATTCTATATTGCCCAGCCATTCGATAACTGCAATATCCAAGTCATTGGCGTCGGTTCAACCCAGGAACAGAAAAAAGTGAAAATTTGTTGCATAGTGTTATACATTCGGTAAGGATTGCACTGTTATGTACTTCGAGTTCCCTACTGAAGGTCCGCTCAAACTCGGTGCACGTACGTCGAAAAATTTGGCAGCGAGCTTGCGCCAACTTTTAATAGAGATCGCAAAGTATCAGTCCTATCCGTGGCAACTGTATTATCTAGAGCTCAGTATCGTTCGCCCAGCGCAAGTTATTTTTTTCCTATATCTTCTAAATCACTTGCAGATTGATAGCTTTATGGTGGCGACACTGTAGATTATTAAAGGCAACGTAAGCACAGAAAAACCTTTCTAGATTTTGCCGCTTTTGTAGTTTAGCTCCCATAGTTGAGGAATGTAGCCAAAGCGCCCCAACAAACGTTCGGATTTGTGAGAGATAACGGTCTCAGAAAAGGGCGAAGATGAGCGTTTAAACTAGCGCTCACTTCTTTTCTGAGTGTACGCTTTCTGCGGACGAAGAGAAGTTAACTGGAGGAAACGGTTTTGAGCGTCAAACTTTTTGGGTAAAGAGCGGACGCTCCTCTTGTTGATTTTTGTGGACTCTGAGTAGATATATTCTACCCAAAAGGCAGGCCAGGAGCAGTATTTGAAGCAATTTTTGGATAGCTCAGACTGCTTCGTTCGATGTTTGACGCTAATCTAGTTGTAGGAATCAGGACAGCTGATCTTCATTAAAAAAAACCCGAGAACAAAGATCCTCGTGAAGAGTGCTTTCAGATTGAATTTCGTCGAAGGCGGCAGCTAGTGAAACGTGCGCGGCACGCAACGCAAATCAGTTATCCAGCGCCACCAACTCCGACCGTGTGTCCCGCGTTGAAACGATAGAATCGCGTCAAAGAATGATAATGGGATTGTGTTGTAGTCACACGTCTGGGTTGGTCCCATCTCCTGGCCAAAAATATTAGTATACGCAAAGTGGGATTAGAGCAGGTCAATTAGAGATATCTTGTTATTAACCTCCATTGCATGTATTTTTATTTACGAAAAATTGCGATTTACGGTTCAGAATGTCGTAATCGTAAACCGTAATTACGAGTCCGAAAAACACCGTAAATCGTAATTACGCACACCCCTGGTCTACAGCCCCCGTCAGATTTGGTCGAAAAACCGACCGAGTCCGGGGCAGAAAATCCGACCTCGGTGCTATGAACCAGGGCTGAGCAGGGTTGCGACCTGACACAACGAGGGTTCGTAAAAATTTTCTGAAAAAAAAAAGAAAATTGGGGGGGGGACAAAAGGGACTTTGCTTCAAACCACTTGACAAGCTAAAATAAGTAAAGCATTTTTCTAAAAAATCTAAAGCATTTTTTCATTTCGGGGGGGGTCGTGGAAATTTCTAAAAAAAACTTACGAAAAATTTAGTCAACAGGGAAGGGTCGTAGCTGCGCCCAAGATTGGTGCAGCGGCCTGCTCAACCCTGCTATGGACATGCCCATGTGCGCGCGTTGAACACCCGTATCGACTGGGTGGGTTGCGGTTGCAATTAGTCGATCACAGTCGGACTCAGTGGGTTGATTTTTCTGCACCCGACTGTCACTATTTCGGTGCGTATCGACCGGGTGGGACTCAGTTTATCGACCACCTCTGTCGGTTACATCTGACTAGTCGAATCTCACCCGTCTTTCCTGTCAAATCCTTCCTGCCGTTTTCGCGATGAAACCGTCCGCGATTTTTCAAGGTGTATAAACCTCACCTACAACAGATTTTCAGAAGGAGCACATTGAAATCAGACTCGTTTTTAACCCATTCACGACCGCGTGCAATAGTGCGTCATCGTACATCTAGACCTACCGGAGGGTCATACTGGCTTGAATGGCATGTCGTTGCGCACTCAGGCAAGGTGCGAAACTATTTGGAGGAGGGGCAACTCGAGAAAATGTAGTGATTCAACCGTGAAATTGAAAATTCCTGCCGATATCAGATGCTTGCAAGCGTTATCACTCATTGTTTCCCACAAACCCCATAAAATTACTCCGATTTCTGAGAGCGGTACCATTAGGGGCTTTCAGAGTGGCGTCCCCAAGAAATTCGCTGTCGCAGGGAATATACAAAAGATGGGGAGTGCTACTCAGTACTACATAGCACTCCCTATGTTTTGTACAATCCTTGCGACAGCGAATTTCGCAGCGACCCCTTCCTGAAAGGTCCTATTTACTCTTCACTGGAATTCTGAGCCATCCCCTCCCCCCAACTAGTTTTGCACCGGGGATTATTTCCTACCGAGCGTTCCTTGTACAGCAATGGGGACAAAGTGGGTCGTCCTAGTGGCCTTCCTCGTAAATGCCGATTCCTTTGCTTGCACTTTGACGACTGCAAATCGGTTGTCTACTCAACCCACACGTGTCTCGTGTACATATACGTGGGTTTGTCATGGTCATTCAACGTTTACGTTGAATTGGTCGTATTTCGGTGTAAGATGCATAGAAAATACGCCATTGGATAGCGTATTGGAGTAGCAGTAGTGAGTCGTGAAAATTTTGTAAAAATTTCGGGGTTTGTTTCCAAACCACTCTGAAAAGTAGAGTGAGGCATGTGTAGTGAGTCGTGTATGGATTTCAGACAGCCTAAATGAAGGTTAGTTTTAGGATATGTTGCGTCGTGTATTGCATTGGGAGCATAGCTTCGTTGGGTGGAGCCCGGTACTGCGCCAACCTTCACCTCAGGGCAGGTGAAGGGCGGAACCTTCACTATTGGGAAAACCGGTGACGACGGGGGCAAAGACCCGAAAAAAATGAAAGTGGCCCGACATTCATGCAAGCAAGTCATTTTCAAGATTCGGTGGGTGTCACTGCCGCTTTTTGGTCCATACCTTTTTTGAGTTCTGAGATGAACTTTTGTTAGATGTTGTTTGTTTAATCCTCTTGAAATTGTGCATCGAATAGCGTTTTGAGGTTCGAAAATTACATCCTCACTCTTCCAGGCGATTTCGGTTTATAAAGTGTATTTTTGTGCCGGAAGTTATCGGTTTTGAATTCATAACTTCTCTACGGTAAGAGATGGACCCTTGGCGAAGGTTGTTTTCGGAATCTTCTTAGAATTCTGCGTCGACTAGTATTCCCAGTTTAGAAAAATGTTTTCTCGATCGTTCAGCCTAATTCATTTCACGGAACACCGGTTTTTGGCCTATAACTCCTTCACCGTTAGAGATAGGATTGTGGTTAAAGTTGTTTTTGAAATCTACGTGAAATTCTGCATCGAATGATATATCGGGCTCCCAACTTTGCTTGCTCCATGAGCCATCCAGGTGGAGCCGAGCCCCCTAGTAACCTCCATTGAGTGCTCTCGTCTCTATGGTAGAAATGAGAGACGCAGAGTTCTGCTGGAGCCAACCTCAGGACAAAAAGAAAGGTTGTGTTGAAGGAAAAGAAATAAGCAAATTTGGTTAGAGACCGGTTGGAACTAGTAGCTGAATGTTACATGTGAATTGTAATTTGTTGGTTTGAGGTTTTTGTTTTGCCATAGAAGTTTTTCACTCATTGGCTTGTTTCGAGTTTTGTTTGACGATGGCCAAAAATTAGCGTCTTTTCGTTACTCTCGATTCCGTACCGAAATTCCGCTACTTGAGTTATCGCTGTAAAAAACGCATGTCATTCGTGTTCAGCAGTTACGAGCGGAGTTTCGCGTTTCGAAACCCCTGGTTTTCGCATTTTTGGCAATTCGTGTTCTGCATTCTGAAAATCACCGAAAGCGCTGCGGAACGCGAAAATTTTGGGTCATTTGGGACTGACGGGGATATGAGAACAGCAGGGGATAACAGGATTATTTCCGCGTTTCTCAAACCGCATTTTCAGGCGTTTGGCGCCCGATTTCCGAAATACGAGAATAAATTTTTCGTACGGAAAAGCAATTTCCGAATTTTCATATTTTTATTCCGCTCATCCCCGGTGCCCATCGAGGAGTCAAGTGCACGCTACTAGGCGGGTTGTAAACCATAAACCGAGAGAAACTGTCAAGGTATTTCGTAAGCCTATTTTTCACAATTTCCATGACTAGTAAGCTAAATGGAAAGGTGAAATACCTCTAATTAATGCGAAACCACCATCGAAATTTGGAAAGGAGCTTGCATAATTCAGCCACATTTGCTTGTGTGTGTCCATAGTATTGCTTCACGGACCAAACGTCTCGTATTATCACCTTAGTTGTGGTATCACTAGCATGGAAGCGAGGCGGTTAATCCTATTTTTCTACTTTTCTATATTTGCCTAAAGTTTCTTTGATGGCGGAAGTGTGGTGTTTTTTCCTTGAGAGAAAAAAACGGGCGACACAAACTGTTACAGAAAATCAGAGTTTATTGGCATGTAACTGGCTTCCCTTTTATTCTTCTAAGTCCTAGTGTCTGTAATTTATGTTTAAACGAAGCAGACCGCAAATTGCAACGGAACCCAGTTTTGAAGGTAGGTAAACTCTGAGAAATTTCTGGTGCACTTTCTATTTCGATTATCACCAACAGCGGAGCGGTGGTCCTCGGCGAAATATATCTTGTGATAAAGATGTTTCGACGTAAAAGCGGCCGCCCCTTGCTGTGACCATCGAAATCAAGAACTTATTGCAAATGCTTCCGAGCTTTGTGTTGCTCGAGTGGGCCAGTTTTATCTATAAGGAATTACAAGGGTGCGATAGCTTGTTCGCTAGCGCCATGATTATAGGGGAAAGTGCCTAGCGGCCCCGTAGCTTTAGCTATAGCAGCGCGGGCGAAATACCCTAGGACATTAGTATACTTCAGCGACAGGCGGCGACGGCGTTGTTGTCGCTGCGAAAATTGTCACGCGCTTTTGCGTACCTACAATTCTGCATACGCGCATCTGCAGACCATTTGATGTTTATCGATTGTGTTCCTAATTTTGTTTTCCTGAATGAAGTGGGATAAGGAACACTTATATTGATAGAGAGAATGTCACCATTATGGGTATGAATCACAAATCTGTAATACATATTCACTCCAGATTAAGAAAAATGTTCGGTTTGGGATATTACTATGTCAAAAACGAGTTAGTCAGGATGGAAATTAAGCTCATATGACAAAAAAATCATTCAAAGTGCACTTTACGGCCTGGAAATTTGCCTAAAAATGGTAGAAGCGGATAAAATGCTAGTTAGGTGATTGCTAGCATAATTGATCATTTGCTGCCGCTACCTTATTATAAACATCAAAAAAGATTTTAAGGAAACAAAAAACAAGCTTGTTTGGGAAATTGTCGGAACCCAGCAACAGCCCGTCGCTCTCCTGCGCACAGCGACGGAGTATACCAAGGTTACGCCACTCAAAACTATAATACCCCTCAGCGACCCGTCGCCGCGACGGGCGCAACGCATGCAAGCTGTTTCCGCGGCCGATCCTGCCATAGTGCCGGTGCTAGTCCCGACACGATGAGTGATAGTTGGCCAAACCTGTCGCTGCAGCGACAAGGAAGTGTACCAATGCCCCTAGTTTGAAAGGTTCTGGGGATATGATTCTATTCTGGACAGCTTTGTTGATATAACTAAATAATTAGCTCAGTTCAGGTATCGAAGGCCGCCAGTGCCGCTGGATCGAAGGGAAAGATCGTGGCTGTTATTGGTGCCGTCGTTGACGTCCAGTTTGACGAAAATCTGCCGCCGATTCTTAATGGTCTGGAAGTCACGGGCCGCTCCCCTCGCCTCATTCTAGAAGTCTCTCAGCATCTAGGTAAGTGTGGGGAATCGTGGGAAAGGCGCGGTTGAAGATGGAAGCTTTCAACTAACCTAACCTGTTTAATAGTTTTTGAAGATAGAAGGAATCTTCTCGTATTGACCTTGTTTAGGAGACAATGTTGTCCGCTGCATTGCTATGGATGGTACAGAAGGACTTGTTCGCGGTCAGGAAGTGGTTGATACTGGAGATCCGATCAAGATCCCTGTTGGTCCCGAGACTCTGGGCCGCATTATGAATGTCATCGGAGAGCCGATTGACGAGCGAGGACCGATTCCCGCCAAGCATCGTGCTGCTATCCACGCCGAAGCACCAGAATTCGTCGAAATGTCCGTTGAGCAGGAGATTCTTGTAACCGGAATCAAGGTCGTCGACTTGCTGGCCCCGTACGCAAAGGGAGGAAAAATTGGTCTTTTCGGTGGTGCCGGAGTAGGAAAGACTGTGCTTATTATGGAGCTTATTAACAACGTTGCCAAGGCTCATGGTGGTTACTCTGTGTTTGCTGGTGTCGGTGAGCGTACCCGTGAAGGTAATGATCTCTACCACGAAATGATTGAAGGAGGTGTCATCGATCTTAAGGTGATTTATTTCTTTCTTTCGGGGCGGAAATGTGCGGAAATTTCCAAAGTTTTATCAAATTGATGTCGAATTTCAAAAGATATAATTTTTGGCATTTCTTGAAATATTTGTTGTTGCAAAATATTGTAAGCTGGGTGGAAAAACTATCAACCCACGCTAGCATTCCTATGTATAGCTTCAGCATATTGCAAATGATGAAATCAGGTTTTGAGCGCTGTTCTTGCAACCTCATTTGTCTCGCGGGATAGTTGATCGTCTCATGGCCTTCTTGCCGCACTATATGACGCCCTGTCACATGCCGCCTTCCCAATAGGCCAAAATCACAGCCATTTCCGTCAGTTTGAACTGCTATTCACAAATATCACAGAACATATGATGGGATGGTACAGCTTCACCCATTGTAGTCTACACTACCATTATACGTACTCCCTTAAACAGGCTTTTGACGCGTAGCATCTTTGTAAAAGCTATCTACCCCAGACACCACGGCTATCGAAAGCTATTGTTTCTGTCGAAGCGAAATTTTCAACTATCATCGCGCATGCTTGCATGCAGGATTGAGCAGCGTTGTGACTGGTCACAACGGAGGGTCGTAAAATTTTGAAAATTACGGGGAAAAAATAAAATTTGGGGAGGGTCTAAAAACTTTGGGATAAAAATAGGATTTTTTCAAACAACATGGTAAGGTAAAATGAGGTAGGAATAGTCCGCGAGGTGTATGAGTTTTCAACAATATAAAAGCAGATTATATACAGAGAAGGTGTTTAGAAAATTGACACTCTTTGGACAAAATTGACAATTAGACACTAAATAAAGCTTTGGAAATTTTTGATCCCAGGAGGTCGTAAAATTATGGAATTCTTTAACAAAAAAGGAAAATGGGGGGGGTCGTAGCCGCGGCAAAAATCGCCACAACGGCCTGCTCAACCCTGCTTGCATGCGCGATGAGTGCTTCTTCCGTCTCCTCTCCCCTCTCACCTCGTCTTTAGCTTTGACCCCAGTCGCGCGCGCGAAAAATTCAAGGTAATTTGTTTCGACCTTGCCTATATAAACCCCTTGGTGGGCAGGAATTTCGAAAATTGTATTTTTTCTCGGAGCCCCTTAGTTACATTTTTATACTTTTAGTCAAAAATACGACCTCTTCGAATTTCAAAACATTGTTAGCAATGACGTAGCACTCGAAGGAACACTAGATTTCTAATATCATACTCGATTTGTGTCTTGGTAATAGAAATTGTCGAAGATGTGTAGAAAAACAGAGTTCAAGATTTTCGCACCTTTCTGTGCCAGAGTTTATTGATTATTGACGCAGATTTCATCAAGCTTGATTTTTTCAGGGTAACAACTCGAAGGTATCGCTTGTGTACGGTCAGATGAACGAACCCCCAGGTGCTCGTGCTCGTGTGTGCTTGACTGGTCTAACTGTTGCCGAGTACTTCCGTGATAAGGAAGGACAGGATGTGCTTCTCTTCATTGACAACATTTTCCGCTTCACCCAGGCCGGTTCAGAGGTGTCCGCCCTTCTAGGACGTATTCCATCTGCTGTAGGATATCAGCCGACCCTGGCCACTGATATGGGTAGCATGCAGGAACGTATTACCACCACCACGAAGGGATCTATCACTTCCGTGCAGGCTATCTATGTGCCTGCTGATGATTTGACTGATCCTGCTCCCGCCACAACATTCGCTCACTTGGACGCCACCACTGTATTGTCCCGAGGTATTGCTGAGTTGGCCATCTATCCAGCTGTAGATCCTCTCGATTCTACCTCCCGTATCATGGACCCCAACATTGTTGGACAAAAGCACTATGATATCGCTCGTGGAGTGCAAAAGATTTTGCAGGATTACAAATCTCTCCAAGATATTATCGCTATTCTTGGTATGGATGAGTTGTCTGAAGATGATAAGCTGACTGTATCCCGAGCACGAAAGATTCAACGTTTCCTTTCTCAACCATTCCAAGTCGCTGAGGTGTTCACTGGTCACGCTGGAAAGTTCGTATCCCTCGAAGAGACGATCCGTGGATTTGAGATGATCTTGAAAGGCGAGTTTCTCATGTATTTTTTCTCTTTTGAGGTACGAGACTTTTGACTGAAACGTTTAGAATTTTGCGTAACTTGGTAGTGGGGTGATCAAGATCTTCATGTCGTTTTTTTTCAATTTTGAAAGTAAAGGCGCAGATTGTTAGGGAAAACGGATGTCTGTGTTGCTGTCAGTAAGATCGTGACCAACAAATTCTTGTTTATCATTTCCTGTCCTCAAACTAATCATTGTTATTTGGTGGTTGATGCTTCTATAACTGACGAGCTATCCAAGTTCAGATGGGCTCTTAGTGTGCTGCACTACAGCTTGGCTCTAAATGTCTGACAAGGGAGTTCGGAAACTCCTTCCAGTGAAAGTGTTAATTCCAAATTAAATGCACGTTTCTAGAACCAGTTGTTGACGTGGCCTACGAATATACTATCCAGAACTGCCTGAAATTCCTTAGAACGAAGTTGTAGGCGTGTTCCCACGGTTTTCTTAGTTGGGTGGGCATTTGATTCTTACTCATATCATGTAGTTCTCACAGAGAATTTCGTCGTTGGAGTTTTAGGGGGGGGGGGGCTGTGCTGATCACGAATCTAAGGTCTAGTTCTAGTTTTGATTTTCAAAAGTCATAATATTTTGTTCAAAGCTTCATATTAGGTGCAATTTTTGAGGACCAGACGCAACTGTAGGCGACTTCTGAAATGCTAGTCTAGACTTGGCTCAAATTTTTAGGCCCGTGTTTCGATTACTGAATTTTCACGGTAAGTTACGGTGTGTGGTAGTTCGATTTTGGTGAGATTCGGCGCAGGATTCTCGTTGGGTGTTAACTGAGGTGGGGAACTCGAATTTGGCGTTCATTTGTCACAGAGTCAAGCGAGGCGTTGAGTAATTTCTCGAAATAGGTGCGACTCCCCGCCATTTTTTTCCAAAATCCAGTTTTTTTTGCGACCCCAACCCCTCCCCCACGGGACACGATTTATTCATGGAGTTGGAGTATACGGTTTTTTGAATATTCGGGTCCGGAAAACCAAAATAATCAATAAATTTGATTACTAATACTGTCAGACGCCAAACATTCGTTCAGTAGTCGGGCTCAAGCGTCTAAAACCTGAGCAATGTTATCCTTCCCTTTTGTGCTCAAAAATAACGTGATTTTTCGGTATATCCACCAAATTTTTGTTTTTGGTCCGAAATTTTTTTGCTCCCCTAACCTCATTTTCGGTTCAAAATTTTTGCGACCCCACCCCGTTGCGAAATTCCGCAGTACCGCTTGACCCTGTCCTTCAATTAGGGTGAAGCCAGGTATGTTTAGAACAACATCGTAGGTTCGATCTCTTCCGAATGTTCGTTACTGGGCTGAAATTTCTACGATTCCATACGCATATGGGCCGAAAATTTCCCCTCTTCTTCTTCGTTGCGGGGTGATATGTGCCATGGTGAAGTGTCTGTACCCTCTATAAATCTTCGAAATTCACATCATTCGAGGCGCAAGCGGTGCGCGCGCGACGCCTTCGTCTGCCCTCCGCTCTCTCACTGTCTCTAACCTCCGCTCCGCGCCAGCACGCTTAGGAACCAGTGAATCTTGCCGTTTTATAGCCTGTAAGAGGTACGGCCCCTCCCATCCAGCCTGGAATTTATTATGCCCCTTCCTCCCCCAGTGGGTCGTGAGTGTAACCGTCACACGAACGAAAATTTTAGTGAATTTCTATTATTTTGGTATACACTGTAAAAAAAGAAATTTTGCAATCACTCTGAAATTCAGCTTGCCCCAGTCTTCCAACCTCTTCGGGGTAATTTGGAGAACCCATGCTAGGATTTTCGTTAAATCCCTTTAGTGAACGGGGTTTTCGCGTTGAGCGCCTTTCGGCTTTGACCCCCCATAAGTGTATCTGAGCGAAAACTCAGTTCAGGCGGCGCTTAGAGGTAGATCTTCATCTTCTGTTTATAGATAAAATCGTTTTACGTGGAATTTCATTAATTCACAGTATTGTTAAAACACACTCAATATAGGTGCTTTTGCTGACTTACAATAGGTGCATGTAAGTGCTGTTACTCCAGTTGCTAAACTCATTGCAATATTATTCAGGTGAGCTTGACCACCTTCCGGAGGTTGCTTTCTACATGCAAGGAGGAATCGATGATGTGTTCGTTAAGGCCGAGGAGCTCGCCAAGCAACACAGCACCTAGATTATTTTTTAGTTCTGTTGCTACGTTGTAGAGATAAATTTAATCTATATAAGTTTTTGGTTCGCTCGTGCTGTACGTTCAGTGAAAGCCTACCGCTTTGTTGTAGTGATCAATCATTTCATTTACGGTAAAGCGAGTGCAAGACCCTCAACACCATCTTTCCGGAACTCGCAAAATCTTTGTATGTGGTTGTTTTTTGATAGATAGGTCGAAGAAAATGAAAATTCAATTGAGTATATGTTGACAGTGTTAGTCCGGTTAAGAAGTCGAAAAAAATTTAGTGCCACAGAGCGTGGTTTCGATTTTGATGCTCTACTTCGGCAACGAGCGGTTGAAAACAGTAGGAAGATAGTTGAGGTGTGTTTGGAGCACAGAGGTTACTGAATATTGAATAAAATATCTGCTCGAGGGAGGGGGGGGGGTTGGGAAACGGGCTCACAGTGTGACATTTGGTAATATTCATTTCTCAGATTTGTGTCCCACGTTTTGGTTTGGAGCGGAATTGTTGAAAGCGGTGGGCATTGAGGTTTTTGAATAAAAATAACTGTTTGCTATAGGTGTGACGTTTTTCATAGTGGAAGAAAACCGCTGATCATTGTATAGTTAGGTCCGCGGCTTGATTCCTCAAGAGAAAACATTTAAATCTCATCCGCGGCTAGCGCGGGCGGTTTAAACAGGGTTGAGCACGCCGTTGCGCCAATTTTAGGTGGAGTTACGACCCCCTCCCCGTTGGTCAAAATTTTTAAAGAATTCCCAAAATTTTTACGATCTCCCTTCCGAGATAAAACTTCCTTAAGTCTTTTGAGAGGAAAAGTTGGAAAAAGTTTAAATTTGTTGTAAAATTCAGTCAAATCTAACGAACCCCACCGATTTTGTTTTTTTTTCACTTATTTTACGACCCCCCGTTGCGCCGGGTCGCAACCCTGCCCAGCCCTGGCCGCGCCAGTAGCGGGTGAGATTTTTTTTTTCTCGAGGAAACAAGCCACGGACATAACTATAGCTTATTTATATAGTGAGTATAATCTGTGAAGGCAGGGTTTGCGATTGAAGCGTATATGTGCGTTTCCGCGTGGAGTATCTGGTTATCTCTGAAGTGAAAATTTGGAGGAAAACGACTAGAAACCAGTTAACACGAAGTATAATCAAGTATTGTTGGCTTTTTAGGCATTTGCTCCCGTCACAATTATAGCTTGCCATGAAATTACCATTCTTTTGTCGTTTAAAGGCACTGTTTCAGACAGGAAATTGTTCGAGTTCTTACCGGGAATCCAAAGATTCGGGGCCATTGCAATGGCTATGACAAAAAAGGCTAAAAAATAAGCCAAATAGCCCTGAAAGGCTCCAAAACTCCCGCTACGCCCACGTCCCCAGCGGCCGTTTACTCGGAGACCTTCAAGAAGGCGTGTATCTGAGGCACTACTGTCTTTGAGGTCCCGTCATGGTTGGACGATAGTCCTTGGTCGCCCATGAGCAAGCCAAGGTCCGGCCTCATCAATACGACTGCCTTGCGAAGCATTGGGTGGGACTACGGGCGACCTAGAAAGGCGCACATGAGGGCAATTTTTCGTGCACTGCGTAGTTCGCACACGTCTCGACCGAGTGGAACTATGGACGATCGTCCAACTATGGCGGGGGTCTGAATGGGAAGGGGACCAAATTTCTTGGAAAGCTATGATTGTGGCGGGAAGGGTCAAAATTCAAAGACTGTTCTAGCCTTGAGCACCGACTTTAAAGTCTTAACGATAAATTTCACTTTCGATATCACCGCGGTTTACGGAAGGTGTGGCGCCCAATATGGCAAAGCATGTTTGAAAAGGACGCAAAAGCCGCGTTTTGAGCCAAAATAGGCCATCCATTGTTTAGACTGATTTTTGAGCGTGGAGGAATTGACCGCTATGAAGGATGGTAGCATTCTGTGGAAAGTCACGGAGGATGATCATCGTGGACGCTGCCTTTAAGGCTTAGATGGGTTATAGAATGAGATACCCTGAACCATAATCAACCCAGACCCATCATTTTGAGGGCAATACACTGTGTTCCACATCCATATGTCCACTTAGGTATGCATTCCGTGCTTTAGTGTTTCGCTGTAACCCAAATGTTCTGCAGTGGTCACCTATGAAACCAGCGTCCTCGAAAACCTCTATGAAGAATCGGAGATGCAAATTCAGATTTGGTACGAATTTTGAGAGCTCGAAGATTGAAAACGCCCGTTTCAAAATTAGGTCCACTAAATGAAATCAAAGTTTCATGACTACAATCAACAATAATCAATGATCTAGTAGCTTGTGTGTTCTCCTTGATTCGAAATAGCTTCAAGCAATCGCTTCTGCTTGCTCTGGACTAGATTTTTGATCACGGTGGGTTCCTTTGATACTCAGGCGGCGATCGACTCGTTCAGTTCGTGGGTTGTGGCGTACTGCTTAGCGTCGTCCTCGTAGTCCTTGCGACACGAAACGAATGCAATCTCGAGTTGACCAGATTCGCAGAAGGCACGCGAAACCTTGAGATTTTTGCCTTTTTTTGCCGCGACGAGTTTGACTTCTTGAGGAATATGCAAGGAGGATTGCGTGAGAACTGGCCCACGCCACGATCATATAAGGTCTGATACCTAGGGTTAAGCTCAAATTGAAAACCTAACCTTGTGTGGAATATCAACCCCTAACCATCCCGATTTTGAAAGTAGAGGGAAACTCTGGGTTGGCGGGTAGTTATGGTGGGTGAAAAATTAGGCGCGGACCATTTCTCTGGGAATGTGTATGGAGCCACTGACTCGGTTACTCTTCCGAATTCGGAAGAAGGAAATCTCGGGTTGCTGGGTGAAGCCTCGGGTGGTGACGTGACCAGGGCCTGGCGTGACCGATTCTCTGGGGACCAGCGGCGGGCTTACTCAAATAAAAACAGCCCACTTCCCGCCGGCCAAGTCGGGCTAGTCGACTTCGCGCGGCTCTAATTTTGTGGGCGTGGCACAGCACCCCACTTCGCGCGGAGAGAGAGGCTTTCCCGTCTCTCGGCGGGCAGTCGGCTATTCTTGGGGGTCATCGAACACTCACTCATCGATTCCCACCCTGATATCAACATTACATCACCCACTAGAGTGGAGCCAGTGAACGAATACTGAGCAGAGAACGCTGTGTTGAGACTTTCCAAAACCCGCGCTGTGTGCGACGCTGGCCTTGGGCAGGGGAGCCACTGTCTTTCAATGGCATCTGCGAATGGGAAGGCTGCAAGAAGCAGTGAGTGAAGAAAGCTTACCCTTAGAAGCTCACTCCTTACTTGTCAAGAGCAGTTAAAGATGAAATCCCCAGGAGCGGATTTTTCAAATTTTGTTTTAACAGACCTTTACTTAAAGGGTGATTTTTAATTGTGCCGCAAACTGCTTTAGGATTGTCTTCAGTCAGTCATCAGATTAGCCGTAAGGCGGTGGCAGAAGGGCCACAGAGTGCTTGCTCACTGTGTACGGGCAGTCAACGAAACAGCGCTGCCGACTGCCCGCGACCGTTCTATTGGCCTTCCGCGGGAGGGGTTACGGGACGTCGGGTAGTGGTACCGCGGGTAGTGTGACGTCTCTATCTGAGTTAGGCTCCGTCCATACGTGGCGAGAACGTGCGATTACGCAAAATCGATGGTCATCTTGGGCACACGATTCGCTAGCCGCTCACAGGCGCTCCTTCTCGCGCGCTTGCGTCAGCACCACGAAGCAAACAGCAAGTTTCAAGCTTACTGCTCCATCAATAAAGCAGGTGGCATTAACCTGTAGCAAAACCATTGTCCTTGTTTCTCATAATTCCACCACGGAAGTCGAAAACCGTGGGAAATCATCAGCCGTTGCGACAACTCGAGCGATCGATCACCAGATCAAACGTTTTCAATCGAATCAACACGAGGCAGGGGTGTTTGCCTGTGTTAATTTGCAGGCAGCGTTGACGAGCGTCGAGATGCGCACAATAGCGGGAGCGCCCGCTCTCGCCACGTATGGACGCTGCATTGGGAACTCCTGCCATCGATTATTTCCTGTGATCATTTAATTTTTACTTTCTCGCCATTTATTCTGGCCAGTTAAGTAATATTTTCAGATACAAACTATGATAAACAATACCATTCCATTGCAAGAAAACGATTCAGTAGCGCAGCCGAACTCCAGTGAGGTATGTCTCTGATCTGTCTTCTGTAATCGCCATCGGCCATGCGTATATAATTTGCTTTCAGCCTTGTATGGAAGTGATTCCAGCGGAAAAAGCAGAGTGCAGCTCGCCATCCGTGAAGGTGTGGTTATTTTTCGTATGGTAAAGTTTGCACGATACAAGACTGTGTTTTGAAACCGATCTTTAAATATTCTGGAAAATTGTGTTTATTTGTTCTGACTGCAAAAGGATCCGTTGCTCTTCCAGGCACAAAGTTCAACAGAGGTACGACAAAGAATAAATGTTGGATGGCTGGCCGGCTTTGCGGATGCTAAAGAAGAATATGATCAGTGAGTTGTCATTCATGGCTTTTCTAGCTTATGATGTTCTTTTCGTAGAGGTTCACATGCCATCATAGGCATTCAAGTTCGGCGGCATTTTAAGGTGCGATTGAAATGCGCCCTAGGCAAGTTTTTTTCATTCCTTTCTCTCTTCCTCCATAGATTACGATTTTCCGAAAGCGGAGCTAAAAAAAACTCCTTTTTTATTTTTTTTTTGAAGGTGCAAGGATTCGCATGGACATTTCACAGCAGAGGGTCTTATACTTATGTCAGAGCCGTCCTAGTTTTAACTGACTCCTCTCTAGAATCGGCCACTGACTGTAGTCACAGTTCTTTCCTACGAATTTGTGGTTTGTCTCCCTTCTAGGACGATAAAGAAGAAAATATTTGTTTTTGCTCTCTTGTTCATTGAAGTGTTCCCCAGTTTGGCTTAGTGCTGGAATCCTATTAATGAAGAATTTTCAAGTTAGGATCCAACCTCTAGTTTCGCATGCACTAAATTCGTTGGAATTTCTCGGAGATAGGGTATTCTGTAAACGTAGTATTTAACCAATGTTCACGTTTTGTAAAAACCAGGGATGTGCGGCAATTGCCGTTTGCCGGTTGCCGATTGCCGTTTGCCGGCCGTTTTTCGACGATTTTTGTCGATTGTCGTTTGCCGTTTTTCCTCTCACTTTTCGACAAAATTCGGCAAAAAGTGCGCAATAGATAACAAACGCCGCGATTAGGATGCAAATGGGAACCCAATAAGCCTTGCAGCAGTTGATGTTACCTACCGTGCGGACACGTCAGGGCAATTGCTAGTATTGCAGCTTAATGCTCGCGTGTGTCCTCTTGTCTGGAAGGGTACTGAATTCCCCACCCTCTCCTTGCTGAAGCTTGACCAATTATTGTAGGATTCATCGGGACAAGAATGAACACCCTGAACTCTTCAGGAGAGGGCAGAAAGGGTTCAGAGCTCATTCGCTTTCAGATATTTTTCAGAGCGTCGTGTAGAGGATGCTGGACTTCACTGTCAGTTCGTGTTCTTATGCACTTCGCCATCTTCTATTATGCTCACAATTACGCTGAAAACAATGCTACCAAGTTGGAGGTTAAAGTTAAAACGGTGGGGGAGGGTGTACACGTCGTGGGGAACATCCTTCTGGATTAAATTCGCTGCTTGACTATGAACTGGATTGACGGAGTCGACGGTGATCAGTTCGGAATAAGGGATGGCGTACAGTTTGGGAAGGAGGTGGTGTGTGATAACCGCGGTTTTTCAGAAGTCGTAGTTCTGGAGAGCTTGAAACACTACTTAATTCCATGTACATGAGTTGTTAACGCGCAGTTTAGAAGCAATTTAAAAGGTCGGAGGGGAGAGATGCCGAAGACGGTGCAGTTTTTTTGGGGGAGGTTACCAAGACTGTTCGAAAACAAGCGTTTTAGTTGTATTTCTCCACGTGATAATCTTTCATCTAAATTTCGGTCAAACAGTTAACACACCGCGAGGCACGCCAACGAGTACGCTGCAAACTTTGAGAAAGTTTGCCACGGCATAGCCGGCAAAGTAACGCGACCGTCAGCTGTGCGGCGATAGTTCCTCGGTAGTACCGCAGCGGCTCCGCGTTTATCACTGCGTCGACACGATTCTGTTGCAGTGCCTTGAATCTCAGCAACGTCTCGACACTGGCTCGATAGTACCGCAGCAGTTCCGTGTTAGAATCGCACCGACTCCGCGAGGATGCATCAGCGAACCCGCGTCGACTACGATGCACTGTCCTGTGCGGTTCAATCACCCAAGTTTGATTACCCACGTCCCGTATCTTCTTGCCCGCAGTAACGGGGATACCCTCTGTCTCTATCGGACAAAGTACCTAACAACCGTAGGTGCGCATTTCTGTCGTAGCCCCCCCCCCAGTTGTAGTGTGGCTCATAACTAATTTCATATGAGTTACTTTCAGTTGCTCCTATTTTTGTAGACGCGTAGCCACCGATCGCGGTGCCGCAGCGGCACTTTTGCGGAGTCGCACTGGTGCCTGTAGGTGCCGGTATGGCTTTATCGCGGAGCCGCAGCGGCGATTTCTACAGAGAAGGGGCATGGCTGCCACGCTTGTTGGAAAATAATCCCCTAAAGAAGGGACACATTGACCTCTTCCTTTCTTTGAACGACTTTCGAGTGCTCACCCTTTTAAATTGCATTGCGCTAAACTCTGAGTTTTGTCCGATGAAATTGAAGCACGAAGCAATTGAATGACTACTACATATTCCGAAAAAGGTTGACTTTAGAGAACCTCGAAAATTACTGTCCTTTCACCACAGCATTGCTATTAGCAGTGTTCAATAGAATGCTCATTCCGGTGCTGTTTTTTATATCAGGTAATAAGCGTAACAAGACGTAACGTAAGGGGTTAAACTTCTTGTGGCATTATTGAAAAACCATATGGTGTTATTGAATTAGAACAAAATTCCGAGGTTCAAGGACAGTCGGGCGTACACTTATCAAAAACCATTTCTTATATGGCTATCGAAATACGAAATGTGCATGAGAAAGAAGTACTTTCACTGCTACTTTTAGAACATTTGCATCGTTTGTGCACAAGATTTTTTATTTGTTTTGCCGTTTGTCGATTGCCGATTGCCGTTTGCCGGCCATTTTTGGACAAATTTTGTCGATTTCCGTTTGCCGATTCTTCAAAATCGTTTGCCGCACATCCCTGGTAAAAACCCTATCATCACCATCTTGTGCCGGGACAGAGACATTAATGTAGCTGCACGCAAGATCAATAGCTACCTCATCGTTCTGAAGAACTTTCTCGATGATATGATGCTCACTGTCTCTGCCGCTAAATCATCTGTATCAGTTTTCTCCACTGACCCTAAGGAACACTGCGCTCACCCCGTTGTGAATTGGGAAGACGCTCGTCTGCCTGCCTCACGTTTTCCTAAGCTGCTCGGCCTAGTATTGGATCCTTCGTTGAGGTTCCACAAGAATACTGAGCAGAAACAGGCTACAGTGAAAGCAAAGCTCAACGTCCTACGAACTCTGAGAGGAACGTCGTGGGGAAGTAGCAAGGAGACAATTTTGACCACCTACAAGGCAATATTGCAGCCGGCGTTGGAGTACGCTGCACCGGTATGGCAGCACATGGTATAGGATTCATCGTGGACAAAGATGCAGCGAATCCAAAATGCTGCTCTTCGGATTGCCACAGGGTGTGCTAAAAGCACCTCAGTGGAACATCTTCATGCTGAAGCCCGAATTCTGCCAGCGCTCGAAAAAGTTGTTGAGATAGCTACATTAGTGGGGTCGAGCAGGCCCTAGAAGAGCCCTCACGAAGTTGCAAGCGTTAGAAACGAGTTCAAATGACCGTATTTGAGCCGTAGTCAGTCACGAAATCATCCTTGCTCCGCCCATCGATACGGGCTCCGCCCCTCCATACAGGTATTTAATGCTCGATTGCGGCCACTTTAGATTACTTTTTAGGCTTCTAACGGCGTAAGCGTTCCAGAAAGGGCCGTACTAGTACATTAGCGTCGTTTTCCCAACAAATTTGTTGCTAGCTCCGCTATTTCAGCCAGTGCCGTACAACTCGTCCATTTCTGGGCCAATATAGAACGTACCGTTATATCTTAATTTCCGTCGATTTGTTTTCGTCTTTTTCGTTATTTCTGAATACTAACAGCTTCAGACCTTCAGTTTAATCCATAAAATTGATATCATTTTTGAGCGTGTCTGCTGCCTTTAAGGAGCACTGCCAACTCCAAGCGCAGCAACTGGTTATTAACATTGTCAAGCAGCCTGACCACCCATTAAGAAGGATCATGAATCCCGTGAGAGAGAGACATATCAGAAGGCCTTTTGCGGATGCTCCCGAGAAAGTTAATATACAAAGATGGACGGACTCCCAACTGGATCGTTTGCGTCTTTTACGTGCGGAGCACACCAAGTTCGTCAGGGATCACTTGAGTAGGATGACCGTCAACCCCATATTGGGGGTCGCACCACCCATAGTCAGCGACACCGAGATGGAACTCGGTAGGCGGGCTAGAAGTACCCTTGCCTCGTTACGCTGCGGTCATTCCCCTATGCTGATGTCATTCTTGCATAAGATTGATCGCAGTAAGCCGGACGAGTGCCCGGACTGTGGTAGCCGTGGCCACACAACTGAACACCTATTCGAATGCCCAAAGAGGCCTACCACTCTTACAACAATGGATTTGTGGACGAATCCGGTTTCAGTCGCCCGTTTCTTGAACCTTTGACAAAAACCTTCCTGCGGCTGCAAAGAAGAGAAGAAGAAGAAAAACCCTATTTTGTAAGAACCCTAAAGTTTCGTGAAATGGTGTTCACTCATCGTTTTGCATTTCATGTTTAAGGAGGATGGAGAGCGCATAAAAGACATTTTTTGAGCTAAGGCCGCCGAATAGTTGGTCGAGGCGAGTCACATTGGAATCAAGAGTTGCTACGATGCCGTTTAGTTTTCCACTTTGTGGCGGTGCGAGGAAGCTTTAGGGCATTGGAATGTTTCAGCGACAGTCTGTCGCCTGCGAAAGTTGTCGCCGCTGCTTAAATTTCCACGCGCTTTTGTGTAACGTCGGCATGGATCGTGAAGAGACTTTGCGTTCACTGTTGTACGTTGGCGCAAACTCGGTGCCATATGCTATAAGATAGGTGCGCCGAGTTTGCGCCAACCTTCAACAGTGAACGCGAAGTCTCTTCACGATTCATGGCGATGTTATCTACATTTCTGCACTCGCGCATTTGCAGACCCATTAAAGGTTACCGATTTTGCTCTCGATATTGTTTCCTGAATAAAATTGCATAAATTGTAATTTCTGATGGAGTCAAGATTACTATTAAGTGATAAATCACAAAACTGCAATTCATATTCGATGCACGTTAAAAGAAAAAGGTTCTGATTTGATATGGCATTCTAATCTTCTTCACCATCATCCCACATACTGTTGTTCTCGGAGCCAAATTCCGGTCCGCACTTGCGGACTGCATCACGCTACACGTGGTGATCGTGCTGGGGAATGGTGAATCTTGCCAGCAGGAAGTGGTCCCAACTCGATTATCATCCTATTGTGTGATGCAACAGCCGTTGTCCGCAAATGCGGACCGGAATTCGGCTCCGAGAACGACAGTACCTATGTAAAAACGAGTTAAGCATGATGGAAAGTGTGCTCATGTAAAAAAATGCAATGCGCACTGGAAGATATGGAATAATTAATGCCTAGAATTTATTTCCTGGAAAATTATCAGGATCCAGCGGCAGCCGGTCGCTTTGCTGCGCAACAGAGACGAGTTGACGCTATGGCGACGGAGTATACCAGGGTTACGACACTGAAATCTAAAGGTCAGGTTCATTTTTACCGCGACCAGCGGCGGTGATAGTTCAAGGAAGGCATATCGATTCTCGTTCGATATTGATGGCAAACATTGCGTCGCTTCGCTCGTGGCTGGAAGTATAATCCCGGCCTAGCACACGTCAGCGACCCTTCGCCGCTACGGACGCATGCAACCTTTCCAGCGGCCGACCCTGCCATAGCGCGCCGGTTCCCGACATGATGAGTGATTGTTGGCAAAACTGTCGCTGCTGCGCCAAGGAAGTATTCCAATGTCCTCAAGAAATGGTTTTAGGGCCAGCGTAGTTGCTAACTTTGAATTAAAACGCCTGAAGAGAAAGAGCCAGCGGAAGACTGTGTTCATACTCCCTTTCGCCGCTATTCAATCGTGCCGACTAAGTGCGAAACGAAGCGACCGTGATGTGGCTGTCGTTTCGTTGTGTCAGTGTGAAGGGTCTAGTTGCCCCGTAACAAATGGCAAAGGCAACGACAATATGCATGACACGTCAGCATTTCGTTGAGCGCGGCTTTTTTTTTAGCCGGCGTTCAGACTTTAGTCGCGGCGCGAAGTTATAATTCCTTTATGTATTGATCAAGAGACGTCGCGTCGCGCCCTCTAGGTGTTCACAGGGAAGAGATGAGACACGTAATAAACTACGCGCAACTTTTATCTCGCAACGTCAGTTGCATCGCACTGCATTGCAAAGCTGCACGACTGAGGTATCGCGACCTTTTTCGCCATAATGGCAATAACTTCTTGGCCTCAACTTGGAATCAGCAGTTCTGTATTGGTCCTGATCGTATTGCGTGTTTATATTATGCTTATTGTTATGCATCCTTTCTAGATTTTTTGTTTTGCATTCGGTTCATCCCCCACGTAAAGTCTATGATGGGGAAGTCTGTCGAGTTCTGATGCAAAGTCGAATGCTAAGTTTTTTGGTAAAGTGTAGGTAAGGGAAATTCTATAATGACCCGACTGAGGCACCTTAGCACAGCAACTTCGAGTATTTTTTATGGCCCCACCTCTTTTCCTGATATCCCACCCCTCGATGAGAAACTCGCGCCGACGAAATAACTGATTACTAAAAGAACTAATGCTGCTGAGTAAAAGCTGATGAGAAATGCCTTTGGGCTACATTGAAAAGCCTCGTCCTTCTATGCCTGTCAAATCTTAGCTCAGATTGAAAAACGGGTCTATTACGGGCTAAAACGTGGCTCTAGATTATTTTCCTTGGCAGATAAGATATGCAAAATAGTGGACTTTTCGTGATCTTTATAGAACTTGAAATGAAATTCATGAAGATCACTACATTTAATGTTGCTACTTGTACTTTCTCCCCATGTTCTGTGATATCGCGATCCTAAGGTTTTTCAGTAAGATAGCCGTGTACAGTCAGCGACTGGGATGTCAGTTGTATAACTTCGTCAGCTATCCTATTGGAGGAGTGAAGCGTGGATTCTGGAAGCCAAGCAGGTGAGATTAGTTCTACTTGAACTCTCATTTTTAACGTGGCAATTCTTCAGTTTTAGCCAAGTTTCAGTTTTCGTAGTGGCGACGATTATTTTTTCTGTGGATTGTCACAATCTATCACATTTCAGCAGCTCAGCCGTTCCTCCACCAATAGATTTACCCGATGTGCAGTTGCAAAATCACTTGTGGGAGACCTATGTGAATGCCCAGATCTCATTGTGGATAGATTGTGACTCTGATGATGAAGAACTGGCCGCTCTGTCTGAAGCTGAATTACTGAAGGTGGGCATCATTTCGCCCAATTTCTGTTTCTTTCTCTCAGTTCTTCTTGTCGGAAATGAAGCTCTACCCTACATTCAGCTCTAAGGCGGCATGTATGAACGCAATGGGTTGGGACAGAGGCAGGGTAGGCGGCGCCTTTCAAGATCGACGTGCGAGGGAAGGAGATGGTAAACCGTGACCCGGCACTGTTTTTGCTCGTCCACCCTTCTAGCTGGAGCAGTTAGGGCGCGACTGATTGTAGTAAAAACACCGCTGGGCATCAATTTTTTCCATTATCTGCTGCCCTCATGCGGCGATCTTCAAAGGCGCCGACTGACCTGCCCTCGCCCAGCTATGCGTGGCCATGCATGCCTCTTCTGGTGAACTGGATGTACTGATTGCACTGACCGTTCTGGTTTCCTCTTGACAGTGTAGATTGCTTTGGCGCACTCCGTGAAAAGGGAATCAAAACGGTGGTGATGATCCGTGCCGACATAAATCTCTCTTCAGGAATTGAATTACTGTGCTTATATGGGTCTCCGGAGTGCTGTGATTCGACTGAAGCATGCTGATTCGCCCCGCTTAGCTAGAGTACTCAATCAGTGGCTCTGGATTAGAAATGTTAATCTGGGGTGAGCAAGTGTGGAATATTTTTCGTCTATCGATTGCAGTAAGCCACGAAATTTCGAACGGTCATGCACCCCACAGTGAATATCTTATGAGCCGATCCACAGCTCTTTATTAAATCTCTGTTTCCGAACTAAATAAATGTTTAGTTATCGGCGTTACAAGTTCGTAGAGCACAAATCCGTACTCAGTTTGAGGATTATTTTTTTAACGTCGATTCCACATACGTTATTTCCATTTGTTCTAAACCCCATTTCTACTGGATGTTATAAAATACATGATTAGGCGTATTATTCTGAACATTTCGTCAGATATTTTCCCAAAATGGGTGCTGGACACTCTTTCCCCGGTAAGAGGGACTTTTGGTGCACCTGTCTATCGAAATTGATGCTGATACAGGTATTGGCCTCGCAAATATGGGTGATGCTCTTCTTTGCAGACTATGGATTCTTGTCCCAACATCTGTTGATAGCTTGATCCGATCTCCCGTGGACAAAAGAGATTGTTGGACGGTGTGGGCCGATTTTCGCAAACTCTGCTCGAATTTCTGTAGTCAAAAACTTATAGGTAAGATTTCGTTTCTTTTTTTTTATTTCCTAGTTTATTCATTTCAGCTGGTTTACACCTCACCGCCGATATTGATGACGAATTTGTAGAGAAAAAGCTTGTGTCTCGATGGAGGGCGGAGCCAGTATGTGTTGTTCTTGCCCTTGTTATACATTATTCATTCTTTATCGCCCTCAGTTCGATTTCGACTAATTTCGTCATTATTCCATTTTGTAGTTGGCAATCTTTTGTGTGGATGTGGATGCGTTTGTCGCTGGGCGAAATCCGCTAGAGCTGTCCCTCCCCCCGTAAGTTGTTTATGTCCCTCGGTAAGAAACGGAGTGTACTATCCTTATCGGAACAAAATTCTGGTCCGTAGTCGCTGACGACCGATGTTGCAGCACGCAACTCCAAGATAATCGTACCGAAAACTGGTCCACCCGTGATCCGAGAACGGTTTTGGTTACGTAGCGTATTGCGGCAGCTGTTTTCCGCAATCGCCGACCAGAATTTCGTCCCGATAAGGACTATATTTCGATTATTTACCATTTTCGTACGATATGGAGACAGTGGCAAAGCATGACGGCAAGGTTCTCTACCAAAGAATTTTCCACGGTATAATCACATGTTTTAGCCTTTTTACATCTTCTGCGTTCAATGGATTTCACAGAAACGGCTGTGTTTTGGAGGGTTTAAAGTGTTGGAGCGCAAAATTCTTCTGCGGGCTTATTCGAGCAGCAGGTTCGCTGCAGCATTTCTAGCAAGCCTGCCGACCACCGAGCAGTCGGAAACCGTCCAGTTGAAGGGTTCTTCCTCTTCTTCTTCTGCAGCATCAAAGTGGTTTTTGTCATAGGTTGAGGAACTGGGCGGCCTTCACCGGATTCGTCCAAAAGTCCATTGTTGTTAAGGAGGTAGGTCTCTTCGGGCACATGAACAAGTGCGCCTTGTCGACCGGGAGCACCACAGTCCAGGCATGCGTGTGGTCGGCTGCCGTCGATCTTGTTGACGTAAGACGAGCAGATTAGAGTGACCTCAGCGCAGCGAGGCAAGAGCACATCTGGCTCGCCTGTCGAGATGAGACTCGGACTCGCAAACCCGAGGCGGCACTGCTCCTAAGATAGGGTTCACAGCCGCCGTCTCCAGATATCCTCGAACAAGCTGGGTGTGCTCCTCACGCAGAAGACGAAGCCTTTCCATGTTGGAGTCGGCCCATCCCTGTACATCAACTTTACGAGGAGCATCTGTGAACGGCGTCACTGCCGAGATGTCGTACGTTCACGCCGTGGTAGTGTGCAGGAAAGAAGATCACCTCTATGCAAACCGACGTCACCCCCCACGAAGAGGGTTTTTGTCATTGTAGAGGTGCTGGCCGGCCGCGTCTCCCCTTCGGGTTCTCCTGAGGGCCGGCGTGGAAAGGAATCCTGGATTCGCTCAGAAGAAGAAGAAGAAGAAGTACCTATGTGCCACATGCGACAGAAATGTCAATTGGAATGGGACCAGCGTCCAATGCTTTGGATGCCAAAGGTGGGTGCACTTCTCTTGTTCTGGTCTCAGTTCTGTGAGGCATCATAACTCTTCTTTTCGCTTTGTTCTATGCTCTCCACCTACCAACTCTGATTCTTCTTCCTCACATCGCCCCCTTTCCATTGTACATATCAATCTCAACGGCCTTCGTGCCAAACTTTTTGAGCTCTATCTCTTCGCACGTACTTACCATCCAGACGTGATCATGGTTCAAGAAACCAAGCTCTCTCCATCCCCTACCCGTCCTCATCCTAATATCCCGGGCTATACTGCCTTCCATGCTCCAAGGTCAGCTCTTGGCGGAGGAGTTTCAACCTTTGCCTTATCTTCTCTCCCCTCCTACCTCATACCCAACACCCCCACCCCCCCTCGGATGGTACTCTCGAGTACCTTCCAATCCATCTCCCTCTTAAAACACCCCTTTCTCTTTTCAACATATATGTTCCACCCACTACCTCATGCCCCCCATCTTACGATCCTGTTCCTCTACTTGAGCAGCTACACGACTGCTCCCTCTCATCCTCAGTTGTCTTCGCGGGCGATTTTAATGCTCACAACTTTTGCTCGTCACTTGATTCTGACGCTAGAGGAAATGACGTCGAAGAATGGGTAGAGGAGTGTGACCTGGTCATCTTAAACGATGATCAGCCCACTCGCCTCCCTACCAACGGCCGATCTTCCAGCCCAGACATTTCTCTTGTCTCGTCCAACCTCTCTAACTCTTGCTCATGGTCCACCTCAACCACTTTGCCAAGTGGCCATGTCCCCGTCTTTATCCAAATCGATCTCTCCAACTCTCCCGCTCCCTATTCTGGTGTTCGTCAACGTTCTTATCTTAATTTAGGCCGAGCAGACTGGGGCCTTTTCAGTGAAGTTGCGCTTTGCCTGTCGGCAAATTACCCGTGGAATGGCGACGTGCACCAGAAAGAGTGTCATTTATCTGACGCGTTCCGCAGAGCCATGAAAGCGGCTATTCCTGTCGGCCGCGTCAAGATTTTCTATCAAATGTCACAAGTGAGATCCTCGATAAGATCAGGACAAGGGATGCCAGGAGAGCGGTCAACCTTCTGGACCCCATCGTTGCTGAACTTGACGATGAGATAAGAAAGGGTTTAGACAGGCACAAGAAAGAAGAGTGGGAAAAGTTCACCGGGCAGTTGGATTTCAAGACGGACAGTGCAGCTACTTTGAAGGTATTACGGAAGCTCTCGGGTAAGAGCTTGCCTGCTACCGTCTCCACAATCGAATTAGACAACGGTGTATTCAAATCAGGAAAAGAAGACGCTTATGCACTCGGGAGAAGTTTTTTCATCACCAGTGCAGAGCGCGGTCCGCAGAATAGAGTGACTGTACGAGAGCTGTGCCGCCTCCCGCTTATGAGCACGCCCGAAGCGTTCACTACGACGCAAGTTGAGAAAGTTATAAAGGATATGCGGAATTCAAAAACGGTTGGTCCAGACGGGATATGTCCTGCTGTCTTGAAGAAGATACCGAATGAAATCCTTCCGCTCCTCACTGATTTGATCAATACCTCGTTCAGATCGTGCACCATCCCACAGAACTGGAAGATAGCTAACGTTGTGCCGCTGCCCAAGCCGGGGGAACCTCAGGCTTCAGTCAAGGGATACAGACCTATTAGCTTGCTGTCCACGTTCGCGAAGGTCATCGATGGGTTCAATGCCCAGAAGCTACAGAGAACTCTGGCTGTTGCCTTAGATCTCGCCAAGGCATTCGACACAGTAAACCATGGAGTTCTGTCAAGCAACTTACTTAAATCATCAATACCGCCGTAGCAGAAACGCTGGATATCGGCATTCATCAAGGGCAGACGAGCCAGAGTTATGTTCCAGAACCATGTCTCCAATAGTATTCCTATTGCAGCTGGAGTCCCGCAGGGCGGCGTTTTATCGCCTGCTCTTTTCAGTCTGTACCTCGAAGACATACCCGCCCCTCCCCAGGATATCAAGGTGGTCGCCTATGCCGATGATATGACAATAATGTGTCGGGATCGGGATATACATGTGGCCGCCTCCAAGATTAATGAGTACCTGGTCACACTGAGAAGCTTTTTTGACCGCAAAATGCTAAAGATCTCTGCATCCAAATCGTCGGTATCCGTACTCACAACGGATCCATCGGAGCACAGTGCTCACCCGCATGTCGAGTGGGACGGAGATCGATTACCTGCTGCTCGCTTTCCCAAACTGCTCGGTCTGGTGCTCGATCCATCGCTCAAGTTTCATAAGAACACCGAGCAGAAGCAGGCCGTCGTCAAGGCGAAGCTTAGTGTGCTCAGAGCACTGGGCGGTACATGATGGGGCAGTAGCAAGGAAACTACTATCACGACATACAAGGCAATACTTCAGCCCGCTCTGGAGTACGCTGCACCGGTGTGGCAGCACTTGGGAATAATGTTATGCAGCCCACCCCCCCCCCATTCGGCTCTCGTAAACAAGATTGATGATACCGAATTGATAAAGGGTAGGGTATAAAAGAAGTGGAGAGCGGTGTGTCTTCATTCTTGCACCGTCCTCCAAGGGTCAGCAGTTGAGGCTCTGCGCGGACTAGAATATAGGAAAACAGCACCACCGGTGCTCAAGATATAACAAAATTAGAGTGAAAACTTTGAAAAATTTAGAGCCAATTGGAGGGAGCCGATGGGGGGGGGGGTGGGCTGGATAAGAGCACCCAGCACTTGGTATCAGAAACTTCCTGGACCAAGATGGATCGTGTACAGAATGCCGCACTTCGTATAGCTACCGGATGTGCAAGAAGTCCCCAGTCGAGCACTTGCATGCGGAGACACGATCATTACCAGTAAAAGAGCACTGTCAGCTTCAGGACCAACAATTTTTCATCAATATCATAAAGCAACCCAACCACCCCTCACGACGAGTGCTGAACCCCTTCAGGGAGAGACGCATCAGAAAGCCATTCGCCGATGCTCCAAGCAAAGTCAATCTGCAAAGATGGTACGATTCACAGCAAGAACGACTCCGTCTGTTGCGCGAGGAGCACACACAGTTCGTACGGTGCCATCTGGAAAAGGCGGCGGTAAATCCCATCCTGGGAGTGGTGCCGCCCCTGGTCTGTACATCCGGGTCTCAACTCGGAAGGAGGGCCAGATGCACCCTGGCATCGCTGCGCTCTGGTCACTCTACTATGCTTATGGCATATGTTAGCAAGATTGACAGCAGCAAATCGGACGTTTGCCCAGACTGTGGATGCCACGGCCACGATACGGCACATTTGTTTGATTTTCCGGAGAGACTAACCACGCTGACCACAATGGACCTATGGACGTATCCATTATTGGTCGCCCAGTTCCTCAACCTATGACAGTATTCTCGACGTGGCTTCAAAGAAGAAGAAGAAGTGAACGGCGTCCTAATCGACTTCTCTAATGGGGTTCATAATTCTCTTTGCCTGATGATTCGGCTGTCTCAGAACATTAATATACATCTGCTGTGCCTAGAGTTCACAATGCTCCTTGACTGGCAATATGCAGGCCTCCGCGTGAAGATGTTCTATTGGGGAACTTCTTGCATAACCGGTAGCAATTCTAAGCGCAGCATTCTGTGCACGCTGCAGCTTATTCCAGGAGCTGTCTGACACCAGGTGCTGCCACGCTGTTGCCGCATATTCCATAGCCGGCTAAAGTACTGCTCTGTAGGTTCTCAGTATAGTCTATCGGCTGCTTCCCCATGATGTTCCTCCGAGAGCTCTCAGAATATTAAGCTATACCTTGACGAGTGTCTGTTTCTGTTCCGCGTTTTCGTGGAACTTCAGTGACGGATCGAGAATAAGACCAAGCAGCTTGGGGAATTTCGCTGCTGGCAACCGGTCACCATCCCATTTGACATCTGGATGGGCACTGTGTTCCTTGGTGTTTGTTGTGAACACCGAAACAGAAGATTTTGCAGCAGAGACGGTGAGCATCATATTATCGAGGAAGAGCTTCAACTCGACGAGATAGGCGCTGATCTTGTTAGCGGCTACTTGTAGGTCACGGTCCTGGCACATGATGGTGATTTCGTCGGCGCACAAAACAAACCTTATGTCCTGTGGTGGCTCGGGTAGATCCTCAAGATACAGGCTGAATAGGGCAGGAGACAGCACTCCACCCTGCGGAACACCGGCTGCTACTGGAATGCTATCAGATACGTGATTCTGGAACTGAACCTTAGCCCGGCCGCCTTTAGTAAACACTGCAATCCATCACTTCTGCCAGGATGGCAACGAGGACTTCACAGTTTGTCGGACAGCAGTCCCAAGTTAACAGAGTCAAACGCTTTGGTCAGGTCGAGGGCGACGGCCACCGCTCTTAGGGGCTTTCTCACGTTGAATCCGTCGACCGCAAAGCTCACAACCTCCATTAGAGCAGTAGTAGTAGAGTGAAGTTTCCTGAACCCATGCTGATGCTGCTGTCGCTCATTTTGATCAGCCAGGTCCCCCACGATCAATTTTCAGCTAATTTGGCGACGGGAGATAAATGGTTAATAGGTCGAAAGCCTTTTGCCGTACTTTGGGACTTGCCTATCTTTGGCCTTTGGCAACGGTATCACATTAGCTGTCTTCCCAGCTAGGGGTAGAATGCAGGTCCGGAGAGAAGTGTTAATGATATCCGCAAGCGTTGGTAGAAGTTCCATGGGAAGCTTCTTCAGGATGCGTGGGGAGATACCGTCAGGTCCGATAGCCTTCGAATTCCGCATTTCTTTGATAGCCTTCTCTACTTGGGTGACAGTGGAAGCCTCAGAAGCGTTTATGAGCGGCAACCGGCTCAGCTCTCTAACCGTGACTCTGTTTTGCGCGCCTCGCATGGTAAGTGTGATGAAAAAATTCTTGCCGAGCGCATGAGCAGCCGCTCTCCCTGATTTGAAGACGTTTTCCTTGAACTCAATAACGGAGCTCATCGAGGGAGCGGACTTGCCGGAAATTTTCCTCAACACTTTCCCTGTCGTAGTTCCGTCAGCCTTGAAATTCAGCTTTTCAGTGAACTTCTCCCAGCGCTCCTTCTTGTTCTTGTCCAGGTCCTCCTTGATCTCATTATCCAGCACAGCTATATCCGGGTCTAGATGGTCTGCGGCTCTCTTCTCATCTCTGGTTCTTATCTTCTGCAGTATTTCCCTGCTGACATTTGGAAAAAAGGTCTTGACACGACCCTCAGGAATTGCTGCTTTCATGGCCTCGCGGATGGCACTTGTTAGATGGCGCTCTTTCTGATCAACATCACCATTCCATGGGTAGTCAACCGCATGGCGGAGTGCAACATATCTAAACAGGGTCCGGTCTGCTAGGCCTAAATTAAGATAAGTACGCAGACGAAAACCAGAGTAAGGGGCAAGAGAGTCAGAGAGATCAATATAGACAAAGACGGGAATGTGTTCACTGGAGAGAGTTGTGGATGTGGACCACGTGCAAGCATTAGAAAGATTGGATGACACAAGAGAGATATCTGGGCTAGAAGGTCGGCCGTTGGCAGGGAGACGAGTGGGCTGGTCATCATTGAGGATAACCAGGTCACACTCCTCAGTTAATTCTTCGACGTCTTCCCTTCTGGCGTCAGAATTAAGAGCAGAACAGAACGTGTGAGCATTGAAGTCACCCGAAAAGACAGCTGAGGGAGAGAGTGAGCAGTCATGCAACTGCTTAAGGAGAGGTATAGGAGGTGGCTGCAAAGAAGAAGAGAGAAGAGGTATAGGATTGTAAGACGGGGGGCAAGATGTTACAGGGGGAATATAGATGCTAAATAGAGATAAAGGGGTTTTGAGTGGGAGTCGGACAGGAAAGTACTCAAGAGTACTGTCCTTAGGAGTATTAGGAATAATAGGGGAAGGTAAAGAAGATTGCACGAAAGTAGGCACTCCGCCCCAAAGAGCTGACCTTGGCATGTGATATGCGGTGTAGCGCGGAATGCTAGGTTGGGGATAAGTGGTAGATGGAGAGAGCTTGGTTTCTTGAACCATGATAACATCCTGGTGATGAGAACGTGCGAATAGAGAGAGTTCAGATAATTTGGTGCGAAGGCCGTTGAGATTAATGTGAACAATGGACAGGGGGCGGTTGGTAATTGAGGAATCAGAGTTGCTGGGGGCAGAGCATAGAACACAACGAAAGGATGAGTCATGATGCTTCACAGAACTGAGGCCCGAACAGGAGAGATGCACCCACTTCTGGCATCCGAAGCACTGGACAGTTGTTTTATGCTAGGTAACATCCTTGCTGCAGGTGGCACATGAATACTTCTGCGCTGGACCTGGATTTCTCTCGACGCCGGCTCTCTGTAGTAAAATGCTCAGGAGAGCTGCGGCCGACCAGCACCTCTCCCATGACAAAAACCCTCTTCTCGAAGGGGTTGACATCGGTTTGCACAGAGGCGATCTTCTTTCCTCCACACTGCCACGGCACGAACTAACGACATCTCGGCAGCTTGAAGGGTTCGAATAGCCGCGAGGCTCCACGTCACGGAAATCCAAAAATTAACAGGAAATAGCATGTTTTTCTCCAACGAAACGACTATTCTGACGATGCAAGGGTGCGGTGCCACATTGCCAAAGAGTATGCACACTGCCCTACGTGATGGCGGGCTTATGATATCCTGTCATGGCGCATTAGACCGAAGGTACAAAGTTTCGCACGCTAAATTTTGCATAGAGAAGAGCCTTGGGGGAAACAATAATCAAAGGGCAAACACGTTCGTAAACGTGGTTGAGATAGCAACGTAAATCGAAACCTAAGCCTTACAACACGATGCCTACGCATTTTGAAGTGTCAAAAACGACCCTCAGCGCCAGTACATAAGTATAAGCTTGGCCCCTCCCGTATTTTCACGCCAGCTTTATTTGCCCTTCCCGGGTGATGGCTGTAGTGTATTCCAACCGCAAGAGAAGCTGAGGAAAGTCCGTGTTCCTTCTAATCAAGCGCTTGGGTCCTCTATGCCCGGACAATCGCGCGCGCCGCTCATGCCCCGTTTCACCGCCTCTCTCGCGGTTAAAATACATTACGACCATCACCCGCCCTTTCCTTTCAAAACAAAGGTGTTTTGCCATCTCCACCATCGGTAACGTGTGTCGATTACTTGTTGAACAATCCACAAACAGCACTAATGGTGAGGATAGCCCAGCATCTTGTTTTGGAGGGGAGGGCAAGCACGGTGATACCTCATCGTGTACGAAGGTAAACCACTATCGACCTGGTGATCATGAAAGCTCAGTAGATGAATTCTGTATGAAGAATAATCACTCTCAACTATAATTAGTCAACCGTTAAGTAATCATATCAGGCTGCTCCATTTTTCAGTGCTCACGCTAACTTGTTAGCTGACTTGTGGATGTCAGATAACGGACGAATATTGGTGAGAGGACCCACGGATCATGAGACTCCGCCACCCGTTCAACTTCAGTGTGCCCAGGCAAGTTTATTTTCGACTGCAGACTGCGCTCATTTTTCGAGGAGAAACCTTGTCTCCTTTTTTAAGGCTCTCCGTGGTATTGTGCGGGATGCAGGCACTCGAACGCAAGGCGTTTCGTCGTCAGGTTTCCTAGTTGATGCCAATATCAATTATGTTGATGTTCTACAGGTAGCTCGTGGACAAAACCGTGACAGATTTCTTCTAAGAAAGTCTTTATGAATTCAGGTCCCTCTTCAACCGCTAGCGGACAACTTGGATTCATGTGTGTACAATACATTTGAGCAAGATCCTGTAAAGTATAGAAGATATCGGGAAGCTGTGGAGCTTGCGATTCGTGACTATGGTGAATCTGGTTCCCGACCTGATCATCTGGTCCTTTATGTTCTAGGAGCTGGACGAGGTCCACTAGTGAGTTTTTATCGGTTGCCTGATTTCAATTCTATTTATTGGAATCGTTTAATATTACAAGAATGTGATTGAGTAACATGTTCAGGTCACCTGCTCGATTGAAGCTGAGCGGAATTATAACGCCCGATTTCGCAGCAAACGAGACCGGTTTCGTCTGAGTGTGTTTGTCGTTGAAAAGAATGCGAATGCAGTTGTCACGTTGAGATATATGAATCAAAATGTGTGCGTTCCATCTCTATTTATACTGTGAACCCACTAGCTTTTGGGTTTTCGCTAAGCAGAGACGGTTTGGAAATTGACTGATACTTCATCCTAAAGTCCGCCCTTTTGCTTCCAAAAGGATGTGGCAGATCCGCGGAATCGTACTTCTCTGTAAAGCTGATACAAGATTTGCAATAGTCTTCCCTAAAATCACTCTGTAGGACAAATTCTATGTATGAGAGGGTTTTACATGGAAATTCATTGCTGAGTGACCCATTTAGAGGCAAGCAGACGCTTTGCGATAATCATAGGACGATCCGCGTATGTGGATGAGGATCACTCGTCATAAATCCTGGGTATAATTATCTAATCTTTCATTCGCTTATTCTCTATCTCGGATTCGAACTCATGAATCATCGCATGCGTCTACACTGCTCTCTCTGCCCCCCCTCACCCTATCCCCGCTCAGGCCCACAATGGACCACGAGGATTTGTCTCCGACATTCTGTTCATGTCGTTTTACCCATAATCACGGACGTTCAGTGGAATCCAACGGCATCGCCTCTTTGCGGACAGAGCGAGCGGTTCCTCCACGGCACACATCAATTTTTGGCAATGGAAGGCTGGCCTTCTTCCTCCTCCTGGGAAGTAAGAAGTGGGAATGTATGCAGCGGCGCGATCGCTCACGGTCTCCGTAGCGAAGCGATTATTTATCCACATTTAGCAGTATTTTCCCTGGTATTCTGAAAAATGAGCAGCATTAGATAAGTCATGGCATTCAGAGAGTTCGCTTACTAATCAATTCATATATTGTCGGCGCGGAATTGTTCGTCAGATCGGTGTGGCAGAGGCTGCTGGCCGCATACGTTAACACGCGGAGACGTGGACTGCTCGGGCATACATCGATCCGTCGAACAATTTTGTGTCGACTGTGTCTATTTTCTGCATCACTTAGTATCCCATATATGTAGTGTGACCTCACTTGATCCAGCCAATTCTTTAAGATTGTGGAAATGAACTTGCAAAAAATTTCTGATATAATGTCCAGATAGTGTTTGAACGCCGCGACTCGACTGCGCTCGTCAGAACGGCGTATAGTATAGCTCCAGCTATGGTAGAAGAAAGTACAACTGAGCGGAGCGGAATTGGAGCAAAGTAATGTGATGAGGAACCCAGACGTAGCTCAAAGAAGTAGAACTATGGAGTTGAAATTTTATGTGGAGTAAGAAGTATAGCGAATAATTGTTATAGATGGCGTAGCCGCTGCGTTATCATAGAGTCAGATATGCGAAACGTTCCTGCGGTGGCAGCTGAGAACGGATATCCACAGCCGGATATAATAGTTTCTGAATTGCTGGGCTCCTTCGGGGACAACGAACTTAGCCCCGAATGTCTGGATGGAATTACTCCATTTCTGAAGCCGACTACGATAAGTATACCTCAGACTTATACGAGCTATGCTGGTAAGGATAGTTCCTTCATTTGTCAATCCAGTAGCTTTATCGTCTGTATGTGCGTTAATTTAATGCTGTTTAGCTCCAATCATGTCTCTTCATATGCATCAGCAAATACTAATATGTGGGGCAAGCTATTGGAATCGCGGACTTCCTGGGCACGGCCGCAACGGACCGGAACTTCAATCCGATGGCAGTTATCGACAGAGTTTCCCGTCGGTTTCAATTTCTTTTGGAAAACACGAGATGACTGCGAAAACAAAATAGAGTTTCGAAAAACGGTCTTTCGGGGGTTGTAGAGGAGATAGAAAGAAACCATTCGAGATTTTAAAATTTCTATTAAAAACTAAAATCTCACAGGTATTTGTAATGCTCAACACGAATCTGAGGTCCGTTTATCAATGTTCGACAGGTTTCAGTAGGTTACGGTGGGTATATGGTAGTTGGGCCAAAGTCTCAGATTTGACTCAAAATTTTTCAGCGGGGGTTATTCGGGGTGCTGAATACGACTTTAATGTTATTTTGTCGATTTTCAGGTTATTAAGGTAGATTTAGCCCCTAAATGGCGTGGCACCTACCGTGACCTGCAGTAAACCTCAGAATTTTGAGAAACGATCTCTAGATTCGTGTTCAGCACCCTAGATGACCTACCTCTACGTACAAGTTTTGAGGCGAATCCAAAAAAAATCCGAACCACTCTAAAAATTCTCTGATGGGTACCCTTACCTTGTTGCGAGACTTTGAAAAACGCCTCCAACTTTTTTCAGAGTGGTTTCAAGAAGCTGCGAAGAGAATACTCTAATCCTACGTTCGAAATGGCTCCAGAAAAGTACATTTAGTCCGGAAGTGCCAGGCTGAGTCAAAGTACTTCTCTTGCAAGATGCGTGTCTAAAACAGTGGTTTGGTTGTTGCCAGTATTTTGAAGTTGAGAATGAGTCACTTGTCTCGTCTATTCAAGCCATGCGATAATGTATTAAGGTCGCTTCATTGAAATTTTTAGTTCTGGTAAACCCACTTCTGTTTATAATAATTATTTCCCATGGACAAAGTATTGGTCATTGATCAAGGAACAAGTTCAGAAGGCTTTATGCTGTCCGGACCTTTTTTTGCAGCGTCATATCTCAAAACGAATCCGCTGAAAGTGTTTCACCGAATTAAGGGCAGTGTTCACGATAAGTTTCACTTCCGATATCTCCACGGTTTACGATAGGTCTGGTGCCCTTTATAGCAAGGCATGCTTAAAAAGGACACGAAAGACGCGTTTTTGAGCAAAATCGGGCCCTCTCTTGTTTACGTTGATTTTTGAGCGTGGAGGAATTGACCGCTAGAAGGATGATACCTATCAGTGCAATGAAGCGATCAGCTAACTTATCAGCACTTCCTTCACTTGATCATTCCTGTAGTCTGAGTCTTCATTTGTTCATCCGAGGGGCGGATCTGGGGCACTAGGCATGTCTGGGGCAGCAAAACTTTTGTTTGCAGCAGTTATTTTGCCGCTACTGGCTCGTTTTCTACCGTTCTTTCGACACTGGGAGCCTAGGATCCTTCTCGCCTATCGTTTCACTGTGCAAAGTCAACGAGGATGATCATCGTGAACGCTGCCTTTAAGGACGGTTTTCTGTTACATATGTGTGGAGAAGGGTGAGGGCGGTCACTTGATATTCTAGCAAATGTTGGAACCTGGGAAATTCCAGTTCCTAATATAGATGTGAAACGTTCTTCGTTTATATCTCGTTACTTTTGTGATATAAGAAAAGAGGCATAAAAACCAAGCAACACTGTTAAAACTCAAAATAAGTAAGGTGAGCTCATAAAAGCATCATTACATTTTCAGATGATTTCAAAGCCCCTGTATGGATTACATTTGTTCAACATCCTCACAGTCCAGCGTTCCGGCTTCTTTCCCTTTTTTGATCGTTTTTGATGTACCCATGAGGACTGAGTGGAATTTTAAAATGTTTCTTTTTGTCTGCCCCAGAACCATCCGTAGACCGTTTTTTTTTCGAAACCAGTTTGTGTTCAGAGTGATCCGTTGTCAGGTTTCCTAGAGTATTCGTTTCTTTTTTAATTTCAAGGCAGGGCGAGTATGTTGCTAACATGGATCAGATATATGTGGCCTATCTTCGGCAGTATTGCGAACTAGCTGAGCCGAAACCAGTGTTCACATTCAACCATCCGAATTTCTCCAATGAATCAAACGAGAGATCTGCTGGTATATCCTTCGAGATAGATCGCCCTGCTGACGTAAGACTCTTTGATTCACGTCGTTAGACTCTGTCCATAGCAGACGTCCTAGCCTGAAGTGAGGCTGAGGGTTTGCATCTTCAACATTTGTTATTGATCTCACTCACCAGCGACCACTTCGGCCGGCCTGCTGCTGACGGTGGAGGCATAGCAGCAGTAGTTAACCACCTGCCGTCCTCGGACACGTTGCATGCGCTAGCTGTCGAGCGTCATACGCCAGCGTTCGAGCCACGAAGTGACGCCTGCCGCTGGTCAGCTATGGACGGAGCTTTAGTCAACATCTCGCGGCCGAATTAGAATAATTACGTTTCAGCTTATGGGTTTTGCTGGCTATTTTCATATGAATCTTTACAAGGACGTCACGCTGTCGATAGTGCCATCCACCTATTCTGAGAACATGATCAGCTGGTTTCCTGCCTTGATTCCCCTCAGGGAGCTGTATCGAGTCCAGCCTGGAGAAAAGGTGTGGCTTTCAGTAAAAACTAGCTCTTTCCATAGTTGTACGGTGAAAACTGAACATTTATTCTGGCGTGAATTGTGTTCAATGCGAGGCATTACTCCGGAATTGTTTTTAGGTCATGCTGAATATAGAACGGAAGGTGGATGACAATGGCGTGTGGTACGAGTGGTTCCTTCTCCATACGGTAATTTTGTGCGATTCTATACACGAATAGAAATATTGTCTTACAGAAGTGTTCACATATCTGGGTGATTAAGGTACACTATTTGTATAGGAGACGAGATTAAAATTTCATGAACACAGTGGGGGCGAAGATGCAGCGTTAGATTCTCTAGCAGTTCATTTGGCTAGTTTGGTGTTTTTCGTGAACGCTACATGCAAAGCAATTTTCACACGAATCCGGAGAAAAACATGAAGATCGACAAAAATTTCGTTCGAACTGGTTTTATAAGGTAGTAGGCAGAATATCATACGCAAATCAAATACAGCTCGCTGAAAAAGTCAGATATTTTTAGAAGAGCAATATTAGCGATTGTGTTGTTGCCTCAACCATTTTTTGCTTTGTCATGATCAATGGTAGCTTGTGCGCAAAACCGTATCTATAAGGTTGTTCGGAAAGAAATGCGCGTTTGAGTAAAAAAAAATTCTTATTATAAAAACGAAACTAAACAAGATTAATTCAAAAGCTAATCTCCATTACTAGCAATGACTTGTGGCCAACGTTTATGCAAGGAATGGATTGCTCTTTCAAAGAACTCGGCCGGCTGCGACTCAAAGTAGTTGGACACCCAGAGTTGGGCTTCTTCGCGGTTTGTGAAATTTCTCTCGGCCAGGGAGTGCTGCATCGGCCGGAACAGATTACAATCGGATGGTGCGAGGTCTGGGCTGTATGGCGGATGAGGCAGAACTTCCCAGCCCAATTCCTCATATTTTTCCAAAGTGATTTTCGCGACATGCGGACGAGCGTTGTCGTAGAGAAATTTTGTCGACGTCGTTTCGACACCTTGACGACGCAGTGCTTGATCCTTGCGGTTCTACTTCATCTTCTTCTTGTCGGTCATGAACAGAGCATCGCATCAGAGGCGTAGGAAGCTAGCCACCTCACACGGCTTGTACCATAGATCTCGAGCAGACAAGGTTGTAGGCCTGGCCGGACATGAAAATAGATGCAATGAATCATGTCCAGCACATTCACAATCAGGGCGTATATCAGGGACTGACCGATCAATCCGATGAGCGTAGGCCTTTAGATATGTGGAGTGACCGCATCACAGACCAGCGAGAATTCTTCGGGTACGTCTCGGCAGTCTAGCTCCGCTATCATCGACTCGTGGGGGCACGCCACCAAAAATTAAGATGTGCTGAGCATCCTACAGGTACTCTGCCACAAACCGCGTATGCTCAGCTATCTGAAGTCTTCTGCGCGAGAGCTCGGATGTGGCCCAGCGTTGTTGATCGACAGCAGACAGAGAAGCATTGAGCGGCGTGCGTATGTTTCTTGGGTGGGGGCCGGACGACAGAAGATGGTAATTTGGTTGGGTTGGGCTCTTGACAATACTTATTAGAAATTGCTGAGACTGGAGTAAGCAGTGCTCTTTCACGGGAGGTAGGCCGGTTCCCTGATGAAGATGCGGAATAGGCGTCGACTTGTGGCATCCAGTAATAAGCCTCAGGGCAGTATTCTGTATTCTCTGCAACCTGCACCAGGAGGATTCAGAGAGATGTCTGGTCTATATAGGGGCACCATATTCCAAGACCGGCTGCACCATGGCCCTATATGTCATACGTAGCACTTCCTTCGTGCTGCCCCAGGTAGTTTCAGCGAGTGCGCGAAGAATGTTGTTGCGCGTGTTGGCTGAGGCAGCACGTATACGCGCATTCTCATGAAATCGTAGCGAAATCCCAGTAGTCGAGGATGCTTAGACAGTGGCAGCTCGTGGCCATCCCGGATGACCTTGGGATGAAGCCGATGTCCGATAGTAGCCGTTGTACATAGTGTGACACTTGACTTGGAGGCAGAAACAGTCAGCAACTTTGATTTGAGATACACAGCCAACGTCCGTAAGTAGTTATTCAGGGTGGCAGTGGCTCGGTCAATAACTGAGTCCGTGCAAACGATAGTGATGTCATCGGCGTACAGGCACAGATGAATACCAGTTGGTGGCTCAGGAATATCAGACAGAAATAGCGAAAACAGGCTAGGGGATAACACCCCGCCTTGCGGGACACCGGCTTTGACAGGGACCGAAGACGATAGATATCCGTCGAACTTGACCCGAATGGACTGATTTTCGAGAAAGCTATTAATCCAGCTTTTAGACCAAATGGGCATATCCGATTCCAGTATGGATTTCGATAGAAGCGGGATACTAACACTATCAAACGCAGCCGTGAGATCAATAGCAACGACGAGGCTTCTACCAGGCGGAGTCTTGCGATTAAATCCAGCCATGATATGCTCGGTGATTGTTGTCAGGGCAGTGATGGTGGAATGTTCCTCTTTGAAACCATGTCGGAGGGTATTGTGCTGTAGGCTGCTTTGGAGGAGCGGATTGACGACTTTTTCCGCAAGCTTGGCAAGGGGGGAAAGGAGGGAGATGGGGCGGTGGGAGGCAGCCTTATCCGGTGACTTGCCTGGTTTGGCGATGCGAATGACGACAGCTTGTTTCAGCGCGCCGGAATAACACCAGAACTGAATGACGAATAAATGAGATCAGAGAGCAGTTCATAATACAGGAAGATGCTTGAGATGAACAGCCGATATCCCGTCAGGTCCCTCTGCACGCGAATTTTTCATCGATTTGATGACCTTGTCGATGGCGGAGGGAGATATGATAGAGACATCTAGCCGATTGAGCCTCCTGATGGCTCGCATTGTTTGTCTGTTTTGCATATCACGAGGCGATGAGGCAGATGTAAAAAGTTTGCCGAGCAGACAAGCTGCCTTGTATCCGTGGCTCGGATCTTTCAGACGGCAACTCGAGCATGTTGCGATCCGTGCTCATCTTTTTGGCAGAAATTCGTTTCAGTGGTGTCCAAGCTTTTCTGGCATCCACGGCAAAATCAATCGACTCGGTTAGCTCTTTCCAGCGCTGCTGCCTGTGTTGATTTTGCAGCTCGGTGATGTTGTGCGATAGCTGTTGTATCGTAGGATCATTGGGGTCCGATCTTTGCTTGTCATTGTGGTGCGCGCGAAGCGCGCACCTGATTTGGAAAAGGATTGCTTCTGCGCACACCCCTCGTTACAGAATCTCGGTTTGGAAGATAGTTCCAAATTTGGCATTTTCACAAAATGTAGAGCAGTAAAGGTTCTTAACACTGCCCAAGTTTCAGAAAAATCTGCTTTGTGGTTCTCAAGATATTGAAAAATTCGTGAATTTTAAAATGTGTCTGTGTGTGTGTGTCAGTCCGGTGAAACTTATGAATGATATGAAACGGTTGGCCAATTGAGAGAAATGGAGTGGTATTGTGATAAGAGTGAATTGATTGCAAGCGTTAGGGTAGGTCTGCTTCTCGTCCATCAGGAACCGTAAGCACACCGTTCATTGTGCGGGGTCCGACTGGAAGTGTGCCATGCGCAGAGGAACGTGCGCGGTACCCAACTGGAAGTGTGCCAAACCCCACAAAACGTGTGTAGGATCCGATTGAAAGTGCGCCAAGCGCCAGGAAACGTGAGCGGGACCCGAATGAAAATTCGCAAAGCGCAGGGAAGAGAGTGCGAGACCCAACCAAGAGTGCGCCAAGCGCCGGGGAACGTGTGCGGGACTTGACTGAAAAGGCACCAGGCCCCCGGAAAAGTGTGCGGGACCCAACTGTGAGTGCGCCAAGCGCCGGCGAACGTGTGCGGAACCCCAACGGAAATGTGCCAAGCGCCACAGAACGTGTGTGGGACCTGACTGGAAGTGCGCCAAGCGCCAGGAAACCTGCGCGGAACCCAACTGAAATTTCGCCGAGCGCCGGGGAACGTGTTCGGGACCCAACTAGGAGTGCGCCAAGGGCCGGGAAAAGTGGGCGGGATCTAACTGGGAGCACGCCAAGCGCCGGGGAACGTGTGCGGTACCAAAAGCACGCACATGCCGATCATTTTTTCCACAGGGCTACCGTAACTATTCTTGAACAAAACATGATAACGAATGTAAACACACGCTCATAACATGAGGGGTATAAAGAAGTGGAGGAGCGGTATGCATTCATTCACACTCCGCTCTCCTCGAGAAGCCACTGGCTGGGGAGGTCGAAATTGTGCAAACATGTTTGTTGGCTATTAGGATGTGCTCAAAAAGCTGACACTTGGAAAATTTTTAAAGGAGGGTTACGGTAGCCCTGCGGAAAAAATGATTGGCATGAGCGTGCATGTGTGCGGGACCCAACTTCGGATGCGCCAAGCGCCGAGGAAAGCGTGAGGGACCCAACTGGGAGTGCGCCAAGCGCCGGGGAAATTTTGCGGGACCCTACTGGGAACACGCCAAGCGCCGGGGAACGTGTGCGGGACCCAACTGAGAGTACGCCAAGCGTTACGGATCGTGTGTTTGACCCAAGTGGGAGGACCGGCAAAGGAGTGAAAATCGAAAACGCGGTTGCGATTCATACGTTCATCTAGAGACGATTATAAATTGCCACCGGCAAAAATTCTCACGGTAAACAAAATTGATGATAACCAGTTGATAAAGGGTAGGGTATAAAAGAAATTGAGAGCGGTGTGTTTTCATTCACACACCGTCATTCTCCGGAGGTGAGCGGCTGAAGCTGAACACACTAGGGACAAGGGAAACAGCTTCACCGGTGATAGAGATAACACAATATTGAGGCCTACTCATGAAAAACTCTGGTAAGAAAAACTACTTCACTTCCGTGAGAATTTTGTGCCGGTGGCAAATTATAATCCTGTTTCATCATAAGAACATAAAGGCCAACCGAACATTGCTCAACACGACGCGTTCGCGTCACGGCTGTCGTAAACAAAATTGATGATAATAAAGGGTAGGGTATAAAAGAAGTAAAGAGCGGTGTGTTTTCATACACAAACCGTCCTTCTACAGGGGTGAGCAGTTCAGGATCTGCCTGGGCTAGGAAGTAGGTAAACAGCACCACCGGTAGTCAAGATATAACAAAATTGGTCTAGAAAGTTATAGAAAACAAGGTGCACATCCACGCCGCTTCGCGGCGTACTTGTGGTCGTGCTTTAAGATCTATGGATTATTTAAATTGCAGGGCGGTGCTCAACAGCCTTAGGGGCATCGTACGCGCAGAAAACGGTGTCTTATTTTTCTATTTTTCGAGTAGGCAAGCTCTTGAGGTAAGTCATAATAGCAAAGAAAACCCAAAAAACTCCTGATTTGGATAAACGCGTTCAAAAACTTTTTGAAAAGTTGACTTTCCACCCCTCCGTGGAATTCGGTGTGTCCAGTGCAATAAGTTTCTCTGAACGTCTGAAGTGGTTTCACGCTCCAAACTTTCTAGGTGAGAAAACTTCTTTTGCCTTTCTTCTACCAAAATCACTAAAAAAGAAAAAGCTTCTACTGTGCAAATTTGGATGATAAGTGCTAGATGGCTGGTGAGAACTGGTGGCGAATCCTCATCTTTAACCCATTCCAACCTCATAACTACGGGAGTTGCAATGGCTCTCTACATTCGCTTCACTGAGAGGACCACGAAAACTACCCCTAAAATTCATTTCGTCAAATTCGAAGCGAGATATGGCGATGTGGCGCTTTCTCTGAGAAATATTGCCGCGACTCTTCCGCCACTGCCCCGCGACTCCACCGTGATCCCGGACTGTCCCCCAACCCCCCCAGCGACCCTTAACTCTTCCACGGCTTTACCGCGACTTCTTCGTGTGTCAAGCGTTCGCAAATCTACCGCGACTCCCTCAGGACTTTTCCGCGACCCTACCGCGATTCGGTGAACAAAGAATAGTCCGCGGTTCTGCCCCGCATCACCCCCGCGACTCCTCCAGCAGGCGCCAAGTCGAAGGAGTTGCGGCGGAGTCGCGGCAATGATTCTCAGAGTTGTATGAGCAAAATTCGTCACAAAAAGCCCTTTCTGCAGAAAAAAGACTTGTGCACTACTGTATGTTTTCACGGAAATCAGTTACACTTTGCTCAATCAACGTCACGCAGGGAACTTTCGCAATGCAGTGCATAACCCTTTACAGTCTGACACAGATTCGAAAGAAGAGAATCTACGGAGGAAGTTATGACACACTTCTCCATGGATTGGTGAACATTTCGGTTTAGATTAATGTTCAGTTCTCGAACTCATCGCAGAAAGGAGCAGTTGAAGCAAAAGGCACGCATTATTCCTAATATATGCAGTAGAATGTTTTCGTTTTCTCATTGACACGGGAGGTCAATCACCAAGGCTGCATGCGTGGACAGTGTGTGACAACCGGGTGTCAGTTGTTAACGACGGGTGACGATGACTAATTTCCGTTCATTGTCACACACACACACACACGCACATACAGACGGTCACACACACGAAGCAGCGTATAGTTAGTAGGATTATAGAGCCGTGACGCGACCGCGTCGTGTCGAGCAATGTTCGGTTAGCCTTTACGTTCTTATTGTTTCATCTAGTCGTCATTGGGTTTGGAAACCAAGAAAAAGGGTGTGAACTGTGGTGGCGCTAGAAGGGGTGGGCAAGTGATATGCAAGAGGGGTCTACTACACAACTGCATGGACATATGAAAGTCATATCTGAGGGTATAACGTGCCTTTAAAAGGAAACTTTTGTAAAAATAAAGTGAAATTGTCTAACTGTTTCGCTTTGCTACGGATTAGTATGATTTGGAAATATGACATTTGTGAGAAACTCGTTAAAAGAAGTGAAATGTCTTATGCTACTGATTTGGCATGGGAATAAACTCAAAAGAAGCGCTAAAAACTCAGTGAAATGATTCATCGTTGATTTGGCTGTGCACTTGTTTACTAAACAACAAAAATTAAGTGTGACATTGAAAAGCCAAATCACGCACATCTCTTCTCAAATCAACCTAACGCTTGCAGTTTAGGTTAACAAGTCTCAGGTCCTTGCAAAATTATGTTGTGTTCCCATGAAAGTGGAAATAACATCACGTAGTGAGTTAATGCGAAAGTTGTCAACTAAGAGAATTGCTGTCACACGAATACATAAATGCTCAGTAACAAGTGCGTGATTTTGTTTTTCAATGTCACACTCAATTTTTGTTGTTTAGTGAACAAGTGCACAGCCAAATCAACGATGAATCATTTCACTGAGTTTTTAGCGCTTCTTTTGAGTTTATTCCCTTGTCAAATCAGTAGCATAAGACATTTCACTTCTTTTAACGAGTTTCTCACAAATGTCACATTTCCAAATCATACTAATCAGTAGCAAAGCAAAACAGTTAGAATCTCTCATTGTGATCAGTTCAAGCACTTCACTGGGCACGTTTGGGTGAAAAGTCCTTACGCGTCCAGTAGAGATAGCTGCTTTGGATGCTCGTTCGATGGCACTGACGATAAACTTCTCCTTATCGTGGACTGTTCCGTTCCTCGGGTAGTTGGCCGCCTGGCTGAGCAACACCTTTTTGAATAGGTCCCCGTTAGCCTTACGATAATTAGAATAAGACTTACAACAAGAGCCAGAAAATGGAGCAAGCAAGCTACTATGTGACAAATCCAATGACGTAGTTATGGGAACATGATCACTGGCCAGGGCCACATCGGTAGACCAGTTACAGGAGATAGCTAGCGAGGATGATAGAAAGGTGATATCAGGTAAGGCATCTTTCATAGTCCTCACCGCAAGCGCGGCACGCGCGTGACGCGCGGGACGAGCGGTGGACTATGAAACTTTTCACCGCGCGGCTCGCGCGGTACGAGCGGTACGAGCGGAAAAAGCGACTATGAAATCTCCAGCAGCACCGCCATGGCGGTGCGGGTAAATGTCGGGCCTCAACTGGGACTTGAACAGAAATTCCTGGCTTGCACTTGAGTATGCGGTGGCGCAGGATAGTTTCAGAATTGTTTATGTTGGAGTGGGCTCAAATTGAGAAGCAATCATTGATTGAAACGGTAAAACCGCCACGGCGGTTTTGGGCGGCGCCGCTATGGCGCTGCTGATGGACTATGAAAGTTCTTACCGCGCGTGCCGCGCGGTAAGAACTTTCATAGTCCACCGCACCTCCCGCGCGTCACGCGCGTGCCGCGCTTGCGGCAAGGACTATGAAAGATGCCTAAGGAAGGCCTGCCCACTGCCGGAAGACGAGTGGGAGAATCCTCATTGATAGGCACAAGATCACAATCATCAGCGAAAAGCTCAATGAGCTCACCTCTATTGTCAGGCTCTAGAGGAGAGAACCACGAAGGAGAATGAGCATTGAAATCACCAGCTACTACAACCGAACTAGATGACAAGGCAGTATGAACAGTATGTAAGTAATTTGAGGGCTCAAACGCGTTAGGACAGGACGTGGATGGGGGGTACATATATAGGCGTTGACAATATCAAGGGGGCCACATTGTAATACAATCTGAACACCAAGACATTCAACAACATCATCAGTGGGTAGACCAATTAGGTGAGAAGGGATAGAAGATTTTACAAATGTTGAAACATCGCCACCGTGAGAAGTACGTGGAATATGATAAGACAAATAATCAGGGAGACGGGAAAGGGAGGGGGAAGATGCGTTAAGCTTGGTCTCCTGCAGGAGAATGACATCAGCTGGAGTGCGATCTACATACACTGTGAGTTCAGCAATTTTGGCACGCATGCCATTGATAATGAGTTGATAAATGCAAAGACTATGCTGAGGAACCCTAGGAGGATTTACGGAGCAAGACATATGATCTAGTTCCGCAATCGCCTTCAGTCCGCAAAGTCTCATTATCACAATCTTAGAAGCGAAGCGGTTGTTTTGAGAATGATTCTAGTTTAATTTTTTAAAAACAGCCGCTTCCTTCTACGATTGTGATAATGAGGACTGAACGCTATTGCGGAACTGAACTGTACAACAGTAAGCATGAGTGTAGTCGTCATAGGTGGACAATCCCGAACATTTGAGGTGCACCCAGCCAAGGCAACCACCACACTGGACGCTTGCATGTTGAGCCGATAATCCACAATGACAACAGGGATATCGTGGAGTCTTGCTGCGTGGCCCTGGGTTCCTCTCAATGCCGGCTAGTAACAGTAGAATGCGAAGGAGTGCGGCAGCCAGCCATTCGCACTCCCATACAAAAAAAAACTCCTCGTGGAGTTGTTGATGCCCGTTTGATGAGTCTCCATAACGTCGACTCCACAGATCCACCACGCGTAGGTGTCCTGATTGCGGTAGTCAAGGGCATACTACTGCGCACCTGTTCAATTGCCCGAAAAGACCGACTACATTGACGACAATGGATCTGTGGACGAACCCAGTGCTAGTGGCCGAGTTTCTGAACCTATGACAGAACCCCTCTCTGTGGCTGCAAAGAAGAAGAAGAAGACCACGCGTAGGTTGAACATATTGGATCCATCCACGCGGTTCAGTTCAATTAATCTTTGTAGATGTCCGCCGTAACTGCTTCACCCGAATCCAGAACTTCAAAGTACACCAAACCTTTGCTGTTCCACCAAACACAGAGCATCACCTTTTTGCCGTGTGTATCCGGTTTCGGAGTCGGTTTTGGAGCATCACCGGCATGCTTCTGTTCTGACAGGTTTCTGTGTCTGACAGGGCTTCTTTGCCGAATACCTCAGATAGGGCACGATGAGATTCAGCAGCCGATTTGTCTTGCTTGAAGTCGTACCACATGTAAGCTCGCATTCGAAATTTTTCGTCAAGCATTTTCTAAACCTTTTTTCTTAAAAAAAAAACAAAGTAGACAGGGACAAAAATATATCAAAAGATGCACAATGAAAATCTCTTTCTAACAGACAAAACTGTTTAAAAAGTCTTTCAGTAGGAGAGAAATGAATGCACAAATTCAACGCGCATTTCTTTCCGGACGACCTAATATTTTCTGATGCTCTGCGCAGATAAGCACAAGACGTAGAGTGATATAGCGAAAACGCCTCTCAAAGCTCAGTTTCTGGAGAAAACTGAAAAATCGGCCAAGAGGCGTTCAAGTTGCCTCCCACGCAGGATTTTTGTGTTCCGTGCAAAGGAATTTGCTGGATTGGAAACGGTTCTGCGCCTTGAACTGTTATGGACAGTGATTTCTTGTTGTTACTTTTACCTCTCCTTTCCTTTGTAATTTCGTTTACTAGAAATGTTCAGATTAAGGATATCCTTTTGCGCAGTTGAGATGTGGAGAACCCTCGAGCTAAGGAGTATCCAACACTGACTCGTTTGCGCACTGCCGTGGCGCTTTTTTCCTTGTGCTAGATGACCGACCGAGGGAATTCGTCTCTCCAAACCACGGAGCTGTTCTCACGGATTATAATATTAAGATTTCGTAACATTGAGGTCTCAAGCTTTTTGCTAATTACCTGACCTTGGCCTAACATGGCATTGCGAAAAAACAAATTAGGCTTCCTCTGCTAAACGGTGTTTTTAAGAGAGCTAAGCATCAACATAGTGCACTGACGAGGGCTCAAGTGATACGTACATAAACTTGGTGTAATTCTTATGGGCTCTCGATTCCGATTACACTATGTAACAAATTTTCACTTTTTTCTGTTCCTGGGTTGAAATTGTATTTTCCTAACCCGTTAGGTCTATAATAGACAGAAAATCGCTCCTATCCCAGGAAAACTTCGCTTTTGTGACTAGGACAATGAAATTTGGAAAATCGCGTGTTTAGGTGAGGTGATTTTTTGTTCCTGACTTTTAAGTTTTTTATTTCAAAAGTTCATGTCTAATGTATGTGGAAAATGACTTCATTCAGCACAAACTTTGCTTACACGACAACAGCATGAAGGAAACTCTTTTTTTTTGTGAAAATTGAAAGATTTTCATTCATTTTCGGCACTATGATCACGTAAAAACAAAAAAATGCACAAGGAATAGACAAACACAGTCAGGAACTACTCAACAAGTTTCAGAAATGTGTAGATTTTCTGGATTTACGACTGTACTGTTAATCACTCTCACGAAGTTGCACCCAAATGTAGTCCCCCTCATGGTTTCGGTATGCTGTCCTTGGTAACGACGTTCAAAGTTCAATATATCTCGCTTAGCTCCTCGGAGCAGGTACCCACGTTATCCTTGAATTTGTCGAGATGCGAATCAAGGATATGGACATTCACAGACATTCTGCATTCCATTTTGGCGTAATTCTTTATGAGAGTGCACCAACTCCACATGGCTTTCAGCTTTGTGATCGCCTACGAAGCCGTGAACAACTGCAACGAAACTGCTCCAAGTCGCTCTTTCCGTCCTGTTCAACAGCTTTGCGAAATCCTCACACTTTATGATCCTCTTGATCTGTGGTCCGACGAATATACCAGCCCTGACCTTAGGATCGGACAGAGTCGTTACTAAGGACAGTATATCGAAACATGATGAGCGACTACATTTGGGTGCAACTTCGACAGAGTGATTTGCAGTACAATCGTTAATCAAGATAATCTACACATTTCTAAACCTTGTTGAGTGTTTTCCGACTGTGTTCGTTTATTCCTTGTGCATTTTTTGTTTTTACCTGTTGATATTTCCGAAAATGAATAAAAAATTTTCCATTTTCACGAAAAACGGGTTTTCTCCGTGCTGTTGTAGTGTAAGCGAAGTTTGTTCTCAATGAAGTCATTTTTCACATACTTTGAACATAAGCAATTGAAAAATAACACTTAGAAGCCAGGAACAAAAATCGTGTTACATAGTGTTATCACTCGCAGCCTGGTGGGCCTTGATGAAATACAACTGCTCGCTGCTACTAATGATCGAAGTTGAAAGCTTTTCAGGATTACTCCAGACCTCGACCACACGTATAGGTTTCGTCGCTTTCACGGATAGTGAAATAGGGTAGTAAATGTATAATAGATCAGAGTTCTTCACGATCAGATACTATGTATCATATGGGTATCGCAGCCAGACGACGTTCCACCACTGTCGCCACTATACTTGTTATCCGAAAATAATTCTTCGGATAATGCTGATTTTGGTTCGATTCAGATAGTGCCATTTTTCCAATGATTCGGATACGGATATCCGGTCGAATAATTTCGGATAACATCGAATGTTTTCGCAACAAATTTGAGGCAAAACGTTGAAAAATTAACCAGGGACTCGAAGCAAGCCTTTGAAAACATCCATTATTGAGCTAACAGTAGTACTTCATTGCTTTTGCAGCAAGTTCACATACAAACTTCAATCTTCATATATGCATATTAATAAAAATAAATCTTTAATTACTCTACCGTCGTTGGGAGGCACAGTATTATCCATACACCAGTTTCCCAGGACAAGTAGCTAGTAAAAAGTATGCAGAGCAACTATACAAGAAACTTCTACACTGAATAACTATCCGAAACTTTACCCGAAATTTATCCGAATTTTTGACCCTTCGTGTTTTGATCCCGAATTTTTGACCAATGCCGATTTTAATATGCTCGGATATTTGTTCGATTCAAATGATGCGTTTTTTCGAATTTCTGTATGTCGGATTATCCGAATCCCGGATATCCGGTCGGATATCCCAAAAAGAGTGATTCGGACACTGAGTATAGTCGCCACTATTCCGTGAGGAGCGTGCCAGCTGTCTACAGCGCTTTTTCATCAGAAGAGGTCCTACGGGCAGATTGTATTATGATTTACTGTCATACTTCAATAGTAATTTCTAGACAGATAAGTGGAGTAACTCAATCATTCGAGTATGTGATAGACAACTACAAAGCGCCATTCCATACTTCAGCATCCGGAAAGAGTTTTAGCTCCCACTGTTTTATTTGATGTGCTCGCAGAGCGATATCATAAACATTCTCTGCTCCCGTTTTGTTGACTCGAATGGAAGTTTTTCTTCCTCAATCCAGGTTTTTACGCATACAGTATCCATCCAGTTCGTTGATGTATAAACTTTTTTTCGGGACTAGTAATAACGATTTCCCATTTCCTTTACGGATTGAGTGTTATTGTCCGCTATGTCAATATGTAGTGAATATCTTCAGGATGTCGATGGCGAACTTCATGCTACGCCGGTTCAAAATCGAAAGGGAGAGAGCTATTATATGAAACTGCACTAGACTGTTGTTGATTTCTCTTCAGACAATTTTGTCTTTCAGGACGATTCCCCGTTATGCAGTTTGCCTGTTACTTAGGTTGTTATGTTGTGAACTAATGCTGATTGTTTTGTTTGCTCTTCTGTTTTCTCGACTGGTTGTTCAAGTTGTGTTGAGTATGATCGTGTGTTTGTGGTTCAATGGTTGATTGTTTTCTGGTGAAGAAAATCAGATTTTTATTTTCCGTTTCGGAATGAATGATTCGAATACGAAGTGATTGATACACTCCTTATTGGTGTTCAGTCTCCTACTGCATATTTTATTATACGTTGGGTGATTAACTAACTACTTCTGATAGTGAAAAGTTCTCATGCGATCAATAAGCTGAAAGCAATGTTCATAAGAGAAGTCATTTTCTATCGATCCTTCAATATTTCTTCTTCACATGTTATTGAAGCCTTGTGGAAAAATCGGCGAAAAGCCATGATAGTCCTCAAAATGTTATTAACTGCGAACGCTGCCTTCAACTGAGAACTGTGTTTCTTCTAGATGTTGGCTCATTCCTGCCTTTCTCGCTTCATCGCGGCAGAAGCCCCTATCTGTGTTTCATCTCAGACTCGAAATCTCGGGAGACGCGTCCCTAACCAAGGAAAACCTCCAATTCTACCACCATCGAAAAAGGTGAGACTTCGAGCATAAATGCGATATCGTCGAATTAATTCTGACTTTTCCTGTTAAATAGAATGGATTAGTTTTTTGATAGCCTTTATCGAGTTGAGATATTCCAAGGTCTTGTACCATGTAGTCCATGTGCCATGGCAGTCTCCTGAAGGCGTGAAGGAGCTTCTCTGGCGACGCCATGTTTACAATAATGCTGTGATATCATTGAAAGAGGTATTTCATTTTTTGTAGCTCTTTACTCTTGAAAAAAGATGCCAAGTGAACCATCTGTTAGTTACCTTAATTTTCTTGCAGGTGTTTCGTCAGGAATTGCAGCAAGCTGAAGCTGCCGGCAAGGGATTGGAAGCCATGAAGGAAGAGGAGGATGCTGAGTTCAACAGGCTCATAGAGGAAAATCATAGAGTGAACATGGAGAAGGTTCGAGTGTTATCAAACATGTTGAAACTATGAAGTACGTAGTTGATGGAGGAAGGTTTCAGGCCGAAGCTCGGGCTAGGAGAGAGGAGGCTGAATGGAAGATTACACAGCGGGAAATCTTGAATGAGATCAACGAAGCTCTTCAAAAACAACATCAAATGGCGAGAGAGGCCGCCGCTCAGGTATTTTACGTTATAAAGACTCCGTTTACTCATGGAACACATAATCATGGTAGTTGGAGAGCGGGTTTTTAATCTATAATACTCCGAAAACGTCAACTCTTGTTTAAGGTGGAAGCAGCGATTGCTCGCAGTCGTAACTTTGTGAACGAGTCAAATTTGGAGAAGAAAATTCTGGAAGCTCTTGAACATCCCAAAGTTTACGACTTTGCTATTGATCGGCAAGGTAAAAAGGTGAGAGAAGGTTCTAACTCACTTAAAGCGAAAAAAGTTTGCTAGCATAATCTTGTAACTTTTTGAACCTCTCAGCCTTGCTCAGTCGCAACCATATCAGAAGATGGTTGTCGTTGGCTGATATAACCTGCCTGCAATTAGTGGAGATTTTCTTCTTACCTTTATTTCAAAAAAGGGCGCTGACGCCATTTTAACCGAGTCTTCATATTCGAGAAACTGCCTGGAAATTCTGAGAGATTTGAGAAGGTTAGCTGCAGCTTATCGAGCAAAACGACGGGAGTGCAGCCTCATCTTGTCACACCATAAGCATCTATTAACTGCGAGTATCGATCGCGCTTCGAAAGCACTTACAAGGGAAGTACACAAAGCGTAGGTCGGATCTGCCAAAACGACTAGTGTCGTTAATATCTCTTGTGGCTCAATAGTAAATCTGCGCAGTATCCCGCCCTGAGCTGCAGGTTCCAAGAAGTTACAAGTTTAAAAAGCTCATTTTTGGGCTTTTTGTACCTTCCAAAAAGCGCGTTAGTCTTCGGAAAATCCGGAAACGGACCGCATAAATGTGTTCAGCGCCTAAAACTACCCCCCCCCTGAGCAAAGTTTGGGTGAAGGCACATTTTCCATACTTTGTCCAGGCTGGGAGCGTTTTGGACTTTTACCGATTTTCGGTTGGGCGTTTATTTCTACCAATTGAGGGCTCTGGAAGCGTTTTAGAAAAATGTTCCAGATTTCACTTAAAATTCTTCCAAGAGTTTTTTTTGGGGCGCTGATCACGAATCTGTAGTTTATTAGTCGATTTCCAAAGTTTTCGGCTAATTTCGTTTGAAGTTTCCCAACCGGGGAAAATTTCGAGGGAAAGACGCCACTTTCGAGGTTCCCGGATTTCTACGACAGATATGTCTCAAAATCATTCTCTGAGGGTTATTTGGAGTGCCAAACACGAATCTGGAGTCCTTTTATCGATTTTTGGCAGATTACGGTAGATTACGGTGGGTATACGGGGGTTATTTGGGATGGAGAATACGAATTTAACGTCCGTTTGTCGATTTTCAAAATACTGAGGTGGGTTTTGACCCCTAAATGACATGTTACCTTCCGTAACCTACAGTAAACCTCAAAATTTCGACAAATGGACTCCGGATTCGTGTCCACCACCCTAGATTACCCCTACATACAACTTTTGAGCTAAATCCGAGAAAATTCTTTGAAACTCCAAAAAAAAATGCCTGAGGGTAACTTTTGCCCTTTTGCGAGGCTTGAAAAATGCTCATAACTTCTTTGAACCTGCGGCTTGGGGCTGGATACTGCGCATATTCACTATTGAGCTAGAAGAGATATTAACCATATTAGTCGTTTTGGCAGATCCGACATACGCTTTTTGTACTTCCCTTGTTAGATAGCGGCGTTGGGCTCAACCCATATTTCCTGGCACAGTAGTTTGCGAGTCTCTCATCTAGATGATGATGTTATCATGTTTTGCTACGAAAACATTTTGGTTCATGTTTCATTTAGGGCAGTTGAATTGGCTACACCTACTGTAGATCGACTTCGTTGGCAATTTAATAGCTTCTGCACCTTGAATTTGTTTGTGAAGCCGCCAATACGTTCATGGGGTAGGTGTAGCCGCGAAATAGATAATAGCTCGCGGACTCAGCAGTCCGCGCGCTTGTCGCGGGCGCTGATCGATCACCACATTTCTCATGGGCGCACACAACGCAGCGCAGGCTGCTGAGATGTCCGCAGCTATCCCTTTCGTGGTTACCCCCAACAAAATGTCTGCTGTAGGTTCTAAGATTCAGCCAGTGGAAGTTCACTGCCAGCAGTCTGGTTCTGGGATCACTCACGCTGGTGGTTAATTAATCGGTCCACCTGCACCCAGGATAGCGTCCGGACTACGTCAACCTGTCTGCAGGCATTCGCTCGGTGTCCGTATCGTTCTTTTTCTATATGTCCAGAGGCGTCTTTTCCAGGGACATAACGTTTTTTAAGATGCTCGGGTGTTCAGCACCTGAGAGGTTCAGCATCGTGGCTTTATCTGCAATTAATCATCTTTCAGAGAGCTTCTGTCTGTCTAAAGTGATATATGCCATCTATCAAGCCAAAGGAGTTAGTAACCTTAGTGCCCTAGATGGGAGCTAGTGAAACCTTAGTTTTGTCCTTGATTCTTAGAGAATCAATTTTCATGCACCCACTGATGATCTACGGTTCTGTGAGATCAGCATTTACTAGCCATTTTTTGTGAACAAATTGGCGATGAACATTTCGTTCTCATGTAGTATATCACATTGCCGTGTCTATCTTTCAGTACTGCGATCCTTCACCTGTGAAATATCAAGAAGGTGTACCAACGCGACAGAAAGGTCGACTTTTCGATCGGACGCTCGGGACCGGTCAGAACGCTGAAATAGGCGAGGAATTACCGTCGGAGGAGGTGTCAAGAGCATCAGGCTTCTGAGTTCTATATATTTATGGATATGTGTGAACTGATTTGAAGTACCTATTACTATGTCACGCATAAAAACTGTCTTGCACACTTCCCATGGCAGCAGTAAGATGTCTCCGTGATGATGAGAAGGGTCCGCTAGGAGTTGTCCAGCCTCAAATCGAATCAGCTTTCGAAATAGCTTAGGAGTTGAACAATTTTGTAGTTTCGGCCTATTTAGGAAATCCGAAGAGTTTTTGGTTTTTCAAGTTCCTCATTTGTTACTTTGCTTTTTTTTGTTTTGTTTTTTGTCGACTTGTTTTTCTTAGATAGCTATATAGGCTATACCGTAATTTGAACCGGGTCTTTTTGAAAATGTTGAGTCTTGTTCTTTTATGCGCTTTTTGCATTTTCACCAGTAGATAATGGTCTTCTTTTCTTTGTATTATATATGTGATAAAAACGAGATAAAATCATTCCTTTCACTCAGTCGTCCTTTTTATATTTTCGGGTGAACCGGCGGATGTTTACACTCTTCATTCACACGTAATTCACCTTTTTGAAACCCAGACGTTTGTGCGATGCAAGTATATGTTGCTGAAATTGGGGAAATGGTTCGTGGCCAAAGGAGGGATGAGGAGGAAATCGACGCATTGCAAGAGCGAATATCCTGGGTAAGTAATGTGGCAGTGCAGTGTTCCATTGATTGATGGTCGATTTAGGCGTGACTGGTCTGGTTTCCTCCCCGAGCTTTCCGAGATTCAAAAAAAAATCTTGGGTCTTGTGTTAACGGTAGTTTCATTTTCAGGGCAGTCGACGGATTGAATTTAACACTCTCGTCTGCGATGCAGGTTCGAGTCCCGCCTGACCCTAAGTGTTGTATTTAAAAAAAACAGAATTGAATTTAAGTTCCAAGAGCGTGCGTGTGGTGTCCGCCGCTCTACGCGCATAGCTCTGGATCGCAAAAGTTTGCGCCACCTCCAGTGTGCTGCCGCGAGCGATATGGAAACAACACGCGCGCAGTTTCTGGACTAGATTCGAAAATTTGGGCCGCAAATGTCGAATAAGTTACAAAAAGCACGGTCTGTGTCAGAACGAAAGATTCGTGAGTCCTTTTCGTGCTTTTGGCGGTCCAGGAAAGAGACAGTCAGAAAGTGGAGGGTAGACGGAGGAAGCATCGTTCGCGCTTGCTTCACCACGATCAATCGTATGACTTTCGTCCTCACAGAAACTAGACTCGTTTTCGGACCGAGGTTTGCTATGGTGCGTTGCAGTGCTGTGCGGACTATTGAGAGGCGCAGAGAAAAAGGAAACAAACAAGAATACAACAGCATTCACGTTCCCAGGCCCACACTGTACTATTTGAAACTTGCTTTGGAAAACGCCATTCAATTGCAGCAAATAGATTTCGAGAGTATGAACTCAGAAGGGTGGTGTCAATTCGGAAGTTCGCTTTTTGAACTTGGCCTTTATATGCTTCAACGTATTCCTCTATCGATAATCCCCACGTTCGACCCTCGATGAACTGCGGCATCAGAATAGTGGTTGATACTTTGACTGTAGCAGGCACGAGGCAGTATGGCTTTATTGGTAGACTAACGTTTCGGCGGTCTCACCCTCTTCGGAGTCTGAAGAAAGGTCGAATCTATGTGTAAAGTTACTCGGCCAAACGTAGTCTTCATCCTACAGAAATTCAAGACAAATTTTTCAAAGCAATTGGCTGGGTTACATAAAGCTGAGTGACATACCTTTTCAAAGTCCTTGGAACATCAGATATTCGGCAGATAAACGACGGGGTACCGAGATATCAGATGGCTGTACCCCAAATCAGAAGGCTAATCTAATGTAGGGCTGTAGTTCCCGCGTTATATTTATACCCTCGTCCTTCCGGTAGACCTTGGGGTCCTTCGCATTGATCCAGAATGCCTCGAGCGCTTTACGCGCACTTGTTTTGGCCTCCCGCCCCTGTGGCTGCCCAACACATTACTAACTCGCGACTTTTCCTTCCCATCCAAGTGCTCTTTGATCCGCACATGCATTGTGGCTTTATGTATCCCAGCCATTTGTTTGGGAAACTTTGTCTTGAATTTCTGTAGGATAAAAACTACGTTTGGCCGAGTATTTTTACACATAGATTCAGCCTTTTTCAGACTCCGAAGAGGGCGATACCGCCGATACCTTAGCCTACCAATAAAGCCATACTACCTCTTGCCTGCTACAGTCAAATTACCAACTACTATACCTCTATCGACAATAGAGTATCGATTAAGACCTCCTGCCGGTTGGAGACTCCGCCTACTTTCTCACTGTTGGCCTATCACGTCAGTATTGTTATGCGCGTCCTGCGCAGATGATAGTCCAGCAACCAGAATATGGGTGAAATTTTTTCCAAATGTCTAAATGAGAGCCGTTAGTTGTTTTGATGTTCATTACCTTTACTTCAGGTCGTTAAAGAGCTTATGGGGCAAAGAACTTGGATGAGAGTATTTCCGTACCTGAGGACGGCAGCTTCCACCATGTATTATTCTTGTACCACTCTTGCAGGTAGAACTGAGCTTTTATTCTTTCGAAGCAACCCTCATATTCACTGTAGTTCCTTTGGCCGCGTTGGTCGCGCAGCTTTGTGGTGGTTGCTCTGAATCAGAATCTCACTTAATTTCACAGTTAGTATTGTACTACACAGGTGTTCAAACACTCGGCGAAGAGTATGTGAAAATATTCGAGACACAGTCGACTGTAAGAGCCGTACCTTCTCTGGGAGCGCGAACCTTGTTTGTATTCGTTCATGCTGTAGCACCAATATTGTCGCAGTTTGCTTTACAGGTGAGTGCTCTACTATAAATCGATTTTTCAGATTTGAACAAAATTATTAGTAAAATTCTCTTTTCTTCGGTGTCCCCGAAAAAATCCTAAATTTTGATGATTTTCTGGCAATCGTTTCGACAGAAATATTTATTTATGTACAACACTTTCCCGATTTTATTATTTATTGAAGTCTCAATGCAAATAAACCTTTCCTAACGGTCTGGTGCTAGCGGGCGCTCAGCCTGTTAATCAGCCGTTGTCAAGAAGGGAGACTTCTAGTGACATGCACCCAGACTGTGAGGCGCGTGACGAGCAGGCATCACGGGAAGCTTTTGGAGTTCCTTCTTTTATTCATTGATGTTCCGGTGATACCTGCTCGAGTACAGTACATTTTTTTAATTTTTTTTGTGAGACTTTTCAATTTATTTGGTGAAGTAGCCTAAAAATTTTCTAGAACAGATGTTTCGGTTACTGTATAAGACTTGATTTGCCGAATTTTCACATACCTGCTTTTCGTGTTTTTTTTTTCGCTAAAACATGGCTTACTCAATATTTAGAGGGCGGAACGCATCCTAGCACATCCGTCCACTCCGTCCTTCTTGGGCGTATCAATCAGGAACAATCAGAAGGCTAGGAAGAGTTTTAAGTCATTGTTGGAGTGGATAAGGTAGGTCTGGCGTCATTTGACTTCATTGGAACAGCAGCTATTCTATTATTTTAGATCCATCGGTATTCCGCAGTTTCATCGATTCCATCTTGCACTTTTCTATATATTTGGGGTTTATTATAATATTTCCCGTCGAATAGCGGGTATCAGATATCTTTCTTTCAGTCCACAGACTGATTTGAAAGTTGGTTTTGTAACCTTATTCTACACAACTGCCGATTAGCAACGTAATTGCAGGCGCTGAAAGTTTACAAGTTTTTGGGTTTCTTAACGCTAGCTCAGACCGTCCTTAGTCTGATATTATGGTTAGTATCAGTCATGGAAGCAGAAAAAAGCCAGGCGAGGAATAAACTGGCATCGAAGGTTCCCGATGGAGCAGGAGCGGACAACTCTGGTCAAGATGATGATGTGAGTAAGCGGACAATCATAGCTGGATACTTTTGCCGCTCATCATTTTGATTCCAGTTCCCTCATTCATGGTTCCGATGCTCCGTCTGTCTCGAAAGCAAATCACCATCAACGACCTCTTGTGGCCATCTGTTTTGTTGGAGATGTATACAGGTAGCGCTGACATTGTAGCCTTCAGCACCTCGTTCAAATGAACCTTTTCCAGGAACACGCGCTTTCTGCCGATGGGGAGGCACGCTGTCCACATTGTAGGGCACTTTTCGAACCTTCACAAGTTGTACCTCTTTTGAATTTGTAATACACCCTGGATTGTGAATATGCTAACGATTTTCGTTCACTCGAGCTCATCTTGTCATTCCCATGTTGTGATGTTATCACTCAGCTTTCAGATGTATCTGTGATTCCTATAAGGTTCACAAACAAGTTTTGAGGGATTTTCAAAGAGCAAAGAGCTGTTGCAGCTAGTTAGCTGACTTGCGCAGCATGTCAACTAAAGTAGCATGAGAAGCTTCATCAAAATGCCAAAACTTATATTTGTCATCCCACTGAAGTGGATACAACATATTTTATTTCTTCTGTAGCCATGCCAACCTTTGTGTCAAAAACACAATCCGCGGAATGGAGGGAGACTTGCCTCACAAGGAACGTGTTTTTAGTGGTGAACGCATCTGCGAAAACGACTAGTATTGTTAGTATCTCTTGGGCCCCTATAGTGAAATCGCGCAGTATCCCACCCCGAACTGCAGATTCCAAGACGTTATAAGCGTTTTTCAAGCTTTGCGAAAAGGCAAGGGTCACTTTTTCAGGCACTTTTTGGATGTTTTGGAAAATTTTCTCGGATTTTGCTGAAAACTTGTATGTAGGGTTTAGTTAGGGTGCTGAAAACGAATTTGGGGTTCAGTTCCCAAAATTCTTGGGTTTACTGTAGGTTACGGTAGGCGCAATGCCTTTTAGATGGGCAAACCTTCCTTAGCATTTCGAAAATTGACAAATAGTCATTGATTTTGCATTCAGCACCCCGAATAAACCCCGCATAGGAATTTGTAGTCAACTCTGGGACTTTGATCGAACTACTGTATACCCATCGTAATCTTCCGTGAGCTATTGAAAATCGATAAACGGACATCAGGATCGTGTTAAGCACTCCAAATACCCTCTAGAGAAACAGTTTGAGCCATTTCTGTCGCAGCGTTCCGGAAATCGTCGAAAGTCGCGGATTGCCCTCAAATCTTCTCACGATTGGAGGCTTCGAACTAATTTAGTCAAATACTTTCGAAAATCGGCCGATAAACCTTAATCTTGAGATAGACACACGAAATAACTCCTGAGAAACACTCAAGCCAAATCTGAAAAAAATTTAGACGCTCTGAGAACTCCCAATTTGTCAGAGCTATTCATACTCCTTAACGCCAGCACGGCACGCGCGTGACGCCCACTCCGCTATGGCGGCAACTGCCGTAACGACTTTTTTCTCTTTTTCGTTATTAATCCGTCATCGATTTCATTCCGTTTCATGATTATGAATTCCATTACTATCCTCTGCAATCGTGATGAGACAGAGTTTGCTTGCTTTGAAAAGTTGAGGCCCTCTTTTTTCCACTCCGCTATGGCGTCACCACTGGAGTATTCATAGTACCCGCAAGCGCGGCACGCGCTTAGGAAGTATTCATACCCTAAGGCGGCGTTCAAAGTTCATTCGCGGCGCGACGCGACGTCATGATTAGCCTGCTTATCGATCAAACATCGCGTCGTCGCTAGGTGTTTACGGTGAAGTAGCGCCACACATAGAATTTGACGCGGAAATGATGATCTCTCAGCGTCGATACGCGATAGTCGTCGCGCGAAGGCAAGCTCGTTGCTGGTTTTCTTCAGGGCTTTTTCCATTAACACATCCAAATCTCACAATGAAAACAATAAAATGAGCATAATTAGGACCACTTGCACTCGAACGATACGAGAGAACCGTCGCTAACTTGGGTAAAAAATTGCTGTTGCTTGTTTACGCCGAAATTGCGTACGTGCGTGCTTACGAAAGCTCTGAACGCCGCCTAACGCTACGCTCTCGCGTCACGCGCGTGCCGCGCTGGCGTTGAGGAGTCTGAATAGGCCCTTAGAAGAAACTGTCAACAAAACAATTCTCAAAAGTCCAAAACGCCATCACCTGGGACTAAGTTCGAAGAATATCCTTCCAGCCAAACTTTTGCCCAGGGAGGCTACTTTGGGTGCTAATACGGTTATGAGGCTTAAGAAGATTTAAGAAAAAATTACTGCTCGTGTTGGAAATTACTGCTTTTTCGAGTTCTGCAGCGGAATACTGCGCAGTTCTGCTATGGAGGCCAAAGAGACTAACAATACAGGTCGTTTTTGCAGATGTACCACCATAAACACCTTCCTTGTCAGCTGGAAGAAAGAGCAGCTAATCGATAGCAATTGTTATGGGTGCATATTCCATCAGTGAAAATGCTTTGAAAAATTTTTTTGAATATAATATTGCCTGTAAAATTTGAAGAAACCAAAAGTTTAAAAATGCTAATCTACATAGTTGCTCCAGCCTGTAGAAATCATTGCTCAAAAACGTAAACAACAAAAATTTGTCGAATTCAGCATACAATTAGAGCTTAAGCGTCAAAAATATGAAAAGGTGATTTTCTTGGACGTCAACGCCGGGGAGTATGTTGCCAAAAATTGTCAAGGAAATGGAGAGGTTTCAGGAGGACGTTACAACCTTCCCGCTGAATAGACTTGACATTTCTCTTTTAAACTCATTGACTCATTGGCCAGGGAATTTCTCATGACCTGACCCAGTAGCCCTTCGCTTCTCACGAAGAAGCCAGGAATTCGGAGGATTTACGAGTTGACCCGAAAGCGGAGTTTCCAACGCGGTGCGAGTATGCTGCCCAAAAGATAAGTCGTCTCTAACACTGGACAACCGTTTGATTGAAAACATCGTACCAGGTTCCCTGAAATGAGCTTCATAGCTGTTGAAAAAGCAAACCTCGAAACTTTTTTGTAGACCTGTTATGTGAGTTCAGGTATTTATCTTGTTTGTACATGAGCTCTTATGTATACATTTCTCACCTTCGCTCGAACTCCTCTTGATCAACATTGCATAGTGCTGATTGGGAGGATTTTATGTCTTTCGGATGCAGCAAGGATAGTAGCACAAGGTTAAACCGCTACTAGTAATCGGACGGTTGTGATAGTATCGAAAAATCAGGATCTTTCACCTGACCGCCCACAAGAGTGCGAGCGTTTCAAGAATGCAGGATGATGAAAGAAGTAGCAAAACTTGCAACAACTAGCTGAACAGAGAGACACTAAATATCGTTAACCGTGCTCAACTTTTCCGCTCAATGTTCTGGCTTTCTCTATTGGCTGACAATGAAGTATTATTGCGTCCTGTTGGTGTTACGTGACTTATACAACAGCTGAGATACTGATATTTTCATAATTCCTTATGTTCATTGCATTTCAATATGGAGTTTATGCGATTTTCAAAGGAGGCATGATAATTATGCTATGATTGAAAGTAGAGAATTTCTACTAAGTAATCGTAAAGGCGATCGTCGTGTGGTTTGTAAATTTGAATCATATGTTGAACTGTATAATTTTCATACAGTCGTCGCTGATTTGTTCGTCATTTCGGTGTATTTCGTCTGAGACATTACAGGCAGTGGTCGCGATCAGATATGCTTGCCTTCTCTTCCTTTCCAAACCCTTTTCTGGGTTTAGAGTAGTAGGACCTATAAGAAAAAATCGCGAGATAAACGCTGTTTCGGACGAATTTTGAAGCCTCAACTTTCTTGTCTTTTGATGGTGGACGAGCCCACTCCACATCATCAGCATTGATGATCTCTAATATCAAGAATATCAGCCGGCTTTAAATTGAATTTCAATCTTCGGACTGACCTGCTCGAAAATTTATGTCCCCATCTAGTCGAAACATTGACTGAAGTGCTTACTTTCATTGTTCAACTGTTTTTATGAGGTAAATTTGCATTTGTTTCTTCCCCTGAATGTCTATGATTTTTGACTGCTCGGCATGAGACTGCGATCTTTCTGAGCGGCGCTGTGCACGTGTGCACGAACTGGCATCCTTGGGTCCTAGAAACTCTCGTTCTAGCCCGCGTTACCTTCATAGTTTTTCAGCTGTTTTCAATCTAAGCTGATTTTTGTAGTTTTTTTTTCGATAACGTTTTTCATGATGACCACTGCCTCAACACACAAAACCCAGACTGCGGAAAAAAACGGATTCTGAGCCCGTTAGGCATAGATTCATGGAGCTAAGTGCGGAAACACACCAAGCCAAAGAAAACAGTTCTGCGTCGACTATGCCAACAGTCAATAGGCAACTAAAAGTATCAGCGCGATCCGTACCGACTGTGTGAAGGCGGAGTCGAACGTGAACCCAACATTAAAGGCAGCGTCCACGCAAAATCATGGATGACAAGTTTTCTGTTGAATATGAGAAGTCCGGGATCCTTGAGACGATTGTGCCAGAAAGAGCAGCCAAAAATGATTGGAAGAGTACCAACAGTGGATCGTTTTGGCTCCGTTAAATTTCAAGATGGAAGGATTGAATGGTCGGAGAAGTGAACTGACTTTGGCAAAATCGGTTGGCTTCCGCCTGACGCGATTAGTAGCACATTCGCCGAGGTATGCCGTTTTAGTACTCAGCTGTGTCCTGTTGTCACGGTCCTCAGCCACAATTTGAACATAATCCATCCAGTTTTCGCTAATCCACTGCGTGTGAAGCATTGGGTTGATGCATAATTATGGAGCGTTTTTATTACAGCGTTTTTCTTTACTAAAAATTGGGGTTTTGTCCTTCATTAATATTCCTCAATATATTCATTTACAAAAAAAAACGCGTCTCGAAAATCACACTCATATTCGCCATATTATGCTCTACCACTACGAGAAAGGATGGACCGCAGCCCAGTCAGTTCGCGTTCTCAACAAACTTTTCGGCGGAGGAGCAATTACTGATAGTGGGGAAAGGGACTTTAGGATAAAATCAGAGATCACTGGTGTAATTAAAAACTCGTTAGCGCTGTTTGCACCCCGGCTCGCTCGCCAGAAGGCCCCTCCCACCTCGAGAGAGAGAGAGAGCAGACCGCTAAGATCGCGCGGCGAGTTATGCAGGTTCAATTGCTGCCTCTCGGATTATGATTGGACTACAGACGGTAACCGATCCACTGCCAGTATATTGATTAGGAGGATTGACAGCGCATGTTTATTAGATATTACATGAGCATGCAGTATTACTTTTCCTAAATAATTGAACAGAAAATAATTATGTAAGATCCACTGAATTATTACACGCGGAAAAATATTAATTTACATAAGTATTTCTCAGGCACCGGTTCGATTCGAGCGCCGTCAGAACGAGGTTGGACCGCTGAACCGCTGCGGCTCGAAACGAAAAAAGAGGCGGGGTCAACCCGAAACGTGGCTCGTTCGTTTCGGGAATAACATCGGTCCACCCCTCAAAGTCGGGATTGCAGTCTCGATGATTTCGTAACTACTCCGTGGATCGTGTCTCGGTCCACCTGTCATAGCCGGAACTGCAGTTTCGATGATGACGTCACTACTTCGTGGATCACGCATCGGTCCACCTTTCACAGCAGGGATTCTAATAACATGATGACGTCATCATCTTGTTACCATCGATTCTACGCACTTACCCTTCATACCTGATATCGCAATGACGTCATCCTTAATTTTCGGAGCATGCGGTTATATGGCTTTGCCACCATGCTCGAAAAATCAAGGATGACGTCGTCGCGGTGACCGCAATGCAGGGTGTAGAGCGTAGAATCGATGCTAACAAGGTGCTGACGTCATCATCCAGGTTTTGACAGTTAAAATCCCACGCCTCAACAAATACTTGAATTTATTAATTCTCAACAATCAGTTTTCTAGTGATTGGTTTACACTAATTTATAGTTCAGAGATTTTGTTCATTCTTGCCCTGTTTTTGTTGTCATACTGTCGTTTTCGAAGCTAAATTCCGCTCTGCAACTGCGGATTACCGCTCTTGCATCATGCAACATGATATTCGTGCTGGAAGAAAAGTGAAACGTATTCACGTACTATCAAAAAGGGGTCTTCCAAGCGAAAGAGGTTTGGTTGGCGTCAGAAACGTTCCAACAAGAAGGGAACAATATTCAAGTAAGATGATGAGAGTCTACAAAAAGTGAACAATATTTTCTGAGACTGATTTTCTTGGTCGATACTTCTTAACAGCGAAAACAAACCGTTGCGGTATTCTACACGGAAGCACTTTGTGGTTCCAAAAATGGTCCTGACTACGCGAGAACCGTTAAAACGTATGTGCATGTAAACCTAATACTTACCATCAGAATAGAAGATGGTGTCGTAAAGACCCTAGGCCGACGGTTGGGTCTGGCTGTAAGGAAAAGCGATACTATAGGATAGAATAACAGCATTGAGCAAGGGTATTCCCGTAAAATCTCGTGAAACGAATAGAATCCCTTTTTCCGAAAGACACTAAACTCGTCCTCGTAAAATACCACAACGGTTTGTTTTCGCTGTTAAGAAGTATCGGCCAAGAAAATCAGTCTCAGAAAATATTGTTCACTTTTTATAGACTCTCATCATCTTACTTGAATATTGTTCCCTTTTTGTTGGAACGTTTCTGACGCCAACCAAACCTCTTTCGCTTGGAAGACCCCTTTTTGATAGAATTGTTCACTTTTTCTTGATATTACGAAGTAATATCTCTGGAAAATCTTCAATATTTTTCCAATAGGATGGATTGATATGATAATCAGTAAGTAATCGACTTGTTCCGCACGCTACAAGTGACGCGCGACTCACTTTACGACTTTTTTGACGATGACGTCATAGGATGCTCTCTGTCACTCACTCACTCACTCATCCCGTTAGCTGGCGTCTGGCGGAGCGGGATGCCATCTCAACCAATACACTGCTGTAGGTGCCATAGGAGCTCGTGCGGCCTGAACGATACGCTTCCATTCAGTACGGTTCGCAGCAATAAGTTTAGCGTTAGGAACGCACTGCACCGTTGGGTTTTAAATCTTCTTCTATATCGCTTGAGCCACGTCTTCTTCGGGGCCGTTCTCTGGATCTTCCACGACGGCGGACGCTTCCGCCACAGCATACTGTACGGGAGCCGGCCAGCATCCATTCGACATACATGTCCAAACCACCGTAATCTTCTTGTCTTCAGTTGCTCTTCAACCAGCGGTTGATCCATACAGCTTCTTCTTATGTTATCGTTGCAAATACGGTCACGAATCGTGATCCCAAGAATATGTCGCAGGCACCGCAATTGGAAGACTTCCAGCTTGACAAGGTCTGGCTTCAGTAGAGTCCATGTTTCCGAACCATACAGTAGAATCGGAATTATTAGCGCTCGAAACAATCGCATTTTTAGTCTCCAGTGAAACATTGTTTTTCTTCCACAGACACCAACCAAGCGATGCAAACGCACTGGATGCCTGCCCGATCCTGCTGCATACCTCTGCTGTGGCCGCAACTTTCCCGTTCTTGCACGACTGATCCAAGGTATTTGAACTCCTTGACCTGCTGAAGTTCCGCCCCCTTCGAAGTGCACAGTTGCAGGCGAGCCATCCGATGTCATCACTTTTGTCTTCTCCTGATTTATTCTTAGGCCGTAGAGCTTTGCAACAAGCGCCACTCTATTTATCAGGTACGTTGCATCCTCATCGGTATCCTGCAAACACTGCACTGTCATCCGCAAACATCAGATCCGAGACGTATCCATTAGTGCTATACTGAACACCTCTTCTGTTCTCAAAGACCTCCTCATAATAGCGTCGACGACAGTATTGAAGAGCAACGGCGATATAACATCACCTTGGCGAACTCCAGCTTTAACCTTAAACTCTTCCGACAGCTTATCTCCAACGCGAACCGAGCTGGAAAAGAACCTTCATACGTTTTCTGGAGCAGGTTAACTATCTTTGTCTGGTACATGTTCGCTATCAAGTGCTCTCCACAGCGCAGGCCAATGAACACAGTCGAATGCAGACTTGGGAAATCAATGAAAGTGATGACAATTCGCTTTCCAGTGCGGATCCTCTCTTCCATAAGTTGTCGAAGAGTGAAAACTTGATCACTGCAGCTTCTCCCTGTCCGAAACCCTGCTTGTTCCTCACGACCGGTCTGTTCTCGATGACGTTGAAGCCTGTTCTGGATAATCTTCATGAAGACTTTGCCTACGATTGACAGCAGACTGATCCCTCGGTAATTTTTGCAGTCCCTGGCGTCGCCCTTCTTGTGGATGGGTACAATTATTGCACGTTTCCAAGTAGCGGGTATGTTCTCCTGACGCTGCCAGATGAGAGTTATTAGACGATGAAGCTGAAGTAGCAACACGTTTCCACCCGCTTTGATGGCCTCAGCAGCAACATTGTCAACGCCTGATGCCCTGCCGTTCTTCAGCGATTTGATAGCTGTCTTCAGTTCCTCCACAGTGGGCTCTGAGCCGAGATCAGAATCTTCTGGCGCATCGATTGATGGTGGGTTGGGAAGCGGTCCCTGTGGCGCTTCATGACTGTAGAGTTTACCGAAGAACTGTTGCCAGCGACGAAGACGCTCTTCCACAGAGCGCACAAACGATCCATCTGCATTCCTAATGCTATCGCTAACGCGTTTCGTCTTCTTTCAAGCCGCTTGAGTGTCGGATAGAGGGTGCGATAGTCATGCCTGTTAGCGGACTCCTCCAAATCAGCAGCCACCTTATTCCAGTACGACTCCCTTTCCGCTTTCAGCCTGCAACGAAGTTCTCTGCTGAGTTGCCGGTATCGATCAAAATTAGTCAGTTTTGCTCGCTTCCTCTCTTCGATGAGTAGCAAGGATTCGTCTGTTATCCACGGCTGGATCCGCCTGCGAGTAACAGGGCAAAGTGGTTTTGCACATTCCAAGATGGCTTCTGCTACTTGCCGCTCCTGCTCGTCCACCGATGCATTGTCCGACAATGATGCGAAGCGGTTTGACAGTGCCACTTGGAACAACTCCTTCGTCTCGGGTACCATGAGGTGTGTCCAGTCGAGTTTATGTTTAGGAGGTTCCATTCGCGTAGTCCGTTGTAGGCGGAGCTGCACAACTGCACGAAGAAGGTAGTGATCTGTACCACAATCTGGACCTCTCATAGCACGGACGTCTTTCAGCGATGACCTAAAACGTGAACTCATCAGAACATAGTCCAACGTAGCTACGTCTCGTCCAGAGGGATTTCTCCAAGTCAGTTGGTGCTTCCTGCGGTGCTGGAAGTGACTGTTCCCGACAATGAGTCCATTAAACGCTGCAAATGAGAGCAGACGCAGACCATTTTCATTCATCTCGCCAACGCCGAATCTGCCCAATACTCCTTCCCAGCCAATTCTGTCATTTCCGATGCGTGCATTGAAGTCACCTGCGACAAGGATTAGGCCAGTCTTTGGGATCGCGTTCAGCACGTCTTGCAGTTGAGCGTAGAACGCGTCCTTATCGGAATCAGAGCTAGGCTCCGTCGGAGCGTAGATAGCCACGACATGCGTCTTAATAGTTCCTTTTAACGTCAGAACGGCAATCCTGCTCGAAATCGGCTCGAACGAGATGACGCTTCTAGACGCTTGCCAGTTCAACATAAATCCAACACCTTCGTGATGTCCTTCGCCACCGGAGTAGTACAATACCATCTTTTCTTCAGAATCGGGCACCTGGACAATCATTGTTCCACAACCGCTGATCCTCAATTCAGACAGTGCTGCTACCGATATCTTCGACCTCGACAGTTCCCTTGCGATGACTTCTTTCTGTCCAACGTAATGTGCTGATCGTACATTCCAAACGGCAAACCGCACCTCCTTCTTTGGCGTCACCAATCTTCCACCATTCTGGCCAGTCGCATACTTGTCACCAACACCCTGGGTCCCCAGTGCTGGCGCATCGGCTGCCCCGGATGCGGTAGCAGTATCGCGATATCCTATGAGACTCTCCATGGTTACCACCTTAGGTTTTCCAGCCCGTCGGTAGCATGGGGGGCCAACCCTCCTCCTTTCTCATCCGGGCTTGGGACCGGCAATGGCGGAGATTACTCTCTGTACTTTACATGGCGGAGTTACTCTCTGCTCTCTGTACTTTACATGACATCCTGATGACATCATCAGATGCCCTCTCTACTTTACACGACATCCTGGTGACGTCATCAGAGGCCCTGTGTACTTTACACGACATCCTTATGACGTCATCAGATGCCGTGTATACTTTACAAGACATCCTTACGACGTCATCAGATGCCCTATGTACTTGGCACGACGTCCTGATGATGTCATCAGATGCCTCATGTACTTGGCACGTCGTCCTGATGACGTCATCAGATGCCCTATGCACTTGGCAAACCTGGGCACGACGTCCTGATAACGTTGTCGGAAGCCCCATGTAATTGGCACGACGTCCTGATGACGTCATCACATGCCCCATGCACTTTGATGACGTCATCAGAAAGTAACAAACTTGTTAGTCACTTCCCCTGTCCCTTGCCTACAAAAAAGTACAGCCTACAACGTGTTTTAGCGATTTGATCTACCAGCTGATAATATCACTTGATATGATAAGCAGTAATAAGTGAAGCAGTTAATGGTAAACAGTAAGTAACAAACTTGTTAGTCACTTTCCTTGTCCCTTCTCTACGAAAAGTACAGCCTACAACGTGTTTTAGCGATTTGATCTACCAACTGATAATATCACTTGATATGATAAGCAGTAATAAGTGAAGTAGTTCATGTTAAACAGTAAGTAATAAACTTGTTAGTCACTTTCCTTGTCCCTTCCCATCGAAAAGTACAGCCTACAACGTGTTTTAGCGATTTGATCTACCAACTGATAATATCACTTGATATGATAAGCAGTAATAAGTGAAGTAGTTAATGTTAAACAGTAAGTAATAAACTTGTTAGTCACTTTCCTTGTCCCTTCCCCATCGAAAAGTACAGCCTACAACGTGTTTTAGCGATTCGATCTACCAACTGATAATATCACTTGACATGATAAGCAGTAATAAGTGAAGAAGTTAATGTTAAACAGTGACTAATAAACTTGTTAGTCACTTTCCTTGTCCCTTCCATCGAAAAGTACAGCCTACAACGTGTTTTAGCGATTTGACTTACCAATTGATATTATCACTTGATATGATAAGCAGTAATAAGTGAAGTAGTTAATGTTAAACAGTAAGTAATAAACTTGTTGGTCACTTTCCTTGTCCTTCCCCATCCCGAAAAGTACAGCCTACAACGTGTTTTAGCGATTCGATCCTACCAACTGATAATATCACTTTGATATGATAAGCAGTAATAAGTGAAGTAGTTAATGTTAAACAGTAAGTAATAAACTTGTTAGTCACTTTCCTTGTCCCTTCCCATCGAAAAGTACAGCCTACAACGTGTTTTAGCGATTCGATCTACCAACTGATAATATCACTTGATATGATAAGCAGTAATAAGTGAAGTAGTTAATATTAAACAGTAACCAATAAACTTGTTAGTCACTTTCCTTGTCCCTTCCCATCGAAAAGCACAGCCTACAACGTGTTTTAGCGATTTGATCTACCAACTGATAATATCACTTGATATGATAAGCAGTAATAAGTGAAGTAGTTAATGTTAAACAGTAAGTAATAAACTTGTTAGTCACTTTCCTTGTCCCTTCCCATCGAAAAGTACAGCCTACAACGTGTTTTAGCGATTTGATCTACCAACTGATAATATCACTTGATATGATAAGCAGTAATAAGTGAAGTAGTTAATGTTAAACAGTAAGTACTCATTGTCTACCTACTCACCAGCCTGCTTATCTATCCACATACCAACTCGGACAAAGAGAAAACCTGACCGCGGGCAACTATTTGAAATGAACCTGACCGCGACAATGCGGCGGTTGAAGCGCGTTCCGACCGCGCTCATGTTTTACCGGCGGTCGAACCGCGCTTGGACGCGGTCAAACCGCGATAAGAAACGACGGTCGGGCCGCGCGCATCGCAAAATCAGCGGCCGCGAGAGGCAGGGCGGCGCGGCTTTTAGTCCGTTGTCTGTAACTCAAGAAGTTTCAGAACACGTTCACATATGATGTCGCTTCTGCTCAAGTTGTCACGCACGCTGCATAACATATGCATAACATCGCTGCATAACATAACATAACATATAACATAACCATTTATTCGTTTATTCGAATATTCGACTCCTGACTCTGCTCCTCCCCTTCCCCTCAAGTTGAAATCCAACACGGTTGCGTCATTTTGACATTTCATGGGTGTTTTCACGATGAAGTTGAAGTTGTGAGACACCACTGATTTGTTGAAGATTATCACACCATGCCATTATCACGACTAAATCCTTTCTCTTGATCTCTCTTTTTCTTCTCAGCATGACTGTTTACATATGGTGGTCGACGCGAAGTGGTCCGTCATATAGGTATTTTCTGCCGATCACGTAGACTGCACGCCACATGCAGAGACACGCAGAGACCCGGACTTCTCGGGAATAACCGCGTGACGTTCAGCACTGACGGTGGGGTCTTCTCGACCGACCGCGGTAGCTAGCGGGCTTACCGTGGTTAAATTCGGACCCACCGCGAGGCATTCCGGACTGACAGCGGTGCTTTCTGGACCGACCGCGGAAGCTCGCGGGCTGACCGTGGTTAAATTCGGACCAACCGCGGGACATTCCGGACTGACAGCGGTGCTTTCTAGACTGACCGCGGGACCTCGCTGACTGACGGCGGGACCTCGCGGACTGACGGCGGGACCTCGCGGACTGACCACAGGAGCTTGCGGACTGACCGCGGGAGCTTGCGGACTGACCGCGGGACCTCGCGGACTGACCGCGGGAGCTTGCGGACTGACCGCGGGAGCTCGCGGACTGACCGCGGCAGCTCGCGGACTGACCGCGGGAGCTTGCGGACTGACCGCGGGAGCTCGCGTACTGACCGCGAGCGGAAACCGGTTCGACCAACGTCCATCCCGGTGGCGGTCCGCTATTTGCGCGCGGTCAGGTTTTCACTTTGTCCGAGAACTTACCTGCCTGTGCAACTGATCGCCTGCGACCATTGGAAGTGACCACTACTAAGGGTGCGTAACGCACGAGGAAGCAGGAAGCACGAAGCAGTAACAGCGCACAACAAGAATTTTTGATAAGGACTCGCCTATCTAACTTTGTTAGTTTTGAACCGATTTGGCTCAAATTTTGTCAGCATGTGCCTCCTGGACCCTCTCACCTATATTCCGATTGAAATCTCTGGAGAATTTGTTTAACAGGTTTTATTAACTACTTTACAGAATTCTAAGTGATCACAAGTCCCGGGCAAAACCAAACCTCTCCAGCCGCTTCGCGGCTGGAGCGATTCTTCAAGGCCTGGCGGCAAGGTAGGGGGCGGCCCCACGAAATTTTTATGGTGTTCTAAAAAAATTGGATTCGGCTCAAAGCTTGTATACAGGGGTAGTCTAGGGTGCTGAACACGAATCTGGAGTCCGCTTGTTAAAATTCTTAAGCTTATTGTAGGTTACGGTAGGAACCATACCATTTAGGCTGCCAAACCTATCTTACTGTTTTGAAAATCGACAAAATAGACACTAAATTCGCATACACCACCCCGAATAACTCTCGCATACAAATTTTGAGTCAAATCTGAGACTTTGACCGAACTACCGTACACCCATACATGATCTACCATAATCTGCCAAAAATCAACACTAGTTTTCCGATGGTCAACATCCTCCATTTTTTTTGGTAAAAGCGGCAAATTCGTTTAAGTTTCTAGATCTAAGTTTCTCTACATATTCCATGCAACCAAACGAATCTTCAAAGAACCACCATGCAAGGACGAGCGTAGTATCTTATACTAGCGAAGTTTTCGCTCACAGAAACTTTTGCGTGAGCCAACTACCTGAGACGGATTAGTTTGTTAGAACGGTGGTAACTGACTTCCGTCTACCCGAGAGTTGCTGTACGTATGGACTCTCCTGAGCAGAGCAGGATGCCGTACATTTACAGCAGGCCGTGGGGGTATCAAAATGTGGGATCATAAAGCAAAACATAAGAAGCCAGCGGTAAATCGTCGGTTGCAACCGGCACAAAATTCACAACCCCTTCTGTCCTTCCTTCCCTTACGTCGCTACGCACTGCCCTTTCTTCCAATTTGCTTAAGAGTTCACAAGCGATTATTCTCGCTTTACCGTCTCCTATCATGATAAGGAAAAAACGCATTCTCATATTATATGATGTTTCCCTAGTTGACCAACATCATGCCCTTGTTCTCAATGAATGAAATTAGTAGGTGGTTGTTTATGTTTTTGTGGTGCAGATTTTGATAAGCTCAGATTTGCAACATATATAAAACTGGTTTTTTGGAAGTTAGGGAATCGAAATGACTGAGCGGATGCAATGGAGTAGCGAACAGAGAGAAGGTGCGGAAGTGGAGCTGCTGCTTGTTTCCTAAAACTGGCAAGAAAATGTCTCAGGAGTTCTGCGACAATCTCAAAACGCGGCGCACGCTTCTCAAGATTCATGTTTTCCGATAGGGTTTCTTCTCCACAAAAGGTCAAGATTTAGCATTCAAAATAATAAAACCTTTTTCAAATTCTACACACTTGGTGACGTGCTGCACACTCCCGTTGGGGTCCTGCACACATTCAATGACGTCCAACACACTCCCACTGGGATCCTGCACATTTTCTATGACGTCCTGCACAGTTCCGCTGGGGTCCTGCACATTTTCTATGACGCCCTGCACACTCCCGCTGGGATCCTGCACAATTTCTATAACGTCCTGCTCACTTCCACTGGGGTCCTGCACACTTTCTATGGCGTCTTACACACCCTCACTGGGGTCCTGCACACCTTTTATGACGCCCCGAATTTTTTGCATCGCTAGACGACTCGCAGAGGTTATCATGACCCACGGCCAAAAGTGAGCCCCACGAACAAAATCGGTTGCCCCGATGCACGTAAGAGGGGACTCGGGCTGATTTTTTGGTAATCGATGAATGTCGCACCCACCTAAATGTTAGTACCATTTCATACAAGTTTTGATCGGCCATTCCTAAGATAAGCGGGACACGTGCACACACATACACACACATAGGGACATACTGTGCTTATCTGGGCCAAATTACGGTCCGCAATTGCGTCTCGACACGCTTTGTGGCCGCACGCGTTGGAGTCAGTCGAGTTTCCAGCGCCGAAGCCGACTCGATATGGCTTTTTTATACAGTTTTCTCCAATTTTGTTTACTTTCCAGTTCCCAAAAACCCACCTAGAGTCAATAGATCGGCGGCTGCGGCGCTGGAAACTCTTCCGACTCGAATGCGCGCGGCCGCAAAGCGTGTCAAGACGCAATTCCGGACCGGAATTCGGCCCAGAGAAGCACAGTAACTGCTTTAAGTATAAGGATTACCAGTCGGCATGGATCCTAGTCATACAATACCGCGCAATTTTTTTGCAAAAAAACGTTTTGCGGCATTTTTTGCGCTCATAAAGCGCCGCATCGCCATAACTAGCTTCAAAGTAGTCCGATTTCAAATTGGAAGTCATTTCTGAATCGCTGTCGTTGAGTGCTACACGATAGTGTTACAAAATGGTAGATTCAACTCCAGAAGTTCATAGAAAATTACATAATTGCACTACAAAATATATCACTATAAACTGACCACACGGTGATGATTGCAGACATCTGTCATGTTTTAACCTGTGGTCAACGTGAATTTTAGAAAGAAGAACGCATTTTTCAACAAAATACCAGAGTCCAAAAGACTTTATACACATATCGCTGCATTTGTCTGACTGAGAGGAACACGAAAACTCCCTGAAAATCTAATTTTGTCAAATCTCAAGTGAGTTATGGCGATGCGGCGCTTTGTGAGCACAAAAAACGCTGCAAAACGCTGTTCTTGCGAAAAAACGTGCGCGGTACTGTACTTTGCCTTCACTACTGAAGGCTGGCGCAAACTCGGCGCCATATGCTACCACATACTGTGCTACTAGCCAAATTCCGGTCCGCAATTGCGTCTCGACACGCTTTGCGGCCGCACGCTCTCGAGTCGGTCGAGTTTCCAGCGCCAAACATGACTCGATGTGGGTTTTTTATACAGTTTTCTCCAATTTTGTTTACTTTCCAGTTCCCAAAAACCCACCTAGAGTCAATAGATCGGCGGCTGCGGCGCTGGAAACTCTTCCGACTCGAATGCGCGCGGCCGCAAAGCGTGTCAAGACGCAATTGCGGACCGGAATTCGGCCCAGAGAAGCACAGTAACTGCTTTAAGTATAAGGATTAACAGTCGGCATGGATCCTAGTGATACGATACCGCGCGATTTTTTTGCAAAAAAAAACGTTTTGCGGCATTTTTTCGCGCTCATAAAGCGACACATCGCCATAATTAGCTTCAAAGTAGTCCGATTTCAAATTGGAAGTCATTTCTGAATCGCTGTCGTTGAGTGCTACACGATAGTGTTACAAAATGGTAGATTCAACTCCAGAAGTTCATAGAAAATTACATAATTGCACTACAAAATATATCACTATAAACTGACCACACGGTGATGATTGCAGACATCTGTCATGTTTTAACCTGTGGTCAACGTGAATTTTAGAAAGAAGAACGCATTTTGCAACAAAATACCAGAGTCCAAAGACTTTATACACATATCGCTGCATTTATCTGACCGAGAGGAACACGAAAACTCCCTGGAAAATCTAATTTCGTCAAATTTCAAGTGATTTATGGCGATGCGGCGCTTTGTGAGCACAAAAAACGCCGCAAAACGCCGTTTTGCGAAAAAAACGTGCGCGGTACTGTACGTTGCGTTCACTACTGAAGGTTGGCGCAAACTAGGCGCCACATGCTACCACATACTGTGCTTCTAGCCAAATTCCGGTCCGCAATTGCGTCTCGACACGCTTTGCGGCCGCACGCTCTCGAGTCGGTCGAGTTTCCAGCGCCAAACATGACTCGATGTGGGTTTTTTATACGGTTTTCTCTAATTTTGCTTAATTTCCAGTTTCCAAAACTCACCTAGAGTCAACAGATCGGCGGGTGCTGCGCTGGAAACCCTTCCGACTCGAAAGCGCGCGGCTGCAAAGCGTGTCGAGACGCAACTGCGGACCGGAGTTAGGCCCAGAGAAGCACAGTAGGTGCACCAATTGCCCCAACCTTCAATAGGGAATGCAAAGTATCACCAGTGTACAGTTCACCTCCGCACTGCCGTTCAGTCCGCAAAGTATACGCCAACAAACCTCTTAATGACTGACTCCTAACAATGAAATGTCAATTAAGTACAAGAAATGACGTCCCGCAATGCTATATTCTCAAGGGTCCTTTGGATTTGAGACGGGGTACGCTGTGGAAAGTTTCAAGTTCGCCGGATAGAGGACCACTTTGATTATTCTTCTTGACAACAGTATTGGGAAAAATCAGCAAGAAACTGGTGAGAAAAATATGAAAAGTCCCAATTTTGAGAGTGATAGAGCTTACAGCTATTTCAAAACACGGTCTCTCTCTTCCACCCCATGCGTACCATTTGAAGCGCAAGTAGAACTCACGAAAACTTGCCATTTGGTCGTGGAGTTACACTTTAGAAAGGTGAAATGTCAGAATTAACAGGACGTTTTGATTTGTTTTCACGCTTTTGCAGCAATCCTCTTCAAATTTTTGCTACATTGAGGATCAGATCTAGATCTTCCTTCAGAAAAAAACTCAGGATTTTTTTATCGCGGTCCTCCGTTAAATGCACAGTACACCCTCCGATAATAATTTTGCGATTTTCTTGTAAATGTATAGAAGAACCCTCCTGTATGACACTTGCCAAATGCAAGATCTCAATTTCTCCAAACAAATGAGATATAAGGGACCACCACAGGCCCGACCTCCTTCGCTCAGTTGACCACCACGGGCCACATCCCTTGCCCGTGATGGTGAGCGAAGGAGGTCGGTCTTGTGGTGGTCGCCTAACTCGATAGCGACTAGATGGATGGATGAATTCTCAACAAGTAATTGTTTTTCAGTCTATTGCCGGCCTATCTCCTCATCCTGTTTTTTTTTTCTCGTGCAGAAATGGCGAATGAAGAGAAATACAGGCCTGAGACAACTCGTCTACCAAATTTTCGCCCTCAGAATGCAGGCATTGAAAAGGAGCCATATCTCCGTTTGTAGGGTTTTGGACGATTTCAGAGATACCATTGTAATCAGAGAGTGGCTCTCTCCAAGGTAGGAATGAAATCTAGAAAAAAAATTGAGTAGACTGTTTGGCTGGAATGGATTTGACTCGATTCATACTCTTAACCGTCCTGATCGGAAAACATGACTTAGCACTAGTGAAGGCATCATAATCTAATTTTGAGAAGCCAAACGCTAAGACACCAAAAGGAAACATGAAAAGTTACATGAAAAAAGACACGGCAATCAGTAGCGTGAGAATGCTAAGAAAGGTGGTTTTATGCAGGTCAAAATAGGCTTTATTCATGCAATTAAGGCGAGAAATGGATCCATTTAGCGAAAAAAAGTTGCTTAAGTTTGATCCGTTAAAATTTCGGTAAATTTCGAGATTAAGTCCGCAAATCGGGAAATCAAAATTTACCGGAAACTTCCAAAGCGGGTAATTCGGTAAACGGTAAGTACACACCCCTGGTGGGGAGTCCGAGCGAAATTGCCATGTTTCACATTTCGTACACCTGCACCCTGATGTTCGATTAATTTCCGCTTATTTCGCGATTTCTTACATCGAGGAGCAACAGAAGTTGACGAATATGTTTCAAGAAGTTTGTATATTCACCAAACGGATTCATTTTTTTTTATTTTTAGCGAAAAATCAAAAAGAGATAAATATCGGCCGATTTAATGAGGCTGGCTGACTAACGGTAGAGAAAGGAAACAGTGAATAATCCTTTTTTGAAGGATTTTAGTACATTCCGTATCGTAGGAGACAAGAGAAGCCAATGACAGCTGCATCTGTTCAAAATGTGTTGGCTACCATTCCCGAATTTCGCAATGTTCCGTTTCGTTGTCCAATCGAGCCGATTGATTAGTACGGCGCCAACTCTGAAGATTCCAGAAATGTTGCGAACACTAATTTCAACAACTTACCGAAGTCTTCCGTAAGTTGTTGAAATCGTGATCGTAAGCTACGCAGCCTCATGCCCTAATGTGTTCGCAACATTTTCCGGAACTGTTCTGTAACTCTCTAAAATGTTGATTCCAACTATTGGTGTTGCGCCGCAAACCCCCGCCGCGGCCTTTAGGTCGCGGCGCCGCAGATTCGCGTTGCGACGACGGGAGATCGGGGCGAGGGGCTACGCCCGCGTGTTAGTTACTTACATGTGCATCTATGTATTGGGTAGAGTGAGGGTCGAATATTCGAGTTCGAATAAATATTCGAATTCTTCGAACGAATTTTTATTCGAACATTCGAATATTCGAAAAGTGTGAATATTCGAACATTATTCGAATTCGACTATTCGCAAAAGATGAAAATTCGAACATTATTCGAATTCGACTATTCGCAAAAGGTGAAAATTCGAGCATTATTCGAATTCGACTATTCGGAAAAGGTGAATATTCGAATATTATTCGAATTCGACTATTTGGAAAAGGTGAATATTCGAATATTATTCGAATTCGACTATTCGGAAGAGGTGAATATTCGAATATTATTCGAATTCGACCATTCGGAAAAGGTGAATATTCGAACATTATTCAAATTCGGTTATTCGCAGAGGTGAATATTCGAACGTTATTCGAATTTGAATTCCCGAGCTGATTTAACAAAAAATATGAAAATCAGCTCCGTATGAAGGAATCGACATACCTTTCAAGACTGAATTCATTTTCTTCACTACTCTATTGTTCCATTTTTCCGAACGCAAGAGCTAAATTTTTCCCGACACCGTCTGATGAAGCTACTAGGGCGGTTATAACAGGGGGAGCCACATGGCAATCAGACTTGGCCACGCCCATTTTTTCATGCCGCCGCGCGATGCAATGATAACAGCAACCATAGCTTCGTTGGGTGGAGCCATGTACTCCATAAACCTTCACCCCTGGGCAGGTGAAATGGGGAACCTTCACCATTGGGAGAACCGGTGACAACCAGTGAAACGCCCCGAAAAAGAATGAAAGTGACCCAACACTCATGCAAGTCATTTTCAAGATTGGGTGGGTGTCACTACCGGTTTCTCGTCTATTACTTTTTTTGTGCTGAGAGATAGACCTTTGGTGGAAGTTGTTTTCGGTATTCACATACAATTCTGCATTGAAAAACGTTTTCAGTTTTAAAAAATACGCTCACCTTCTTCCAGCCAAATTCAGTTTGCAAAGTGCATTTTTTTCGTCTGAAATTATCGGTCTTTCGTCCATAACTTTTCTGTGCTTAGAGGTCGACCTTTGGTGAAGCTTGTTCTCAAAATCTCGATGGAATCCTGCGTCAACTTGTGCTTACAGTTTGGAAAAGTTTTTTCTCGATCCTTCAGCCTAATCCATTTTACGAAGCACCGGTTTTCCGCCTATAACTCTTTAACCTTTGGAGATAGGATTTTGGTGAACGTCGTTTTTGAAATCTATGTAAAATTCTGCGTTGAATGACATATTGGGTTTCAAACTTTGCTTGCTTCGTAAGGCAGCCAGGTCGGTGGAGCCGGGCCCCGTTGTTGGCTCCGGTAGAACTCTGCGTGTCTCATTTTGACCATAGAGGCGAGAGCACCCTACGGAGATAACTATGAAAATCGGCTTCACCGACCTGGCTGACTTACGGGGCAAGCAAAGTTAGGAACCCGATATATCATTCGACGCCGAATTTTACAGAGATTTCAGAAACAACCTTCACCAAAACCCTATCTTCAACGGTTAAAGAGTTATAGGCGAAAAACCGGTGTTTTGTAAAATGAGTTAGGCTGAAGGATCGAGAAAATATTTTCCTCAAACTGGAAACGCTATTCGATGCAGAATTTTATGTGGATTCCGAAAACAACCTTTGCGAGAGGGCTATCTCCTAGAGTAAAAGAGTTATGGACGAAAAACTGATTGCTTTTAGTGAAAGAAACGTTAATTCATAAACTGAAATCGGTTTAGAGATTGGGAACGTATTTTCTCAAATTTAAAACATTATTTGACGCAAAATTTCATGAATTTTTCGGAAACAGCTCTGTTCAAAGATCCATCCAAAAGGGTAAAAATGGTATGAGCGAAAAACAGGTAGTTTTCCAAAAATCGCTTGAAGAAATTTTCCGAGGAATTTTGCCTCCAAGACAGCTTAAAGGAAATTCATCATGACCTACGCAGATCATTTCTTTAAGAATAGTGAATTTCTAAAGCTTAAAGGAAATTCATCATGACCTACGCAGATCATTTCTTTAAGAATAGTGAATTTCTAAAGGAGGTCATCTAACGGAAAAAAATGTTTCAAAATTTTAATGATTAAAAATAAAAATACATTGAATGCAAGAAAAAGAGGATTAAGAAAACGTCAAATCTTGAAGTTGCAAATCCATAGGGAACCTTCACCATTCCCCACTCAGGTATATCCAACGAACCTATGACACCAACCCGGGTTTTCCTACCCTTCCGAAATCGTTGCGGCGCGGAGAAATAGGGGTGGCACAGTGGCCGCGATAACAACCTTTGGGGGTGCTTAGCACAGATTTGACATCCGTTTCCGGTGTTACGGAAGGTAGCGGCACAGTGCCGTGGTTTGTCGACGTTTTAGATTTGGCCGTGCTATCTCGCCAGTTGGGGCCACTTGTTCACTGCATATGGTCACACCAATTTCTCCGCGCCGCAACGCTTCTTGCAGGTGAGGAAACTCCGGATTGGTGTTATAGTTGCGCGGCGGCACGGAAAAATGGGCGAGCCCTAGTGGGATGGCAGTTGGTACCGCCCCCCCCCTTCTAGTGATAGCACCGATTTGGCTAAAACTTCGCCAAGAGACTTTTCTGAGCTGTGTACTAAGAATCTCTTATCCTTTTCGCAATTTGTGAAGGATTAATGGCTCAGACGAAAACGCGCTCCACGCCCCGCTGAAAGCCGCCAGCGGGATAGTGGCCGTGGAGCGCAAAATCCGAAGTTTTGTCGCCCACGGTAGTAGCTATCGCGGGGGCAGTAGCGACTGTCGTGGGCGAGTAGCTGCTTCCTGCCCTGGTGATAAGCCCCTCTCAGCTTTTTGTTTTCAAAAATATACTCACGCACCGGTGCACGACGCGGCCGCACGCCAACACGCGACCCGGCCAGTGTGCCGAGCACCAACAGGGGCCACCAACGATTGAGCAGGGCCTTCAGCGTCCAGGCGGAGCCAAGTACCGCGAAATTGGCAATTGAACAGACAGCATTGTCTTCATCCGAGTCTTGGCTCAGAACCGCGTCGTAAGCCTCCTTGGAAACTAGCGTCTTGAGCGTCCAGCATCTTTTTGGGCACGCATTGCCCGTGATGGGCACGCTCTCGTGTCAGGAGGGCAAGCACTCGCCTATACCGTGTCTCACGGAAAGTGGGAAGATCGGAGTGAGCGTCGAGCTCCTTTTTATCTGTAAAGGTTTAGGGGTGGGTTCTCTAGGCAAAATTTCAGTAATATCGGAGACTTAACGATATAATTACCCTATACTCACCGTGATCTTTCGAAGCACCGAAAGTGGACCTCTTACTCATGTTCAGCACCTCGAATAAGCTCCTGAGGCTAAGCTAGAGCGAAAAAAATGATTTTGTAGCATTCTTTGCGTTGTAGCCCGTACAGGTTTAGAGATGAGTCGTGCCTTATTAATTTCATTTTTAGGTGGAAATGAAGCTTTAGAAGAAGAATTCAACTTGTTATTGCCGCTCACTTCGTACATAGTTGCGCGATATTGCTATGGATGCTTAAATTATTCGTCATTCGAACATTCGAATTTCGAATATTCGTTCGTTCGAAATAAAAAATAAACGAATTTATTCGAAATTCGTTCGTTCGAAATAAAAAAATGAACGAATTTATTTGAAATTCGTTCGCTCGAAATAAAAAATGAACGAATTCATTCGAAATTCGTTCGTTCGAAATAAAAAATGAACGAATTTATTCGAAATTCGTTCGTTCGAAATAAAAAATGAACGAATTTATTCAAAATTCGTTCGTTCGAAATAAAAAATGAACGAATTTATCCGAAATCCGTTCGTTCGAAATAAAAAATAAACGAATTTATTCGAAATTCGTTCGTTCGAAATAAAAATGAACGAATTTATTCGAAATTCGTTCGTTCGAAATAAAAAATGAACGAATTTGTTCGAAATTCGTTCGTTCGGTCTCTTTTTAAAAAGTCCTCACTCTAGTATTGGGAGCGGTTGAAATCGTTCATAGGACAATAAAAGCCTACCCCTAATGAAACAACATTCGGCTCCTGTTAGCACTAGATGATGACACCCACAGTCACTCACGGGATTCCTTCATGAGAGCAGCTTTAGCAATTTTTTTCACAAACTTTAATTCACAAAATTTCTTCTTTGTGCGATAAACTTGAGACGCCAATTTCTCCAGTTGAAAAGTTTAAACAAATCACTAATCAGCAATATTTATTTTGCAAAGTATTGATTTTGTTTTCAAAATTTGAAAAACACTTACATATAATTGGTTTGTTTGATAAAGTAATGAATAATTAGTGATATAAACAGGTTTAAATAGGGAATTGCTTGTATTACTCAGTTACATATGAAGTTAGTGCTCCAAAAAGAAGAAATTTCACGAATTGGTGTTATTTCATTTAGGGCAGAGTAGGCGATTCAAAGGCACGAGTATCGATAGATATAAATATTCACTACTGCTACCACACACTTTATTCAAATGCGATCTTGCACTAATTCCGTTGTGCTATCACTTGAAAACATCGTTAGGTCGCCACGAAGAGAAGGCCTTAGAAAACTACTCGAAACCTTTTTGCAAAGCATGAAAGCTTAAAATATCGCCCGAAAACTTCTCTGTAAAACCAAAAGAGCCATAGTAACTCTAATCTTCATGCCAAATCTTTTTTGATAAGGATATTCAGATTCTCTATCTAATATAAAAAATTGTGGTGAGCGCGAAGCGCTCACCAGGATTTGGCTTTGATCTCTTCCCGCGCGGATGCCCTACAATGAGATCACCTATTCATACCGTCAACAGAGGTATGAGCTGTACACTATTCGACGCGCTGCAAGAAATTACATATGTGTGCAACTTTTCATCCCAACTGGTCCCCGCTTTCTGAAGTTATGACCTCTCAAAGTACGCAAAAATGTTCTCCACCACCGCCTCCGCCTCCACCTCCTCCTCCACCTCCTTCCGTCGAAAGCCATTTTTTTGGAAGGCGTGGACCAAATCGGTCGAAAATTTGTGACTAGAGGTAATCGGCCACGGGAATGACGAAAATAATTGTCAGAACTCACCATAATGACTTCTGGGCCCCTAACGGGCGTTTGAAACTCGGAAACCGGCCTCTCAAGAATAGTTTATGAAAATGGTGGGTTTTTCGTTATCAGTCATTGTTTTCTTAGACTCCATATAAACACCTTGCTCTCCAGGGTGGTGTACTTTGAACGTCCGGCTCGGAAGAGGACGCTGTGCGGGTTGATGTACTTGACCGCGGCGCGTATTCGTTCAAAGCGCACCATCGATAAGAAGGCGTCGCAGGATGTGCTGAAGTGTCGGTTGACTATGTGAGACCTCAGTAGGGGTGTGCAGGACGTCGTAAAATGTGGGCAGGGCCTCAGTAGGAGTATGCAGGACATCATCGAACGTGTGCAGGACCTTAGTAGGAGTGTACAGGACATCATGGAACGTGTGCAGGACCCCAGTAGGGGTGTGCAGGACGTCGTAGAATGTGTGCAGGACCTCAGTAGGAGTGGGCAGGACATCATGGAACGTGTGCAAGACCTCAGTAGGAGTGTGCAGGACATCATGGAACGTGTGCAAGACCTTAGTAGGAGTGTGCAGGACATCATGGGACCTGTGCAGGACCGTATTAGGAGTGGACAGGACATCATGGGACGTGTGCAGGACATCATGGAACGTGTGCAAGACCTTAGTAGGAGTGTGCAGGGCATCATGGGACCTGTGCAGGACCTCAGTAGGAGTGTGCAGGACATCATGGAACGTGCGCAGGACCGTAGTAGGAGTGGACAGGACATCATGGGACGTGTGCAGGACCCCAGTAGGGGTGTGCAGGACGTCGTAGAATGTGTGCAGGGCCTCAGTAGGAAGGTGCAGGACATCATGGAACGTGTGCAAGACCTTAGTAGGAGCGTGCAGGACATCATGGGACCTGTGCAGGACCTCAGTAGGAGTGTGCAGGACATCATGGAACGTGTGCAGGACCGTAGTAGGAGTGGACAGGACATCATGGGACGTGTGCAGGACCCCAGTACGGGGTGTGCAGGACGTCGTAGAATGTGTGCAGGACCTCAGTAGGGAGTGCAGGACATCATGGAACGATGTGCAGGACCTTAGTAGGGAGTGTGCAGGACATCATGGGACCTGTGCAGGACCTCAGTAGGAGTGTGCAGGACATCATGGAACGTGTGCAAGACCTTAGTAGGAGTGTGCAGGACATCATGGGACCTGTGCAGGACCTCAGTAGGAGTGTGCAGGACATCATGGGACCTGTGCAGGACCTCAGTAGGAGTGTGCAGGACATCATGGATCGTGTGCAAGACGTTAGTAGGAGTGTGCAGGACATCATGGGACCTGTGCAGGACCTCAGTAGGAGTGTGCAGGACATCATGGAACGTGTGCAGGACCGTATTAGGAGTGGACAGGACATCATGGGACGTGTGCAGGACCCCAGTAGGGGTGTGCAGGACGTCGTAGAATGTGTGCGGGACCTCAGTAGGAGTGTGCAGGACATTATGGAACGTGTGCAAGACCTTAGTAGGAGTGTGCAGGACATCATGGGACCTGTGCAGGACCTCAGTAGGAGTGTGCAGGACATCATGGAACGTGTGCAGGACCGTAGTAGGAGTGGACAGGACATCATGGGACGTGTGCAGGACCCCAGTAGGGGTGTGCAGGACGTCGTAGAATGTGCGCAGGACCTCAGTAGGAGTGTGCAGGACATCATGGAACGTGTGCAAGACCTTAGTAGGAGTGTGCAGGGACATCATGGGACCTGTGCAGGACCTCAGTAGGGAGTGTGCAGGACATCATGGAACGTGTGCAAGACCTTAGTAGGAGTGTGCAGGACATCATGGGACTTGTGCAGGACCTCAGTAGGAGTGTGCAGGACATCATGGGACCTGTGCAGGACCTCAGTAGGAGTGTGCAGGACATCATGGATCGTGTGCAAGGCCTTAGTAGGAGTGTGTGCAGGACACCATGGGACCTGTGCAGGACCTCAGTAGGAGTGTGTAGGACATCATTGTACGTGTGCAGGACCGTAGTATAAGTGGGCAGGACATCATGGGACGCGTGCAGGACCCCAGAAGGGGTGTGCAGGACATCATGGGACCTGTGCAGGACCTCAGTAGGGGTGTGCGGGACATCATGGATCGTGTGCAAGACCTTAGTAGGAGGTGCAGGACACCATGGGACCTGTGCAGGACCTCAGTAGGGGCGTGCAGGCCCTCATGGAACGTGTGCAAGACCTTAGTAGGAGTGGGCAGGACATCATGGGACGTGTGCAGGACCCCAGATGGGGTGTGCAGGACATCATGGGACCTGTGCAGGACCTCAGTAGCGGTGTGCAGGACATCAGGGATGGTGTGCAAGACGATAGTAGGAGTGTGCAGGACACCATGGGACCTGTGCAGGACCTCAGTAGGAGTGTGCAGGACATCATTGTGCGTGTGCAGGACCGTAGTAGACGTGGGCAGGACATCATGGGACGTGTGCAGGACCCCAGAAGGGTGTGCAGGGACATCATGGAACGTGTGCAAGACCTTAGTAGGAGTGTGCAGGACATCATGGGACCTGTGCAGGACCTCAGTAGGAGTGTGCAGGACATCATGGGACCTGTGCAGGACCTCCGTTTAATGTTCAGGACACCGTATGCAAGTCATGCCTCCGAATCAACAAGAGCGATAGGCAATTGCGCCAGAACAAGGCTATTGTAATCTCACTCGAGTTGGCTCTAAAATTTTCTAAGTTCTGACTCCGAATTCGCTACATCTTCACTACCGCTGGTGTTGTTTTTCTGCTTGTAGTCCAGGCAGATCCTCAACTGCTGACCTCTGGAGAAGGACGGTGTGTGAATGAAGACACACCGCTCTTCACTTCTTTTATCTTTATCATTGATCAATTGGGTATCATCAAATTTGTTTAAGAGAGCCGAATAACATCATTCCTAATGTTACGGTAGTCCTCTTCTAGCGCACTTAACTATCGTTCGTGCTGGAAATCAATTTCCATTTTCAGGCTCAATTTTATGATTGAGCCCGGTAGACCACACTGGTAAACTTTGGCGCGTCAAAATGTTGGACGATGAGGTTGGAAGGCGTCAAAGATTAATATCCGCCACCAATTCTCACCAGTCATCTAGCACTTTTTCCTAGAATGTTGGTGCGACCGTAAGACAACAGGAAAAATAGTTACGGCACGAACTCCACATGCAAAAAAACTCTTAAAATGATTTTTGGCGCGAAATTCAAATTCGTATTTACAATGTGTTCCGATTGACTTTTCTTTAATGAAGAAGGAGTTGAAAGAAGAATAAAGGTTTTTCATGGGCCCCTTCAACATTTTCGTTCACTAGAGAGGCCAAGCTACGCAAAAACATGAAAAAATAATATACGGTTTTCTGCGCGTACGATGTATTTAACTATCGTTCTTGTTCCGAATCAGACATATGGGCCGGCGCAGACGAGCCACGTCAGCAAGAACCGGTGAAGTTTGGCTAGAGCGACTGACCCTGGGTCTATCCTAGACGGGGTGAGGCCACCCAAGACTCATAGAAATGATGGAAAATTCTGATAAAAGATGTCTGATACTGCTATCAATCATTGTTTTTATAGAAACTTCATGAAAATACTCCGACTGGTAGCCTTACCAATGGGTGGTTCATTTCACTTCTGTCTTGAATTTGAATGGTGGGTGCCCCTCTCCTCCCGTTCTAGGATTGTGCCCCAACCCTGTACAATTGGGTCATTTTAAAACTCATTTCTTCATTTTCTCGATTTTTAAATTCAAAAGTATGTGCCTTGTATCTTGTCTGTAGGAAGCCGCGTTGCAACTATTATCTTGCAATCCTAGCAGCTGTTTCTTCATTTCTACCACTATGTTTCAAAGAAAAACAACTTGCCTTTTAGAGCTTGACGATATTGTAGAAGGGAAGCCCTTGTAAAAAGTTGTGAAATTGCTGAAAGTTGGGCTCCGCAGAAAAGGTCAAGGATTGGGCATCGCTCCTAAATGTCGTGAAATTGTCTTATTGGATTTGGCTCTCAACTTGATTTTTTCAAATGTAGTGAAATTGTCGAATTGATTTGGCTGTGATGATACTATATGCAGATAACATAATCATTAAATGTAGTGAAATTGTTGCAAACGGATTTGGCAGGAGCTCTATCAATTATCACAGTCAAATCACGCGTCAGAAGGGGTTTTCCTTGGAGCGCATATTGAATCGAATGAGAACAGGAATAAACCTAGCAGCAAAACGTTTCTATACAATGCGAACCGTGAAAGCGTTGAGGACACGAAGACATAGTCAGTAGCGAGTAAATTGCGTTAGATTTCGTTTTCATGAATTTTATCTCATCGGTGAGGGAAGGTCTGGTACCTGAAAAGGCCACACTGAAAAGGCAGAATAGCATTTGGAAACCTTAATTCTAGCCCATAAGGCCACGTTTCGTTCAGCATTGTTGACTGAGGATTATTATTTTTTTCTTTTTGTCTTCATTCGCTCGCCAGAGGACCTTCTGACGCATGATTTGACTGTGATAATTGATAGAGCTCCTGCCAAATCCGTTTGCAACAATTTCACTACATTTAATGATTATGTTATCTGCATATAGTATCATCACAGCCAAATCAATTCGACAATTTCACTACATTTGAAAAATCAAGTTGAGAGCCAAATCCAATAAGACAATTTCACGACATTTAGGAGCAATGCCAAATCCTTGACCTTTTCTGCGGAGCCCAACTTTCAGCAATATCATCAATTAATAACTATATTATAAGTATAATATGATTTCATCAGTTGAAAAACCACCACATAATTTTCCAGTAGAGCTCTTGGTGCTATTCTTTTCAAAAGTTGTTAGACATCTGCACGGATTAGTGACCCAGATGTTCTAGATTATCAACCCCAAGTCCATTTTTGGGAGGCCATAACACTCTGGGAGCGCATTTTTAGAGTCTTAAGCGGCATTGATGATTTCAGCTAGCCCCAATCTAAAGATTGTGCCTAAAAATTGTTAAAATTTTAATTTTTCTACTAATCAAATGCCACAAAGCCGTCAAAACCTGACTTCTGAATACGCTGTTATATATTTTTTCACCCGTGCTTAACAGGTTTCTAAAAGGAAATTTGATAAGCAGTGAAAAAAAAAAGATTTGAGAAAGTATGTGTACCGCACGAGCAAAGTGAAGGGTGGAAAACGATGAAACTGATCAATAAAGGAAGAGGTTGCAAAAGCCTTTCAGTTAGTTGTTCCTGCAAATATTTGTCACGCTTCCGACGTCTACTAAGTTGCCTGCCGAATAGCGCTATTTGTAACTAACAATAACCAAACTGAAAGTTTCTCCACGCTCATAAGGCCCATCGAAACATGATTTTAGCATTTTAACCTGCTCGTAACATTATCGAAAGCTTCAGAGAACCCCCGACGTCTCCCGTTTCTGTCGTGGAAAACGGGAAGGCCGAGCTTTGCCGAAACGTCTCTCGTTCGCCCCGACGTGGCAGAAAAAAGCGGTTCGGCCATCGGTCGAATCGAACTGGTGCCTGAGTTGGTGACAAAAGTACTAAAGAATCACACAGCTGAGTTTGTTGCAAAACGCGACATCTTCTTGCAGTACTCCACAATCTCGTCCCGAGAAACGTCAGTCCTTCATTACACGTTGATGAAACGGTCTACGATTAGCACATACCCACCTGCTTGTACCCACAAAGGTAAACAATTTTTTTTCGCTAGTACAACAATTATTTTATTGACTTTTTTGTGCAAATGCTTATTCGTTAAAAAATTTCCTACTCTGGGCACCTGCCATAATTTTTAAACCTATTTTAAATTGGACCCAGAGGATTGATATACGCCCAGAACTTTATCCTTCATCCTTTTAATTTGAAAAAAAGTTTTCATTCCGATGATTACTTTATTATTTTTCTGATGAATATTATAAGATTTTATTCCGATGATTATTTTATTCAAATTCCATAGTTTCCATCAAGTAATTAGATTTTCATGTTCCACGCATCCACATTCATTTATCGATGAAACTTTCGCTGCAAGCTATTACTTCATTTCGATGATTCGATGATGATTATTGATTATTTTATTTTATTTCGATGATTATTTCAGGACTTGTTCAATGTCATTACTATATTACATTTCTATGTTTTTTTTTTTTTAAATTCCACAGATTCCATCAAGTAATTCAATTTTCAAGTTCCGCGCGTCCACATTAATTTAAAGCCAGGTTCACGATAATTTTCGTTCCGGAGTTTTCTACTCGAAACAATGCGTTGGCTACCAAGTGTCGTTTTCGTTCGTTCTTTCGACCCCAGTGCTCCAATGAGGCCCTGAACTTTCGATTTCCGGCCAAAAACCGAAGACGAAGTTTATCTTGGACACTGCCTTCAAACGTCTTATTTCAATGACATTAATCTCTAGCCTGGACTAGTTGTCCGTTTGGATGAACATGTTGTCACCGGTAAAAAAATGGGACTAATCGAAAATGGAACAAAATTTTTGGCGAAACACGTAGTAGTGTAATTTATTAGTTAGGGTCCGAACGGAAGAACGGAGCAACACAAAATAGAGAACCGCAAAAGACGGACCACAAAAGATTTCATTGCCACAACAAACAGTTCCACTGAGAGTAAAGAAGCGGGGTGAGAGTAAAGGATTTCGTACCATTCTGCGGCGTTTCTCACGGTTTCTTCGTCATTTTTGTTCTACTCGGTGGCCAAACAATCGAATTAGCGATTAATCTCAAAATTGAAGATTATCGCGAACACTGCCTTTAAATCAATTGAACACCATTTGTTTTTCATTAGTAGAGATAACTCCTGGTTTTGTTTTTATCCTTATCCTTTCGGTATTCGTTACCTTCCTCTAAGACCAATCAATGAGATTACCATGCCTCTATCTTTGCCTATGGCAGAGCCATTAGGAGTTTCCTATTCAGAACGATGCCAATGCATCCACCACTCACCCTCCTCGACGAGGAATACGAAGGCACACCTCATCGTCGCGTTGCGGCGATCTAGAAGCCGTGCGGAGTTGGCGAGAGATTCTGAGTCGAGGCAGATAATTATACCTCCTGGTAATCTGAGTCGAGGTGCGAACCATCGCTAATTACAGTCCCACTAATTGATTTTATCCTAAAGTTGCGCACCCCTGATAGTGCAGTACGGAAGTGGCTTACTCGTCTTTAATCGGGTGACAATAGTTAGGAGGATAAAGAAGGAAGAGGTCGGCTATCGAATTTTGATGATCAAGCGCTTCTGACTGCCGTGGAAGAAGACGAAAGCCCCACAACTCGAATGGTGGCTAAAGACTTCAATGTCAATCAGTCTACGATCGCTCGGCGCTTGAAGAAGCTTGGAAAGGTAGACTCTGTTTCATTCTAAGTGAACTCATGTTTTCGGTTATCACAGCGCGGAGCGGTGGCTTTTTTCGTCGAAACCTCCTTATCACTAGTTATATTTCACCGAGACCCACCGCTCCGCTGCTGGTGATACTCGAAATCAGTAGGGATGTACCAGAGGTTACGGAATTTGGCTGGATGGGTGCCCCACGATTTCTCCGACAACAAGCAAAGCCGAACGCATTCGAATTTTCACCGATTTACAGCAGCGAAACGATCTCATGTTGAGTGCCGTGTAATCGAATCCATCGCCAATAAGGGATGGGATCTGCTCCCACATCCGCTGTACTCTTCGACAGAAGCACCAACCGACTATCATGTCTATCGCTTTTTGAAAAAAAACTGGCAAACAAACAAAGTCTACGACGACTTGGATGACTTGATGGCTGATGTCAAAGCGTGGATTCCTGAAAGTTTAGGTTCCTGGCAAAAGTAAAGATTTGGCATGGCCATAGAAATATATTCAGTTAAAGAGGGAAAATAAAGAAAAATGAAAAAAGGTTTTGAAATATTCCTGAGAACGATTTGGCGTAGAATATATTGTTTTTCGGGAAATGAAGTGAAATAGTTGAAAGTATGATTTGGCAGTCGAGTTTGAACCAACTATTGATAAGAGTTGTGCAAAATGAGAGATCGCATTGTATAAGCTTATCCGTAGAACATATCGAAGCAAAATCACCCGTGAAATGGGAAGCATCAAAACTTTTTCAGGAGCTGTAATGCGGCGGTCTTCACGTATTAGGTGATGTAAAATCAACACGCGTGATTTCGCTTTGATATGTTCTACGGATAAGCACAGACAAGGCGATCTCTCGTTTTGCACAACTCTTATCAATAGTTTGTTCAAACTCGACTGCCAAATCATACTTTCAACTATTTCACTTCATTTCCCGAAAAACAATATATTCTACGCCAAATCGTTCTCAGGAATATTTCAAAACCTTTTTTCATTTTTCTTTATTTTCCCTCTTTAACTGAATATATTTCTATGGCCATGCCAAAGCTTTACTTTTGCCAGGAACCTAAACTTTCAGGAATTTCATTTATTTTTCCGAAAGGTTTCCTTTCTAACATGACTTATGCCTGATGGTGTTAGGTGAAAGTAAACCCACTGATGTCCTGCCCCCCCCCCCTTCTGTGACGTCCTGCGCACTCCAGCTGATGGCCTGCACACTTTCTTTGACGTCCTTCACACGCCCACTGATGTCCTGCACATCCTTCTGATGTCCTGCACACTTTCTATGATGTCCTGCACACTCCCACTAATGCCCTGCACCCTTTCACTGATGTCCTACACACTTTCTATGAGGTGCTGCACACTCCCACTAATGTCCTGCACATTCCCACGAATGTCCTGCAATCTTCCACTGATGTCATACACACTTTGTATGAGGTGCCGCACACTCCCACTATAGTCCTGCACCCTCCCACCGATGTCCTGCACACTTTCTCTGTCATCCTGCGCACTCACACTAATGTCCACCGCACATTCTGTTACATCTTGCACACTCCCACCGATGTCCTGCACACTTTCTACGGCGTCCGGCGCACTCTCATTCGGGTCCCGCACACTTTCTACGGCGGTCTGCGCACGCCCATTTGGGTCCCGCACACTTTCTACGGCGTCCGGCGCACTCCCACTTTGGTCCCGCATGCTTTCTACGGCGTCCGGCGCACTCTCATTTGGGTCCCGCACACTTTCTAGGCGACCGGCGCACTCTCACTTAAGTCCTGCACACTTTCTACGGTGTCCGGCGCACTCCCATTTGGGTCCCGCACACTTTCTACGGCGTCCGGCGGATTCCCACTTGGTTACCGCACACTTTCTACGGCGTCCGACGCTCTCTCATTTGGGTCCCGCTCACTTTCTACGGCGTCTTGCGCACTTTCACTTTGTCACCGCACACTTTCTACGGCGTCCGGCGCACTCTCATTTGGGTCCCGCACACTTTATACGGCGTCCGGCGCACTCCCACGTGGGTCCCGCACACTTCCTACGGCGTCCGGCGCACTCTCATTTGGGTCACGCACACTTTCGACGGCGTCCGGCGCACTCTCACTTGGGTTCCACACACTTTCTAGGGCGTTCTGCGCACACCCATTTGGGTCCCGCACACTTTCTACGGCGTCCGGCGCACTCCCACTTGGGTCCCTCACACTTTCTACGGCGTTCTGCGCCCTTTCCATTTGGGTCCCCTACACTTTCTACGGCGTCCGGCGCACTCCTACTCAGGGTCGCGCACACTTTCTACGGCGTCCGGCGCACTCTCATTTGGGTCCCGCACACTTTCGACGGCGTCCGGCGCACTCTCATTTGGGTTCGACACACTTTCTAGGGCGTTCTGCGCACACCCATTTGGGTCCCGCACACTTTCTACCTCGTCCGGCGCACTCTCACTTAAGTCCTGCACACTTTCTACGGTGTCCGGCGCACTCCCATTTGGGTCCCGCACACTTTCTACGGCGTCCGGCGCATTCCCACTTGGTTACCGCACACTTTCTACGGCGTCCGACGCTCTCTCATTTGGGTCCCGCTCACTTTCTACGGCGTCTTGCGCACTTTCACTTTGTCACCGCACACTTTCTACGGCGTCCGGCGCACTCTCATTTGGGTCCCGCACACTTTATACGGCGTCCGGCGCACTCCCACGTGGGTCCCGCACACTTTCTACGGCGTCCGGCGCACTCTCATTTGGGTCACGCACACTTTCGACGGCGTCCGGCGCACTCTCACTTGGGTTCCACACACTTTCTAGGGCGTTCTGCGCACACCCATTTGGGTCCCGCACACTTTCTACGGCGTCCGGCGCACTCCCACTTGGGTCCCTCACACTTTCTACGGCGTTCTGCGCCCTTTCCATTTGGGTCCCGTACACTTTCTACGGCGTCCGGCGCACTCCTACTAGGGTCGCGCACACTTTCTACGGCGTCCGGCGCACTCTCATTTGGGTCCCGCACACTTTCGACGGCGTCCGGCGCACTCTCATTTGGGTTCGACACACTTTCTAGGGCGTTCTGCGCACACCCATTTGGGTCCCGCACACTTTCTACCTCGTCCGGCGCACTCTCACTTAAGTCCTGCACACTTTCTACGGCGTCCGGCGCTCTCCCATTTGGGTCCCGCACACTTTCTACGGCGTCTGGCGCACTCTCATTTGGGTCCCGCACGCTTTCTAGGCGTCCGGCGCACTCTCACTCAAGTCCTGCACACTTTCTACGGCGTCCGGCGCACTCCCATTTGGGTCCTGCACACTTTCTACGGCGTCCGGCGCACTCCCACTTGGGTACCGCACACTTTCTACGGCGTCCGGCGCACTCTCATTTGGGTCCCGTACACTTTCTATGGCGTCCGGCGCACTCCCACTAGGGTCGCGCACACTTTCTACGGCGTCCGGCGCACTCCCACTAGGGTCGCGCACACTTTCTACGGCGTTCGGCGCACTCCCACGGGGCTCCCGCACACTTTCTCCGGCGTCCGCCGCACTCTCATTTGGGTTCCACACACTTTCTAGAGCGTTCTGCGCACATCCATTTGGGTCCCGCACACTTTCTACGGCGTCCGGCGCACTCCCACTTGGGTCCCGCACACTTTCTACGGCGTTCTGCGCACACCTATTTGGGTCCCGTACACTTTCTACGGCGTCCGGCGCACTCCCCACTAGGTTGCGCACACTTCTCTACGGCGTCCGGCGCACTCCCACTAAGGTCGCGCACTCTCTACGGCGTTCGGCGCCCTCCCACGGGGGTCCCGCACACTGTCTACGGCTTCCGGCGCACTCACATTTGGGTTCCACACACTTTCTAGAGCGTTTTGTGCACACCCATTTGGGTCCCGCACACTTTCTACGGCGTCCGGCGCACTCTCATTTGGGTCCCACATACTTTCTAGGCGTTCTGCGCACACCAATTTGGGTCCCGCACACTTTCTACGGCGTCCGGCGCACTCCCACTTGGGTCCCGCAAACTTTCTACGGCGTTCCGCGCACACCCATTTGGGTCCCGCACACTTTCTACGGCGTCCGACGCACCCTCACTTGGGTCCCGCACACTTTATACTGCGTCCTGCGCACACCCATTTGGGTCCCACACACTTTCTACGGCGTTCTGCGCACACCCATTTGGGTCCCGCACACTTTCTACGGCGTCCGGCGCACTCCCACTTGGGTCCCGCACACTTTCTACGGCGTCCGGCGCACTCTCATTTGGGTCACGCACACTTTCGACGGCGTCCGGCGCACTCTCACTTGGGTTCCACACACTTTCTAGGGCGTTCTGCGCACACCCATTTGGGTCCCGCACACTTTCTACGGCGTCCGGCGCACTCCCACTTGGGTCCCTCACACTTTCTACGGCGTTCTGCGCCCACCCATTTGGGTCCCGTACACTTTCTACGGCGTCCGGCGCACTCCCACTAGGGTCCCGCACACTTTCTACGGCTTCCGGCGCACTCTCATTTGGGTTCCACACACTTTCTAGAGCGTTTTGTGCACACCCATTTGGGTCCCGCACACTTTCTACGGCGTCCGGCGCACTCTCATTTGGGTCCCACATACTTTCTAGGGCGTTCTGCGCACACCAATTCGGGTCCCGCACACTTTATACGGCGTCCGGCGCACTCTCATTTGGGTCCCGCACACTTTCGACGGCGTCCGGCGCACTCTCATTTGGGTTCGACACACTTTCTAGGGCGTTCTGCGCACACCCATTTGGGTCCCGCACACTTTCTACCTCGTCCGGCGCACTCTCACTTAAGTCCTGCACACTTTCTACGGCGTCCGGCGCACTCCCATTTGGGTCCCGCACACTTTCTACGGCGTCTGGCGCACTCTCATTTGGGTCCCGCACACTTTCTAGGCGTCCGGCGCACTCTCACTTAAGTCCTGCACACTTTCTACGGCGTCCGGCGCACTCCCATTTGGGTCCTGCACACTTTCTACGGCGTCCGGCGCACTCCCACTTGGGTACCGCACACTTTCTACGGCGTCCGGCGCACTCTCATTTGGGTCCCGCACACTTTCTACGGCGTCCGGCGCACTCCCACTAGGGTTGCGCACACTTTCTACGGCCTCCGGCGCACTCCCACTTGGGTCGCGCACACTTTCTACGGCGTTCGGCGCACTCCACGTGGCTCCCGCACACTTTCTACGCCTTCCGGCGCACTCTCATTTGGGTTCCACACACTTTCTAGAGCGTTCTGCGCACATCCATTTGGGTCCCGCACACTTTCTACGGCGTCCGGCGCACTCCCACTTGGGTCCCGCACACTTTCTACGGCGTTCTGCGCACACCTATTTGGGTCCCGTACACTTTCTACGGCGTCCGGCGCACTCCCACTAGGGTTGCGCACACTTTCTACGGCGTCCGGCGCACTCCACCAGGGTCGCGCACACTTTCTACGGCGTTCGGCGCACTCCCACGTGGGTCCCGCACACTTTCTACGGCTTCCGGCGCACTCTCATTTGGGTTCCACACACTTTCTAGAGCGTTTTGTGCACACCCATTTGGGTCCCGCACACTTTCTACGGCGTCCGGCGCAGTCTCATTTGGGTCCCACATACTTTCTACGGCGTTCTGCGCACACCAATTTGGGTCCCGCACACTTTCTACGGCGTCCGGCGCACTCCCACTTGGGTCCCGCAAACTTTCTACGGCGTTCCGCGCACACCCATTTGGGTCCCACACACTTTCTACGGCGTCCGGCGCACCTCCCACTTGGGTCCCGCACTTTTATACGGCGTCCTGCGCACACCCATTTGGGTCCCACACACTTTCTACGGCGTTCTGCGCACACCCATTTGGGTCCCGCACACTTTCTACGGCGTCCGGCGCACTCCCACTTTGGGTCCCGCACACTTTCTACGGCGTCCGGCGCACTCTCATTTGGGTCACGCACACTTTCGACGGCGTCCGGCGCACTCTCATTCTGGGTCCCACACACTTTCTAGAGGCGTTCTGCGCACACCCATTTGGGTCCCGCACACTTTCTACGGCGTCCGGCGCACTCCCACTTGGGTCCCTCACACTTTCTACGGCGTTCTGCGCCCACCCATTTGGGTCCCGCACACTTTCTACGGCGTCCGGCGCACTCCCACCAGGGTCCCGCACACTTTCTACGGCTTCCGGCGCACTCCTCATTTGGGTTCCACACACTTTCTAGAGCGTTTTGTGCACACCCATTTGGGTCCCGCACACTTTCTACGGCGTCCGGCGCACTCTCATTTGGGTCCCACATACTTTCTAGGGCGTTCTGCGCACACCAAATTTCAGGTCCCGCACACTTTATACGGTGTCCGGCGCACTCCCATTTGGGTCCCGCACACTTTCTACGGCGTCCGGCGCATTCCCACTTGGTTACCGCACACTTTCTACGGCGTCCGACGCACTCTTCATTTGGGTCCCGCTCACTTTCTACGGCGTCTTGCGCACTTTCACTTTGTCACCGCACACTTTCTACGGCGTCCGGCGCACTCTCATTTGGGTCCCGCACACTTTATACGGCGTCCGGCGCACTCCCACGTGGGTCCCGCACACTTCCTACGGCGTCCGGCGCACTCTCATTTGGGTCACGCACACTTTCGACCGCGGCCGGCGCACTCTCACTTCGGTGCCACACCCCTTCTAGGCGTTCTGCGCACACCCATTTGGGTCCCGCACACTTTCTACGGCGTCCGGCGCACTCCCACTGGGTCTCTCACACTTTCTACGGCGTTCTGCGCCCACCCATTTGGGTCCCGTACACTTTCTACGGCGTCCGGCGCACTCCCACTAGGGTCGCGCACACTTTCTACGGCGTCCGGCGCACTCTCATTTGGGTCCCGCACACTTTCGACGGCGTCCGGCGCACTCTCATTTGGGTTCCACACACTTTCTAGGGCGTTCTGCGCACACCCATTTGGGTCCCGTACACTTTCTACGGCGTCCGGCGCACTCCCACTAGGGTCGCGCACACTTTCTACGGCGTCCGGCGCCCTCCCACTAGGGTCGCGCACACTTTCTACGGCGTTCGGCGCACTCCCACGTGGGTCCCGCACACTTTCTACGGCTTCCGGCGCACTCTCATTTGGGTTCCACACACTTTCTAGAGCGTTTTGTGCACACCCATTTGGGTCCCGCACACTTTCTACGGCGTCCGGCGCACTCTCATTTGGGTCCCACATACTTTCTAGGGCGTTCTGCGCACACCAATTTGGGTCCCGCACACTTTCTACGGCGTCCGGCGCACTCCCACTTGGGTCCCGCAAACTTTCTACGGCGTTCCGCGCACACCCATTTGGGTCCCACACACTTTCTACGGCGTCCGACGCACCCTCACTTGGGTCCCGCACTTTTTATACTGCGTCCTGCGCACACCCATTTGGGTCCCACACACTTTCTACGGCGTTCTGCGCACACCCATTTGGGTCCCGCACACTTTCTACGGCGTCCGGCGCACTCCCACTTGGGTCCCGCACACTTTCTACGGCGTCCGGCGCACTCTCATTTGGGTCACGCACACTTTCGACGGCGTCCGGCGCACTCTCACTTGGGTTCCACACACTTTCTAGGGCGTTCTGCGCACACCCATTTGGGTCCCGCACACTTTCTACGGCGTCCGGCGCACTCCCACTTGGGTCCCTCACACTTTCTACGGCGTTCTGCGCCCACCCATTTGGGTCCCGTACACTTTCTACGGCGTCCGGCGCACTCCCACTAGGGTCCCGCACACTTTCTACGGCTTCCGGCGCACTCTCATTTGGGTTCCACACACTTTCTAGAGCGTTTTGTGCACACCCATTCGGGTCCCGCACACTTTCTACGGCGTCCGGCGCACTCTCATTTGGGTCCCACATACTTTCTAGGGCGTTCTGCGCACACCAATTCGGGTCCCGCACACTTTATACGGTGTCCGGCGCACTCCACTTGCGTCCCGCACACTTTCTACGGCGTCCGGCGCATTCTCACTTGGTTACCGCACACTTTCTACGGCGTCCGACGCTCTCTCATTTGGGTCCTGCTCACTTTCTACGGCGTCTTGCGCACTTTCACTTTGGGTCACCGCACACTTTCTACGGCGTCCGGCGCACTCTCATTTGGGTCCCGCACACTTTATACGGCGTCCGGCTGCACTCCCCCTTGGGTCCCGCACACTTTCTACGGCGTCCGGCGCACTCTCATTTGGGTCACGCACACTTTCGACGGCGTCCGGCGCACTCTCACTTGGGTTCCACACACTTTCTACTGCGTCCGGCGCACTCTCATTTGGGTCCCACACACTTTCTACGGCTTCCGGCGCACTCTCATTTGGGTTCTACACACTTTCTACGGCGTTCTTGCGCCCACCCATTTGGGTCCCGTACACTTTCTACGGCGTCCGGCGCACTCCCACTTGGGTCGCGCACACTTTCTACGGCGTCCGGCGCACTCTCATTTGGGTCCCGCACACTTTCGACGGCGTCCGGCGCACTTCCTCATTTGGGTTCCACACACTTTCTACGCGTTCTGCGCACACCCATTTGGGTCCCGCACACTTTCTACGGCGTCCGGCGCACTCTCATTGGGGCCCGCACACATTCTAGGGCGTCCGGCGCTCTCTCACTTAAGTCCTGCACACTTTCTTCGGCGTGCGGCGCACTCCCAGTTGGGTCCCGCTCACTTTCTACGGCGTTCTGGCGCACTCTCATTTGGGTCCCGCACACTTTCTACGGCGTCCGGCGCACTCTCACTAAGTCCTGCACACTTTCTACGGCGTCCGGCGCACTCCCATTTGGGTCCTGCACACTTTCTACGGCCTCCGGCGCACTCCCACTTGGGTACCGCACACTTTCTACGGCGTCCGGCGCACTCTCATTTGGGTCCCGCACACTTTCTACGGCGTCCGGCGCACCCTCATTGGGTCCCGCACACTTTCTACGGCGTCCGGCGCACTCTCATTTGGGTTCCACACACTTTCTACAGCGTTCTGCGCACTCCCACTTGGGTCCCGCACACTTTCTACGGCGTCCGGCGCACTCCCACTTGGGTCCCGCGCACTTTCTACGGCGTTCTACGCACACCCATTTGGGTCCCGCGCACTTTCTACGGCGTTCGGCGCACTCCCACTTGGGTCCCGCACACTTTATACGGCGTCCGGCGCACTCCCACTTGGGTCCCGCACACTTTCTACGACGTTCTGCGCACGCATATCCATTTGGGTCCCACACACTTTCTACGGCTTCCGGCGCACTCTCATTTGGGTTCCACACACTTTCTAGAGCGTTTTGTGCACACCCATTTGGGTCCCGCACACTTTCTACGGCGTCCGGCGCACTCTCATTTGGGTCCCACATACTTTCTAGGGCGTTCTGCGCACACCAATTTGGATCCCGCACACTTTCTACGGCGTCCGGCGCACTCCCACTTGGGTCCCGCACACTTTCTACGGCGTCCGGCGCACTCCCACTTGGGTCCCGCACACTTTCTACGGCGTCCGGCGCACTCTCATTTGGGTCACGCACACTTTCGACGGCGTCCGGCGCACTCTCACTTGGGTTCCACACACTTTCTAGGGCGTTCTGCGCACACCCATTTGGGTCCCGCACACTTTCGACGGCGTCCGGCGCACTCTCACTTGGGTTCCACACACTTTCTAGGGCGTTCTGCGCACACCCATTTGGGTCCCGCACACTTTCTACGGCGTCCGGCGCACTCCCACTCTGGGTCCCTCACACTTTCTACGGCGTTCTGCGCCCACCCATTTGGGTCCCGTACACTTTCTACGGCGTCCGGCGCACTCCCACTAGGGTCGCGCACACTTTCTACGGCGTTCGGCGCACTCCCACGTGGGTCCCGCACACTTTCTACGGCTTCCGGCGCACTCTCATTTGGGTTCCATACACTTTCTAGGGCGTTCTGCGCACACCCATTTGGGTCCCGCACACTTTCGACGGCGTCCGGCGCACTCCCACTTGGGTCCCTCACACTTTCTACGGCGTTCTGCGCCCACCCACGTGGGTCCCGCACACTTCCTACGGCGTCCGGCGCACTCTCATTTGGGTCACGCACACTTTCTACGGCGTTCTGCGCCCACCCATTTGGGTTCCACACACTTTCTAGGGCGTTCTGCGCACACCCATTTGGGTCCCGCACACTTTCTACGGCGTCCGGCGCACTCCCACTTGGGTCCCTCACACTTTCTACGGCGTTCTGCGCCCACCCATTTGGGTCCCGTACACTTTCTACGGCGTCCGGCGCACTCCCACTAGGGTCGCGCACACTTTCTACGGCGTTCGGCGCACTCCCACGTGGGTCCCGCACACTTTCTACGGCTTCCGGCGCACTCTCATTTGGGTTCCATACACTTTCTAGAGCGTTTTGTGCACACCCATTTGGGTCCCGCACACTTTCTACGGCGTCCGGCGCACTCTCATTTGGGTCCCACATACTTTCTAGGGCGTCCTGCCCACAACAATTTGGGTCCCGCACACTTTCTACGGCGTCCGGCGCACTCCCATTTGGGTCCCGCACACTTTCTACGGCGTTCCGCGCACACCCATTTGGGTCCCACACACTTTCTACGGCGTCCGACGCACCCTCACTTGGGTCCCACATACTTTCTAGGGCGTTCTGCGCACACCAATTTGGGTCCCGCACACTTTCTACGGCGTCCGGCGCACTCTCATTTGGGTCACGCACACTTTCGACGGCGTCCGGCGCACTCTCACTTGGGTTCCACACACTTTCTAGGGCGTTCTGCGCACACCCATTTGGGTCCCGCACACTTTCTACGGCGTCCGGCGCACTCCCACTTGAGTCCCTCACACTTTCTACGGCGTTCTGCGCCCACCCATTTGGGTCCCGCACACTTTCGACGGCGTCCGGCGCACTCCCACTAGGGTCGCGCACACTTTCTACGGCGTCCGGCGCACTCTCTCATTTGGGTCCCGCACACTTTCGACGGCGTCCGGCGCACTCTCATTTGGGTTCCACACACTTTCTAGGGCGTTCTGCGCACACCCATTTGGGTCCCGCACACTTTCTACGGCGTCCGACGCACTCTCATTGGGTCCCGCACACTTTCTACGGCGTCCGGCGCACTCTCACTTAAGCCCTGCACACTTTCTACGGCGTCCGGCGCACTCCCATTTGGGTCCCACACACTTTCTAGGGCGTTCTGCGCACACCCATTGGGGTCCCGCTCACTTTCTACGGCGTCCGGCGCACTCTCATTGGGTCCCGCACACTTTCTAGGGCGTTCTGCGCACACCCATTTGGGTCCCGCACACTTTCTACGGCGTCCGGCGCACTCTTATTGGGTCCCGCACACTTTCTACGGCGTCCGGCGCACTCTCACTTGAGTCCTGCACACTTTCTACGGCGTCCGGCGCACTCCCATTTGGGTCCCGCACACTTTCTACGGCGTCTGGCGCACTCTCATTTGGGTCCCACATACTTTCTAGGGCGTTCTGCGCACACCCATTTGGGTCCCACACACTTTCTACGGCTTTCGACGCACCCTCACTTGGGTCCCGCACTTTTTCTACTGCGTTCTGCGCACACCCATTTGGGTCCCACACACTTTCTACGGCGTTCTGCGCACACCCATTTGGGTGCCACACACTTTCTACATCGTCCGGCGCACTCCCACTTGAGTCCCGCACACTTTCTATGGCGTCCGACACACTCTCATTTGGGTCCCGCACACTTTCTACGGCGTCCGGCGCACTCCCACTTGGGTCCCGCACACTTTCTAGGGCGTTCTGCGCACACCCATTTGGGTCCCGCACACTTTCTACGGCGTCCGGCGCTCTCCCACTTGGGTCCCACATACTTTCTAGGGCGTTCTGCGCACACCAATTTGGGTCCCGCACACTTTCTACGGCGTCCGGCGCACTCTCATTTGGGTCCCGCACACTTTCTACGGCGTCCGGCGCACTCCCACTAGGGTCGCGCACACTTTCTACGGCGTTCGGCGCACTCCCACGTCGGTCCCGCACACTTTCTACGGCTTCCGGCGCACTCTCATTTGGGTTCCACACACTTTCTAGAGCGTTTTGTGCACACCCATTTGGGTCCCGCACACTTTCTACGGCGTCCGGCGCACTCTCATTTGGGTCCCACATACTTTCTAGGGCGTTCTGCGCACACCATTTTGGGTCCCGCACACTTTCTACGGCGTCCGGCGCACTCTCATTTGGGTCCCGCACACTTTATACGGCGTTCGGCGCACTCCCACGTGGGTCCCGCACACTTCCTACGGCGTCCGGCGCACTCTCATTTGGGTCACGCACACTTTCGACGGCGTCCGGCGCACTCTCACTTGGGTTCCACATTAACTTTCTAGGGCGTTCTGCGCACACCCATTTGGGTCCCGCACACTTTCTACGGCGTCCGGCGCACTCCCACTTGGGTCTCTCACACTTTCTACGGCGTTCTGCGCCCACCCATTTGGGTCCCGTACACTTTCTACGGCGTCCGGCGCACTCCCACTAGGGTCGCGCACACTTTCTACGGCGTCCGGCGCACTCTCATTTGGGTCCCGCACACTTTCGACGGCGTCCGGCGCACTCTCATTTGGGTTCCACACACTTTCTAGGGCGTTCTGCGCACACCCATTTGGGTCCCGCACACTTTCTACGGCGTCCGGCGCACTCTCGTTGGGTCCCGCACACTTTCTACGGCGTCCGGCGCACTCTCACTTAAGTCCTGCACACCTTCTACGGCGTCCGGCGCACTCCCATTTGGGTCCCGCACCCTTTCTCCGGCGTCTGGCGCTCTCTCATTTGGGTCCCGCACACTTTCTAGGCGACCAGCGCACTCTCACTTAAGTCCTGTACACTTTCTACGGCGTCCGGCGCATTCCCACTTGGTTACCGTACACTTTCTACGGCGTCCGGCGCACTCTCACCTAAGTCCTGTACACTTTCTACGGCGTCCGGCGCACTCCCATTTGGGTCCCCCCCACTTTCTTCGGCGTCCGGCGCACTCATTTGGGTTCCACACACTTTTAGAGCGTTCTGGGCACATCCATTTGGGTCCCGCACACTTTCTACGGCGTCCGGCGCACTCCCACTTGGGTCCCGCACACTTTCTACGGCGTTCTACGGCACACCCTATTTGGGTCCCACACTTTCTACGGCGTCCGGCGCACTCCCACTTGGGTCCCGCACACTTTCTACGGCGTCCGGCGCACTCCCACTCAGGGTCGCGCACACTTTCTACGGCGTTCGGCGCACTCCCCACGTGGGTCCCGCACACTTTCTACGGCTTCCGGCGCACTCCTCATTTGGGTTCCACACACTTTCTAGAGCGTTTTGTGCACACCCATTTGGGTCCCGCACACTTTCTACGGCGTCCGGCGCACTCTCATTGGGTCCCGCACACTTTCTACGGCGTCCGGCGCACTCTCACTTAAGTCCTGCACACTTTCTACGGCGTCCGGCGCACTCCCACTTGGGTCCCGCACACTTTCTACGGCGTTCCGCGCACACCCATTTGGGTCCCACACACTTTCTACGGCGTCCGACGCACCCTCACTTGGGTCCCGCACTTTTTATACTGCGTTCTGCGCACACCCATTTGGGTCCCACACACTTTCTACGGCGTTCTGCGCACACCCATTTGGGTCCCGCACACTTTCTACGGCGTCCGGCGCACTCCCACTTGGGTCCCGCACACTTTCTACGGCGTCCGGCGCACTCTCATTTGGGTCACGCACACTTTCGACGGCGTCCGGCGCACTCCTCACTCTGGGTTCCACACACTTTCTAGGGCGTTCTGCGCACACCCATTTGGGTCCCGCACACTTTCTACGGCGTCCGGCGCACTCCCCACTCTTGGGTCCCTCACACTTTCTACGGCGTTCTGCGCCCACCCATTTGGGTCCCGTACACTTTCTACGGCGTCCGGCGCACTCCCACTAGGTCGCGCACACTTTCTACGGCGTTCTACGCACACCTATTTGGGTCCCGCACACTTTCTACGGCGTCCGGCGCACTCCACCAGGGTCGCGCACACTTTCTACGGCGTCCGGCGCACTCCCACCAGGGTCGCGCACACTTTCTACGGCGTTCGGCGCACTCCCACGTGGGTCCCGCACACTTTCTATGGCTTCCGGCGCACTCTCATTTGGGTTCCACACACTTTCTAGGAGCGTTTTGTGCACACCCATTTGGGTCCCGCACACTTTCTACGGCGTCCGGCGCACTCTCATTTGGGTCCCACATACTTTCTACGGCGTTCTGCGCACACCATTTTGGGTCCCGGCACACTTTCTACGGCGTCCGGCGCACTCTCATTTGGGTCCCGCACACTTTATACGGCGTTCGGCGCTCTCCCACGTGGGTCCCTCCCCCTTTCTACGGCGTCCGGCGCTCTCTCATTTGGGTCACGCACACTTTCCACGGCGTCCGGCGCACTCTCACTTGGGTTCCACACACTTTCTAGGGCGTTCTGCGCACACCCATTTGGGTCCCGCACACTTTCTACGGCGTCCGGCGCACTCCCACTTTGGGTCTCTCACACTTTCTACGGCGTTCTGCGCCCACCCATTTGGGTCCCGTACACTTTCTACGGCGTCCGGCGCACTCCCACCAGGTCGCGCACACTTTCTACGGCGTCCGGCGCACTCTCATTTGGGTCCCGCACACTTTCGACGGCGTCCGGCGCACTCTCATTTGGGTCCCGCACACTATCTACGGCGTTCTGCGCACACCCATTTGGGTCCCGCACACTTTCTACGGCGTCCGGCGCACTCCCACGGGGGTCCCACACACTTTCTACGGCGTCCGGCGCACTCTCACTTAAGTCCTGCACACTTTCTACGGCGTCCGGCGCACTCCCATTTGGGTCCCGCACACTTTAAACGGCGTCTGGCGCACTCTCATTTGGGTCCCGCACACTTTCTAGGCGTCCGGCGCACTCTCACTTAAGTCCTGCACACTTTCTACGGCGTCCGGCGCACTCCCATTTGGGTCCCGGCACACTTTCTACGGCGTCCGGCGCACTCCCACTTGGGTACCGCGCACTTTCTACGGCGTCCGGCGCACTCTCATTTGGGTCCCGCACACTTTCTACGGCGTCCGGCGCACTCTCATTGGGTCCTTAAACACTTTCTACGGCGTCCGGCGCACTCTCATTTGGGTTCCACACACTTTCTAGAGCGTTCTGCGCACATCCATTTGGGTCCCGCACACTTTCTACGGCGTCCGGCGCACTCCCACTTGGGTCCCGCACACTTTCTACGGCGGTCTACGCACACCTATTTGGGTCCCGTACACTTTCTACGGCGTCCGGCGCACTCCCACTAGGGTCGCGCACACTTTCTACGGCGTCCGGCGCACTCCCACTACGGTCGCGCCCACTTTCTCCGGCGCTCGGCGCACTCCCACGTGGGTCCCGCACACTTTCTACGGCTTCCGGCGCACTCTCATTTGGGTTCCACACACTTTCTAGAGCGTTTTGTGCACACCCATTTGGGTCCCGCACACTTTCTACGGCGTCCGGCGCACTCTCATTGGGTCCCGCACACTTTCTACGGCGTCCGGCGCACTCTCACTTAAGTCCTGCACACTTTCTACGGCGTCCGGCGCACTCCCACTTGGGTCCCCCACACTTTCTACGGCGTTCCGCGCACACCCATTTGGGTCCCCACACACTTTCTACGGCGTCCGACGCACTCTCACTTGGGTCCCGCACTTTTATACTGCGTCCTGCGCACAACCCATTTGGGTTCCACACACTTTCTAGGGCGTTCTGCGCACACCCATTTGGGTCCCGCACACTTTCTACGGCGTCCGGCGCACTCCCACTTGGGTCCCGCACACTTTCTACGGCGTCCGGCGCACTCTCATTTGGGTCACGCACACTTTCGACGGCGTCCGGCGCACTCTCACTTGGGTTCCACACACTTTCTAGGGCGTTCTGCGCACACCCATTTGGGTCCCGCACACTTTCTACGGCGTCCGGCGCACTCCCACTTGGGTCCCGCACACTTTCTACGGCGTTCTGCGCACACCTATTTGGGTCCCGTACACTTTCTACGGCGTCCGGCGCACTCCCACTAGGGTCGCGCACACTTTCTACGGCGTTCTGCGCACACCTATTTGGGTCCCGCACACTTTCTACGGCGTCCGGCGCACTCTCACTTAAGTCCTGCACACTTTCTACGGCGTCCGGCGCACTCCCATTTGGGTCCCGCACACTTTCTACGGCGTCTGGCGCACTCCCACGTGGGTCCCGCACACTTTCTACGGCTTCCGGCGCACTCTCATTTGGGTTCCACACACTTTCTAGAGCGTTTGTGCACACCCATTTGGGTCCCGCACACTTTCTACGGCGTCCGGCGCACTCTCATTGGGTCCCGCACGCTTTCTACGGCGTCCGGCGCACTCTCATTTAAGTCCTGCACACTTTCTACGGCGTCCGGCGCACTCCCACTTGGGTCCCGCACACTTTCTACGGCGTTCCGCGCACACCCATTTGGGTCCCACACACTTTCTACGGCGTCCGGCGCACCCTCACTTGGGTCCCGCACACTTTATACGGCGTTCTGCGCGCATCCATTTGGGTCCCACACACTTTCTACGGCATTCTACGCACACGCATTTGGGTCCCGCACACTTTCTACGGCGTTCTGCGCACACTCATTTGGGTCCCGCACACCTTCTACGGCGTCCTGCGAACTCTCATTTGGGTCACGCACACTTTCTACGGCCTCCGGCGCATCCCACTTGGGTCCCACACACTTTCTGCGCACACCCGTTTGGGTCCCGCACACTTTCTACGGCGTCCTGCGCACTCCCACTTCTGGGTCCCTCACACTTTCTACGGCGTTCTGCGCCCACCCATTTGGGTCCCGTACACTTTCTACGGCGTCCGGCGCACTCCCACCAGGGTCGCGCACACTTTCTACGGCGTCTCGGCGCACTCCCACCAGGGTCGCGCACACTTTCTACGGCGTTCGGCGCACTCCCACGTGGGTCCCGCACACTTTATACGGCTTCCGGCGCACTCTCATTTGGGTTCCACACACTTTCTAGAGCGTTTTGTGCACACCCATTTGGGTCCCGCACACTTTCTACGGCGTCCGGCGCACTCTCATTTGGGTCCCCACATACTTTCTAGGGCGTTCTGCGCACACCAATTTGGATCCCGCACACTTTCTACGGCGTCCGGCGCACTCCCACTTGGGTCCTGCACACTTTCTACGGCGTTCGGCGCACACCCATTTGGGTCCCACACACTTTCTACGGCGTCCGACGCACCCTCACTTGGGTCCTGCACACTTTATACTGCGTCCTGCGCACACCCATTTGGGTCCCACACACTTTCTACGGCGTTCTGCGCACACCCATTTGGGTCCCGCACACTTTCTACGGCGTCCGGCGCACTCCCACTAGGGTCGCGCACACTTTCTACGGCGTTCGGCGCACTCCCACGTGGGTCCCGCACACTTTCTACGGCTTCCGGCGCACTCTCATTTGGGTTCCACACACTTTCTAGAGCGTTTTGTGCACACCCATTTGGGTCCCGCACACTTTCTACGGCGTCCGGCGCACTCTTATTGGCTCCCGCACACTTTCTACGGCGTCCGGCGCACTCTCACTTGAGTCCTGCACACTTCCTACGGCCTGCCGCGCACTCTCACTTGGGTCCCACACACTTTCTACGGCGTTCTGCGCACACCCATTTGGGTCCCGCACACTTTCTACGGCGTCCGACGCACCCTCACTTGGGTCCCGCACTTTTTATACTGCGTCCTGCGCACACCCATTTGGGTCCCACACACTTTCTACGGCGTTCTGCGCACACCCATTTGGGTCCCGCACACTTTCTACGGCGTCCGGCGCACTCCCACTTGGGTCCCGCACACTTTCTACGGCGTCCGGCGCACTCTCATTTGGGTCACGCACACTTTCGACGGCGTCCGGCGCACTCTCACTTGGGTTCCACACACTTTCTAGGGCGTTCTGCGCACACCCATTTGGGTCCCGCACACTTTCTACGGCGTCCGGCGCACTCCCACTTGGGTCCCTCACACTTTCTACGGCGTTCTGCGCCCACCCATTTGGGTCCCGTACACTTTCTACGGCGTCCGGCGCACTCGCACTAGGGTCGCGCACACTTTCTACGGCGTCCGGCGCACTCCCACTAGGGTCGCGCACACTTTCTACGGCGTTCGGCGCACTCCCACGTGGGTCCCGCACACTTTATACGGCTTCCGGCGCACTCTCATTTGGGTTCCACACACTTTCTAGAGCGTTTTGTGCACACCCATTTGGGTCCCGCACACTTTCTACGGCGTCCGGCGCACTCTCATTTGGGTCCCACATACTTTCTAGGCGTTCTGCGCACACCAATTTGGATCCCGCACACTTTCTACGGCGTCCGGCGCACTCCCACTTGGGTCCCGCACACTTTCTACGGCGTTCCGCGCACACCCATTTGGGTCCCACACACTTTCTACGGCGTCCGACGCACCCTCACTTGGGTCCCGCACACTTTATACGGCGTCCTGCGCACACCCATTTGGGTCCCACACACTTTCTACGGCGTTCTGCGCACACCCATTTGGGTCCCGCACACTTTCTACGGCGTCCGGCGCACTCCCACTTGGGTCCCGCACACTTTCTACGGCGTCCGGCGCACTTCTCATTTGGGTCACGCACACTTTCGACGGCGTCCGGCGCACTCTCACTCTGGGTTCCACACACTTTCTAGGGCGTTCTGCGCACACCCATTTGGGTCCCGCACACTTTCTACGGCGTCCGGCGCACTCCCACTTGGGTCCCTCACACTTTCTTACGGCGTTCTGCGCCCACCCATTTGGGTCCCGCACACTTTCTACGGCGTCCGGCGCACTTCCCACTAGGGTCGCGCACACTTTCTACGGCGTCCGGCGCACTCCCATTTGGGTCACGCACACTTTCGACGGCGTCCGGCGCACTCTCACTCTGGGTTCCACACACTTTCTAGGCGTTCTGCGCACACCCATTTGGGTCCCGCACACTTTCTATGGCGTCCGGCGCACTCCCACTTGGGTCCCTCACACTTTCTACGGCGTTCTGCGCCCACCCATTTGGGTCCCGTACACTTTCTTACGGCGTGCGGCGCACTCCCACCAGGGTCGCGCACACTTTCTACGGCGTCCGGCGCACTCCCACTTGGGTCCCGCACACTTTCTACGGCGTTCCGCGCACACCCATTTGGGTCCCACACACTTTCTACGGCGTCCTCGACGCACCCTCACTTGGGTCCCGCACTTTTATACTGCGTTCTGCGCACACCCATTTGGGTCCCACACACTTTCTACGGCGTTCTGCGCACACCCATTTGGGTCCCGCACACTTTCTACGGCGTCCGGCGCACTCCCACTCTGGGTCCCGCACACTTTCTACGGCGTCCGGCGCACTCTCATTTGGGTCACGCACACTTTCTCGACGGCGTCCGGCGCACTCTCACTTGGGTTCCACACACTTTCTAGGGCGTTCTGCGCACACCCATTTGGGTCCCGCACACTTTCTACGGCGTCCGGCGCACTCCCACTTGGGTCCCTCACACTTTCTACGGCGTTCTGCGCCCACCCATTTGGGTCCCGTACACTTTCTCTACGGCGTCCGGCGCACTCCCACCAGGGTCGCGCACACTTTCTACGGCGTCCGGCGCACTCCCATTTGGGTCACGCACACTTTCGACGGCGTCCGGCGCACTCTCACTTTGGGTTCCACACACTTTCTAGGCCGTTCTGCGCACACCCATTTGGGTCCCGCACACTTTCTACGGCGTCCGGCGCACTCCCACTTGGGTCCCTCACACTTTCTACGGCGTTCTGCGCCCACCCATTTGGGTCCCGCACACTTTCTACGGCGTCCGGCGCACTCCCACCAGGGTCGCGCACACTTTCTACGGCGTCCGGCGCACTCCCACTCTGAGTCCCCTCACACTTTCTACGGCGTTCTGCGCCCACCCATTTGGGTCCCGCACACTTTCTACGGCGTCCGGCGCACTCCCACTTAGGGTCGCGCACACTTTCTACGGCGTCCGGCGCACTCTCATTTGGGTCCCGCACACTTTCGACGGCGTCCGGCGCACTCTCATTGAGACACTCTCACTCTGGGTTCCACACACTTTCTACGGCGTCCGGCGCACCCCATTTGGGTCCTGCACACTTTCTACGGCGTCCGGCGCACTCCCCACTTGGGTCCCTCACACTTTCTACGGCGTTCTGCGCCCACCCATTTGGGTCCCGTACACTTTCTACGGCGTCCGGCGCACTCCCACTAGGGTCGCGCACACTTTCTACGGCGTCCGGCGCACTCCCACGTGGGTCCCGCACACTTTCTACGGCTTCCGGCGCACTCTCATTTGGGTTCCACACACTTTCTAGAGCGTTTTGTGCACACCCATTTGGGTCCCGCACACTTTCTACGGCGTCCGGCGCACTCTCATTGGGTCCCGCACACTTTCTACGGCGTCCGGCGCACTCTCTTTTAAGTCCTGCACACTTTCTACGGCGTCCGGCGCACTCCCACTTGGGTCCCGCACACTTTCTACGGCGTTCCGCGCACACCCATTTGGGTCCCACACACTTTCTACGGCGTCCGACGCACCCTCACTTGGGTCCCGCACTTTTTATACTGCGTCCTGCGCACACCCATTTGGGTCCCACACACTTTCTACGGCGTTCTGCGCACACCCATTTGGGTCCCGCACACTTTCTACGGCGTCCGGCGCACTCCCACTTGGGTCCCGCACACTTTCTACAGCGTCCGGCGCACCCTCATTTGGGTCACGCACACTTTCGACGGCGTCCGGCGCACTCTCACTCTGGGTTCCACACACTTTCTAGGCGTTCTGCGCACACCCATTTGGGTCCCGCACACTTTCTACGGCGTCCGGCGCACTCCCACTTGGGTCCCTCACACTTTCTACGGCGTTCTGCGCCCACCCATTTGGGTCCCGTACACTTTCTACGGCGTCCGGCGCACTCCCACTAGGGTCGCGCACACTTTCTACGGCGTCCGGCGCACTCCCATTTGGGTCACGCACACTTTCGACGGCGTCCGGCGCACTCACTCTGGGTTCCACACACTTTCTAGGGCGTTCTGCGCACACCCATTTGGGTCCCGCACACTTTCTATGGCGTCCGGCGCTCTCCCACTCCTTGGGTCCCTCACACTTTCTACGGCGTTCTGCGCCCACCCATTTGGGTCCTGTACACTTTCTACGGCGTCCGGCGCACTCCCACTAGGGTCGCGCACACTTTCTACGGCGTTCGGCGCACTCCCACGTGGGTCCCGCACACTTTCTACGGCGTTCCGCGCACACCCATTTGGGTCCCACACACTTTCTACGGCGTCCGACGCACCTCACTTGGGTCCCGCACTTTTTATACTGCGTTCTGCGCACACCCATTTGGGTCCCACACACTTTCTACGGCGTTCTGCGCACACCCATTTGGGTCCCGCACACTTTCTACGGCGTCCGGCGCACTCCCACTCTGGGTCCCGCACACTTTCTACGGCGTCCGGCGCACTCTCATTTGGGTCACGCACACTTTCGACGGCGTCCGGCGCACTCTCACTTGGGTCTCCACACACTTTCTAGGGCGTTCTGCGCACACCCATTTGGGTCCCGCACACTTTCTACGGCGTCCGGCGCACTCCCACTTGAGTCCCTCACACACTTTCTACGGCGTTCTGCGCCCACCCATTTGGGTCCCGTACACTTTCTACGGCGTCCGGCGCACTCCCACTAGGGTCGCGCACACTTTCTACGGCGTCCGGCGCACTCTCATTTGGGTCCCGCACACTTTCGACGGCGTCCGGCGCACTCTCATTGAGACACTCTCACTTGGGTTCCACACACTTTCTACGGCGTCCGGCGCACTCCCATTTGGGTCCTGCACACTTTCTACGGCGTCCGGCGCTCTCCCACTTGGGTCCCTCACACTTTCTACGGCGTTCTGCGCCCACCCATTTGGGTCCCGTACACTTTCTACGGCGTCCGGCGCACTCCCACTAGGGTCGCGCACACTTTCTACGGCGTCCGGCGCACTCCCACTAGGGTCGCGCACACTTTCTACGGCGTTCGGCGCACTCCCACGTGGGTCCCGCACACTTTCTACGGCTTCCGGCGCACTCTCATTTGTGTTCCACACACTTTCTAGAGCGTTTTGTGCACACCCATTTGGGTCCCGCACACTTTCTACGGCGTCCGGCGCACTCTCATTTGGGTCCCACATACTTTCTAGGGCGTTCTGCGCACACCAATTTGGGTCCCGCACACTTTCTACGGCGTCCGGCGCACTCCCACTTGAGTCCCTCACACTTTCTACGGCGTTCTGCGCCCACCCATTTGGGTCCCTGCACACTTTCTACGGCGTCCGGCGCACTCCCACTTGGGTCGCGCACACTTTCTACGGCGTCCGGCGCACTCTCATTTGGGTCCCGCACACTTTCGACGGCGTCCGGCGCACTCATTGAGACACTCTCACTTGGGTTCCACACACTTTCTACGGCGTCCGGCGCACTCCCATTTGGGTCCCGCACACTTTCTACGGCGTCCGGCGCACTCCCACTTGGGTCTCGCACACTTTCTACGGCGTTCTGCGCCCACCCATTTGGGTCCCGTACACTTTCTACGGCGTCCGGCGCACTCCCACTTGGGTCGCGCACACTTTCTACGGCGTCCGGCGCACTCTCACCAGGGTCGCGCACACTTTCTACGGCGTTCGGCACACTCCCACGTGGGTCCCGCACACTTTCTACGGCTTCCGGCGCACTCTCATTTGGGTTCCACACACTTTCTAGGGCGTTCTGTGCACACCCATTTGGGTCCCGCACACTTTCTACGGCGTCCGGCGCACTCCCACTCTGAGTCCCTCACACTTTCTACGGCGTTCTGCGCCCACCCATTTGGGTCCCGTACACACTTTCTACGGCGTCCGGCGCACTCCCACTAGGTCGCGCACACTTTCTACGGCGTCCGGCGCACTCTCATTTGGGTCCCGCACACTTTCGACGGCGTCCGGCGCACTCTCATTGAGACACTCTCACTTGGGTTCCACACACTTTCTACGGCGTCCGGCGCACTCCCATTTGGGTCCTGCACACTTTCTACGGCGTCCGGCGCTCTCCCACTTGGGTCCCTCACACTTTCTACGGCGTTCTGCGCCCACCCATTTGGGTCCCGTACACTTTCTACGGCGTCCGGCGCACTCCCACTAGGGTCGCGCACACTTTCTACGGCGTCCGGCGCACTCCCACTAGGGTCGCGCACACTTTCTACGGCGTTCGGCGCACTCCCACGTGGGTCCCGCACACTTTCTACGGCTTCCGGCGCACTCTCATTTGGGTTCCACACACTTTCTAGAGCGTTTTGTGCACACCCATTTGGGTCCCGCACACTTTCTACGGCGTCCGGCGCACTCTCATTTGGGTCCCACATACTTTCTAGGGCGTTCTGCGCACACCAATTTGGGTCCCGCACACTTTCTACGGCGTCCGGCGCACTCCCACTTGGGTCCCGCACACTTTCTACGGCGTTCCGCGCACACCCATTTGGGTCCCACACACTTTCTACGGCGTCCGACGCACCCTCACTTGGGTCCCTCACACTTTCTACGGCGTTCTGCGCCCACCCATTTGGGTCCCGTACACTTTCTACGGCGTCCGGCGCACTCCCACTAGGGTCGCGCACACTTTCTACGGCGTCCGGCGCACTCCCACTAGGGTCGCGCACACTTTCTACGGCGTCCGGCGCACTCCCATTTGGGTCACGCACACTTTCTACGGCGTCCGGCGCACTCTCACTCTGGGTTCCACACACTTTCTAGGCGTTCTGCGCACACCCATTTGGGTCCCGCACACTTTCTATGGCGTCCGGCGCACTCCCACTTGGGTCCCTCACACTTTCTACGGCGTTCTGCGCCCACCCATTTGGGTCCCGCACACTTTCTACGGCGTCCGGCGCACTCCCACCAGGGTCGCGCACGCTTTCTACGGCGTCTGGCGCACTCTCATTTGGGTCTCGCACACTTTCTACGGTGTCCGGCGCACTCCCACTTGGGTCCCGCACACTTTCTACGGCATCCGACGCACTCTCATTTGGGTCCCGCACACTTTCTACTGCGTTCTGCGCACACCCATTTTATTCCCGCACACTTTCTAGGGCGTCCGACGCACACCCATTTGGGTCCCGCACACTTTCTAGGCGCCCGGCGCACTCCCACTTGGGTCCCGCAAACTTTCTACGGCGTCCGGCGCACTCCCACCAGGGTCGCGCACACTTTCTACGGCGTCCGGCGCACTCTCATTTGGGTCCCGCACACTTTCTACGGCGTCCGGCGCACTCCTCATTGAGACACTCTCACTCTGGGTTCCACACTTTCTACGGCGTCCGGCGCACTCCCATTTGGGTCCTGCACACTTTCTACGGCGTCCGGCGCACTCCCACTCTGGGTCCCGCACACTTTCTACGGCGTTCTGCGCCCACCCATTTGGGTCCCGTACACTTCTACGGCGTCCGGCGCACTCCCCCACTCAGGGTCGCGCACACTTTCTACGGCGTCCGGCGCACTCCCACTTGGGTCCCGCACACTTTCTCTACGGCGTTCGGCGCACTCCCACGTGGGTCCCGCACACTTTCTACGGCGTCCGGCGCACTTCCTCATTTGGGTTCCACACACTTTCTAGAGCGTTTTGTGCACACCCATTTGGGTCCCGCACACTTTCTACGGCGTGCGGCGCACTCTCATTTGGGTCCCACATACTTTCTAGGGCGTTCTGCGCACACCAATTTGGGTCCCGCACACTTTCTACGCCGCCCGGCGCACTCCACTTGGGTCCTGCACACTTTCTACGGCGTTCCGCGCACACCCATTTGGGTCCCACACACTTTCTACGGCGTCCGACGCACCCTCACTCTGGGTCCCTCACACTTTCTAGGGCGTTCTGCGCACACCCACTTGGGTCCCGCACACTTTCTACGGCGTCCGGCGCACTCCCACTAGGGTCGCGCACACTTTCTACGGCGTCCGGCGCACTCACACTAGGGTCGCGCACACTTTGTACCGCGTCCGGCGCACTCTTATTTGGGTCCCGCACACTTTCTACGGCGTCCGGCGCACTCTCATTTGGGTTCCACACACTTTCTAGGGCATTTTGCGCACACCCATTTGGGTCCCGCACACTTTCATGGCGTCCGGCGCACTCCCACTCTGGGTCCCTCACACTTTCTACGGCGTTCTGCGCCCACCCATTTGGGTCCCGCACACTTTCTACGGCGTCCGGCGCACTCCCACTCAGGGTCGCGCACACTTTCTCTACGGCGGGTCCGGCGCACTCCCACCAGGGTCGCGCACACTTTCTACGGCGTTCGGCGCACCTCCCACGTGGGTCCCGCACACTTTCTACGGCGTCCGGCGCACTCCCACTCTGGGTCCCTCACACTTTCTACGGCGTTCTGCGCCCACCCATTTGGGTCCCGTACACTTTCTACGGCGTCCGGCGCACTCCCACCAGGGTCGCGCACACTTTCTACGGCGTCCGGCGCACTCCCATTTGGGTCACGCACACTTTCGACGGCGTCCGGCGCACTCTCACTCTGGGTTCCACACACTTTCTACGGCGTTCTGCGCACACCCATTTGGGTCCCGCACACTTTCTATGGCGTCCGGCGCTCTCCCACTTGGGTCCCTCACACTTTCTACGGCGTTCTGCGCCCACCCATTTGGGTCCCGTACACTTTCTTACGGCGTCCGGCGCACTCCCACCAGGGTCGCGCACACTTTCTACGGCGTCCGGCGCACTCCCACTCTGGGTCCCGCACACTTTCTACGGCGTTCCGCGCACACCCATTTGGGTCCCACACACTTTCTACGGCGTCCGACGCACTCTCACTTGGGTCCTGCACTTTTTATACTGCGTTCTGCGCACACCCATTTGGGTTCCACACACTTTCTAGGGCGTTCTGCGCACACCCATTTGGGTCCCGCACACTTTCTACGGCGTGCGGCGCACTCCCACTTGGGTCCCGCACACTTTCTACGGCGTCCGGCGCACTCTCATTTGGGTCACGCACACTTTCGACGGCGTCCGGCGCACTCTCACTCTGGGTTCCACACACTTTCTAGGCGTTCTGCGCACACCCATTTGGGTCCCGCACACTTTCTACGGCGTCCGGCGCACTCCCACTCTGAGTCCCCTCACACTTTCTACGGCGTTCTGCGCCCACCCATTTGGGTCCCGTACACTTTCTACGGCGTCCGGCGCACTCCCACTAGGGTCGCGCACACTTTCTACGGCGTCCGGCGCACTCTCATTTGGGTCCCGCACACTTTCGACGGCGTCCGGCGCACTCTCATTGAGACACTCTCACTTGGGTTCCACACACTTTCTACGGCGTCCGGCGCACTCCCATTTGGGTCCTGCACACCTTCTACGGCGTCCGGCGCCCTGCCACTTGGGTCCCCCACACTTTCTACGGGGTTCGGCGCCCCCCCCTTTGGGTCCCACACACTTTCTACGGCGTTCGGCGCACTCCCACGTGGGTCCCGCACACTTTCTACGGCGTCCGGCGCACTCTCATTTGGGTTCCACACACTTTCTAGAGCGTTTTGTGCACACCCATTTGGGTCCCGCACACTTTCTACGGCGTCCGGCGCACTCTCATTTGGGTCCCACATACTTTCTAGGGCGTTCTGCGCACACCAATTTGGGTCCCGCACACTTTCTACGGCGTCCGGCGCACTCCCACTTGGGTCCCGCACACTTTCTACGGCGTTCCGCGCACACCCATTTGGGTCCCACACACTTTCTACGGCGTCCGACGCACCCTCACTTGGGTCCCTCACACTTTCTACGGCGTTCTGCGCCCACCCATTTGGGTCCCGTACACTTTCTACGGCGTCCGGCGCACTCCCACTAGGGTCGCGCACACTTTCTACGGCGTCCGGCGCACTCCCACTAGGGTCGCGCACACTTTCTACGGCGTCCGGCGCACTCCCATTTGGGTCACGCACACTTTCGACGGCGTCCGGCGCACTCTCACTTGGGTTCCACACACTTTCTAGGGCGTTCTGCGCACACCCATTTGGGTCCCGCACACTTTCTATGGCGTCCGGCGCTCTCCCACTTGGGTCCCTCACACTTTCTACGGCGTTCTGCGCCCACCCATTTGGGTCCCGTACACTTTCTACGGCGTCCGGCGCACTCCCACTAGGGTCGCGCACACTTTCTACGGCGTCCGGCGCACTCCCACTAGGGTCGCGCACACTTTCTACGGCGTTCGGCGCACTCCCACGTGGGTCCCGCACACTTTCTACGGCTTCCGGCGCACTCTCATTTGGGTCCCGCACTTTTTATACTGCGTTCTGCGCACACCCATTTGGGTCCCACACACTTTCTACGGCGTTCTGCGCACACCCATTTGGGTCCCGCACACTTTCTACGGCGTCCGGCGCACTCCCACTTGGGTCCCGCACACTTTCTACGGCGTCCGGCGCACTCTCATTTGGGTCACGCACACTTTCGACGGCGTCCGGCGCACTCTCACTTGGGTTCCACACACTTTCTAGGGCGTTCTGCGCACACCCATTTGGGTCCCGCACACTTTCTACGGCGTCCGGCGCACTCCCACTTGAGTCCCTCACACTTCTGCTACGGCGTTCTGCGCCCACCCATTTGGGTCCCGTACACTTTCTACGGCGTCCGGCGCACTCCCACTCAGGTCGTCGCACACTTTCTCCGGCGTCCGGCGCACTCTCATTTGGGTCCCGCACACTTTCGACGGCGTCCGGCGCACTCTCATTGAGACACTCTCACTTGGGTTCCACACACTTCCTACGGCGTCCGGCGCACTCCCATTTGGGTCCTGCACACTTTCTACGGCGTCCGGCGCTCTCCCACTTGGGTCCCTCACACTTTCTACGGCGTTCTGCGCCCACCCATTTGGGTCCCGTACACTTTCTACGGCGTCCTGGCGCACTCCCACTAGGTCGCGCACACTTTCTACGGCGTCCGGCGCACTCCCACTCAGGGTCGCGCACACTTTCTACGGCGTTCGGCGCACTCCCACGTGGGTCCCGCACACTTTCTACGGCTTCCGGCGCACTCTCATTTGGGTTCCACACACTTTCTAGAGCGTATTGTGCACACACATTTGGGTCCCGCACACTTTCTACGGCGTCCGGCGCACTCTCATTTGGGTCCCACATACTTTCTAGGGCGTTCTGCGCACACCAATTTGGGTCCCGCACACTTTCTACGGCGTCCGGCGCACTCCCACTTGGGTCCCTCACACTTTCTACGGCGTTCTGCGCCCACCCATTTGGGTCCCGTACACTTTCTACGGCGTCCGGCGCACTCCCATTTGGGTCCTGCACACTTTCTACGGCGTCCGGCGCACTCCCACTTGGGTACCGCACACTTTCTACGGCGTCCGGCGCACTCTCATTTGGGTCCCGCACACTTTCTACGGCGTCCGGCGCACTCTCATTGGGTCCCGCACACTTTCTACGGCGTCCGGCGCACTCTCATTTGGGTTCCACACACTTTCTAGAGCGTTCTGCGCACTCTCACTTGGGTTCCACACACTTTCTACGGCGTCCGGCGCACTCCCATTTGGGTCCTGCACACTTTCTACGGCGTCCGGCGCTCTCCCACTTGGGTCCCGCACTTTTTATACTGCGTCCTGCGCACACCCATTTGGGTCCCACACACTTTCTACGGCGTTCTGCGCACACCCATTTGGGTCCCGCACACTTTCTACGGCGTCCGGCGCACTCCCACTTGGGTCCCGCACACTTTCTACGGCGTCCGGCGCACTCTCATTTGGGTCACGCACACTTTCGACGGCGTCCGGCGCACTCTCACTTGGGTTCCACACACTTTCTAGGGCGTTCTGCGCACACCCATTTGGGTCCCGCACACTTTCTACGGCGTCCGGCGCACTCCCACTTGGGTCCCTCACACTTTCTACGGCGTTCTGCGCCCACCCATTTGGGTCCCGTACACTTTCTAGGGCGTTCTGCGCACACCCATTTGGGTCCCGCACACTTTTTACGGCGTCCGGCGCACTCTCATTGGGTCCCGCACTTTTTATACTGCGTTCTGCGCACACCCATTTGGGTCACGCACACTTTCGACGGCGTCCGGCGCACTCTCACTTGGGTTCCACACACTTTCTAGGGCGTTCTGCGCACACCCATTTGGGTCCCGCACACTTTCTACGGCGTCCGGCGCACTCCCACTTGGGTCCCTCACACTTTCTACGGCGTCTTGCGCACACCCATTTGGGTCCCGTACACTTTCTACGGCGTCCGGCGCACTCCCACTCAGGTCGCGCACACTTTCTACGGCGTCCGGCGCACTCCCACTAGGGTCGCGCACACTTTCTACGGCGTTCGGCGCACTCCCACTTGGGTCCCGCACACTTTCTACGGCGTCCGGCGCACTCTCATTTGGGTCCCGCACACTTTCTACGGCGTCCGGCGCACTCTCATTGGGTCCCGCACACTTTCTACGGCGTCCGGCGCACTCTCATTTGGGTTCCACACACTTTCTAGAGCGTTCTGCGCACATCCATTTGGGTCCCGCACACTTTCTACGGCGTCCGGCGCACTCTCATTTGGGTCCCACATACTTTCTAGGGCGTTCTGCGCACACCAATTTGGATCCCGCACACTTTCTACGGCGTCCGGCGCACTCCCACTTGGGTCCCGCACACTTTCTACGGCGTTCCGCGCACACCCATTTGGGTCCCACACACTTTCTACGGCGTCCGACGCACCCTCACTCTGGGTCCCGCACTTTATACTGCGTCCTGCGCACACCCATTTGGGTCCCACACACTTTCTACGGCGTTCTGCGCACACCCATTTGGGTCCCGCACACTTTCTACGGCGTCCGGCGCACTCCCACTTGGGTCCCGCACACTTTCTACGGCGTCCGGCGCACTCTCATTTGGGTCACGCACACTTTCGACGGCGTCCGGCGCACTCCCACTTGGGTCCCTCACACTTTCTACGGCGTTCTGCGCCCACCCATTTGGGTCCCGTACACTTTCTACGGCGTCCGGCGCACTCCCACTAGGGTCGCGCACACTTTCTACGGCGTCCGGCGCACTCCCATTTGGGTCCCGCACACTTTCGACGGCGTCCGGCGCACTCTCACTTGGGTTCCACACACTTTCTAGGGCGTTCTGCGCACACCCATTTGGGTCCCGCACACTTTCTATGGCGTCCGGCGCTCTCCCACTTGGGTCCCTCACACTTTCTACGGCGTTCTGCGCCCACCCATTTGGGTCCCGTACACTTTCTACGGCGTCCGGCGCACTCCCACTAGGGTCGCGCACACTTTCTACGGCGTCCGGCGCACTCCCACTTGAGTCCCTCACACTTTCTACGGCGTTCTGCGCCCACCCATTTGGGTCCCGTACACTTTCTACGGCGTCCGACGCACCCTCACTTGGGTCCCGCACTTTTTATACTGCGTCCTGCGCACACCCATTTGGGTCCCACACACTTTCTACGGCGTTCTGCGCACACCCATTTGGGTCCCGCACACTTTCTACGGCGTCCGGCGCACTCCCACTTGGGTCCCGCACACTTTCTACGGCGTCCGGCGCACTCTCATTTGGGTCACGCACACTTTCGACGGCGTCCGGCGCACTCTCACTTGGGTTCCACACACTTTCTAGGGCGTTCTGCGCACACCCATTTGGGTCCCGCACACTTTCTACGGCGTCCGGCGCACTCCCACTTGAGTCCCTCACACTTTCTACGGCGTTCTGCGCCCACCCATTTGGGTCCCGTACACTTTCTACGGCGTCCGGCGCACTCCCACTAGGGTCGCGCACACTTTCTACGGCGTCCGGCGCACTCTCATTTGGGTCCCGCACACTTTCGACGGCGTCCGGCGCACTCTCATTGAGACACTCTCACTTGGGTTCCACACACTTTCTACGGCGTCCGGCGCACTCCCATTTGGGTCCTGCACACTTTCTACGGCGTCCGGCGCTCTCCCACTTGGGTCCCTCACACTTTCTACGGCGTTCTGCGCCCACCCATTTGGGTCCCGTACACTTTCTACGGCCTCCGGCGCACCCCCACCAGGGTCGCGCACACTTTCTACGGCGTCCGGCGCACTTCACTAGGTCGCGCACACTTTCTACGGCGTTCGGCGCACTCCCACGTGGGTCCCGCACACTTTCTACGGCTTCCGGCGCACTCTCATTTGGGTTCCACACACTTTCTAGAGCGTTTTGTGCACACCCATTTGGGTCCCGCACACTTTCTACGGCGTCCGGCGCACTCTCATTTGGGTCCCACATACTTTCTAGGGCGTTCTGCGCACACCAATTTGGGTCCCGCACACTTTCTACGGCGTCTCGGCGCACTCCCACTCTGGGTCCCGCACACTTTCTACGGCGTTCCGCGCACACCCATTTGGGTCCCACACACTTTCTACGGCGTCCGACGCACCCTCACTCTGGGTCCCTCACACTTTCTACGGCGTTCTGCGCACCCCCATTTGGGTCCCGTACACTTTCTACGGCGTCCGGCGCACTCCCACTAGGGTCGCGCACACTTTCTACGGCGTCCGGCGCACTCACACTAGGGTCGCGCACACTTTGTACCGCGTCCGGCGCACTCCCACTTGGGTCACGCACACTTTCGACGGCGTCCGGCGCACTCTCACTTGGGTTCCACACACTTTCTAGGGCGTTCTGCGCACACCCATTTGGGTCCCGCACACTTTCTATGGCGTCCGGCGCTCTCCCACTTGGGTCCCTCACACTTTCTACGGCGTTCTGCGCCCACCCATTTGGGTCCCGTACACTTTCTACGGCGTCCGGCGCACTCCCACCAGGGTCGCGCACACTTTCTACGGCGTCCGGCGCACTCCCACCAGGGTCGCGCACACTTTCTACGGTGTCCGGCGCACTCCCACGTGGGTCCCGCACACTTTCTACGGCGTCCGGCGCACTCTCATTTGGGTCCCGCACACTTTATACAGCGTTCTGCGCACACCCATTCGGGTCCCACAAACTTTCTACGGCGTTCTGCGCACACCCATTTGGGTCCCGCACACTTTCTACGGCGTCCGGCGCACTCCCACTTGGGTTCCGCACACTTTCTACGGCGTCCGGCGCACTCTCATTTGGGTCACGCACACTTTCGACGGCGTCCGGCGCACTCTCACTTGGGTTCCACACACTTTCTAGGGCGTTCTGCGCACACCCATTTGGGTCCCGCACACTTTCTACGGCGTCCGGCGCTCTCCCACTGGAGTCCCCTCACACTTTCTACGGCGTTCTGCGCCCACCCATTTGGGTCCCGTACACTTTCTACGGCGTCCGGCGCACTCCCACTAGGTCGCGCACACTTTCTACGGCGTCCGGCGCACTCTCATTTGGGTCCCGCACACTTTCGACGGCGTCCGGCGCACTCTCATTGAGACACTCTCACTCTGGGTTCCACACACTTTCTACGGCGTCCGGCGCACTCCCATTTGGGTCCTGCACACTTTCTACGGCGTCCGGCGCTCTCCCACTTGGGTCCCTCACACTTTCTACGGCGTTCTGCGCCCACCCATTTGGGTCCCGTACACTTTCTACGGCGTCCGGCGCACTCCCACTAGGGTCGCGCACACTTTCTACGGCGTCCGGCGCACTCCCACCAGGGTCGCGCACACTTTCTACGGCGTTCGGCGCACTCCCACGTGGGTCCCGCACACTTTCTACGGCTTCCGGCGCACTCTCATTTGGGTTCCACACACTTTCTAGAGCGTTTTGTGCACACCCATTTGGGTCCCGCACACTTTCTACGGCGTCCGGCGCACTCTCATTTGGGTCCCACATACTTTCTAGGGCGTTATGCGCACACCAATTTGGGTCCCGCACACTTTCTACGGCGTCCGGCGCACTCCCACTTGGGTCCCTCACACTTTCTACGGCGTTCTGCGCCCACCCATTTGGGTCCCGTACACTTTCTACGGCGTCCGGCGCACTCCCATTTGGGTCCTGCACACTTTCTACGGCGTCCGGCGCACTCCCACTTGGGTACCGCACACTTTCTACGGCGTCCGGCGCACTCTCATTTGGGTCCCGCACACTTTCTACGGCGTCCGGCGCACTCTCATTGGGTCCCGCACACTTTCTACGGCGTCCGGCGCACTCTCATTTGGGTTCCACACACTTTCTAGAGCGTTCTGCGCACTCTCACTTGGGTTCCACACACTTTCTACGGCGTCCGGCGCACTCCCATTTGGGTCCTGCACACTTTCTACGGCGTCCGGCGCTCTCCCACTTGGGTCCCGCACTTTTTATACTGCGTCCTGCGCACACCCATTTGGGTCCCACACACTTTCCACGGCGTTCTGCGCACACCCATTTGGGTCCCGCACACTTTCTACGGCGTCCGGCGCACTCCCACTTGGGTCCCGCACACTTTCTACGGCGTCCGGCGCACTCTCATTTGGGTCACGCACACTTTCGACGGCGTCCGTCGCACTCTCACTTGGGTTCCACACACTTTCCAGAGCGTTCTGCGCACACCCATTTGGGTCCCGCACACTTTCTACGCCGTCCGGCGCTCTCCCACTTGGGTCCCGCACTTTTTATACTGCGTCCTGCGCACACCCATTTGGGTCCCACACACTTTCTACGGCGTTCTGCGCACACCCATTTGGGTCCCGCACACTTTCTACGGCGTCCGGCGCACTCCCACTTGGGTCCCGCACACTTTCTACGGCGTCCGGCGCACTCTCATTTGGGTCAGGCACGCTTTCCACGGCGTCCGGCGCCCTCTCACTTGGGTTCCACACACTTTCTAGGGCGTTCTGCGCACACCCATTTGGGTCCCGCACACTTTCTACGGCGTCCGGCGCACTCCCACTTGGGTCCCTCACACTTTCTACGGCGTTCTGCGCCCACCCATTTGGGTCCCGTACACTTTCTAGGGCGTTCTGCGCACACCCATTTGGGTCCCGCACACTTTTTACGGCGTCCGGCGCACTCTCATTGGGTCCCGCACTTTTTATACTGCGTTCTGCGCACACCCATTTGGGTCACGCACACTTTCGACGGCGTCCGGCGCACTCTCACTTGGGTTCCACACACTTTCTAGGGCGTTCTGCGCACACCCATTTGGGTCCCACACACTTTCTACGGCGTTCTGCGCACACCCATTTGGGTCCCGCACACTTTCTACGGCGTCCGGCGCACTCCCACTTGGGTCCCGCACACTTTCTACGGCGTCCGGCGCACTCTCATTTGGGTCACGCACACTTTCGACGGCGTCCGGCGCACTCTCACTTGGGTTCCACACACTTTCTACGGCGTTCTGCGCACACCCATTTGGGTCCCGCACACTTTCTACGGCGTCCGGCGCACTCCCACTTGGGTCCCGCACACTTTCTACGGCGTCCGGCGCACTCTCATTTGGGTCACGCACACTTTCGACGGCGTCCGGCGCACTCTCACTTGGGTTCCACACACTTTCTAGGGCGTTCTGCGCACACCCATTTGGGTCCCGCACACTTTCTACGGCGTCCGGCGCACTCCCACTTGGGTCCCTCACACTTTCTACGGCGTTCTGCGCCCACCCATTTGGGTCCCGTACACTTTCTACGGCGTCCGGCGCACTCCCACTAGGGTCGCGCACACTTTCTACGGCGTCCGGCGCACTCTCATTTGGGTCCCGCACACTTTCGACGGCGTCCGGCGCACTCTCATTGAGACACTCTCACTTGGGTTCCACACACTTTCTACGGCGTCCGGCGCACTCCCATTTGGGTCCTGCACACTTTCTACGGCGTCCGGCGCTCTCCCACTTGGGTCCCTCACACTTTCTACGGCGTTCTGCGCCCACCCATTTGGGTCCCGTACACTTTCTACGGCGTCCGGCGCACTCCCACTAGGGTCGCGCACACTTTCTACGGCGTCCGGCGCACTCTCATTTGGGTCCCACATACTTTCTAGGGCGTTCTGCGCACACCAATTTGGATCCCGCACACTTTCTACGGCGTCCGGCGCACTCCCACTTGGGTCCCGCACACTTTCTACGGCGTTCCGCGCACACCCATTTGCGTCCCCCACGCTTTCCACGGCGTCAGACGCACCCTCACTTGGGTCCCGCACTTTTTATACTGCGTCCTGCGCACACCCATTTGGGTCCCACACACTTTCTACGGCGTTCTGCGCACACCCATTTGGGTCCCGCACACTTTCTACGGCGTCCGGCGCACTCCCACTTGGGTCCCGCACACTTTCTACGGCGTCCGGCGCACTCTCATTTGGGTCACGCACACTTTCGACGGCGTCCGGCGCACTCTCACTTGGGTTCCACACACTTTCTAGGGCGTTCTGCGCACACCCATTTGGGTCCCGCACACTTTCTACGGCGTCCGGCGCACTCCCACTTGGGTCCCTCACACTTTCTACGGCGTTCTGCGCCCACCCATTTGGGTCCCGTACACTTTCTACGGCGTCCGGCGCACTCCCACTAGGGTCGCGCACACTTTCTACGGCGTCCGGCGCACTCCCATTTGGGTCACGCACACTTTCGACGGCGTCCGGCGCACTCTCACTTGGGTTCCACACACTTTCTAGGGCGTTCTGCGCACACCCATTTGGGTCCCGCACACTTTCTATGGCGTCCGGCGCTCTCCCACTTGGGTCCCTCACACTTTCTACGGCGTTCTGCGCCCACCCATTTGGGTCCCGTACACTTTCTACGGCGTCCGGCGCACTCCCACTAGGGTCGCGCACACTTTCTACGGCGTCCGGCGCACTCCCACTTGGGTCCCGCACACTTTCTACGGCGTTCCGCGCACACCCATTTGGGTCCCACACACTTTCTACGGCGTCCGACGCACCCTCACTTGGGTCCCGCACTTTTTATACTGCGTTCTGCGCACACCCATTTGGGTCCCACACACTTTCTACGGCGTTCTGCGCACACCCATTTGGGTCCCGCACACTTTCTACGGCGTCCGGCGCACTCCCACTTGGGTCCCGCACACTTTCTACGGCGTCCGGCGCACTCTCATTTGGGTCACGCACACTTTCGACGGCGTCCGGCGCACTCTCACTTGGGTTCCACACACTTTCTAGGGCGTTCTGCGCACACCCATTTGGGTCCCGCACACTTTCTACGGCGTCCGGCGCACTCCCACTTGGGTCCCTCACACTTTCTACGGCGTTCTGCGCCCACCCATTTGGGTCCTGCACACTTTCTAGGCCGTTCTGCGCCCACCCATTTGGGTCCCGCAGACTTTTTACGGCGTCCGGCGCACTCTCATTGAGTCCCGCACTTTTTATACTGCGTTCTGCGCACACCCATTTGGGTCACGCACACTTTCGACGGCGTCCGGCGCACTCTCACTCTGGGTTCCACACACTTTCTAGGCGTCCTGCGCACACCCATTTGGGTCCCACACACTTTCTACGGCGTCCTGCGCACACCCATTTGGGTCCTGCACACTTTCTACGGCGTCCGGCGCACTCCCACTTGGGTCCCGCACACTTTCTACGGCGTCCGGCGCACTCCTCATTTGGGTCACGCACACTTTCTACGGCGTCCGGCGCACTCTCACTTGGGTCTCCACACACTTTCTACGGCGTTCTGCGCACACCCATTTGGGTCCCGCACACTTTCTACGGCGTCCGGCGCACTCCCACTTGAGTCCTTCACACTTTCTCTCATTTGGGTCCCGATCACTTTCTACGGCGTTCTGCGCCCACCCATTTGGGTCCCGGCACACTTTCTACGGCGTCCGGCGCACTCCCACCAGGGTCGCGCACACTTTCTACGGCGTCCGGCGCACTCTCATTTGGGTCACGCACACTTTCGACGGCGTCCGGCGCACTCTCACTCTGGGTTCCACACACTTTCTACGGCGTTCTGGCGCACACCCATTTGGGTCCCGCACACTTTCTACGGCGTCCGGCGCACTCCCACTCTGAGTCCCTCACACTTTCTACGGCGTTCTGCGCCCACCCATTTGGGTCCTGCACACTTTCGACGGCGTCCGGCGCACTTCCTCATTGAGACACTCTCACTTGGGTTCCACACACTTTCTACGGCGTCCGGCGCACTCCCATTTGGGTCCTGCACACTTTCTACGGCGTCCGGCGCTCTCCCACTTGGGTCCCTCACACTTTCTACGGCGTTCTGCGCCCACCCATTTGGGTCCCGTACACTTTCTACGGCGTCCGGCGCACTCCCACTAGGGTCGCGCACACTTTCTACGGCGTCCGGCGCACTCTCATTTGGGTCCCACATACTTTCTAGGGCGTCCTGCGCACACCAATTTGGATCCCGCACACTTTCTACGGCGCCCGGCGCACTCCCACTTGGGTCCCGCACACTTTCTACGGCGTTCCGCGCACACCCATTTGGGTCCCACACACTTTCTACGGCGTCCGACGCACCCTCACTTGGGTCCCGCACTTTTTATACTGCGTCCTGCGCACACCCATTTGGGTCCCACACACTTTCTACGGCGTTCTGGCGCACTCCGCATTTGGGTCCCGCACACTTTCTACGGCGTCCGGCGCACTCCCCTACTGGGGTTCCGCACACTATCTGAAGGCAGTTCTGTGGATTTCTTCTGATTCACACCGTGCGGCGTTCTAAAAATACAATCCAAGATCCCGCCAGACAGGGTGAAAGCGCGAAGCGCCTACCAGGATTTGAAGCTTCTGATCTCTTCCCCGCGCGGATGCCCTACAATCGAGATCACCTATTCATACCGTCAACAGAGGTGGCATTGAGCTGTACACTATTCGACGCGCTGCAAGAAATTACATATGTGTGCAACTTTTCATCCCCAACTGGTCCCCGCTTTCTAAAGTTATGACCTCTCAAAGTGATTTTCGCAAAAACAAGTTCTCCACCACCGCCTCCGCCTCCGCCTCCGCCTCCGCCTCCGCCTCCGCCTCCGCCTCCGCCTCCGCCTCCGCCTCCACCTCCGTCCGTCGAAAACCATTTTTTGGAAGGCGTGGACCAAATCGCTCGGAAAATTTGGTGACTAGGAGGTAATCGGCCACGGAATGACGAAAATAATTGTCAGAACTCACCATAATGACTTCTGGGTTCCTAACGGGCGTTTGAAACTCGGAAACCGGCCTCTCAAGAATAGCGTTTATGAAAATGGTGGGTTTTTCGTTATCAGTCATTGTTTTCTTAGACTTCCATATAAAACACCTTGTTTCCAGGGTGGTGTACTTTGAACGTCCGGGCTCGGGAAGTGACGCTGTGCGGGTTGATGTACTCTGGACTGCGGCGCGTATTCCGTTCCAAAGCGCACCATCGATAAGAAGGCGTCGTGCAGGATGTGGCCAGAAGTGTCGGTTGACTATGTGAGACTCTCAGTAGGTGTGCAGGACGTCGCAGAATGTGGGCAGGGTCCTCAGTAGGAGTACACACATGCAGGACATCAATCGAGAACGTGCAAGACCCCAGGAGTGTGCAGGACAGATCATGGAACGGCAAGACCTTAGTAGGAGTGTGCTAGTGACATCATGGGACCTGTGCAAGACCTCAGTAGAGTGTGCAGGACATCATGGAACGTGCAGGACCCCAGTAGGGTGTGCAGGACGTCGTAGAACGTGCAGTGACCTCAGTAGGAGGCAGGACATCATGAACGCAAAGACCTCAGTAGGAGCGCAGACATCATGGAACGTGCAAGACCTCAGTAGGAGTGTGCAGGACATCAGTGGAACCTGTGCAAGACCTTAGTAGGAGTGTGCAGTGACATCATGGGACCCAGCAGCAGACCTCAGTAGGAGTGTGCAGGACATCATTGGTACCTGGGGTGCAGGACCTCAGTAGGAGTGTGTAGGACATCATGGTACCTGCGCAGGACCTCAGTAGAGCGGTGACATCATGAATGTGGAAGATCTCAGTAGAGTGTGTGCAGGACATCATGGAACGTGTGCAGGACCGTAGTAGGAGGTGTGCAGGACATCATGGACGTGCAGTGACATCATGTGAACCTGTGCAAGACCTTAGTAGGAGTGTGCAGGGACATCATGGGACCTGTGCAGGACCTCAGTAGGAGTGTGTGCAGGACATCATGGAACGTGTGCAGGACTGTAGTAGGAGTGGACAGGACATCATGGGATTTGCAAAAGGTGACCCCAGTAGGGTGTGCAGGACGTCGTAGAATGTGTGCAGGGCCTCAGTAGGAGGATGTGCAGACATCATGGAACGTGTGCAAGACCTTAGTAGAGCGTGCAGGACATCATGGATCAGACCTTAGTAGGAGTGTGTGGTGATACCATGAGACGTGTGCAGGACTCTTAGTAGAGGTGCAGGTGACACCATGAGACCAGTGACCTCAGTAGGGAGTGTGCAGGACATCATGGGACGTGTGCAGGACATCATGGAATCCTGTGCAAGACCTTAGTAGGAGTGTGCAGGAGATACTGCGGGACCTGTGCAGGACCTCAGTAGGAGTGTGCAGGTGACATCATGGGAATCGCATGCAGACCGTAGTAGGAGGACAGGACATCATGCGGACGTGTGCAGACCCCTGCAGGGGTGTGCAGGACGTCGTGCAGAATGTGCAGGGCCCAGTAGAGGTGCAGGACATCATGGAACGTGTGTGCAGGACCTTAGTAGGAGGTGCAGGACATCATGGGAACGTGTGCAGGACTCCCAGGTAGTGCAGGACGTCGTAGAATGGGCAGGGCCCCAGTAGGGGTGTGGCACGTCGGTGTAAACACAGGCCAGTAGGAGTATGCAGGACATCATCGAACGTGGTGCAGGACCTCAGTAGGAGGTGCAGGACATCATGGGACCGTGCAGGACCCCAGTAGGGGTGTGCAGTGACGTGCCATGGAATGTGCAGTGACCTCAGTAGGAGTGGGCAGGACATCATGGAACGTGTGCAAGACCTCAGTAGGAGTGTGCAGGACATCGGAATGGAACGTGTGCAAGACCTTAGTAGGAGTGTGCAGGACATCATGGGGACCTGGGTGCAGGACTGTAGAGTATTAGGAGTGACAGGACATCATGGGACGTGTGCAGGACATCATGGAACCCTGTAAGACCTTAGTAGGAGTGTGCAGAGGACATCATGGGACCTGTGCAGGACCTCAGTAGGGAGTGTGCAGGACATCATGGAACGTGCAGCAGGACCGTAGTAGGGAGTGGACAGGACATCATGGGGATTTCGTGCAGGACCCCAGTAGGAGTGTGCAGGACGTCGTAGAATGTGCAGGGCCTCAGTAGGAGGTGCAGTGACATCATGGAACGTGCAAGACCTTAGTAGGAGTGTGCATGACATCATGCGGACCTAGTGCAGGACCTCAGGTAGGAGGTGCAGGACATCATGGAACGTGTGCAGGACCGGGTAGTAGGAGAGTGACAGTTACTGGGACGTGTGCAGTGACCGTAGTAGGGAGTGGATAGACATCATGGGACGTGTGCAGTGGGCCCCAGAAAAGTGCAGTGACGTCGTAGGATGTGCAGTGACCTCAGTAGGAGTGTGCAGTGACATCAGTGGAACGTGCAAGACTCAGTAGAAGCGGTGCAGGACATCATGGACCTGACCTGCAGACCTCAGTAGGAGAGCGCAGACATCATGGGATCTGTGCAGGACCCCAGTAGGGGTGTGCAGGACGTCGTAGAAATGTGTGCAGGACCTCAGTGCAGAGTGTGCAGGCCATCATGGGAACGTGTGCAAGACCTCAGTAGGAGTGTGCAGACATCATGTGGGACCTGTGGAGGACCTCAGTAGGGAGATGCAGGGACATCATGGATCGTGTGCAAGACCCAGGAGTGTGCAGGACATCATGGGACCTAGGTGCAGGACCTCAGTAGGAGGCAAGTGCAGGACATCATGTGACGTGTGCAGGACCGTAGTAGGGAGTGGATAGACATCATGGGACGTGTGCAGGACTCCCAGCAGGGGTGCAGTGACGTCGTAGAATGTGTGTGACCTCAGTAGAGTGTGCAGGACATCATGGAACGTGCAAGACCTTAGTAGGAGTGTGCAGGACATCATGGACCTGTGGAGGACCTCAGTAGGAGTGTGGCAGGACATCGCGTAACGTGTGCAGGACCGTAGTAGGAGTGGGATACAGGACATCATGGGACGTGTGCAGGACCTCAGTAGGGGTGTGCAGGACGTCGTAGAATGTGCGCAGGACCTCAGTAGGAGTGTGCAGGACATCATGGGAACGTGTGCAAGACCTTAGTAGAGAGTGTGCAGGAAATCATGGGACCTGTGCAGGACTCTCAGTAGGAGTGTGCAGGACATCAAGTGGAACGTGTGCAAAGAGACCTCAGTAGGGAGGTGCAGGAGTGATTTCATGGGACCTGTGTGCAGGACCTCAGTGCAGGGAGTGCAGGACGTGGTAGAATGTGGGCAGGGCCTCAGTAGGAGTATGCAGGACATCATCGAACGTGTGCAGGACCTTAGTAGGAGTGTGCAGGACATCATGGAACGTGTGCAGGACCGTAGTAGGGGTGTGCAGGACGTCGTAGAATGTGTGCAGGACCTCAGTAGGAGTGGGCAGGACATCATGGAACGTGTGCAAGACCTCAGTAGGAGTGTGCAGGACATCATGGAACGTATGCAAGACCTTAGTAGGAGGTGCAGGACATCATGGGACCTGTGCAGGACCGTATTAGGAGTGGACAGGACATCATGGGACGTGTGCAGGACATCATGGAACCTGTGCAAGACCTTAGTAGGAGTGTGCAGGACATCATGGGGACCTGTGCAGGACCTCAGTAGGAGTGTGCAGGACACCATGGAACGTGCGCAGGACTGTAGTAGAGTGGACAGGACATCATGGGACGTGTGCAGGACCCCAGTAGGGGTGTGCAGGACGTCGTAGAATGTGTGCAGGGCCTCAGTAGGAGTGTGCAGGACATCATGGAACGTGTGCAAGACCTTAGTAGGAGCGTGCGGGACATCATGGGACCTGTGCAGGACCTCAGTAGGAGTGTGCAGGACATCATGGAACGTGTGCAGGACCGTAGTAGGAGTGGACAGGACATCATGGGACGTGTGCAGGGCCCCAGTAGGGGTGTGCAGGACGTCGTAGGATGTGTGCAGGACCTCAGTAGGAGTGTGCAGGACATCATGGAACGTGTGCAAGACCTTAGTAGAAGTGTGCAGGACATCATGGGACCTGTGCAGGACCTCAGTAGGAGTGTGCAGGACATCATGGGATCTGTGCAGGACCCCAGTAGGGGTGTGCAGGACGTCGTAGAATGTGTGCGGGACCTCAGTAGGAGTGTGCAGGACATCATGGAACGTGTGCAAGACCTTAGTAGGAGTGTGCAGGACATCATGGGACCTGTGCAGGACCTCAGTAGGAGTGTGCAGGACATCATGGAACGTGTGCAAGACCTTAGTAGGAGTGTGCAGGACATCATGGGACCTGTGCAGGACCTGAGTAGGAGTGTGCAGGACATCATGTGACGTGTGCAGGACCGTAGTAGGAGTGGGCAGGACATCATGGGCCGTACGCAGGACCCCAGTAGGGGTGTGCAGGACGTCGTAGAGTGTGTGCAGGACATCAGTAGGAGTGTGCAGGACATCATGGAACGTGTGCAAGACCTTAGTAGGAGTGTGCAGGACATCATGGGACCTGTGGAGGACCTCAGTAGGAGTGTGCAGGACATCATGTAACGTGTGCAGGACCGTAGTAGGAGTGGACAGGACATCATGGGACGTGTGCAGGACCCCAGTAGGGGTGTGCAGGACGTCGTAGAATGTGCGCAGGACCTCAGTAGGAGTGTGCAGGACATCATGGAACGTGTGCAAGACCTTAGTAGGAGTGTGCAGGACATCATGGGACCTGTGCAGGACCTCAGTAGGAGTGTGCAGGACATCATGGAACGTGTGCAAGACCTTAGTAGGAGTGTGCAGGACATCATGGGACCTGTGCAGGACCTCAGTAGGAGTGTGCAGGACATCATGGGACCTGTGCAGGACCTCAGTAGGAGTGTGCAGGACATCATGGATCGTGTGCAAGACCTTAGTAGGAGTGTGCAGGACACCATGGGACCTGTGCAGGACATCATTGTACGTGTGCAGGACCGTAGTATAAGTGGGCAGGACATCATGGGACGTGTGCAGGACCCCAGAAGGGGTGTGCAGGACATCATGGGACCTGTGCAGGACCTCAGTAGGGGTGTGCAGGACATCATGGATCGTGTGCAAGACCTTAGTAGGAGTGTGCAGGACACCATGGGACCTGTGCAGGACCTCAGTAGGGGTGTGCAGGACACCATTGTATGTGTGCAGGACCGTAGTAGAAGTGGGCAGGACATCTTGGGACGTGCGCAGGACCCCAGAAGGGGTGTGCAGGACATCATGGGACCTGTGCAGGACCTCAGTAGGGGTGTGCAGGACATCATGGATCGTGTGCAAGACCTTAGTAGGAGTGTGCAGAACACCATGGGACCTGTGCAGGACCTCAGTAGGAGTGTGCAGGACATCATTGTACGTGTGCAGGACCGTAGTAGACGTGGGCAGGACATCATGGGACGTGTGCAGGACCCCAGAAGGGGTGTGCAGGACGTCGAAGAATGTGTGCAGGATCTCAGTAGGAGAGTGCAGGACATCATGGAACGTGTGCAGGACCTTAGTAGGAGTGTGCAGAACATCAAAGGACGTGCGCAGGACCTCCGTTTAATGTCCAGGACACCGTATGCAAGTCATGCCTCCGAATCAACAAGAGCGATAGGCAATTGCGCCAGAACAAGGCTATTGTAATCTCACTCGAGTTGGCTCTAAAATTTTCTAAGTTCTGACTCCGAATTCGCTACATCTTCACTACCGCTGGTGTTGTTTTTCTGCTTGTAGTCCAGGCAGATCCTCAACTGCTGACCTCTGGAGAAGGACGGTGTGTGAAGGGAAGACACACCGCTCTTCACTTCTTTTATCTTTATCATTGATCAATTGGGTATCATCAAATTTGTTTAAGAGAGCCGAATAACATCATTCCTAAGGTTACGGTAGTCCTCTTCTAGCGCACTTAACTATCGTTCGTGCTGGAAATCAATTTCCATTTTCAGGCTCAATTTTATGATTGAGCCCGGTAGACCACACTGGTAGACTTTGGCGCGTCAAAAATGTTGGACGATGAGGTTGGAAGGCGTCAAAGATTATTATCCGCCACCAATTCTCACCAGTCATCTAGCACTTTTTCCTAGAATGTTGGTGCGACCGTAAGACAACAGGAAAAATAGTTACGGCACGAACTCCACATGCAAAAAAACTCTGAAAATGATTTTGGCGCGAAATTCAAATTCGTGTTTACAATGTGTTCCGATTGACTTTTCTTTAATGAAGAAGGGAGTTGAAAGAAGAATGAAGGTTTTTCATGGGCCCCTTCAACATTTTCGTTCACTAGAGGGGCCAAGCTACGCAAAAACATGAAAAAATAATATACGGTTTTCTGCGCGTACGATGTATTTAACTATCGTTCTTGTTCCGAATCAGACATATGGGCCGGCGCAGACGAGCCACGTCAGCAAGAACCGGTGAAGTTTGGCTAGAGCGACTGACCCTGGGTCTATCCTAGACGGGGTGAGGCCACCCAAGACTCATAGAAATGCTGAAAAACTCTGATAAAAGATGCCTGATACTGCGCTAACAATCATTGATTTTATAAGAGCTCTATAGAAATACTTCGACTGTTAGCCTTACCAATCGATGGCTCATTTCATTTCTGTCTTTAATGGTGGGTGCCCCTCCCACTCTAAGATAGTGCCTAGACCCTGTACAATTGGGTCATCTAGAACTCATTTCTTCATTTTTTCGACTTTGAAATTCAAAAAGTATACTCCTTGTATCTTATTTGTAGGAAGCCGCGTTGCAACTATTATCTTGCAATCCTAGCAGCTGTTTCTTCATTTCTACCACTATGTCTTGAAGAAAAACAACTTGCCTTTTAGAGCTTGACGATATTGTAGAAAGGAAACCCTTGTAAAAAGTTGTGAAATTTCTGAAAGTTGGGCTCCGCAGAAAAGGTCAAGGATTTGGCATTGCTCTAAAATGTCGTGAAATTGTTTTATTAGACTAGTGACCCTTCGGGTCCCTAGCCCGGGGCAGCCACTTGACTTGAAGGCTGCAAACCTTCTGCTTTAGCGTCGAATTCACTAAGGTGTATCGCGCGCGTGTGCGCGTATGCTGCTACTCAACTATCCCACACTCACACTGTCTGTATCCCAGCTACACATACGCACGCGAAGGAACAATAAATTTCACTTCCTAATGTAGGGTAAAAGCTCCTAAACATGCTTGTGAAAGCAACGTGAATTGACCAGTACGTTTACAACCATGGGGCCAGCGCCGTTCCAAAGACCGAATACCACGATGGCAGTAGTATAGTTGTCCTCTTTGAAAAACGGTCAAGCAAGCAAATAAACATGACGTCAAAAAGCCTTTTAACTGCTTAGTGTTTTTTCAATTCTCCAATCATGCTGCGCTCACAGGTCGCGACACGCAAAATCGGTACGTTTCATTTGCATCCTCGCAGCGAGCAGGCTTTGTTGGCCACACCCATCTAATATCCCTTTGGGTTTGTCAAACGATGGGTCGGCTATACCGGCCACACTCCATTCACCACGCGTAGTATTTGTTCGGCTCCGCCGAACGATGGGCCGGCTTCGCCGACCCACCTCCATTCACCATGCGTAGTATTTGTTCGGCTTCGCCGAACGATAGGCTGGCTTCGCCGACCCATCTCCAATCACCACGCGTAGTATTCGTTTGGCTCCGCCAAACGATGGGCCGGCTTCGCCGACCCACCTCCATTCACCACGCGTAGTATTCATTCGGCTCCGCCGAACGATGGGCCGGCTTCGCCGGCCACCCTCCGTGTAGTATTCGTTCGGCTTCGCCGAACGATGGGCCGGCTTCGCCGACCCACCTCCATTCACCACGCGTAGTATTCGTTCGGCTTTGCCGAACGATGGGCCCGCTTCGCCGACCCACCTCCAATCACCAAGCGTAGTATTCATTCGGCTCCGCCAAACGATGGGCCGGCTTCGCCGACCCACCTCCAATCACCACGCGTAGTATTCGATCGGCTTCGCCGACCCACCTCCATTCACCACGCGTAGTATTCATTCGGCTCTGCCGAACGATGGGCCGGCTTCGCCGGCCACCCTCCGTGTAGTATTCGTTCGGCTTCGCCGAACGATGGTCCGGCTTCGCCGACCCACCTCCATTCAACACGCGAAGTATTCATTCGGCTCTGCCAAACGATGGGCCGGCTTCGCCGACCCACCTCCACTCACCACGCGTAGTATTCGTTCGGCTTTGCCGAACGATGGGCCCGCTTCGCCGACCCACCTCCAATCACCAAGCGTAGTATTCATTAGGCTCCGCCAAACGACGGGCCGGCTTCGCCGGCCACCCTCCGTGTAGTATTCGTTCGGCTTTGCCGAACGATGGGCCCGCTTCGCCGACCCACCTCCATTCACCACGCGTAGTATTCGTTCGGCTTCGCCGAACGATGAGCCCGTTTCGCCGACCCACCTCCAATCACCAAGCGTAGTATTCAATCGGCTCCGCCAAACGATGGGCCGGCTTCGCCGACCCACCTCCAGTCACCACGCGTAGTATTCGTTCGACTTCGCCGACCCACCTCCATTCACCACGCTTAGTATTCACTCGGCTCTGCCGGAAGATGGGCCGGCTTCGCCGGCCACCCTCCGTGTAGTATCCGTTCGGCTTCGCCGAACGATGGGCCGACTTCGCCGACCCACCTCCAATCACCAAGCGTAGTATTCGTTCGGCTTCGCCGAACGATGGGCCCGTTTCGCCGACCCACATCCAATTACCACGCGTAGTATTCGTTCGGCTTAGCTAACGATGGGCCGGCTTCGCCGACCCACCTCCTAACACAACGCGTAGTATTCATTCGGCGCCGCCGAACGATGGGCCGGATTCGCCGACCCACCTCCAATCACCACGCGTAGTATTCGTTCGGCTTCGCCGAACGATGGGCCGGCTTCGCCGACCCACCTCCATTCACCACGCGTAGTATTCGTTCGGCGCCGCCGAACAATGGGCCGGCTTCGCCGACCCACCTCCATTCACCACGCGTAGTATTCATTCGGCTCCGCCGAACGATGGGCCGGCTTCGCCGGCCACCCTTTGTGTAGTATCCGTTCGGCTTCGCCGACCCACCTCCAAACACAACGCGTAGTATTCATTCGGCGCCGCCGAACGATGGGCCGGCTTCGCCGACCCACCTCCAATCACCACGCGTAGTATTCGTTCGGCTCCGCCGAACGATGGGCCGGCTTCGCCGACCCACCTCCAATAACCACGCATAGTATTCGTTCGGCTGCCGAACGATGCCGGCTTCGCCGACCCACCTCCATTCACCACGCGTAGTATTCATTCGGCTCTGCCGAACCATGGGCCGGCTTCGCCGACCCACCTCCAATCACCACGCGTACTATTAGTTCGGCTTTGACGAACGATGGGCCGGCTTCGCCGACCCACCTCCATTCACCACGCGTAGTATTCATTCGGCTCCGCCAAATGATGGGCCGGCTTCGCCGACCCACCTCCAATCACCAAGCGTAGTATTCGTTCGGCTTCGTCGAACGATGGGCCGGCTTCGCCGACCCACCGCCATTCACCACGCGTAGTATCCGTTCGGCTTTGCCGAACGATGGGCCCGCTTCGCCGACCCACCTCCAATCACCAAGCGTAGTATTCGTTCGGCTTTGCCGAACGATGGGCCGGCTTCGCCGACCCACCTCCAATCACCACGCGTAGTATTCGTTCGGCTTTGCCGAACGATGGGCCGGCTTCGCCGACCCAACTCCAATCACCACGCGTAGTATTCGTTCGGCTTCGCCGAACGATGGGCCCGTTTCGCCGACCCACGTCCAATCACCACGCATAGTATTCATTCGGCTCCGCCGAACGATGGGCCGGCTTCGCCTACCCACCTCCATTCACCACGCGTGTAGTATTCGTTCCGCTTCGAACGATGCCGGCTTCGCCGACCCACCTCATTCACCACGCGTAGTATTCATTCGGCTCTGCCGAACGAAGGGCCGGCTTCGCCGGCCACCCTCAGTGTAGTATTCGTTCGGCTTAGCCGAACGATAGGCCGACTTCGCCGACCCACCTCCATTCACCACGCGTAGTATTCGCTCGGCTTCCCCGAACGATGGGCCGGCTTCGCCGACCCACCACAATTCACCACGCGTAGTATCCGTTCGGCTTTGCCGAACGATGGGCCGGCCTCGCCGACCCACCACAATTCACCACGCGTAGTATCCATTCGGCTCCGCCAAACGATGGGCCGGCTTCGCCGACCCACCTCCAATCACCACGCGTAGTATTCGTTTGGCTCCGCCGAACGAGGGGCGGCTTCGCCGACCCACCTCCAATCACCACGCGTAGTATTCGTTCGGCTTAGACGAACGATGGGCCGGCTTCGCCGACCCACCTCTAATCACCACGCGTAGTATTCGTTCGGCTCCGCCGAACGATGGGCCGGTGTCACCGACCTACCTCCAATCACCACGCGTAGTATTCGTTCGGCTTCGCCGAACGATGGCCGGCTCGCCGACCACCTCCATTCACCACGCGTGGTATTCATTCGGCCCTGCCGAACGATGGGCCCGCTTCGCCGACCCACCTCCAATCACCACGCGTAGTATTCATTCGGCTCCGCCGAACGATGGGCCGGCTTTGCCGACCCACCTCCAATCACCACGCGTAGTATCTGTTCGGCTTCGCCGAACGATGGGCCGGCTTCGCCGACCCACCTCCAATCACCACGCGTAGTATTCATTCGGCTTCGCCGAACGATGGCCGGCTTCGCCGACCCACCCTCCGCGTAGTATTCGTTCGGCTTCGCCGAACGATGGGCCGGCTTCGCCGACCCACCTCCAATCACCACGCGTAGTATTCGTTCGGCTTCGCCGAACGATGGGCCGGCTTCGCCGACCCACCTCCATTCACCACGCGTAGTATTCGTTCGGCTTCGCCGAACCATGGGCCGGCTTCGCCGACCCACCTCCAATCACCACGCGTAGTATTAGTTCGGCTTGGCCAAACGATAGGCCGGCTTCGCCGACCCACCTCCAATCACCACGCGTAGTATTCATTCGGCGCCGCCGAACGATGGGCCGGCTTTGCCGACCCACCTCCAATCACCACGCGTAGTATTCGTTCGGCTTGGTCGAACGATAGGCCGGCTTCGCCGACCCACCTCCATTCACCACCCTTAGTATCTGTTCGGCTTCGCCGAACGATGGGCCGGCTTCGCCGACCCACCTCCAAGCACCACGCGTAGTATTCATTCGGCTTCGCCGAACGATGGCCGGCTTCGCCGACCCACCTCCAATCACCACGCGTAGTATCTCATTCGGCTGCCGAACGATGGCTTCGCCGACCCACCTCCATTCACCACGCGTAGTATTCATTTGGCTCCGCCAAACGATGGGCCGGCTTCGCCGACCCACCTCCAATCACCACGCGTAGTATTCATTCGGCTTCGCCGAACGATGGGCTGGCTTCGCCAACCCACCTCCAATCACCACGCGTAGTATTCGTTCGGCTTCGCCGAACGATGGGCCGGCTTCGCCGACCCACCTCCAATCACCACGCGTAGTATCTGTTCGGCTTCGCCGAACGATGGGCCGGCTTCGCCGACCCACCTCCAATCACCACGCGTAATATTCATTCGGCTCCGCCAAACGATGGGCCGGCTTCGCCGACACACCTCCAATCATCACGCGTAGTATTTGTTCGGAATCGCCGACCCACCTCCATTCACCACGCGTAGTATTCATTCGGCTTCGCCGAACGATGGGCCAGCTTCGCCGACCCACCTCCAATCACCAAGCGTAGTATTCTGTTCGGCTTCGCCGAACGATGGGCCGGCTTCGCCGACCCACCTCCAATCACCACGCGTAGTATCTGTTCGGCTTTGACAAACGATGGGCCGGCTTCGCCGACCCACCTCCAATCACCACGCGTAGTATTCGTTCGGCTTCGCCGAACGATGGGCCCGTTTCGCCGACCCACCTCCAATCACCAAGCGTAGTATTCGTTCGGCTTCGCCGAACGATGGGCCCGTTTCGCCGACCCACCTCCAATCACCACGCGTAGTATTCGTTCGGCTTTGCCGAACGATGGGCCGGCTTCGCCGACCCACCTCCAATCACCACGCGTAGTATTCGTTCGGCTCCGCCGAACGATGGGCCCATTTCGCCGACCCACCTCCAATCACCAAGCGTAGTATTCGTTCGGCTTCGCCGAACGATGGGCCCGTTTCGCCGACCCACCTCCAATCACCACGCGTAGTATTCATTCGGCTCTGCCGAACGATGGGCCGGCTTCGCCGACCCACCTCCAATCACCACGCGTAGTATTCGTTCGGCTTTGCCGAACGATGGGCCCGTTTCGCCGACCCACCTCCAATCACCAAGCGTAGTATCTCTTCGGCTTCGCCAAACGATGGGCCGGCTTCGCCGACCCACCTCATTCACCACGCGTAGAATTCGTTCGGCTTCGCCGAACGATGGGCCGGCTTCGCCGACCCACCTCCAATCACCACGCGTAGTATTCATTCGGCTTCGCCGTACGATGGGCCGGCTTCGCCGACCCACCTCCAATCACCACGCGTAGTATCTGTTCGGCTTTGCCGAACGATGGGCCGGCTTCGCCGACCCACCTCCATTCACCACGCGTAGTATTCGTTCGGCTTGGCCGAACGAGGGGCCGGCTTCGCCGACCCACCTCCAATCACCACCCGTAGTATCTCGTTCGGCTTCGCCGAACGATGGGCCGGCTTCGCCGACCCACCTCCAATCACCACGCGTAGTATTCGTTCGGCTTCGCCGAACGATGGGCCGGCTTCGCCGACCCACCTCCAATCACCACGCGTAGTATCTGTTCGGCTTCGCTGAACGATGGCCCGCCTTCCCCGCCCCCCCTCCAATCACCACGCGTAGTATTCATTCGGCTCCGCCGAACGATGGGCCGGCTTCGCCGACCCACCTCCAATCACCACGCGTAGTATTCATTCGGCTCCGCCGAACGATGGGCCGGCTTCGCCGACCCACCTCCAATCACCACGCGTAGTATTCGTTCGGCTTCGCCGAACGATGGGCCGGCTTCGCCGACCCACCTCCAATCACCACGCGTAGTATTCGTTCGGCTTCGCCGAACGATGGGCCGGCTTCGCCGACCCACCTCCATTCACCACGCGTAGTATTCATTCGGCTCCGCCGAACGATGGGCCGGCTTCGCCGGCCACCCTCCGTGTAGTATTCGTTCGGCTTCGCCGAACGATGGGCCGGCTTCGCCGACCCACCTCCAATCACCACGCGTAGTATTCATTCGGCTTCGCCGAACGATGGGCCGGCTTCGCCGACCCACCTCCAATCACCACGCGTAGTATTCGTTCGGCTTCGCCTAACGATGGGCCGGCTTCGCCGACCCACCTCCAATCACCACGCGTAGTATTCGTTCGGCTTCGCCGAACGATGGGCCGGCTTCGCCGACCCACCTCCAATCACCACGCGTAGTATTCGTTCGGCTTCGCCGAACGATGGGCCGGCTTCGCCGACCCACCTCCAATCACCACGCGTAGTATTCATTCGGCTTCGCCGAACGATGGGCCGGCTTCGCCGACCCACCTCCGATCACCACGCGGAGTATTCGTTCGGCTTCGCCGAACGATAGGCTGGCTTCGCCGACCCACCTCCATTCACCACGCGTAGTATTCGTTCGGCTTCGCCGAACGATGGGCCGGCTTCGCCGACCCACCTCCAATCACCACGCGTAGTATTCGTTCGGCTTCGCCGAACGATGGGCCGGCTTTGCCGACCCACCTCCAATCACCACGCGTAGTATCTGTTCGGCTGCCGAACGATCGGCTTCGCCGACCCACCTCCATTCACCACGCGTAGTATTCATTCGGTTCTGCCGAACGATGGGCCGGCTCCGCCGACCCACCTCCAATCACCACGCGTAGTATTCGTTCGGCTCCGCCAACCGATGGGCCGACTTCGCCGACCCACCTCCATTCACCACGCGTAGTATTCGTTCGGCTTCGCCGAACGATGGGCCCGCCCCGCCGCCCCACCTCCATTCACCACGCGTAGTATTCGTTCGGCTTCGCTTAACGATGGGCCGACTTCGCCGACCCACCTCCAATCACCACGCGTAGTATTCGTTCGGCTTCGCCGAACGATGGGCCGGCTTCGCCGACCCACCTCCAATCACCACGCGTAGTATTCGTTTGTTCGGCTTCGCCGAACGATGGGCCGGCTTCGCCGACCCACCTCCAATCACCACGCGTAGTAATCGTTCGGCTTCGCCGAACGATGGGCCGGCTTCGCCGACCCACCTCCAATCACCACGCGTAGTATTCGTTCGGCTTCGCCGAACGATAGGCCGGCTTCGCCGACCCACCTCCATTCACCACGCGTAGTATTCGTTCGGCTTCGCCAAACGATGGGCCGGCTTCGCCGACCCACCTCCGATCACCACGCGTAGTATTCGCTCGGCTTCGCCGAACGATAGGCCGGCTCCGCCGACCCACCTCCAATCACCACGCGTAAAATTCGTTTGGCTTCGCCGAACGATAGGCCGGCTCGCCGACCCACCTCCATTCACCACGCGTGGTATTCGTTCGGCTTCGCCGAACGATGGGCCCGCTTCGCCGACCCATCTCCATTCACCACGCGTAGTATTCGTTCGGCTTCGCCGACAGATGGGCCGGCTTCGCCGACCCACCTCCAATCACCACGCGTAGTATTCATTCGGCTCTGCCGAACAATGGGCCGGCTTCGCCGACCCACCTCCATTCACCACGCGTAGTATTCGTTCGGCTTCGCCGAACGAGGGGCCGGCTTCGCCGACCCACCTCCAATCACCACGCGTAGTATCTGTTCGGCTTCGCCGAACGATGGGCCGGACTTCGCCGACCCACCTCCATAGTATTCGTTCGGCTTATCGCCGGCTTCGCCCGCCACCCTCCGTTCACCACGCGTAGTATTCGTTCGGCTTTGCCGAACGATAGGCCGGATTCGCCGCCCCACCTCCAATCACCACGCGCAGCATTCGTTTGGCTTCGCCCCACGATAGGCCGGCTTCGCCGACCCACCTCCAATCACCACGCGTAGTATTCGTTCGGCTTCGCCGAACGATGGGCCGACTTCGCCGACCCACCTCCAATCACCACGCGTAGTATTCATTCGGCTTCGCCGAACGATGGGCCCGTTTCGCCGACCCACCTCCAATCACCACGCGTAGTATCTGTTCGGCTTCGCCGAACGATGGGCCGGCTTCGCCGCCCCACCTCCCTTCACCATGCGTAGTATTCGTGCGGCTGCGCCGAACGGTGGGCCGGCTTCGCCGACCCACGTCCAATCACCACGCGTAGTATTCGTTCGGCTTCGCCGAACGATGGGCCGGCTTCGCCGACCCACCTCCAATCACCACGCGTAGTATTCGTTCGGCTTCGCCGAACGATGGGCCGGCTTCGCCGACCCACCTCCATTCACCACGCGTAGTATTCATTCGGCTTCGCCGAACGATGGGCCGGCTTCGCCGACCCACCTCCAATCACCACGCGTAGTATTCGTTTGGCTCCGCCAATTCGGCTCCGCCGAACGATGGGCCGGCTTCGCCGACCCACCTCCAATCACCACGCATAGTATTCGTTCGGCTTCGCCGGACGACGGCCGGCTCGCCGACCCACCTCCAATCACCACGCATAGTATTCGTTCGGCTTCGCCGACCCACCTCCATTCACCACCCGTACTATTCGTTCGGCTCCACCCAAAGAAGGGCCGGCTTCGCCGACCCACCTCCACTCACCACGCGTAGTATTCGTTCGGCTTCGCCGAACGATGGGCCGGCTTCGCCGACCCACCTCCATTCACCACGCGTAGTATTTGTTCGGCTTCGTCGAACGATGGGCCCGCTTTGCCGACCCACCTCCAATCACCGAGCGTAGTATTCATTCGGCTTCGCCAAACGAGGGGCCGGCTTCGCCGAACCCACCTCCATTCGACACGCGTAGTATTTGTTTGGCTGCCGAACGATGGCTTCGCCGACCCACCTCCATTCACCACGCGTAGTATTCATTCGGCTGCCGAACGATGGGCCGGCTTCGCCGACCCACCCAATCCGCGTAGTATCTGTTCGGCTTCGCCGAACGATGGGCCGGCTTCGCCGACCCACCTCCAATCACCACGCGTAGTATTCGTTCGGCTTCGCCGAACGATGGGCCGGCTTCGCCGACCCACCTCCATTCACCACGCGTAGTATCTGTTCGGCTTCGCCGAACGATGGGCCGGCTTCGCCGACCCACCTCCAATCACCACGCGTAGTATCTGTTCGGCTTCGCCGAACGATGGGCCGGCTTCGCCGACCCACCTCCAATCACCACGCGTAGTATCTGCCGGCTTCGCCGACCCACCTCCATTCACCACGCGTAGTATTCATTCGGCTCTGCCGAACGATGGGCCGGCTTCGCCGGCCACCCTCCGTGTAGTATCCGTTTGGCTCCGCCAAACGATGGGCCGGCTTCGCCAACCCATCTCCATTCACAACGCGCAGTATTCGTTCGGCTTCGCTGCACGATGGGCCGGCATCGCCGACCCACCTCCATTCACCAGGCGTAGTATTCATTCGGCGCCGCCGAACGATGGGCCGGCTTCGCCGACCCACCTCCAATCACCACGCGTACTATTCGTTCGGCTTCGCCGAACGATGGGCCGGCTTCGCCGACCCACCTCCAATTACCACGCGTAGTATTAGTTCGGCTTTGACGAACGATGGGCCGGCTTCGCCGACCCACCTCCATTCACCACGCGTAGTATTCATTCGGCTCCGCCGAACGATGGGTCGGCTTCGCCGACCCACCTCCAATCACCACGCGTAGTATTCGTTCGGCTTCGCCGAACGATGGGCCGGCTTCGCCGACCCACCTCCAATCACCACGCGTAGTATTCGTTCGGCTTCGCCGAACGATGGTCCGGCTTCGCTGACCCACCTCCAATCACCACGCGTAGTATTGGTTTGGCCCCGCCGGACGATGGGCCGGCTTTGCCGACCCACCTCCAATCACCACGCGTAGTATTCGTTCGGCTTCGCCGAACGATGGGCCGGCTTCGCCGACCCACCTCCAATCACCACGCGTAGTATTCGTTCGGCTTCGCCGAACGATGGGCCGGCTTCGCCGAACCCACCTCCAATCACCACGCGTAGTATTCATTCGGCTCCGCCGAACGATGGGCCGGCTTCGCCAACCCACCTCCAATCACCACGCGTAGTATCTGTTTCGGCTTCGCGATCTTCGCCGACCCACCTCCATTCACCACGCTTAGTATTCACTCGGCTCTGCCGGAAGATGGGCCGGCTTCGCCGGCCACCCTCCGTGTAGTATTCGTTCGGCTTCGCCGAACGACGGGCCGGCTTCGCCGACCCACCTCCATTCACCACGCGTAGTATTCGTCCGGCTTCGCCGAACGATGGGCCGGCTTCGCCGACCCACCACAATTCACCACGCGTAGTATTCGTTCGGCTTTTTGGAACGATGGGCCGGCTTTACCGACCCACCTCCAATCACCACGCGTAGTATTTGTTTGGCTTCGACGAACGATGGCCCGGCTTCGACGACCCACCTCCAATCACCACGCGTAGTATTCATTCGGCTTCGGCTTCGCCGACCCACCTCCATTCACCACGCGTAGTATTCATTCGGCTCTGCCGAACGATGGGCCGGCTTCGCCGACCCACCTCCAATTCACCACGCGTAGTATTCGTTCGGCTTCGCCGAACGATGGGCCGGCTTCGCCGACCCACCTCCAATCACCACGCGTAGTATTCGTTCGGCTTCGCCGAACGATGGGCCGGCTTCGCCGACCCACCTCCAATCACCACGCGTAGTATCTGTTCGGCTTCGCCGAACGATGGGCCGGCTTCGCCGACCCACCTCCAATCACCACGCGTAGTATCTGTTCGGCTGAACGATGGGCTCCGCCGACCTACCCCCATTCACCACGCGTACTATTCATTCGGCTCTGCCGAACGGTGGGCCGGCTTCGCCGACCCACCTCCAATCACCACGCGTAGTATTTGTTCGGCTTCGCCGAACGATGGGCCGGCTTCGCCGACCCACCTCCATTCACCACGCGTAGTATTCGTTCGGCTTCGCCGAACGATGGGCCGGCTTCGCCGACCCACCTCCAATCACCACGCGTAGTATTCGTTCGGCTTCGCCGAACGATGGGCCGGCTTCGCCGACCCACCTCCATTCACCACGCGGAGTACTCGTTCGGCTTCGCCGAACGATGGGCCGGCTTCGCCGGACCACCTTCAATCACCACGCGTAGTATTCGTTCGGCTTCGCCGAACGATGGGCCCGCTTCGCCGACCCACCTCCAATCACCACGCGTAATATTCATTCGGCTCCGCCAAACGATGGGCCGGCTTCGCCGACCCACCTCCAATCACCACGCGTAGTATTCGTTCGGCTTCGCCGACCCACCTCCATTCACCACGCGTAGTATTCATTCGGCTCTGCCGAACGAAGGGCCGGCTTCGCCGGCCACCCTCCGTGTAGTATTCGTTCGGCTTCGCCGAACGATGGGCCGGCTTCGCCGACCCACCTCCAATCACCACGCGTAGTATTCGTTCGGCTTCGCCGAACGATGGGCCGGCTTCGCCGACCCACCTCCATTCACCACGCTTAGCATTCATTGGGCTTCGCCGAACGATGGGCCGGCTTCGCCGACCCACCCTCCATATGGTATGAGCTCGGCTTCGCCGAACGATGGGCCGACTTCGCCGACCCACCTCCATTCACCACGCGTAGTATTCATTCGGCTCCGCCGAACGATGGGCCGGCTTCGCCGACCCACCTCCAATCACCACGCGTAGTATTCGTTCGGCTTCGCCGAACGATGGGCCGGCTTCGCCGGCCACCCTCCGTGTAGTATTCGTTCGGCTTCGCCGAACGATGGGCCGGCTTCGCCGACCCACCTCCAATCACCACGCGTAGTATTCGTTCGGCTTCGCCGAACGATGGGCCGGCTTCGCCGACCCACCTCCAATCACCACGCGTAGTATTCGTTCGGCTTCGCCGAACGATGGGCCGGCTTCGCCGACCCACCTCCAATCACCACGCATAGTATTCGTTCGGCCTCGCCGAACGATAGGCCGGCTCCGCCGACCCACCCCCATTCACCACGCGTAGTATTCATTCGGCTCTGCCGAACGATGGGCCGGCTTCGCCGACCCACCTCCAATCACCACGCGTAGTATTCGTTCGGCTTCGCCGAACGATGGGCCGACTTCGCCGACCCACCTCCAATCACCACGCGTAGTATTCGTTCGGCTTCGCCGAACGATGGGCCGGCTTCGCCGACCCACCTCCAATCACCACGCGTAGTATTTGTTCGGCTTCGCCGAACGATGGGCCGGCTTCGCCGACCCACCTCCAATCACCACGCGTAGTATTCGTTCGGCTCCGCCGAACGATGGGCCGGCTTCGCCGACCCACCTCCAATCACCACGCGTAGTATTCGTTCGGCTTCGCCGAACGATGGGCCCGTTTCGCCGACCCACCTCCAATCACCAAGCGTAGTATTCGTTCGGCTTCGCCGAACGATGGGCCCGTTTCGCCGACCCACCTCCAATCACCACGCGTAGTATCTGTTCGGCTCCGCCAAACGATGGGCCGGCTTCGCCGACCCACCTCCAATCACCACGCGTAGTATTCGTTCGGCTTCGCCGAACGATGGGCCGGATTCGCCGACCCACCTCCAATCACCACGCGTAGTATTCGTTCGGCTTCGCCGAACGATGGGCCGGCTTCGCCGACCCACCTCCAATCACCACGCGTAGTATTCGTTCGGCTTCTCCGAACGTTGGGCCGGCTTCGCCGACCCACCTCCATTCACCACGCGTAGTATCTGTTCGGCTTCGCCGAACGATGGGCCGGCTTCGCCGACCCACCTCCAATCACCACGCGTAGTATTCATTCGGCTCCGCCGAACGATGGGCCGGCTTCGCCGACCCACCTCCAATCACCACGCGTAGTATCTGTTCGGCTTCGCCGAACGATGGGCCGGCTTCGCCGACCACCCTCCAATCACCACGCGTAGTATTCATTCGGCTCTGCCGAACGATGGGCCGGCTTCGCCGACCCACCCATTCACCACGCGTAGTATTCGTTCGGCTTCGCCGAACGATGGGCCGGCTTCGCCGACCCACCTCCAATCACCACGCGTAGTATTCTGTTCGGCTTGAACGATGGGCCGGCCGACCCACCTCCATTCACCACGCGTAGTATTCGTTCGGCTTCGCCGAACGATGGGCCGGCTTCGCCGACCCACCTCCAATCACCACGCGTAGTATTCGTTCGGCTTCGCCGAACGATGCCGGCTTCGCCGACCCACCTTCATTCACCACGCGTAGTATTCGTTCGGCTCCGCCAAACGATGGGCCGGCTTCGCCGACCCACCTCCAATCACCACGCGTAGTATTCGTTCGGCTTCGCCGAACGATGGGCCGACTTCGCCTGCTACCCTCCGTAAAGTATTCGTTCGGCTTCGCCAAACCATGGGCCGGCTTCGCCGACCCACCTCCAATCACCACGCGTAGTATTAGTTCGGCTTTGACGAACGATGGGCCGGCTTCACCGACCCACCTCCATTCACCACGCGTAGTATCTGTTCGGCTTCGCGGAACCATGGGCCGGCTTCGCCGACCCACCTCCAATCACCAAGCGTAGTATTCATTCGGCTCCGCCAAACGATGGGCCGGCTTCGCCGACCCACCTCCAATCACCACGCGTGGTATTAGTTCGGCTTTGAAGAACGATGGGCCGGCTTCGCCGACCCACCTCCATTCACCACGCGTAGTATTCATTCGGTTCCGACGAGCGATGGGCCGGCTTCGCCGACCCACCTCCAATCACCACGCGTAGTATTCGTTCGGCTTCGCCGAACGATGGGCCGGCTTCGCCGACCCACCTCCATTCACCACGCGTAGTATTCATTCGGCTCCGCCGAACGATGGGCCGGCTTCGCCGACCCACCTCCAATCACCACGCGTAGTATTCGATCGTCTCCGCAACGATGGGCCGGCTTCGCCGACCCACCTCCAATCACCACGCGTAGTATTCATTCGGCTCGGCCGAACGATGGGCCGGCTTCGCCGACCCACCTCCAATCACCACGCGTAGTATTCGTTCGGCTTCGCCGAACGATGGGCCGGCTTCGCCGACCCACCTCCAATCACCACGCGTAGTATTCGTTCGGCTTTGACGAACGATGGGCCGGCTTTGCCGACCCACCTCCATTCACCACGCGTAGTATTCATTCGGCTCCGCCGAACGAAGAGCCGGCTTCACCGACCCACCTCCAATCACCACGCGTAGTATTCGTTCGGCTTCGCCGAACGATGGGCCGGCTTCGCCGACCCACCTCCAATCACCACGCGTAGTATTCATTCGGCTCCGCCGAACGATGGGCCGGCTTCGCCGGCCACCCTTTGTGTAGTATTTGTTCGGCTTCGCCGAACGATGGGCCGGCTTCGCCGACTCACCTCCAATCACCACACGTAGTATTCGTTTGGCTCCGCCGAACGATGGGCTGACTTCGCCTGCTACCCTCCGTATAGTATTCGTTCGGCTTCGCCGATGCGGCGGCTTCGCCGACCCACCTCCATTCACCACGCGTAGTATTCGTTCGGCTTCGCCGAACGATGGGCCGGCTTCGCCGACCCACGTCCAATCACCATGCGTAGTATTCCTTCGGCTTCGCCGAACGATGGGCCCGCTTCGCCGACACACCTCCAATCACCACGCATAGTATTCATTCGGCTCTGCCGAACGAAGGGCCGGCTTCGCCGACCCACCTCCAATCACCACGCGTAGTATTCGTTCGGCTTCGCCGAACGATGGGCCGGCTTCGCCGACCCACCTCCATTCACCACGCGTAGTATTCATTCGGCTCCGCCAAACGATGGGCCGGATTCGCCGACCCACCTCCAATCACCACGCGTTTTCTTAGGTTCCAAACTTGCCTCGATTTGGTTTCCGATTTGGGATTGTTCATAGCACTCCCCATCTCTAGGTACCAGGTTTTATGGGGGTTTATAAAGGGGTTTCATTGAAAAATGCTCTCCGAAATTACCCTTTTTGACGCCCTGAGGGGGACCTTTTGATTCGAAATTTTCTCTTAGGGTTCGAAACTTGCCTCGATTTGGTTTCTGATTTGGGATTGTTCATAGCACTCCCCAGCTCTAGGTACCAGGTTTGGTGGTGGTTTGAAGAGGGGTTTCACTGAAAAACGCTCTCCAAAATTCACTTTTTCGACGCCTGAGGGGACCTTTTGATTCGAAATTTTCTCCTAGGATTCGAAACTTGCCTCGATTTGGTTTCTGATTTGGGATTGTTCATAGCACTCCCCATCTCTAGGTACCAGGTTTGATGGAGGTTTGAAAAGGGGTTTCACTGAAAAACGCTCTCCAAAATTCACTTTTTCGACGCCTGAGGGGGACCTTTTGATCCGAAATTTTCTCTCAGGATTCGAGACTTGCCCCGATTTGGTTTCTGATTTGGGATTGTTCATAGCACTCCCCATCTCTAGGTACCAGGTTTTTTGGGGGTTTGAAAAGGGGTTTCACTGAAAAATGCTCTCCGAAATTGCCCTTTTTGACGCCACTGAGGGCTCTTTGATTCGAAATTTTCTCCTAGGATTCGAAACTTGCCTCGATTTGGTTTCTGATTTGGGATTGTTCATAGCACTCCTAATCTCTAGGTTACAGGTTTGATGGAGGTTTGAAGAGGGGTTCCACTGAAAAACGCTCTCCAAAATTCACCTTTTCGACGCCTGAGGGGGACCTTTTTGATCCGGAAATTTTCTCTCAGGATTCGAGACTTGCCTCAACTTGGTTCTTGATTTGGGATTGTTCATAGTACTCCCATCTCTAGGTTCCAGGTTTGATGGAGGTTTGAAGAGAAGTTTCACTGAAAAACGCTCTCCAAAAATTCACCTTTCGACGCCTGAGGGGGACCTTCTGATTCGAAATTTTCTCCTAGGATTCGAAACTTGCCTCGATTTGGTTTCTGATTTGGGATTGTTCATAGCACTCCCCATCTCTAGGTACCAGGTTTTATGGGGGTTTATAAAGGGGTTTCATTGAAAATGCTCTCCGAAATTACCCTTTTGACGCCCTGAGTGGGACTTTTTCATTCGAAATTTTCTCCTAGGATTCCAAGCTTGCCTCGATTTGGTTTCTGATTTGGGATTGTTCGCAGTACTCCCCATCTCTAGGTACCAGGTTTGATGGAGGTTTGAAGAGGGGTTTCACTGAAAAACGCTCTCCAAAATTCACCTTTTCGACGCCTGAGGGGGACCTTTTGATTCGAAATTTTATCTTAGGGTTCGAAACTTGCCTCGATTTGGTTTCTGACTAGTGACCCTTCGGGTCCCCAGCCCAGGGCAGCCACTTGACTTGAAGGCTGCAAACCCTCTGTTTCAGAGTCAAAATCACTAAGGTGTATCGCGCGCGTGTGCGCGTATGCTGCTACTCAACTATTCCACACTCGCACTGTCTGTATCCCAGGTCCACCTGCGCACGCGAAGGAACAATAAATTTTACTCCCTAATGTACGGCATAAGTTCTAAACATGCTTGTGAAAGCAATGTGAATAGACCAGTACGTCTACAACCATGTGGCCAGCGCCGCCCAAAGACCGAATACCACGACGACAGTAGTATAGTTGTCCTTTTTGAAAAATGGTCAAGCAAGCAAATAAACATGACGTCAAAAAGCCTTTTAACTGCTCAATGTTTTCAATTCTCCAAACATGCTGCGCTCTTAGGTGGCGACACGCAAGATCGGTACGTATCATTTGCATCCTCGCAGCGAGCAGGCTTCGCCGGCCACCCACCGTATAGTATTCGTTCAGCTTCGCCGAACGGTAGGCCGGCTTCGCCGGCCACCCTTTGTGAAGTATTCGTTCGGCTTCGCCGAACGATTGACCGGCTTCGCCTGCTACCCTCCGTATAGTATTCGTTCTGCTTCGCCGAACGAAGGGCCGGCTTCACCGACCCACCCCCAATCACCACGCGTAGTATTCGCTTGGCTCCGCCAAACGATGGGCCGACTTCGCCGACCCACCTCCATTCACCACGCGTAGTATTCGTTCGGCTTCGCCGAACGATGGGCCGGCTTCGCCGGCCACCCTCCATGTAGTATTCGTTTGGCTTAGCCAAACGATGGGCCGGCTTCGCCGGCCACCCTCTATGTAGTATTAGTTTGGCTTCGCCAAACTGAGCCAGCGGCTTCGCCGGCCACCCACCGTATAGTACTCGCTCGGCTTCGCCGAACGATTGGCCGGCTTCGCCTGCTACCCTCCGTATAGTATTCGTTCTGCTTCGCCGAACGATGGGCCGGCTTCGCCGGCCACCCTCTATGTAGTATTCGTTTGGCTTCGCCAAACGATGGGCCCGCTTCGCCGGCCACCCTCTATGTAGTAATCGTTTCGCTTCGCCAAACGATGGGCCAGCTTCGCCGGCCACCCTCCATGTAGTATTCGTTTGGCTTGGCCAAACGATGGGCCGGCTTCGCCGGCCACCCTCTATGTAGTATTAGTTTGGCTTCGCCAAACCATGGGCCGGCTTCGCCGACCCACTTCCATTCACCACGCGTTGTATTCGGTCGGCGGCCGAACGATGGGCCGGCTTCGCCGGCCACCCACCATATAGTATTCGTTTGGCTTCGCCAAACCGCCGGAGCCGGCTTCGCCGGCCACCCTCGATGTAGTATTCGTTTGGCTTCGTCAACGATGGGCCAGCTTCGCCGGCCACATTCCATGTAGTATTCGTTTGGCTTCGCCAAACGATGGAGCCAGCTTCGCCGGCCACCCTCTATGTAGTAATTGTTTGGCCTCGGCGAACGATGGGCCTGCTTCGCGGACTGACCTCCATTCACCACGCGTAGTATTCGTTTGGATCCGCCAACCGATGGGCCGGCTTTGCCGACCCACCTCCATTCACCACGCGTTGTATTCGTTTGGCTTAGCCAAACGATGGGCCAACTTCGCCGGTCACCCTCTATGTAGTAATCGTTTGGCTTCGCCGAACGATGTGCCGGCTTCGCCGGCCGCCCTCTATGTAGTAATCGTTTGGCTTCGCCGAACGATGGGCCGGCTTCGCCGGCCACCCTCCATGTAGTATTCGTTTGGCTTCGCCAAACCAGCAGCGGCTTCGCCGGCCACCTCGATGTAGTATTCGTTTGGCTTCGCCAAACGATGGGCCGGCTTCGCCGGCCACCTTCCATGTAGTATTCGTTTGGCTTCGCCAAACGATGGGCCGGCTTCGCCGGCCACCCTCCATGTAGTATTCGTTTGGCTTCGCCAAACGATGGGCCAGCTTCGCCGGCCGCCCTTTATGTAGTAATCGTTTGGCTTCGCCGAACGATGGGTCGGCTTCGCCGGCCACCCTCCATGTAGTATTCGTTTCGCTTCGCCAAACCATGGGCCGGCTTCGCCGGCCACCCTCGATGTAGTATTCGTTTGGCTTCGTCAAACGATGGGCCGGCTTCGCCGGCCACCCTCTATGTAGTAATTGTTTGGCTTCGCCGAACGATGGGCCGGCTTCGCGGACCCACCTCCATTCACCACGCGTAGTATTCGTTTGGATCCGCCAAACGATGGGCCGGCTTTGCCGACCCACCTCCATTCACCACGCGTTGTATTCGTTTGGCTTAGCCAAACGATGGGCCGGCTTCGCCGGCCACCCTCTATGTAGCAATCGTTTGGCTTCGCCGAACGATGGGCCGGCTTCGCCTGCTACCCTCCATGTAGTATTCGTTTGGCTTAGCCAACGATGGGCCGGCTTCGCCGGCCACCCTCTATGTAGTATTCGTTTAGCTTGCCAAACCATGGGCCGGCTTCGCCGGCCACCTTCCATGTAGTATTCGTTTGGCTTCGCCAAACGATGGGCCGGCTTCGCCGGCCACCCTCTATGTAGTAATCGTTTGGCTTCGCCGAACGATGGGTCGGCTTCGCCGGCCACCCTCCATGTAGTATTCGTTTCGCTTCGCCAAACCATGGGCCGGCTTCGCCGGCCACCCTCGATGTAGTATTCGTTTGGCTTCGTCAACGATGGGAATGGCTTCGCCGGCCACCTCTATGTAGTAATTATTTGGCTTCGCCGAACGATGGGCCGGCTTCGCGGACCCACCTCCATTCACCACGCGTAGTATTCGTTTGGATCCGCCAAACGATGGGCCGGCTTTGCCGACCCACCTCCATTCACCACGCGTTGTATTCGTTTGGCTTAGCCAAACGATGGGCCGGCTTCGCCGGCCACCCTCTATGTAGCAATCGTTTGGCTTCGCCGAACGATGGGCCGGCTTCGCCTGCTACCCTCCATGTAGTATTCGTTTGGCTTAGCCAAACGATGGGCCAACTTCGCCGGCCACCCTCTATGTAGTATTCGTTTGGCTTCGCCAAACCATGGGCCAACTTCGCCGGCCACCTTCCATGTAGTATTCGTTTGGCTTCGCCAAACGATGGGCCAGCTTCGCCGGCCACCCTCTATGTAGTATTAGTTTGGCTTCGCCAAACCATAAGCCGGCTTCGCCGACCCACTTCCATTCACCACGCGTTGTATTCGGTCGGCTTGGCCGAACGATGAGCCGGCTTCGCCGGCCACCCACCGTATAGTATTCGTTTGGCTTCGCCAAACCATGAGCCAGCTTCGCCGGCCACCCTCGAAGTAGTATTCGTTTGGCTTCGCCAAACGATGGGCCGGCTTCGCCGGCCACCTTCCATGTAGTATTCGTTTGGCTTCGCCAAACGATGGGCCAACTTCGCCGGCCACCCTCTATGTAGTAATTGTTTGGCTTCGCCGAACGATGGGCCGGCTTCGCGGACCCACCTCCATTCACCACGCGTAGTATTCGTTTTGGATCCGCCAAACGATGGCCCGGCTTTGCCGACCCACCTCCATTCACCACGCGTTGTATTCGTTTGGCTTAGCCAAACGATGGGCCGGCTTCGCCGGTCACCCTCTATGTAGTAATCGTTTGGCTTCGCCGAACGATGTGCCGGCTTCGCCGGCCGCCCTCTATGTAGTAATCGTTTGGCTTCGCCGAACGATGGGCCAGCTTCGCCGGCCACCCTCCATGTAGTATTCGTTTGGCTTCGCCAAACCGGAGCCAACTTCGCCGGCCACCCTCGATAGTATTCGTTTGGCTTCGCCAAACGATGGAGCCGGCTTCGCCGGCCACCTTCCATGTAGTATTCGTTTGGCTTCGCCAAACGATGGGCCAACTTCGCCGGCCACCCCTCCATGTAGTATTCGTTTGGCTTCGCCAAACGATGGGCCAACTTCGCCGGCCGCCCTCCATGTAGTAATCGTTTGGCTTCGCCGAACGATGGGCGGCTTCGCCGGCCACCCTCCATGTAGTATTCGTTTGGCTTCGCCGTCCAGCGAAGCGGCTTCGCCGGCCACCCTCGATGTAGTATTCGTTTGGCTTCGCCAAACGATGCAGCCAACTTCGCCGGCCACCCTCTATGTAGTAATTGTTTGGCTTCGCCGAACGATGGGCCGGCTTCGCGGACCCACCTCCATTCACCACGCGTAGTATTCGTTTGGATCCGCCAAACGATGGGCCGGCTTTGCCGACCCACCTCCATTCACCACGCGTTGTATTCGTTTGGCTTGGCCAAACGATGGGCCGGCTTCGCCGGCCACCCTCTATGTAGGAATTGGTTGGCTTCGCCGAACGGCGGGCCGGCTTCGCGGACCCACCTCCATTCACCACGCGTTGAATTCGTTTGGCTTAGCCAAACGATGGGCCGGCTTTGCCGACCCACCTCCATTCACCACGCGTTGTATTCGTTTGGCTTAGCCAAACGATGGGCCGGCTTCGCCGGCCACCCTCTATGTAGCAATCGTTTGGCTTCGCCGAACGATGGGCCGGCTTCGCCTGCTACCCTCCATGTAGTATTCGTTTGGCTTAGCCAAACGATGGGCCGGCTTCGCCGGCCACCCTCTATGTAGTATTCGTTTGGCTTCGCCAAACGATGGGCCGGCTTCGCCGGCCACCTTCCATGTAGTATTCGTTTGGCTTCGCCGAACGATGGGCCGGCTTCGCCTGCTACCCTCCATGTAGTATTCGGTTGGCTTAGCCAAACGATGGGCCAGCTTCGCCGGCCACCCTCTATGTAGTATTCGTTTGGCTTCGCCAAACGATGGGACTGGGCTTCGCCGGCCACCCTTCATGTAGTATTCGTTTGGCTTCGCCAACGATGGGCCGGCTTCGCCGGCCACCCTCCATGTAGTATTCGTTTGGCTTCGCCAACGACGATGGGCCAGCTTCGCCGGCCACCCTCCATGTAGTATTCGTTTGGCTTCGCCAAACGATGGGCCGGCTTCGCCGGCCACCCTCCATGAAGTGTTCGTTTGGCTTCGCCGAACGATGGGCCGGCTTCGCCGGCCACCCTCCATGTAGTATTCGTTTGGCTTCGCCAAACCATGGGCCGGCTTCGCCGGCCACCCTCTATGTAGTAATTGTTTGGCTTCGCCGAACGATGGGCCGGCTTCGCGGGCCCACCTCCATTCACCACGCGTAGTATTCGTTTGGATCCGCCAAACGATGGGCCGGCTTTGCCGACCCACCTCCATTCACCACGCGTTGTATTCGTTTGGCTTGGCCAAACGATGGGCCGGCTTCGCCGGCCACCCTCTATGTAGTAATTGTTTGGCTTCGCCGAACGATGGGCCGGCTTCGCCTGCTACCCTCCATGTAGGATTTGTTTGGCTTAGCCAAACGATGGGCCGGCTTCGCCAGCCACCCTCTATGTAGTATTCGTTTGGCTTCGCCAAACTATGGGACGGCTTCGCCGGCCATTTTCCACGTAGTATTCGTTCGGCTCCGCCGAAGGATAGGCCGGCTTCGCCTCCTACCCTCTATGTAGTGATCGTTTGGCTTCCCCGAAGGGTGGGCCGGCTTCGCCGGCCACCCTCCATGTAGTATCTGCGTTTGGCTCGCCAACGATGAGCGGCTTCGCCGGCCACCCTCGATGTAGTATTCGTTTGGCTTCGCAACGATGGGCCGGCTTCGCCGGCCACCTCCATGTAGTATTCGTTTGGCTTCGCCAAACGATGGGCTTCGCCGGCCACCTCCATGTAGTATCTGCGTTTGGCTTCGCCAAACGATGGGCCGGCTTCGCCGGCCGCCCTCCAGTAGTAATCGTTTGGCTTCGCCGAACGATGGAGCGGCTTCGCCGGCCACCCTCCATGTAGTATTCGTTTGGCTTCGCCAAACTGGGCCGGCTTCGCCGGCCACCCTCTATGTAGTAATTGTTTGGCTTCGCCGAACGATGGGCCGGCTTCGCGGGCCCACCTCCATTCACCACGCGTAGTATTCGTTTGGATCCGCCAAACGATGGGCCGGCTTTGCCGACCCACCTCCATTCACCACGCGTTGTATTCGTTTGGCTTGGCCAAACGATGGGCCGGCTTCGCCGGCCACCCTCTATGTAGTAATTGTTTGGCTTCGCCGAACGATGGGCCGGCTTCGCGGACCCACCTCCATTCACCACGCGTTGAATTCGTTTGGCTTAGCCAAACGATGGGCCGGCTTTGCCGACCCACCTCCATTCACCACGCGTTGTATTCGTTTGGCTTAGCCAAACGATGGGCCGGCTTCGCCGGCCACCCTCTATGTAGCAATCGTTTGGCTTCGCCGAACGATGGGCCGGCTTCGCCTGCTACCCTCCATGTAGTATTCGTTTGGCTTAGCCAGAGCGATGGGCCAGCTTCGCCGGCCACCCTCTATGTAGTATTCGTTTGGCTTCGCCAAACCATGGGCCGGCTTCGCCGGCCACCTTCCATGTAGTATTCGTTTGGCTTCGCCGAACGATTGGCCGGCTTCGCCTGCTACCCTCTATGTAGTAATCGTTTGGCTTCGCCGAACGATGGGCCGGCTTCGCCGGCCACCCTCCATGTAGTATTCGTTTGGCTTTGCCAAAACGATGGACCGGCTTCGCTAGCCACCTTCCATGTAGTATTCGTTTGGCTTCGCCAACGATGGAGCCAACTTCGCCGGCCACCCTCCATGTAGTATTCGTTTGGCTTCGCCAAACGATGCAGCCAGCTTCACGGCCGCCCTTTATGTAGTAATCGTTTGGCTTCGCCGAACGATGGGTCGGCTTCGCCGGCCACCCTCCATGTAGTATTCGTTTCGCTTCGCCAAACGCAGGCCGGCTTCGCCGGCCACCCTCGATGTAGTATTCGTTTGGCTTCGTCAACGATGGGCCGGCTTCGCCGGCCACCCTCTATGTAGTAATTGTTTGGCTTCGCCGAACGATGGGCCGGCTTCGCGGACCCACCTCCATTCACCACGCGTAGTATTCGTTTGGATCCGCCAAACGATGGGCCGGCTTTGCCGACCCACCTCCATTCACCACGCGTTGTATTCGTTTGGCTTAGCCAAACGATGGGCCGGCTTCGCCGGCCACCCTCTATGTAGCAATCGTTTGGCTTCGCCGAACGATGGGCCGGCTTCGCCTGCTACCCTCCATGTAGTATTCGTTTGGCTTAGCCAAACGATGGGCCGGCTTCGCCGGCCACCCTCTATGTAGTATTCGTTTGGCTTCGCCAAACCATGGGCCGGCTTCGCCGGCCACCTTCCATGTAGTATTCGTTTGGCTTCGCCAAACGATGGGCCGGCTTCGCCGGCCACCCTCTATGTAGTATTAGTTTGGCTTCGCCAAACCATGGGCCGGCTTCGCCGACCCACTTCCATTCACCACGCGTTGTATTCGGTCGGCTTGGCCGAACGATGGGCCGGCTTCGCCGGCCACCCACCGTATAGTATTCGTTTGGCTTCGCCAAACCATGGGCCGGCTTCGCCGGCCACCCTCGATGTAGTATTCGTTTGGCTTCGCCAAACGATGGGCCGGCTTCGCCGGCCACCTTCCATGTAGTATTCGTTTGGCTTCGCCAAACGATGGGCCGGCTTCGCCGGCCACCCTCTATGTAGTAATTGTTTGGCTTCGCCGAACGATGGGCCGGCTTCGCGGACCCACCTCCATTCACCACGCGTAGTATTCGTTTGGATCCGCCAAACGATGGGCCGGCTTTGCCGACCCACCTCCATTCACCACGCGTTGTATTCGTTTGGCTTAGCCAAACGATGGGCCGGCTTCGCCGGTCACCCTCTATGTAGTAATCGTTTGGCTTCGCCGAACGATGTGCCGGCTTCGCCGGCCGCCCTCTATGTAGTAATCGTTTGGCTTCGCCGAACGATGGGCCGGCTTCGCCGGCCACCCTCCATGTAGTATTCGTTTGGCTTCGCCAAACCAGCGGCCAGCTTCGCCGGCCACCCTCGATGTAGTATTCGTTTGGCTTCGCCAAACGATGGCCAGCTTCGCCGGCCACCTTCCATGTAGTATTCGTTTGGCTTCGCCAAACGATGGTGCCGGCTTCGCCGGCCACCCTCCATGTAGTATTCGTTTGGCTTCGCCAAACGATGAGCCAACTTCGCCGGCCGCCCTCCAAGTAGTAATCGTTTGGCTTCGCCGAACGATGGGCCGGCTTCGCCGGCCACCCTCCATGTAGTATTCGTTTGGCTTCGCCAAACCATGGGCCGGCTTCGCCGGCCACCCTCGATGTAGTATTCGTTTGGCTTCGCCAAACGATGGGCCGGCTTCGCCGGCCACCCTCTATGTAGTAATTGTTTGGCTTCGCCGAACGATGGGCCGGCTTCGCGGGCCCACCTCCATTCACCACGCGTAGTATTCGTTTGGATCCGCCAAACGATGGGCCGGCTTTGCCGACCCACCTCCATTCACCACGCGTTGTATTCGTTTGGCTTGGCCAAACGATGGGCCGGCTTCGCCGGCCACCCTCTATGTAGTAATTGTTTGGCTTCGCCGAACGATGGGCCGGCTTCGCGGACCCACCTCCATTCACCACGCGTTGAATTCGTTTGGCTTAGCCAAACGATGGGCCGGCTTTGCCGACCCACCTCCATTCACCACGCGTTGTATTCGTTTGGCTTAGCCAAACGATGGGCCGGCTTCGCCGGCCACCCTCTATGTAGCAATCGTTTGGCTTCGCCGAACGATGGGCCGGCTTCGCCTGCTACCCTCCATGTAGTATTCGTTTGGCTTAGCCAAACGATGGGCCGGCTTCGCCGGCCACCCTCTATGTAGTATTCGTTTGGCTTCGCCAAACCATGGGCCGGCTTCGCCGGCCACCTTCCATGTAGTATTCGTTTGGCTTCGCCGAACGATTGGCCGGCTTCGCCTGCTACCCTCCATGTAGTATTCGTTTGGCTTAGCCAAACGATGGGCCGGCTTCGCCGGCCACCCTCTATGTAGTATTCGTTTGGCTTCGCCAAACCATGGGACGGCTTCGCCGGCCACCTTCCATGTAGTATTCGTTTGGCTTCGCCAAACGATGGGCCGGCTTCGCCGGCCACCCTCGATGTAGTATTCGTTTGGCTTCGTCAAACGATGGGCCGGCTTCGCCGGCCACCCTCTATGTAGTAATTGTTTGGCTTCGCCGAACGATGGGCCGGCTTCGCGGACCCACCTCCATTCACCACGCGTAGTATTCGTTTGGATCCGCCAAACGATGGGCCGGCTTTGCCGACCCACCTCCATTCACCACGCGTTGTATTCGTTTGGCTTAGCCAAACGATGGGCCGGCTTCGCCGGCCACCCTCTATGTAGCAATCGTTTGGCTTCGCCGAACGATGGGCCGGCTTCGCCTGCTACCCTCCATGTAGTATTCGTTTGGCTTAGCCAACGACATGGGCTTCAACGCCGCCGGCCCCCCTCTATGTAGTATCCGTTTGGCTTCGCCAAACCATGGGCCGGCTTCGCCGGCCACCTTCCATGTAGTATTCGTTTGGCTTCGCCAAACGATGGGCCGGCTTCGCCGGCCACCCTCTATGTAGTATTAGTTTGGCTTCGCCAAACCATGGGCCGGCTTCGCCGACCCACTTCCATTCACCACGCGTTGTATTCGGTCGGCTTGGCCGAACGATGGGCCGGCTTCGCCGGCCACCCACCGTATAGTATTCGTTTGGCTTCGCCAAACCATGGGCCGGCTTCGCCGGCCACCCTCGATGTAGTATTCGTTTGGCTTCGCCAAACGATGGGCCGGCTTCGCCGGCCACCTTCCATGTAGTATTCGTTTGGCTTCGCCGAACGATGGGCCGGCTTCGCCGGCCACCCTCTATGTAGTAATTGTTTGGCTTCGCCGAACGATGGGCCGGCTTCGCGGACCCACCTCCATTCACCACGCGTAGTATTCGTTTGGATCCGCCAAACGATGGGCCGGCTTTGCCGACCCACCTCCATTCACCACGCGTTGTATTCGTTTGGCTTAGCCAAACGATGGGCCGGCTTCGCCGGTCACCCTCTATGTAGTAATCGTTTGGCTTCGCCGAACGATGTGCCGGCTTCGCCGGCCGCCCTCTATGTAGTAATCGTTTGGCTTCGCCGAACGATGGGCCGGCTTCGCCGGCCACCCTCCATGTAGTATTCGTTTGGCTTCGCCAAACCATGGGCCGGCTTCGCCGGCCACCCTCGATGTAGTATTCGTTTGGCTTCGCCAAACGATGGGCCGGCTTCGCCGGCCACCTTCCATGTAGTATTCGTTTGGCTTCGCCAAACGATGGGCCGGCTTCGCCGGCCACCCTCCATGTAGTATTCGTTTGGCTTCGCCAAACGATGGGCCGGCTTCGCCGGCCGCCCTCCATGTAGTAATCGTTTGGCTTCGCCGAACGATGGGCCGGCTTCGCCGGCCACCCTCCATGTAGTATTCGTTTGGCTTCGCCAAACCATGGGCCGGCTTCGCCGGCCACCCTCTATGTAGTAATTGTTTGGCTTCGCCGAACGATGGGCCGGCTTCGCGGGCCCACCTCCATTCACCACGCGTAGTATTCGTTTGGATCCGCCAAACGATGGGCCGGCTTTGCCGACCCACCTCCATTCACCACGCGTTGTATTCGTTTGGCTTGGCCAAACGATGGGCCGGCTTCGCCGGCCACCCTCTATGTAGTAATTGTTTGGCTTCGCCGAACGATGGGCCGGCTTCGCGGACCCACCTCCATTCACCACGCGTTGAATTCGTTTGGCTTAGCCAAACGATGGGCCGGCTTTGCCGACCCACCTCCATTCACCACGCGTTGTATTCGTTTGGCTTAGCCAAACGATGGGCCAACTTCGCCGGCCACCCTCTATGTAGCAATCGTTTGGCTTCGCCGAACGATGGGCCGGCTTCGCCTGCTACCCTCCATGTAGTATTCGTTTGGCTTAGCCAAACGATGGGCCAACTTCGCCGGCCACCCTCTATGTAGTATTCGTTTGGCTTCGCCAAACCATGGGCCGGCTTCGCCGGCCACCTTCCATGTAGTATTCGTTTGGCTTCGCCGAACGAATGGCCGGCTTCGCCTGCTACCCTCCATGGAGTATTCGTTTGGCTTAGCCAAACGATGAAGCGGCTTCGCCGGCCACCCTCTATGTAGTATTCGTTTGGCTTCGCCAAACGATGGGTCAGCTTCGCCGGCCACCTACCATGTAGTATTCGTTTGGCTTCGCCAAACGATGGGCCGTGTTCGCCGGCCACCTACCATGTAGTATTCGTTTGGCTCCGCCAAACGATGGGCCGGCTTCGCAGGCCACCCTCCATGTAGTATTCGTTTGGCTTGGTCAAACGATGGGCCGGCTTCGCCGGCTACCTACCATATAGTATTCGTTTGGCTTGGCCAAACGATGGGCCGGCTTCGCAGGTCACCCTTCATGTAGTATTCGTTTGGCTTCGCCAAACGATGGGTCAGCTTCGCCGGCCACCTATCATGTAGTATTCGTGTGGCTTCGTCAAACGATGGGCTGGCTTCGCAGGCCACCCTCCATGTAGTATTTGTTTGGCTTCGCCAAACTTTCCGCCGGGTGCGGCTTCGCCGGCCACCCTCGATGTAGTATTCGTTTGGCTTCGCCAAACGATGGGCCAACTTCGCCGGCCACCCTCTATGTAGTAATTGTTTGGCTTTCGCCGAACGATGGGCCGGCTTCGCGGGCCCACCTCCATTCACCACGCGTAGTATTCGTTTGGATCCGCCAAACGATGGGCCGGCTTTGCCGACCCACCTCCATTCACCACGCGTTGTATTCGTTTGGCTTGGCCAAACGATGGGCCGGCTTCGCCGGCCACCCTCTATGTAGTAATTGTTTGGCTTCGCCGAACGATGGGCCGGCTTCGCGGACCCACCTCCATTCACCACGCGTTGAATTCGTTTGGCTTAGCCAAACGATGGGCCGGCTTTGCCGACCCACCTCCATTCACCACGCGTTGTATTCGTTTGGCTTAGCCAAACGATGGGCCGGCTTCGCCGGCCACCCTCTATGTAGCAATCGTTTGGCTTCGCCGAACGATGGGCCGGCTTCGCCTGCTACCCTCCATGTAGTATTCGTTTGGCTTAGCCAAACGATGGGCCAACTTCGCCGGCCACCCTCTATGTAGTATTCGTTTGGCTTCGCCAAACCATGGCCAACTTCGCCGGCCACCTTCCATGTAGTATTCGTTTGACTTCGCCGAACGATTGGCCGGCTTCGCCTGCTACCCTCCATGTAGTATTCGTTTGGCTTAGCCAAACGATGGGCCGGCTTCGCCGGCCACCCTCTATGTAGTATTCGTTTGGCTTCCCCAAACCATGGGACAACTTCGCCGGCCACCCTCCATGTAGTATTCGTTTGGCTTCGCCAACGATTGGGGCCGGCTTCGCCGGCCGCCCTCTATGTAGTAATCGTTTGGCTTCGCCGAACGATGGGCCGGCTTCGCCGGCCACCCTCCATGTAGTATTCGTTTGACTTCGCCAAACCATGGGCCGGCTTCGCCGGCCGCCCTCTATGTAGTAATCGTTTGGCTTCGCCGAACGATGGCCCGGCTTCGCCGGCCACCCTCGATGTAGTATTCGTTTGGCTTCGCCAAACGATGGGCCGGCTTCGCCGGCCACCCTCCATGTAGTATTCGTTTGGCTTCGCCAAACGATGGGCCGGCTTCGCCGGCCACCCTCTATGTAGTAATTGTTTGGCTTCGCCGAACGATGGGCCGGCTTCGCGGACCCACCTCCATTCACCACGCGTAGTATTCGTTTGGATCCGCCAAACGATGGGCCGGCTTTGCCGACCCACCTCCATTCACCACGCGTTGTATTCGTTTGGCTTAGCCAAACGATGGGCCGGCTTCGCCGTCCACCCTCTATGTAGTAATCGTTTGGCTTCGCCGAAAGATGGGACGGCTTCGCCGGCCACCTTCCATGTAGTATTCGTTTGGCTTCGCCAAACGATGGGCCGGCTTCGCCGGCCACCCTCCATGTAGTATTCGTTTGGCTTCGCCAAACGATGGGCCGGCTTCGCCGGCCACCTTCCATGTAGTATTCGTTTGGCTTCGCCGAACGATTGGCCGGCTTCGCCTGCTACCCTCCATGTAGTATTCGTTTGGCTTAGCCAAACGATGGGCCGGCTTCGCCGGCCACCCTCTATGTAGTATTCGTTTGGCTTCGCCAAACCATGGGACGGCTTCGCCGGCCACCTTCCATGTAGTATTCGTTTGGCTTCGCCAAACGATGGGCCGGCTTCGCCGGCCACCCTCCATGTAGTATTCGTTTGGCTTCGCCAAACGATGGGCCGGCTTTGCCGACCCACCTCCATTCACCACGCATTGTATTCGTTTGGCTTTGCCAAACGATTGGCCGGCTTCGCCGGCCAGCCTCTATGTAGTATTCGTTTGGCTTCGCCAAACGATGGGCCGGCTTCGCCGGCCACCCTCCATGTAGTATTCGTTTGGCTTCGCCAAACGCTGCACCGGCTTCGCCGGCCACTTTCTATGTAGTATTCGTTTGGCTTCGCCAAACGATGGGCCGGCTTCGCCGGCCACCCTCCATGTAGTATTCGTTTGGCTTCGGCAAACGATGGGCCGGCTTCGCCGGCTACCCTCCATGCAGTATTCGTTTGGCTTCGCCGAACGAGGGGCCGGCTTCGCCGGCCACCCTCGATGTAGTATTCGTTTGGCTTCGCCAAACCATGGCCGGCTTCGCCGGCCACCCTCGATGTAGTATTCGTTTGGCTTCGCCAACGACGGCCGGCTTCGCCGGCCACCCTCCATGTAGTATTCGTTTGGCTTCGCCAAACGATGGGCCGGCTTCGCCGGCCGCCCTTTATGTAGTAATCGTTTGGCTTCGCCGAACGATGGGCCGGCTTCGCCGGCCACCCTCCATGTAGGATTCGTTTGACTTCGCCAAACCAGGCGGCTTCGCCGGCCGCCCTCTATGTAGTAATCGTTTGGCTTCGCCGAACGATGGAGCCGGCTTCGCCGGCCACCCTCGATGTAGTATTCGTTTGGCTTCGCCAAACGATGGGCCGGCTTCGCCGACCACCCTCCATGTAGTATTCGTTTGGCTTCGCCAAACGATGGGCCGGCTTCGCCGGCCACCCTCTATGTAGTAATTGTTTGGCTTCGCCGAACGATCGGCCGGCTTCGCGGACCCACCTCCATTCACCACGCTTAGTATTCGCTTGGATCCGCCAAACGATGGGCCGGCTTTGCCGACCCACCTCCATTCACCACGCGTAGTATTCGCTTGGATCCGCCGAACGATGGCCCGGCTTCGCCGGCCACCCTCGATGTAGTATTCGTTTGGCTTCGCCAAACCATGGGCCGGCTTCGCCGGCCACCCTCGATGTAGTATTCGTTTGGCTTCGCCAAACGATGGGCCGGCTTCGCCGGCCACCCTCCATGTAGTATTCGTTTGGCTTCGCCAAACCATGGGACGGCTTCGCCGGCCACCTTCCATGTAGTATTCGTTTGGCTTCGCCAAACGATGGGCCGGCTTCGCCGGCCACCCTCCATGTAGTATTCGTTTGGCTTCGCCAAACGATGGGCCGGCTTCGCCGGCCGCCCTCTATGTAGTAATCGTTTGGCTTCGCCGAACGATGGGCCGGCTTCGCCGGCCACCCTCCATGTAGTATTCGTTTGACTTCGCCAAACCATGGGCCGGCTTCGCCGGCCGCCCTCTATGTAGTAATCGTTTGGCTTCGCCGAACGATGGCCCGGCTTCGCCGGCCACCCTCGATGTAGTATTCGTTTGGCTTCGCCAAACCATGGGCCGGCTTCGCCGGCCACCCTCGATGTAGTATTCGTTTGGCTTCGCCAAACGATGGGCCGGCTTCGCCGGCCACCCTCCATGTAGTATTCGTTTGGCTTCGCCAAACGATCAGCGGCTTCGCCGGCCGCCCTCTGTGTAGTAATCGTTTGGCTTCGCCGACCGATGGGCCGGCTCCGCCGGCCACCCTCCATGTAGTATTCGTTTGACTTCGCCAAACCATGGGCCGGCTTCGCCGGCCGCCCTCTATGTAGTAATCGTTTGGCTTCGCCGAACGATGGCCCGGCTTCGCCGGCCACCCTCGATGTAGTATTCGTTTGGCTTCGCAAAACCATGGGCCGGCTTCGCCGGCCACCCTCGATGTAGTATCTGTTTGGCTTCGCCAACGATGGGCGCCGGCTTCGCCGGCCACCCTCCGTGTAGTATTCGTTTGGCTTCGCCAACGATGCAGCGGCTTCGCCGGCCACCCTCTATGTAGTAATTGTTTGGCTTCGCCGAACGATGGGCCGGCTTCGCGGACCCACCTCCATTCACCACGCGTAGTATTCGCTTGGATCCGCCAAACGATGGGCCGGCTTTGCCGACCCACCTCCATTCACCACGCGTTGTATTCGTTTGGCTTAGCCAAACGATGGGCCGGCTTCGCCGTCCACCCTCTATGTAGTAATCGTTTGGCTTCGCCGAAAGATGGGCCGGCTTCGCCGGCCACCCTCTATGTAGTATTCGTTTGGCTCCGCCAAACGATGGGCCGGCTTTGCCGACCCACCTCCATTCACCACGCGTTGTATTCGGTCGGCTTGGCCGAACGATGGGCCGGCTTCGCCGGCCACCCACCGTATAGTATTCGTTCGGCTTCGCCGAACGATGGGCCGGCTTTGCCGGCCACCCTCTATGTAGTATCCGTTTGGCTTCGCCGAACGATGGGCCGGCTTCGCCGGCCACCCTCTATGTAGTATTCGTTCGGCTTCGCCAAACCATGGGCCGGCTTCGCCGGCCACCCTCCATGTAGTATTCGTTTGGCTTCGCCAAACGATGGGCCGACTTCTCTGGCCACCCTCCATGTAGTATTCGTTTGGCTTCGCCAAACGATAGACATGTGGTATTCGTTTGGCTTCGCCAAACGATGGACCGGCTTCGCCGGCGACCCTCCATGTAGTATTCGTTTGGTTTCGCCGTCACCGCGATCACGCCTTCTGATGCGCTGCTGAATTCCCACGGCACCCCATCACGTCTTCTGAAGTCCTACTAAATTCCCACGGCACCCCGAACACGTCTTCTGAAGCCCTACTGAATTTCCACGTCACCCCGAGGACGTCTTCTGAAGTCCTACTGAGTTCCCACGTCACCCCGATCACGTCTTCTAAAGCCCTTCTAAATTCCCACGACACCCCGATCACGTCTTCTGAAGCCCTACTGAATTCCCACGTCACCCCGATCACGTCTTCTGAAGTCCTGAATTCCCACGCCACCCTGATGACGTCTTCTGAAGTCCTACTGAGTTTTCACGTCACCCCTATCACGTCTTCTGAAGCCCTACTAAATTTCCACGTCACCTCCATCACGCCTTCTGAAGTCCTTCTGAGTCCCCTCGTCACCCCGATCACGTCTTCTGGAGACCTACTAAAATTCTACGTCATCCCGATCACGCCTTCTGATGCGCTGCTAAATTTCCACGTCACCCCGATCGCGCCTTCTGAAGTCCTACTGAATTCCCACGTCACCCCGATGACGTCTTCTGAAGCCCTACTAAATTCCCACGTCACCCCGAACACGTCTTCTGTAGCCCCACTGAATTTCCACGTCACCCCGACGAGGTCTTCTGAAGTCCTACTGAGTTTCCACGTCACCCCGATCACGTCTTCTGAAGCCCTACTAAATTCACGACACCTCGATCACGTCTTCTGAAGCCCTACTAAATTTCCACGTCACCCCGATCACGCCTTCTGAAGTCCTACTGAATTCCCACGTCACCCCGATCACGTCTTCTGAAGTCCTACTGAATTCCCACGCCACCCTGATGACGTCTTCTGAAGTCCTACTGAGTTTTCACGTCACCCCTATCACGTCTTCTGAAGTCCTACTGAATTTCCACGTCACTCCGATGACGCCTTCTGAAGTCGTACTGAGTTTTCACAACACCACGATCACGTCTTCTGAAGTCCTACTGAGTTCCCACGTCACCCCGATCACGTCTTCTAAAGCCCTTCTAAATTCCCACGACACCCCGATCACGTCTTCTGAAGCCCTACTGAATTCCCACGTCACCCCGATCCACGTCTTCTGAAGTCCTGAATTCCCACCCCACCCTGCTGCCGTCTTCTCAAGTCCTACTGAGTTTTCACGTCACCCCTATCACGTCTTCTGAAGCCCTACTAAATTTCCACGTCACCTCCATCACGCCTTCTGAAGTCCTTCTGAGTCCCCTCGTCACCCCGATCACGTCTTCTGGAGACCCACTAAAATTCTACGTCATCCCGATCACGCCTTCTGATGCGCTGCTAAATTTCCACGTCACCCCGATCGCGCCTTCTGAAGTCCTACTGAATTCCCACGTCACCCCGATGACGTCTTCTGAAGCCCTACTAAATTCCCACGTCACCCCGAACACGTCTTCTGTAGCCCTACTAAATTCCCACGTCACCCCGAACACGTCTTCTGTAGCCCTACTGAATTTCCACGTCACCCCGACGAGGTCTTCTGAAGTCCTACTGAGTTTCCACGTCACCCCGATCACGTCTTCTGAAGCCCTACTAAATTCACGACACCTCGATCACGTCTTCTGAAGCCCTACTAAATTTCCACGTCACCCCGATCACGCCTTCTGAAGTCCTACTGAATTCCCACGTCACCCCGATCACGTCTTCTGAAGTCCTACTGAATTCCCACGCCACCCTGATGACGTCTTCTGAAGTCCTACTGAGTTTTCACGTCACCCCTATCACGTCTTCTGAAGTCCTACTGAATTTCCACGTCACTCCGATGACGCCTTCTGAAGTCGTACTGAGTTTTCACAACACCACGATCACGTCTTCTGAAGTCCTACTGAGTTCCCACGTCACCCCGATCACGTCTTCTGAAGTCCTACTGAATTCCCACGCCACCCTGATGACGCCTTCTGAAGTCCTACTGAGTTTTCACGTCACCCCTATCACGTCTTCTGAAGTCCTACTGAATTTCCACGTCACTCCGATGACGCCTTCTGAAGTTGTACTGAGTTTCACAACACCACGATCACGTCTTCTGAAGTCCTACTGAGTTCCCACGTCACCCCGATGACGTCTTCTGAAGCCCTACTAAATTCCCACGTCACCCCGAACACGTCTTCTGAAGTCCTACTGAATTTCCACGTCACTCCGATGACGCCTTCTGAAGTCGTACTGAGTTTTCACAACACCACGATCACGTCTTCTGAAGTCCTACTGAGTTCCCACGTCACCCCGATCACGTCTTCTAAAGCCCTTCTAAATTCCCACGACACCCCGATCACGTCTTCTGAAGCCCTACTGAATTCCCACGTCACCCCGATCACGTCTTCTGAAGTCCAACTGAATTCCCACGCCACCCTGATGACGTCTTCTGAAGTCCTACTGAGTTTTCACGTCACCCCTATCACGTCTTCTGAAGCCCTACTAAATTTCCACGTCACCTCCATCACGCCTTCTGAAGTCCTTCTGAGTCCCCTCGTCACCCCGATCACGTCTTCTGGAGACCTACTAAATTTCTACGTCATCCCGATCACGCCTTCTGATGCGCTGCTAAATTTCCACGTCACCCCGATCGCGCCTTCTGAAGTCCTACTGAATTCCCACGTCACCCCGATGACGTCTTCTGATGCGCTGCTAAATTTCCACGTCACCCCGATCGCGCCTTCTGAACTCCTACTGAATTTCCACGTCACTCCGATGACGCCTTCTGAAGTCGTACTGAGTTTTCACAACACCACGATCACGTCTTCTGAAGCCCTACTAAATTTACCCGTCACCCCGATGACGCCTTCTGAAGCCCTACTAAATTCCCACGACACCCCGATCACGTCTTCTGAAGCCCTACTAAATTTCCACGCCACCCCGATCACGTCTTCTGAAGTCCTACTGAATTCCCACGCCACCCTGATGACGTCTTCTGAAGTCCTACTGAATTCCCACGCCACCCTGATGACGTCTTCTGAAGTCCTACTGAGTTTTCACGTTTCCCCCATCACGTATTCTGAAGTCCTGCTAAATTCCCACGGCACCCCGAACACGTCTTCTGTAGCCCTACTGAATTTCCACGTCACCCCGACGAGGTCTTCTGAAGTCCTACTGAGTTTCCACGTCACCCCGATCACGTCTTCTGAAGCCCTACTAAATTCACGACACCTCGATCACGTCTTCTGAAGCCCTACTAAATTTCCACGTCACCCCGATCACGCCTTCTGAAGTCCTACTGAATTCCCACGTCACCCCGATGACGTCTTCTGAAGCCCTACTGAATTCCCACGTCACCCCGATCACGTCTTCTGAGGTCCTACTGAATTCCCACGCCACTCCGATGACGTCTTCTGAAGTCCTACTGAGTTTTCACAACACCCCGATCACGTCTTCTGAAGCCCTACTAAATTTCCACGTCACCCCGATCACGCCTTCTGAAGTCCTACGGAGTTCCCACGGCACCCCCATCACGTCTTCTGAAGTCGTACTAAATTCCCACGTCACCCGTTTGCAGTATAAACAAAGCAAAAAAAAGAAAGAAGACGAGTCGGTGGTGAAGGCGCTGAATAACGCGCCCCAATCGGCTCCTCTTCGAAGCTGCCCCACCACTATGCAGGCGCTGTGCTGAACGCTCATCCTCTCCTTCGTGGCACCCGCTAAGCACAGCGCCTGCATGGTGATGGGGCAGCTTCGTAGCCCCCTATAGCCCCATAGTCAAGATTATTTTTCTTGCCCTAGCGATTCTTTTTATATAGGATTTGGGATTTTTCATAGCACTCCCCAGCTCTAGGTACCAGGTTTGGTGGTGGTTTGAAGAGGGGTTTCACTGAAAAACGCTCTCCAAAATTCACTTTTTCGACGCCTGAGGGGACCTTTTGATCCGAAACTTTCTCTCAGGTTTCGAGACTTGCCTCGATTTGGTTTCTGATTTGGGATTGTTCATAGCACTCCCCATCTCTAGGTACCAGGTTTGCTGGGGGTTTGAAAAGGGGTTTCACTGAAAACTGCTCTCCGAAATTGCACTTTTTGACGCCCTGAGGGGGCCTTTTGATTCGAAATTTTCTCTTAGGGTTCCAAACTTGCCTCGATTTGGTTTCTGATTTGGGATTGTTCATAGCACTCCCCATCTCTAGGTACCAGGTTTGGTGGTGGTTTGAAGAGGGGTTTCACTGAAAAATGCTCTCCGAAATTACCCTTTTTGACGCCCTGAGGGGGACCTTTTGATTCGAAATTTTCTCCTAGGATTCCAAGCTTGCCTCGATTTAGTTTCTGATTTGGGATTGCTCATAGCACTCCCCATCTCTAGATACCAGGTTTGATGGGGGTTTATAAAGGGGTTTCATTGAAAAATGCTCTCCGAAATTACCCTTTTTGACGCCTGAGGAGAACCTTTTGATTCGAAAATTTCTCCTAGGATTCGACAGCATTCACAATGAAAATGCATTTAAATACAAAATGAAAATGCACTTAAACACAAAATTCGAAAAAAAAGAAAGCAATAAGCAAAAAAAAAGCAGGACGAAGCAGTGGTGAAGGAATAACGCGCCCCAATCGGCTCCTCTTCGAAGCTGCCCCACCACCATGCAGGCGCTGTGCTGAACGCTCGTAGCCCCATATAGCCCCATAGTCAACATTATTTTTCTTGCCCTTGCGATTCTTTATATATAGGACTAGTGACCCTTCGGGTCCCTAGCCCGAAGCAGCCACTTGACTTCAAAGGCAGTGTTCACGAAGAAAAGGTTTCCCCCTTTTTTGCCCAAAACGTAAGCTTTGGGTCCCTATAAGAAGATTAAGAACAGAAGTGCGACGGAAAACGGCCGGTAAGTGGGTGAAAATCTCGTGGGCCAGCCGACCCATTGGGCCACTCCGCCCACGTCCTATAACAGTTCCCCTGAATTTGTGGTTAAATGAGCGATGGTTTCCGATCAAAAGGCCCGTTCTTCCCTTCATTCTCAACGTCTCTCTACTCAGGTCAGCTCGCACACATCGGCTGCAAAAACGGGAGTTACAAGCCTCGGACAACTCGTCCACAATTTCCCCTTGCTGAATTTCGAACAGCCATAACTCTGTTTCCAGGGGTCTTGTACTATTCCAGGGACATCATTGGAGTCAGCATGGAACCGTTTTCAAGATAGGCGGAAAAACAGGAAAAAGATTTCTATCGTGAACACTGCCTTTAAGGCAACGCACCTCTGCCTTCAGGACAAATTCACTGGTTTCTAACGCGTGCGTATGCGCGTATATTGCGTCTGCTGCAATCCCAGCCTCTCGCGCTGTCTCCACCCTGATTCTCCAGGAGCAATGAAAGCCACTCAACAAAGGGCACCAGCTCCCAAACATGCTAATGAAATCAACTTGGAGATGATATGAAGCTTGGATAGACCCCCGGATTCCTAGCCCGTGGCGGACACTTAGCAAACTCAGCCACACTAAAATAGCGAGGGTTGTCTCAGCCTAATTGAAGCCTATCGCTTACACACAAGCGGTCACATGTTAGATGACAAAGGAGCGACTGATGTAGATCACTATAGCAGCGCTGTTCTACCTACGCATAGAATGATTATTTTCCCATTAATTACACCCTCATCACACCTCTTCCATTGACATCTTCCATATATTTGGAAAAGTATACTGTACGTAGTGAATATCTTCGAGGTGAATTGTTGGCTTAGTACGGATTATCTCAGCGATAAATATCATTTTACTTACTGGGCTTTGCTTTGTTGCACACAGTGGCTCTTCGGGTCCCTAGCCCGTGGCAGCCACTTTAACGTGCGGCAATCATTCTGATGCATCCATTAATTTTCCTTCTACTATACAGCAAGCCAAGTTTTGTCTGAGAGCCAGAAGGATTTTTCTCATTACTGTCCTAACCGCGGCCGGTTAGTAGAATCCATGAATGCGATTTTAGTATCTTTAGGTGTACTAATGAACAACAGACGAGCATCTATGCGTTCAACAACTTGTACATGTTCAACACTTTCAACAACTTCTTTCAGCGGCCCTCCTTTCGACTCACCACTGTTTTCGAGATGCCTTTCAACTGACTCTCTTTATTTTTGAAAGATTCATTACATTTTCGCGTTTCCTTGAAGTGTCCGTCCCTCTATTCGATACACCTCCGTTTTTGAGCCGCCCTTCATTCGACTCACCTCCATTTTCGGGCCGTCTTTCGATCGACTCTCATTTTTTGGGATTTCCATTATATTTTCACGTTTCCTCGAGTCTCCTCTATTCGATTCTCCTCCGTTTTGAGCCGGCCTTCAATCGACCCTTCACTATTGAAATTTTCTTTACTTTTTTACACTTCCAAGAGTCGCCCTTCATTCGATTCACCCTTGACTCAAGCTTTTCCACACATTTTTATGTTTTGAGTCGCATTTCACCCGACTAAATTCTATTCTCTGAAATTTCATACCAATACCACCATTGCTACCTGAGCCGCACTTCATTCGACCCATACATATTTTCTGCAACTTCGACACGTTTTCATGCTTTTTTTGGAGCCGCCCTACCTTCGACTCTATTTTTGTCGCAATTGAAGCAGGTCTGTCTCCTTTTGAAAAACCAATAAGTCGCCCCACTTTCGACTCCTTTGTGCAGCCGACAGGGTCCGACCCGATCAACAATATTTTGATCAAAAAATTTGTGTTCGACTATAGTCTTTTTTTAAGCAGAATCCCTGAAAAAAAAACGGTACAGCTAAGGCCTAAAATCGTAAAAATACACTTTCTCCTAGAACCAAAATAGATACACAGAAACTCGCCAAATTCGATACGTGTCGATTATGCATTCAACTCAAAAAAGGAATACACCCATCTAAGAGCTCTATCGCAGAGCACGTGCTGCATAATTTCATCACATGAGCACTTCCTGCCAATTTCAATCGCAAGAGCACGTGCTGCAAGGTAATGACGCGCTATCCCAGCCAGCGTTTGGACAGGGTCTCCAGCGGCTAGACGGGCCAAGTACCGCGAACGTGGGTAAATGAACCGGCGATGCTACCGACATCTGAGCCCCGCATCAAAAATGCGTCGCTCGCTTTCTTTGTTCAGGAAACTGTTTTGTCATCGAATTTAATGTGTATCATGTACGCATTGAATGTATTTGTTGAGGCACGTGCTTAACTTCGAAACCAAATAGGAGTACGCTGTTCCCCTTGCAGCGCGTTCCTCGGCTGTGCTCAAAACACCTTATCATCTAGTTGAAATTCATATTCGACACGCATTCACTGCAGCGATTGTCCGAGCAGATGGTTTTCAGTCTCACACCTCGCACCGCGAAACCTTCAATGCAGCGGGATTGTCCGAGTACACGGTTTTCAGTCCCCGCCCACTCTTAGCGGCACTCCAAGTAGGGTCCCGCCCACCTAAAACGGCACTCCCGGTAGGGTCCCGCCCACTCTCACGGCGCTCCAAAAAGTCCTGCCTACACTATTTGCCCACGGGCCCCGCCCACACTTCTCGCTCCCTTCAAGTAGGGCCCCGCCCACTCTTCATGGCACTCCAAAAAGTCCCGCTCTCTCTTTACGGTACCCAAAGGTCACCCCGCCCACTCTTCACGGCACTTCCAGATAGGGTCCCACACACTCTAAGTAGGGCCCCGCCCACTCTTCATGGCACTCCAAAAAGTCCCGCTCTCCCTTTACGGTACCCAAAGTTCACCCCGCCCACTCTTCCCTGCACTCCAAAAAGTCCCGCCCTCTCTTAACGGTATTCACAGTTCGCCCCGCCTACCCTTCACGGCATTCCCAGTAGGGTTCCACCCTCTCTTAACGGTATTCACAGTTCGCCCCGCCTACCCTTCACGGCACTCCCAGTAGGGTTCCACCCTCTCTTAACGGTATTCACAGTTCGCCCCGCCTACCCTTCACGGCATTCCAAGTAGAGTCCCGCCCACTCTTCACTTCGGTCCAAGTTGACCCCGCCCACTTCTTAAGGTCCTCCAAGTCCGCCCCGCCCACTCTTCCCAGCACTCCCAGTAGAGTCCCGCTCACTCCTCACGGCACTCCGAGTAAACTCCCCACCGCCCACACTCCTCACCCACTCCAAGTAGGGTCCCGCCCACTTTCCGCGACACTTTGAGGCCTACCCCATTTTCTAGCTGAAACTACGCACAAGAAGTATCCAGAATCAAACGGCAGACGAGAGCCGACTTTTCTTCTATCGTAAAGCCTAATCTAATCAACTTTATTCCATACTTCCACAACTTCCATAATCATTGCTTTTTCATCAACTTCAATCAAATTTATAAATCATCAAACAACTTCAATGATCATGGCTTTCTCAACAACAACAGAAATTTTCTACCTACTCAACGGGAAACAAGGTAAGGCAGCTTTAACAACTCCAATTGCAGGATTTTATACCGTGCAACAAATACCTTGAAACCCGTACAACAACACTAATGTTCATCTCCAAGTCCTTTTGAGAATGCTTGACAGCATGTGGTGGTGGGGTTGGTGCAAATACATTTTCCGATACACATCACGTGCATGACGATATAGACGAGGCATACACAAAATTTGGATGGAAAAATAGATCATGTGTCATATGGGAGATGAGATTGAAGCATGTACTTTGGTCTTCTCATTTGGTCGTCTTTCAACGTAACGTGTGAATCATGATTTGCTTCCATTACTTCATTCTCTGTAAGTGCAAGTTCAGTTTTGAATTTGAAAGTGGAAAAGAACAGAATAAAACAAATGGCCAAAAAACGACGGAAACGAAAATTAAGAACCGGAAAGCCAACAATTATTAATTATGAATCTTCTGGAGAATCCGAAAAGGCAGTTTCAAAAACTATCAAGTTAAGAAGCTGCCCCCTCAAAGCAGTGCACGGCTTCTCCCCAAGCAAGGAGTCCAGGATGTACCAGATGTATATGAACGCGAGCGTTAGCGTTGCATGTTCAACGCTGATCAGAAGTTAATCTTCAGATTATCATCGACTTTTACATGTTGTTTTGAAAGTCAATTGCATAGCTGAGCGAATACCACACGATTGAAATCAGAAACTTCAGAAATAAAAGATAACTCCGGCAAGAAGAGGAAGCTTCATTGATTGTGCCTCCAACTTGCAGTGCTGTTGAACCGTGGCCACCTCCACCTATCCCCTGCTTGGACTCTTTCCTGTAGGACAGGCTGTAGTGCAAAAAGATGTCCCGATTCGTAATGCTGTTGTGGAGGTAGACAAACGATGAAGAGGACTTTAGTGGGAAGCCCTTTCCAATCATTCATTCTTGCAGAAATATCTGGTTTATAGAAAACCCCGAAACGGCGTTCAGGTTCCTGCCACACCTATTTTATGAAACCATTCTAAAGAGGCACAATTTCAGAATTCCGAACTATGTCGAGGAGCTCAGCCAGACCCAGATATTCATTGAACAGAAGAGTTCGGAAGTTATTTTCAGCTTCTCATGATGCCTTTATACACCCTTGCCTAGACCCATCACCATCACCTGTGGTGCACTATTCTGTTTCGATTTCGGGCCGAAAAATCGGAAACGGAAGCGGAACGGTACAGCTTAAAAAAACGCCGGAAATACGGCAACGAATTCGGAACAGTTCCGCACAGCACTCCTCAGAAAAATCAAAACAGGATGCTCGTAACATAAAAGGTCGAAAATGAGTTTTAGGTTACATGCAACATATCGACGGGATACCGCGTGCAATGCGCCTCCTATATTTTACACATAACTTAGTTGGTACAGAATAAGTCACAGGTAACTCAAATCGGATAAGAGGCATTTCTAAGGGGAGTATATACGACGCACTCTTGAGGTCAGTTTTTGGACTGGCGTTGCTGTCGCTTTAATTACCCAAGTTTAAGGTTATTGACCCCACACTTACAGGGAACGTCTGACACAGCGTTTTTTGCGTAGCGTGTAGTCTCGGACGCATGCGACGCGCCCACGCGTCGCGTGTCGTCTGTTTTGCGTGATGGCCACCCATGGCGAAAAGATAGATGTAAGTTAAATGTAACGTAAGTGTAACTTGCATGTAATATGAATGTAAGTTACTTGAGAAATTCAAGTGAGTTACATTTGTATTACAAGTAACTTGTTCTTATATCTCTGAGATTTCCGAGATAAGACTGCATACATTTGATCGGGTGTCTGGAAAGGGAGGGGAGTCGTTAACGTCTAGGCCAAAATCGAAGTGTAAGAGAACGATCGTGACAGAATCCCAAAGAATATTGACCACCCAGGGGAGACGGGGAGAAAATCGCCGCTCCGCTTAGCTATTACATGACGTCCCACTTGGCGCCGTCGGGGGAGGGGGGTCGTAAGGACAAAAATATCTCTGTCGAAGGCGAGACGGGGGGATCGTCCGACAATAGCATGCACAATGAGACGGACGTGAGAATGAATTTCACATCGTGCACAAACCACGTCAAGGGAATCATTCAGCATGAACTTTTGAATTAACTCTTGTTTCAACGGCGCCACATTCTACGCAGACATTTTTGTCACTCCAACCCCTTCCCAACTTGGAAACAACTTGAGAATAGCATGCACAATGAGAGGGACGTGACAATGAATCTCACATCGTGCACAAACCACGCCAAGGAAATTATACGATACCCTAACGCACCATGAGGAAATATACGACTTCCGAGGGGGCCGCAGGATTTTAAAACTGACAAGAAGTAGCACTATGTTATCCCAAAAGGTTCTAGAAAGTCTTCATCTTCATGAAGCACAAGTTGTTCCAAGTTGGGGGGGGGGAGGGTCGCGAAAAACGAATGCGCCTAATGTGGGGCCGCTGAAACAAGAGTTAATTCAAAAGTTTATGCTGAATTCTTCATACCCCCAGCTGTAAAACTTATCGTTGGCCCGCGAGTCAACCCTCAGCAAATGCATTCATCTTCAAGAGGTCAGGGAATCGAAAAAGTGACTTGTTCTGAATTCTTCGAAAGAAGATTCATTTGTTCAAAACTCTTCGGAAGGAGATTCTGGCGAGAGAAACTAAACGATCCCCCCCCAACCAGCAATCGTGCTAGGATCAGTCCCAGGACCGAAAGCGGGCGGCTGAGGTCTGCGATTTCCGATATAAGACTGCATACACTTGATCGGGTGTCTGGAGAGGGAGGGGAGTCGTTTATGTTTGGGCCAAAATCGATGTGTAAGAGAACGATCGTGACAGAATCCCAAAGAATATTGACCACCCAGGGGAGACGGGAAGAGAATCGCCGCTCCACTTAGCTATTACATGACGTCCCACTTGGCGCTGACGGGGGAGGGGGGTCGTAAGGACAAAAATATCTCTGTCGAGGGCGAGACGGGGGGATCGTCGGACAATAGCATGCACAATTAGAGGAACGTGATAATCAATTTCACATCTTGCACAAACCACGTCAAGGGAATCATTCAGCATGAACTTTTGAATTAAGTCTTGTTTCAGCGGCGCCACATTCTACGCAGACATTTTTCTCACTCCAGCCCCTTCTCAACTTGAAACAACTTGAGAATAGCATGCACAATGAGAGGGACGTGATAATGAATCTCACATCGTGCACAAACCACGCCAAGGATATTATACGATACCCTAACGCACCATGAGGAATTTTACGACTTCCGAGGGGGTCGCATGATTTTAAAACGGACAAAAAAGTAGCATTATGTTATCCCAAAAGATTCTAGAAAGTCTTCATCTTCATGAAGCACAAGTTGTTCCAAGTTGGGGGGGGGAGTGTCGCAAAAAACGAATGCGCCTAATGTGGGGCCGCTGAAACAAGAGTTAATTCAAAAGTTTATGCTGAATTCTTCATACCCCCAGCTGTAAAACTGATCGTTGGCCCGCGAGTCAACCCTCAACAAATGCATTTATCTTTAAGATGTCAGGGGGTCAAAAAAGTGACTTGTTATGAATTCTTTGAAAGAAGATTCATATGTTCAAAACTCTTCGGAAGGAGAATCTGGTGAGAGAACGAAACGCCCCCTCCAACCATCAATCGTGCTAGGATCAGTCCCAGGACCGAAAGCGGGCGGCTGAGGTCTGCGATTTCCGATATAAGACTGCATACACTTGATCGGGTGTCTGGAGAGGGAGGGGAGTCGTTAACGTTTGGGCCAAAATCGAAGTGTAAGAGAACGTTCGTGACAGAATCCCAGAGAATACTGACCACCCAGGGGAGACGAAAAGAGAATCGCCGCTCCACTTAGCTATTACATGACGTCCCACTTGGTGCCGACGGGGGAGGGGGTCGTGAGGACAAAATATCTCTGTCGAAGGCGAGACGGGGGGATCGTCAGACAAAAGCATGCACAATTAGAGGGACGTGATAATCAATTTCACATCTTGCACAAACCACGTCAAGGGAATCATTCAGCATGAACTTTTGAATTAACTCTTACCTGTAGAGTTCGATCGGCTTCGCCGAAAGATGGGCCAGCTTCGACGACCCCCCCTCCGCGTAGTATTCGTTCGGCTTCGCCGAACGATGGGCCGGCTTCGCCGGCTACCCTCCGAGCGGCGAAAAGGGGGCCCAAATAGCCATACGCGGTCCTGAACTTCTGTGTAGAGCGCAATCTCTGCCCACTCAACGGCCACTGATCGAAACAAACAACGGAATAATCGACCCCGAAGAAATAATATTTGAATGGAGTGAATCTGAGCAATCCGTGCATCATTGAGAGCAGTTTTGATCATTCGATCATCAATTGCTTTATTGACTTCAATTTTCCACCTATTTGTTTCGATCAGAGGTCATTGAGTGGAGAGGGCGGGGCTTGTGCGCTAACCAGAAGTTCACGACCGTGCAGGGCTATATGGAGCTGTTTTTTAACCGTTTTCCGACATTGCTGCTTCCACAGGCACCGAACCTTTCGAATTCCGGTGGAAACTCGGACGCGGTTTTTATCCTGTTTACGAAACATCTCGAAATGTTTTACGTCCGGCTTTGAAGGAAAAATTTCGACAGCCTAGAAACTAAAACAACTACTCAAAATTTTATGAAACACCAGGCTTTTTTAGTTTCTGCACAGAATGCGGCGCCGCTCTTCGTAATTTTGGTAACACTTGGAGACCAACGCGTTGTTTTATGCAAAAACTCGCGACAAAAATCATGGAAATCGTCTTCGAGTTCCCACCGGAACTCGAAAGACGCGGGGTTGGCGGCAGCAGCAATGTCGAAAAAACGGCGAAAACGGGCCCCAACTAGCCATACGCGGTTCTGAACTTCTGTGTTGAGCGCAATCTTCGCCCTCTCAACGGCCACTGATCGAAACAAACAACTGAATAATCGAGTCCTAAGAAAAAATATTTGAATTGGGTGAATCTGAGAAATCCGTGCATTATTGGGAGCAGTCTTGATCATTTGATCATCGATTGCTTTATTGACTTCAATTTTCCAGCTGTTTGTTTCGATCAGAGGTCTTTGAGTGGAGAGGGCGGGGCTTGTGCGCTACCCAAAAGTTCACGACAGTGCAAGTAAAAAACTCGGAAACGAAAATCATGAAAGCCGTCTCCGAGTTTACACCGGAAATCGAAAGACGCGGGGCTCATGGCAGCAGCAATGTCGAAAAAACGGCGAAAGGGGGCCCCCTAAGGTGACCCCTCCCACTTTTTGGACGGCCGACCTCCTCATCCCCTACTACTCCTCAAGTAACCCTGCCTCTTCAGGCAGGGGCAAGCGGAGCGGTGCGGAATTTTTCGGAATCGGAGCGACCCCCCACCAAATGTTCAGAATCACCATCGATTTTTTTTCAAAACCCAGAATTTTTGCAACCCCCTCCCCCCCGAGAGAGGATTTCTTCATCAAATCGGAGTATAAGGTTCAGTGGATTTTCGAGTCTTTCGATAAAACCAAAATAATCAATATATTTGAATACGAAAACTGTCAGACGCCGAAAATTCGTTCAGTAGTTGGGCTCAGGCGTGTGATGCTGAGCTATGCTACAATCCTTCCCTTTGGTGACCAAAATATCGAGAATTTGCCGGATATCTTCACCAAATTTTAATTTTTGTCCTGAATTTTTCGCGACCCCCCCTAACCTCCTGTTGTGAAATTTCGCTACCCGCTTGACACTGTCTTCAGGACGGCAGGTCAAAAACCGTCTCCGAGGTTACACCGGAAATCGAAAGACGCGGGGCTCGTGGCAGAAGCAATGTCGAAAAAACGGCGAAAGGGGTCCCCCTCAGGCGATCCTTCCCACTTTTTTCGCACGGCCGACCTCCTCAACCCCCCCCCCTACTCCTCAAGTAACCCTGCCTCTTCAGGACGGCAAGTCAAAAACATGACCTTTCATGAGATAACGTCATTACCACCCTCTACTTGCGGCTGACCTTTAAAACGATTTCCAAGAATGCAGAGTAAGGAGAAAAAGGGGAAGGTTTGATGAAAAATCGCACTAAAAAGATGAAAGAAAACCAGGAAGTCGGTAAAAAAAGCAACGGATCAGAGATTTCTCACCTTAGTCATATTCTTCCGATGCTACGAAAGCAAATGTTCCCTCATCTCAGCACCAGACGCCCGCTCGGCCAGGGATATCGGACATTGAAATGGTAGAAAGTTCATATGCCCACGCTTCAAATGCACCTAAAACGTCAAACAACCAGATCAGAACCTTAAGACGCACCCCAAACTTCGAAAAAAAAAACAATTCTTGAAGCCAAAACCAAGAAAACCAAACGATTTTTGAAATACACTGACTTCAATATCCATGATCTTCATCATTGGCGTATTGTTCGAGATGCTTGAGTGATCGCCCTTGGTGCTGTGATCTCCTGCTGAAAGGCAAAACTATACAGATAAGATATACAGAGTACCATCTACCCAGGGTCTGCACGGGAACGACACCCTCAAATACGGATTTCTCGCGATAATCTTCGATTATACAATCAGGCCCGTAGCTTGTTTCCTTAAGAATAAACATTTAAATCTCCCCCGCGGCTGATGCGGGCGGGTCAAATCTCTCCGCAGCAGGCACGGGCGGTTTAAATCTAGCCGGCGGCTGGTAATATGGTACAGGCCATAAAACGGCCAATGTCTCACCGTCGACTGCGTACCACGCGCTGCGCGACTGCACGCGCGTCCGAAGCGGACGGGTTTTGGCCGCCGCGCGACGAGTTTTGGCCGCCGCGCGACGTTTCGGTCCCCGCGCGGCGGCCGAAACTCGTCGCGCGGCGGCCAAAACTCGTCTGCTTCCGACGCACGTGCGGTCGCGCAGCGCGTGGTACGCAGTCGACGGTGAGACATTGGCCGTTTTATGGCCTGTAAGCTGATCAGCTGTGCTCTTCTCTCGGCTCTAGCGGGCGGGTGCACGCGACCGCCGCACCAGCGGTGGGTGAGATTTAGATGTTTTTTTTTTCGAGGAAACAAGCCACGTACCTAACTAAATAACATATTTTGAATTGAAATTCATTTTGCCCATTCGCGTGCAGGAAGAGACGGCGAGAGCGCGGAGAAAAAAACCAGCACGCGCGCACATACGCACGCAATGGCAAGACTACATTTTTCAACGGATTAGAGGGTACTGTCCTCATCGGAGCGAAAAAGACGACCGCTGCTGCGACACGCACCCCACGCAGACTCTGGCTGGAATCACTGGTAACTGCGCGATCACTGTTGCAACAGCGGTTGTCCGCAAATGCGGACCACAATTTTGATTCGATAAGGACAGTATATATTAAGTGAAAGAGGGCGCTGTTCTCTGCCCGACATTGTCACGCTTTCGCGTTTCAAAACTCTCCCGCTCCCGCACCTCGTCATATAAAGGCTATAAAACCGCGAATTCTCGTGGTTTCTACTCGTGATGGTGCAGAGCGGAAGTTAGAGACAGTGAGAGAGCGCACGATAGATGGCGGGAGCAGATTCGCGAGAGCCGCTCGCGACATGAGTCGTGAGAATGGCGACGTTTTACAGAGGATAGGATAGGACTGTGCTTTCGTAGCAGGGAGGGGGAGGGGGGGGAGGAATTGGCCATCACACTTGGCCACACGTACTTTTCAGCGCCGCAACGACTCTCCCGATTCTGGATGGGGTACAAAAACCCCAGCTCGGTGTCCTAATTGAGCGGCGGCACGGAAAGTTGGGCGTGGCCTACAGGGTACGGCACGAGCTGTGGAAAAGGCTAATTTTACTCAGACCCCTCCCCCTCCAGAACAAATTTTTCGGCGACTTTCTCAGATCCCCCAAAGCATAATGAGGTCAACCTTTGGCCGATTTTCTCGTACCCTCGCCGGGAGCGCTATTCGGTCTGTTTTTTTGTTGGAAACTTGAAGAAGATGAACGATTCACTTGAGAATATGTAAATTTGAAAAAGAGGAACCCTCAAAAACTTTCAAAATGGTCCGGTTGATCTCCCGGCGGAGCTCAGACTCCCCCGCTCCACCCCTTCGCAGCTCAGGCCCCTCCTCTGGAGGGGCATGCATGAGTGCGACGCCCAGGGTAGGGAGGCGCAACCTCACGTGCACTCATCGCAACTTGAATTCAAATCGTGGCGCGGTGTAGCGCTCCTGACCCTCGCTGACGCATTCATGCATGCCACTTCACTCCTGGATACCCACATCCCGCGCGGTACTCTGGTGGATTAGTGTGGTGGTCAATCCCCCCCCCCCCCCCCTCCTCCTGCTGCGATAGCACCATTTTCACTACTCTGGTCACAGCAAGGTTTTCGCATAATGACGTAGTTACGGGGGGGGGGGGGGTAAATGGCGGTTTCGCGGCTCAAAAAATTTGCTCCTGAGGGGAGGTCTGAGTGAAATTAGCCTTTTCCACAGCTCGTGCCGTACCCTGTAGGCCACAACCCACCTTCCGTGCTGCCACTCCAGATTAGGACACCACCGGGAGCACTACTCGGTCTGTTTTTTTGTCGGAAGTTTAGAGAAGATGAACAATTAACTTCAAAAGATGTAAAATTTGGATATAGAGGAACCTCCAAAAACTTTCCGAATGTTCCAGTTGATCTTTTGGCGGAGCTCAGACTTCCCTTCCACCCCTTCGCAGCTCAGCCCCCCCCCTCTTGATATCCCCACCCCCCACCCCACCCTGGTGGCCTAGTGTTGTGGTGAAGCGCACACCCCCCCCTTGCTGCGATATCACCATTTTCACTATTCTGGTCTGAGCAAGGTTTTCGCATAGTCACGTCCTTACATGGGGGGAATAAATGGCGGTTTTGCGACGCAAAAAATGGGGGGACTATTCTGGACACAGCAAGGTTTTCGCATAGCCACGTCGTTACATGGGGGGGGGGGGATAAATGGCGGTTTCGCGGCTCAAAAATTTGCTCCTGAGGGGGGGGGGGTCTGAGTAAAATTAGCCTGATACTTCTAGGGTTTTTGAAAAAAATTCCAGATTTGGCTAAAAACTTGTATGTAGGGGTAATCTAGGGTCCTGAACACGAATCTCGAGTCAGTTTAGCGAAATTCTGAGGTTTACTGTAAGTTACGGTTGGTACCAAACCATTTTGGGTGCAAAACCTACCTTAGTATTTCAAAAACCGACAAATGGACATTAAATTCGTATTCAACTCCCCGAAAATCCCCCGTGCACAGATTTTGAGCCAAGTCTGAAACTTTCACTGATCTACTGTATAACCACCGTAATCTGTAAAAAATCGATAAACGCACCTCAGATTCGTGCTCAGCACTTGAAATAAAGTCTAGAGCATAGTTTGGACCATACATATCGTGCCACTTCGGAAATCGTCAGATGTCGCAATTTTCCATCAAATTTTCCCACGATGGAAAGCTTTGAACGAATCAAATCAAAAACTTTGGAAAATCGACAAATAAACCAAAGATTTGTGATCAGCGCCCCAAATAACGCCCAACTGAAAACCCACCTGGGAGGATTTTAGGTCAAATCCGAGAAAAATTTTAAAAGGTGTTCAGAGCCGTCTAGATGGTATAAATTAACGCCCAACCGAAAACTCGTGCAGGTCCAAAACGCACAATGAAAATGCACTTAAATACAAAATGAAAATGCACTTAAATACAAAAATCGAAAAAAAAGAAAGCAACAAGCAAAAAAATGAAGACGAAGCAGTGGTGAAGGCGCTGAATAACGCGCCCCAATCGGCTCCTCTTCGAAGTTGCCCCACCACCATGCAGGCGCTGTGCTGAACGCTCATCCTCTCCTTCGTGGCACCGGCTAAGCACAGCGCCTGCATGGTGATAGGGCAGCTTCGTAGCCCCATAGTCATGATTATTTTTCTTGTCCATGCGATTCTTTATATATAGGATTTGGCTATCGAACAGATTTTCTAAATGTAGTGAAATAGTTGAATCGATTTGGCTGTTGTTGGTATATGAAGATAACATAATTGTGGGGAGCGCGAAGCGCTCACCAGGATTTGGCTTTGATCTCTTCCCACGCGGATGCCCTACAATGAGATCACCTATTCATACCGTCAACAGAGGTATGAGCTGTACACTATTCGACGCGCTGCAAGAAATTACATATGTGTGCAACTTTTCATCCCAACTGGTCCCCGCTTTCTAAAGTTATGACCTCTCAAAGTACGCAAATACGTTCTCCACCACCGCCTCCGCCTCCCCCTCCGCCCCCGCCTCCGCCTCCGCCTCCGCCTCCGCCTCCGCCTCCACCTCCGTCCGTCGAAAACCATTTTTTTGGAAGGCGTGGACAGAATCGCTCGAAAATTTGTGACTAGAGGTAATCGGCCACGGGAATGACGAAAATAATTGTCCGTGAACTCACCATAATGACTTCTGGGCCCTAACGGGCGTTTGAAACTCGAAACCTGCCTCTCAAGATAAGTTTATGAAAATGGTGGGTTTTTCGTTATCAGTCATTGTTTTCTTAGACTCCATATAAAACACCTTGCTCTCCAGGGTGGTGTACTTTGAACGTCCGGCTCGGAAGAGGACGCTGTGCGGGTTGATGTACTTGACCGCGGCGCGTATTCGTTCAAAAGCGCACCATCGATAAGAAGGCGTCGCAGGATGTGCTGAAGTGTCGGTTGACTATGTGAGACCTCAGTAGGGGTGTGCAGGACGTCGTAGAATGTGGGCAGGGCCTCAGTAGGAGTATGCAGGACACCATCGAACGTGTGCAGTACCTTAGTAGGAGTGTGCAGGACATCATGGAACGTGTGCAGGACCCCAGTAGGGGTGTGCAGGACGTCGTAGAATGTGTGCAGGACCTCAGTAGGAGTGGGCAGGACATCATGGAACGTGTGCAAGACCTCAGTAGGAGTGTGCAGGACATCATGGAACGTGTGCAAGACCTTAGTAGGAGTGTGCAGGACATCATGGGACCTGTGCAAGACCTCAGTAGAGTGTGCAGAGACATCACTGTACCTGCGCAGGACCTCAGTAGGAGTGTGCAGGACATCATTGTACCTGCGCAGGACCTCAGTAGGAGTGTGCAGGACATCATGGAACGTGTGGAAGACCTCAGTAGGAGTGTGCAGGACATCATGGAACGTGTGCAGGACCGTAGTAGGAGTGGGCAGGACATCATGGGACGTGTGCAAGACCTTAGTAGGAGTGGGCAGGACATCATGGGACGTGTGCAGCACCCCAGTAGGGGTGTGCAGGACGTCGTAGAATGTGTGCAGGACCTTAGTAGGAGGGTGCAGGACATCATGGGACCTGTGCAGGACCCCAGTAGGGGGGTGCAGGACCTCAGTAGGAGTGTGCAGGACATTATGGTACCTGTGCAGGACCTCAGTAGGGAGTGTGCAGGACATCATGGGCCTGTGCAGGACTCCAGTAGGGTGTGCAGGTCGTCGTAGAATGTGTGCAGGACCTCAGCAGGAGTGTGCAGGACCTTAGTAGGAGTGTGCAGGACATCATGGGCCCTGTGCAGGACCCCAGTAGGAGTGTGCAGGACATCATGGGACCTGTGCAGGACCCCAGTAGGGTGTGCAGGACCTCAGTAGGAGTGTGCAGGACATTATGGGACCCGTGCAGGACCCCAGTAGGGGTGTGCAGGAAGTCGTAGAAGATGTGTGCAGGACCTCAGTAGGAGTGTGCAGGACCTTAGTAGGAGTGTGCAAGACATCATGGGACCTGTGCAGGACCCCAGTAGGGGTGTGCAGGACCTCCAGTAGGAGTCTGCAGGACATTATGGAACGTGTGCAAAACCTTAGTAGGAGTGTGCAGGACATCATGGGATTCCTGTGCAGGACCCCAGTAGGGGTATGCAGGACGTCGTAGAATGTGTGCAGGACCTCAGTGGGAGTGTGCAGGACCCTAGTAGGAGTGGGCAGGACATCATGGGACGTGTGCAAGACCTTAGTAGGAGTGGGCAGGAGATCATGGGACGTGGGCAGGACTCCAGTAGGGGTGTGCAGGTCGGCGTAAAATGTGTGCAGGACCTCAGTAGGGAGTGTGCAGGACCTTGGTAGGAGTGTGCAGGACACATCATGGGCCCTGTGCAGGACCCCAGTAGGAGTGTGCAGGACATCATGGGACCTGTGCAGGACCCCAGTAGGGGTGTGCAGGACCTCAGTAGGAGTGTGCAGGACATTATGGGACCCGTGCAGGACCCCAGTAGGGGTGTGCAGGACGTCGTAGAATGTGTGCAGGACCTCAGTAGGAGTGTGCAGGACCTTGGTAGGAGTGTGCAAGACATCATGGGACCTGTGCAGGACCCCAGTAGGGGTTTGCAGGACCTCAGTAGGAGTCTGCAGGACATTATGGAACGTGTGCAAAACCTTGGTAGGAGTGTGCAGGACATCATGGGACCTGTGCAGGACCCCCAGTAGGGTGTGCAGGACCTCAGTAGGAGTGTGCAGGACATTATGGGACCCGTGCAGGACCCCAGTAGGGGTGTGCAGGAAGTCGTAGAATGTGTGCAGGACCTCAGTAGGAGTGTGCAGGACCTTAGTAGGAGTGTGCAAGACATCATGGGACCTGTGCAGGACCCCAGTAGGGGTGTGCAGGACCTCAGTAGTAGTCTGCAGGACATTATGGAACGTGTGCAAAACCTTAGTAGGAGTGTGCAGGACATCATGGGACCTGTGCAGGACCCCAGTAGGGGTGTGCAGGACGTCGTAGAATGCGTGCAGGACCTCAGTGGGAGTGTGCAGGACCGTAGTAAGAGTGGGCAGGACATCATGGGACGTGTGCAAGACCTTAGTAGGAGTGGGCAGGGACATGATGGGGGCGTGTGCAGGACTCCCAGTAGGGGGTGTGCAGGTCGTCGTAGAATGTGTGCAGGACTCTCCAGTAGGAGTGTGCAGGACCTTAGTAGGAGTGTGCAGGACATCATGGGCCCTGTGCAGGACCCCAGTAGGGAGTGTGCAGGACATCATGGGACCTGTGCAGGACCTCAGTAGGGGGTGTGCAGGACCTCAGTAGGGGTGTGCAGGACATTATGGGCCCCGTGCAGGACCCCAGTAGGGGTGTGCAGGACGTCGTAGAATGTGTGCAGGACCTCAGTAGGAGTGTGCAGGACCTTAGTAGGAGTGTGCAAGACATCATGGGACCTGTGCAGGACCCCAGTAGGGGTGTGCAGGACCTCAGTAGGAGTCTGCAGGACATTATGGAACGTGTGCAAAACCTTAGTAGGAGTGTGCAGGACATCATGGGACCTGTGCAGGACCCCAGTAGGGGTGTGCAGGAAGTCGTAGAATGTGTGCAGAACCTCAGTGGGAGTGTGCAGGACCTTAGTAGGAGTATGCAGGACATCATGGGACATGTGCAGGACCCCAGTAGGGGTGTGCAGGACGTCGTAGAATGTGTGCAGGACCTCAGTAGGAGTGTGCAGGACCTTAGTAGGAGTGTGCAGGACATCATGGGACCTGTGCAGGACCCCAGAAGGGGTGTGCAGGACGTCGTAGAATGTGTGCAGAACCTCAGTAGGAGTGTGCAGGACATCATGGGACCTGTGCAGGACCCCAGAAGGGGTGTGCAGGACGTCGTAGAATGTGTGCAGAACCTCAGTAGGAGTGTGCAGGACATCATGGGACCTGTGCAGGACCCCAGTAGGGGTGTGCAGGACCTCAGTAGGAGTGTGCAGGACATTATGGGACCCGTGCAGGACCCCAGTAGGGGTGTGCAGGAAGTCGTAGAATGTGTGCAGGACCTCAGTAGGAGTGTGCAGGACCTTAGTAGGAGTGTGCAAGACATCATGGGACCTGTGCAGGACCCCAGTAGGGGTGTGCAGGACCTCAGTAGGAGTCTGCAGGACATTATGGAACGTGTGCAAAACCTTAGTAGGAGTGTGCAGGACATCATGGGACCTGTGCAGGACCCCAGTAGGGGTGTGCAGGACGTCGTAGAATGTGTGCAGAACCTCAGTGGGAGTGTGCAGGACCGTAGTAGGAGTGGGCAGGACATCATGGGACGTGTGCAAGACCTTAGTAGGAGTGGGCAGGACATCATGGGACGTGTGCAGGACTCCAGTAGGGGTGTGCAGGTCGTCGTAAAATGTGTGCAGGACCTCAGTAGGAGTGTGCAGGACCTTAGTAGGAGTGTGCAGGACATCATGGGCCCTGTGCAGGACCCCAGTAGGAGTGTGCAGGACATCATGGGACCTGTGCAGGACCCCAGTAGGGGTGTGCAGGACCTCAGTAGGAGTGTGCAGGACATTATGGGACCCGTGCAGGACCCCAGTAGGGGTGTGCAGGACGTCGTAGAATGTGTGCAGGACCTCAGTAGGAGTGTGCAGGACCTTAGTAGGAGTGTGCAAGACATCATGGGACCTGTGCAGGACCCCAGTAGGGGTTTGCAGGACCTCAGTAGGAGTCTGCAGGACATTATGGAACGTGTGCAAAACCTTAGTAGGAGTGTGCAGGACATCATGGGACCTGTGCAGGACCCCAGTAGGGGTGTGCAGGACCTCAGTAGGAGTGTGCAGGACATTATGGGACCTGTGCAGGACCCCAGTAGGGGTGTGCAGGACGTCGTAGAATGTGTGCAGGACCTCCCAGTAGGAGTGTGCAGGACCTTAGTAGGAGTGTGCAAGACATCATGGGACCTGTGCAGGACCCCAGTAGGGGTGTGCAGGACCTCAGTAGTAGTCTGCAGGACATTATGGAACGTGTGCAACACCTTAGTAGGAGTGTGCAGGACATCATGGGACCTGTGCAGGACCCCAGTAGGGGTGTGCAGGACGTCGTAGAATGCGTGCAGAACCTCAGTGGGAGTGTGCAGGACCGTAGTAGGAGTGGGCAGGACATCATGGGACGTGTGCAAGACCTTAGTAGGAGTGGGCAGGACATCATGGGACGTGTGCAGGACTCCAGTAGGGGTGTGCAGGTCGTCGTAGAATGTGTGCAGGACCTCAGTAGGAGTGTGCAGGACCTTAGTAGGAGTGTGCAGGACATCATGGGCCCTGTGCAGGACCCCAGTAGGAGTGTGCAGGACATCATGGGACCTGTGCAGGACCCCAGTAGGGGTGTGCAGGACCTCAGTAGGGGTGTGCAGGACATTATGGGACCCGTGCAGGACCCCAGTAGGGGTGTGCAGGACGTCGTAGAATGTGTGCAGGACCTCAGTAGGAGTGTGCAGGACCTTAGTAGGAGTGTGCAAGACATCATGGGACCTGTGCAGGACCCCAGTAGGGGTGTGCAGGACCTCAGTAGGAGTCTGCAGGACATTATGGAACGTGTGCAAAACCTTAGTAGGAGTGTGCAGGACATCATGGGACCTGTGCAGGACCCCAGTAGGGGTGTGCAGGACGTCGTAGAATGTGTGCAGAACCTCAGTGGGAGTGTGCAGGACCTTAGTAGGAGTATGCAGGACATCATGGGACATGTGCACGACCCCCAGTAGGGGTGTGCAGGACGTCGTAGAATGTGTGCAGGACCTCTGTAGGAGTGTGCAGGACCTTAGTAGGAGTGTGCAGGACATCATGGGACCTGTGCAGGACCCCAGTAGGAGTGTGCAGGACGTCATAGAATGTGTGCAGAACCTCAGTAGGAGTGTGCAGGACATCATGGGACCTGTGCAGGACCCCAGAAGGGGTGTGCAGGACGTCGTAGAATGTGTGCAGAACACTCCAGTAGGAGTGTGCAGGACATCATGGGACCTGTGCAGGACCCCAGTAGGGGTGTGCAGGACGTCGTAGAATGTGTGCAGGACCTCAGTAGGAGTGTGCAGGACCTTAGTAGGAGTGTGCAGGACATCATGGGACCTGTGCAGGACCCCATAAGGGGTGTGCAGGACGTCGTAGGATGTGTGCAGGACCTCAGTAGGAGTGTGCAGGACATCATGGGACCTGTGCAGGACCCCAGAAGGGGTGTGGAGGACGTCGTAGAATGTGTGCAGAACCCCAGTAGGAGTGTGCAGGACATCATGGGTCCTGTGCAGGGCCTCAGTAGGAGTATGCAGGACACCATCGAACGTGTGCAGTACCTTAGTAGGAGTGTGCAGGACATCATGGAACGTGTGCAGGACCCCAGTAGGGGTGTGCAGGACGTCGTAGCATGTGTGCAGGACCTCAGTAGGAGTGGGCAGGACATCATGGAACGTGTGCAAGACCTCAGTAGGAGTGTGCAGGACATCATGGAACGTGTGCAAGACCTTAGTAGGAGTGTGCAGGACATCATGGGACCTGTGCAAGACCTCAGTAGGAGTGTGCAGGACATCACTGTACCTGCGCAGGACCTCAGTAGGAGTGTGCAGGACATCATTGTACCTGCGCAGGACCTCAGTAGGAGTGTGCAGGACATCATGGAACGTGTGGAAGACCTCAGTAGGAGTGTGCAGGACATCATGGAACGTGTGCAGGACCGTAGTAGGAGTGGGCAGGACATCATGGGACGTGTGCAAGACCTTAGTAGGAGTGGGCAGGACATCATGGGACGTGTGCAGCACCCCAGTAGGGGTGTGCAGGACGTCGTAGAATGTGTGCAGGACCTTAGTAGGAGTGTGCAGGACATCATAGGACCTGTGCAGGACCCCAGTAGGGGTGTGCAGGACCTCAGTAGGAGTGTGCAGGACATTATGGTACCTGTGCAGGACCTCAGTAGGAGTGTGCAGGACATCATGGGCCTGTGCAGGACTCCCAGTAGGGGTGTGCAGGTCGTCGTAGAATGTGTGCAGGACCTCAGTAGGAGTGTGCAGGACCTTAGTAGGAGTGTGCAGGACATCATGGGCCCTGTGCAGGACCCCAGTAGGAGTGTGCAGGACATCATGGGACCTGTGCAGGACCCCAGTAGGGGTGTGCAGGACCTCAGTAGGGAAGGTGCAGGACATTATGGGACCTGCAGGACCCCAGTAGGGGTGTGCAGGAAGTCGTAGAATGTGTGCAGGACCTCAGTAGGAGTGTGCAGGACCTTAGTAGGAGTGTGCAAGACATCATGGGACCTGTGCAGGACCCCAGTAGGGGTGTGCAGGACCTCAGTAGGAGTCTGCAGGACATTGTTATGGAACGTGTGCGAAACCTTAGTAGGAGTGTGCAGGACATCATGGGACCTGTGCAGGACCCCAGTAGGGGTGTGCAGGACGTCGTAGAATGTGTGCAGAACCTCAGTGGGTGTGTGCAGGACCGTAGTAGGAGTGTGCAGGACATCATAGGACGTGTGCAAGACCTTAGTAGGAGTGGGCAGGACATCATGGGACGTGTGCAGGACTCCAGTAGGGGTGTGCTGGTCGTCGTAAAATGTGTGCAGGACCTCAGTAGGAGTGTGCAGGACCTTAGTAGGAGTGTGCAGGACATCATGGGCCCTGTGCAGGACCCCAGTAGGAGTGTGCAGGACATCATGGGACCTGTGCAGGACCCCAGTAGGGGTGTGCAGGACCTCAGTAGGAGTATGCAGGACATTATGGGACCGTGCAGGACCCCAGTAGGGGTGTGCAGGACGTCGTAGAATGTGTGCAGGACCTCAGTAGGAGTGTGCAGGACCTTAGTAGGAGTGTGCAAGACATCATGGGACCTGTGCAGGACCCCAGTAGGGGTGTGCAGGACCTCAGTAGTGAGTCTGCAGGACATTATGGAACGTGTGCAAAACCTTAGTAGGAGTGTGCAGGACATCATGGGACCCGTGCAGGACCCCAGTAGGGATGTGCAGGACCTCAGTAGGAGTGTGCACGACATTATGGGACCTGTGCAGGACCCCAGTAATGGTGTGCAGGACCTCAGTAGGAGTGTGCAGGACCCCAGTAGGTGTGTGCAGGACATTATGGGACCTGTGCAGGACCCCAGTAGGGGTGTGCAGGACGTCGTAGAATGTGTGCAGGACCTCCCAGTAGGAGTGTGCAGGACCTTAGTAGGAGTGTGCCAAGACATCATGGGACCTGTGCAGGACCTCAGTAGGAGTGTGCAGGACCTTAGTAGGAGTGTGCAGGGACATCATGGGCCCTGTGCAGGACCCCAGTAGGAGTGTGCAGGACATCATGGGACCTGTGCAGGACCCCAGTAGGGGTGTGCAGGACCTCAGTAGGAGTGTGCAGGACATTATGGGACCCGTGCAGGACCCCAGTAGGGGTGTGCAGGACGTCGTAGAATGTGTGCAGGACCTCAGTAGGAGTGTGCAGGACCTTAGTAGGAGTGTGCAAGACATCATGGGACCTGTGCAGGACCCCAGTAGGGGTGTGCAGGACCTCAGTAGGAGTCTGCAGGACATTATGGAACGTGTGCAAAACCTCAGTAGGAGTGTGCAGGACATCATGGGACCTGTGCAGGACCCCAGTAGGGGTGTGCAGGACCTCAGTAGGAGTGTGCAGGACATTATGGGACCCGTGCAGGACCCCAGTAGGGGTGTGCAGGAAGTCGTAGAATGTGTGCAGGACCTCAGTAGGAGTGTGCAGGACCTTAGTAGGAGTGTGCAAGACATCATGGGACCTGTGCAGGACCCCAGTAGGGGTGTGCAGGACCTCAGTAGTAGTCTGCAGGACATTATGGAACGTGTGCAAAACCTTAGTAGGAGTGTGCAGGACATCATGGGACCTGTGCAGGACCCCAGTAGGGGTGTGCAGGACGTCGTAGAATGCGTGCAGAACCTCAGTGGGAGTGTGCAGGACCGTAGTAGGAGTGGGCAGGACATCATGGGACGTGTGCAAGACCTTAGTAGGAGTGGGCAGGACTCCAGTAGGGGTGTGCAGGTCGTCGTAGAATGTGTGCAGGACCTCAGTAGGAGTGTGCAGGACCTTAGTAGGAGTGTGCAGGACATCATGGGCCCTGTGCAGGACCCCAGTAGGAGTGTGCAGGACATCATGGGACCTGTGCAGGACCTCAGTAGGGGTGTGCAGGACACTCAGTAGGGGTGTGCAGGACATTTATGGGACCCGTGCAGGGACCCCAGTAGGGGTGTGCAGGACGTCGTAAGAATGTGTGCAGGACCTTAGTAGGAGTGTGCAGGACCTTAGTAGGAGTGTGCAAGACATCATGGGACCTGTGCAGGACCCCAGTAGGGGTGTGCAGGACCTCAGTAGGAGTCTGCAGGACATTATGGAACGTGTGCAAAACCTTAGTAGGAGTGTGCAGGACATCATGGGACCTGTGCAGGACCCCAGTAGGGGTGTGCAGGACGTCGAAGAATGTGTGCAGAACCTCAGTGGGAGTGTGCAGGACCTTAGTAGGAGTATGCAGGACATCATGGGACATGTGTGCAGGACCCCAGTAGGGGTGTGCAGGACGTCGTAGAATGTGTGCAGGACCTCAGTAGGGAGTGTGCAGGACCTTAGTAGGAGTGTGCAGGACATCATGGGACCTGTGCAGGACCCCATAAGGGGTGTTGCAGGACGTCGTAGAATGTGTGCAGAACCTCAGTAGGAGTGTGCAGGTTATCATGGAACCTGTGCAGGACCCCAGTAAGGGTGTGCAGGACGTTGTGGAATGTGTGCAGGACATCAAGGGACATGTGCAAGACCCCAGTAGGGGTGTGTAGGACGTCGTAGGATGTGTGCAGAACCTCAGTAGGAGAGTGCAGGACATTATGGGACCTATGCAGGAGCCCAGTAGTTGTGTGCAGGACGTCGTAGAATGTGTGCAGTATCTCAGTAGGAGTGTGCAGGACCTTAGTAGGAGTGTGCAAGACATCATGGGATTCTCTGTGCAGGACCCCCAGTAGGGAGTGTGCAGGACCTCAGTAGGAGTCTGCAGGACATTATGGAACGTGTGCAAAACCTTAGTAGGAGTGTGCAGGACATCATGGGACCTGTGCAGGACCCCAGTAGGGGTGTGCAGGACGTCGTAGAATGTGTGCAGAACCTCAGTGGGAGTGTGCAGGACCTTAGTAGGAGTATGCAGGACATCATGGGACATGTGCAGGACCCCAGTAGGGGTGTGCAGGACGTCGTAGAATGTGTGCAGGACCTCAGTAGGAGTGTGCAGGACCTTAGTAGGAGTGTGCAGGACATCATGGGACCTGTGCAGGACCCCATAAGGGGTGTGCAGGACGTCGTAGAATGTGTGCAGAACCTCAGTAGGAGTGTGCAGGACATCATGGGACCTGTGCAGGACCCCAGAAGGGGTGTGCAGGACGTCGTAGAATGTGTGCAGAACCTCAGTAGGAGTGTGCAGGACATCATGGGACCTGTGCAGGACCCCAGTAGGGGTGTGCAGGACGTCGTAGAATGTGTGCAGAACCTCAGTAGGAGTGTGCAGGACATCATGGGACCTGTGCAGGACCCCAGTAGGGGTGTGCAGGACATCAAGGAATGTGTGCAGGACCTTAGTAGGAGTGTGCAGGACATCATGAAACGTGTGCAACACCCCTGTAAGGATGAGCAGGACTACATGGAATGTGTGCAGGACATCAGTAGGAGTGTGCAGGACATCATGAAGCGTGTGGAGGACTCCAGTAGGGATTAGCAGGACGTCATGGAATGTGTGTAGGACCTTAGTAAAATTGTGCAGGACATCATAGAACGAGTGCAGGACCCCAATAGGGGTGTGCAGGACATCAAGGAATGTGTGCAGGACCTTAGTAGGAGTGTGCAGGACATCATGAAACGTGTGCAAGACCCCTGTATGGATGAGCAGAACTTCGTGGAATGTGTGCAGAACATCAGTAGGGGAGTGTGCAGGACATCATGAAACGTGTGCAAGACCCTGTAAGTGATGAGCAGGACTTCATGGAATGTGTGCTGGATCTCAGTAGGAGTGTGCAGGACCTCAGTTTAATGCTCAGGACACCGTATGCACGCCAGGCATCCGAATCTACAAGAACGATAGTTAAGTCCGCCAGAACAGGGCTACCGTAATCTCACTCCAAGTTAGCTCTAAAATTTTCTAAGTTCTGACTCCGAATTCGCTTCATCTTCCCTACAGGTGGTGATGTTTTCCTGCTTTGTAGTCCATGCAGATCCTCAACTGCTGACCTCTGGGAGCAGGACGGTGTGTGAATCAAGACACACCGCTCTTCACTTCTTTTTATACTTTACCCTTGGTCAATTTTGTATCATCCAATTTGTTTACGAGAGCCGAATAACATTATTCCCTAAGATTACGGTAGCCCTCTTCTGGCGCACTTAAAGGCAGTGTTCACGACAAATCTCGTTCTCGAGGTCTCGGTGTGAAACTCTAAGTTGGCAGGTGCTGTAGAGGATAGGGTCTAAGAAGGCAACGAAAACTGGCCAGAAATGAATACAAACGGCTTTGAAAGCTCTCCCGATGCGCCTACCTATCCCGGTCCGCCCCCGATCGGACGAGCTTGTGGCGCCGCACGCGTTTCGATGGCAAATTGCCAAGCAACTCTGCCGCAATTAGCATTACCGATTCGCGCAGATTTCGCGATTCGCGCAGATTTCGCGATTCGCGCAGATTTCGCGATTAGCGCGCGCTTGACGAAATCAGCAGGGCCCATGATTCTCGTCCACGCCCTGAATTAAGAAGCCGTTATTTTGACTTATTCTGGACGTTTTTCTTCGCTGTTTCTTCACTATTAGTTACCTCACGACAAAACAATCCCATTTTTGGGTCGAACTCGAGTCCGATATTCATCGTGAACACTGCCTTTAACTATCGTTCCTTTTCCGAAACAGACATATGGGCCGGCGCAGACGAGCCACATCAGCATGAACCGGTGAAGTTTGGCTAGAGCGGCTGACGCTGGGTATATCCTAGACGTGGTGGGGCCACCCAAGATTTACTCATAGAAATGATGAAAAACTCTGATAAATGAGGCTGATACTGCGCTATCAATCATTGTTTTTATTAGAGCTCTGCGGAAATACTTCGACTGGTAGCCTCACCCAATTAGCCGTTCATTTCATTTCTGTCTTGAATGGTGCGTGCCCCCCCGTCTAGAATAGTGCCTAGAACCTGCACAATTGGGTCATTTTGAAGCTCATTTCTTCATTTTTCGACTTTTTAAATTCAAAAAGTATATGCCTTGCATCTATTTGTAGGGAAGCCGCGTTGCAACAATTATCTTGCAGTCTTAGCAACGGAGCGGTTGTCTCCTCATTTCTACCACTATGTTTTCGAAAAAAAAACAACAACTTGACTTTTAGAGATTGACGATGTTTTAGAGAGGAAACCCTTGAAAAAGTTGTGAAATTTCTGAAAGTTGGGCTCCGCAGAAAAGGTCAAGGATTTAGCATTGCTCTAAAATGTAGTGAAATTGTGGTGAGCGCAGAAGCGCTCACCAGGGTTTGGCTTTGATCTCTTCCCGCGCGGATGCCCTACAATGAGATCACCTATTCATACCGTCAACAGAGTGTATGAGCTGTACACTATTCGACGCGCTGCAAGAAATTACATATGTGTGCAACTTTTCATCCCAACTGGTCCCCGCTTTCTAAAGTTATGACCTCTCAAAGTACGCAAAAACGTTCTCCACCACCGCCTCCGCCTCCGCCTCCGCCTCCACCTCCGTCCGTCGAAAACCATTTTTTTGGAAGGCGTGGACCAAATCGCTCGAAAATTTGTGACTAGAGGTAATCGGTCACGGGAATGGTCGAAAATAATTGTCAGAACTCACCATAATGACTTCTGGGCCCCTAACGGGCGTTTGAAACTCGGAAACCGGCCTCTCAAGAATAGTTTATGAAAATGGTGGGTTTTTCGTTATCAGTCATTGTTTTCTTAGACTCCATATAAACACCTTGCTCTCCAGGGTGGTGTACTTTGAACGTCCGGCTCGGAAGAGGACGCTGTGCGGGTTGATGTACTTGACCGCGGCGCGTATTCGTTCAAAGCGCACCATCGATAAGAAGGCGTCGCAGGATGTGCTGAAGTGTCGGTTGACTATGTGAGACCTCAGTAGGGGTGTGCAGGACGTCGTAGAATGTGGGCAGGGCCTCAGTAGGAGTATGAAGGACATCATCGAACGTGTGCAAGACCTCAGTAGGAGTGTGCAGGACATCATGGAACGTGTGCAAGACCTTAGTAGGAGTGTGCAGGACATCATGGGACCTGTGCAAGACCTCAGTAGGAGTGTGCAGGACATCATGGAACGTGTGCAGGACCCCAGTAGGGGTGTGCAGGACGTCGTAGAATGTGTGCAGGACCTCAGTAGGAGTGGGCAGGACATCATGGAACGTGTGCAAGACCTCAGTAGGAGTGTGCAGGACATCATGGAACGTGTGCAAGACCTTAGTAGGAGTGTGCAGGACATCATGGGACCTGTGCAAGACCTCAGTAGGAGTGTGCAGGACATCATTGTACCTGCGCAGGACCTCAGTAGGAGTGTGTAGGACATCATTGTACCTGCGCAGGACCTCAGTAGGAGTGTGCAGGACATCATGGAACGTGTGGAAGACCTCAGTAGGAGTGTGCAGGACATCATGGAACGTGTGCAGGACCGTAGTAGGAGTGGGCAGGACATCATGGGACGTGTGCAAGACCTCAGTAGGAGTGGGCAGGACATCATGGGACGTGTGCAGCACCCCAGTAGGGGTGTGCAGGACGTCGTATAATGTGTGCAGGACCTTAGTAGGAGTGTGCAGGACATCATAGGACCTGTGCAGGACCCCAGTAGGGGTGTGCAGGACCTCAGTAGGAGTGTGCAGGACATTATGGTACCTGTGCAGGACCTCAGTAGGAGTGTGCAGGACATCATGGGCCTGTGCAGGACTCCAGTAGGGGTGTGCAGGTCGTCGTAGAATGTGTGCAGGACCTCAGTAGGAGTGTGCAGGACCTTAGTAGGAGTGTGCAGGACATCATGGGCCCTGTGCAGGACCCCAGTAGGAGTGTGCAGGACATCATGGGACCTGTGCAGGACCCCAGTAGGGTGTGCAGGACCTCAGTAGGAGTGTGCAGGACATTATGGGACCTGCGCAGGACCCCAGCAGGGGTGTGCAGGACGTCGTAGAATGTGTGCAGGACCTCAGTAGGAGTGTGCAGGACCTTAGTAGGAGGTGCAAGACATCATGGGACCTGTGCAAGACCCCAGTAGGGGTGTTCAGGACGTCATAGAATGTGTGCAGGACATCATGTAACGTGTGCAAGACCTTAGTAGGAGTGTGCAGGACATCATGGGACCTGTGCAGGACCCTAGTAGGGGTGTGCAGGACGTCGTAGAATGTGTGCAGAACCTCAGTGGGAGTGTGCAGGACCTTAGTAGGAGTATGCAGGACATCATGGGACCTGTGCAGGACCCCAGAAGGGGTGTGCAGGACGTCGTAGAATGTGTGCAGAACCTCAGTAGGAGTGTGCAGGGCATCATGGGACCTGTGCAGGACCCCAGAAGGGGTGTGCAGGACGTCGTAGAATGTGTGCAGAACCTCAGTAGGAGTGTGCAGGACATCATGGGACCTGTGCAGGACCCCAGAAGGGGTGTGCAGGACGTCGTAGAATGTGTGCAGAACCTCAGTAGGAGTGTGCAGGGCATCATGGGACCTGTGCAGGACCCCAGTAGGGGTGTGCAGGACGTCGTAGAATGTGTGCAGAACCTCAGTAGGAGTGTGCAGGACATCATGGGACCTGTGCAGGACCCCAGTAGGAGTGTGCAGGACGTCGTAGAATGTGTGCAGAACCTCAGTAGGAGTGTGCAGGACATCATGGGACCTGTGCAGGACCCCAGTAGGTGTGCAGGACGTCGTAGAATGTGTGCAGAACCTCAGTAGGAGTGTGCAGGACATCATGGGACCTGTGCAGGACCCCAGTAGGGGTGTGCAGGACGTCGTAGAATGTGTGCAGAACCTCAGTAGGAGTTTGCAGGACATCATGGGACCTGTGCAGGACCCCAGTAGGGGTGTGCAGGACGTCGTAGAATGTGTGCAGAACCTCAGTAGGAGTGTGCAGGACATCATGGGACCTGTGCAGGACCCCAGTAGGGGTGTGCAGGACGTCGTAGAATGTGTGCAGGACCTTAGTAGGAGTGTGCAGGACATCATGAAACGTGTGCAACACCCCCTGTAAGGATGAGCAGGACTTCATGGAATGTGTGCAGGACATCAGTAGGAGTGCGCAGGACATCATGAAGCGTGTGCACGACCCCAGTAGCGATTAGCAGGACGTCATGGAATGTGTGTAGGACCTTAGTAAAATTGTGCAGGACATCATAGAACGTGTGCAGGACCCCAATAGCGGTGTGCAGGACATCAAGGAGTGTGTGCAGGACCTTAGTAGGAGTGTGCAGGACATCATGAAACGTGTGCAAGACCCCTGTAAGGATGAGCAGAACTTCGTGGAATGTGTGCAGAACATCAGTAGGAGTGTGCAGGACATCATGAAACATGTGCAAGACCCCTGTAAGGATGAGCAGGACCTCATGGAATGTGTGCTGGATCTCAGTAGGAGTGTGCAGGACCTCAGTTTAATGCTCAGGACACCGTATGCACGCCAGGCATCCGAATCTACAAGAACGATAGTTAAGTCCGCCAGAACAGGGCTACCGTAATCTCACTCGAGTTAGCTCTAAAATTTTCTAAGTTCTGACTCCGAATTCGCTTCATCTTCCCTACAGGTGGTGATTTTTTCCTGCTTTGTAGTCCATGCAGATCCTCAACTGCTGACCTCTGGTGCAGGACGGTGTGTGAATCAAGACACACCGCTCTTCACTTCTTTTATACTTTACCCTTGGTCAATTTTGTATCATCCAATTTGTTTACGAGAGCCGAATAACATTATTCCTAAGATTACGGTAGCCCTCTTCTGGCGCACTTAAAGGCAGTGTTCACGACAAATCTCGTTCTCGAGGTCTCGGTGTGAAACTCTAAGTTGGCAGGTGCTGTAGAGGATAGGGTCTAAGAAGGCAACGAAAACTGGCCAGAAATGAATACAAACGGCTTTGAAAGCTCTCCCGATGCGCCTACCTATCCCGGTCCGCCCCCGATCGGACGAGCTTGTGGCGCCGCACGCGTTTCGATGGCAAATTGCCAAGCAACTCTGCCGCAATTAGCATTACCGATTCGCGCAGATTTCGCGATTCGCGCAGATTTCGCGATTCGCGCAGATTTCGCGATTCGCGCAGATTTCGCGATTAGCGCGCGCTTGACGAAATCAGCAGGGCCCATGATTCTCGTCCACGCCCTGAATTAAGAAGCCGTTATTTTGACTTATTCTGGACGTTTTTCTTCGCTGTTTCTTCACTATTAGTTACCTCACGACAAAACAATCCCATTTTTGGGTCGAACTCGAGTCCGATATTCATCGTGAACACTGCCTTTAACTATCGTTCCTTTTCCGAAACAGACATATGGGCCGGCGCAGACGAGCCACATCAGCATGAACCGGTGAAGTTTGGCTAGAGCGGCTGACCCTGGGTATATCCTAGACGTGGTGGGGCCACCCAAGATTTACTCATAGAAATGATGAAAAACTCTGATAAAAGAGGCTGATACTGCGCTATCAATCATTGTTTTTATTAGAGCTCTGCGGAAATACTTGGACTGGTAGCCTCACCAATTGGCCCTTCGTTTGATTTCTGTCTTGAATGGTGCGTGCCGCCGCCCGTCTAGAATAGTGCCTAGAACCTGTACAATTGGGTCATTTTGAAGCTCATTTCTTCATTTTTCGACTTTTAAATTCAAAAAGTATATGCCTTGCATCTATTTGTAGGAAGCCGCGTTGCAACAATTATCTTGCAGTCTTAGCAACGGAGCGGTTGTCTCCTCATTTCTACCACTATGTTTTCGAAAAACAACAACTTGACTTTAGAGATTGACGATGTTTTAGAAGGGGAACCCCTGAGAAAAGTTGTGAAATTCCTCAAAGTTGTGCTCCGCAGAAAAGGTCAAGGATTTGGCATTGCTCTAAAATGTAGTGAAATTGTTTCATTAGATTTGGCTATCGAACAGATTTTCTAAATGTAGTGAAATAGCTGAATCGATTTGGCTGTTGTTGGTATATGCAGATAACATAATCATTAAATGTAGTGAAATTGTTGCAAACGAATTTGACTGGAGCTCTTTGAATTATCACAGTCAAATCACGCGTCAGAAGGGGTTTCTCTTGGTTTTTCTCGCATATTGAATCAAATGAGAACAAGAATAACTCTAGCAGAAAAACCTTCTCATACAATGTGAACCGTGAAAGCGTTGAGGACACGAAGACATAGCTAGCATTAGTAGCTAATAAATTGCGTTAGATTTCGTTTTCATGATTTTTATCTAATCGGTGAAGGAAGGTCTGGTACCTTAGTAGGAGCTACACTGAAAAGGCAGAATAACATTCGAAGACCTTATTTCTAGTCTATAAGGCCAGGTTTCGTTCATTGTTGGCTGAGGATTATTGTTTTCTTTTTGTCTTTATTTGCTCGCCAGAGGACCTTCTGACGCGTGATTTTACTGTGATAATTCATAGAGCTCCAGCCAAATTCGTTTGCAACAATTTCACTACATTTAATGATTACATATGTTATCTGCATATAGTATCATCACAGCCAAATCAATTCGACAATTTCACTACATTTGAAAAATCAAGTTGAGAGCCAAATCCAATAAAACAATTTCACGACATTTAAGAGCAACGCCAAATCCTTGACCTTTTCTGCGGAGCCCAACTTTCAGAAATTGAACAAAGGAAACGATTCCGCGCTTCAAACTTTTAAGATAAGTAACAAATTTCTGCACAACTCTAGATACTATCGTTCTACGAGGCGTACTGGAATTAGGCCCAGAGAACGACAGTACGTCATCTCTGTCGCTTGGTCACGCCCTAAAGAGGTAAACAGATGCCGAAAATGCGTTGAAACTGGTTACTCCAGGGTTTAAATTTCTTTTACAGCCGAGAGTGAGAGTATGAGTCTACCACCCTTGAAAGCGAAGGTTTTGTTGGTTAGGACGATTTCGAGCAATGGGTAGTTCTTTGCCACTGCATCATAGCTGATTTCCTGAACTGTGTATGCTCAGCTGATTTTTTCCTTAAATGGTGTGCTGGTTCCCTCCCTTCATCTGGTATATCCTCAATTTCGATCTTAGTCCTGTGTTTGTATGCTACTCTTTTTGATCTTTGTGACCTCATAAGGGACGATCCCCCGGGGGAGGAGGCGTCCTGAAGAAAGTTCCTTTGAGAGTTGTGGGGGATGGATAGAGTAACAATAATCGATGTTAGGTTTTTCCTACCGGCCTTCCGATATTCCAGAAAAAAAAAGAAAAAGCCATTTGAAACTACCTGTAACTTCCTAATTGGAGCAGCTGGAGTAAGTTCAAATGCTCGGCACACATTATGTTACAATAAAATTGCCCTATTGAAGGTTTGACGATTTGATTCTGGCCCATTCGTGAGATATAAGCCCTTTTCCGAGCCCACTGTGTATTTCATTCCTCTAATCACTTGATTGAAGTTGCCGTAGCCAGCGAGCAAGGATGGCCGGGACAGGGCTAGGCACACGTCCCGGCATGGCGATTCTGAATATGCACCCCCCTTAGCTCGGTAATTTTTAGGCACCCCCTATGGGAATTTGAAATCGGCTATTTGCCAAAAAAATTGAGCACAACACCAGGGCCGCCTTGGCATACAATGCGCTCTTGAGTAAAAATACGAACACCATGGAGTTCTCAAGCTTCAAGCGTTTTGCTAAATTAAAGCTGCTTAACAGTGGAGCGACTTGATGCGTGAGCTAATTTTAAGAGAAAGCCTTTTTCCTATTGACTCCTTTGAACTTGTTTGTTGTGTATCTCGAGTAATTATATTGCTGTTTTATACGATTGTCTTAAACGTCGTAATAAATCAAATCAAATCAAACAGCCATGATTTTGACTTCCTGATTTTAATAAACAAGAATTTAAAAAAAAGCATTGAATATAGAAAATTCCGAAAATGTCAACAAAAAAGGTAGTGTAATTTCTAAACTTCAAAACAATCCCATGAGGAAAATTTGTTAGTAAGACGGTAAGTTATGACAAAAGATAAAAAAAATTTCATTACAAAACAATTGAACAATTACAAACAACAGAGCTACTACTATTGCGATAATTAATGTTTCCTGTCGAATGTTTTCATAAACCTATGAAGGATTAGTTAATCTGGGTTGGTTGTTCTGGTGTGGAAATCAGAACTATTTTGTGTTGTGGAACAATGTTAGGATTCATGTGATGCGTAGGGAGTGGAAAACAAGAGTTTAACCATCCCAGAATGCCGCAATCCCTTGGAGACTCGGCTTGCCGTGCGATACGGTGTTTGTACGCAGCTACACAGCGCACGCGGGAGTGGACGCGCACACAATATTAATAAAATGTATTTTATTACAGAACGTGGAGGAGAAAAGGATTGAAACTGAATGAAATGGAAGATGGTAAAGGTAATCTATTCCGTATGTACCCATTTTACAAATGTAATGTAAGTAAACAAAGTTAGAGCGGGTGTAAATATTTAGCCGTGACAAGGTTCATTCAAACGAAGCTAGTTGATCAAATGTAGCATTAAACAAGAGAGCAAAGGATATTGTGAGAATGATGAGAATCTGGCAAACTTTTAGTTTCAATAGGTTCGATTTTAATGTGATTTAAGGACCTTAAATCTCGTCCCAGTTTTACCCCGAAAACCGGGACAAAACCGGGACGAGTTTTAAGGTCCTTAAATCACATTGAATATCAAACCTATTGCTATTAAAATGTTGGCCAGATTCTCTTTCTCTCAATGCTCTTAGTTCTCATGTTTAATGGTGTTTTTGGTCAACTAGGTTCATTTGAATGAACCTTATCAAGTCCGAAAAATTCACTCCGCTCCAACTTAGTTTGTTTACATTAAATTTCTATAGTGGATACATTGAAAGTATCCTACTTCTGCCTTCTTCCATTTACTCCAGTTTCAATCATTTTCTCCTCCCCGTTCTGTAATAAAATACATTTTGAAATTAATATTGTGTGCGCGTCCACTCCAGTGCGCGCTGTGTAGCTGTGGACAAACAACTTATCGCACGGCAAGTCTATGAGAGATTACAGCATTCAAGGTGGATAAAGCTCGGGTTTTATGTACAGGGTACTTTACAATGAGGACGGCTCGATCATTCGCTTCTTTCATAGGAACTTGCAGTCTTCACTTTTTACAGTTGGCTCTCTTCATAAGTCACATTCTCATGAATTAAAATCTATTGACTAGTTGTGATGCGGACTGTGCTATCTGTACTTTTAAACTGTCGAAATAAAGCCTAGCCTGCTCGTATGAGTCCGGGAGGAGTAAGCAGCGGAGCGGTCGGTCATGGCAAAATATAACAGTGATAATGAGATTTTAACATGATAAGCCCGATAAGCCTTGCTTCGACCGGCTCAAAATGAGCGACATAGGCTATACATCAGTTAGCTAATTTTTTTTGAACTTGAACGATAGCTTTCCTGGGCGCTGTCTTTGTGTCTTTGCCTCGAATCGGTAGCCACCCGTGTAATCAATGAACGTTTAACCAAAGCAACATGACGCTACATCAGTCCTTACTTGCTACACGATAACAGAAGGAAATTTATCCCTTCATCAAAACAACAACCATGAATTATTGCGAACACAACCTGCATCTCTATCTATAATTTGAATTCTTCAAGTGTTCGCCTTAAAAAGCAGAGAAGTAGATATGGCAAATCAGAAGAATAGTGTGTATTTTTTTTCCTGAAATTCGACAGAACATGCACTTCGTTCTTTTTTTGGTGTTCGGTTTAGGCACCCCCTTTGCCCTCTCTGCAAAGTCCAATATGCACCCCCCCTTAGGTTAAAGGCAGTGTTTACGATAAAAGTCGTTTTTCCGCCTATCTTGAAAACGGTCCCATGCTGATTCCAATGATGTCCCTGGAATAGTACAAGACCCCCCGGGAAACGGAGTTATGGCCCCTCGAAATTTAGCAAGGGAAAATTGTGGACGAGTTGTGCGAGGCTTGTAACTCCCGTTTTTTGCAGCCGATGTGTGCGAGCTGACCTGAGTGAAGAGAGAAGTTGAGAATGAAGGGGAGAACGGGGCTTTTGAACGGAAACCATCGCTCATTTAAGCACAAATTCAGGGGAACTGTTATAGGAAGTGGGCGGAGTGGCCCGACTGGTCGGCTGGCCCACGAGATTTTCACCCACTTACCGGCCGTTTTTCGTCGCACTTCCGTTCTCAATCTTCTTATAGGGACCCAAAGCTTACGTTTTAGCCAAAAAAAGTGGTAATTTTTTCTTCGTGAACACTGCCTTTAACCGGGACGCTTGCCCAGCCCTGGGTCGTGAGGATAACGCTGTGCAACATTAAAAGACGAAGGAATGCTGGGGTTACTGGTTCGATTCCCGCAGTGCATTTTCCGCAAAAATTGTTTTGCATTTTCATTTATTTGTTTTGCATTTCGATTGTTTATCCACGAGGTTTCTCATTCACATTGTAACTTGTTTTTTCCAATCTTACTGAATTTGTAATTTCTATCGCGTGAATCCCTGTAGTATATGAGCATTTCCTCACTTTATTCAAAAATTATTCTTCTCACCTTCTTGTGCTAGCATTTCGGGTTCATTGAGAAATATTGTAAAGTGAAAATCTTTGTCGCGACGCGTGGGTCCGCCAAGCTCCTTGCATCGGCGGTGTGGGTGACAGACACCACACGTCACGTTAGGAGACATCTGCGACAGGGCTCAGCACGCTATGCTCGCTCGATACCTACACTGCCACTGCGGGTAAAGTACGTACACACAAAGGCCCTTGGCCCTGTTTGAGCTAACACATATAACAACCATACGATACTCATCAGTGTTTACGTCACAAATACATCTTGTCGACATCGTCGCCCTCGGCTGATCAGACCGAACGGAATAAAACACAAATACACATGGGCTGTCGACTGCACTGAATAAGGCCGTAGCCTGCGGATATTACCGCCACGCTGTCTGTAGTTTTGCTACATAACAGTACACCAGATAGTAGGATGCGTTTAACCTCTTTTAGACACAACGTGCCTACGAGTCAAGTGCGGATTCTCCTCCCAGTAACTAGGGGTCGGCCTAAGTGGTGCTCTCCCGGACCGCTGCGTTTCCTCCGCGTCACTTCGGTGGGACGAGTGTCACGGCACCGGGACTGCGGGGCAGAGGCAACGGCCCCCTGCGCCATTGCCCTCCCTTCGGGCGTCTGCTTCCTAGGCAGTACGGGAAATAGCCCACCTGATGATTCTTCGGGCTTCGGCCGGATGTTGACTGCGGTCCGTACTGCTTGGCCAGCGAGCTTCACGGCTCGCTGGGCTGATGACGATCCATTCCGGGGAGCAGGAGTAGCTCGGACTCGACTGCTTTGGTGTTGACGGAGCAGCCGGCGGACGCGCACCACGACGAGACGAATGATGGTAATCGATGGGGGGCTCTGGTCGCCTGCGCCCTCTGCGTCTCTGCCTGCTCTAGAATGTGTTCCTGACCGTACTCGGCACGCCGCCAGGCCCCGGTGTCTATGCACTCTGCCGCCCCTGCGTTGAGGCTGACGTCAGCAAGGCGAACAAGTCGGACGAAAGTCACGACACTGGGGGCCCAGAAAAGGACTGAACCTGCGCGCGCGCCTCCAAGGCATATACGTGGAGACACCACGGGGAGGCAATAATACAAACACCACCTAGGGGGTACCTGACGATCGCATGGGCCTATCAGCGCTCGGATGTTGATGACGACTGAGACGGCTTGTCCAGTGCGCTGTGAAACCAATGGAAGAAGAGGAGATCCGGGGGTCGATGTTGTAGACGTTGACCTATACATGACCAGGGGCCTCTACGGCCTACGGAGTCACCCTATGGGAGAAAAACGCTCTCCGATTTTCAAACAAATATATGACTTACTTACTTCTGACTTAATCGGTTGGCTTTCGCCTGACGCGGTCATTCCGCATCTTCACCGAGGTGTGCTGTCCTAGTAGTCAGGGCCGTGTCCATTTTTCACGGTCTTCAGCCACAATTTGAACACATTCCATCCAGCTGTCACTATTCCATTTCCTGCGAAACGAAACATCGCGCCTGAACTGTCTCTTCGATGCCGAGGACTTTAAATTCCTCTTTAACCACATCCGTCCAGAACTTTCGCCTACTTGCCCAGGTGTAGGCCGTTTCCAGACAGGATTTGGAAGCATTTTTTAAAGCGTGTGCTGTACGAGACGATCCGGCGTTCTTTCTTTAGTATATATATGCCCGAGCAGTCGAAGTCGACTTTCCATTGCTGCTTGAGATGGCGTTAGGAGATGCTGGCACCTCCACTCGTGTCGAAAGCGTTGATCTACTGCGTCGATTTCCCTTGTAAAGGTCTTCGTTATGGCATACACGCGGCCAGAAATATCCAAGCAAAACGCCTAAAAAGCTTCTCTCTCCAAAAGTGCAATCCAACCTTTCCATCTGCGTTTTCCAGTTGCCCACGTCTCCCGATCCGTACATCATGATAGGGGCGAATAGCGGATAGGTAGACGCGCAACTTGACTTCCTTTTCGCGATGGTGGTAGACCACAAACACTTGGTTAGAGAATTAAATGCAGACGTAGCTTTCGCACATCGTTGTCGAATATCCGCTGCATAACTACCATCGTTCTTCAGCAAACAGCCCAAATAACAGAAATCGTCCACCAGTTCGATACGTTGTCCGTCCACAGCAAACTCCAGTTGAAGGCCTCTAGAGAGACCCACATCTGCTTGCATTTGTCGGGGACGAAGACGAAGTCTCATAGGCTGCAGCATACTTCGAAACAGGAGTGTTCACAATCCTTTGCAGTTTTGCGTTGTTTTCAGCGAATAACACAATGTCGTCGGCGTACTCCAGGTCGACAAGGGAGACGTCCTGATGGTGTTTAGGATCACATCCGCAGGAAACTGTTCTGGCAACTCTACGCATGATGTCATCAACGGCGAAAGTTGAAAAAGAAAGGTCCTGCAAACGCTCCTTGCCTTTACTCCTGTTTTCACCTCGAAAGCTGCCGTAAATCCGACAGGTGTACGGAATCTGCTGCTTTCGTTGTTCCTTTGTTCATGTCCTCGATTAACCGTGAACATACTTTTCCGGGGACTCCATCTGCTCGCAGAGCATTGAGCAATCGATCACGATGAGGAGAGTCGAACGCGGCTTCAAAGTCCAAAAAAGCAAGCTGTAATAATGGCTTTCGAAAACCGCTGCCACGATTCACCACATTACTCTTCTCGCGACGAACACTTGGTCGATGGTCGATTCCTTCCAGGTCGAAAACCGGCTTGCTCTATCTCTGGACGGTCCCTTCACGATGTTTGATAAGTCGCTCGGAGAATGATACATGTTCTAAAACTTTGTACATGAGACACGAAGTAGAGAGATTCCTCATGTAGTTCTTAGGATCCGTGACGGATAGCTTCTTGTGAAGAGGTACGATGATCGCATGTCTCCACGAATCGGGTATCCTTTCGCTCATCCATATAGCACGCATGGTGTTGGTCATTTCACGAATCCCAGACGGAGGAAGAGCTTTCAGCATTTCAGCAGTGATGTTGTCATCTCCACTAGCCTTTCCCTTCTTCATTTTCCGGACACAATCCAAACTTCAGACTCAGTCGGCGGTCCCTCACTGACATCATGTGTGCTCTCTGAACATGCGGGAGCTCAGGTACTGATGGCGCTGGACGCTTCAGTAGTGAACTGAAGTAATCCTTCCATATTGGCAGCGTCGCATCAACAACTGCAACTCCACTGGTAGTGTTCAAGCCAGGAGAACATCCCTTCATCTTCCCGCTATACTGTCGCAGCAACGTGTAGGCTTTCTTCGGATTCTTCTCCTCCCAAGCCTTCTCGAACTCCTTAGCTCTACACGTCCACTCTCGTTCGCGGTCACTTTGAAGCTGCCGACGCAACTTCCTCCTCAGACGCTTCTCCTCCACGAAGTTTCCTGCAGTTCGGAGAGCACATACTCTGTTGTAGGTAGATGTTGTTTTCTCTGAGATGTAGGCGAGCTTCTTCTAGGGCTGTACAACCGGGAGTACCTCTTTCGAAGTGTCCTGGATGCACTTGACGAAAGAATCCGCGTCGCAAAGTTTCTTCTTAGTCCGTACTCCGATGTGAATAGAAACGCGTTGTCGGAAATTCCTTCTGCACTCTTCATCTCTGAGACTTGTCATGTCAATCCTCTGGAGGCTCAGCCCCTCGCTTCCTCTTATGAATCCTCGCAGTGAAGTTCAACAGAACAGGACGGTGATCCGAATCGAATGCGACATCACACAGCTCTAGATCTTCGAATGTCCGATACTGGAATATTCCTCGTCAGGACATAGTCAAGCTGTAGTTTCAAAGTTGTCATCTTCCGCTTCCGCTGCTCTTCTGGAGATAGCCGGGTTGGTCCCTGCCACGTAAGCTGATGGCGGCGATGATTCCTCTTGAATGTCGATGCAATAATCAGACCACTGCGTTCACAAAAGTCGGCAAGGCGGTAGCCATTGTCCGATGTTTGCTCCACTGGGTAGAACCATTTACCGAGTACTTCGGATTCCTGATCAAGTCCCATCTTCGCATTTGCGTCAATCCTCACGACAACAGCATGTTGACAAGGTATCCTGGCCAGCAACGTATTGAGTTCCTCATAAAACGCATCCTTCGAATTGTCTTCGGCGGTTTCAGTGGGCGCATGAGCACTCACTATCCACAGATTGAATCCTCTGTGATCCCGCAGTCGTACGAATGCATTCCGACACGACGTTGAGCCGAACTCCTTGACCATACCATTGAAATCCTTGCTTACAGCTATTGCACAGCCTCCCACTCTCCTATCGTCAGCGTTACCGCAGTAGATGGTGTACTCTCCGACGCTGATGACGGGTCTATCCTTGAGGCGGGTTTCCTGCAAAGCAGCAAACGGTGCATGGAAATAGCTCAGAAGTCTGGATAGCGCAGTTTTTGGATATCACTCGACAGCGATCGACAGTTCAGGGTGGCGAAATTGTGGCCTGGCCAAAGACTCCATGACTCCCTAGGTACGGATCCTAAGGTGTTATGGACCAGAGGCCTTAGTGTGCCGGACGGCGACACCTTTATGCAATGTGCGGATACTTTCGCGATATAGTTGTGCACGCTATATCGCTCGAACGTTCCCTGTGTACACTCAAACGTCTGCTGGGTTCAGTAGAAGCAAAGGGGCACCAACGAGCAGGTACCAACAGACTTGTATACACACAACAAATATATATATATATATATATATATATATATATATATATATATATATATATATATATATATATATATATATATATATATATATATATATATATATATATATATATATATATATATATATATATATATATATATATATATATATATATATATATATATATATATATATATATATATATATATATATATATATATATACAGATTATTTACACGATATCACTGTGCTCTTATCGGTCGAGCAAACAAAGTACATGATTGACGGGTGGCGAAGATGGATAGGGCACAGTTCTTCTTATGACGATGACCACGTAACACCATAACACCACCACTTCACCACCAACAAAAAGTTGTGGGCCTAAACTACTGGGCAGTGCGTAAGTGCACGAGGTCATAGACTAGTACTTTGCGCGAGGGGGAGGAAGAACCTCGCCAGTGACACGAGACCCAAAAGAGGGACAAGGGACTAGCCCGAAGGCTGTAACTGAACCCTGGGTCAAGCTAAAAGGAAAATAAAAGGAAAGCGGCCTCCCTCCGCTTGGCCCAAAAGACCTGTCAATGCGCGTAAAACAGTTGGCAGCACGTGTCTCTAAAAACACGGCGCTGCGACTGTAAGACCAGACAATGCGTAGTACACGTACTGCTTCCACCGTATGCTTAATTACCGGAAGTGCGAAGATCATGAAAAACCCGTGAGTGCGATATAAGGTAGCATACGTGGATATATAGGAGGTGGGCATGAGGCCCTACCCTGACTATAACAACTGTTTTTAGAAAAGTCCTCTGCGAGTCGATCTTTGTGTCTTTTTAAGAAAGACAATGAAAAGGCCGAAAGATGCGGAAGTTACTAACACGAAAATCGATTCATGCGAGGGTGAGAAATGAAAAGTGCGAATGTGTTAGAACTGAAAAACTATTTAACAATTAAACTTACTTTTGAGACCTAAGTCTCGCCATAGCGAGCTTGTGTCTCACTTCTCCCGCAATCCTACGTCCTTCATCCAGCAAGTCGCCATGTGACCAATTCTCCAGTTCGGTGATCGCGTTGGGATGGTTGTTGAATGCACAGAAGGCGGTATGGTGGCGATCCGAGCGGCAAGCTTTGCACTTGCGTACGGACTCACATGCGCTTTCGCCGTGCTTACCACCACAGATGAAACAACCACCTCTGCGTGCGTGGACCATAACGCGTTCGACCAGACGCGGATAGTTTTGACAGCCTGTCGAGAAGTGTCTGTCGTGACAGAAGAAGCAGCGTGTGTGCGATCCCTCCGGGTTTTCCTTGACCGGGGCCGGTTGCCAGCCGGCGGGACGATCCAGGAAAAATGGGCTGAGAGCCCAGGCTGGGGGCGCGACAGGAGCTGCCTGCGGTACAGGCTGAAACGGCTGCGCTGGGGAATTGGAACGTGCGAATAGTTTGGGTGCCGGAGTCAAGAAGACCGGGCCCGACGTAGACGGACGGCGGTCCTGAGACTCGGCAGAACGTGCTGGAGAAGCACTGCGCTTGCCTGAAAAATATGCGGTTGGTTTGCTCTTGGTTTTGAACGTTGGAGCCGATGCAGCGTTGATAGAATGCTGCTGCTGAGCGACGACAGTGCGAAAATGTTCACGAACCGCTTCCTGTAGCACCGGGATGTTGTTTGATGCGGCGGCGATCAGGTCTGTGGTTGTGATCAGTGCGTTCTGAATGTCGCCGATGGTAAGCTCATGCGCTTCCAACGCTCGTTCGACTCTCGGCTGTTGATCCGTAATGAGAGTCATTGCGATGTTGAGCAGAACCGAATTGCGCTTTTCGTAGAGATTGTCAAGGTGACTGCGTATGGTTGTAAGCAACTCAAAGGCTTGAGTGCCCTGCGGAGTGCTTTCCATATTCTGCAGGTCCTTGAGATACGCTTGCACGTTTCTGCATAGGGTGTTGGTGTCCCTCAGAGACGGCAATAACTCTGCGAAGGTAACAGGCGGTGGATTGTGAGCGATGTTGGCCTGAAAAGCAGGTCCCAGCGATGCGGTGCTAGCGGAAGAGATGGCATGTGCGCTAGCGATGGTTGGCTGGAGAACTGCGTTGGCCGCTGAAAGCTCAGCTGCGAGCTGCTGAAGCAGCGGTGTCTGTACCTGCGGAGCATTTTGCAGAAGCTGGTGCAACTGCTGCGCAATCGTAAATTGATGCGACGTCTCCGGTGCAGCCGATGGCGGTGGCTGCGAGTTGGACATATATTGATAGTTGTTCATCGTGAACGCTGTGTGCTGGTTCAGGGCACGGTACACAAGTTTTCTGAAAAGAAACGAGTGCGGTAACGTGGTAAACCAACAGAGGAATAAGCGTGAATGACGATGAATGTGCGAAACGTGCACGCAAATGTGTTGATAGTGATGGGAGAGGTGAGTGCACCAGTGAGGTGCGGATGTTTTTTAAGCTGCTATGATGAGAAGATACTATTGTTGTTTATGTTGAATAAAGATTATGAAAAGTTGTTTGTTGAATATGTTGAAAGAAAATGTATAAGTTTTTAGATTTTTAGAAAAATTTGCGCAGGGGTTCCCCCGTATTTGAGGGTTTGCCTGCGCTGAAAACAAAAAATAATTAACGAAATGTGCGAAATGATGCATGAGGGAAGAAGAAGAGAAATTTGAGAAATTTGAAAATTTTACAAGTTTTGGGATTTTTGGAAAAATTTGGGCAGAGGTTCCCCTGCATCAAAGGGATTCTCTGCGCTGAAAAACGAAAAGGTTTAAACAAAAAGTGTGAATTATACTACAATAGAAAATTTGGGGTGAAAGGGTGATTGTTAAGGAAAGTCAGGTTTGCGTGCGGTAGGGGGGTTGTGTGTGTGCGGTAGATCACAGTGGGCGCATAAGGGTCAAAAAAGGGTATTAACTAGAAACTAGATGTATAGAATAGGAGCGTAACTCCAGCGGAATGCGAGGAGTACACCTGAGAAATGAAAAAAAATGCGGGCAATAAAGATGATGGGGTCATCCACTGTGAGAGATGCGGGGTGAGGAGCCAAATCACATAAGAAGCGAAAATCAGAAAATGTGATTTTGGCAAGAAACGAGAAGTGCGAGTCAAATCCAAAAAAGAAAGCGCGAGTAAACGCAAAATCAAAATATGCGCGGCACACACAGCAAAATAAATGAAAATTGAAAGCGGGGTACCTGACTACCATTTGAATAGGGTATTGCGTCGAATCCGAGTAAACAGTCCTGCAAATAACCAACAGCTGACCAGCGAATCCAGAATCGACCACGAGGGGCGCCGAAGATTTCGAAATGAGGCGGCTACCGCTCGATCGGCGTGGCCGCGCGCGGATGAGATACGACCGCGACGCGTCTGCCACGTTGTGTTGGAGCACGTTAACTCACGTGTCGACCTGGAATGATATAATAACACTGGAAACTGCGGTTTTTTGGCTAAAACGAGCCAGAAGAGGCTAAAGCAATGCGTTTTAAGGCATATCTAAGTACACCCGATAAATCTGTGCGATGTTTTTGCACTTCTCCGTGGTTGAACGCGAGGAGGCTGTAGTTCTATCGTAGCCTGACGTTGAACCTCAAGAGGTTCCGTAGACGAGCGTATTTCCAACGGATACAGGTGTGCTATAGAACGCTTTAGCGTCTTGTTGTTGGACGTTTGAACTGTAGCAGTCCGAATTTGTCCGTCTTGACTTGGATTGAGCTGCATTATTAGACCGAACATCCACTGTCCATGAGGCAATTTATCATCCGCGATGATAACGATGTCACCGACTTGCGGTAGTACATTTGTAGACCGAGCTTGTCTCATACGGAGTTGATGACATTTTTTTAATGCAGCCAAGTAGTCCGTTTGCCAGATACTCCAGAAATGATCCAGGATGTTGATAGTTTCTTGAAACCATTCCGTGAGCCTGTGCTGAGCGATGAGAGGATTGTCCTGTGATACCGGTAACTGCGGAATTTGCAGTCTGACACGCGGTATCAGGAAATCGCAAGGCCTAAGCACATGTGCGAAACAATCAGCTTCCTTGAAAGGTGTAATAGGGCGAGAATTGAGGACGGCCTCAATCTCTGCGATGATAGTATGAAGCTGACTGCAAGTCAGTAGCGATCGTCCGACTGTCTTCCTGAAGGCAGACTTGAAGAGTGCGACCATGCGTTCGTAAAATCCTCCTTTCCACGGTGACAAGGGAGTTATGAACCGCCAGACAACTTTGTGCTGGCCGAACCATTCCTCAACCGAGTCCGTTGGATTGGAAGAGAATAGAACTTTGGAAATCGCGTCTTCACCTGCGTGGAAGGTCGTCGAATTATCACTATAGACCACGTCCGGAGTGCCTCGTCGTGCGATGAAGCGACGAAACGCGAGTATAAACTCCTGCACAGTGTTGTCGTAGACGAGCTCCAGATGAACTGCTCGAGTAGTCATGCACGTGATGAGACAGATCCAGCTTTTCTGAATGGTATTTGCGTTGGATCTGTAGCTGATAGGGCCCAAATAGTCTAAACCAATGTACTGGAACGGTCGGGATCTTTCGATCCTTTCCTTCGGCAACGGCGGCATATCGGGATATCGATATGGTAGACAATTTGCCCTTTTACAGACAAAACACGTGCGTAATGTTTTAGCGACAGCACTGCGAATAGAAGGAATAAAATACGTAACGCGTAACGAGGCAATGGTGGAATAAGTACCGGAGTGATACTGTTTGATATGATGATAAAAATGAGCATTGTTGTAAGTTTATGCCCCGGAACGAGTAGAACAGGAGCCGTCTCGTGTGGACCAACGCGTGCAGGACAACGGATTAAACCATCGTCTGCGCGCCTCGCATTGAATTTTGCGAGTTGTAACCGCTGTAGACACGCTTCACTCTCGCGATAATGCGCGAGTATGAGGTACACTTCTACGGTAAGGATGTCCGACACGTAGACAGTACCTGTGGGTTGAATTTGGTCCAAATAAGGTAGCTTTTTAGCCAAAACTTCCCTGGACTGAGATGAAAGTTTGTTGTAGATGGTAAAACGAATACATTTTAAGACATAAACCGTGATGTTAACTAGCTTGCGGTACCGATTGGTAGCAGCAAATGGTATAGCTGATACAAACTCACCAGAGGAGATGGTATTGACCTCCTTAAACTCCGTCTCGACTTCATCACAATTTCCAGGCGGAATCGTAAAATCTAGGTGTTGATTTGGCCATTGTTCCTGCGATAAACAGGAACGCTGGACCAGTCCACCAAATGTGGCCATCGGCGTCTTTCGTCGACAGACCACGCGTAGCGCAGTCTGCGGGATTGTCCTTTGACGCAACGTAGTAGAACTTGGTATTGATTCCTTGATCCTTGAAGCCTGAAACAGCGTTGCGGATCTCGGTGACTCTGTTTTGGACGAAGGTCTTACACGTCCGAGTCGAGTGGATCCAATGCAACGTGATTAAGGAGTCAGAGAAAATGTGAATTGCGGTGAGTGATATATCGAGCTGCTTCTGCAGGTATTGCGCAAGACGTACGCTTATTAACGTAGCCAAAAGCTCTGCGCGGGGTATGGTGACTGGCTTGACGTCGTTTAAATGCCACTTCGCCATAACCAACCCAGAATGTACTGCAGATGACGTACGGCATAGTAGATATGCACAACAAGCGTACAGACGTTTGGACGCGTCTCCAAAAACACACAGCTCATATTGAGCAGAGCCTGAGGGGTTAGGAAATACAGTGCGCGGGATAGCTTGAAACGGTTTTTGTAGGTTTGCTAGCAATGACGTCCATCTGTCGAGATCTTCTTGAGCCAGAGGATCGTCCCATGCCAATTGTTTTGACCAGAGGTCTTGAATAAAGACTTTGAACGGTGCTAAAAATGGCACGACTAGACCGAGGGGGTCGTATGTCGATGCTAGAGCACGCAAAGCTGTGCGCTTTGACTTGACCTGGATGGTGGCCGTTTTTTGAGTATTGAAAGCGTATCCCTGTCGTTGTTCCAGCGTATTCCCAACAACGTGGCTTGACGTGCGTCCAGGATACGGTCCTTCGGATCGATGTCGTTATTGACGATCTTCGAGTCGCACAGAAACTCCCGAAGGTTCATGTGCATGGACGAAAACAGTAATTTCGCTGCGTGGTACTTGCTGATCGCTTCTTCTGCTGTAGATGCTCCGAATACAATATTGTCGACGTAGGTGTTACGCTCGATCTCTGCAGAGAGCGGTGACTTCTGACGTCGAAGATAGACTTGTATTGAAGCTGCGAGTAAGAAGGGTGAAGCATTAATGCCAAAAGGGATGCGAGTGAACCTGAAAATACGTAGATTTTTGTTAGAAGGTGGAAGTGTGGGGTCCTTCAGCCACAAGAACCGTGTCGCGTCTCTTTCCGATATTTGAAGGCGTAATTGGTGAAATGCCTTTTCGACATCCGCGATGAGGATATGACAATGTAGCCGTGCGCGGATAAGAATCCCAGCAAGTTCCGGTAGGAGTGTCGGTCCTTGGTGGATGCAGTCGTTGAGACTGACTGCTCCACGTGCCTTAGAAGAGGCATCGAAGACCACACGAAGCTTGGTCGTGGAGGACGTCTCCTTGTAAACGGCTTGATGCGGGATGTAGTATACGCGATGGTTGTCGAACACGTTTTCATCGACTTCCTCGATGAATCCTGCAGCCAAATGATCGTCAATCGCCTTCGAATATTGAGGCCACGCCAGATGATTTTGGTTGAGCCCTTCGTACTGTTTATGGAGACGGCAAAATGCGACTTGTTTATTGTCCTGTAGCTTCGGATGCGAATTTTTCCATGGGAATTGAACATATAAAACGTCGTCTTTGAATTCCAAAGTGTTGTGAAAATGATGAATAATGCGATTTTCAAGTTCATCGTCCGCTTGAGGATGGTGGTCGTCGGTGATGCCTAGAGGGTCAAGTGTCCACAGACGCTTGACGGCATCTTCGTCATCGCCGAATTCTGCGTAGATTCCATCGTCGGCTTCTGGGCTTTTTGGTAGCCTGAGCGAAAAACTAAATTGCCAGAGATGATTGTGCCAAATCTGGTATGGGTGAGAACCATTCCAGATGGCAAGCAGATGGAGTTTGCCGATGAAACGTTATCCCAGAAATTGTCGATGCCGATGAGAATGTCTGGCACAACCAGATCTTGTCGGTGGCAGGACGGCATTCCGTGGTGTTGTCGACGGATGAAATCTGCGTCCTCTTTGGCTAAATGCGGTGTTCTTTGCGCAAGTGTGATAGTGTCCTTCGTCAGAAGTGTAAGGTCGAGTTCTTCCTTCAGGAGATCGACCAACGTGAAGCTTCTCGTGCGTTCCTGGGGTGCATGCGTAGGCGTGGGCGTAAACCAACATAAGCGATGACCTGCTTTTACGCGGATGCGTGCTGCGAGCCTGGTACATGTGCGCGATCTGTTCAGCCTCGTAGTCGGACTCGGAAGCTTGATGCTGAAAATGCGAATTGCGGCTAGACGATCTAGCGTGCAAACGATCCCTTACGGGAGAATGGATAGAAACACGGCTAGAAGAAGGTGGATAATGATGCCTAGACGGCGAACGAGAATTATCAAACCTACCTGAATGACGCCGATCTCGCGAATCGGACCTTGAGCGACCATGATGAGGCGAGCTCGTCGACGTCCTGCAGTCCCGTGAGGGACTGCGGGAGGGGTAACGATCCTGGGTGGATCGATAACCATGGCGACTGTCCTGACGAGAGCGAGAACCACTCCTGTGCGATCGATCACGATCGTGGCTGTCCCTGCGTGAACGGTTCATGCAGAGGAGAACATGATGATCTCCTCCGCATTGCCGACAATCAGGATATGAGCACCTGGAAGTATAATGACCGGATCGCAAACATTTCCAGCACAGTTTTAGCGCGCGAACCAAATTGCGGCGGGCTGGAACCGGTAGGTTTATCTTGCACCTAGAGGTGCTATGACTCGATGAGTCGCAAAAACAGCATCTTTGCGAGCCAGAATTGGATCCTGGCGATCTTGTGCGCAGCGGAGACAAACGGGAACGATTCGGACTTCGCTCGCAAGAGTGCGTATTGACCGAAAAACTGTCTCTTAAGGTGGTCGAATCCTCGTACTTTTCCTTGGACGCGATGATGTTGTCCAACTGCTGCATAATCTGGTACAGATCGAAATCCTTCCCAGTTTGAAACTCGACGTCGTGGAGTTTCTGCTGTACATCCGTTGGAAACTTCGATTTGACGAGGTCAAGGACCGGAAGAACCGTTCCAAAACTCTCGTACTGACGCAGTCCTTGGATAATGCCTGAAATTGCGAACCAAGTGTTGCGCATACTGTCGCCACTTCCCCGAGCAGGTGGTAACTGCTGCAGCTGCTTGTGAAGCATGGCGCGATGCCTGTGAGGGCGATCGTACCGCTTCTTGAGCGTCTGCACAAGGTGATGGTAGTTACACTCACCTGGACAGAGGTCGTGCAACACAATCTGCGCGTCACCTTTTAAGGGACTTTGAAGGTATAAAAACTTGATTTCCGGTGCCATTGCGGCATTGTCATGAAGTGTGAGTTCAAAGGCAGTCCAGAACCGGCGAAATTGATTGATGTCCCCGTGGAAGGGCTCCAGCGTCAGTTTCCCCAGCTGAATGACTGGTTGAACCGGCGCGTTAGCAGCAGGGGTGTGCGTAAATAAAATTTCAAATTTCGTAAATCGTAAAACGTAGTTACGGCAAAACCACCGTAAATCGTAAACCGTAAATCGTAAATCGTAAACAGCAATCAATAGCAAAAACCACTAAAAATATGATTAATGGGGTGAAGCAAGAGAAAGTACGTACTGTCCACTGTTTCACGTACTAAGTACGTATTTAGTTGCGTTCAGTATTTGAAAGCTAACCATGTTTAAGGTGTATGGTGCACTTTGTCGCTGTCATAAGTGACATGCATGAAATCTAGCACAAATCGCGCGGAACCTGCATCGGAGCAGCGGCATCGGTTGTAGTAGGAACAATAATGGCGCGTCAGCCGCAGCGACGTGTCGCGGAGTGCTGACATACGTCAAATGTGCCGAAGCCTGTCGCTGTGCAGTGCACTATGAATGTGACAGGTTTGAAGAGCGGGAGCTCCGCGACAACCTGTCGCTGTCGCTGTGCAGAATGACGCGACCGTGTCTCGTAAAAGTGTACCATACCCTTAATGGGACCGTCTTACCCGTATTTCTCTGCTTTGCATTACCACTCATTCCACAACTCCTTCCCAGATCTTGAGAAATCCGCAAGTCCGATTCAGCTGTCCGCGTATCTGCTGGGCAACAGAGACACAATTATACTCGTAATGCCTCTCCTGAAACGCTAACGCCGTTGTAGGCGTTAAGCCGAAATCTCCGCATCTAAGCGATTCTCAACAGCCAAATTTGAGAACTCCCATTTGCTAGCGGAACCGCAACACTGATTATACATACAGTCGTTAGGGATCGCACTCATATGCTATACATTATGTACTTCGAGGTCCCTACTAAAGGTTGGCTCAAACTCGGTGCACGTTCGTTAAAAATTGTGGCACCGAGCCTGCACCAACCTTCAATAGAGATAGCAAAGTATCAGTTCGATCCGTGCCAACTCTATATTATCTAGAGCACAGTATCGGGCGCTCAGCACAGGCTATTTTTCGTATGTCCACTAAATCGTTTGCAGAGTCGTATATAGCTCTATGGTGACGATACTGTAAATTATCAACGGAACTGTTAGCACAAAAAACCGCTTTCTAATTTTTGCCGCTTTGTGTAGTTTAGTCCCCATAGTTTAGCAAAGAATGAAGCCAATGCGCCCCACCGAACGCTCGCATTAGTTAGAGATAACGGTTTTCAGAAAAAGGGAGAAGATGAGCGTTTAAACAAGCACTCGCGCCCTTTCTGAGTGTCCGTTTGCGGCGGGTGAAGAGAAATCAACTAGAGGAAACGGTTTTCATCTTCAAACTTTTGGAAAAAAGAAAACGAATCCTCGTGATGATTTTCGTGAACTCTGAGTGGCCGTGATCTACTCAAAAGTAGGGCCAAGAGCACTATTTGAAGCAATTTTTTGATTGATTAGACTGCTTCGCTCGATGTTTTGACGCTAATCTAGTTATGGGAATCAGGAAAGTTGTTCCTCATGAAAAACTCGAAAACGAAGTTCCTCGTGAAGAGTGATTTTAGATTGCATTGCGTCGTAGGCGACAGCTTGTCAGACGTGCGCGGCGGGCAACGCAGATCAGTAATCCAGCGCCTCCAACTCCGACCGTGTGTCCCGCGTTATAATGATAGAATCACGTCAAAGAATGATAATGGGACTGTGCTGTGTAATCACACGACTAGGTTGGTCCCACCACCTGAACAAAAACATTAGTATACGCAAAGTGGGATTAGAGCAGGTCAATTGGAGATGTCTCGTGATTTACTTCCACAGCATGCAGTTTTATTTACGAAAAATTACGATTTACGGTCCAAAATGTCGTAAATCGTAAACCGTAATTACGAGACCAAAAAACACCGTAAATCATAAAATCGTAAACCGTAATTACGCATACCCCTGGTTAGCAGGCATGGGCCTGCTCGGAATCCCGTCCCCCTGGGATGATATTATGGCCAAAAGGTGCCGGTGGTGGATGTTGCGATTGGACTGACGGTCTGACGACCGGAATCAATGCGCTCGTGTGGGTTGCGTTTGCGGTTTGCTCCGTAGTCGAGCTACTGGCTTCGTCACGAGTAGGAGCGGAGACGATAAGAGTTGCGATACGTTCTAGCTGCATCTCCGTGTCCGTCTTGCTGCTGTCAAGCATATCCAGCAAGTCTTCTGCGTCATTTAAGATCGCTTCGACGTTATTTTCCTCCATATAGGCGACGTATTGATCTTGAGCATCACCTGAAGTAGGATTATCGCCTAGAAAACTGCGGAAAGCTTGCTGACGCTCCAAGATGGAATGCAGACAAGTTCCTATCTCTGACATATGCGACCGAAGGGCTCCGAGACGTGCGTCAAGGAGCTGGCGCGTGTCAATGGTACACTGAGAAGCAACCAAAGGCTGTAGGAGATCTTGACCTACCTTACCTCTAGCGACCTGGAGCGCTGTGAGCGCTTTAGTGAGGTTGGCTTTACACGCACTGACTGTTGACATTGTAGGCAACTGTGCAGTTGGTCAAACTGCGAATTCCCAAATCTGAAAAATACTGTTGTGTACAAATCCATGCCGAGGGTAGCCCCTGGCCGAGAGCTCCCGACGGCGACCTACGCGGCAACAAACGAGGATGGCCTATTCAGCAACTAGACAGACAAATGCGAAATTTATGAGATATTACGAGGGACATGAGTGTAAATGTGTGATGGAGGGGGTTGATGGTGTGATGTTGTGGCGCGTATTGCGATGGAAGATATGTGAACAGAGAGATTAATATAGACCGAGTGTTAACAAGACTGGAGTTATTACAGGATCATGAAGCACTTGCGGACCGAGTGATGCGGCCGATTTCCATGCGAAGCTGCGAGTAGGGCCTATGGATCCCCCGGCACCCCGACACGGCCGCGCCGGTGGGAGGACACCTACTGACAATCAACACACGGTCCTCGAGGGGTTTCTACCCCCGTTCCATATGCTATAGGAGTGACCGCCGCCGCAATGTCGCAACCATGTCCCCCTGCCGGGCTGCTGCCACCACAGGCAGCAGGGGTTAGCGACGACGGCACTAGGGTGGTAAGTGCTGCCCAGTCGAACCTCCTTCGTAGACCACTCCATGACGGCTGGTTCACAGGTCAGCCTGAAACAAACGGTCAAACAGGTGAACACACAAAAATAATGGGACCTTCTCGCATTTGCGCGAAGCGTGCAGGGTTCGATCACTAAGGCCAGCCGTGGGTTTCCCCACGACCAACCCCAGCTAGATGCACCATGTCGCGACGTGCGGGTCCGCCAAGCTCCTTGCATCGGCGGTGTGGGTGACAGACCCGCCCGCCACGGTTTGGGGGACACCTGCGACAGGACTCTGCACGCTATGCTCGCTCTATACCTACACTGCCACTGCGGGTACAGTACGTACACACAAAGGCCCAAGCCCTGTTTGAGCTGACACATATTTTACCACACAATACTCATCAGTGTTTATACGTCCCAAATACACCCCTTGTCGACCTCGTCGCCCTCGGCTGATCAGACCTAACGGAATAAAACACAAATACACATGGGCTGTCGACTGCACTGAATAAGGCCGTAGCCCGCGGATATTACCGCCACATTGTCTGTACCTTGCAACACAACAGAACACCGGATAGTAGGATGTGTTTAACCTCTCTTATTTACAACGTGCCTACGGGTCAAGTGCGGATTCTCCTCCCAGTTACTAGGGGTCGGCCTAAGTGGTGCCTCCGGACCGCTGCGTTTCCTCCGCGTCATTTTGGTGGGACGAGTGTCACGGCACCGGGACTGCGGGGCAGAGGCAACGGCCCCCTGCGCCATTGCCCTCCCTTCGGGCGTCTGCTTCTTAGGCAGTACGGGAAATAGCCCACCTGATGACTTCGGGCTTCGGCCGGATGTCGACTGCGGCCGTACTGCTTGGCTAGCGAGCTACGGCTCGCTGGGCTGATGACGATCCATTGAGAGCAGGAGAGCTCGGACTCGACTGCGTTGATGTTGACGGAGCAGCCGGCGGACGCGCACCACGACGAGAAGAGTGTCGATAATCGATGGGCGGGGCTCTGGTCGCCTGCGCCCTCTGCGTCTCTGCCTGCTCTAGAATGTTCCTGACCGTACTGGCACGCCGCCAGGCCCCGGTGTCTATGCACTCTGCCGCCCCTGCGTTGAGGATGACGTCAGCAAGGAACAAGTCGGACGAAAGTCACGACATTGTTTGTTCATTTGTTTTTTGACGCGTTTGAGTGCTATCGCAGCAGGGGGGGGGGGGCGCCCATTTTACTGTGCTGCAACGTCTCCCCTTATTTCGAAAGGGAAGGAAAATGTAGGGTTAATGTTCAAATAGCGCAGCGGCGCAGAAAAATGGGCGTGACCAGGTGCGATGACCAAGCCCCCCCCTCGCTGCGATAGCGCTCGTGTTTGTTGATGTATTACTATACATTCCATCCGATTAATTACGGATAACAACAAAAACGCTTCCTCTCTTCTAATCTAGTTTCATTTACCAAGAAAAAAAACTTGTTCCAATCAAGAATCATTGTACAATACGTAGCATACCAATTTTGCTGCCAAAACACTGTTCAGTGCTCGGCGATGACAATTTACCCGATTGTCCGGTCCGAAATTTAAATTTGCGCTGTTATTCAAAATTGCTCACAGACAAAGCTTCAGTTAAATTTGTGACTCAGGATCTGCTGATGTTTTTATTCTGAGGCATTAGAAAATATCCTCGTTAGTTGTTAATTACATATAGGATTAAAATCAGCCAAATAAGTGAGTAAAAACTGCTATTTCTATTTTCTCCGAAAATTTTCGGATGGAATCTATAGTCTACAGCAATGGAAGTAGGACCTGGTGAGGCTGCGGACTCGTCCTAACCCACGGTAAGGTGGCATCTAGAGTTCTGCGAGCTGCGAGATGCTCGCATTGCGAGAGGTTGGGGGCGTGGCCCTGAAACTCTCGCATGTAGCTTTCAGAGTCTGCGAGTTGCGGGCAGTGCGGGAACCTGAATCAGGGTTGCGCATGAGTCATTGCGTCATATTGAATCAGGGAACGAGTGGCATTGGAGCGCGGTATTGTATTCATAAGGGCGCTGGTTCACAGGGATCATTTCCACCAAACATTCCAGCAATTCAATGATCAAGTCTTCATCATCCATTACGCCATACTTTTCTGAATCAAAAAATGTGTAGTCTAGTCAATAATGTTACTAAAAAGCGTAGTTGTGCACGATACCAGTCAATGTCAAAAAAAAACGATAGGCAACATTCTGACAGGAAACTCTCGCAGGAATGATCGTAGCTGAAGACCACGAGGAAATTCTTGTGTTTCCAGTGTTTTTGTTTGGAAACTTTTGCAGGGTCAAGCCGTTGCTGTCCTGCTGGGCGATGAAGTGAGCGTAAAAAAATTCAAACAGAGGGAAATTTGGATGGAGATGGGGCCAAAGGATACTGGAGCGAGAAATAAAAATCTGGGAAATTTGCGTTTAGTAGCAATGCATAGAAGTTAAAATGAAAGTCTTCGAGCCTATTGAGTAATGGGCGTCGTTTAAAATTACAACAAAATACAAGAAAATTTAAGCTCTGAAAATTTCAACTTCCATTTTATCGTAATAGGGTCACCCACGATATGACGTAAATTTTTCTCCATGTCTTTTCTTGAGAATTTTGACCACCAGAAAGATGGGCGGACAAAAAGGCTTGACACTGCTGTTTTGACGAAAAAAGAAAAAAGCTTTAAATGCTTTTACTTTCTTTGATACGCATCACTTTCTGCACAAATTTTATGTGTTGAAACTCCAAAAAAACCATCATTTAAAAGCAAAACTGGAAATAATCACCAATAGAAACTAAAGGAAAACCTTCACAGGAAAACAAAGAGGAAACAATCATGAGTAAAGACCAAGAAAAACCATCACAGAATGTTTGTTGGCAAAACTCGTTACGATTCAGGAAGTACTCGCAGTGCGAGCTACCACAAAAATAGTCAGGAGTATTCTTCTCGCAGCTCGCAATGCGTGCGTGAAAGTGATCGCAGTGTCCTCGCAGTGCGAGAGGACTATGAAAGCCCTCTGCGAGAACTTTGTAGTCGGGCGCTCGCACTGCGAGTTGCGTCCTCGCAATGCGGCGAGAACTATGAAAGCCCCCCCTAACCATTTCGTCGCAAGACAGCTCGCATGCGAGGACGATGCGAGCACGTAGCTATATGCTATACGTGTCGCAACTCGCAGCTCGCAGAACTCTAGATGCCACCTAAATTGTTAGTGGCATCACTCATTTTTCCGACACAGCTATGATAGATCGGTGAGCTTGTGTTTTCACCGATATGACTACATCTGTGGAAGCAATGAAAACAGGTGAAAATGTGAGAATGGAATCACAAACTCACCGGCCAATCTCAGTTATTTCGAAGAAATGAGTGATAACACAATCAGACTACAGTATGTTAGGAAGAGTCCGCAACCTCACCAGGTCCTACTTCCATTGCTGTAGACTATATATCTTTTACAATGCCTCTTCACGCAGGTTGATCGTGTAATAAGAAATTGCGATCCTAGCTTCAAAGGAATTAAATCCATCGGCTGCTGACGATCCGCGGGGTCACAAAAGGGGTGATCCCGTGGGAAACTATAGCGTCGGCGTCGTCCATTCCTCGCCGCGGGCTCAGACAAAAAGTGATTTGCGACCCCGTAGAAGTTTGGGTGCATTTGGTGCAACGATGGGTCGGAGGGCCGCTGGTTTCCCGAATCGGTGGGCGTGGCCATGTTTCGGCGACGGCGGTAGTCACAAATCCGACGCCAAAGGAGGTGTGTGTTGGGCAGTTGCACGGGACAGAAAATTACACGCGAACTTTCCGCGTCACTTCTCCTCCGCGAGTATCCCTTGTTTCCTCCTTTTTTTCTCTATATTTCTCCTTCACTATTATTTTCGTTACTTTGTAGTCTAGTAGCATTCTTAGTAGGGTTAATTGTTAGCTGTTTTTCTTCGCGTTTTCCCTAATTGACGACTGAATATCATGCATAAACTATTTTTCTAAGAGTGAGTCCTCTATTATTCCATCTATCTGGGGCGGCATGCATGAACGCAGCGAACGGTGTTCAGGAGCCGCTCAGCGTGCCATGCGCGCAGCGTCGAGCACGCAAGGCCCCGAATCCTCGTGGCGTGTATTGAAGTGCCTGATTTTCGGGGCCGCCCCGTTGCTCGACGCTGCGCGCATGGCACGCGGAGCGGCTCCCTGACACCGTTCGCTGCGTTCATGCATGCCGCCCCTGCGATAGTTGTGGTGATTCCTGTGTCAGGCGTCCAGCTATGAAAAATACTCTAAGTATTTGCAGTGTTTATATATCCTGTTTTTGATTTAATTCTTACCAGGCTCTTTTTTTCAGACTGAGCATCAGCGCCGTTTATTACGACGTCTTGTACAATATAAGAGCTCCCGCTAATTCCAACAAGTTGAGTTCGTCTTTGAAATTCATTACTCGCGCATTACTGAATTCTTTTCAAAATTTACTATCATTTCAGCATCTTCGCTGTGTTTATTTGGATCGCCGACGAAGCCGTCTCAAATTTCGGAGGTAGACCTTGTGATCTGCATATTTTCTATGGATTCGCCAATTCGCTTGAATTCGATGTTTAGTGCTTGACACTCACACATTGTATTTTTTCATTAGATGACTGACTTGAAAATTGTGTTTTTCCATCTTTGGTGTTCACTCCGCAACGAAACTTCAGTCTTCCTCTATGTCTTGCAGTATATTTTTCAACTTTTGGATTTTGCCTCTGAGTGATGTGGTTTCTTATATTCAACGATTCCATGTGTTACTATTTTTTTACGTTTTCCATTGTAGGTCTCCTGGAGGTTTACCCCTGGTGAAATTATTTAGCCTGTTGGAAATGAATGAAGTAAGCTCAGATGCAACGCTCACGACGAGAAGAATTACGGGATTTTTGAAGAAAACTGAAGAGTACTTTGTGACTGAAGCTTAATAGAAAAGAAATTCATCGTGAATGTTGCTCTAGTGTTAGCTTCAGATGTAAATTTTATTAGTGCTCTCTGTCGTGTGTGCAAATGGAATCTTCAATGCTGCATCGGCATATGGTTTTCTTTTTTACACTTGAAGTTGTTTGCATGTTTTTACACTTCTTGAAGTAGTGTACAGCTCGAATTACATTGTATGGGATAGATGTCATTTATAACAGAATTATTGTCCTAATGAATTCATATTTCCCGGCATTTGTGCAGTTATATTGATTCAGCACTTCCGCAGAATACCTGTTAGGTAGCAATTTTCGGTTGGAATTTTTGCTCCCCCCCCCCTCTCTCGAAATGTCAACACTGTGGGGAAAATCGGAGACGATTTTAGTGTGAATGCAGGACAATTTCCGATTTCCACTGGGGTTTGTAGGCAGCATACACGCTCGCAAGCATAGTTGAGATAACAGTATAGATAGGTCCGCACGGCCCGTACTATGTCGTCAACGACGTTTGAAGCGCTGAAAACTGTCCAGGATGACAATATTTGACAATGTTTGAGCAATCTTGCCTTCCACGCCCGTATTTTCACACCCCTTCGAGTAACAGAATGAGAATCGATACTTGAGAAAACGTGTGATAATTGAGAGTGATAGCACTATCAAATGGGAGTGCACGAGAGAAATAGCTTGGTTTACTTGAGTATAACATGTCTGCATACCTATTGACTCTCGTCCACTTTCGAGAATGCCGCTCTACTTTGGCTGACCTCTTGAAATGGAGGATTTTATCAGTGCACAAACATGTTATATTGAGGTAAATCGAGTTTTTTCTCTACTGCACTCCCTTTTTATAGTGCTATCATTCTAAGTTATCACATGTTTGCTCAAGTTTCGATTCTCATTCTGGTACTCGAAGGGGTGTGAAAATACGGGCGTGGAAGGCAAGATTGCTCAAACATTGTCAAATACTGTCATCCTGGACAGATTTCAGCGCTTCAAACGTCGTTGACGACATAGTAGGGGCCGTGCGGACTAATCTATGCTGTTATCTCGACTATCCTTGCGAGCGTGTATGCTGCCTTTAAAACTCGGAGTGTGGGCTAAATTTTAACCTAAAATAGCTAACCGGCAGATGTTCTGCGAAAGTGCTTTAGGTTTCATCGCAAAGCAGCAGTAATCAAGAAAGGGATTGCTGGTTTATTCAGGGGTCGCGTTTGATTGGGAGGGCCGCCCCTTGTGCACGATGACGTCCTTTGCGCGTCTCTTCACGGGTCATGGCGGTTGCCGCGTAGGTGACGACGCCGTTGTGACTGCGGGTGTTCCCCACAGGGGTGCTTAACGCCATGATAACCGAAAATTGACTGAGGCGTTGTTCTCGTCGTTTGGAATAAGGTATTCTCCTTTACTGATATTTCTAACTAGCGAGACCAAGCGAAGTTTTCGCTCAAGAACACTTCTTGAGGCAGAATAGCTTGTCGAAAAGATTTAAACTGACTTTCGTCTATCCGAAAGTTGCTGACCAAATTGACCTTTTTAAGCAGAAAAAATTGCCGCTGGCTGCCGGAATTTCGGGAAGGGATATGAAATTTGGAATCAAACAGCGAAAAATAAGAAGCCAGCGGTGGATTGTCGGTTGCTACCATCAGGTTTACGACTCCTTTCATCCCTTCTGGACAAAACATTAGGTTAGAGACTTGAAATGCAAGGATTGCATAAGTACTGTGCTTCTCTGGGCCAAATTCCGGTCCGCAATTGCGTCCCGACACGCGAAGCTCTTCTGACTCGAAAGCGCGCGGCCGCAGAGCGTGTCGAGACGCGATTTAGGACCGGAATTCGGCTCAAGGAAGTACAGTATATATCATAGAAGAGCTAATAGTACTCATTCTAGCAGCAAGAAGCCTTGGAGGCCTTGTGGTCCCAAGCTGTTGGGGGCAGCAAACCGCAAGTTAGAGCTCAGCTACTGTAGCGGGAACACTGACAAGGTACTACCCCGGTTCACAATTGGTGCTTCTAAAAATGGTTTATCGAGGGTTGTAGGGGAGATATAAAGCAACAATTTCAGGTTCCGAAATTTCACTTAGTGCTATTGTGTAGATCAAAACCGGCGAAAAAGTCCCTTTTTCGAACCTCAGAAGATGAAACGTTCTAGCTCAAAGCTTGTACAGGGTTTTTTTGAGGTTCTGAACTCAAACATGAGCTCTGTATTTGGTTTTAAGACGACTAAGAGTAGATTATGATAGATAATCGAGGTTTAATCTTTGTAGCCTACTCTTAGTCGTCTTAAAAACCAAATACAGGGCTCATGTTTGAGTTCAGCACCTCAAAAAACCCCTGTACAAGCTTTGAGCTAGAACGTTTCATCTTCTGAGGTTCGAAAAAGTGAATTTTTCGCCGGTTTTGATCTACACAATATCACTAAGTGAAATTTCGGAACCTGAAATTGTTGCTTTTTATCTCCCCTACAACCCTCAATAAACCATTTTTAGAAGCACCAGTTTGAAATCAGGGTGGTACCCAGTTAGTATCGATGGTTAGATGCCTTATTGAGCAACGGCTTTGAAGAATAGGTAACCGGTAACCCTAAAATCACCATTGACGTACCCTAGTTACGTTTATCTAAGGAACCGGTAAGGTTCGAATACTGGTGACACTACAAAGACACTACATTAACCCTATTTCGCACTACAAAGACACTACGTAGAGTCTTTGTCGCGCCAAATTTACGAGTGGAGTGGGATCAATGTCGCCCGACAAAGACACTATCTCGCACTACAAAGACCCTACGTAGTGCGTTCGGCGCGACGAAATTACACTACAAATACACGTGTACGTGCGCGACTCGCGTCTTTGTGCAAGGCGAGACGCGCTTGAATGTCTGAGTCGAAGGTAGATAGATTTCAGCGAGATTGAACCCAAAGCGAAAGTCTCGCTTCGTAAGTTGAATGTTGTCTTATTCTATCAAAAAGACCAGGATGAATAATGTTTCTGGTAAGAAGCACGGTTTCGACAAACACCGAGAAGCCACTCAGCATTTTTTTATATACAACACTTTTATTGAGAAATGCAGGAAAGCACCGGCCAGCATCCTACTACTCATGCAATCGCGAGGGTCGGTGGCAGGTTAAAACGCCCCTTTCCAAATGAAATTGATCCGATGCGGCTGATCGGCGGAGGTTCCGGCATGACTCATAACTGCCGAAGTTTTCGTGGTGATGTCTCATATGTGGCGGAGTTTTCGGGGCGACGTGTTGCAGTGTCTGCATTGTTTTTCTCTGGTACTCTCTCGTGTAGAGCGCGGAATCGGTAGCACACAATGTATACGCTGCACTGGAATGTGACGTGTTTGTGCGTATCACGATTGACAGCTCGGGATATCGACGCTTTGGCGGGCGTCGGTGGCAGGTTGACAGGTCAATTGTGATGCCTCTCAACCTGCCACCGACGCCGCGACTGCTGGAGTGGTAGAGGGTGGTCGGTGGGAGGTGATTAGGCGAAACTTTCGGTGTAAACACGTGGGTGTGACGTCACACTGAGAGGTCGGTGGGAGGTGATAAGGCAGAGTTTTCGGTGTGAACGGGTCAAGGATGACGTGGCATTGTAGGGTCGGAGGGAGGTTGACACGCGGAGTTTTCGGCTTAAATGGGGGAGTTTTCGGGCCTTGCCCGCCCCTTTTTGTTTCGAGCTGGAGCACGCTACCTGTTCAACTCCACTCAACCGGCCACCGACCCCCGCGAGTGTGTGAGTATATATATTTTGGTAAATTTGTGTGTGCGTGTGTGTGTATGTATATGTGTATGTATGTGTGCGTTTCTCTGTGTGTTTGTTTGACCGTTTATTCGGCTTGACTTTCAAGACAGGCGACCTCACGGGTACGGACTCAAGAGCGCGCAGAACGCCGTAGAAAGTGTGTGGGTCCTACGTGGGATTTCGCAAAAAGCCGCAGAAAGTGTTCGGGACCCAGTGGTAGCGAGCCGGACGCCGTAGTAAGTGTGTGGGGCCCGAGTAGGGGTGAGCGAGACGCAGTAGAAAATTTTCGGTACCCAGGTGGTGCTACGCAGGACGACGTAGAGAGCGTGCAAGACCCAAGGGTGCGCACAGTAGGAAGTGTGCGGGGCCCGAGGGACAGTGCGCCGGACGCCGTAGAAAATGTGTGGGACCCAAATGCGAGTGCGCCGGACGCCGTAGAAAGTGTGTGGGACCTAAGGTAGAGTGCGCCGGACGCTGTAGAAAGTGTGTGGACCCAAATGCGAGTGCGCCGGACGCCGTAGAAAGTGTGTTGGACCCAAATGCGAGTGCGCCGGACGCCGTAGAAAGTGTGCGGGCCCCAAAAGGGAATGCGCAGGACGCCTTAGAAAGTAAGTGGGACCCAAGGTAGAGTGCGCCGGACGCCGTAGAAAGTGTGTGAACCCAAACGCGAGTGCACCGGACGCCGTAGAAAGTGTGCGGGCCTCAAAAGGGAATGCGCAGGACGCCATAGAAAGTGTGCGGGACCCAATGTAGATTGCGCCGGACACCGTAGAAAGTGTGTGGGACCCAAGGTAGAGTGCGCCGGACGCCGTAGAAAGTGCGTGGGACCCAAGGTAGAGTGCGCCGGATGCCGTAGAAAGTTTGCGGGACCCAAGGTGGAGTGCGCCGGACGCCGTAGAAAGTGTGTGGGACCCAAGGAAGAGTGCGACGGACGCCGTAGAAAGAGTGTGGGACCCAAGGTAGAGTGCGCCGGACGCCGTAGAAAGTGTGTGGGACCCAAGGAAGAGTGCGCCGGATGCCGTAGAAAGTTTGCGGGACTCAAGTAGAGTGCGCCGGACGCCGTAGAAAGTGTGTGGGACCCAAGGTAGAGTGCGCCGGACGCCGTTGAAAGTGTGTGGGACCCAAGGAAGAGTGCGCCGGACGCCGTAGAAAGTGTGTGGGACCCAAGGTAGAGTGCGGCGGACGCCGTGCAGGTGAGTGGGACCCAAGGTAGAGTGCGCCGGACGCCGTAGAAAGTTTGCGGGACCCAAGGTAGAGTGCGCCGGACGCCGTAGAAAGTGTGCGGGACCCTGGCGGAGTGCCGGACGCCAGAAAGTGTGTGGGACCCAAGGTAGAGTGCGCCGGACGCCGTAGAAAGTGTGTGGGACCCAAGGAAGAGTGCGCCGGACGCCGTAGAAAGTGTGTGGGACCCATGGTAGAGTGCGCCGGACGACGTAGAAAGTGTGTGGGACCCAAGGAAGAGTGCGCCGGACGCCGTAGAAAGTGTGTGGGACCCAAGGTAGAGTGCGCCGGACGCCGTAGAAAGTGAGTGGGACCCAAGGAAGAGTGCGCCGGACGCCGTAGAAAGTGTGTGGACCCCAGAGTAGAGTGCGCCGGACGCCGTAGCAGGTGAGTGGGACCCAAAGTAGAGTGCGCCGGACGCCGTAGCAGGTGAGTGGGACCCAAAGTAGAGTGCGTCGGACGCCGTAGCAGGTGAGTGGGACCCAAGGTAGAGTGCGCCGGACGCCGTAGAAAGTTTGTGGGACCTAAGGCAGAGTGCACCGGTAGCCGTAGAAAGTGTGCGGGACCCAAACGCGAATGCGCGGGACGCCGTAGAAAGTGTGTGGGAGTCAGACGCAAATGCGCCGGACGCCGTAGAAAGTGTGTGGGACCCAAATGCGAATGCGCCGGACGCCGTAGAAAGTGTGCGGGACCCAAGTGGGAGTGCGCGGGACGCCACAGGAAGTGTGTGGGACCCAAATGAGAGTGCGCCGGATGCCGTAGAAAGTGTGTGGGACCCAAGGTAGAGTGCGCCGGACGCCGTAGAAAGTGTGTGGGACCCAAGGTAGAGTGCGCCGGTAGCCGTAGAAAGTGTGCGGGACCCAAACGCGAATGCGCCGGACGCCGTAGAAAGTGAGCGGGACCCAAGTGGGAGTGCGCGGGACGCAGCAGGAAGTGTGTGGGACCCAAATGCGAGTGCGCCGGATGTCGTAGGAAGTGTGCGGGGCCGAAGCGAGAGTGCGCCGGACGCCATAGAAAGTATGTTGGACCCAAAGTAGAGTACGCCGGACGCCGTAGAAAGTGTGAGGGACCCAAGTGGAAGTGCGCCGGACGCCGTAGAAAGTGTGAGGGACCGAAGTGGGTGAGCGCACAACTTCAAAATCGTTTTGTGCGTCTATAGGAGAGTGTATACCACCCCTTTCTTAACGCCTCCCCCCTTAACCACTCATTTCAACTGCTTAGCCGTTTATATGCATCACCCTTTCTAAATTAGGTTTATAAACGATGGGAATGTGAATTAATCAAAATATGCATCCAGGAAACACAAACATCATTATACTTCATTTGGAAAAATAAAGGTAGCAGGGTGTCGGTTGGTCATGGAGGAGGTTACTAAACCTCAAACAGCGGTTGTCTTTATCATGACAGAAATGAATATAAACAAACTACCACTTTGGGACCTCATAAAACTAAAGAACGGTCGGGGTGCAACGGCACAAGAAAGGAGGTTAGCAGGGTTTGGAAGGTTTGAAATGCTTTGTAATTTCTGATTGCTCGAGTGTTGTCGCCGAAACCAGCTTATAGGCCGGCGCAACCGAACTCCAGCGGCAGAGAAGCGTGAGAGCTTATGTACGCCATCTCACACAGAATCACAGCGGATTTCGATTCATTTGCCTTATACTCAAGATGCCGGCGAAGCCGGCAAATGGGCCGGCGCAGCCGGACCCCAGCGGCAGAGGCCGGCGTCAGCCGCCCGGCGCCGCTGGTATTCACATATCGAGTGAACTCATTAATGTCAGCTGTTCACGTGAAAGTCAATATAGTTACGAAATTATCCATCACACTGTGCAATCCTTGTATTGCGTCCTCCTCGCCGACCAGCTGCTGGCGGCGGGCTCGTTCGGCAGCCCGACCGCTGGCCACTCTCTGTCTCTGCGTGCCGACTATCTTTCTCTGCGCTCGCGCGAGACGGAGGCCGCCGCGCCGTGGTGAGGTGATACGTGACCGTGGACGTTCAGGAGTACAGTTAGGCCTCTTTCAGAGCTCGATCGCTCTGCGACGCGATCGTGGGCACGGCGACGCGACCGTCGCGGCGCCGTGGGAATCGCAGATTTTGGAAGTATGGATGCCCAATCGCGGAAGTTGGCTACCACGCACTTTTACGTACACATTCTAATCGACGCCTATTTAAAGGCAGCTAACACGCTCGCAAAAGTTGTTGAGATAGCTACACTAGTGGGGTCGTACGGGCCCTAGACGAGCCCTCACGAAGTTGGAAGAGTTGAAAACCAGCTATAAATACCGTATTTGAGCCGATTTGGGTCACAAAATCATCCTTTCTCCGCCCATCGATACGGGCTCCGCCCCTCAATGTAAATATTCAATGCTCGTTCACGGCGATTTTGGTTCATTTTTTACGATTCTAACGGCGTAAGCGTTCCAGAAAGGGCCGTATGAGTACATTAGCGTCGTTATCCCACCACATTTGTCGCTAACTCCGCTATTTCAGCCAATGCGGTACAACTCGTCCACTTCCGGGCCAATATAGAACGAACCGATATATCTTCAATTCACTTGATTTTTTTTTCGGTTCTCTCGTTATTTCTCAACATTAACAACTTCAGACCTTCGACTCATTCCATGAAATTGATATCATTTTTGAGCATGTATGCTGCCTTTAATGTTCGCGGTGTCGCGCAATTGGTTAGTAGAGTATATCAAACGAATAAAAACCTTCGAATATTCGAATAAACGAATAAATCGAAAAATTGACTTTTGCGAATATTCGAATTATTTGAATATTCAATTATTCGTTTATATATTCGTTTTCCGAATATTCGTTGACATACTCTATTGGTTAGCCATTTATGATGATGTGGTGCATTGTGGTTTGTCATTTTATGATAATAATTGTTTTGTATTATGATTGTTTTGCCTACTTGTCTGCTGGAATTTTTTCAACTCATCAACCAGCGAATGTCATCATCATCATAAAGTTGACTTCGATTAGTAATTCTGTGGATGTGACGAATTCTGCTCTGACTTCACTTGAACTTCCCCTTATCTGGTTGTTGGAAACCAAGGTTGGGGCATTGAATTGAAAAAAAGAATGGTTTATAGGATTGTTCGATTTTGTTTGGTCCTTACTATAGTCCTTAATAAATCCTGGGGGTGTGTATACAAGTCTGTTGGTACCTGCTCGTTGGTGCCCCTGCTTCTACTGAACCCAGCAGACGTTTGAGTGTACACAGGGAACGTTCGAGCGATATAGCGTGCACAACTATATCGCGAAAGTATCCCGCACATTGCATAAAGGTGTCGCCGTCCGGCACACTAAGGCCTCTGGTCCATAACACCTTAGGATCCGTACCTAGGGAGTCATGGAGTCTTTGGCCACAAGCCACAATTTCGCCACCCTGAACTGTCGATCGCTGTCGAGTGATATCCAAAAAACTGCGCTATCCAGACTTCTGAGCTATTTCCATGCACCGTTTGGTGCTTTGCAGGAAACCCGCCTCAAGGATAGACCCGTCATCAGCGTCGGAGAGTACACCATCTACTGCGGTAACGCTGACGATAGGAGAGTGGGAGGCTGTGCAATAGCTGTAAAGGAAGGATTTCAATGGTATGGTCAAGGAGTTCGGCTCAACGTCGTGTCGGAATGCATTCGTACGACTGCGGGATCACAGAGGATTCAATCTGTGGATATTGAGTGCTCATGCGCCCACTGAAACCGCCGAAGACAATTCGAAGGATGCGTTTTATGAGGAACTCAATACGTTGCTGGCCAGGATACCTTGTCAACATGCTGTTGTCGTGGGGATTGACGCAAATGCGAAGATGGGACTTGATCAGGAATCCGAAGTACTCGGTAAATGGTTCTACCCAGTGGAGCAAACATCGGACAATGGCTACCGCCTTGTCGACTTTTGTGAACGCAGTGGTCTGATTGTGCATCGACATTCAAGAGAATCATCGCCGCCATCAGCTTACGTGGCAGGGACCAACCCGGCTATCTCGAGAAGAGCAGCGGAAGCGGAAGATGACAACTTTGAAACTACAGCTTGACTATGTCCTGACGAGGAATATTCCAGTATCGGACCTTCGAAGATCTAGAGCTGTGTGGGATGTCGCATTCGATTCGGATCACCGTCCTGTTCTGTTGAACTTCACTGCGAGGATTCATAAGAGGAAGCGAGGGGCTCAGCCTCTCCAGAGGATTGACATGACACGTCTCAGAGATGAAGAGTGCAGAAGGAATTTCCGACAACGCGTTTCTATTCACATCGGAGTACGGACTAAGAAGAAACTTTGCGACGCGGATTCTTTTGTCAAATGCATCCAGGACGCTTCGAAAGAGAGCACTCCCGGTTGTACAGCCTAAGAAGAAGTTCGCCTACGTCTCAGAAGAAACAACATCTACCTACAACAGAGTATGTGCTCTCCGAACTGCAGGAAACTTCGTGGAGGAGAAGCGTCTGAGGAGGAAGTTGCGTCGGCAGCTTCAAAGTGACCGCGAACAAGAGTGGACGTGTAGAGCTAAGGAGTTCGAGAAGGCTTGGGAGGAGAAGAATCCGAGGAAAGCCTACACGTTGCTGCGACAGTATAGCGGGAAGATGAAGAGATGTTCTCCTGTCTTGAACACTACCAATGGAGTTGCAGTTGGTGATGCGACGCTGCCAATATGGAAGGATTACTTCAGTTCACTACTGAATCGTCCAGCGCCATCAGTACCTGAGCTCCCGCATGTTCAGAGAGCACATTACGATGTCAGTGAGGAACCGCCGACTGAGTCTGAAGTTTTGGATTGTGTCCGGAAAATGAAGAATGGAAAGGCAGATGGAGATGACAACATCACTGCTGAAATGCTGAAAGCTCTTCCTCCGTCTGGGATTCGTGAAATGACCAACACCATCCGTGCCATATGGATGAGCGAAAGGATACCCGATTCTTGGAGACATGCGATCATCGTACCTCTTCACAAGAAGCTATCCGTCACGGATCCTAAGAACTACAGAGGAATCTCTCTACTTCGTGTCATGTACAAGGTTTTGTAACGTATCATTCTCGAGCGACTTATCAAACATCGTGAAGGAACGACCAGAGATGAGCAAGCCGGTTTTCGACCTGGAAGATCGACCATCGACCAAGTGTTCGTCGTGAGAAGAGTAATGGAATCGTGGCAGCGGTTTTTCGAAGCCATTACAGCTTGCTTTTTTTGGACTTTGAAGCCGCGTTCGACTCTCCTCATCGTGGTCGATTGCTCAATGCTCTGCGAGCAGATGGAGTCCCGGAAAAGTATGTTCGGTTAATCGAGGACATGAACAAAGGAACAACAGCAGCAGTTCGTACACCTGTCGGATTTACGTCAGCTTTCGAGGTGAAAACAGGAGTAAGGCAGGAGCCGTTGCAGGACCTTTTCTTTTCAACTTCGCCGTTGATGACATCATGCGTAGAGTTGCAGAACAGTTTCCTGCGGATGTGATCCTAACACCATCAGGACGCTCCTTGTCGACCTGGGTACGCCGACGACATTGTGTTATTCGCTGAAAACAACGCAAAACTGCAAAAGGATTGTGAACCTCGTTGCGAAATATGCCGCAGCCTATGGACTTCGTCTTCGTCCCGACAAATGCAAGCAGATGTGGGTCTCTCAGAGGCCTTCAACTGGAGTTTGTGTGGACGGACAACGTATCGAACTGGTGGACGATTTCTGTTATTTGGGCTGTTTGCTGAAGAACGATGGTAGTTATGCAGCGGATATTCGACAACGATGTGCGAAAGCTACGTCTGCATTCAATTCTCTAACCAAGTGTTTGTGGTCTACCACCATCGCGAAGGAAGTCAAGTTGCGCGTCTACCTATCCGCTATTCGCCCTATCATGATGTACGGATCGGAGACGTGGGCAGCACCGAAAACGCAGATGGAAAGGTTGGATTGCACGGAGAGGAAGCTTTTTAGGCGTTTGCTTGGATATTTCTGGCCGCGTGTATGCCATAACGAAGACCTTTACAAGGAAATCGACGCAGTACATCAACGCTTGACACGAGGGAGGTGCCAGCATCTCCTAACGCCATCTCAAGCAGCAATGGAAAGTCGACTTCGACTGCTCGGGCATATACTAAGAAGAACGCCGGATCGTCTCGTACAACACGCTTTAAAAATGCTTCCAAATCCTGTCTGGAAACGGCCACCTGGGCGTAGGCGAAAGTTCTGGACGGATGTGGTTAAAGAGGATTTAAAGTCACTCGGCATCGAAAGACAGTTCAGGCGCGATGTTTCGTTTCGCAGGAAATGGAATAGTGACAGCTGGATGGAATGTGTTCAAATTGTGGCTGAAGACCGTGAAAAATGGACACGGCTGACTACTAGGACGGCACACCTCGGTGAAGATGCGGAATGACCGCGTCAGGCGAAAGCCAACCGATTAAGTCAAGTAAGTCAATAAATCCTGAAGTTTTTGTGCGTGTTGATCCAATACACATTGTGGGAGGCGCCTTCTTTCGAAAACTTTTCGTTAGATTCAAAGACTCTACATCAAAAGGGAACTTGGAAAATCTCCGACTCTTCAAAATTTTCTTGGTGCTATCGCAGAACTAATAAAAATAGAAGAATCAACGTGAAAAAAACAGGAATTTGAAGGAGGACATATGAAGCGGTCGCCGCGATCGGTCGCGTCGCCGTGCACTGCACGGCGACGCGATCTGGCCATCTCAGTCGCCCAATCGCGCGATTGGGCGACTTTCCCCGCGATCTTGTCTGAAAGGCCGGCGACCTGATCGCGCGACGCGACCAGGTCGATACACAGTATTTTCATTTGGTCGCGTCGCAGAGCGATCGAACTCTGAAAGAGGCCTTACGGAGCTTCGGGAGCGAAAAATAATTTAGCATTGGGGCGCGTTTTCCTACCCGTGTCAATTTCTCGATCACAATCGCGCCATTTTTATCGATTGGATGGTGGACGACAGAAGCATTGCAATCCTCAGAAAATGCATGCTCGTGTTAACGGAAGATCAATTCGGAGGTTATAGTTATACTTGACGACAAACGCGATTGATTTCGCCAAATGTGAACTGTCTGTGGAAATGCCGTGAGGAATTTCCTGGAGGAATTCACGTTGGAGCTCGCAGGAGGCCGCGATTTTTTGAGCTCTGAAACCAGAGGTTAAACTCAAATTGGAAATTTGACTTCGTAAGTACGATACACTTCTTAGGGCCCATAACTCTCCTGATTTCGGAAAGGGAGGGAAACCTCGGGTTGGTTCAAAGTTTGTCGGGTGTGAAAATCATGGCGTGGACGAGTTCCGACGCCACCGAGGAAAATCAGTTAAACCAAGAACACTGAATACAACACTGTTAAACAATTCTCATTTACAAAATTGTCATAGTTGATTTGATTTGATTTATTACACGGTAGAACCGTGTGATAGACAAACAACAAAACGAAACATCTAAACGGCAACTGAAAATGATTAAAGATAGAGGACAATAATAAAGCAAATCGATAAACTGACTACGAGGCAACACCGGCACCATGAAGAAAAGAGATCTTACAAACATTACTCCTGGGACAACAGATAACTCTCAAGTGTCTTTTTGAATTCACTGAGTTTCCCCACTACAAAACCTGACCGAAGTAGTTTATTGAATTCAGATCCCGCCCTATTGACAAAGAAGTGCTGTCTTACATTCCGCCTGCCCCCAACGAGGCCCAATTTCACCGGCGCTCCCCTGGTGGTTGACGATCTCAGGTTGAACAGCCGGCTAGCCTTGATACCAGCACTCCCATGAATGATTTTATACATCATTATCATACCAAACCTTCTTCTCCTGTGCTCTAGAGTGGTTAGGCCCAACTTGGCATTTCTGGTGACATAACACACGTTGCGATTAGTCTGAAACCACGATGTCCTGAAGTAAACTCTACGTGTGAAAGTATTCTGGACTTTCTCCAGCGCATCGAAGGATCCCTCTTTGTATGGATTGAATACCACCGTGCCATACTCCATAAGTGGACGTATGTATGTTTTATACACCTCAGTCAGGACATTTGCGTTAGTAGTTGAAAGTGCTCGAAACGCGCTGTGCATCATCCTGTTGGCCATGGACGCGACCTGGAGGCAGTGATCATCGAAACTAAGATCATCCTTGATAAGAAAATAAAGGTCCTTAATCTCGCTGACCTCGCTCAACTGCATACCGTCAATAGTATAGAAGCCATTAACTCGCCTCTTACCAAGCTTTATCACCTTAGTTTTTTCGCTGGAAAGCGGCAGTTTCCATTCAGACGACCATTTGGCTACATCATTAAGGGCTTTTTGCAAACACTCTGAATCTTCCCTGGTCCGAATAGGATTATACAATTTAAAGTCGTCAGCGAATGCCGAACAGCCAACGTTGTTCAAGGATATAATCGAGGGAAGCTCATACGTATAAATATTAAAGAGAATAGGTGAAAGCACTCACCCCTGGGGAACACCCCTAAGGACTGCAAAGGGAGAGGAGAACGTACTGTTAAGCCGGACTCTGAAATTTCTGCCCGTGAGAAAAGCACGAATCCAAGCCACTATACGCGGATGGATACCCACTAATTCTAGTTTGTTTACTAATTTGCGATGAGAAACTCTGTCAAACGCCTTGGAAAAATCGAGGTAAATAACATCCACACCAACATCATTGTCCAGCGCACGAGTCCACTCTTCAAGTGATTGCAGCATCGCCGAAATTGTGGATTTACCCTTTTGGAAACCATGTTGGTGCTCCGAGATGATGGAGTGCTCCTCCAGATGAGTCATAATTCTTTTCTTCAATACTTTTCCAAAAAGTCTTGCAAAAATAGATGTGATACTGATAGGCCGGTAATTGTTGGGATCAGAAAATGGCTTCTTCTTTGGTATAGGAGTAACAAAGGATGTACGTCATCTACTCGGAACATCTCCACGCATAAAACTCAGGTTGAAAATGTGTGCAAGCGGGCTAACTATGATATCAATCACCTTTTTAATGAAACATAATGGTATGTGATCCGGCGTGTCAGAAAACCAATTAGGCCATTTGGCTAGCTCCGACAATGCCCCGGGGTGAAACCATACAGAGTCAGGCATAACAGGAAAAAGAGAAGGACTAACACTCTCATCCTAGTCAGTATCTTCAAGGAATGATTTCTTAAACATATTTGCCAGAAGTTGAACTTTTTGGCCATCTTCCACTGCACCGGAACCATCCTCTCTCACAAGACATCCAACCTGAGATTTATTTTTGAGTTTCGAATTAAGTAATCTGTAGAATGAATTTTTATTTTTAGACTCGATAACTTTCCTTTCCTTATTACTATCAGGTTGTCCGATAAGTTCTTGCCGTTTTTTTAAATTTTTCGTAATATAATTGTAATATAATATAATAATATAATGTAATATAATGTAATGTAATGATGTAATATAATATAATATAATACAATATTAATTTAATATTTTATTTTTTAATTTTTTTAAATTATTTTTTTAAATTTGATTTAAATTTAAATTTTTAAATTAAATTCTTCGCAAACCAATATCGAGCAGTTCTTTCAGCTATGGCACCCTCTCCGTATACGGCCCAAATCTCTCTAGCAGCTTCCGTGGCTTTGGCACCTCGGTTAAACGCAAAAAGTAGATGGTGTCGAAAATGCTCGTTTTTGTCGACTTGACACTCTATTTAAATGCTCTAAAAATTAACAAAAACTAATCGAAACAAAAAAACCAAATAGACTTTCTTGTAGAGCGAGAAATTCTCTTTCGAATAACACAAAACATTGTACCAAAAAATTTCATTTCGATCGCTAATTTTTTAATTTAAAAAAACGGCAAGAACTTATCGGACAACCTAATATTATACTTCTTCAAACGTTTTTCAAATAGTGCCGCAACTCTTTTGTATTCGCACCTATCCTCAGCCCTGTTACTACTATTTCCCATGTTCCAGGCTTGAGATTTCCTGTGAGAGAGATTTTCCAAGTGCTCAGGGAGGTATGCCTTCTTCGTAGACACCAGACTAATCGGTACAAATAAATCAATGGTGTGGTCAAGGATAGAAAGAAAGAGTTCATATTTAGCTTCCACAGTATCCACGGTACTCAGTGAGCCGTACCAATCCACACTATCCAGGTATTCATTTATACAAGCAAAATCCGCTTTACTGTATACTCTATTGTAAATTTTCGTATCAGAGGCCTCGGTATGAACGTTTAGCTCGAAAACAATAGAAGCATGGTCACTAGTGCCCAATGGAGCCATAGTATCCACTTCTGCAGTTACCGTGTGTTGTGAGACATACTTACAGGCTTGTACTGCCACACCCTTGGATAGGTGTGACGGTTTGGAGAAGGTTGAAATACACGCATAATAGAGGGAGAGAGAAATTCTGTACCCACGTCAAAATATGGTCCACGCGGAGTTTCAACCCCTTGGAGCAATTTGGAAAACGTTTGTCACACGCATCAAATTTTATAGAAATCTAATAGTGGAAAATTTTGATGTGGATGCGAATTCTTTTTTGACATCCCTCTCCAGTACATACGTTTATTCAGGCCAAATACATTTTTGCTCTCCAAAGTTCCAGGGAAGTAGCCCCCAGCATTTCTCTGAAGCATCTGAATCAGGGATGTGCGGCAATTGCCGTTTGCCGGTTGCCGATTGCCGTTTGCCGGCGGTTTTTGGACGATTTTTGTCGATTGTCGTTTGCCGCTTTTCCTGTCAATTTTCGACGAAATTCGGCAAAAAGTGAGTAGTAGATAAGAAGCGCCGTGATTTGGGCGCGAGGCCCATAGAAGGCAAGCTTCGCTCTAATTTTGGATGATGTCTCAGCTCTACCATCTTTCGGATAGGACCTTTGTGTCTTTACAGCAGAACCTTCTAAGCAACAGTTTGCGATTTGGATGTCATTATGTCCAGGACCCACGTACCGACGCTCCCACTCGAAGGGAAAATAGGCCTGGAGCCTTTCTCACTCCTACTAGTTCTTCCGAAGCATGCAGCAGCCTTTAAACAGGCAGTGGTCGCGATGGAAAAAGCTGCTAAAAAAAAACGATAAAAAGCAGTTTGATACGAAAACAACCTTAAAATGTTAAGGTTCCGAGCCGAAAACTCGTTAGAATTAGAGTTTTGGACTCTAATGCTCAGGTGCACAGCTCCGCCCAAAACCTCCGAGTACCGTGCTGTGAACAGCCGAACTTTATCGACGTGCACAGCCAGAAATCAAGCTGAAGTTGACTAGTTAAACAGTTGCGAAAATCCGAAAATAAGCAGTATAGTATATTTCGCTTTCGAAGAACGAGGATTTCCTAACGGGCCGGATCAACCGTCTTGAGTCACTAATTCAGCCTTTATTTTGAGCCAGCTAATGACATCGAGACTGCAAATCAGCGAACCGATCATGTGGATTGGGTAGTCCACCTCCAAAAAGCAAGCAAGGTTGAGGCTGTTGATGCCACCCAAATTGGCGTGTCTCCCACGGTTTTACTTACAAGGTGCACACCCACGCCGCTTCGCGGCGTACTTGTGGTCGTGCTTTAGGATCTATGGATTATTTAAATTGCAGGGCGGTGCCTAGCTGTGCTCAACAGCCTTGAAGGCATCGTACGCGCAGAAAACGGTGTCTTATTTTTCTATGTTTTCGAGTAGGCAGGCTCTTGAGGTAAGCCATAATAGCAAAGAAAACCCAAAAAACTCCTGATTTGGATAAACGCGTTTAAAAACTTTCTGAAAAGTTAACTTTCCACCCCCTCCGTGGAATTCGGTGTGTCCAGTGCAATAAGTTTTTCTGAACGTCTGAAGTGGTTTCACGCTTTAAACTTTCTAGGTGAGAAAATTTATTTTGCCTTTCTTCTACCAAAAATCACTAAAAAATAAAAAGCTTCTACTGTGCAAATTTGGATGATAAGTGCTAGATGGCTGGTGAGAACTGGTGGCGAATCCTCATCTTTAACCCATTCCAACCTCATAACTACGGGAGTTGCAATGGCTCTCTACATTCGCCTCACTGAGAGGATCACGAAAACTACCCCTAAAATTCATTTCGTCAATTTCGAAGCGAGATATGGCGATGTGGCGCTTTCTCTGAGAAATTTCGCCGCGACTCTTCCGCCACTGCCCCGCGACTCCACCGTGATCCCGGACTGTCCCTCAACCCCCAGCGACCCTTAACTCTTCCGCGGCTTTGCCGCGACTTCTTCGTGTGTCAAGCGTTCGCAAATCTACCGCGACTCCCTCAGGACTTTTCCGCGACCCTACCGCGATTCGGTGAATAAAGAATATTCCGCGGTTCTGCCCCGCATCTCCCCCGCGACTCCTCCAGCAGGCGCCAAGTCGAAGGAGTTGCGGCGGAGTCGCGGCAATATTTCTCAGAGTTGTATGAGCAAAATTCGTCACAAAAAGCCCCTTCTGCAGAAAAAGTACTTGTGCGCTACTGTATGTTTTCACGGAAATCAGTTACACTTTGCTCAATCAACTTCACGCAGGGAACTTTCGCAATGCAGTGCATAACCCTTTACAGTGTGTGACAACCGGGTGTCAATTGTTAACGACGGGTGGCGATGACTAATTTCCGTTCATTGTCACACACACACACACACACACACACACACACACACACACACACACACACACACACACACACACACACACACACACACACACACACACACAACACACACACACACACACAAACACACACACACCACAAACACACACACACCACACACCACACACCACACACCACCACACACACACACACACACACACACACACACACACACACACCACACACACACCACACACACACCACACACACACACACACACACACACCACACACACACACACACACCACACACACACCACACACACACACACACACACACACACACACACACACACACACACACACCACACACACACACACCACACACACACACCACACACACCACACACACACACACACACACCACACACACACCACACACACACACACACACACACACACCACACACACCACACACACCACACACACCACACACACACACACACACACACACACACACACACACACACACACACACACACACACACACACACACACACACACACACACACACACACACAGACAGTCACATATACAGAAGCAGCGTATAGTTAGTAGGATAGGATCTACTACTCTGAATTCAGAGAGTTTTAGTAAAGAAAATTTGACAACCATATTTCATCGCGACCACTGCCTTTAACCAACTGGGCCTTCGGTCACGTCGAAATTGCTATGAAGTATTCTATTGTCATGCTGGAATGGGCTCTCTACGTTTGAAGGAGTACCGAACTCCCAATTTTTCGAGGATTGGGCAACCAAAATAGGGCTCAGTGGGGCATGGATTAACACGCTAAAGAATTTTAGGGGGAGGGGACACAAAGGGCTCAGAAAAACACTGGCTCAAGTGGTGTCGGATATCTGGTATAAATGTGTTTCGAGTGAGACCGTAAGAAAATAATCACATGAAGGCAGTGTCCACGATGGAAAGCGTCTTCGAGTTTACACCGGAAATCGTAAAGTGCGGACCCGAAAGAGGCTACAATGTCGAAAAAACGGCTGAAAAAGGGTCCCAAATAGCTTCACGCGGTCCTGAACTGTGCAGAACGCACTCCCCGCCTTCTCCCCTCAACGGCCAAAAAACAACTGAAGAAATCGACTCCGAGGAAAAATCAATATTTGAATGGGTGAATTTGTTTAATCTGCGCATTATGGGAAATAGCTTTGATCAATCGATCATCGTGTGTTTTTTTTAATTCAATTTTTCTGTGGTTCGCTTTTATCTGTACCCGTTGACAGGAGTGGGCGGGGATTGCATTCTACACTGAAGTTGGAGGCCGTATAGGGCTCAGTTTCAGTCGCTTCCACATTACTGTTGCGATCGGCTCCAAACCTTTAGAATTCCGCTGGGAACTTGGAACGGTTTTTATTGTGGACGCTGCTTTAAAGGCAGGGTTCACGATGAAAAAGGTGTTTCAGTTTCCACTAGGAATGGGTAGTGGAGTGGCACATTGTAACGTTGACGTCGAAAGGACGCATGGAAATGAGCCAGGAAGAGTTTTAAAAGAGCCCGAAGGTGCCACTTTGAGCGCAAGGCAAACCCCAAAAGCGCAACACACGCCCACCGACGTGAACAAATGAATGCTCGAGATCGTGATATGAGCGATGATTTCCAATCGTTAACCCCGTTCTTCCCTTCATTCTCAACTTCTCTCTTTACTCAGGTCAGCTCGCATACATCGGCTGCAAAAGACGGAAGTTACAAGCCTCGGACAACTCGTCCACCATGTTTCCTTACACCATGTTTCCTTAGCTCAATCTTTGAGGAACGATAACTCCATTCCCAGAAGGTCATGTACGATTTCAGAGACATCATTGGAATCAGCATGGGACCGTTTTCGAGATAGGCGTGGAAACAGAAAAACGATTTCTATCGTGAACACTGCCTTTAAAAAAAGACCACATTAAGCTTTTATTTCTTTGGATTAATTTTAAGTGCCTCTCACCCCTAACTTGGATTGCACCGCACTCTGAATTTTGTGCAGTGAAATCACAAGCAAATAAACGATTACAGTTTCGCGGTAGTACTGGAAAAAAATAACAAGAGGTTCTAAAAATGCGGTGTAGTTCGATGGGTATGAGTTTCACATCAAACTGATCCTGGGCTTCAAAAATTGTGCAATGTCTTTCAAATGTCTTTCAGGAAGTGCAAAACTATTTTGCACGTAAGCCAATCATTAGTGGCAATCCCATAGCCAATAGTGCTGGATACATCACTTTTCAAACATTCGTATCTTTGTCTGTACCAGGTTTTATATTTTGCCGTTTGTCGATTGCCGTTTGCCGAGCATTTCTGGGCGTTTTTTGTCGATTGTCGTTTGCCGATTTTCGAAAATCGTTTGCCGCACATCCCTGATCTGAATACATCATTTCGTTGTATAAGTATGCGTTAACGAAATTTTTGAGTGTCGTATGTACAGTCGCGCTTGCGATGAGCTGGATTCGGTATTAAGTTTGCATTTGTGGGGAGGTTTCCCCGATTTTGGGCCAGGGGTTGGAACCCCGGAGTGTGAGAAATTTACAACGCATACGAGGATTTCGCCCACCCGGAGTTTCAATCCTTAGTACAGAATCGAGGTATTTTTCAATTCAAAGATTTGCCATTTCACCAAAAACATTATTTATACACGTGCAGATCGCGACTGACATTGCAAAACCTGCAACGATTAAAGGGACGGGAGGAAAACGCGCTCCAGTGCCAAAAATTTTTCGCTCCCGAAGCTCCGTAACTGTACTCACTTTTCAGACCTATTTTCGATTGAGGATGTTATATATCATTTTTTCTGCGCCTAAGGAGTAATGTGTCCAGGTTAAGCATTCTGTTTCTTATCAGCCAACGCGGGATACTCGCGTAGGTGAAACCCAAAGACCTAATGAACAACTTTCTGGTTAAGCTATTCTGTACCTTTTCCAACTTAATGACCATAGTCTTCTTATTTGTGAAGTAGATGCAGGTTCCATATTCTTCTTCTCCTTCGCAGCCACAGAGAGGGGTTTTGTCATAGGTTCAGAAACTCGGCCATTAGCACTGGCTTCGTCCAAAGATCCATTGTCGTTAGTAAAGTCGGGAATAATGTTATCCAGCCCACCCCCCCCCCAATCGACTCATTGGCCGTGGGACGGATTTTTGCATTGGAGCAGGCTTTTCGCGCTAGCATTCCAATCTTCTCAGAAAGTATCAATATCACAATCTCGCAGGATTTCTCTATGGTACGAGCAAATTTCAAGGATAGAATGGCTCAATTCACATGTATATCTGGTTTCGTTATAGTTTGACTGTATAACAGTGAAATGTAATCACTTTGAATAACTATAATGAAAACATTCTATTTTATTACGTTTTAGACATCAGTGAAGCAATAATTATGATTATGAATGTACTATTCTAGAACTATTTTTGGCGTAGAATCCGATCATCGTCTTCGCAGCTGCCTGAAACCACTCTGAAAAAGTTATACGCTTTTTTCAAAGCCTGAGTGGCAAGGTAAGGGTACCCCATGAATTTTTTGTGGGTGTTTTGGAGAAAAATCTCGGATTCGGCTCAAAACTTGTATGCAGGGGTAATCTAGGGTGCTGAAAACGAATCTGAAGTCCGTTTGTCGAAATTCTGAAGTTTACTCAGGGTTACGGTAGATACAATGCCCTTTAGGGAGCAAAACGTACCTCAATAATTCGAAAATCGACAAATGGACATTGAATTCGTGTTCATCGCAACGAATAACCCCCGCCTACAAACTTTGAGTCAAATCTGAGACTTTGACCAAACTACCGTATACCCATCGTGATCTACCGTAGTCTGACTAAAGTCGATAAACGGACGTCAGATTCGCGCTCAGCACTCCAAATAACCCCCAGAGACACAATTTGAGCCATATCTATCCTAGTACACCGGCAATCGTGAAAAGTCGCGATTTGCCATCAAATTTTCACCTGCTGGTAAGCTTTGCACGAATCAAGTCGAAAACTTTGGAAAATCGAAAATTAGATCCCAAATTCGTGATCAGCGCCCCAGATACCCATCTGGGAGGATTTTGAGTCAAATATGGAACATTTACCTACCCTTTAAAATGAAGAAATAAATAAAATCAGAAGAAATCTCCATAGCAAAGTCAGTCAAAGTCAGACTGTATCGAAACTAGTTATACATGTGAATTGAGCCATTCTATCCTTGAAATTTGCCCGCAAGATAGAGAAATCCTGCGAAATTGTGATATTGATACTTTCTGAGAAGATTGGAAGGCTAGCGCGAAAAGCCTGCTCCAATGCAAAAATCTGTCCCACGGCCAATGAGTCGATTGGGGGGGGTGGGCTGGATAACATTATTCGTAAAGTCGGTCTCTTCGGGCAATTGAACAGGTGCGCAGTAGTATGCCCTTGACTGCCGCAAGCAGGGCACTCGTCAGGTATGCTGTTATTAATCCTATTCAAATATGACATAAGCATGGGAGAGTGTTCACAGCGTACCGATGCAAGGGTGCACCTGGCACGCCTGCCAAGTTCCATCTCTGTCTCGCTGACCTTCGGAGGTGCGACTCCCAGGATGGAGTTTATGGCAACTCTGCTCAAGTGTTCCTTCACGAATCGGGTATGCTCCGCGCGCAAGAGACGGAGGCGTTCTTGTGGTGCTTCGGTCCATCTCTGCACATCTACTTTCGACGGAGCATCAGCGGAAAGCTTTCTGATACATCTCTCTCTCTCACCGGGTTTAGTACTCTTCGCGATGGATGATTCGGCTGCTTCACGATGTTAATGTACATTTGTTGCGCCTGGAGTTGGCAGTGGTCTCTAACTGGCAATATGCGAGCTTCGGCATGTAAGTGCTCAATTGGAGAGCTTTTAAAACAGCCTGTTGCAATTTGCAGAGCACAATTCTGGACGCACTGCAGCTTGGACCAAGAGGTGTCCGACACAATGTGCTGCCAGACTGGCGCAGCATACTCCAAGGCGGGTTGCACAATAGCTTTATACATGGTCAGGATCGTTTCTTTATTGCATCCCCAGGACGTTCCACCGAGAGCACGCAGGACGTTGAGTCTTGTTTTCACTGTGGCTTGCTTCTGCTCAGTGTTCTTATCTTCTTCTTCTTTGCAGCCGCAGGAAGGTTTTTGTCAAAGGTTCAAGAAACGGTCGACTGAAACCGGATTCGTCCACAAATCCATTGTTGTAAGAGTGGTAGGCCTCTTTGGGCATTCGAATAGGTGTTCAGTTGTGTGGCCGCGGCTACCCCAGTCCGGGCACTCGTCCGGCTTACTGCGATCGATCTTATGCAAGTATGACATCAGCATGGGGGAATGACCGCAGCGTAACGAGGCAAGGGTACTTCTAGCCCGCCTACCGAGTTCCGTCTCGGTGTTGCTGACTATGGGAGGTACGACCCCCAATATGGGATTGACGGTCATCCTACTCGAGTGATCCCTGACGAACTTGGTGTGCTCGGCACGTAAAAGACGCAGACGATCCAGTTAGGAGTCCGTCCATCTTTGTATATTAACTTTCTCGGGAGCATCCGCAAAATGCCTTCTGATATGTCTCTCTCTCACGGGATTCATGATGATGTCGTAGCTGCCGAGATGTCGTACGTTCGTGCCGTGGCAGTGTGGAGGAACGAAGACCACCTCCGTGCAAACCGACGTCAAGCCCTCCGCGTGGAGGCTTTTTGTCATGGGAGTGTTCTTATGAAACTTCAACGAAGGATCCAACACGAGTCCAAGTAGCTTGGGGAATTTCACCATGGGATGGGCACTGTGCTCTGCATTATCAGTGGAAAAGACGGTGACGGAGCTGCCGAGATGTCGTACGTTCGTGCCGTGGCAGTGTGGAGGAAAGAAGATCACCTCCGTGCAAACCGACGTCAATCTTTCCGCGCAGAGGGTTTTTGTCATGAGAGAGGTGCTGACTGGCTGCAGCTCTCCTGAGGATTCTTCTACAAATGGCCGGCGTCGAAAGGAATCCAGGACCCGCGAAGAAGAAGATGTACCCAAGTGCCACATGCGACAGAAATTTCACTTGGTATGGAACCAGCGTCCAATGTTTTGGATGCCAAAAGTGGGTGCACTTCTCTTGTTGGGGTCTCAGTTCTGTGAGGCACCATGATTCTTCCTTTCGTTGTATTCTGTGCTCCGCCTCCAGGAACTCAAGTTCCTCATCTATTAACCGCCTCCTATCTATTGTACACATCAATCTAAACGGAATTCGCACCAAGCTTTCTGAATTATCTCTCTTCGCCCGTACTCATCACCCGGATGTTATCAAGGTCCAGGAAACCAAACTCTCCCTCTGCTACCTCTAGACATCCAAACATCCCAGGCTATACTGCATATCATACTCCTAGGTCATCTTAAGGAGGCGGAGTCTCTACTTTTGTTCCATATTCTAGAATTAAACGAACATACATTTTATACGCTTTAATGAGGATGTTGTGATGAAAGATCACAGAGTGGTCGCCGTGTCAGTCAATCACCACGTAGGCGAAGTTTACTGATCTGAGCGCGAAAACCCGCCAATCACAGACCACCCAATGCGCCATATAAACCCCCTCCGCTGCACTGTTCTAGATTCTAACCGTCTCCTGCACCTGTTCCAGCCACCGTCACTCTACTCCTGTTGCCGCCGCCTCCAGTTGCTGCCACGCCCAACGAGCCGACGTCAACTGCACCCGTCATCACCCACTACCGCCATCATATTCTACTGCACTTTTTAACTGTTTCGTATTCTCGCCAATAAAACATTTTGCTAACTCTGTGCTAGTCGCAGACGTAACCAATTGGCGATCAGATTCGGGCTCAGTGCCTGTATAAAATCGACCGAGGTACGCCTCAGTGGCTTGATTCCGGTCTTGAAAGTTTTGATTACTCCACCGTGTTTTCAATTCCGGTGTTGAGAAAAGTCCACCGAAGGTTTATACCGATGTTGAAAAGAGGATCGCACTCCAGTGGTGCTCGTATCCGTGTGAGAATACGATAGCCCACGGCTGAAACGCTTGAGCAGATTTTTGGCAGCAGAAAAAAAGCGTGCTTGATTGAAAAATCGCCGCAAAGGATGGCGCTACAATTGAACTCTGAGACGATTCAAAAGATTCTTGATCAGAATGCTCAGCAAATGACACTGATGCAAGAAATGTTGAAGGTGATGACAATGAGAAATGATTCGAATACAAAAAGTGAGGTGGCATCTGCTCCTTCGACGTTGATGTCGGAGTTGAACGGTCGATTGGCCATGTTTGTCTTTGATCCCGAGATTGATCGGTGCTTCTCTCGGTGGTACGACAGGCACGAAGACATCATAATGAAAGATGGTGCATCCCTCACAGACGATGCGAGGTCGAGATTGTTACTTGGGAAGCTGGAAAATGACGTTTTTGAAAGATACAAACGCCAGATCCTTCCTAAAACACCATCAGATGTGTCATACTGTGAGATGATATCAACCCTAAGAGACATGTTCGACGTGAAGAAATCTTTATTCACATTGCGTTATCAGTGTATGAAAGTTGAAAATCAAGATTCGGAAGATTACATGCAATACACTGGTCGACTAAACGAAATGTGTGAACATGCTTGCTTCGATAAGCTGGATACAGAGGGTTTGAAAGCTTTATTATGGATTTATGGGCTAAAATCTCACAGATATCGAGAAATTCGACCGCGATTGCTTGCATTCCTAGACAAGGAAGAGAAAGAGAACAGGAAGCCAAGCTTGCACGATTTATTCAAAGAATGTGACCGGATAGTGACGCTGTTGAAAACGTCAAAGATGATCGAAAATGACTCACCCGATGTCAGAAGAGTTGAAACTGACCCGAAAACGGTACGTCGCATTACCGAGTGCTGGAACTGCGCTAAAACTGGTCACACAAGTAGAGACTGTAGAAGCAAGCCATGGAGTTGCAACTCATGCAAGGGTAGGGGACACAAAGAGAAGTATCGTGAGAAGGCATCGTAGTACATGAAAGGAACCAAATCGAAGACCCAAACGAGACCGCGTAGGAAACGCTGTGGGCGAGTAGTTCTCGCAGGGAGTGCTGAGGCTGACGTGAATGCGGTTTGGCAATACGTCAACATAGAGGTCAACGGGCACAAAAATGAGTTTCAATTGGACACTGGCTCAGATATTACGTTGTTGAACGTAGATATGTGGAACAAAATGGGCAGGCCGAAACTCACTCACACTAGTTTGGTCGTGAAGGACGCTAGTGGAAACCGGATGAAGGTTTTAGGTGAACTGAAGTGCCAGTTCAAGCTGAAAGGTGCTGTTGGTGAGGGATGTTGTTTCGTTACCCCTCATAAAAGTTTTATAGGTCTCGATTGGATTCGTCAGAACGCTGAAATGGCATATCATTTTGAGAAAATGGTAGCTCACGTGAGTACTAATGATGATGCTAAGCTGGTTTCGGAACTGAAACAGAAATTTGAAGCCGTGTTTCACGAAGGCCTGGGCACGTGCACAAAAGAAAAGGCAGAGCTGAAGCTGCTGCAGGGTGCTAAGCCTGTTTTCAGGATGAAAAGACCTGTTGCACATGCGTCGCTAGAGACTGTCGAAAAGGAAATTGAGAAGCGCCTTGTGGAGATGGAAGTTATTGAACCGATATCTCACAGCGAGTGGGCAGCTCCAATTGTTTGCGTACGCAAAGCGAATGGCAAGATACGAGTTTGCGCAGATTTTTCGACTGGTCTAAACAAGTCCTTGGAGGATTACGAGTGCCCCACTCCAATTCCGGAGGATATTTTCGCTTCGATGAATGATGGAACAGTTTTCTCGCAGATTGATTTTTCTGATGCGTACCTCCAGGTTGAATTGACAGATGAGGCCAAGCAAATGGTCGTCATAAACACGCACAAGGGTCTATTCAGATACAAGCGCTTGCCGTTTGGTATCAAAACAGCGCCAGGCATTTTCCGAAGCATCATGAACAAAATGATAGCTGGTCTGGATGGAGTAGCCGCTTATTTGGATGATATTGTAGTGGTAGGAAAAACACCAGAGCTACATAGAAAGAATCTCCTCGCTTTGTTTGAACGCATAGCCGAGTATGGGTTTCGTGTGAGGCTGGAAAAGTGCTCCTTTGCAAAACCAGAGATTCATTTCCTCGGATTCATTATCGATAAAGAGGGTCGTCGTCCAAACCCTGAAAAGGTTGGTGCTATTGCCAAAATGCCAGCACCACAGAATGTGGCACAGCTGCGCGCATTCTTAGGCATGGTCGCGTACTATTCGGCTTTCATCCCCAACATGAAAGAGTTGCGTGGACCGTTGGATGCTTTGCTGAAAAAGGATATTAAATGGATATGGAAACACACACATGAAACAGCGTTTGAGAAATTGAAGAAAATGCTGGTGTCAGATCTGAACTTGACACACTATGATCCTAAAAAGAAGATAATCGTAGCTGCTGACGCGTGCGATTATGGGATCGGGTATGTGATCTCACATAGAATGCCTGATGGTACAGAAAAACCGATAGCCCACGGTTCGAGATCACTGACTTCTGCAGAGAAGACCTACGCCTAAATTGAAAGGGAAGCGTTAGGGCTTGTGGAGGCAATCAAAAAGTTCCACAAGTATGTGTACGGAAGGCGTTTTACGCTCCGCACGGACCACAAGCCGCTGCTGGCCATATTTGGTAGCAAAAAGGGTGTACCAGTCCATTCAGCCAACCGTTTGATGCGTTGGGCAACAATGCTGATAGGCTATGATTTTGAAATTGAGTACATCAAAACGGATTCATTTGGACAGGCTGATGGATTGTCGAGATTGATTCAAAAGTATCTCCTTGTAGAGGAGGATTGTGTTGTTGCATCAGTCGAACGAGACGTGAACCTAGTGCTTGCAGATGCTGTGCGCAGATTGCCAGTGACAGCTAATATGATTTGTGAGCACACTGAAAAGGGCGTTCTGTTGCGAAAGCTAAAGAATTTCATTGATACTGGAAAATGGCCAAACGTTGTGAAAGCTGGCTTGAAGCAGTTTTACAATAAACGTGAATCGTTATCGATGGTGCAAGGCTGCGTGATGGTAAGCGATAGAGTTCTCGTACCTGAGACGCTGTGAAAAGAAGTTCTCAAAGAACTGCACTGCGGTCATCCTGAGATCTTCAGGATGAAAGGACTAGCGCGAAGCTTTGTCTACTGGCCAAATATCGATGAAGACTGTGAGCAGGTCGTGAAAAGTTGCGCTGAGTGCCAACTACACTCAAAAACTCCGACTAAAGTACCTCTAAGAACGTGGAATACGCCACAAAATGTATGGGAGCGAATTCATGTTGATTTTGCTGGCCCAATGGATGGAGTGTACTACATGGTCGTTGTTGACGCTTTGAGTAAGTGGCCGGAGATGTTCGAAATGAACAATATCACAGCTGGCACAACGGTTAAGCTGTTGAAAGAGCTGTTCGCGCGATATGGAAATCCTAAGACGCTAGTAAGCGATAACGGTACTCAGTTCACATCAGAGCTTTTCAAGCAGATGTGCGAAGAACGGGGTGTTGCGCATGTTCGAACGCCGCCGCACCATCCTCAGTCCAACGGTCAGGCAAAAGATTTGTGGATATCCTCAAGAGAGGTATCAAGAAGCTAAAAGGGGAGGGAAGTGCGTCCGCTCGCCCGGATTCCGACTGCCTGAACACTGTCCTGTTGGCGTATCGAACCACGCTAAATGCTACTCTTCAAGGAAAATGCCCTGCCGAAGTGTTTTTGGGTAGAAAACTACGGACTAGGCTCAGTATGCTAGTGCCGTCAAAAGAGCAGCCGGGTACAGATTTCGCTGCTGAACGCAGAAAGAAGGAGGAGGCCCAATTCAATCGGAGATACGGTGCGAAAAGTCGTGAATACCTCAAGGGTGACGCCGTAATAGTGAAGTCACACCATGGTGCCTCAAACTTTGAATGGACTAGAGGTAAAATTGTGAGAAAAACCGGAAGCGTCACCTATGAGGTAGACATAGAAGGAAAGCTGGTCGTGAGACACGCTAACCAGTTGAAGAAAGTGGTTGCGCAGTCCGAAAACGTTGACACGAGTACACGGAACTTGTTGCTTGACCTGTTCGAAACAGAGCCAACAACCACTGAAATCACACCGAGAGACTATGGTAACGTTAACCCAGAAAGCCTTCCTGGAAATGTGATTACTTCAGTTCACGATTCCTCCGAAAATGGTGTCGGAAATAGTGAAGAACAACAAGGGATCAACCGAGAAAGGAGCTAGAGTTCAGCGTCGGAGCCAGGCACCTATTGCCCCTCAACCTATCCGCAAGTCTATGCGACAGCGTCGCAGGCCGAAGCGCTACGAGCTGTAGTTGGAAGCATTTATGTTGTTCTTACCGCACCACCGTAGCACACCGCTTAAAAGGGGAGATGTTGTGATGAAAGATCACAGAGTGGTCGCGTGTCAGTCAATCACCACGTAGGCGGAGTTTACTGATCTGAGCGCGAAAACCCGCCAATCACAGACCACCCAATGCGCCATATAAACCCCCTCCGCTGCACTGTTCTAGATTCTAACCGTCTCCTGCACCTGTTCCAGCCACCGTCACTCTACTCCTGTTGGCGCCGTCTCCAGTTGCTGCCACGCCCAACGAGCCGACGTCAACTGCACCCGTCATCACCCACTGCCGCGATCATATTCTACTGCCGTTTTAACACTATATTCTACTGCACTTTTTAACTGTTTCGTATTCTCGCCAATAAAACATTTTGAGCTGCCGAGATGTCGTACGTTCACGCCGTGGCAGTGTGGAGGAAAGAAGATCACCTCTATGCAAACAGACGTCACCCCCTCCACGAAGAGGGTTTTTGTCATGGGAGAGGTGCTGGTCGGCCGCGTCTCTCCTTCGGATTCTCCTGCTAAGGGCCGGCGTGGAAAGGAATCCTGGACCCGCTCAGAAGAAGAAGTACCTATTATACTTTGACATCGAATGATTTCGAATGATCCTATAAATGAACTTTTTCTCACGTATGACAGAATGGCTCAAGCCGTGTTCGGTTTTTAGACAACGGGTGAGAGATAAGCTTCTCGTAAGTGATGTCAGAGTGGAATTTTTCGCATTCACAAAATCAAAATTATCAAAAATTTGAAAAAATAGTCGACTTTCATTCGAAGTCGACTATTTTTTCGGATATTTGATAATTTTGATTTTGTGAATGCAGAAAGTTCTACTCTGACCTGACTTACGAAAAGCTTACCTCTTACTTGTTGTCCGAAAACCGAAGGCTACTCGAACCATTCTGTCATTCAAGAGAAAAAATCCATTCGAAATCATTCGATGTCAAAGTATAGTACCTATGTGCCACATGCGACTGAAATGTCAATTGGAATGGGACCAGCGTCCAATGCTTTGGATGGCAAAGGTGGGTGCACTTCTCTTGTTCGGGTCTCAGTTCTGTGAAGCATCATAACTCTTCTTTTCGCTGTGTTATATGCTCTTCACCTACCAACTGATTCCTCTTCCTCATATCGCCCCCTTTCCATTGTACATATCAATCTCAATGGCCTTCGTGCCAAACTTTCTGAGCTCTCTCTTCGCACGTACTTACCATCCAGGCGTGATCATGGTTCAAGAAACCAACCTCTCTCCATCCCCTACCCGTCCTCATCCTAACATCCCGGGCTATACTGCCTTCAATGCTCCAAGGTCAGCTCTTGGCGGAGGAGTTTCAACCTTTGTTTTATCTTCTCTTCCATCCCGCCTCATACCCAACACCCCCACGGATGGTACTCTTGAGTACCTTTCAATCCATCTCCCTCTTAAAACACCTCTTTCTCTCTTCAACATATATATTCCACCTACTACCTCATGCCCCTCTTTTTACAATCCTATTCCACTTCTCAAGCAGCTTTACGACTGCTCCCTCTCATCCTCAGTTGTCTTCGCGGGCGATTTCAATGCTCACACCTTTTGCTCGTCACTCGATTCTGACGCTAGAGGAAAAGACGTCGAAGAATGGGCAGAGGAGTGTGACTTGGTCATCTTAAACGATGATCGGCCCACTCGTCTCCCTACCAACGGCCGATCTTCCAGCCCAGACATTTCTCTTGTCTCGTCCAACCTCTCTAACTCTTGCTCATGGTCCACCACAACCACTTTGCCAAGTGACCATGTCCCCGTCTTTATCCATATCGATCTCTCCAACTCTCTCGCTCCCTATTCTGGTGTTCGTCAACGTTCTTATCTTAATTTAGGCCGAGCAGACTGGAGCCTGTTCAGTGAAGTTGCGCTTCGCCTGTCGGCAAATTACCCGTGGAATGGCGACGTGCATCAAAAAGAGTGCCATTTATCTGACGCGATCCGCAGAGCCATGAAAGCGGCTATTCCTGTCGGCCGCGTTAAGACGTTCTATCCAAATGTCACAAGGGAGATCCTCGATAAGATCAGGACAAGAGATGCCAGGAGAGCGGTCAACCATCTGGACCCCGTCGTTGCTGAACTTGACGATGAGATCAAAATGGATCTAGACAGGCACAAGAAAGAAGAGTGGGAAAAGTTCGCTGGGCAGTTGGACTTCAAGACGGACAGTGCAGCTACTTGGAAGGTATTTCGGAAGCTCTCGGGTAAGAGCTTGCCTGCTACCGTCTCCACAATCGAATTAGAAAACGGTGTATTCAAATCAGGAAAAGAAGCCGCTTATGCGTTCGGGAGAGGTTTTTTCATCACCAGTGCAAAGCGTGGTCCGCAGAATAGAGTGACTGTACGAGAGCTGTGCCGCCTCCCGCTTATGAGCACGGCCGAAGCGTTCACTACGACGCAAGTTGAGAAAGTTATAAAGGATATGCGGAATTCAAAAGCGGTCGATCCAGACGGGATATGTCCTGCTGTCTTGAAGAAGATACCGAATGAAATCCTTCCGCTTCTCACGGATTTGATCAATACCTCGTTCAGATCGTGCACCATCCCACAGAACTGGAAGACAGCTAACGTTGTGCCGCTGCCCAAGCCGGGGAAACCTCAGGCTTCAGTCAAGGGATACAGACCTATTAGCTTGCTGTCCACTTTCGCGAAGGTAGCCGAAAAACTGATCGTAAAGGACTTGGCGGAGCACAATGAGAATCAAGTGATTCAGCATGGATTCAGAAACCTGCATTCCACCACGACAGCTCTGCTGGAAATTACAAGCTTTGCCATCGATGGGTTCAATGCCCAGAAGCTACAGAGAACTGTGGCTGTTGCCTTAGATCTCACCAAGGCATTCGACACAGTGAACCATGGAGTTCTGTCAAGCAACTTACTCGAATCATCAATACCGCCGTGGCAGAAACGCTGGATATCGGCATTCATCAAGGGCAGTCGAGCCAGAGTTATGTTCCAGAACCATGTCTCCAATAGTACTCCTATTGCAGCTGGAGTTCCGCAGGGCGGCGTTTTATCGCCTGCCCTCTTCAGTCTGTACCTCGAAGACATGCCCTCTCCCCCCCCCAGGATATCAAGGTGGTCGCCTATGCCGATCATATGACAATAATGTGTCGGGATCGGGATATACATGTGGCCGCCTCCAAGACCAATGAGTACCTGGTCACACTGAAAAGCTTTTTCGACCGCAAAATGCTAAAGATCTCTGCATCCAAATCGTCGGTATCCGTACTCACAACGGATCCTTCAGAGCACAGCGCTCACCCGCATGTCGAGTGGGACGGAGATCGATTACCTGCTGCTCGCTTTCCCAAACTGCTCGGTCTGGTGCTCGATCCATCGCTCAAGTTTCATAAGAACACCGAGCAGAAGCAGGCCGTCGTCAAAGCGAAGCTTAATGTGCTCAGAGCCCTGGGCGGTACATCATGGGGCAAAAGCAAAGAAACCATTATTACGACGTATAAAGCGATTCTCCAGCCTGCACTAGAATACGGCGCACCAGTTTGGCAGCATCTAGTTTCGGAATCCTCTTGGACTAAGATGCAACGCATACAGAATGCGGCTCTTCGAATCGCCACCGGATGTGCAAGAAGTTCCCCAGTCGAGCACTTGCATGCGGAGACACGATTATTACCAGTAAAAGAACACTGTCAGCTCCAGGCCCAACAATTTTTCATCAACATTGTCAAACAACCAAATCACCCCTCTTGGAGAGTGCTAAACCCCGTCAGAGAAAGAAAGATCGGAAAGCCATTCGCCGATGCTCCAAGCAAAGTCAATCTGCAAAGATGGCACGATTCACAGCAAGAACGACTCCGTCTGTTGCGCGAGGAGCACACACAGTTCGTACGGTGTCATCTGGAAAAGGCGGCGGTAAATCCCATCCTGGGAGTGGTGCCGCCCCGGGTCTGCACATCCGAGTCTCATCTCGGAAGGAGGGCCAGATGCACCCTGGCATCGCTGCGCTGTGGTCACTCTACTATGCTTATGGCATATGTTAGCAAGATTGACAGCACCAATTCGGACGTTTGCCCAGACTGTGGATGCCACGGCCACGATACGGCACATTTGTTTGATTGTCCGGAGAGACCAACCACGCTGACCACAATGAACCTATGGACGAATCCATTATTGGTCGCCCAGTTCCTCAATCTATGACAGTACCCTCGACGTAGCTGCAAAGAAGAAGAAGAAAACATTTTGCTTACTCTGTGCTAGTCGCAGACGTAACACAGGAGAATTGAATTTTTAGTTTTGAGGGACTTGAATAAAAGAATCTTAATTTAGTGTGTAAACCCAACAAGACGTTGAAGCTAGCACTTCTTTAGGCGTCACCGTCTACCGTTACAGACAATCGTGGCGGGACCGCTTCAATCAATTGGCAGCAAGCCAAGAGAGCGAAGCGAATGCTTCGGAAAATGACTTGCGACAGCGAAAACGGGTGTTTGGGCCCCTTTTTTGTTTGTCAGCAGTTTATTAGTTAATCAGATTTCGACAAATCGAATAGACCATAAGTATAGGGCTGCAATATGGACCAAAACAGGTTAGTGAGCCGAAAGTGCACATGCTCATCAGAATGTACCCTTATTTAGCAAAAAAAGAGGTAACAAACTTGTGCTCAGCGTCGAAGAATACTTTTCTGAGTGAATTTCCGGTTAATTTAGGGTCACAGGCATTAGCATCGTTATACATCTACATACAGTTGTCCATAAATCAGTGTAAGAAACTCGAATTGATGTTAGGTACCTGCCAAGGAGAAGTTTTAGGCAAGCTGTGTCATTCTCATTCAACAGAAAAGGTCTGCAAGAACTCTGCCTTTGCTTTCGCGGCGGTTCGCTCCTCTTTGCTGTCTCAGCTTGCTGCCAGTGGATTTTCAGGTGGTCCCGAAACGATTGTCTGTAACGGTAGACGGTGTCGCCTGAAAAAGTCCTAGCTTCAACGTCTTGTGTAAACAAATGATTTTGATGTACCCTTCAAAGTTAGGGTATCAAGTTCAATTTGGAATAGGAGCGGCCTGCGTCCACTTCCAGATTCCTGTCCAAAAACGAGCGCCCTAGCTCAATTTTAAGTGTACCCGCAAGATCGTGAACGTCGTCTTAAAAAAAAGATTAGCAACAAAAACGAGCGGGTTTTCACTTTTTTTTTTCTCGAAAATCAGTTCACCGCTCCAAACTATTTCTGGGTGGGTATAACAACTTTTTACGCTCCTTTTAATGCAATTTAGCGCTGATTTCTACGTTCACTCTAAACTGAGATTTCAAAGAAGGGGTTGCGCGCATGGCTGATTCAAAACCAAATCTGGTGCGCGCTTCGCGCGCACCACAATATTCCCATTCAAGGCATGCTATTGCTTTCTGTCGCAAGGATGGTAGTCTATCGTAGGTTTCATACTTCACGCGACAGGTGATGCGACGCAGCTTGTATCATTGATATCGACCGAAAATCGATAAACCTGGTGTGCAATGTAGCGGCCGCGCGTCGCGGCAAGTATACCCTGTCCCAAACGAGATGGCAAGCGAAGAGTCCAAAGAAGCAGCGCTCCCTATGCGTCTCTGACATTTTTGGATTACGGTAAGATGTGGGGTAAGCAAATACGAGTTAGTAACTTCTATACTATTGACGGTATGCAGTTGAGCGAGGTCAGCGAGATTAAGGACCTTGGTTTTCTTGTTAAGGATGATCTTGGTTCCGATTATCACTGCCTCCAGGTCGCGTCCATGGCTAACAGGATGATGCGCAGCGCGTTCAGAGCAATTTCTACTACCAATGCAAATGTACTGGCTAAGGTGTATAAAACGTACATACTTCCTCCAATGTAGTAAGTTACGGTGGTATTCAATCCATACCAAAAGGGATCCATCGATGCGCTGTAGAAAGTCCAGAATACTTTTACACCTAGGGTTTTTTTTTTCATGACATCGTGGTTTCAGACTAATCGCAACGTGTGTCATGTCACCAGAACCTCTAAATTGCGCCTAACCACTCTAGAGCACAGGAGAAGAAGGTTTGATATGATAATGGTGTACAAGATCATTTATGGGATGCTGGTATAAAGGCTAGCCGGAGGGTCAAGTTGGGTTGTGAAATTTCGCAGCGTCGGAGTGGGGGGGGTCGCAAAAATTTCGCTCCATAAATGAAAATTCGGTGAAGATATCCCAGAAAATCTCGATATTTTTGGTCACCAAAGGGAAGGATCGTAGCATTGCTCAGGTTTTAGACGATCGAGCGCGACTACTGAATGGATTTTCGGAGTCTGACCGTTTTAGTAATCAAGTACAGTGCGTTTCATAATTATAGGACACCCTCAAATTTCATTCTAACACTTCTACCGTTATCGATGGGGCTTTTCTGTCATCACTATAGTAATCAGCTTGAGAAATGGTCATTAGAGTCATCTTTCCAGATTCCACGAGCACTTCACCTTTTTCAGAACACTACTTTCCATTTTTTGGACTGTTTCATAATTATAGGACACCTTAGGTAATCCGCAGGTTTCTTGTTCATAGCAACGAAATAACAATACATTTATAGCAAGTATGGCCACTGCCATGCTCTAATATCGTTTACAGATGTTATTGGGTCTTTCTTGGGAGTTTTTGAAGGACTGTTAAGTTAATTTGGTCGTACTCCTCTAGCACAACACGCTTTTTTACTTTCCACAGCCTTAACCTGGCTGTGGCCAGCGTAAATTCGACGTTGCAGTGTACCTTCAAGGTATTCCTCGAAGTTTTGGTTAGAATTACATGCTGGCTCTTGCAATACAGCCATGTCCTGTCTGCCCAAGAACGTCTTTCAGGGCTGATTTGCCTGAACCCTTCTCTTGTCTCGCATGCTTACAAAGATTTGCCGTTGCCTTCCACTCGGAAATGGTAAAATACACTGCGGCAGCACTTTATGGCACTTAATACAAACTATTCGAGTAGAGTCGAGGGCTAGCTCACGCTCTCAAGCCTCACAGAAAGCTTCGATGAACATCAGCGACACTACCGAAGTTCCATTCAGAGCACTATCCGTGTCCTGGTATCATACCAGTAGCTATTTGTCTACACCATTCACCCAAGTTGAACTCATTCTGGCTCGAACATATCATCTAGAAAGGAGTCAGCTGCCTTTCCTTCCCAACAACATCCGCCATGCAACACCGATCAGGCAGCTCAGCTTCCCCGAGCCGGTTGTCCTGTTTATCTGAGCCCAATTGTACCGAGTCAGCCCGTGAATCTCTCTGAACAAAGATACCTTCCTTATCGCTGTTTATCCGATGTTGTGCTGCACAAAGTTAGCGCTAATGGTTGTGCAAGGATGCTCAACCCCGAATTCTGCGTGAGTTTAGTCCTGGCCCGCGTACGCTTCATCGAGAATTCGCTTCAAATCATGACCAATGGGTTTCGTCAGACATCCTGGTTGCTACCTGTGTCTATTTTACCCTGGGCCGTCTAGCAATCAGCAAATGGAGGCCATGCAAGAGAGGAAACGTGATCTGTTAGAGAACTGCGAACAAATCAACACGACTGTCCTCTAGAAACTTCCAAGAAGTGTCCTCAGTCACCCGAATGAGGGTAAAACAGAGGCAGAGATCATATTCGCCATGAAACTGTCGTCAGTTCGCTCGTAGGAACAAGAAAAATGCGGATTACCTAAGGTGTCCTATAAATATGAAACAATCCAAAAAACGAAAAGCTGTGTTCTAAAAAAGATGAGATGATCGTGTGATATGGAAATATGGCTAATATAGTGATTTCTCAAGCAGATTACTATAGTTTTGACAGAAAAGTCCCATCGATAACCGGAGATGTGTTATAGGGAAATTCGAGGGTGTCCTATAATTATGAAACGCACTGTATAAACTGCCCAGGAATCGCGCATCGGAGAGGGTCGCAAAAATTTTGGATTTTGGAAAAAAAATTCCGTTGGGGGGTCGCTTCGACTTCAAAAAATTACACAACGCCCCGCTTTACCCTGGCTAGCCGGCTGTTCAACCTGAAACCGTCAACCACCAGGGAAGCGCCGGTGAATTTGGGCCTTGTTGGCGCCATGCGCAATGTAAGACAGCACTTTTTTGTCAATAGGGCGGGGTCTGAATTCAACAAATTACTTCGGTCAGATTTGGTAGTTGGGAAGTTCATTGAATTCAAAAAGACGCTTGTCCCAAGAGCGATGTTTATAAGATTTCACTCCTTCATGGTGTCGCTGTATGACTCGTAGTCCATTTATCTATTTGCTTTATTATTGTCCTCTATCTCTAGTCTCTTTAACTTGCCGTTTAGGCGTTTCGTTTTGTTGTTTGTCTATCACACGGTTCTACCGTGTAATAAATCAAATCAAATCTCTTAATGTGCTTATCTGGGTCAAATTCCGGTCCGTAATTGCGTCTCGATACGCTTTGCGGCCGCACGCGCTCGAGTCAGTCGAGTTTCCAGCGCCAAAGCCGACTCGATATGGCTTTCTCATACAGTTTTCTTCGATTTTGTCTAGTTTCCAGTTTCTTAAACCCACCTAGTGTCAACAGATCGGCTGCTGCGGCGCTGGAAACTCTTTCGATTCGCCGAGACGCAAATGCGGACCGGAATTTGACCCAGATAAGCACAATACCTCTTGACTTACTTGACTTAATCGGTTGGCTTTCGCCTGACGCGGTCATTCCGCATCTTCACCGAGGTGTGCCGTCCTAGTAGTCAACCTTGTCCATTTTTCACGGTCTTCAGCCACAATTTTGAACACATTCCATCCAGCTGTCACTATTCCATTTCCTGCGAAACGAAACATCGCGCCTGAACTGTCTTTCGATACCGAGTGACTTCAAATCCTCTTTAACCACATCCGTCCAGAACTTTCGCCTCCGCCCAGGTGGCCGTTTCCAGACAGGATTTGGAAGCATTCTTAAAGCGTGTTGTACGAGACGATCCGGCGTTCTTCTTAGTATATGCCCGAGCAGCCGAAGTCGACTTTCCATTGCTGCTTGAGATGGCGTTAGGAGATGCTGTCACCTCCCTCGTGTCAAGCGTTGATATACTGCGTCGATTTCCTTGTAAAGATCTTCGCTATGGCATAACGCGGCCAGAAATATCCAAGCAAGCGCCTAAAAAGCTTCCTCTCCGTGCCATCCTACCTTTCCATCTGCATCTTCGGTGCTGCCCACGTCTCCGATCCGCACTTCATGATAGGGTGAATAGCGGATAGGTAGACGCGCAACTCGACTTCCTTCGCGATGGGAGTAGACCACAAACACTTGGCTAGAGAATTAAATACAAACGTAGCTTTCGCAAATCGTTGTCGAACATCCACTGCGTAACTACCATCGTTCTTCAGCAAAAAGCCCAAATAACAGAAATCGTCCACCAGTTCGATACGTTGTCCGTCCACACAAACTCCCGTTGAAGGCCTCTGAGAGACCCACATCTGCTTGCATTTGTCGGGACGAAGACGAAGTACATAGGCTGCGGCATACTTCGAAACTAGGTTCACAGTCCTTTGCAGTTTTGCGTTGTTTTCAGCAAATAACACAATGTCGTCGGCGTAGTCCAGGTCGAAAAGGGAGAGTCCTGATTAATAGAAAAGGTCCTGCTACAGCTCCTTGCCTTACTCATGTTCTCGTCTCGAAAGCTGACGTAAACCCGACAGGCGTACGAACTGCTGCTGTGATTCCTCTGTTCATGTTCTCGATTAACCGAACATACTTTTCCGGGACCCCATCTGTTCGCAGAGCATTGAGCAATCGATCACGATGAGGAGAGTCGAATGCGGCGTCAAAGTCCAAAAAAGCAAGCTGTAATGGCTTCGAATACCGCTGCCACGATTCAATTACTCTTCTCACGACGAACACTTGGTCGCTGGTCGATCTTCCAGGTCGAAAACCGACTTGTTCATCTCTGGTTGTTCCTTCACGATGTTTGATAAGTCGCTCGAGAATGATGCGTTCTAAAACCTTTTACATGACAAGAAGTAGAGAGATTCCTCTGTAGTTCCTAGGATCCGTGACGGATAGCTTCTTGTGAAGAGGTACGATGATCGCATGTCTCCACGAATCGGGTATCCTTTCGCTCATCCATATAGCACGGATGGTGTTGGTCATTTCACGAATTCCAGACGGAGGAAGAGCTTTCAGCATTTCAGCAGTGATGCTGTCATCTCCACCTGCCTTCCCATTCTTCATTCTCCGGACACAATCCAAAACTTCAGACTCGGTCGGTGGTTCCTCACTGACATCCTAATGTGCTCTCTGAACAGGCGGGAGCTCAGGTACTGATGGTGCTGGACGATTCAGTAGTGAACTGAAGTAATCCTTCCATATTGGCAGCGTCGCATCACCAACTGCGACTCCATTGGTAGTGTTCAAGACAGGAGAACATTTTTTAATCTTCCCGCTATACTGTCGCAGCAACGTGTAGGCTCTCCTCGGATTCTTCTCCTCCCAAGCCTTTTTGAACTCCTTACAAGGGAAGTATACAAAGCGTAGGTCGGATCAGCCAAAACGACTAGTGTCGTTAGTATCTCTTGTGGCTCAATAGTAAAACTGCGCGGTATCCCGCCCCGAGCTGCAGGTTCCAAGAAGGTACAAGCTTGAAAAGCTCATTTTTGTGCTTTTTGTACCTTCCAAAAAGCGCGTTAGTCTTCGGGAAATCCGGAAACGGACTTCATAAATGTGTTCAGCGACCAAAACTACCCCCCTGAGCGAAGTTTGGGTGAAGGCACATTTTCCAGACTGACAGCGTTTTGGACTTGTACAGATTTTCGATTGGGCGTTAATTTCTACCAATTGAGGGCTGTGGAAGCGTTTCAGAAAAATGTTCCAGATTTGACTTAAAATTTTCCTAGGGGGGGGTTGAGGCGCTGATCACGAATCTGTAGTTTATTAGTCGATTTTCCAAAGTTTTCGGCTAATTTCGGTTGAAGCTTCTTTACCGGGGAAAATTTCAAGGGAAAAACGCCACTTTCGAGGTTTCCAGTTTTCTACTATAGATATGTCTCAAAATCATTTGCTGAGGGTATTCTGGAAAGCTGAACACGAATCTGGAGTCCGTTTATCGATTTTTTGCAGATTACGGTGGGTATATGGTAGTGTGGTCAAAATCTCAGATTTCACCCAAAATTTGTATATGGGGGTTATCCGGGGTGGAGAATACGAATTTAACGTCCGTTTGTCGATTTTCAAAATACTGAGGTGGGTTTTGACCTCTAAATGACATGCTACCTACCGTAACCTACAGTAAACCTTGAAATTTCGACAAAAGGACTCAAATTCGTGTTCACCACCCTAAATTACCTCTATATACAACTTTTGAGCTAAATCCGAGAGAATTTTTTCAAACTTCAAAAAATATGCCCGAAGGGTACCCTTGCCTTTTCGCGAGGCTTAAAAAATGCTCATAACTTTTCTGAACCTGCGGCTCGGGGCGGAATACTGCGCATTTTTACTATTGAGCCAGAAGAGGTACTAAACATATTAGTCGTTTTGAAAGATCCGACCTACGCTTTGTATACTTCCCTTGTCAGCTCTACACGTCCACTCTCGTTCCCGGTCAATTTGAAGCTGCCGACGCAACTTCCTCCTCAGACGCTTCTCCTCTACGAAGTTTCCTGCAGGTCGGAGAGCACATACCCTGTTGTAGGTAGACGTCGTTTCCTCTGAGGCGTAGGCGAACTTCTTCTTAGGCGGTACAACCGGGAGTGCCTTTTCGAAACGTCCTGGATGCACTTGACAAAAGAATCCGCGATGCAAAGTTTCTTCTTAGTCCTTACGCCAATGTGAACAGAAACGCGTTGTCGAAAACTCCTTCTGCACTCTTCATCTCTGAGACTTGTCATGTCAATCCTCTGGAGAGGCTGAGCCCCTCGCTTCTTCACATGAATCCTCGCAGTAAAGTTCAACAGAACAGGACGGTGATCCGAATCGATTGCGACATCCCACACAGCTCTAGATCTTCGAATGTCCGACACTGGAATATTCCTCGTCAGAACATAGTCGAGCTGTAGTTTCGAAGTTGTCATCTTCCACTTACGCTGCTCTTCTGGAGATAGCTGGGATAGTCCTCTTGAATGTCGATGCCATAGTCAGATCACTGCGTTCACACAAGTCGACAAGGCGGTAGCCATTGTCCGATGTTTGCTCCACTGGGAAGAACCATTTACCGAGTACTTCGGATTCCTGATCAAGTCCCTTCTTCGCATTTGCGTCAATCCCCACGACAACAGCATTTTGACATGGTATCCTGGCCAGCTACGTATTGAGTTCCTCATAAAACGCATCCTTTGAATTGTCCTCGGCGGTCTCAGTGGGCGCATGAGCACTCACTATCCACAGATTTAATCCTCGGTGATCCCGCAGTCGTACGAATGCATTCCGGCACGACGTTGAGCCAAACTCCTTGACCATACCGTTGAAATCCTTCCTTACAGCTATTACACAGCCTCCCGCTCTCCTATCGTCAGCGTTACCGCAGTAGATGGTGTACTCTCCGACTTTGATGACGGGTGTATCCTTGAGGCGGGTTTCCTGCAAAGCAGCAAATGGTGCATGGAAATAGCTCAGAAGTCTGAATAGCGCAGTTTTTTGGATATCACTCGACAGCGATCGACAGTTCAGGGTGGCGAATTTGTGGCTTGTGGCCAAAGACTCCATGAATTCTTAGGTACGGATCCTAAGGCGTTATGGACCAGAGGCCTTAGTGTGCCGGACGGCGACACCTTTATGCAATGTATGGGATACTTTCGCGATATAGTTGTGCACGCTATATCGCTCGAACGTTCCCTGTGTACACTCAAACGTCTGCTGGGTTCAGTAGAAGCCGGGGCATCAACGAGGAGGTACCAACAGACTTGTGTACACACCCCCAATCTCTTACCGTAATCCAAAAAACATGACTTCGTGCCGTCCCAGCTGTTATCCATATCCTGTCCTAACCCGCCTAGGAATGCAAAAATTTCACCTTGGTCTAAGCAATATATTTTCCTCATCGTTATTTTTATGCGTTCGTCACTTATCACCTCCCTTATGATGGATACTGTTGTTTGTACCCGTGGCTCTGACTATTAATTGTGAACGTATCTAATGGAGGCGTTTCCAGAATGGATGAGGTGGGCGAGAGTGAAGCAACATCCAGCGACAAGGCGTCAAGTGAAATGCCGTCAAATGACAGGCCATCAAGTGAAAAAACGTCTAATGAAAGACCGCGACGTGCCTCCTTGTTAAAAGCAGCGGAAACTATGAAGAAGAAAGCGCCTAAGAAGAAGCCTCGTGAAGGTAGGTTCCGTCTTTTCGAATGTGTACACTTTGTGTCGAAACGGATTTCCTATATTACTTCCGAGTGCGTCCGCGTAGCGCACGTTAAGTATGATCGATCACTGGTTGAGAGATCGCCGCGACGAACACATGGGGCACGCACGAAAGCGAGGAGGTAATGATAGTCATGAGCATCGATCAAGTGATATCACGTTAGATCGATACGCGCGGCTATCTCTCGACCAGTGATCGACGATTCAGCGAGGGAGCGGAAATTGGAGGGAGCAGCTTCGCGCGCATGCGCGGTGAGTGTTGAGAATTTCGTTTTGGCACAGCGGATCGATAACACTAATATGTGTGTGTATCTCTTCGTACATGTCCACACTACGCAGTCCCATTTCAGAAGAATACGAAGTAGAAGGCATCCAGTCTCATATCTTCGTGGACGGAATCCCTGTGTACAAAGTCACTTGGGTTGGATATCCCGGCGAGGTTACAGAAATGTTGGAGGAAGATTTGGAGGTGGGTAGATTATGGAAGGTGCTGGTTTTGATTAGTTATAATATATTCTCTTTCAAGGTATCTTTCCCTCAGGTTTTTGTCGTTTTTTCATGAAACAGGTCTCCATTGTTACGGAGGATAACGTTAGAGGCACGAAACGTCTATCTAACAGCTTGTCAGATTTTTCGCTCATCAGAGAGTAGCTAGCCCGATCACAATCGTAACTCTAGAACCGGTTATAACCTCCAGCGAACCGAGCATGTAACACTCTAAAATTGTCTACATTTGAACGGCGGCATCGTGGATAAGTTGTCTCGGGCCTATAGTGCTCACGATTCGCATCCCTCTGTCCGCACCAAAGCAATGTGGTGTGAGTGGGAAGGATTAAGAAATCTGTTATTTTGCTGGAAAATTATCGCGTTTCGAGCAGGATTGGGCATGCTTGCGACCGATCGCAACGGGAGGGTCGTAGAATTTTGGAAACTTTTTGAAAAAAAAATGAAAATTCTGGGGTGGTGCGTATAATTTTTGAAAAAAATTGGGGTTTATCTCCAAACCACTCGGAAAGGTAGAGTGAGGTAGGAGTAGTGCCTGGCAGGGTCAGGCGGGGCGTTGGGTGATTTTCCGAACCGCCTATCACCACCAAAATGTTTCTTCCAGAATCCGAAACATTTGCGTTCTCCTTCCTTAGGCTCGATTTCTAGGCAGTTTATATTGGATTACTGACACTGTCAGACGCCGAAAATTCGTTCTGTAGTCGGGCTCAAGCGTATGAACCCTAAGAAATGCTTCGATCTTCCCCTTTGGTGACCGAACATATAAACAATTTTCGGAATATTTCCACCAAAATTTGATTTATGGTCCGAAATTTTCGCGATCCCCCCCTAACCTTGATTTTTGGTCTAAATTTTTGGACACCCCCCCCCGTTGCGAAATTTCGCAACCCCGCTTGACCCTGTTGCCTGGAATTTGCAGGGGTTGTCGTGAAATTTTGGACACCGGGGGTCGTAAAATTCTGGTCGCCGGTCGCAACGGCCTGCTCAACCCTGGTTTCGAGCCTCCTTTGACTTGTAAAGATCGTCTAACGGGCGTGTTGAAGTGGTTCTCGTTCGGGGGACGTGTCACTGTGGTTTCCTTCTATATCTCACGTGCTTGGGATCTTCTTCTTCTTCTTCTTTGCACCCACATTGAGGGTTTTGTCATAGGTTGAGAAACTGAACGACCAGTAACGGATTCGTCCATAAGTCCATTACGGTCAGCGTGGTGGGTCTCTCCGGACTTTTGAAATGGTGCAATATCAGGGCCGAGGCAGCCACAGTCCGGGCAAACATTTGATTTGCTGCTGTCTATTTTGCTGACTTAGGACACAAGCATGGTAGAGTGACCACAGCGCAGTGATGCCAGGGTGCACCTGGCCCTTCTTCCGAGTTGAGCCTCGGATGTGCAGACTTGGGGCGGCACTACCCCAAATATGGGACTAATGACCGCCTTTTCCAGATGGCACCGTACGAACTGAGTATGCTCCTCGCGCAATAGACGGAGTCGTTCTTGCTGTGAGTCGTGCCATCTTTGCAGATTGACTTTGCTGGGAGCATCGGCGAATGACTTTCTGATCTTTCTTTCTCTGATGGGGTTTAGCACTCTCCAAGAGGGGTGATTTGGTTGTTTGACAATGTTGATGAAAAGTTGTTGGGCCTGGATCTAGCAGTGCTCCCTTACTGGTAATAAGCGGGTCTCAGCATGCAAGTGATCGACCGGGGAACTTCTTGCACATCCGGTGGCGATTCGAAGAGCCGCATTCTATATGCGTTGCATCTTAGTCCAAGAGGATTCTGAAACTAGATGCTGCCAAACTGGTGCGGCGTATTCTAGTGCAGGCTGGAGAATCGCCTTATACGTTGTAATAATGGTTTCTTTGCTACTACCCCATGATGTACCGCCCAGGGCTCTAAGCACGTTAAGCTTCGCTTTCACGATAGCCTGCTTCTGTTCCGTGTTCTTATGGAACTTGAGCGATGGATCGAGCACGAGCCCGAGAAGTTTTGGGAAGCGGGCGGCAGGCAAACGATCTCCATTCCATACGACATACGGATGTGCGCTGTGTTCAGATGGGTCCGTTGTGAGAACGGATACAGATGACTTTGACGCAGAAATCATCAGCATTTTGCGGTCGAAGAAGCTTTTCAGTGTGATCAAGTACCCGTTAATCTTAGCGGCGGCCACATTTATGTCCCGATCACGACGCAAGACAGTCATATCGTCAGCCAACCTTGGTATCATGGGGAGGGGCGGGTATATCTTCGAGGTACAGACCGAAGAGAGCAGGCGACCGCCCACCCTGTGGGACTCCAGCTGCAATCGGAATGCTGTTTGAGACATGATTCTGGAACATCACTCTAGCCCGTCTTCCCTGAGTGAATGCAGCTATCCAGCGCTTTTGCCATGGCGGGATTGATGACTCCAGTAAGTTGTTTGATAAGATACCAAGATTCACTGTGTCGGAAGCCTTAGTGAGATCCAAGGCAACTGCTACAGTTCTCTGCGGTTTATAGGCGTTGAAACCATCAATTGCATAGCTCGTAATTTCTAACAATGCCGTCGTGGTGGAATGCCGTCTTCTGAATCCATGCTGAAACACCTGTCTCTCGTTGTGTTCGGCCAGGTCTTTGACGAACAGCTTTTCAGCTACTTTAGCAAAAGAAGACAACAAGCTAATGGGACGATATCCTTTGACTGAAGCTTGGGGCTTGCCAGGCTTGGGCAGCGGAACGACGTTTGCCATCTTCCAATTCTGCGGGATAGTACACGACCGGAACGATGTGTTTATCACATCAGTGAGAAGCGGTAGTAGGTCAGTGGGTATCTTCTTCAAGACAGCAGGACATATTCCATCAGGACCTATAGCTCTAGAGTTCCGCCTTCGGCCCTGCTCATAAGCGGGAGGCGGCACAGCTCTCTTACAGTCACTCTATTCTGCGGACCTCGTTTAGCACTGGGGATGAAAAAACTTCCCGAGCGCATAAGCGGCTTCCTTTCCTGATTTGAATACGCCATTGTCGAATTCGATTGTGGAGACGGTGGCGGGTGAGCTTTTACCCGAAATCTTCCGTAAAACCTTCCAAGTAGCTGCGCTGTCCGTCTTAAAATCCAACTGCCCTGTGAACTCCCACTCTTCTTTCTTGTGTCTGTCCAAATCCTTTTTGATCTCACTGTCAAGCTCAGCAACCACGGGGTCCAGATGATTAACCGCTCTCCTCGCACCTCTCGTTCTAATTTTGTCGAGGATGTCTCGGTTGACATTTGGATAGAACGTCTTGATGCGACCGATTGGAATAGCCGCATTCATGGTCTTGTGGATTGCGTCAGATAAATGGCACTCTTTCTGGTGCACGCCTCCATTCCACGGGTAATCTGTCGATAGGCGAAGCGCCACTTCACTGAACAGGCGCCAGTATGCTCGGCCTAAATTAAGATAAGAACGCTGGCGAACACCAGAAAAGGTGGCGAGAGAATTGGATAGATCGATGTGGACAAAGACAGGAACATGGTCACTTGGCAAAGTCGTCGAGGTAGACCATGAACAGCAGCTAGAATGGTTGGACGAGACAAGAGATATGTCTGGGCTAGAAGATCGGATGATGATGATGTCTGAGCGTTGAAATCACCCGCGAAAACGACCGAGGATGAGAGGGAGCAGTCGCTCAGCTGCTTGAGAAGTGGGATAGGATTGTAAGATGAGGGGCATGAAGTTGCAGGTGGAATGTATATGTTGAAAAGAGAAAGGGTGTTTTTAGGGGGAGATGGATTGGGAGGTACTCGACAGTACCGTCCGTGAGGGTGCTGGGAATGAGGTGTGAGGGAAGTGGAGATAGAACGAAAGTAGAAACTCCACCGCCGAGAGATGACCTTGGAGTATGGTAAGAAGTATAGTCTGGGATATTGGGATGAGGATAGGTAGGGGATGGAGAGAGCTTGGTTTTTTGAACCATGATCACGTCTGGATGGAAGGTACGCGCGAAGAGAGAGAGTTCAGAAAGCTTGGCACGAAGGCCGTTTTGATTGATATGCACAATGGAAAGGGGGCGATTCGAGATAGAGGAATCTGAGTTGGAAGGTGAGGAGCATAATACACAACGAAAAGATGAGTTATGATGCCTCACAGAACTGAGACCCGAACAGGAGAGATGCACCCACCTCTGGCATCCGAAGTACTGGACGCTGGTATGTCTCCAGTTAACATCATTGCCGCACGTGGCGCATAGGTACTTCTGAGCGGGTTCAGGATTCCTCTCCACGCCGGCCCTTTGCAGGAGAATCCGAAGGAGAGCTGCGGCCGGCCAGCACCTTTTCCATGACAGAAACCCTCTTTGTGGAGGAGATGACGTCGGTTTGCACGGAGGCGATCTCCTTTCCTCCACACTGCCACGGCACGAACGTACGACATCTAGGCAGCGTGCTTGGGATAATCCGGATCTCGCGCTTTGCTAGTGGTATATTCCCTAGTTGCATGCACCTGCACGAGACCAATTATGCATAGTAAGAAAGAAGAGTCGTGATCTCTGCAAGCTGCCACTCATGGATGGTAATTATGCAATATTTCCCGCCCAGGTCGAGAAGGTGATCAAGGAGATGAGTAATTCTAAGGCAGTAGGGCTAGATGGTTTGAGCCCAGCAGTCCTGAAGAGACTGCTCAGTGAACTCCTGCCCCTTCTCGCAGACGTCATAAGTACATCGTTTCGTACATGTACACTACCCCGAAATTGGAAAGTCGTTCACATTATTCCACAGCCGAAGCCGGTAAAATCACCATGCACGACTAAAGGGTACCGGCCGATCAGTCTACTTTCTTCCATCGCCAAAGCTGCCGAAAAACTGGTTGTAGAGGAGCTGGCCGAGCATAACAGCAAGCATCAACATGGTTCCCATAAATTGCATTCCACCCCTATGGCCCTGCTGGAAATTCTAAGCTAGTATTTCCTGGGACGGAATGCATCAACGGCCCGGGTTGGGGCAAGGGAAGGACAGTCTGCGCCCTTGAAGTTCTCCGTAAATCACAAAATCAATCGTCCCTCAGCCGCCCAGCTAGGAGGCTGGGGCGGCTAGAGCAGCGAAAAACAGCTGGGGCACGATTGATTAGATGATCTACTGCCCTAGCACTGGGATCTTCAAAGATGCCGACTGCCCTGCCCCAACCCGGCGATTGATGCATCCGGCCCCGGGACGGCTTGAATACCAAGAAATCTCCGCGGACCGTTGATGTAGCCCTCCACCTAGCAAAGGCGTTTGACACTGTCACTCTAGGCATACTATCAGAGAGTCTGTTGGAGTCTACCGTTTCGCTTTGGCAGAAGTGGTGGTTTACCGCCTTCACTAAAGGACGTCGGGCAAATGTGCTATTCCAGGGACATGTTTCCAATAGCATCCCCATCGCCGCTGGTGTCCCTCAAGGAGGAGTTTTATCACCTGCACTTTTCAGTTTTTATCTAGAAGATCTGCCCGTTCCCCCTCAAGACATCAAGGTCGTTGCATACGCGGATGATATTACTATTCTGTGCCGAGATCGCGACATTAAGGTAGCCACCAGTAAGATCAATGGCTGCTTGATCGAGCTGAAAAGCTTCCTCGATCGCAAACTGCTCACGGTCTCTGCTTCCAAATCGTCCGTCACTGTTGTCACCACTGATCCGGCGGAGCACAGTGTCCATCCTATGGTCAACTGGGACGATGCCCGCTTGCAGGGTTGACCAGCACTGTGACTGGTCGCAACGGGGGGTCGTAAAATTTTTGGAAATTTCGGGAGAAAATGAAAATTTGGGGAGGGGTCGTTTTTTTTTTGAAAAAAGATTTTTTCAAACCACATAGTTAGGTAAAATGAGGGAGGAATAGTCAATCGCGTTCGAGGTGTATGCATTTTAAACAATATGAAAGCAGAATATATACAGAGAAGCTGTTTAGAAAATTGACGTTTTTTTTTGACAGAATTGTCAATTAGACACTTAAAAAAACATTAAATTTTTGGTCACAGGGAGTCGTAAAATTCTGGGATCTTTTTTTGAAAAAAAAACGAAAATGGGGGGGGTCGTAGCCGCGGCAGAAGTCGCCACAACGGCCTGCTCAACCCTGCCCGCTTGTCTGCCGCCCGATTCCTCGAGTTGCTCGGTCTCTTTGTCATCCTTCGATGAAGTTTCATAAGAGGAGCAAAAGCAAGCTGCATTGAAAACAAAACTCAATGTTCTACGTGCCCTTGGCGGACTTGGGGGTGCAGTGAAGGAATTATCCTGACCACGTATAACGCTATTGTGACACCTGCCTTGGAGTATGCTGCGTCAGTCTGACAGCATATCGTGTCGGACACATCTTGTTCCAAGCTCCAAAATGGTGCTCTGTGAATCGCAACAGGCTGTTCTAAAAGCTCTCCATTGGAGCAATTACACGCCGAAGCTCGCATCCTGCCAGCAAGAAATCGCTGCTAACTCCAGGCGCGACAAGTGTTCATTAACATCGTGAAGCAGCCAAATCATCCGTCGCGAAGGGTTCTAAATCCAGTCGGAGAGAGATGCATCAGAAAGCCGTTCGCTGATGCTGCCTGGAAGGTAAATGTGCAGAGATGAACCAAATCACAGCAAGAACGCCTCCGTCTCTTGCACGGAGCATTCTCGATTTGTGAAGGAACGCTTTTGCAAAGTCGCCGTAAACTCTATCCAGGGTTCGGCGCTGGGTGTGCAGCTCCTCAGCGGGTTCTGAGCCGCGGTCAAGCCGGGTTGCGAAATTTTGCAACGGGGGTTGCAAAAAATTTGGGCCGAAAATGAAGGTTAGGGATCGCGAAAATCTCGGACCAATAATGGAAATTTGGTGAAGATGTTTCAAAAATTCTCCATATTTTTGGTCTTCAAAGGGAAGGATCGTAGCATTGCTCCGGTTTTAGACGCTTCAGCCCTACTACTGAACGAATTTCAAGCTTCGGACAGTTCTAGTAACTAAATATAAATAGCCCAGAAATCGCACTTGGGTTGGGGGGGGGAGGATTTTTAAGGTGAGGGGTCACTCCGATTTCAAAAAGTCACGCACCGCCCCGCTTGATCCTGGTACGAGCTCCACCGTGAGATTAAGCGGACCATTCCGAGTATGGGTATAAATTCTTTAGAACCAGTTTTCCACGAAGAATTCTATTATATCTTGCAATTTACATGTAATGTTTCGAGTGAGTTAAAGTGAACGTTTCTTCAGAAACAATTGATTTCCTTCATGTTTTACGAAAAAAAAACAATGTCACCTTCCGGGTGGGGGGGGGGGCTTAAAGAATCGCCAACAATTTGGCAAAATCAATCCCTGGGGGTCTGATTAAATCGCGAAAAAGTCGACCAAATAAGCTTCCTGGGTGAGGGGTGTCTGAGCAGATTTGGCCCTATGCACACCTCGTGCAGTATCCCTGACTCCACCCTTGGAGTCATGCCCGCTAAGGTCAACGAGACCGGGATAGAACTTGGCAGGCGTGTCAGGTGCACCCTCGCCTCGTTACGCGGTGGACCCCTCATGATGATGTCATATTGGCATATGATTGATAACAGCGAATCTGCGGAGTGTCTGGATTGAGGTAGTCAAGGGCATACTACTGCGCACCTGTTCAATTGCACGATCAGACCAACGACACTAATAACACTCATGGATTTATGGATGAACCCTACGCTAGTGGCCGAGTTTCTGAACCTGTGGCAGGACCTTTTGTGACTGCAAAGAAAATGAAGCAGGGTACGGCGCGGTGTGTAGGTGTCCACACCGGGCGGCCTGAGCTGCGCAAGAGTGGAAGGAAGGGGAGTCCGAGCTCCGCCGGGAGACCACATGAACCGTTCTGAACGAGGCTAGTACACTGCTTAAAATTTTGTCGCGAAGAATTTGACAATACTGTCCAATTGACAAGAAATCTTGTTGTAATTAAATTATCGCATAGGTCAAAATTATAGTGAAGCTTCTACGGTAAAATATAAAGCACATAGGTTCTTGGCGTGTATCCAGGATGGTTGGGTATTGAATTGTAAATGAGTTAAGTTTGGAAGCTATGGGACGGAAGAAAAGAGTGGAGGGTATGAAGTGATCGGCAAAAGTGAAAACTGCGAGATGTATTGAAGACTAAATATGTTTTTACTTCACTTTGTGTCTTGTTTTTTTTTAATGGTTCCTCTTCTTTAATATCTACATCTCTTAGAATAAGTTGTTCCTCGTCTGTGAATTTTACAACAAAAAAAAAACAGAAAAATAACGCTCCTGGGAGGTGTAGGAGAAACTCGCCAAAATTTTGCTCTTGTAGGGGGTCAAGGTCAAGCAGAGCGTTGTGAAATTTTTTGAAATCGGAGCGACTCTCCCGGCGATCAAAATTTTCGCGTTCCCCCGAGATGTAATTTTTGACAATTTTTCTGCATAAAAAAGATTGAAATTTTTTGATTTCTATAGTCTACAGAAATGGAAGTAGGACCTGGTGAGGTTGAGGACTTGTCCTAACGAACGGTAGTTTGTTAGCTGTATCACTCATTTTTCCGGAACAGCTGTGATAGATGGGTGAGTCTGTATTCTCACCGATATGACTGCATCTGTGGAAGCAATGAAAACAGGTGAGAATGTAAGAGTGGAAATAAAAACTCACTGACCAGTCTCAGTTATCTCGAAAAAAACGAGTGATAACACAATCAGACTACAGTATGTTAGGAAGAGTCCGCAACCTGACCAGGTCCTACCTCCATTGCTGTAGGCTATATCTTTTTCACTTCAAGGATTTTTCATTTTTGGTCCGAAATTTTTGCGATCCCCCCTAACCTTCAATTCCGTGCCAAAGATTTTGCGACTCCTCCGTTGATAAATTTCACAACCCCGCTTAACCCTGGAAGGGGGTCTAAGTAAATTTAGCCCTGTCCACACCTCGTGCCGTACCCTGAGAAGGAGAGTCGTGATGCCTCACAGAACCTCGACCCGAACAGGAGAAATGCTCTCACCATTGAAATCCATAGCACTGAACAATTGTTCCTCTCCGGCTGACATTCTTCCAGCATGTGTCTTCTTCACGCCGGCCCTTCGTAAGAGAATCCGTAGGCAAGCTTGGGCAATCCTGCACTTCTCCCATTGCAAAAACCCTTTATGAAGAAGGTTTGATGTCTGTTTGCACGAAGATGATGTTGACTCCTCCACGCGGCAGGAAGGTACATCTCGGCAGCCGACAGAAAGCAGTGGCTTACCCCGTTCTCCAAAGGACGCTGAGCAAACGTGAATTAGCTACCTCATCGAGCTGAAGCCTATGTACTGAACTTGCACATCACAAGGAACTCTACATTAGAGGTCCTCTCATAACTGATCAGCATGGACAAACATTTCGGCTCATCTAGCGCTAGAGGGTACCGAATTTTCATCCACTCGGCAGTGGTTGCCCAACTATCCCCGGCTGCTCTCACGACACGCAAAGGGCCCTCCGGAATTTGGCTACGGATGCTTGCTTCGGTAGTGCACGGAGACGGCGCCCTTCCTGGGTCTTAACGGCGAGTCTGGGTTAGTGTTAAGTGCCTTAGAAGACGAGTAGAAGCAGACGCTTTTTGGGTCCAAGTCGCGGCCTCGTAGCGAAGCGCGGGAAAACTGCTGAGTTGAACGGGAAAGTGCTAAGTTTTGGCTGAGAGTATTTTCGGTGGTTTTGAAGGTGCCGCAAACATTGAAAAAATAGTGAAGTTTAAAAATTTCGAATGAATTCTTTTAGAATTGCGGTGAAATGTTGCTAGCGTACAAAGAGAAGACGAAGGAAGCTGGAGATATGAGTCTGTTCGAAGAGCACCCCAAATCTGATAGTGGCGATGGACGCAAATCGAAGGTATTTTTATCACAGGAGACCTCTATCAGTTGTGAATGAAAAAAGAAAAAAAATTGTATTGTTTTATTGCTTTTTTTTTGAGGTATACAATGCAGATGAGGAAAGGGTTTAGAATTTTCACATGTAATGCTTTTGAATTTAGAAGAAAAAGAAGAGGTCTTCAGACGATGACGGAAAATGCAATGGGGATGTGAAGGTGGTCTTTGTTCATTGTTAGCATGATTTGAGTTAAAAGGAAACGTAAATGATTTTCAGCGTCATCACAAACCTAAGCATGTAATTGCGCCAGATTCTGAACTGGGATATACCAATGGTTGCGTTGTAGACGCATTCAAAGGATTCTCCACCAAGGTGGCTTTTTTCTCCGTCTTTCTTCCTTCTTTTTTTTTGTCTGGACTCAGTTGTCTATCACGAAGCTTCCGCTCACCTATTCATCTAAGGTAACACTATCGTGGAGGAGATGGCCACTGGTGAGAGAGTAAAATTAGATATTTTAGGTCCTTTTTTGGATTAGTTGCTCTATATCGGCGAGTTTATTGTGGTGCGCGCGAAGCGCGCACCGGATTTGGTTTTGAATCGGCCCCGCGCGCAACCTCTTTTTCGAAATCTCAGTTGAGAGTGAACGTAGAAATTAGATCTAAATTGCATTAAAAAGAGCGCAAAAAGTTGGTATATGTACCCAAAAATGGTTTAGAACGGTTCACTGGTTTTCGAGTAAAAATTGAAAGACCGCGCGTTTTTGTTGTTAATCTCCTTTTTTTCAGACGGCGTTCACGATCTTGCGGGTACACTTAAAATTGAGCTAGGGAGCTCATTTTTGGACAGGAGGCTGGAAGTGGATGCAGGTCGCTCCTATTCCAATTTGAACTTGATACCTTAACTTTGAAGGGTACCTCAAAATCGTGGGTTTGTATACTAAATTAGCCGTGGAGCACGAAAACTGATTTTTTCTGCTACTGCTGTGGAGACCGGAGTGTGTGGGTGAATCTGCAGCCAATCAACACAGGTCGTCGGAGATAAGTACTGAACTTGCCCGAATTCGTACTCATGACACGTCATCGATCGATAATCAACATTATCGATTTTCGCACTATTTGCACAAAATGCGGCTAGGAGTGGTGATTGCTGATGGGATTGGTTTTCTTGGTTGGAGAATTTTGCTCATCAGTCATCCATAAATACCAATCAATAATATTGATTTTTTCGCCTGTTGCACAAAATGCCGCAATGATTTTTGGTTGTTGATGGTTATAAGTCACTTGTTTGGGAAATTCTTCTCATCATGCAGGATCAAGTATTAAATTAGATTTTCTTCAATTATCGATATTATTGAGTTCTCACATAATGCACAAAATGCGGCAATGAGTGGTATTTTTTATGGTTTTGGGTCATAAGTTTCAGAAATTGTACTCATACGACAATATCGTCTGTTAGATGTTTCATCATTCCAAAATGGAAAACGTTGAGCAAAATTGAAGTTAGAAAGGGAACCTTCGGGAAAAATACGTGAAATTTCTGAAAATTTAGCTTCCTGGCAAAAGTAACGATTTGGTAATGGTGAAAAAAAGCTTCAAAAATATCTTGAAATATCCTAAAAAACGATTTGGCATAAAATGGCCTGGAAATATAAAAAAGTTAGGAAATGAACTGAAATAACCAAAAATGCGATTTGGTGGTCGATCATTTCACAGCTTCTCCGTTAAACTTATCAAAACGAAATCAAGCGCGCAACAGTCAGCCATTTTTGAAAGCTGTAATAAGGGAATCAGCAAGGTCAAACTAGGCGAACTCCATTCCATATCGTGCTTGATTTTGTTTTGATAAGTTTAACGGAGAAGCTTGTGAAATGATCGACCACCAAATCGCATTTTTGGTTATTTCACTTCATTTCCTAGCTTTTTTATATTTCCAGGCCATTTTACGCCAAATCATTCTTTAAGATATTTCAAGATATTTTTGAAGCTTTTTCCACCATTGCCAAATCGCTACTTTTGCCAGGAAGCTAAATTTTCAGAAATTAGGTATTAGAGTCTGCACAAGGAGTGCGCGTCCATCGAATCAATCGCCATTCCGAAATTATTTTGTTTGCCTTATCACCTTGTTTCACAATTTCAACGGAGTTCTGGCCAGTGAGACAATTAAGACATTTTGTGAGGTCTATGTGAAAAGTTTTTGGTCTGCCATGCATTCTGCTCTTCTATTCTTTTATTTTCAATTATACAGTCGAACAGGCTGAATTAAATGCGATCTGCAAACGCTCAGATTTCGCGCGATCTGCACCGTCGCTGCAGTCGTTGAAAGAATTCGCTGCAAGAATTGTCCGTTTTCTTTTCACACAAATGTGAGTTCTTCGCCCTGTTTGAAAATGTCCTTTGTCGCCTGAACCGCTGGATGAAGAACGAAAAAATGGTGATCTTCGTCGAGCGAGCTTCTGCTTGAGCACTTGTCGAAGAAAGTCGAACTCTCCCAACAAGCATCTACGTTCCTTACCCATGGTAGCTCTTATGGAGGATTGCCCACTCGTTGGCAAGAGCGTACGCGGAAGAAGAAGTCTACAACTGCCGTCATCCTTTTTAAGTCAAAGGATCTCAAGAATACCTCCCAGAAGAATCCAAGCAAACCCTGGACCCCCTCGACGGATTCGATGGCCCTGCACCCAGTTTGGTACCTCAGACGCTGCAGGGAACGTTCAATGTAGCAAATGCAGGAAATGGACTCATTTGAAAAAATGTTACGGTCTCAAGTCCTTCAAGGATGCGGACAGCTCATACGTGTGCCCTAACTGCGTCTCCGTACCGACATATCAAACTCAGCTTTCAAGTCCCGACTCTCTGAAGATGATCCAGCGGAATATATATGGTTTTGCAATAAATCAGCGGAACTAGAAGCTCTCGCATACCGTAAAGGAGCTGACATTGTGGGACTTCAAGAGACTAAACTGCATCCAAATCGATGACCACCGGTGGTTGAAGGCTACACATGCCTGAGAAATGACCGAACGAGTTTCGGAGGAGGTGTGGCCTTTCTGGTCAGAAACAACTTACAGTGCAGTGTGATCACGCCAGGAACCAGCGATGGTACGACGGAATGCATCCCCATAGCTGTGGAAACGAAGGCTAGATCTGTTCACATTCACAGTCTCTATTCTCCGCCAAGATCCTCTTGCCCATTCCCCTAACGAGCTGTCTGTCGCCCAATTTCTGACATGCGGGAAACCCAAAATCGTCATGGGAGATGTCAACCGCACAGTCCGCTTTGGTCAGAGGGTGGAGAGGACCAACGTGGACAGGATCTCGATGAGGAGATAGCACAGTCCAATTTTGTGATTCTAAATGATGCCCCTCACCCTACTAGGAAGCCAACATATGGGAGACCCTCGTAACCGGACCTCTCGCTGTGCTCACAAGACTTGGCGCCGTCAGCAGTTTGGGACACTGTGAACACAGGCGCAAGTGATCACCTCCCGATCCTGATGGAGTTCAGAAGCGAGGCCCTTATATCTTCCTCGCTGAAGACCACTTTCGTGAACTTCAAAAAGGCGGACTGGCCCAAATTTTTGTCGGTGCTGCAACAACAATAGGCTGATTTTGACTTCCGGGCTACTCCACTGGAAATGGATCGATTTCTCGCATCGGCCGTAAGGGCAGCAATGTCACAATCTATCCCTAAGGGCAGACGTAAGGCTTTTATGCCAGGACTGTCGGACACCGCTAAGGACCTCATATGGGAAAGAGACTAGATTCGAAGAACGGTCCCTACCAACACCAGGATCCCTGAGCTGAACAGAGAAATTGTTGATGAAGTGAGGATGGACCTACAGCAGACTTGGAGAGCTTTTGTGGAAGGCATAGATCATTGTACAAACTCTCCGAAGTTATGGTCAACCATGAAAGCTCTGGATGGCCTTTCAGTGAAACCTAATCCCATTCAAATTCTGCCTAGGGGCAAACCGTTGAACAACAAGGATCCGGCAACCTTTTATGCAAACAATTCAGTTGGCCATATCCTCATCAAAGCCTTGAATCGTCACGAAGGACCTTCCGATGGATCAAAAACTTTCCGAGAGAAGACGTCCTCATCATTTCGACAGCCCTTATTGACGCCGCCCTAAAGAAATGAAAGCCGTCTAGAGCGTTGGATACAAGTGGTGTTGCCCTTATAATGCTCAAGCGTCCAGGACCAATTTTTCGGGAGTGCCTCATAGCCCTTTTCAACAGAACCCCGTCAACTGGACTGATCCCGGCGTCGTGGAAGGAGGCAAGAATTTTCCCACTCCTGAAGCCTGGGGAACCTGCAGAAGATCTGAATAGCTACAGGCCTATTTCGATCATTTCATCTATGGTACGCAGTTTTGAAAGAAACATTCTTCCTAAACTGGAGACGCACCTGCAAATCCCTGGATGGCAGAATGGTCTCAGGAAAGGCTTCTCCACCACCTCAGCGTTAGGCGAACTTACCGAATTCATTACGGGTGGGTTAAATGAGAATAGACCGCCTTGCCGGTCAATTATGGTTGCACTCGACTTGAAAAAAGGCGATGATACTGTCGTAATTTCCATTCTTTGTCAAAAGCTCGCGGAGTCGTCCCTGCCGAGAGGTTCAGCCCGCTGGATTTCTAGCTACCTGAAGGACAGAACAATACGGACAGGGTTCGGAGGCCAGATGTCGAAAGTAAGATTGGTGCGCTCCGGGGTGCCGCAAGGTGCGGTTCTCTCTCCGCTGCTGTTCTCTTTCTACATAGCAGATCTCCTGGCATCCCCACCAGAAACACGTCTAGTCGGATATGCCGATGACCTAACACTGGTATCATTAGACCCGGATGTGGGAACTTGCGAAAAACGTCTGAACGACTTTCTGCCGAAGCTAACAGAGGCTCTGAAGGATCTACATCTTCAACTGTCGCTTCAGAAGACCATTGTCTCTCTTCTTACAATTTGTTATGCTCAAGCGAGGTACGTGCCGAAAGTGTTCATAAATGGTACGCAAATCGCACGCGAAAGAAATCCGACAATTCTCGGCTATCATTTCGACACTATGATGACGGGACGACTACACGCGGAAGCTGTTCGTAAGAAGACGGCTAAAAGAGCGAATCTCTTGAAAGCGTTGGCAGGAAGGAACTGGGGACAAAGCAAAGAGCTGCTCACATTGACCTACCGCGCCACCGGATAGTCCGTGATGTCTTACGCTGCTCCAGCCTGGAGCCCGCTCATTGCACCAACTCACTGGGATTGGTTACAAGCAGGGATGAGCGGAAATCTTTTCCGAAGTTTCGGAAATCGGAACGACCATTTGAATTTCGGAAATCGGGTAATCGGAAATGCGCTCACCTGGATAGATTCTAATCATCCATGGTGGCTGTATGCACCTACCCTACTGCTAATCTATTTAGCCTTCGAAACTGTTTTAAATCTCTAGCGTGAAGAAGATCTCACCCAATAAAAAGACTTAAAAGATGAAGCATAATCTTCTTTCTCATTTTTTACGAAATTCGGATACGCGACAAAAACCGAGAATCCAGACTGAAGCTGCTCAAAATTCGCTTCACTTAAGTATTTTCAGGTAGCACATTATAGATATCAGGATTTCGAGACAACACTCACTAATTGACTGTAGCCCAATAAGATATCATTTTATGTACTGTAACTTGAATGGGAGTGTAACTCTTCTATGACAACAAATATATGGACCATTAGAATTGCAACAAGTAGACCTAGGACAGATGGGCAAAAATACTATAGTAAATGACCCCTTGATAAATTTGGTCTAGCGGATGGACGAGGCGCGTTCATCGGCGGGCCGTGCGGAGTTCGCGACACCAACGGCTAACAGAATTTCGATCGCGCGTCTACCGTCGCAGCCGCGCTTGAACATAAACGGGCAGAGGCCCCTATTAGATTCAATAAAAGCATCGACAAACACAAATCTCACTGAAAAAAGAGCTCAGTTGAGAATGGTTCAGCCTGAATCTGATGGAAAAGAGCCCATTTGCAGTGGGTTTTCGATTTATTTCAAGAAAATACAGTTTCTGTCGATATGTGAATCTCATTCCTTGCTTTTTTTTCAAACATAAAAACAAACCTCCGGTTCAGGTTTAGCCCTTAAAGAAGTTACTAAAGGTCTGGCAGAAAACAGCTAAAATTTTAATCTCTTAATAATTTCCGATTTTTTCCGCATTTTGGGTTTTTTTGGAAATCGGAAGGCCAAAAATCATCGGAAATCGAAATTCTGCTTATCCCTGGTTACAAGCTTGTCAAAATGCAGCCTCGAGGACCGCGACGGGGAGCGTGGCGATGGCGAGCACTACCCACCTGAGCAATGAGAAGGGAATCATGCAACTTAAAGCTCATAATGAGATGTTGACACTTCAATATCGAAGGGTTGCGGCACTCGATCCAGAACACCCCTCACACGACATGATGAAGAAACCGGAACCACCAAGACAGATCAGGAGGCACGTCGGAACGGTCAAGCCAATGTCGGTAAGGCCATGAAACGCGGAGAGCATTCGCAAAGAAGTGCACAAAGATTTTGTAAAGGAGTTCGTGGATACTATGAACTCTCCCCTGCAGTGGACCGCCGCCTAAGATTGCGAAGGAGGAGGGACTTTGCAAGGATCAAGTCGAGCAGCGCTATCTCAGCTCCGGAGTGGTTTCTACTCGAAGTCGCAATGGTACGTACCTACAAAAGATAAGAGCAGCCGATAATCCACTTTGCCCAGACTTCGGGCTTGAACACACAGTACCTCACATGTTCTCATTCTTTGGAAAGTCAACGCTCCTCACAATCGAAGATATTTGGCTCAAACCAGTGGAAGTCGTCAATTTTCTGTCACTTTCGATCATGCAGTAATAAATTTTAAATGAAAAAATCAGAAAAAAATAAATACAAATACTAAAAAAAATAATTTAAAAAGTAAAGAAAAAAGAGGGTCGAAAAACGCCCCACTCAGGGATCCTCTAAAGAATAGGATCCCAGCAACGTTGCTTTGATGACTTCGTCTATATGCCGGAAATTGAATCCAGGATAAGTATGTATGGTGGATGATGGGCAACAACAACAACAATATCCATGGTTGAGATGTTCGCCTAGGTCTCAATCAGTAGCTTGCCTGTGATGAACAGTACTAAGTTCGAGAGAGGTTTCAGTACCGCGCTTACACTAAGTCGAAATCGCGACCATTACATCGTTTCAAAAGGCATTTCTCGTGATGCGAATCAACTTTCAGAGGCTGCAAAACATTTTACACCATTATGCGCCTCACATTCGTCTTCATTTAGAATCGTGGACGCTTTTGAATGTGTATTAGGTCTATGAATTGCGGGGCCTGCCGATGTTCAAGTAAGTGTTCTTATCCTCCTAGAGAAGTCTGGTACCAATTTACCGGCCCTGAATGGATACAAGCTTGGCTGGCCTTGGGCGAGTGTCGCTCGGCCGTGTACGTGAAAGTGTCGCCTCTTACCACTGCAGTACACTCCGCCCTAAAACGAGATAAACTGACTACTTCGACAAGTCGGGTTTCTCTGATAGGGAGGGAAAGAGTCCGAAAAAAAAAGAGAAAATCTAGCTTATTATGGTTTAGCTGAGTCGAGTTCTGGGGGGGGGGGTCCGAGCGCAATCGTGCTGCCCCGCACATTGCGTATTGAACTTCTTCGCCTAGATCGGGAGCGATTTCCGCAAGAGGAGATGCGTCAACCAGTAGCCAAGGAGCACATTATTAGAGTCTAATTTATAGGAGTCACTGATCAACCGTTTTTCGCCGTTCCTCAGCTCCCTTAAATTGACAGAGTCTCTCAAATAACTGCCCGGCATACTATTATACATTCTGCTCCCTTCGAGGGGGGCATCCTAGAGTGCAGGGTACTACACCCTTGTTCTGCGTCTTTCGCTGTACACAAATGATTTGCACGCAGTGCCGCCTATCGTAAAGGGAACTGCAGAGTTGAAGTCGAGGTGTTTCTCAAAGCGAAAAACAGCGATGAGTGATGCAATATCGAGTACATTCAGCGACGGGAGCGACCAGTGCGGCATGAAAGGCGACGAAGAGGGACCGCAGTGTTCTGACGCAGCGACAGCCCTGCATCATTGTCGGCGAGCTGCAGCAGACGCCGCGACGATGATGTTTAAAAAATTTGTGTCGCTGCGTCAAGGCTTACGCTTGGCAATCACTCTCGGGTCGCTGGAACTCTGCAAGCCCCTAAGCAGAAAATCGAGGCGATCGTCACCGACTCTCCTTCGTGGCTTCAATTTACTCTGCTTCTCTGCCGCACGTCCTTGCCGTCTCGCCTCTGGCCTGTATATGGGCTTTTTGCACTCTGGGATGACCCGCAACAGTATAAGATAACCCAAAGGGGACGCTGCCGGTCGAACCATGTGTCGCTGGTCGAAGGGCCAAGTGTCTGGTTGTGTTAGGCGTCGTTTATACTTCCGCCGCCGAGCGGCGCGGCACAGTGCATTTCTGTAATATTGATCGCGCGGTGCGGCGCGATCGATATTGTAGGATCGCACTTCGCCGCGCTGCTCGGCGGCGGAAGTATAAATGACGCCTTAGATCTTGGCAGAGTTGCGGGCGGCGGCGAGATGGTACGCCGCGCGCGGCGAGGAGCACGAGTTACGTGTCTTGCTGAGGCGTGCCATCACGCGTTGTTCAGGTCATACCTCTTCAACGAGTTAAATGGAAACTCGCCTACAACGCATATGATAGGGGCAGTGCACGAGGTAAACAGAAATGAAGTTCATAGAAGCGAACATCTATCCATAATTTGGGAATGACTTCCTTCCCTGTCTGATTTCTGAGAATATTGTAGGGTTTAATGAGGATCATTGAGAAATCTATATTTCCGTGTCATATGCAATAAGATGGAACCTCCTAGCATCCAAAGACGGGTTTTAATTTGGGACGCAATTATTTTATTTGTGTTGATTCCAAGCTGCAACGATGATTGCAGTGGAGAATCGACGACGTTGCGCTTCGCGTGTATTTGCCGCCCGCGGCGTACCACCCTTCCCGCACCCCATAACTTCGAACCCCTCTTGGTAACCGAAGTTTTTGAGCAAAACCCCCTTAGTACCACCACTGAAACCGCTGAAAAAAGCGACTCCACGACGATTCTGGCATTCTCTACTGTTCTCTGTTACAGCAGTACGATGAACCGGTTATTCTCGTAAGCTACAAGGAACCGTTGCCCGCCGGTCAGGAGAATAAGCAGGATGAGATCGTTCCCGTTCGAGTCATTGCCGAAAAAGAGCCGCAGGTAAAAATGCTTTCTGTCCTGTACGACGTCCTGTCTTTGCTCTCTATCTCTCTTACTCTGCTTGTCTCCCACTTTTCTCCCCCCCCCCCCAGCTCCTTCCTTCTCGGCCTTTTCTCTCTTCTCCTGTTCTCTCCTCTAGTGGACTTCACTCTATACCGTTCTGTGGGTATCAGGCCGAATATACAAAAATAGATGACTTAACACATCCTTTGGAGCTCGAATTCCGCCCGGAGCCGCTCCATTTGAGTCAGTGCCCTTTTTTTGCTATTCGAAACAGGATATTCCAATCAAGCGAAGCGGTCCCGAGTGCGATTCGAGCTGCGAAGGACGGGTTGACTCCTCCAATTTGGTCCAGTGAGCCTATAACCACTGTTTTAAGGAATGTGCCCGTTGTTGTAGAAAAGAATAATTTTTTGCCTATCTTCCACCCATATTGCAGAAACTCATCGCGCATTTCGTTGAATTGTTGTCAAGCGGTCGTGGAAGCGTATGACTTTAACAGGATCACACTTGGGAATCCCACGTGGTACTCACCGTCCACTTCGACTTCGTTTCATTTTATTTGTTCCGTGTTGTTCGGTTGTGACTAAACGTTCACTACTGGTACGGCTTTTTCTTTGGGTTGTTATGGTTTCATAGGAAACTTTTCTTTTTCTAGGAATCATCTATTTTGTTATTTTTTACACATCCCTTTTTTTGAAGTGTCTTGTGTTCCCCTAGGGTTAGATGGTTGTTCCGTTCATTTGTTTTCTCGTTTATTCTATTAGTTTTACAGAGAAACCTCAGAATGTTGAGCGCAGAAAGTTTACACGGCGGTAGGACTGGTCCCTAGGTCGAAGTTTTCCTCTTGCTGACTGTGCTCAAGCCGTAAACAGCACAAATTGTATTCAGCACCTTGATGAATCCTTAATGCATAGACCAACCACTATCAGTGAAGCGCATTTGCCTTTGTCGTGTAAACTTGCTCACATCGGTGTTCGGCGATAAGGGGGTTACCCAGCAAAAGACCGTGTTATGTGAAGGGGATTTGGACGAAGTACAGGTGGTATTCTATGTGAGGGGCAGTATTTGCTCGTAGAATTGGAGAAAACACCTATATTAACTATGAACATCGCTACCAGTCGTAGTTCTCTTGAATCTTACGTTCCCAGTTTGGTTAATACCGAAGTGCATGCGATCTTTTGGGTAGCCCTAACACCTGAAAGATTTGTTTGTAACGAATATTCTTGTCGAAATGTTAGATCTGATCCTATATTTCCCAGGCGAAGAAGATCAATCGGTTTTTCACAAATTCTCATGATCTCGTTGTTAATAAACCGGTTACCTTTTTTCCCAGTGGCTTTTCTTTTGTTCTGCTGCTGTTGCTAATGGATTGGAGCTGGAACTACACAGCTCTGCCCAAGTCGTCAGGCATAGTATGGAGTGAGAGTCGGGCAGTTGTTGAAGTTCCTGGAGGAGCTGAGTGGAAGATTCGTCGTGAGTAATGCATTCCTTTGGAGCATCGCTCGCAACTCGAGCGTTGCCATAGAGTTCATACAAAGACACCATCCTCTTTTGTCGTTTCCAGGATTGCAGGAGGAGTTTCCTGAATTCTCTTGGAAGTATTGTGGAAGTTCGCCGATAGTTCAGTATTATTTTGAGAAGGCTGTCAGTCAGGTCATGATTATCTATTAGTCTTTGGACGCTACTCATCCAAACGGAAAGGAACTGTTCCTGCCAAACAAACGCCTCCCAATAAAGAAATCAAAAGTTTAGGAAAATCATTTTATATCTGCGCGTAACACCATAGAGCCCTGCTCGTCTAGCAGAGAATCTAGGCCTACAAACCTATATGTAAAATTACTTAGAGCCTTAATTTTGAACATCTGGGTCGTCACTGGGCCGGCGTAAAACCAAACCACTCCAGTGGAGAAGCGGCTGCAACGCTACACTCACTAAGCATCGTACTAGTCCTCGGATCGCCTATATTCCCGCAAGATGCTGGGTCGGTAAAGATCCCGAGAACCTACTACAGTGCGTTTCAAAATTATAAAGGCACCCCAAAAAATGGCAATTTCGCTCACAGGTCAAAGAAATTTGAAAGGCACCCCAAAAAATGGCGATTTCGCTCACAGGTCAAAGAAATTTGTTGAGCCGAGACCAATTCAATTCGATTCAGCATAGCCGAAAACCTTCGTAAATGTTCTTAATGGAAAACACATCTTCATAATTTTCAAGAAATCTTTGCCAACATAGGATCCGACCGTTTCAAAATTATAAAGGCACCCCTGTGGTGCTTCTTTATCTCCAACAGTTTCAATCCTCCTGCACTCCACTCAAAAGGCAACGCTTTCGTGTACCTCTCTGACATTACGCCTAGTGAATACAAACTTTCAAATGAGGAGCATGCCCAAGTGAAAGCGTTGCATCAGGCTGGCCATTCGAATCGCTTCATCGCTGCTCAGCTTGGCCGTTCTCCAAGCTGCATTGATAGCTACGTCAAGAATCCGTTTTCCTATGGGAAGAATAAGAATTCCGGAAGACCACGAGTGCTATCTGATAAAGATGTCCGTCATATTTGGCGTTCCATATCCAATTCAACGAAGTCCGTCAACCAGGTCAGGTACGAGCTGGCTTTTCCTACGTCAAAGACTACGGTATTGAGGGCCGTAAATGACAGTCCTGTAATTGTTCAGCAGTCTATGAACAAGGCTCCAAAGCTGAATGATCTCCACAAATCCGGCCGACTGCAGTTTGCTCGTGAGAATATGAGAACGGGTTGGGAATCGGCAAGTTATGTGGCACCCCAAGGCGCTTTAACATTTTTGGCCAATTTTATTCAATCTACGTTTTTCAGATCATCTTTTCTGACGAAAAGAAGTTTAACTTAGATGACCCTGATGGTTTAGTTACTGGAGAGATCTCAGGAAGGAGCCGCTTATTTTCAGCAAGCTCAACTTCGGCGGTGGGTCACTAATAATTTGGGGGCATTCTGCAGCAGTGGCGTTCTCTAACTATCTTTTGTTTTAAGTCGAATGGGTTCCTAGGAATACCAGAAGGTGCTCGCTGACCACCTCCTGCCATTTCTGAGAGGACGTCGCCGTCAGAAGTACGTTTTTATGCAGGACAACGCCTCGGTTCACAGCAGCCGGTCAACTGTCGACTGGCTTAACAGCAAGAATATCGCTCTTCTGAAGTGGCCACCTTTTAGTCCTGACCTAAACCCGATTGAGAACATCTGGTGGATTATCGTTAGGCAGATATACTCTAACGGCATGCAGTATAACAACATCGGTGACCTCAAGAAAGCCATTCTGAGGACCTAGGACGATTTGGACCCCTCTCTCTTGGAGAAGTTTGCGGATAGTGTGCCAAATCGCATTTTTGATGTAATTGCTAATCATGGTGGACCAATCCGTTATTAATCTGTTGTTTTTTATTTTCGTAAATAAATTTTCCGTTTTTCTATAGTGCCTTTTTAATTTTGAAACGGTCTTATTTTTGGTCGCCGAATGTTTCTTGAGAAAGTGCGATGAAATATTTTCGGAAATAAAGTTGCTTGATATCTTCGGCTATGCTGAATCGTATGGAATTGGTCCCAGCTCAAAAGTCCTTGATATGCGAGCGAAATTGCCATTTTCTGGAGTGCCTTTATAATTTTGAAACGCACTGTCTAGTTAGTTGTACACGAACGAAATTTTCGAAAAATTTTTTTCGTTCGTTTTCGTTCGTTTGAAAATTCGTCGAACGAAATTTTTTCAAATTTCGTTCGTTCGACATTTTTTTTCGAAATTGTACAACTATAGAACCTACATCGATGCCGCGTTAGCGGCGCGAAGTCGGATCATTGCCGTGCCTAGAACCTCATACATACATGCTTGCCGCGACAGTCGATATTGATGATAATCACTGCCCGAGTTGCGTGACATTCAAACCTTTACGTCTGTGACGGACTTAGATGTCAAACATTTGGTTGATTGGTACAACAGCAAAATATTAGTCCCTTGCATATATTAGCCCCTGCACTGGAAAGTCCGGATTACGCTGAATAACTTGTTGGAATCCGATAGCCGTTAGTCTGAAGACGAAATCTGGGAAAAAAGGCGTAAGCCGCTAATTTCGGTATTCCAATGCCACACATCACTGAAGATCGAATGAGAGACGCGAAGATATTTGAAAAACATTGTTGGACGGAGGATGGAAGGGGATGATTCCTCATCCCCCACTTCTCAGGCGAAAAAAAAAACGGAAAAAGTCGCGCGAAATGGGGTACTCTACGTAATATGCTGTGCGCCGATCATGATCGACTTTTTTTCTCAGAGAGCGTCACGTTGGGTACTCAGAATGTAAAGGGAACCTAAGATTCGTTTTGAGCACCCCCAGCGGCCCCTCTGTGTAAAATATCAGTCGAACTCTACTCAGACTATGGTATTGTCTTTGTCGTAGCGAAATTCCGTTCCGCAGTTGAAGGCGACCGCTGTCGCAGCACGCAGCTAAAAGATAATCATGCGGGGACCTCGTGGTCCCAGCACGATTATCTTATAGCTGCGTGATGCAATATTGGTCGCCCGCGCTCCAAGCACGATTCTATGTGGTGTGCGTGTCGCAACAGCGATTGTGAGCAGCTGCCGACCGAAGTTCCACTCCGATAAGGTGCTATTCGTACTCTTAAACGCCAAAGCGGCACGGGCGGACTAGGGCGTTGAAATACGATTACTTTCTACGCTCTTGCGGAGACTGATTACTCGAGCGACGACGCCATAGCGGAGTGGGCGTCACGCGCGTGCCGCGGTGACTATACTTGTTTCAAAAGAAATTCATTTCGAATATCCGACTTTTCTACTATAGTCGGATATCGCACTTTTTCGAATATTCGACTTTTCGACCATAGTCGGATATAGCACTTTTTCGAATATTCGACTTTTCGACTGTAGTCGGATATCGGACTTTTTCGAATATTCGACTTTTCGACTGTAGTCGGATATCGGACTTTTTCGATTATTCGACTTTTCGACTATAGTCGAATATCGCACTTTTTCGAATATCCGACTTTTCGAATAAAAAGTCGACTTTTTATCTGACTGAAACAGTCGAATACTCATCCGATTATTCTATTCGGAACAAGTATAGCGCTGACGTGGGTTAGGTCATTCATACTCCAACGCCACGCTCGCGTGTCATGCACTGTTGTTGAGGAGTATGAATAGCGCCTAATGACAGTACACTATACCAGCCCTGTATTACGAGGTTTTCGAACTCTCACTTCCGCTTCCCCTCTTCAGCCTCAAACCTCAACTGATTCGGCAGTAGGGAGCTCCCACTGAACCGAATCTGTTTAGAACTCTGATCCCGCCAGCTTCGTTTACATCGGCGAGCTTTGAATCAGCGGAAATTCAAAATTGAACGAAAACCACCAAATCAATTCAGGTATACGGAAATGACTTCGATTCTGAAGCTTCTACTCCAAGTTTTTACGCTGTTGTACCTCATTTTGTGTCGCCGTTTGAGCTGAGCATCCAGGTTCGAACTGTAAATCCATCATCTTCATCATAGAAAAGCTCATATTGGAGCAATTCAGCCTAAGTTCCTCGAGAAGGCACGACAAAACCTCAAGACACAAATGGCAATTGAGTACAATCGTCCAGATTCCGGGAGTTTCTTTGAGGAACAAGTCTGTAAAAGTCGTTTGTCATCGTTTTCCGAAGTCTAATCAGAAGTTATAGATTTCTTTTGGAGAATGTGCGGATTTGGAAGCTTGTGGCTTGTTTGCTCAAGCTGTTTTCCTTCAACGGCGAGTGCGGATTCTTCAAACTTTGTATTCTAGATTTTTGAAACGGTAGCCTGCACTTGCGATGTAAAAGGAGAGTGGTGTCGAGCTAAAATCAGTAAAATGTGTGGAACTTCAAGGTAAGTTTGCTTGCTTCCCAATGACGACATTGTAGTTTGTCTTGTGGCACACTTCATAGTGGTCGCTTTGGAACGCTGAATTTCTGACAGGATGTACAGTGTGTCCCACTTTTGCTGACCTTGCTGCGAACCGCTCAGCAGCTAGCGCGCCGATCAATATTCACATTCCATGCACTCGACTGGCGCGCGGCTGCTGATAGTAATCAGATCAGCACTGTATAGAGTCAATACGGAACCGCTGTTCAGCTAACAAGGGAAGTATAAGAAGCGTAGGTCTGAACGGTAGAAATCTAATGTCATGGGGGAATGTTCACGCATTACATGGTGAAATAGTGTTGCGTACCCGGCGCGAAAGATAGATCTGAAGGAATTATAAGCTCTGAAAGTTTGCCGACCATTGACCTCTTTCTAGCCTATGAATTGTCAAGCGGTCGAGTCAGGAACGTCGACGGCGCAAAGGGAGGAAGGGGCAATGATGGGCATGTGACCAGGGTTCGAATCTCCCCCAAAGCCGTTTTTTTTTGCAGATTCACGGAACTTTCATATTTTGACCAAAAATTATATCAGAAATGTCACCTTATCCTTTTGCTGCACGATATAGCCATATCGACAGTGAAATAGACTTGGGTACAAGGGATTCAATGTTTTGTCTCCCATCAAAACTTTCCCAATGTTTTGGGGAACTTATATGATTGAGAACTATCACCCCACATATTTTCAACAAGTTACGAGAGCCATTAAGTAACAGAAGACGGTGCGCTTGGTGCAGTCGGCTTCTGCGACCACCCGTAGTCTGACCGTCATGCCCCTCATTTTCCCATCAGGCAAGGTCGAAGAAATGCTTTGTCCAATTGCCAGAGCCATGTGGTCGCTCCCCATTGAAGGGTGTATTTAAGGCGAAGAAACTTTATGTTTTCATCCAGAAAATGCCGGAGAATTTTGTTCTCTTTCTCGACTCAAGGAGTGATTTTTCCAATCAAAGCGCGATACAGGCTCTTGTGCCGGCGGGAAAAAATTTGCAGATTTTTTTTGACGAAACCGCCTGGCGTAACAAGCTTGGTTCAGCTGGCAGACATCGGGTTTTTTAGCTAATCGAAAGCACTGCTCAAGAGAGTTCACCCTACTATTGCTCTTCGAAATTTTGAATTTTTAGGTCGTTCAAAATAATATACGGTTTTCGGCGTGGACGATGCCTTTAAGACCGGCTACGTTCTTATCCGTCCGGGTCCTTTCGAAACTCCAGTTGATCTCGAATCACCAGTAGCGCTCGGCCCCTGTGAATAGATAGGTTGCCATGGGCCTATAGCTCTCATTCGCTGTCCCTCTTGCGGAGTTTGCTTATGTTTGATGCATTATGTGCCTATTTACCATTGGTGAAAGAAATGGTTATGTATTTTGCGCCCCATGAAGTGATAAGGTTGTTAAAAATATGTGATGTTAATACATCCAAATCATAAAAGTTCTCCAAAACAATGGAAATCCTTGATGGGAAACAAAACCTTGAATCCTTTGTACCTGAGTCTATTTCACTGTCGAAATGGCTATATCGCGCACCAGGATTATAAGATGACATTTGTGATATATTTTTTGATCAAAATGTGAAAGTTCCGTGAGTTTGCAAAAAGGCAGCTCTGGGGGAGAGTCGAACCCTGGTCACATGCCCACCACTGCCCCTTCTTCCCTTTGCGCCGCAGATGCTGTTGACGTGACCGCTTAACAATTCATAGACTGGGAGGAGGTCGACGGTCGGCAAACTTTCAGAGCTTATAATTCCTTCAGATCTATTTTTCGCGGCGGGTACGCAACACTATTTTACCATGTAATGCGTGAACATTCCCACATGACATTAGATTTCTCCCTTTCAGACGTACGCTTCTCATACTTCCCTTGTAAGTGTATTCATGTCTTCAACAAAATACACCCAACTAGCGAGCAATTATGCATCGCGTGTACGTATGGGCAGGCCACCACTGAAAATTCAATAACGGAAAAGTTAGCTCGAACTTATACTGCAACGTTGCCTCTTGCGAAGCCGACCGGTGGTAGCAGGGTTCGGCACGAGGTGTGGACAAGGCTGAATTCTCTCAGACCCCCCCCCCTCTAAAAGCAAACCTTTGGCGGTTTTCTCAGACCCCTCCCAGAAGCGTTAATAGGTCAAATTCTTGGACGATTTTCTCGGAACTCCTCCCAGGAGTCATAATTGTCTGTTTTTGTAGTAAAATTGAAATAAAAGGAACAACTTATTCCAAAAGATGTATAATTTGAAGAAGAACAACCATTTCAAAAAAACAAGACATTAACATTGAAATAGATAACAAACGAGGTTTTTCTTGGCGGATTACATGAAGTTGCCCGCGTTTTTGAAAATCTTAGCTAAAGTAAGGGTTTTGATCATAGTGAAGGCTCTCCTAATGCTGAATATAAGACACATAAGTTTGAACGTGTATCCAGGAATTTTCAATGATTCCGGGTAGGAAGCTAAGGTATATATGTGGTGGAAAAAGAAGGGTGGAGAAGATGAAGTGATTGGCTAAGGTCAAGAATACGGGATGTCTCGAAGAGAAAAATGTGTTTTCAAATTAATATGAGTTCGTAAATCCATTTTTCAAGTCTAAGAAGAACATGTCACTTCAGATGTATGGACTTCTGGTTCGAAAGAGCGTCATCTAATGTGGTTACGTTTCGACTTTCATTCTCCGAAACCCACTCATTTACGAAACACACAACACGGGTTCGATCCCGCAAGGTGCCTAATTTTTGAAAACATTAGACCTCACATTTTTTTTTGCAAAGTAACGGCCACGAAAACGAGATATTCGAGTCGAGAGTGGTAGATTTACCCTATATACAAATTTTCAGTCTCTAAGGTGAACGCTGAAAGGCACCACTTCTCTGTGTGGCCCACACCTGTCGCAGGTGCGGTCGCGCTGGAATTCTACATTTTTGCAAGGTATGAGTCAGGAGAATACGATGATCGAGTCCAGCGTAGCCGATTTACCCTGTGTACTCACTTTCACCGTCCAAAATAGATGCTGAACACCGCTACAGTATCTGGCCTCACACTTTTCTCAGGTGTGGTCCCGCTGAAAAGGGGCATTTTGAAATTTAAGTGTGAGGAGAGAAGGATATTTGAGTCCAGCGTGGTCGATTAACCCTGTGTACACAATCTTTTACCGTCTCAGTGTAACGCCGGAGACCGCTACATAGAAAGCGGAACAAGGTAAAAAAAGCGTAAAAAACGTCAAAGTCCACAAACGTGGAGTAGGGCTTTAAACACCTGTAACTTAACTTCCAATAGAGCTACCCCGGGTTCGAGCAAAACTAAGAAACCAGGTTTGTAACCCTACCGAATGAAACTTTACTCGCTCCCAGAGGACGCCTTACAAAAAATTTACTAGGTGTGGACATTTGATGTTTTGAGCATAAATGTCCACACTTAGCCAGTGCATTTAGCTGTGGAAATTTATGCTCAAAACATCAAATGTTCACACCCAGTAAATTTTTTTGTAAAGCGTCCCCTGGGGGCGAGCAAATTTTCATTCGGTAGGGTTACAAATGTAGTTTCTTAGTTCTGCTCAAACCAGGGGTAGCTCTATTGGAAGTTAAGTTACATGTGTTTTAAAGCCCTGCTCCATGTTTGTGGACTTTGACGTTTTTTTTTAGTTCTTTTACCTTGTTCTGCTTTCTATGTAGCGGTCTTCGGCGTTACACTGATACGGTAAAAGATTGTATAATGGGTAAATCGGCTACGCTGGACTCTTACTCTTACTCTCATGACACCTAACTTTCAAAAGTGCCCCTTTTCAGCGGGACCACACCTGAGAAAAGTGTGAGGCCTAATACTGTAGCGGTGTTCAGCATCTATGTTGGACGGTGAAAGTGAGTATACAGGGTAAATCGGCTACGCTGGACTCAAATATGTTACTCTCATGACTCATACCTTGCAAAAATATAGACTTCCAGCGCGACCGCACTGCGACAGGTTTGGGCCACAGGGGTGTGCGTAATTACGATTTACGATTTACGGTATTTTTTGGGCTCGTAATTACGGTTTACGATTTACGACATTTTGGACCGTAAATCGTAATTTTTCGTGAACAAAAATACATGCAAAGGAAGTATACAAGTCATTCCCGATTGAACTGCTCTGTTCAAACGTTGCGCATACAAATGTTTTTCGTCAGAACATGGGACCACTCCGGTGTCTGACTACGGCACGACCCGATTGCCAACCCTCCACATGATTCTGTTATTATAACGCGGAACACACGGCCACAGTTTGAGATGCATACCTGAACCGAGTTGTACCCCGCGCGTGTCTCACTAGCTGCCGTCTACGACCCTTACGAGGAACACCGTTCTCGCGTTTTTCATCAAGAGCAACTGTCTTGATTCCCTGAACTACACAGATTACCGTCGAAAAAAAAACGTGCAAAAGCGCTCTAATTAAAGGCAGGATTCGCAAAAATTAGATTTTTGAGTTTTCTGCATGGAAATGTAGGTCTGGTAGTTACAAAAAAGAGTGAAAAAAACCGGATTTGCGCGGGGAAAACGCCCAAAAACAAAGCCAATTACTGGTGTTGGCCGGCCCCCTAATTAACGAAATTTTCATTAATGCTTGCTTATCCGCCTGTTATTCTTCTGTCAAAGTAGTTTCCAGAAATGCCCAGGAATTACTTTAGAAGTAAAATAAAAGTTGACAAAACAGGCTTTTACAAAATTGGGGGCGGGAGGACACCAAGCAGTAACTTGCTCTCGAGCGTTTTTGCTCAAAATTTTTTACTTATTCTCACTTTTGTGACGACCAGATCCACCTTTCCATGGGGGTAGCCCAACAACCGATTTCATCGAGCACCTTGCCTTTAAGCCACAAATGGCTATAAACGGTGTTTCTGTCCCGCCGATTGAGGTTACGTCTACTCAGAGGTCAACGATTAAATTAAAGGATAAGAAGATGAAGAAAGGGATCCATCACGTCACTGAAGGGAAAAACCAGCTGAGAATAGTTCAGGAAACCAACTTTGAAACAGTGACCAAGAACTACCCATTGCGCTAATTCCTCCCAATCAGCAACCTGCATATAGGGACTCGTACACTCACTCTCATCCGTGATGGAATTGAAAACCCTGGAGTTTCAATGTTTTCTCGGCGTTGGTTCGCCTCTTTTGGTTTTTGTAGGTTTGCGAAAATTATGACTTACCTGGAAAGTTTGATGCACGGAATTATTTTCCCTGTTTATATGGTCTTCGTCCTCAACAAACCGACACACAGAAAAAGAAATTCAACGCCTGTTCCGCCTTAATTCAAACCTTCTCCTCTCACAAATGTGAGCGTTTTGTGGGCCCTCTTCGCTATATTCCTTACCTTTGGGTACCAAATTGGGCAAAGGCACAAAAAGCAGATACATTCTCCGGAATGACAGGCGGGTTTACCGTGGTGAAATGCCTAGCCTTTCTAGTCAAGATGGAGCGGTTCTTGGAATGACATCTCAACGACCTGCGCGTGGATAACTGATATCGCCTAGGAACAGGCCATCCCTCGTACATTTATTATTGTGGCGCTGGACACACAAATCAGCAAAAATGTTTTTCCCTTCTATACTCCTAGCTAGGATCCGGTGTATGGCAAAGCCAAGAGGTCGATAGATCAATCCTCGCCCAAGATCGACCAAGACTGCCATCCCTTCGGGTTCGGTCAGTTGGTACCAGACCTGCGTGAGAAAATAAGAACACTCACGTGAACATCGGCTGGTCCCTGCCAGTCAATGCGCAGGTCCATGACAAATTCAAAATCCCCTACGATTCTGAACGGAAGTCAGGTGTGTGGCCCATTATCAGGGGAATGGTCAACGCTGAGAACTTTATCTTTCATCCTTTTTACTCCTAGGTTAAATCTGCAGCTTAGAAAGCAACGAGTTTCTGAAACAACTCTCTACCACTTATTGAAAGAAGATTTTCAATTTCTTGTTTCACCAAAGTATTCAAAAAAACTTCAGTGGCTATTATTATTGATTGGTGCTTACGATTTACGGTTTACGATTCACGATTTACGGTGGTTTCACCGTAATTACGATTTACGATTTACGAAATTCGAAATTTCATTTACGCACACCCCTGGTGGGCCACACAGAGAAGTTCCTTTCAGCGTTCATCTTAGATTCTGAAAATTTGTATATAAGGTAAAGCTACCACTCTCGACTCGAATATCTTATTTTCGTGACCCTTACACTGCGAAAAAGTGTTAGGTCTAATGTTTTCCGAAAATTAAGCATCTCGCGAGATCGAATCCGCGTAGTGTGTTTCGTGTATGAGTGAGTTTCGGATAATAAAATTCGAAACATAACCAGATTAGATGACGCTCTTTCCAACTAGCAAGTGTTTTTGCCATGTCTGGTCTGTCTAATGTTGAAGCACCTGTCTTCGCAATTAACCACTTATTTAGGCTTGTTTTGCATACCTGCTCTTCTCTGAAAACATATTTATTTCTTTAGTACATATGATCGTCTTTGCCTTTGCCCATGTATTCATTCATCGCATCCACTCTTTTCTTCCGCCCCATTCCGTAGCTTCCAATGTGTCCTTATTTGCAATTCAGTACACAACCATCCAGGATACACGCCCAGAACCTATGTGCCTTATATTCAACCGTAGAAGACCCTTTACTAAAATTTTACATTTACGTAAATTTAATTACTACAAGGTTTCATGTTAATTGGACGATATTACCGAATTATCCGCGAAAAATATTTCTAAACAGTGTACCTACTACCCCCGGTCAGAATGATTCACGTGGTCTCCCGGTGGAGCTCAGACCCCCCGGTAGGGATATCCACACCCCGCGCCGAACCCTGGGTGGTAGATCACAATTATCGCCCAACGTCGCCGAGCAATTATGCAATTCTTCTTGCGATGGGTAAAAAAATCACATTTGTCCACGTTTGCTAGGAAGAAACCTGCTTTTGCCAAACTTTCCTCGTTTCTATCAGGGTCAGGCAGACCGTTGTCCAGGACCTCGACAAAGCTACGTCCCCCTCCCCCTCCTTGGAGACAAAAATCTTTGAAAAATGTTCGAAACTGTTGGGTCCCCCTCAGGTCCTGAAAAAAGGTTAACAGTTTTTGTGGTCAAAAATTACAAAAAAAGTACATTTCAACCTGGATTTTCAAAAAAGTAGTTACTTCACTTCCTATCCGACTGATTTGCCTCTGGAGTGTAGTTTTGACTCGCCCTTAAATACACAGTCCAACCTCGATATCGATTTTTCGCTCTTCTGCCCATCTTGGAGAAAATTTCACGCTGATAACAATGATGTTTTCAGAATCGCTCAGAACTCCCGACGAATGGAGTTGCGGCTCCTCAAAAATTTCGATTCTGAACGGCTAGAAGTTCTCGGACGAGTTGTCTCGAGCCTGTATTTTCTCGTTATTCGCAGCCACCGTTCTGTAGCAGGCCACAATACAAAGCCAGGCCGAAAACAAATCAAAGAACATAGGTTTTGGATAAAATCATTCGCGCTTCTCTTCCCTACTGAGGTCGGAAACCTGGCGGTGGGCGTTACCCATTTTTTCTTTCAAGGGGGCGTGGCCGACTTTTTCCTAGCTTTTTCTCGCTTATTTGAGCGAATTGAGATTTCGCGCTTGGCCGGGTTGCTATAGGCGGCGACTGGGCCATAATATCAAAAATTGCCCCTGAGGTTGAACTGCGCCTTTAAAGGCAGTGTTCACGATTATCATCCTCGTTGACTTTCCGAAGTAAAATGATAGGGGAGAAGGATCCTAGGTTCCCAGTGCCAAAGGAACGGTAGATAACGAGCCAGGAGTGGCAAAACAACGGCTGCGTTTTGGTGCCCCAGACACGCCCCGTGCCCCAGATCCGCCCCTTGAAAGGAGCAAATGAAGACTCAGATTATAGGAATGATCAAGTGAAGGAAGTGCTGATAAGTGAGCTGATCGCTTCATTGCACTGATAGGTATCATCCGTCTAGCGGTCATTTCCTCCACGCTCAAAAATCAACGTAAACAAGAGAAGGCCTATTTCGGCTCAAAAACGCGTCTTTCGTGTCCTTTTTAAGCATGCCTTGCTATACAGGGCACCAGACCTTCCGTAAACCGTCGAGATATCGGAAGTGAAATTTATCGTGAACACTGTCTTTAAGCAACAACATCTAAATTGAGAAAGAAGTAATTAAAATTGTGACACAGATCGCCTCACAATCTCATGATGGCATAACGACGAAGAAAAATGTGGGCCAATGAAGCAGAAATCAGAAAAACGCTGGATACTTGTTCCTTGTTCGCATTAGATTTTGTCCTAATCTTGATCGTGCAGTTGGCTAACAAAAAGTCAGTAATGAGTTAAAAATAACGCAATAGGCAAGCTTGAGCCGATAGGATTTTTTTGTAGTGGAGGAAACTGCGGTGGGGATGTAGAAGGCTTCCTAACTTTTAATGGATTCCAACCACGGAATGGGCAAAACTCTGGCATATGCCGAGCATTATTCGGGGGCGTTTTGGACTCTCTACATATAACAGCTCACTAATCATAAGGCTTCACGAAACGTGAGTGCAAACCTAGTTAGATGGGGCCACTCGGGATACGCGGGTAGAATGAATTATACACTGTCAAATTTCTAAGCATTTTGATGCAGTTCCTGTAAGAACAATGACTTATAGCACTGTCAAATAGCAGATACCGGCAGAAGTCTACATTTTGACGGATATGAAATCTCTAACTAGGTTTGCATAGAGACCTCCGGGTGGGTGGAACCTTTTTGTGGGCGCGTAAACCTTCACGGGTTCAAAAAAGTTCGTTTTCCAACTAGTATTGTTCAGACAGAAGGGGGTGAGCGCGGGTGGAGACGGGGTGTCACCGGCGGTGGTTCTGCGGGCACTGTACTGCGCAACAGTGCCCGCAAAACCGCCACAGGTGGCGAACTCGGCTTGGCATCGGAGCGCGATATTTTTCGGCAGCTCGCCGCAGTGGTACAGGCCATAAAACGGCCAATGTCTCACCGCCGACTGCGTACCACGCGCTGCGCGACCGCACGCGCGTCGGAAGCAGACGGGTTTTGACCGCCGCGCGACGAGTTTTGGCCGCCGTGCGACGTTTCGGCCGCCGCGCGGCGACCGAAACTCGTCGCGCGGCGGTCAAAACCCGTCTGCTTCCGACGCACGTGCGGTCGCGCAGCGCGTGGTACGCAGTCGACGGTGAGACATTGGCCGTTTTATGGCCTGTAAGTAAAACCCCTTGCTCCGGAATGCCCTGAATTGAGGATTTCCGAGCGAAGTCCTGGTAGTGAGTAGAAGGTAGGCCGAGGATGGGAATTTTACCTTTAAGATGTTAAAAATGCTTTTTTGAAAAAAAAATTACCTTTGTCCAATTATGACCGAAGGCGCGGTGTTGGACAACGGCAAACGTGTTTTAGGTGATTTTCGTCGTGATTTTAAGGTGGTGGGAGGGGTGTTAGATATCAGTTTGTGGGGAATTTCATGGAGAATTTGAATTTTTCAGAATTTGAAAATCTGAAATTTCATGGGGGGACGTACGTTGTCTAATTTTCGAAGTGAAGAATTTAAGCGGTAATAGACCCGATTAATGAATGTAACTGGTCTAAAAATTTGTTTTATATGCTGAAAATTCGAATGCTGCCTGAAATATGTCTATTATATCGTTATGTAAAGATACTTTTCACACATGAACTGTTGTGGTGCTGTACTAATGTGCTCTATTACAATGTGAGACGACCACGTCCGAATCCCTCGTCCCACGACCTGTCTTCTTCACACAAAGAGAAACGCAAATGAAAACATTCCCGCCTTTTTAAAATTTTGGCTCGAAGTTTTTACGTCTCCCCTGAAAAAATCTAAATTTCGAAAATTTTCACATCCCCCCCCCTGTTGTCCAGAGGGACAACGCCTGCCTGACCCTGGTTTCTATACAGAGCTTTGCGCGGGTGTTGTAAGTACGTGCTGTAAAACCGTGACATTCTTGTGGTTTCCACGCGTGCTGGTGCGGAGCGGAGGTTAGAGACAGCGAGAGAGCGTATGACAAACGGAGGGAGCAGCATCGTGCGTGCCGCTCGCGCCATTAGAGGTCGTCTATATTCCCGCCGCCGAGCGGCGCGGCACAGTGCATTTATGTAATATTGATCACGCGGCGCGGCACGATCGAAATTGTAGAATCGCACTTTGCCGCGCCGCTCGGTGGCGAAAGTATAAACGACGCCTTAGCGATGAGAATACGACTTTTTTACAGAGGCTATATCTTGTTGGTCTTTTTTAACCTTTCAGAAAAGCCATGTTCGCTGCTCAAGACGGTGGATTTCATTCTTTTTTTCGCATGAGCAAATTTGTCTAAAGAATGCTCGTTTCGGAGATTTTCTCCTCGTTATTTGTCATAAATGAAGAGGTCTGATAACTTCTTTATGGAGACAGGCAGAGATCTCTGCATGTTTAAAGGCAGCATTCACGCTGGTAAACTTATTCGAGATTACTACGGAAATAGAATCGTATGGCTCAAAACACAACGCCTATGCACTTTGAAGCGTCAAAAACTACCCACAATGCCGTTACAGGAGTAGCAAGTTTGGCCCGGCCCGTATTTTCACGCCTCCTGTATTTGCCCTTTTCCTCCAACGCAAGGTTGCAGGGCCATCATCGCCGTCGGTACTGTTGGTGGAATGCGTAACAAGTGAGCCACACACGGCACTGACGGCGAAGATGACACAGCAACCCTGCTTCGGAGGAAAAGGGCAAATACAGGGGGTGTGAAAATACGGGCGGGGTCAAACCTGTTACTTCTCAACGGCTTTGTGGGTCGTTTTTGACGCTTCAAAATGCATAGGCGTTGTGTTCTGAGCCAAACGATTCTATTTCCGTAGTAATGTCAAATACGTTTACGAGCGTGTATGCTGCCTTTAACGAATTACAAGATTAGAATGTTATATATTGACGGTTAATGCGGCGCTTCTACGTGTTGTGGCCGTCTGGTCACCGCGTTTGACCTCTGCAATCAGCAAATGCGATATCGGCAGCCGGGTGTCCGTGACCGCCCACGCTGTGTGTTTCTCGTTGTTCTGCCTACCCATCTAGGTGGTCTAGCGGGAAAACAAGTCGTATAAAAGGCGACTAGATTTAACCCTAAGTATGTTAGCTGCGCTCTGGTGTTCTCCTCTGGTGTGCCTGCTGTTGGATATTTCTCTTAATAAACTATTCCTAGTACTCGTCTTCTGCAGCCGCAGTTTCTAAGGGATTCTCTCGCTAGAAGAGAGAATAGGCACGGTCGAAAAAGACCGTTGAAATTTTGTATCCACTGGGATACAACACTGTGAAAAACACCTATTGAAAAATTAACGGGAGAATATTACATTTCAGGTCAGATCTGAAGTGTTTTCGGAGCGCTTCAAGAGAAACCTAATTTATATTAGGTAGACACCCTAGGGCCTCTTCATTCTTCCCAAAGCCAGCGCTGCACGCGCGGGCGTGGCGCTAGAGTATGGATGACCTGACGCTACACAATGGCATCACGCCCGCTCTGCCATTAGACGCTATTCATACTTTTCAACGCCTTCGAGTCATTAAATGGCATGGCGGTGGAATATGAATGGCCTGAGGCAACAGCCGCGTGGCACGCGCATAACGACCGCTCTGCCTTGGCGGCGGCGTGCGTAACGACTTTTTTATTTTTTCTTCATTAATCCAGTACCAATTTGATTCTGTTTCATCATAAGTAATCCCAGTACTACCCCTGATACCATAAGACCCCCGTCAGAGTCGGTGGATCTACTGAGCCCCACCGGGTCGATACGCACCGAATTCGTGGGAGACGGGTGCAAAAAAATCAACTCACTGAGTCCGACTGCGACCGTTTTCTTGCGACCACAATCCCCCTGGTCGATACTGATGGTTCTCATGCGACAAGGGCGGGGCCAATGCACCGACTGAGTACCGCTGCGTGCCAACCGAAATCATCCTCACCTCACTCGGTCGATATAGGAGTTTCTCACGTGATTTGGGTGCAGTTTCTTCGGCCGACTGCGACCTGCCGAGTCCCGCCGTATCCCGACTCTCGTCTTCTGCGCTCTGCCCCACCTACTGCTGCCGCTGACTATCGATTGTTTCGCAGAGGAACTGGGTGGCGCTGTGGGCAATCGGACTCAGTCGGTTGCAGACGGCCGAGGGCGGGTTTTCCGCCGCGGACTCATTCGGACTCAGCAGGTTTTCCGACCCAGTCTGACTGTGGCCTAATGGTGAACGCGTGTACAGAACTTGCTTGCTCAAAAATGTCAAGGTCCACCTAATTTCGCTCCGCCATGGCGTCGCCGTTGGAGTATTCCGCAAGGGCGTCACGCGCATAGAATGTGATCATACTCTGACGCCACACCTGCGCATTAGAGTATATCAAACGAATAAAAATTTTCGAATATTCGAATAAACGAATAATTCGGAAAGTTGACTCCTTCGAATATTCGAATAAACGAATTATTCGAAAAATTCACTTCTGCGAATATTCGAATAAACGAATTATTCGAAAAATTGACTTCTCCGAATATTCGAATAAACGAATTATTCGAAAAACGACTTCTCCGAATATTCGAATAAACGAATTATTCGGAAAATAGACTTCTCCGAATATTCGAATAAACGAATTATTCGAAAATTTGACTCTTCCGAATAATCGAATTATTCGAATGATTCGAATACGAATAATTCGAATATTCGGCCAAAATCGCGAGTATTCGAATAAGAAGTAAAGACCGAGTGCGCATAATCAAACCACCGTTCGCGGCACTTCCAACTTTCTTCCTTTTTTTGTATAGTATTATATAGATCAAAGCTATGCCAATATGCTTCCACGAAAAAGACGTTTCACATTATATCATAAGAGTATTCAAACTAACATGGTTCTAGTAGTTGTCTATGAGTAGTTGTTAAACGGTACGATCAAATTCTCTGGATTGTCTAAACAATATCTACCAACAATATCCGAATTTCCTATCAGTTTAAGGTGCTATCTGAGCTGGGGGGGCACTGTTGTATCGCACATGACCACGCCCATTTTTCCGTGCCGCAATCACTCCTGATTTGTGCGGGGGAGTGTACCAGGGGTTGGCCCTGGTTCGCGGTCAGTGTGGGCGAAAATGCTCTGACAACTGGGAATAGCTGGGGATGCGGCACAGAGAGCGGCCACAAAGAGTTTATTTAGCAAATAAAACAGTTAAAAAAATGGCCAAAGCCAGAGGAGCGACGGAAGTAGACGACTGAAGGTTCTTTGCCATCTCGAAGGCCCTTTTATGGCCATTCGGTTGGCTCGCTGCCAGTTCTCTCATTGGTGGCCATTTCCCGTACGATCTCGGTGGTCGCTTCGCCTCTCGAGTTGTCACCGGCGCACTTTGACCCACGGCCAATCCTTGCCATTTATTAACAACTCCCTCCTCCTGAAATCGGCGTCCCTGCCGATGATAGACAATTGAACCTTAACAATTATTTATAAACCATATAAACATAGCACAACTAAAACGACCTAAAAAAACTTTTTTTTTACAAACAAAAAACTAAAGCAATCTTACAGTTTCTCAACGTGGCGCTACCACATTCAGTATCGCGCATATGAGTCTACCTTACGGTGCTGGTGGTACGGGTGGTAGCGACCTCTCCCTCGGGAACTACTGGGGCCCATACTGTTACCATAATTCATCCTAGGCTGCCGCTCTCTCCCTTCCTTTCGTGCTCGTCGTGCATCATCCTAGGTATCCTTGCGGGGTATGGTCTCCTCCCGAAAATCGAATAGCTTCCCTCTGACGTACGGTTTTATTTGTTTGTCCAGGGCCACCATAAATGCTCGAACAATGTTGGTGGCATAGCTTTCCTTCGGGGTTTCTCGATTCGTTTCTGCTAGCGCTCCGCACGGTTCCTCCATCGACGGCACTACACCGAACATCGTGATGATGTTGCGCTTCAGTGTCGATGAGGCCTCCCTCAGTACTTCCATCATGTCGCGTGTGTCCTTCCTGTTTTTCTCCCATGCCGCTTCGCCACGTGGTCCACTGGAGGCGATTATTTTGCATCCCCGCCTCACTGCCGTTGTCAGAACCATCGACAACATTTGCCATTCTTCCGGTGGGGTTCCCTTATCGGTAGTTGGCGTCACGAATACGCAAATTCCCAAGTCCTCCGCATTCCTGATCTCCGTAGTGGCTTCTCGTAGGTCGCGATACACAGCCACAGTCACACCATCTCCAGTTTCCAGCACTCTGCCATATCCGCGGAATCCATTTGGTAATAGCACGAGTGTCCGTAGCTTCGGCCCTTCAACTTTCACGTCGTCCCAGGAGTGTTCCATCGCATATGCAATGCCCGCATTCATCAGTTCATTCAGCTGCATCAGATTTGTTCCTTCCGGCGGCACTGTTGTCATCGCTATGCTGCTTCCATCGTGGAGAAGTAGGGCGTTGAGCACATGGTCGCAATTCCGTTTGAAGTAGCAGTACGCTTTTTGGACCGCAGATTTGGTCAGCAGGTCATACGACTTGTTTCTCATAAAAAATCGCCGCTTATCCACGTCCACTTCGTTTTCGTATGCCGCGATAAGTTTAGCTAGGGAGTAAACAGATGAAAACTTGAGCGACCTAATAATAGCATCCTGCTCATACGGAACAACGCATCCTGCTCATACGGAACAACATCGGCAAATGTCACATTATGTATCACACAATTGAAGTCTTCTTGCTGATCGCCGATGTTCTTCTTTGCTGCCGAGCATGTGTACAGGAGTCCCAGGGCACTGTTATCAGCCTTTTCCGCGTTCTCTGCCGTAGTCGCTCTGCAATACAAACTAGTAATTCGGTCGTCACCACCATTCTTCGGTTTTCTGCCTCGTTTCACATGTCTGGTTCTAGTTTGGACAGGAGCGTCGCTGATTTCATGAGGTAAGATAACAAGCATATCATGCTGCACGCGTATTGGTTCTTCTGATTGCACTAAATTTGTAATTAAGGCCGAATTATCGCTAACCTCCAAAACCCTAAATGGACCACACCAATTATCTGTTAGCTTTGTGTGCTTGGAAGCTGCCTTTTCCCTCGGGAGCTTCATATACACGCGGTCTCCCACCTTCGGTAAGTTTTTCACATTCACTTTATTAGTTTCATCATATCTTTCTTTCATTTTTTCCTTATACTTATCGTTTAGGTCCTTGGTGCAATCCCGAATGTGCTGTAGTCCTGTTAGCAACTCGTAATTGTAATCATCAAAATCCACATGGTTCCATGTCAGGCCTTCACTGGGCACCTCCTTGGAAGGAAAACTTGGGTCAAAAGCGTGCAAGATAAAAAACGGACTATCCCCAATCGCCTCATGGGGGGAAGAGTTGTAGGCGAATACTACCATAGGCAATAATACATCCCACTGGGCTGGAATTACAGTACGTTTCTTCAACATTCGCGAAATAGTTCCTATTGCTCGCTCAGTAATCCCGTTTTCTCTCGGGTTATGACCCTTAGTCATGGTTTGTTGAATGCTCGAGATAGCGCAAATTTCCGAAAGCACGTTGTTTATGAACTCCGGTCCCTGATCTGAATGCAGCTGCTTTGGCCAGCGACACCCTTCGCATATCCATCGTTCAAAAAGAGTTTTCGCTACAGTACGTGCTGATTTGTCCGGAATGGGGTAAGCTCCTAGAAATCACGAAAAGTGGTCAATAACGACTAGGACATAGCGGTTCCCACTCTCCGAGAATCCTAGTTCTGCGATGTCGACTCCCACCAGTTCAAATGGTCTTTCGGTGGTGATGGGTTTCAAAGGGGGAATATTCTTCTCATGTGGCCGCGTTAAAAAGCACTCCCTACACGATTTTGCCCACTTACAAATATCCTGCTCCATTCCTTCCCAAAAAATCACCTTCTTCAGTCGCCGAGTAAGTTTTCTACCATTTAAATGCCCAGCCATTGCTCCGGAGTGTGCGTCTTCGAAAACGGCTTTTCTTCGGTTTCTAGGTACTACTGTTACAGGCCCATATTCCGTGATAACTTTCAGCAAGCCGTTTTCAATTATGAAATCCGCTGTATTGTATCTTTGCGTACACCGCGGAAAAACTATTTCCTTGTCTTCTTTTGGTTTTTCAACTACGTCAATGATGCCTTCATATACTGGATCTTCTCGAAGTTCCGTCAGCCAGCCGCTGCTCTCTACCTACACCTGACCGACTACTACTTCATTTTCGGAGCATACCGCTACTTCACATTCGGATTCTTCTACAGCTCCCCGTGAGAGGCAATCGGCAACCGCATTGGCTTTACCGGCTACGTATTGGATCTCCAAATTGTACTTCTGAATTTCCAGTGCCCATCGTAAAACACGTGCGGACACGTTTGTTTGTTTGGAAAAACTCGTCAATGTTTTGTGATCTGTTCTCACTATAGTTTTTATTCCGTAAATAAAGAAATGAAATTTCTTCAATGCGAAAACGAGAGCGGATGCCTCCAGGTCAGTTACGTGATAGTTTTCTCTGCTTTCGATAATCCTTTAGATGCAAAATATTTAAATAGGATGGAGCATTTTATCATTTCCTTCTTGACATAAAACAGCACCCAGCCCTTCTCCTGAAGCGTCCGTATAAATTATGAAGGGTTTTGTCCCATTTGTTGCACCAGAGATATCAGGCTGCGCCAGAATTGGAGCCTCAGTCATTACCTTCTTCAATCGCTCAAAAGAACCGCTTTCTTCTGCTGTCCATCTCCATTCCACTTTTGGACTTGTCAGATTATATAGAGGTTTCGCAATCTTTGATAATCCCAAAATGAATTTTCGATAATATGAGGCTAATCCAAGGAAGGATCTCAATTCCGCGACATTATTGGGTGCTGGATACTGTCGAATTTTGCTTACTTTGTCAGGGTCCGTACTTATCCCATTCATATCGATAACATGACCTAAAAACCCAACTTTCTCTTCGAAAAATGCGCATTTCTGCGGCTTGAACTTTAAATTGGCCTTTCGAAATGCTTGAAATAAAATTCTCAAGACTTCCATGTGCCTTTCCACCGTTTGGGTCGCAATGAGGATGTCATCAATATACATAAATACCTCGCTATCCTTCACTCCGAGTTCATTGAGTACCTTATCCATCAATCTCTGGAAACGTGCTGGACTTGTAGATAAGCCGAATGGGAGTACTTCGAATTGAAAAAGGCCTTCACTTGTAGTAAAAGCGCTTTTATCCTTTGCCGTTTGGGACAAGCGAATTTGCCAGTATCCCGACGCTAAATCCAGTGTCGAAAATACTTTCTTGCCCTCCAAGCTCTGTAGCACAGTGTCAATTGACGGCAAGGGGTAGGAGTCCTGTTTTGTAACCTTATTCAAGGCCCTGTAATCAATGCATAATCGTAATGAGCCGTCCTTTTTTCTTACAAGTACCACGGGAGAGGCCCACTCTGACTGACTTCTAGTGACAATCCCTCTCTACAAAAAACCTTTTATTATCCCTTTGAATTCCTCGCGAGCCCCGATGGGAACCGGCCTTGTTTTCTGCCTTATTGGGGGTTCTATCTCCGGTATCGGTTTCATGCTCTACTAGGTCTGTTTGGGTTAGCTCCGAATCCTTGACCGCAAACACATCACTGTATTGTCTAACCAGTTCCTTCATTTCCGTCGAAATAGGCGAATTTGTATCCAAAATGGTCAGTAGGTCCTTCATACGCACTTTATCGTTATCTAGTCCAAAGTCTTTAACCTCCTCTAGCATATCTGCTCCCAATTCATGAGCGTTAGCCGGCAACCAATCGCTACTAGAGCACTCCCCGACTACATGTCCCTTGCGTAAAACCTTAATTTCATCGGATTGATTTACTGCCTCCACGGCGGTGCTGCCCTCTTTATCCACCATGCACAAACCATGCCCGATGCATGAATCTTTTGATGTCAAAAAGTAGTCGCCAGGTCCCACTGAGCTTACCAGTGCTACAGTTCGGGAACTGTGTGGTGGAATCAGCACTCGTTTTTTGATGACAGCCTGCGAAATCATCGAGTTACGACTCTTTGGCTCTGGGTTTTGCCGCGCTGTCAGCGTGATGCCAAAAAGCTCCAAGGCATTTGTCCCTAGAATCACTATTTCTCCTGTGCCCTCACCAATGTAGCATGACACTAGGTTCGTTTCGTTGTTCAGCGTCACTGCTAACCTTACCGTGCCTAAGAAGTTCATTCTGCTTCCGGACGCATTACGAACTATTGAGTCCACGTTTGGGAGCATTTCAACATACTCGTCCAAGTCGATTCCCTCTTTACGGGCTTTACCGAAAACATTCAGTGGTATTATTGACGTTTCCGACCCAGTATCCAGCACTGCCGTAACTTCCTTTCCTATCATGCCTATAGTGGTTAATGATTTAGGGCCAAAAAGTCCTCCCTCCGCGTCATATTCTCCATCTTTTGCTGTACTACCCACTAATCTGTCTACAAGGACTGAGAAAGCTCCTCCTTGTCTTTGTTGCCTAACATCACCGCTCTGTGAGGGAGCGTTGCTGGCCTGCGGGGAGTCGTCTCGATTCTGACCTATCGATAGGGTGCGATTCGGGCAATCCTTCGCCATATGTCCCCTTCCACTGCAAATAAAGCACTGTATGGATGGTCTTTCGTTCGCATTTCGTGACCTAGACGTATCAGCTGGTAACACCATTTGACCCTGCCTGCGATCCTGATTTGGTCTACCTTCCCCTCGCGGAGAAAATCGATTATAATTATTCCTGTTAATATCAGAAAATCGCGACACCCTGCCTATCGATCCACTGTTGTAAGGGGTTACTCTCTGTTGTCCACTTCCGATTGATCGTTCCCTTGCTACAGCACGATTTCGCTCTAACCTAAGCGCCGCTGCCTTGACGTGCTCGTAAGCTTCCTCGCTGCTACTAGTCTCCATTTCCTCGGATAATGAGTAACTACCCTGCCAATGAGCCAGCTGCGTGAAAAGGATTTCCGCTTTTTGTAGTGACACTACCTCCGGTGGCACGTCGGGATACGCCTTGTTAGCGACTTTTTCGAGGAATACACAAAAATCTCCCACGGTCTGATCAGTTCTCATTGTCAAATTTCGAAATTGTGCCATAGCTTTTATCCTCGCCGCACTACCATCTTCCTGCAAGCGCTCCCTCATTGATTCAACTACTTCCTCAAAAGTACCTCGCTTTATGTAAGATGGAAGAGTCTCAAACAACACCAACGCCTTTTTTGGCAGGAAACTCTCAAAAAGCTGTATGAGGCTGCGGTCGTCCCATTGCGGCCTGCGATATCGAATATTGAATTCATTCAAAAACTTCCTAAAACTCCTGTCCTCGGTAGCGTAAAAGGGCTCAAGGGTGGGAAGCGCTGACGTCCGCATGTATTCTACTAATGTATTCTCCTGCGCAAACATCTCAGCCCCATTATTATTGCTTGAACTGATAATATGGGTACCTGTGGCCGATGTATCCCTGTTTGCGGTGCTTCTCGCCGCGAATCTTCTGCTGTGCGTAGGCGAGTAACAGGTGGGCGTCCCATCCTTCGAGATCTGCAGGGTTACATCCTGAATTTCAATTTTTAGTTTTGTACTGACGGAAGCGAATCGTTGCCATTTACCTCCATTGCCAAAACGCTCCTCTTGCGTTGTCGTGGGGGCTTGACCCAAAATTACATCCGCTCCGTCAGTGATTGTACCTGCAATTCTTTTTCTTCAACTTCATCCTTTAGCCTAGAAATCGTATCCTCAGACCTTCCCACATTTTCCACAATACTCTTCAATTTGCTCTCTATATCACTCGGATTCCACCTCAGTTGCTCACAAACACTTCCTAATATTTCTCTGTCTGCCATCTTCTCGTCCAAACACTGCTCCAGCTGACTGGTAGTAGTCAATCTAGCCACTTCCAGAATTTCCAGCACCCCTTCCTCAACTCTCTGCGTGTCTACTACCCTATTCGCGCCCGCACAGTCCTGAGAGAATCGTTCTATTGCATTTCCCATTGTTTCTTTGACTATCCTAATCTGCTGTTCCACTGTATCTACCACACTGTTCCTAATCGGGTCAGCCGTACTGAAACTCTTGCTTAGAACTTGTTCGCTTTCAATACGTATGAGCGACAAGCTTTTGTTTAATTGCTTGATTAGTTCCCTTTTCCTTCCCAATAATTGCGAACTCACGTTTCTATCGATCGCGACCTCCTCCCTGTGGTCTCCTTCGTCGCTCGACTTCGTCGGCGAGCCCAGTAGCATCTGCTCGGTGAGACCTTCGGAATCCATCCTTCTGGAATAAGCAAAAATTACTTTCTGCTACTTATGGAATTTGACGTGATTTTGAACGATTCCAACAATAAACTGGATGAAATTACAGGCAATATCAGAAAAAGTGCAATGCCTACTGATCTTCAATGAAATGAGCGAGTCCAGATGAAATAACTTTGCCCACACTTGACTTCCTCTCAATACTGCCTCTCAGTAACGATTCCTATTGATACTCTCAGTGCTCTTCCTTATCAATGCTACTTCCGGTCCGGGAAATTCCTACTCCTCCGTGTTGTACGACGATCGGTTTGATCCCGCCGCGTTTCCGAATTCCCTGGCAGCAAACGACGACCCTCGTACCAGCCTGCCCTTGCCAATCCGTTGCTATCCCTGTGGCGACGCTGCCCGTCCAAGCCTTTTTCCGTTCCTTTCCTTTGTGCCCGCTTAGGCTTTTGGTGATGACGCCTCGCGTGCAAATCACAGTTGGTATCCCTGTGGCGACGCCCTGCGTACAAGCCACTCTTTATCCTTCGCTTCCAATCGCCTTCTCGTCCAGAGAGTCCGTTTGGTAGTGACGCCTCGCGTACCAACCACCACTGCTGCCGATCGTCCAATTCACTTCCGCTGGCCCGCCCAGTATCCTGAAACTCTAGCTGCGCGTCCCAGTATCTTAACACAATCACTCACTAAGACCGGTCGGTTCGGCCCCCATGTACCAGGGGTTGGCCCTGGTTCACGGTCAGTGTGAGCGAAAATGCTCTGACAACTGGGAATAGCTGGGGATGCGGCACAGAGAGCGGCCACAAAGAGTTTATTTAGCAAATAAAACAGTTTAAAAAATTGCCAAAGCCAGAGGAGCGACGGAAGTAGACGACTGAAGGTTCTTTGCCATCTCGGAGGCCCTTTTATGGCCATTCGGTTGGCTCGCTGCCAGTTCTCTCATTGGTGGCCATTTCCCGTACGATCTCGGTGGTCGCTCCGCCTCTCGAGTTGTCACCGGCGCACTTTGACCCACGGCCAATCCTTGCCATTTATTAACAGGAGGGAAAACCCGGGTAGGTGCTCAAATTTAGTGCGGCACGATAAAATGGGCGGGGCCAAGCGCACCCAGACATAGTGGCCCCCACCGCTAAGATAGCACCCAGTTTGGTTGGAGACATTTCACCTCTGTAAAAATATAAGGTGAATGTTCAATAAGAACTGGCTCAAAGCTGCAGCGATTGACCTAAATTCATGGCAATTAAAGGCAGTGTTTATGATGATTTTCGTCCCCGAGTTTTTGACATAAAACAATGCGTTGGCCTCCAGGTGTTTCCAAAATTACGAAGAAATGACGAGAAACGCACTAAAACCTCTTATTTCAGTGACATTATTCTCTGGCCTGGACTTGTTGTCTGATTGGATGAACATGTTCACGGTGGTTGTCGCCGGTAAAAAATGGGGCTAATAAAAAATTCAAGAATATTTCAAGCAAAACTGTATTAGTTAGGGTGTGAAGGAAAGAAAGGAGCAACAAAAAGCGTAGAATCTCAAAGGACGGGTCCACAAAAGATTTCATTGTCACAACAGTCAGTTCCTGTGAGAGTAACGAGTTGGGGTGAGAGTAAAGGAATTCGTGCCATTCTGGTGCGTTTTTCTCGATTTCTTCGTCATTTCAGTTCTACCCGGGGACCAAAGAAACGATTTGGCTATTAATCTCAGAATCGAAGATTATCGTGAGCACCGTCTTTAAGTATTACGTAATACTCAAGCAGCGTAAGGTAGCCGTTTCTGGAACATCGCTCGAATCTGTTTGGGACATACTCCATCAGATGAAAAACAGTATCTGTTACGTCTGCCCACAAATTCGGGGGCGGCGGCCAGGTGGGACGCCGTGCGCGGCTGGGAGCTTGCGTTGCGTGTCGCGGCGTACCAGCAAGCGTTTATTGAGTCATTTCTCTTCAACGAGATGTTTGGAAACACTCATATGATAGGTTCAGTGCGAGAAGTTGACATAAATGAGGTTCATAGAATCGAGGGTCTATCGGTAACTTAAAAATGATTTCTTTTGCGCATGATTTCTGTGAATGTGGTAAGTCCTAATAGAGACCACCTAGAATGCCATATTTCCGGGGTATTAACAATGAGATTCGACAACCTAGCATTAGGTTTCTGACTATCTCATGTTTTATATTGGAGTATTCCGATTATATTCGGACTTTCTACCAGTTTGATCGGAGACATTTCACCTCTGGACCGCAAAAATGGACATGTGCCGAAGACTGATTCTTATTTTTCTGAAATTATTCGTTTATTCGGCCGAATATTCGAATATTGGGCCGTTCGAATATTTGAATAAACGAACAACTCGAAAAATTGACTTTTCCGAATAGTCGAATTAAAGAATTATTCGGAAATTTAAATTTTTCCGAGTAATCGAATTATTCGAATTTTCGATTATTCGTTTATTCGGCCGAATATTCGTTTTCCGAATATTCGTTGACATAGTCTACTGCGCATCACACGCATGGCACGTTGCCGTTGAGGAGTATGAATAGCGCCTTACCTCTCTACGCCATAGCGTTGCCTCTAGAGTATTCATAGTCCCTCTAAGCGCATCACGCGCGTGAAATGTATTCACACTTGAACGCCACGCATGCGCGTGACGCGCTGAGAAGTATGAATGCCTCCTAACAACGAGTATGAGTCCGTGAACTCTTCGAGCCTGTAATTCACTGAGCCTTAATTTGTAATCTCTCGAAAACCAAGAAACTGACATCATTCCCATGTTCAGCATGCCAAATAGACCTTATGAGCAGTTTTTAGCGTGATCTATTGAAGGTGAGCAGTATACTTCGGCGACTCGAATTTTTTTTCGAATAATCGAGTGTTCGACTTAAGGCTCATTCATAGCAGGTCGCTTCGACTAGTCGCGGCGCTGCCAACAGGTACAAAACCAGTCGCGGCAACAGATCTTGCACTGAGTCGCGACGGGTTGGAGCAGTTTGCAGTTTCAGTCACGATCGCCGAGCGACTGGGGTTTTCCATAGCTACCCTCTACAAAACGTCGTAATTCACATCATTCGAGGCGCGAGCGGCGCGCGCGACGCCTCGGCCTCCGTCTCCCCAACGCTCTCTCACTGTCTCTAACCTCCGCTCAGCACCAGCAAGCGTAGGAACCAAGTTAATTCCGCCGTTTTATAGCCTGTAGTCGAGGCGACCTGCTCGATTTTGTTAGGTCGCTTCGACTAGTCGCGTCGCTTCCATGATGGAAACGATTCGTCTAGTCGAAGCGACTAGTCCGCAATCTTCCGTCACAACCTTGCGTATGTGGTGCGAAATTGCTAACGTTACAGTTTACTCACATAAAATACGGTATGTGAAAGAAAAAGCGTGTATTTATCATACATTTAGTATGATAGAGATGAGAAAGTTCAATAAGGCTACCGAGAAATCACATTTCATGCAGAGCTTTGCGCTATTACTAACATTAGTTGAAGTTTTATGTTGCTGTACAAGCAAATTGCATCCCGTCGTCTTTTGAAGCCATGTTTTTGTTGGAAAACTATGCAAGACTATATTATCTAAAAGATTAGGGCACTGAAGTTACAAAAAATCAGGAGGACTCAGCAAAAACCGAGAAAAAAATGTTTTTTTTTTTAATTCCTGCAGCGTTGTCCGCAATTTTTCCGTATTTTTTACGCAAAACTGCGGCCGCCCGAGCGACTCGAAAATAGTGGACGACGCGATTTGAAATCGCTTCGTCCTGCGATATCAAATCGCGGCAGTTTCATTGGTCGCTTCGACATGAAGTGGAAGCGACCAATTTCGAATATTTGAGTTTCCGATTGAGCCGATTTTTCAAAATTTCGATTAATCGAATAGTCCAATTGACTTGATTTTTCGAATAATCGAATGGCAAGTTCCAGACTAACTCAAATTTTCTAAGTTTCAGCAATGGAGTTTCTGAAACACCTTATCTCGACTGTTTTACCCCAACCACTTTACCTGCTTCAAGTCTTAGATTGAAAGCATATCTAGCAATGAAAAACGTCATCTTACACAGTAGGATGGTTAGAACTAACATTTTTCTTTAAAGTCGATTGATAATTTTCATCGACCAAAACAAATTTCCATTGTTGGAGGGAGGAATCTGGGGCTCAGTTTCGGTTCACTATTTCTGGTGAACGCATTGGACCCAACTCGACAGACTCGATGGCGCCCCGAGGAACTAAACACATGCTTAGGTGGAAGCTGTGACGAATCCTCTAGCCCTTCCTCTTTGGGAGAGACTTGTTAGCGGCATTGCCCCTCCTATGCAGGTTCTGTCCTAGTAAACGCGGGGCAACGACCCCAAATATCAGAATTATCTAATACATGTTAAGGCCAAGGTATTAACAGTGTTACTGGTAGATAGGGCTCCTGTGTGCCTCGGCCGGCTCTTCTGAGCCGGACTTGGGAGGTGGCTTAGAGTCACTTATCACTTCTCACGAGATCCACCAGATGCTGGAGGATAATTTTGTCGCCTAGGAGATCTCCTTTTGGTTGGGCGAAGGAAGGTTCCCTACTGCGGGCCCATCTGTCCCACGGTTCGCAGTAGGGGTGCCCCAACGTAGACCGTGGCGATGAGATCACTCTTCCTGTGGGGACCCCTACAAGGATGATCCCAGTTAAAGGCAGTGTTCAGGGTAAGTCATGGGTGATCAGTTTCTTACAGATCATTATAGGTCAAGAGCCTACTGTGACAGCAGCATCATAAGGAACTTGAAAACGAGGCGAGAAAGCATTTTTTACAGCCAGAGCATTATCTCTTGTGTGACGTCCCATTTTTGAGGATGTGGAGGATGTCAAGGAATGAAGTCTTTCTTTGTGATAACGTGATCATACCTTATCGATCGACTTATCGAAGCTACATATTTCTTCCGCTGACCGGCTGTTTACGTATTTATGCTTTTTCGGAAAGGAATACTCTGCGGGCGGGTTCTCCGGAAAAGAGGTGAAGTCTCCGCACTTTAGGGGTGCCGCGTTTGAGCACTTCTAGACGGTTTTTTCGCGTTTCTCCTTCGCGAACGGATCACCATCCAATGCACCGCTGATTCTCTACAAGAAAATCGCCAACTTTATCATCGTGAACGCTGCCTTTGAGCGATATTCCTGGAGTCCCCTCTGCGAACCCGGGAACACCAAAGACGCTTTCGGAGAAAAATACTAGCTTGTACTCTACTATGGGCCTCACAGAGCCAACCAATGCTCTGTAAAATTCCTTTTTGCCCCTCGTACTACAGCCTACCAAAGTCCCGCATAACTCAACCCTGTCTCTCCCAGTGTCCATCTTAGGAGGGGGGGGGGGCAGCCCCACCCATTTTAGAAAATCGACCCCAGCTGTCGTTGGGAATGGAATGAGTTTGCGTTGGGGATTGTTCCCCGCTTTCACCAGAATATCTGAGGTCACATAACTGACGATCAATTTTTTGGACTCGAAACAGTCGACTATCGAGTTTATTCGACTATTAGGGTTCATCGAATGATCGACTCTTCGACTAACTTGAAATTCCAACTTTTCGAATAATCGAGTTTTCGACTAACTCGATTTTTCAAAATTTCGAATAATCGAGTAGTCGAATGACTCGGATGTCGACTGTTTCAATCGATACCAAGACTCGATGACTCGACTCGACATAAGTATAGTAAGCACACACGGCATTCAGGTCGGCTCTAGAAAATGAAAAATTGATAGGCTGTAATCTGTTTCTCAGACGCTCTCAGCAAAATCTCATTTCGGATTCAGAGAGAGCTTGTCAGAATTGACAACTCAGACAATGGAGTGAACCGACCGCGGGCGAAAAATCACGTTTCGTACCAACCGCGTGCCACTATCGTACTGATCGCGGGCGAAAACACACATTTCTTACCGAACGCGCGCATTTGCGTACTGACCGCGCAAACGAACTAGTGCACGCTGTCGATACGCCTGAGCTCCGTACCAACCGCTCGCAAAGCTAGAGACGTACTGATCGCGAGCATTCATTTTTACGCGCGGTCAGTACGAAATATGACTTATCGCTGCGGTCAGTACGCGAATACACGCAGTCAGTACGCAAGTGCTCTCGTTCGGCACGCAACACTCTGCGTTCAGCACGCTAGAAAGCTTGTCGCTGAGGGCGTTATGTCAGTTTGCGCTGTCGGTACGCAAGTGTGCGCGTCCAGTACGCAATCACCTGCATTCAGTACGCAACCAAACTGGTCGGTGGGATCGATTTGTCAGTCTGCGCGGTTGGTACGCAAGGGTTCGCGTTCAGTACGCACTCGCCCGCGTTCAGTACGCAGGAAAACTGGTGGGTGAGATCGGTTTGTCAGTCTGCGCGGTCGGTACGCAAGTGCCCGCGTTCAGTACGCACACGCCCGCGTACGGAACGCAGACAAACTGGTGGCTGAGATCGGGTTGTCAGTTTGCTCGGTTGGTACGCAAGTGCCCGCGTTCAGTAAGCACACGCCCGCGTACGGAACGCGGACAAACTGGTGGCTGAGATCGGGTTGTCAGTTTTCTAGGTTGGTACGCAAGTGTTCGCGTTTAGTACGCACACTCCCTCGTTCAGTACGCAGGCAAACTGGTGGGTGAGATCGGTTTGTCAGTCTGCGCGGTCGGTACGCAAGTGTCCGCGTTCAGTACGCACACGCCCGCATACGGAACGCAGACAAACTGGTGGGTGAGATCGGGTTGTCACTTTGCTCGGTTGGTACGCAAGTGTCCGGGTTTAGTACGCACACGCCCGCCTTCTGTACGCAAGTGAACTCGTGAGTGTGGTACATACGCAAGTGCACGTGCTTGGTAAGCAACGAAAACCCGAGTTTTGCGCATTTAGTCTACCGCTTCATCAAAGGTAGGGCCTTCCTCAAAAAGCTGTGACTTTTTTTTGTTCTAGTAAAGAGTCTGATGGGTTGGTCTTCCTGACAACTGCGTCTTGAAAACTGAGAACCCGACGGGAACCACTGAACTGGGGCAATTTCTTTGACTAAAAAACCGGAATCATACTTCCCGCGGAAAGCGTCAGTGCGTTTCAGGCATATCGATTTTCGGTTGATATGGATGATAAGCATTGCGCCGCGTCGCTCGTCGCTGGAAGTATGATCCAGGCGTAACAGTTGTCTAATTCACAACTTAGTTCACACACGACTGGCGTCATCTATACCAAGTCTATGACTCGTTTTTTTCCGAAACAGTCAGCGCTCGTGGAAAAGTCCCGCTACTCGAGGGAGGAAAAATAATTTCAAAAAAAACAAGTACGGGCGCAGTGATCCTACTGACTTTTTTTGTGTTTTCTCCTCGGCTCTTGCTGACTTTCGCCATAATGAGGGTCAAACCTAAACCCACGTGTATGTGGGACCCTAAAGGCAGCGTCCGCGCAGAAAGCCGCGCTTGGTTTTTTCTTCTCAATCCAATGCTTGAACCAAGTGGAGATAGTTGGCAAAGCTTGAGACCTCAATGCCACGTATTCATAATGCTATATCCTCTTGAAAACCGCTTCGTGTTCTGAAAAGGCGTTTCCCTGGTCAAACATCTAGCACGAGGAGCAGATGCGCCTGAACAGGCTCCGGCGAATCCAAAAGTCCATATTCTTCATTTCGAGAAATCCGCGCGTTCAAACGTGTTTATAGGAAGCATCTTATTTTTAGAGAATTTTTAACAATGAAAAGGCCAAAGGAAATTATCAACCTGAGAAATTGCTGGGGCAAAACACTTCCAGACGTCCAGCATTTTCTACAGTTGTGTATTACACAAGACATACCGGACAGACGTGGAAAATTGGAAGCTGAATGCTCCTAGATTTTCAAACAAGTTTTTCTCCGAAATTTGAGTGTTTCGAGTGGCCTCTTTGCGATATACCGCAACCTGGTGAGCCTACCTGCGCAAAATAGTGGAAAACTTGAACACGGTTTTTTTTTGCACGTACGCTGTCTTTGAGCATCCGTTTTGATCACAAGCAATAAACAGTATTTCAAAATTGTCCTTCAAACATCCTTGATGTCTTATATAATGTCAGCTAACTGGCTTGATAAATCAACACTGCCCTTGAATAATGTTTGGGCGAGAAAACACAACAATGTACCATTCCTTCTGTAGTTGCGTGGTATTTATAGGGACCCTATCAGTTTTTGTAGAGCCATGTGTAGAGCAGGAAACACTTCTCGTACCGTTACAATTAAAATTCCTCCATACTGGCAGGACCCGAGGTTGTTTCTGTTCATGTGTTGCCATCTAGTTCTTTTCAGCAGTGGATAGACTCCCAGCTTATCGTTGCCCATGTATATCGACAACGGATAATTGATATTCTGATTATGCTGACAGACTTAACACGTGGGAGGCTACATTGCTGACAATCACTCTTAATTTAGGGAAGTGTCTGAATTTCCACTAACCAGAATTGAACTTTCCTACCGAGTTCTTCGTCACCGGAAACCTCTATGACCTCCTTGATCACCTCGTCATATCGGCCACCATATCGGCTCTCCCCCGCCCCCGACTCCACCGGCGTTTCCCAGAAAGTTAAGTTAAAACTGGCTATCGTCCATCACTGGATGAGGGATCGCCGCGACGCTGCTTGGCGGGAAAAATTGCGCGCGGGAAAACGAAGGGAAAGTGGCTATTGATCGCGCAATTTTTCCCGCCAAGCAGCTTCGCGGCGATCCCTCATTCAGTGACTGACGATAATTTATTCAAATTGCCGGGGTATTTATCAACATAATCCTTTTTTCCTTCCGCTGTCTTCTCTTCCTTCTTCCTTCTTTCAACTCTTTATAATTCTAACTACTTTTCTCCCTCCTCATCTTCATCTTTTTGTTGCTATGACACTTTTCTTCGCCTTACCTTTCCATTTATTTATTTATTCATTTACTTATTTATTTTCTTTCTTTCCTTCTATTTCTTGATCTCCTTGCTTCACTAAGGATTCTTCCATTATCTGAATCTCGATCGTCTTCTGTCCTTGATAATATCATTCTTCATCTTCTAATTCTTTTTGGTGTAGTCGTGGCTTTAGGTGGTTTAGTAATTATATTCAATAATCAAATAATTATATTTTATTCAAATTATATTGACATAGACACTGACCTTTGGACATTTGATGTTTTCGAGTTTTTTAGAACACAATGAAAATGCTGTTCACGTAAATTCGAGTAAGAATTTTCCTTGCAAAAAGAGTTTATCTTTGATGGGAAAAAACCTGAATATGGTCGCAACAAAACAAAAACTGAGAAACATTGTTCCAGCAGCCTCAACAGCTGACGTATTTCATTGGAAAAAAAAACTTGTATAATCACTGTCAACTAGGACATTCGATCTTAAAGGCATCGTTCGCGCTAGAAATCAATTTTCATTTTTCGGGCTCAATTCCATGATTGAGCCCGGTAAATCACACTGGTAAACTCTGGCGCGTCAAAAACGTTGGGCAATGAGGTTGGAAGGCGTCAAAGATGAAGATTCGCCACCAATTCTCACCAGTCATCTAGCACTTTTCCCTAGAATGTTGGTGCGACCGTAAGAAAACATGAAAAATAGTTACGGCACGAACTCCACATGCAGAAAAACTCCGAAAATGACAGTGACGAGGCCTCCAAAAGCAGAAAAACTTCAAAAAGGAATTTGGCGCGAAATTCAAATTCGTATTTACAATGTGTTCCGATTGACTTTTCTTTACAAATGAAGGTTTTTCATGGGCTCCTTCGACATTTTCGTTCACTAGATAGGCCAAGCTACACGAAACATGAAAAAATAATATACGGTTTTCTGCGCGTACAACGCCTTTAAGAGGATCTGGAGAATAAAGTACACAAGTAATCACCTCACAGCACGATTAATACATTGAATTCGAAGTAGAGAAACTAAGAAGAAGGCGAAGGAAGGATATGCAAGATCAGATATCTATTATGGTAAAATACAAGGAATGCCCGCCACAAGCTGAGAAAATATAGTAAAACATCTCTCAATACGAGTTTTTTTAGACTTGACCTGGTACGCACACACATGCGGCAACTATGTATTCTCTGCGAACGCGTAGCTAGATGCCTCCGAGGGCGCGGCCTGAAACGCCGCCCCATTCCATGTAGCGAGAATTTAAGGGTTTTAGCTACGATAGCTAAAACCCGCATATTCTTGTGTCGTTCGAACCATTGTTCTCTCTTACGCTAAACCCGTATAATCTCGCTATAATTTTGTAGCGAAAATCTACGGATTAAGCGACAGCATGTGTTGAAATACAATCTCAAAGCCGCGCTGGCTACGCGGAACGAAGGGATGCCGTTCGAACAGTGTTGGCGCAGTCAATCCACGGATAACTTGACACTCTGTGGGTGGTCGTGGAGGGTGACCCCGTGTCGCTCTCTGCAAGACCTTGCAAGGAATATCTTTGGCCGCTGGTATGCTGCACGCCGTGAGGAAGAAACGGCGATGCGCTCGATCGCAGCGGGGATAGTCTTTCTAGTACAGATCAAGACTGGGTGGATCGATCGACCGTGTGCTGCAACGAGAATAAGCGTAGAATGTGTGAGTGCTGTAGCGAGAAATTACGTAGAATATGCGGGCGCTGTAGCTAAAATTTCACCAACTGAGACTAAACTTTCCGTAATTTACGTAAAATCTCGGGTCAAAATTAGACTAGATGCCTCCGAAACACTGGGCATCTCTGGTTTCCGTGTGAGGCATTTAGCTACGCGTTGGCGGAGTTGCTCTAATGACGCGCATTATTGCTCAAAAGAAGAGTCCGTGATCGAAATTCTCGAGTTTCCATCATGATAATGTGTATTTGGCCAACACTGGAGTTAAAATGAGTGAAATTCACGAAAAAAAAACGTGCAAGCAAGGTAAAACGATCCAATGCGACAGGCCTCCAACTGTCAAATATCGTTGCTCCTATAAACATTAATTTAATTTTGAGCTAAACACACGATAGGACAAAAACGGCTAGCTTAGTGACTAGTCACTGTCTGGATTAGCTATTCCAAAACGTGAATTACCCTATCTACCTTCAGTATAGCATTGAATCTCTTGGAAAGTTGATTTTATTGATTGAAGGTAGCATACACGCTTGTAAACGTGTTTGAGATAGCTACGAAAGTAGACTCTGTTTCATTCCAAGTGAACTCATGCTTTCGGTTATCACAGCGCGAAGCGGTGGCTTTTGCGTCGAAACCTCCTTATCACTAGTTATATTTCATCGAGGCCCACCGCTCCGCTGCTGGTGATAATCGAAATCAACAGCTCACTAGGGATGTACCAGAGCTTAGAATGGTATGGCCCAGATTGCAACGCCTACACTATTTGAAGCGTCAAAAACTACCCACAATGCCGCTACACGAATAAGAAGCTGGCCCGCCCTGTATTTCTCCGCCCCTGTATTTGCGTCTTCCTCCGAAACAGGGATGGTGGGCCATCCCCACCGTCAAGGACGTTTGTGAGTGCTACAATAAGTACAATAAGTAACTCGCATACATTGACGACTCTGGGAGCAACCCTATACCCTCGTTTTAAGGAGGACGGCAAATACAGGGGGCGGAGAAATATAGGGCGAGACCAACTTCTCACTCGTGTAGCGGCGTTGTAGGTCGTTTTCGACGCTTCAAAATGCATATGCGTTGTAATCGGGCATACCATTCTATTTTCGTTGTTATCTCAACCACGTTTACAAACGTGTAGGCTGCCTTTTAAAAAGCTAGTAATTGGCGGTTGGAAAGCCAGCCGTGCTAGGCCGCTTTAACTTGTTCAAGCATTACCCCAAACCCCATCTCCGCCCCAACCTCCAACTTTTGCTTAGTTCCAATTTATTGGGACCGTAGATAAACTTTCACGATGAAACCTTTTTTCACAAACTCTGCGTCTGAGTAATAATGCGTTCCGAAAGGGTGTCATCTCATTGGAAGCAATATATCCTTGACGCGCGTGCATGCGTACTGACAGCGGTCAGGTCTTTAGAATAAGTTTTGGACTGACCGAGCGATAAACTCGGGCCTACCACGTGAGAATGCGTACTAACAGTGGCCAATCCTATGTCCAACATTTGTGCCAACCGCGTACTAATGCCGTACCTACCGCGGGGCAATGCGTAAAGAGCGCGTGCGGATGCGTACCGACCGCTTTCAGAATTTGGAAAGCATTCGTACCGACTGCGTGGCAGTGCGTACCGGCCGCGCGGCAATGCGTGCTAATCGCGTGTCATTGCCTACCGACCGCGTGGCATTGCGTTTTGACCGCGTGGCAGTACGTATCGAGCGCGTGGCAAGATGTACCGACCGCGCGGCGATGCGTACTAACCGCGAGGCATTCCGTACTGACCGCGTGGCAGTGCGTATCGACCGCGCTAATTTGCATGCCGACCGCGTGCGAATTGCGTTCCGAACGTCGCCCATCCCGCTGTCGGTACCAGGGGTGTGCGGAAATTTCTGTTTTCTTGCCGTTTTGGCCTTTCTGTTTTCTGAAAAATCTGCGAAGAACAGAAAAAAAAATCAGAAAAAATCAGCGAAATTCGGATCTGTGGAACAGCGCAGCTTATCTAGTCCTTTACGAGGTGCTGACTTTCTTGACTTAATCGGTTGGCTTTCGCCTGACGCGATCATTCCGCATCTTCACCGAGGTGTGCCATCCTAGTAGTCAGTCGTGTCCATTTGTCACGATCCTCAGCCACAATTTGAACACAATCCATCCATTGATCACTATTCCACTTCCTGCGAAGTAAAACATCGCGCCTGAATTGCCTTTCAATGCCGAGTGATTTAAAATCCTCCTTCACCACATCCGTCCAAAACTTTCGCCTACGTCCAGGCGGCCGTTTCCAGACAGGACTTGGAAGCATCCTTAGAGCGTGTTGAACAAGACGATCTGGCAGTCTTCTTAAAATATGCCCGAGCAGCCGAAGTCGACTTTCCATTGCTGCTTGAGATGGCGTTAGGAGATGCTGTCACCTCCCTCGTGTCAAGCGTTGATGTACTGCGTCGATTTTCTTGTAAAGATCTTCGCTATGGCATACACGCGGCCAGAAATATCCAAGCAAGCGCCTAAAAAGCTTCCTCTCCGTGCAATCCAACCTTTCCATCTGCGTCTTCGGTGCTGCCCACGTCTCCGATCCGTACATCATGATAGGGCGAATAGCGGATAAGTAGACGCGCAACTTGACTTCCTTCGCGATGGGGCTAGACCACAAACACTTGGTTAGAGAATTGAATGCAGACGTAGCTTTTGCACATCGTTGTTGAATATCCGCTGCATAACTATCACCGTTCTTCAGCAAACAGCCCAAATAACAGAAATCGTCCACCAGTTCGATACGCTGTCCGTCCACACAAACTCCCGTAGAAGGCCCCTGAGAGACCCACATCTGCTTGCATTTGTCCGGACGAAGACGAAGTTCATAGGCTGCGGCATACTTCGAAACGAGGTTCACAATGCTAGCAGTTTTGCGTTGTTTTCAGCGAATAACACGATGTCGTCGGCGTACTCCAGGTCGACAAGGGAGCGTCCTGATGGTGTTAGGGTCACGTCCGCAGGAAAGTGTTCTGCAACTCTACGCATGATGTCATCAACGGCAAAGTTGAATAGGAAAGGTCCTGCTACAGCTCCTTGCCTTACTCCTGTTCTCACCTCGAAAGCTGACGTAAATCCGACAGGCGTACGAACTGCTGCTGTTGTTCCTTTTTTCATGTCCTCGATTAGTCGAACATACTTTTCCGGGACTCCATCTGCTCGCAGAGCGTTGAGCAATCGATCACGATGAGGAGAGTCGAATGCGGCTTCAAAGTCCAAAAAAGCGAGCTGTAATGGCTTCGTATACCGCTGCCACGATTCGATTACTCTTCTCACAACGAACACTTGGTCGATGGTCGATCTTCCAGGTCGAAAACCGGCTTGCTCCTCTCTGGTCGTTTCCTCACGATGTTCGATGAGTCACTCGAGAATGATACGTTCTAAAACCTTGTACATGACACGAAGTAGAGAAATTCCTCTGTAGTTCTTAGGATCCGTGACGGATAGCTTCTTGTGAAGAGGTACGATGATTGCATGTCTTCACGAATCGGGTATCCTTTCGCTCATCCATATGGCACGGATGGTGTTGGTCATTTCACGAATCCCAGACGGAGAAAGAGCTTTCAGCATTTCAGCAGTGACGTCATCTCCACCTGCCTTTCCATTCTTCATTTTCCGGACACAATTCGAAACTTCGGCCTCAGTCGGCGGTTCCTCACTGACATCGTAATGTGCTCTCTGAACATGCGGCAGCTCTGGTACTGACGGCGTTGGACGATTCAGTAGTTAACTGAAGTAATCCTTCCATAATGGCAGCGTCGCACCACCAACTGCAACTCCATTGGTAGTGTTGAGGACAGCAGAACATCTCTTCATCTTGCCGCTATACTGTCGTAACAACGTGTAGGCTTTCCTCGGATTCTTCTCCTCCCAAGCCTTCTCAAACTCCTTAGCTCTACACGTCCATTCTCGTTCGCGGTCATTTTGAAGCTGCCGACGCAACTTCTTCCTGAGACGCTTCTCCTCCACGAAGTTCCCTGCAGTTCGGAGAGCACATACTCTATTGTAAGTAGATGTTGTTCCTTCTGAGACGTAGACGAGTTCCTTCCTGGGCTGTACAACCGGGAGTGCCTCTTTCGAAGCGTCCTGGATGCACTTGACGAAAGAGTCGGCGTCGCAAAGTTTCTTCTTAGTCCGTACTCCAATATGAACAGAAACGCGTTGTCGGAATTTCCTTCTGCATTCTTCATCCCCGAGACTTGTCGTATCAATCCTCTGGAGAGGCTTAGCCCCTCGCTTCCTCTTATGAATCCTCGCAGTGAAGTTCAACAGAACTGGACGGTGATCCGAATTGAATGCGACATCCCACACAGCTCTAGATCTTCGAATGTCCGATACTGGAATATTCGTCGTCAGAACATAGTCGAGCTGTAGTTTCAAAGTTGTCATCTTCCGCTTCCGCTGCTCTTCTGGAGATAGCTGGGTTGGTTCCTGCCACGTAAGCTGATGGCGGCGATGATTCCTCTTGAATGTCGATGCAATAATCAGACCACTGCGTTCACACAAGCCGACAAGGCGGTAGCCATTGTCCGATGTTTGCTCCACTGAGAAGAACCATTTACCGAGTACTTCGGATTCCTGATCAAGTCCCATCTTCGCGTTCGCGTCGATTCCCACCACAACAGCATGTTGACAAGGTATCCTGGCCAGCAACGTATAGAATTCCTCGTAGAAGGCATCCTTGGAATTGTCTTCGGCGGTTTCGGTGGGCGCATGAGCACTCACTATCCACAGATTGAATCCTCTGTGATCCCGCAGTCGCACAAATGCATTCCTACACGACGTTGAGCCGAATTCCTCGATCATACCATTGTTGTCCTTCCTTACAGCTATCGCACAGCCTCCCACTCTCCTATCATCAGCGTCACCACAGTAGATGACGTACTCTCCGACGTTGATGACTGGTCTATCCTTGAGGCGAGTTTCCTGCAAAGCAGCAAACGGTACATGGAAGTAGCTCAGAAGATTGGACAACGCAGATTGTTGGATATCACTCGACAATGACCGGCAATTCAGGGTGGCGAAATTGTGGCTTGTGGCCAAAGACTCCATGAACTCTCTGGGTACGGATCCTAAGGTGTTATGGACCAGAGGCCTTAGTGTGCCGGACGGCAACACCTTTATGCAATGTGCGGAATACTTTCGCGATATAGTTGTGCATGCTATATCGCTCGAACGTTCCCTGTGTACACCCAAACGTCTGCTGGGTTCAGTAGAAGCAGGGGCACCAACGAGCAGGTACCAACAGACTTGTATACACACGAGGTGCCATTTGTGTTCAATGGTGCGATTGCTGTTGAGGGCAGCGTTCGCGATAAAAAAAAGTTTATTGTTGTATCTTTTTGAGAAGGTAGGCCTGGTCATCACTGAAGTGAAAATAAGTGGAAAGCCGGAGAAAAAAGCTCAAAAATAAGCTATTTCTGGGTCTCAGCCCGCCCCCAATTAACTAGATTTCTACAATTGCTTGTTTTGTCGTCTTTCATTCTGCATTTAAAGTAGTCGCTGGACATCGAGAGACTACAAACTTTTTCAACGGCAAAATAGAAGACGGAAAATAGACATTAATAGAGATTTTGTTCGTTGGGGGTGTGCGTAAACCCACCAATTAGCCGTTCTGACTTGTTTTGTGCGTTTTTCTGCAAGTTCTCCCTTATTTTCACTTTTGTGATGAAGAGACCTGCATTCTTATAAAGAAAATTCAACAATCGTTTTTACCTCGAACCCTGCTAACGCACTCGTAGGGTAGTTCTTTGGCACAATAGGGGCAGCATCCCAGGGCAGAGCCCAAATTCAACCTCCCCTTGTCAGCAGCTGCTGCAGCTAGTTGTTCGCAGCAGCAGCTGCTGCTGACAGCGAGGGATTGAACCCAACGTCTGTATTAGAATGCAACCCTTATTGTGTTGACGTATTACCATACGGGTGAGTGCTCTGAGAGTTTTGGCCGAGCAATAGCAGCCGATAATTAGCCACAAAATGCCTGATTTTTGCGTAATATTCGAGAACAAGGTCGTGTTTGGAAAATAGCTGGTTGCCGCGAAATAGGCGTCAAATAATGGTCGTCGAGAAACAGCCGCGCTCTCAAATGGGAGTATAAGACGCATCGTTGAGGCAGATTCGGATGTCAACACCGCCGTCGGTTCAACTACCCGTTTTCTCGGTTATTCCGCGAACAGCATGGTCGTGGCCACCTAGCAGCCAAGAAATAAGAAATACTTGAGAAACAGCTCAGCAGGATCAGTTGTTGAGCCTGGTGGGCTATTTCACGGCCAAGACTCTCAGAGTGCCTTTATTGTTGTATCCGTCATTGACGCGTCATTGCTACTATCAATGCCTTATAGGTCATCTCTGAAGTTCCGTAGATATTATATTACAAGTATGACAAAGGTATTCAGAATTAAGCTCTGGTACATCCCTAGTGACCTGTTGATTTCGATTATCACCAGCAGCGGAGTGGTGGGCTACGGCGAAATATAACTAGTGATAAGGAGGTTGGTTTCGACGAAAAAGCCACAGCTCCGCGCTGTGGTAACCGAAAACATGAGTTCACTTGGAATGGAACAGAGTCTACATCCTCTCTTCACTTGAAAAAAAAAGTTAAAATGCAATGAGTAGTTTTCCTGAAAATTTTCTGTTTTCTGACTTCTTTTTCCTGGCCATTTTGGCCTTTCTGTTTTCTGACTTCTTTTTCCTGGCCATTTTGGCCTTTCTGTTTTCTGAAATTTTTTGAAAAATTTCCGCACATCCCTGGTCAGTGCGCAACCTGTCCGCGGTCGGTCCATCCCATTGTCTAAGAAGAAAGCGTTGAACACCTTTCTAAGTCGGGGGAACACCATGAGAGGTTCCCTAGTCAGTAGCTAGTAAAGTGCGTCCGAATGAGAATGGCGGCCCATGCGGCCGGCGTGCTTGGCAAGCGGCCGTCGCGTTCGCCGCTCTCGGACGAGCATGCGAAAAGTCCCCACCGCCGACTACGAACGAGGCCTGCACCGGCTGGCAGCAAACACTGCGCCGATCAATCTGTTCTGCAGACGGTGGGAGAGGGGACGGCCGTCGTTGGAATCCAACACTCGTCCGAGGGCGGCACATGCGACGGCCGCCTGCCAGGCACGCCGGCCGCGTGGGCCGCCATTCCCATTCGGGCACACTTTACCTCATTTCTGAAAAGTATTGCATTTGCGAAAACACGTCCTTTTTCAGTGTGCTAGTTGAGTTGGTAGATTATGGCACCGAGGTCTTCACGACTGTCTCATGCTTGCAACCTCTTTTAAGGAAATTTGGTCGGATCCCGCCAATGGCTTTGAAATGTCGAGTTAAAGGTTGCAATTTGTCTTAAGAATATCGGTATACATCCCACCGAAATTCAGTAGGAGGTTGATCCATGGATCAGCTGTCACTCACCACCAACGCCCCACTGAACACTAATTTCGCATGCTTGCGAGCAATGATGAAGGGTGGGGAACGCTACGCAGTTTGACCACGCACGCGACCACACTGCGTAGCGCTCCCCGTCTTTCATCATTGCTCGCTCGTTCGCGTCGCTCGCAGGCTTTCCACAAACCGAGGCCTTTAAACTTCCAATTTATGGACAGCCATAACAGAGCTTCTTGACTTTCGATGCCCAGCATTCGTTGTTGAACCGTCTAACGCTGACGCTCAATTTCTGAGGCGCGTTCCGCTTGCCGTCACCAAATGCGGCCTGCGCGTGGCAGTTGCCAATCCTCTCGCAGGCTAGATGATACAATGGCAGATGTAGAAGCTGCATGGTGAACTTGACAGGACAGCCCTCGTTTGATCGAAATGATACCATGGTTTGGATAACACCTAACAAATGGGTGTAAGTCAATCACACGTTTTAGATGTCTATATTAATGATCTGGACGCTAAAAAAGTTGACGATTTTCGCAACATTATCAACGACTGCAATGGTGTAGTTCGAGTGGAACTCCTGTCAGCTACAGAACCTTATCTTGTGAGTTCCTTTGACTTTTTGTTGCTTGATAGAATGATTCATAGTTATGCCTTTCGTCGAATTATTCAATTACCTATTGGAAATCGGGGATTTTAAAATCGCGCTACCCGATTACTATTCGATATCACAACACGGAAAGCCCACACACTATGTATCTCAGAACGGAATTCCCTGTCCGCTGGAGACAGCGAGTGTGGGTGGGAAAGATGGAGGAAGCAGCATACGCGCTCACACGCATGCGGTGGGTCCCAGAAACTTTCGTCTCAGAATGGAGTGTAAACACTATTTCGGAGCTTTCTTTACATCGGCAATTATGAACAACCTTTATTGTGGAGCGCGGCGCAAACAGAATCGTGCTGGGACCACAGTGTCTTGATACGATTTTTTATGGTTTCATCAAGACTAGGTCGAGTTGTGTGTCGCAATTGCGGCAGGTGTGGAGGGAACAGTCCATATGGGAGCGAAATTCCGGCTCACAGTTGCAGACAACCGAAGTCGCAACAGGCCGCTAGAAGATAATCTTGCTGGTACGGAAGTTAATCGCATTGGGACCTAGTGGTTCCAGAACGGTTCTACTTTCACGGCGTGTAGCAGCACCTATTGTGCGCAACTGCAGACCGAAATTTATTTTCGGTAACAACTGTAGCTGTATCAACAGATCATATGTAGAGATTAGAGCTTCCCCTTGTTGGCGAAGAGAAGAACGTTTATGGTTTGCGTATCAAATTTAGCCTGGTGAAGGGACCAGGCGCGATGACTGCAGCTGGCGGTGCGGATCACCGGCCAATGGGGTTTCGATCGCGCACGGCGACCTACCGTCGCAGCACCGTTCATTCGTGAGACTAAATTGAGTGTGATGGTTCTGTATTACGGAGTCTGACTCTTCCCAACATTCAAGTGTATGTTAAGATAAACCTTTTCCATCCAACTCTGGAAGGCGAGAATATCGGGCGTCTGTTCTATCAACCACGAATAAATGAAGAGCATGAGTGGGCCAAAGAGAAACGATGGAGGGATCATGTACGAAGACAGGTGACATTTTGAGTTTTTAAAAACCTCTTTCTTCTGCATTGTAAACACTACTTTGATACAGAACTGCGACAATGACGACGATTTTGAAACGAATGAGTAGGTCACTAAGTATTCATCAATGAAAAATATGCATGTACCTAGAAATCCTTTGAAATTTTGATAATGTTTTGAGGTCTGAAAACGGTGATGTAGACGAAGTCAAGGAATTATATATCCGAAGATTTGAGCGGGCACCGAAATCAACACGCACTTCTCTGAACGAACTGTTTGTTGGCTATATAGAGAACTCGCGGCTTATCTATCTTCGAGATGAATGGATGATTAAACGAAGTGCAGCCATCGAGAGGTCCCTTGCTGAAAATGTGACTGTTTTCGACTTTTCACTCTCGGTTCCATTCGACTTGGCGCGCAGTAAACGCGGAGCGAAGTGGTCTGATAACGAGTTGCTCTGCATCTCGTGACTGGATTCTCATGATTCACCGCGCCCGCACGCTGCTAGTCTGCCCGAATAAGGCTGTCCGCCTACGCGGTCTGCGTGCGTGTCAAGCGGCTGTCGCGAAGACATTTTTCGGACGAGCCTACCCACGAATGAGATACGGCTTACAGGGATACTGTTCCTCTTATTCCTGCAAATCGAAGCACAGGTTTGGAAAATGCCTTCGCGACGGCCAATCGACACGCACGCCGACCGCGTAGGCGGACGGTCTCCTTCTGACAGACTTTACCTTTGTCCGCATCCTCCGTCTCTTCCCTTCCCTCAACCAGGTAAGCCATGAACCACGAGAATTTCGCTCCTATATGCAGTCTACCAAAGCTGCAGCGACCAGAGGGTGACACAGAGCCTCAGGCACTGCGCCGGCGACAAAAATGCTTTCGGTTATTATTGTCGCGACGTTACCGGTCGCACGCTGGCCGGAGCATCAAAACAATGTAGCTCTAAGGCTTGTCCGAATTCATCCACTTTCAGTCCAGCAGCCGCGGCGGTTAGTCCGTCAAATATTCGCTGACAGTAATCGCGGGAGCTTCCGGAGTGACCGCGACTGGATCCGTAACAACCGCTGAAGTTTGCGGACCAACAACGGAAGCTTTCGGGCTAATCGCCAGCGTAAATCGGGCGGACACACGCCCATCCCGGTAGCGCTCGACTGAAAGCCCGCGTTCCTGCTTTATTTTGATCGAAGTGAATCTACGTCGTGCACGCGTGAACTCGAATGGGACACACTATCGGTCACCTGTGGATGCTGTATTGTCGTGTACTAACGTTTTCGGACCCCAATTCCGGTCCGAAATCGTGGACTACGGCCGTTGCATTATGCAACACGGTGGTAATCGTGCTGGGAGAAAGGTTAATCGTGCCAAGACCGTATGGTCCCAGCACGATTTTCATCCGGTTGCATTTTCAACCGTTGTCCGCAAATGCGGACCAGAATTAGACTCCGAAAACGACAGCACTCATCCTTTCATTGTCGACTTGCACACACCAGATGATTAAAGCGTTGTTTTACAGTGGCAGGGTCTGTCTGAACTTCCACATGGATGGCTAGCTGTCGATGCAGCTTGCGCAGTGCTAACAAATAAGTGCTTTTTTCGAGGGTGTGTCACCAACATTTCTCCTGACACGCTAGAATTATTCCTCATCGATCACGGTCGCCATGTGCTACTTGATAGGTCTACTGCCGACTTACGAGTGCTACCCCAAAACGACCTATATGTCGAGCCGCCCATGGTTAGTTGGCTTTACATGTTGATCTAATTGCAAGTAGTAAAGGGTGGATTACTGATAGAAGATCAGTCCAGATTATACTTTTAGTTGCTCGTGATTGCTCTCAAAAACAGCACCGAATCATTTCCTCATCCAACTTTCACTTTTATGCTACAAGAAGTATTGCCTGCTGGAACGAGAGTTCGCTTCTTAGCGGACAAGAAGCACAAGCGAGTACGGCTCTTCGGAGGACTTATTCTTATGCCAAGATATGAAACCGATTCTTCCAGATGCCCGCACGAGGTGAACTGATTGTTGTAGAATCCTCGCTGAATGTTGGACTCCATTTGAAGCAGAGGTTTGCTGCCATTATTGGGCAAAAGACTTACAAGGGAACTACTATAAGTCATACTAACCATTCCAAATGAAATGTACTTTTCTAAAACCAATTTTGGGCGTAAAGTCCGAATATTCCCATCGCAGCTCAAGGTTTGCTGTACATGGGTTACGGTAGGTAACATGCGATTTAGGAGGCAAAACCTACCTTAATAATAACTCGACATCAAATCGACAAATGGACATTAAATTCGTATTCAGCACCCCGAATAACCCCCGCCTGCAAATTTCGAGACAAATCTAATGCTTTGGCCAAAGTACCATAAACCCACCGTAATCTACCGTGAGCCATCAAAAATCGATAAACTGACATCAGATTCGTGTTGAGCTTTCCGAATAACCCCCAAAGAACGATTTGAGCCACATCTGTCGTCACATTTCGCAAATCGTCAATAGTCGATTTTGCCATCAAAATTTTCTGCCAGTGGGAAGCTTTGAACGAATTTGGTCGAAAACCATGCAAAATTTCAAATAAACGTCATACTCGTGATCAGCACCCAAAATAACCCCCCAGGGCGAATTTTAAGTCTGGAATATTTTTCTTCAACGCTTCCTCTACCCCGTAATTGATATAATTCAACGCTGAACCAAAAATCCGTGCAAGTCCGAAACGCTAGCAGTATGCAGAAAGTTCGGAAAATGTGCTTTCACCCAAACTGCCTAGGGGGTTGTTTTGGGTGCTGAACACGATTATTAGGTCCGTTTCCGGATTTTTGTAAATAAATGCGCTTTTTTGGAAGGTACAGTATGTACAAAAATCAGAAAAATACGCCTTTAACTTTTTTCAGAGTGACTGCTGCGACGGGCATATTCGAACTCTACGTCGAGAAATGATTCAAGAAAAGTACATTTCGATCGGAATGGCCAGTTTGGCTTACAGTATTTCCTTGTTAGAAAAATTCTTAACTACTTCCTTCTTTTCTAGACTTGGAAGCTGCAAGCTGGATCTGCAATGTCGTGACCTCCTGCCGTTTCGAATCGATAACCCTTGTTTTCTTCTGAACCCGGAACCAAATAAGAAGTTCGTTCATCGACCACACTGCCCATCCGTGCTTATCCGCAGCAAGCTGGAACTTTCGCCTTTACCTGCCATTTCTTGACAGCCCTGCGTTTGACGATCTTGGGAGGCATAATTTTAAACGACCGTAAATACTGAAAAATTCTTCTGATGCGTTCTTAAACACGGTTAGGATATAGGTGATTTACCCTCTGATTAATTTAGTTGTTTGCTGTGTTCGCCGTGAAAAAAAACACACAAATAAAGGTTTTAACAAGTAGTAAGCTCTAAAGACCAGTAATTGTCAACAATTTGTCGTCATCTGCCACCAAAAAAGGCATTGACAGCTACAATGTACCTGCATTTTCAACTAGAAGAGGGTGGGCCAAGATAAATGAACACGATAGAACTATGTTATTCACACATTTTGAGAAATAAACCTCTACATATTGCACGACGCCAATAAAGTCACTAGATGACAAGTGAATAGGAATATTGCGGAAACATATATAACTTTGTACAAAAACTATGTCTTAGACAGTAACAGACAGAAGTGAATTATCTCCTTCAAAGAGTGGAAGAAACTGGTAACACAGGACCAGCCCGATGCTCAGCTCATATTACGTAAGTTCATAATAGGAGGGAGATAACTCTTATAGGAGATTAACTGCCTACAGCCCACGACATAGAATTAGCACAGCATAATCCTATGTAGGGGATTCTACGCTGACCTATTGCAGATTCAAAAAAAGCCTGTACACTTTATGTATAGTTCGGGTAACCAGAAAAGGGATAGCTGCGGACACCTCAGCAGACTGCGCTGCGTCGTGTGCGCCCACGAGAAACGTGGTGACCGATCGACGCACGCGACAGGCGATCGGGCTGCTGTGGGGTCCGCAGCCATCCCTTTCGCGGATACACCATACGAACAGTTTCGGCTGCTCGCAAGCTCTCGATAGCCAGGACAACTTTCTCCAATTTCGGGCCCTTGGGTGGGCGAAATATTGACGTTGGTGTAGAAGTTTACCATAGAGTAACTGTAAAGATTCCTAAATGAGATGTCCCTCTGCATTCAAAAAAGGTCTGCCATCGATCATTCAATAATCGATGTCAACCCTGGCCCTACCCTAATCCCTCGAAATGAGTTGCATTCACTTTGTTGCAGATTCCGGTCCGCAATTGCGGACTACGGCTGTTGCATCATGCGACACGTGATAATCGTGCTGGGAGAAAGGTGAATCGTGCCGGGACCAAGTGGTCCCAGCACGATTATCACGTGTCGCATGATGCAACAGCCGTAGTCCGCAAATGCGGACCGGAACTTGGACCCGAGAACGACAGTATGTTACCGTTATACGTTCGTCAACTTCAGACGCAGCGAAATGAAGTATAAAGTACAAATTCTATCACACAGCCACAGCAGCAAAGATGGAATCTGATACGACTTCCTACCTTCCCATTTCTAAATATAATAGAAAAATATTAAATGCCGTAGTGAAGTTAGGGTGGAACGTCGCTAGGGGTTGAAATGCTGAAGGCCCTACATGGGGGAGCATGAGCACCGTGCTGCCAAGCACCGTATCGTTTACCACCAGAATATGGCACTGACGCATTAGGGAGTAGGAGCGGAACGACGTGACATGATAGCGACTTGAAGGCATCGTTCGCGCTGAGAACCACTTTCCATTCCAAAGATGAAGATCCGCTACCAGTTCTCACCAACCATCTAGCACAACTCTTGTCTCGGAAAATCCCATCATCCAAACTTGCACAGTGAAAACTTCTTAATCTTAAATGATTCTGATAGAAGGGCAAAAGGAATCTACTCACCTAAAAAGGTTAACTTCTGACGTTCAGAAAAACTGCGGAAGTACTGCACTGGACACACCGTATTCGACGGAGGGTGCGAGAAATGAATTTTTCCAAAGGTTTTTGAACGCGTTTATTTCTAGAAGGCTTGCAATTTTTTAGGACTTCTTTGTTACTATTGCTTGCCTCAAGAGCTTGCCTACTTAAAAACATTAAAAAATAGGACACCGTTTTTTGCACGTACGCTGCCTTTAATTTGGCAGTAGGGAGATGGTGATCAGTGTCATTACAGAGCAAACATTCGAGTTTGCCCTTCACAATTTTTTTACTACTCTAGTTTTTTTAGAATCGCTACCGTATCGGCCACCCCAGATTCCCTCATGCGCTAGCGTCTCGAAACAGACCACAAAACACGTGTATATGTTAGCGGAGAAAAATGAACTAACAATATCAACCCGATGAGTGGCGTTTTATCGCATGTCTTAAGCTTGTAACAAAAGCATCCTCGCCTATATCGCTCCTTAGGGTGTCTCTCTCGACTTCAGTCTTAAGCCTGGGCACCACACAGCTGTCAACTTTTTTCAGCAGGTCCAACCACTTGCGAGAGTAGAACTTTTTCAAGTGTTTATATCCGATCTGTAATTGAATGCGAAGGCCGTGAGTAATTGACTTTTTACTGCAAACCTATAAACTGACCTCGACTATTTCTGACAATATGGCAGCAGTGGCAATGGTTCTAGAATCTTCATTCGCCAGAACTGTTACCAGTCTCCACAGTGCTTCCATTTTGAAATGAGTGATTTGTTCGCTCGCCGCTCCTGAACGAGACAACTCGTAGGTCAAATTTGGTGGTCATTACAGTAAGGTAGGGACTATACATTCCATCCGACGGAGTCGGTTTCGAATATCCGGGCCGGATAATTATCCGAAATCCGATCCGACGTCAAAATGGCGATTTCGAATCGACCCGAAATCCGATCAGACGAAAAAACAGGATATTCGGAAAAATGAGAATAGAAGGATCCGATCAGAAGACCGGATAACAGGATAGACAAACGGTTAAGAACGGATAATCAATCGGATAATTTCGGATGAAATCTGATAGAATCTCGTTCATTTCACTCAGTTCAACAATCGCGCCCTACAGGTAATTCCTGACCCACTGCCCACTGTTTGTGCAATGTTCGAATTTTGAAATTAATTTCCGTCGAAGAGCACGACGCAAATGACGATTATGTGCGTCTGTGCTTTCCCCGCGCACGTTTACATTAACGCATTTTCGGCGCAAAAATTGAAATTTCGAAATCCAGAAGATTCAGGACATTTATCGAGGACTGACTGGTCAATCCTGTGTGCATAGTATAGTTGTTATCCGAAGGTAATTCCTCGGATAATGGATCGATTCGGATAATGCCATTTTAAATTTACCGGATATTGGTTCGATTCAGATAATGCGTTTTTTCAAATTTTCGGATATTGGATCGATTCAGATAATGCCATTTTTCCAATGATTCGGATACGGATATCCGTCGGATAATTTCGGATATTATCAGAACAAATCTCAGGCAACACACACACACACACCACGCACACGCACATGCACACGCACACACACACACACACGCACACGCACACACACACACACACCACGCACACAAAATGAGTAGAATAGTAGCTACGAGAAAAGGACCTATACATAAATTACACGAGTGAGGAAACAAAAGTGAGTCAAATAGTTGATATAAAAAATGGACCGGTTTACTACATTCAATCGGTTGACCGGTTTACTACATTCAACCTAAAATGAACCGATTTTATCCGATTAATCCGATTTTTACCCGATTTTATCCGGTTTTATCTGGTTTTCTCCGGTTTTGATCCGATTTTATCCGATTTTACGCAAATTTTATCCGTTTTATCCGATTTTATCCCATTTTACGCGAATTTTATCCGTTTTATCCGATTTTTATCCGTTTTTATCAGATTTTATCCGAATTTTTGACCCTTCGGATAATGGTTCGATTCAGATAATGCCGATTTTAAATTTCCCGGATATTGGTTCGATTCAGATAATGCGTGTTTTCAAATTTTCGGATATCGGATTATCCGAATCTCGGATATCCGAAATGGAGTGATTCGGATACTTAGTATAGTGCATAGGCCTTGACGTAGGTAGAATGACCGCATCCCAGACCTCAGGGGTGTGCGGAATTTTCTGTTCTCTGGCCATTTTAGCCCTTCTGTTTTCTGTTTTCTTAAAACTTGGCCAAGAACAAAAAAAAATCAAAAAATTCAATGATCAATATTTTTCCAATGATAAGTCGCAGTGACTTACAAGGGATACCACGTTTGTAACGGAAAGCCTATGCGCACTTCCATAGTCATAAGCCACGGAGGATAAGTTGTGTTTCATCAGGAGGTGCTGGTTGACGGTCATGATGTAGAACCATTTTTATGATTCTTCCTATCGATATGTCAGAAAGAACTCGTAGCAAAAAGCATTGTTAGCAATTTTTATGCCGAGTCTACCATTTTTTCAATTGAGATACATTTTTACGTTGCTATAGCCTGGTGCATTTGATTGATTTCATCAAGTATTTCCTCTAGTACTACAGGGATACTCGTTCGGGAGAAGCACTTTATAAATGCCCGGAATTCGCTAATTTCACTTATAATCCTCACGTGATGCGTCCTAGGCAAAACGCGCTTTGAACTCAGGAGGATGTTCTAATTTGGAAATCAATCATCAAGAAAGAACAACTCGTCAGCGTATTCATTTTTTTTTCAAAAATGGCTCAGGCGTCTGTAGGGTAATAGCGGGTGGCGTTGTTGTTGACGTGAACAAACGAGTATTCCATCCACGCCAAAAACCAACCAACCCTGCGATCCTTCCGGCATCGATAGATTGGCAGCAGGCTTGCCAAAGAAGTTGAGAACACTGGCATGAACATAGTCTGGCCTTCCAAGTTCTTGTATAAGTCTAACACAGACAATTCTCAATGTTGTGCCAAACGTTCGCGACTTGCTTCGACCAAAATGTCTTCAAATCCATGTACAGGTGAATTTGAAGTCTAAAATCGTCACGCTAGTACCACCTCAGTGCTGAAAATGTATCGCGAGAAGCTGAGATTGAACAGCGTTTATCGCGTATTACACCACAATAGCACGCCCCAAGCGACAATAGCCTTTAACTTCACCAAATTTTCACCAACCCCTAATGTGCTGACGTACTAACTACCCTACGGATGCGTGCTCTGAGAGTTTCGCCAAGCAATAGCCTATAAATCGCCACAAAATGCCTGATTTCCGGAACAGCCGATAAATAGTCGAAAATAATAGCTGGTTGCCGCTAAATAGCCGTCAAGTAATGCTCGCCCAGAAACAGCAGCAAAAAAATGCTCTCCAAGGGAGCATACGACGCATTCTTGTGACATATTCGGATGTCAACACCGCCATCGGTTCAGCTACCCATGTTCTCTCTTTTATTTCTCGACTATTTCGCGAACAACAAGGTGGCAGCAGCGTAGTAGCGTTAAGACATAATCGAGAAATACCTCACCAGGAACAGGAGTTGCGCCTGGTGGGATATTTCTGGGCCAAGACCCTCAGAGTAAGTGCCTTTGGTGAATTTCTACCCGTCATTGACGCGTCATTGCTACTATCAACGAATCATTGAAATCTTTAATAGTCCTCAGCGCGAGCGCGGCACGCGCGGGAAGAGCGGTGGGCTATGAAAGTTCTCGCCGCGCGGGACGAGCGGGAGACAACTACGAAATCTCCGGCGGCACCGCTGGGGCCGTGCGGGTCAGTTGGGCTTCAAATGTGACATGCACAGAAATTCCTGATTTGCATTTGCGTATACGGTAGCCTGGAGTAGTTCCAGAATCATTTATGTTGGAGTGAACTTAGACTGAAAAACGAGAATTAATTCCATTGGTGAAACCGCCATGAAGGTTTGGGCGGTGGTGGATGGGCGGTACGCGCGCCCCGTGCCGCGAGCTCTCTCGTAGTCCACCGCGCGTCACGCTCGTGCCGCTCTTGCTATGAGGACTATGAAAGGCGCCATAGGTCATTTGTGCAGTTCGGTAGATATTATATTCCATTTATGATTAGGGTGTTCAAAATTGCACTCTCTTCACTTTAAAAAAAGGTGAAATGCGGAGTATTTTTTTCTGAAAGTTTTCCGATTTCTGTTTTCTGGCCATTTTGGCCTTTCTGTTTTCTCATATGTTTTCTGACAGACTCGATTTTCTGTTTTCTGATTTTTTTTTTCAAAATTTCCGCACACCCCTATATATGGGATTGAGCTGAGCAGCTGACAAGTATTCTATCACGAAACGTGTATGCTCAGCCATCGGCAGTCCTCTACGCAAGAGCTCGGAGGTAGTTCATGGTCAACAGCAGACAGGGCAGCATAGAGCAGTATGCGTATGTTGCGAAGTTGGGGGCCGTATGATAGGAGGGAACGGTTGGGATGGGACAGGTTCTTGACGATGCCAATGAGGAACTGCTGAGACTGCAACAAGCAGTGCTGCCTGAAGGCGAGAAGGCAAGTTTCCTGGTGGAGATGAAGGACAGGCGTCGATTCGTGGCATCTTGTAACAAGACTGAGAGCAGTATTCTGCGCTCGCTGCAGTCTGCACCAAGAGGTTTCAGACAGATGCCTAGTCCAAATGGGGGCACCATATTTCAAAACAGGCATTACCATGGCTCTATACGTTGTAGGCAGAACTTCCTTTGCGCTGCCCAATGCAGTGCCAGCAAGGGCACTCAGAACGCTGTTGCATGAATTGGCTGCAGCAGCACGTATATGTGTGTTCTCGCGGAAACGTAGAGAGGAACCCAGGAAGGATGTTTCACACCTATACTTGTATTTTTCAAAATCCCAATCTTCCACTCAGTGGCGGAGAACCGGAACGTGTCATCCTTCGCCACGATTTTATGAGCACTCGTACCCGCCGCGATTTTAGGTGGTCCTTTATCTGTCAAATAAGCCCACTTAGAAAACCAACTTTGTATAGAATATCAAACCTCTAGGTCACTCACTATTCATATTTTCAAAGAGGAGGGAAACTCCGGGTGTTGTGAAGATAACGGAGGGTGAAACACCGAGCAATGACGTCACCGCGGCCTGATGGAACCCGGTTCTCGGGCAACCCCTTTGTCGCCCTATCGTTGGATATATATCCGCTTTTTTCCGGACGCGAACAATCAAAAAAGCAGCCAAATTAATTCCTGAAGCTTGTGCTCGTACTTTTCTATGTTTCGTCCTGTGTACGGTCAGAGCTTTTTGCTTACGCGTCATTCCGATTAACACGAGGTTTCTGTGGCCGTATTCATGAAAAGGCAGGCGCAGGAAGGAGGCGTAACCTTCCCGTACCCGCCGTATGGCCACCAGTTTTGTGGCTCCTCTGTCGAGATTTCAATAGTGGCGGCCTCCTCTTCGCCACCTGTCAGAGCAGAGACAGGCATGGGTAGCCACCTGCATGGACGAAGAGGAAACCGCCGGGTAGGAAACTGCTGTGTCTCAACCCCGCTATCAATGCATTCCGGCGGGCACAGCATGCCCGACCTCGACTGTGCGGGTGGACGGGCAGAGCGCGCGCCGCCTGCCAGTAACATATTGATCACGTTCTGAAACGCAAGGTCGACGTAGCAGGCAGTATCGATTCTCTCCGTCTACCCGCTAGGTGGCTATAAACCTTCCCGTCTACCCGCCAGGTAGCAGGTTGCCTTCCTGTCTACCTGCCGGGTACCTAGATCGTGAACTCGTCCAACAGCGGGTGGACTTTGGACCTTCCTGGGAGGCTCCCAGTGTTTCGTGAATACAGCCACTGGTTTCCGCTGTTGGAATTCCTGCGCGGAAAGCGGCGTGCCACGGCCGACCCCATCGCGAGGAATGCAGCCCCAAATATCTAATTGCCCCCGATTCGCTGCGCTACAATACTTTCCAAACGTCAGACCTCGAAAATTCTCTGTACCAACAAATTAGTCGTTGAGAAGTATGGGCGCAATGAGGTCGAATCCGATTATGAGAGTGACGAATCTACTTTCAGAGAGGAAGATGTGTCGGAAGACGACACCGAAATAATAGACTGAACGCGTGTCTTCAAATGCGCTGTACGATTAAAGCAACCATATCAGTCGAAGATCTCCAAACATGTCTTCTTTTATAGTCACCACGATAATTTGTTGCAATTTTTTTCAATCTGGAGATTTGCTAGTACCAGTTCAACTGCTCATGTCAACTGTTACTTTAAGATTTCCCAAGACCAGTATTTTGCTTGTTTCTACGAATGATATATGAAGATAACATTTGGTTTTAGAAAGATGTTTGCTTGAATACACGTAGTTGACTCCTCGGTTCCACTGAAAATTTTTCTTATCTGTTTTTCATCCGAATTATCCGGAGGATCCGATTTTATCCGATCGGATAACCAATAACCGATCCGATCGAAAATTCTCGTTTCGAATAGCATCCGTTATCCGAAATTCTCGCTGAGACCAGCATCCGTTTCATCCGATGAGTCGGTTTTGCAAGAAGAATAGAAAGCCTACCGGTGAGATGCAGTTGAATGAACAATTTGATGTAGCTTGTTTCAGATATGAACGCAGATTGCCGATCTTCAATAACTGACAAGTGCTTGGCGAACGCATTGCTGAACAAAGATTCAAAGACAACAGTAAAAACCCAATAGCAGCTACAGTTGACTTCAAAAGTAATGAAGAACCCTCTAGGATGTCGATATGCGGTCTTAATAGAAGTTATCGCTAAAGATATACAGCCTATCCTCTAAAAAGTAAGCCGGGAGGGCGACCGGGCGGCGCGGTTGAAGCGTACTGTTAGCGAGTTTTCCTAATCCCGCCGACGACTTTTCTTTTATTGTTTGGAATTATTCGTCCAGTATACAGTTCAGTCGGCTATAAAATATGTCGCAAAAATTAAAAGCAAAAAAATCGCGTCGCGGGCGAGAATAAGGAAATTCACTTGTGAACTATTTCAGTCGCGCGATGCGGTCGCCCACCCGGTTTACCTTTCCCAAGATAGGCTGTACTCACCACTGAATCTGTCGCCACAGAAAAAACCCTTAGATTTGAAATCTTAGAGATACAGTACCGTGCAAAACTCTATTCGCGTGGCATTTCCGCAAATAATGTTTTCATACATATCTTGGCTTGCCGTTGGCGAAACTCGATAAAACTTCAGTATGTCATTGGGCATCACAACCCTTGTTTTTTTCAATCGGATAATGATTCGATAATTCGATTCGGCCCAAGTATACTACACAGCTTGATGAAAATCACGGAATTCATGTCTGCGGATGTTTATTCTGTATCTTATCCCAAGGAAGCCGCGTTGTAGCTATTATCTCGCTATCTTGGAAGCGGAGCGGTTGTTTCTCCATTTGTGTCATTGTGTTTTCTTAGAAACACCCGCCCTAGTTTCATGATAGAGCAATCATAGCAGCGTCGCGGCTTCCTCCCATCCAGTGATCGACGATACTGTGCCTTGAACTGCAGCGGCCAAAATGCCTGCCGGATATGTATATCGTTCGTCGCGCAGCTGGTACGAGATCTTGTAGACCACACCGCATGCAGTGCAGTCTTCCCCTCTACCAGTAGGACAAACCCCACAACGAGAGTTGTGGAAATGCGGTCGTATAGATGGCTTCGTATGAGACGAGCTCTGAGGTTGATTGAGCCGTCGAATTTACCTGGGCATTGAACAAAAGTAGCCAATTTTCTACCGGGATTCCCCTGACGAGTTCATGATTTCTGATTGGTGATTAATAAGCTCGAAAAACTAATCCATTTCTTCCTAGGGAGGGCAAACGACCAGGCAGTCGTCTACGTATGTACCTGCAGTTCTTCAATAAGTTTTGTCGTTCGATAAGAAAAACACAATTTTATGATTCAAATTACACTTTATTATTTAGTATAATCTTCCTGAAGATTAATACACTAGCTTCAACGATCCTCCATTCTGTGGATATCCCTCACGTGAGAATTCGTAAGGTCTGCGAAATACGCTTCAACAGCCGTTATGACCTATTCATTTGATGAAAAACGCTAGCCACGCATAAATTTTTTGAGTTCTGAAAACAAATGAAATCCTGTATTTTGGCTACGATTTCTGGTGCTGATGCGCTTTTTGGACGTCCTTCAAGGCTTGTACGACCAAGTTTAAATTTAGCCACCCATCTTTCTACTGTTCTAATTGTAGGTGAACAATCATTATACACTTTCAACATTTGTTCGTAGGTTTCTTTTGGTGCTAAAATTTCCAAAAATAAGAATTTCATCACTGCACGATATTCAATTTTTTCCATGCTGTGACACGGGGCACTAAATGGCTTGTAAACATAGAATGAATTGACAGATCGAAATGAAACTTCATATACGTTCATATGAAGTGTACCAACAAAACAAAAAAAATTTGGGCTAGTAGCAACGCCCTCTCTTATCGAACGACAAAACTTATTGAACAACCTGGTAGCATTGGAAGCCGTGCGAGCACCGGAGATCCATTTTTTCTATAAAACCTATGGCGAGTGTAGGAGCTAGGCGCTGTCCCATGGTCAGCCTTCTAACATGTTAAAAGTAGTGTCCTGACCATCTAAGGATATTGCACTTGAGATACTCTTTGAGAAGTGCCATCGGATGCTTATCTGACAAACCGACCATAATTATGGAGCCTTATTGTTAGTTTTGAACGAGACGCTCGAAAACGAATTCCATTGCATGGTTATTGCTGACATTGGTTAAGGGGGAGATCGCGTCAAAATACTTTATTATGCAAGGGTTTGAGGGTTGAATACTGTGGATACGATCAAGAAAACGCGAGTGTTCAGAAGGTGGGACGGAATATGGTCTAGCAGTTGTTTAAGGATACCGTTTATAAACCAAGCAATCCCATCTGTGGGGGGCACTCACGTAGCTTATGATGGGCCACACCTTGTAGAACTGGGACTGATTGTCGCAAAATTGTCGTCTGTCAAGGATTTATGGGTCTTACAAAACTGAATAAGCAGGCGAGTCCCCTCCCTTACACTGTCCAAGGGCGTATGGCCTTCGAATTTACTGAATCCCGAATTTTCCGGAGGGCACTAAGTTGAGAATGAGCGAGTTTGATGAAATCTTTTGCGTGCGGGCACGCAAAAGAAATTCTTGACGACCTCGTCAGCGGAGAGACGAGAAGTAATATCAGATCTCAGGTTGGGCTCCTGTTATTTGGAAAATGTGCCGTGGCTTACAACTGATTCATCAAGCCTAGATTAATCGAGAGTCGTGCATGGAGACTAAATTTTCATTATAAGTGTTATGTAGTGGTCTAGTAAAGTTGTGCTCGTTTAGAACAGAATCGTTGCACGTTCTTCCAAGTGCCCAGCACTCGAACTTTCTATGGGTCGGTATAGTTTCTAGCAGGTTCGATTCGACGAGCGATGTTTTCCTCTGGTCGATTGACCCTCCAGACAGCGTTGTTATAGTTAGTGCAAGATGTCGCAAAAACAAATTTGCTTCGAGTTCAAAACAAATCTACAAAGACGACGCGCTGCTTCAGCAAACGGTTCCATAGATCCTTGGGACTTCCTTTTGCCCCAGTAGGAGTCAGAACAATGGAGGTACCTGTCCGCTACAGGGTACGACGCAAGGTGTGAGGCCTCACAGTGGGGGGTCTGAGCTCCGGTGATTTGGGGAGGGGGGGGGTGATTAGCGGCTGCTTTATACTTCCCGTGGAGATTCGGAAAACCATGTTGTCCTTTCTGTAGGTCTGTGACAGTAAATAAATGATCCGTGCTTGAAATTCCCTAAATGGCTGCGAGGATTCTAAAAAATGGCATTTTCATTGCTTCAAAAAAATGTAAGGGGGGCATCAGGGGATTTTTGGAATGTTGAGAGAATTTTTTTTCGGATTCGGCTCAAAAACTTGCATCTGAGCGTTATTTAGGGCGCTGAATCCGAATCTGGGGTCTATTCCTCGCCTGACTTAGGGTTACGGAAGACAAAATGGCCTTTAACTGGCGTTGCTTACCTTGATATTTCGAAAATCGAGAAATGGATCTCAAAATCGTGTTCAGCATTCCAAATAACACTCACAGTGAAATTTTTAGTCAAATCTGAGAATTTGACCGAGCTACGGTAAACCCACCGTAATCTATCGAAAATCGATAAACGGTTTGCAGATTCGTGTTAGGCAGGCCGAATAACCCCTATGTACCAGTTTTGAGGCGATTTGATCGTAGCATTCTCGAAATCATCAAAAGTGGCATTTATCCAGCAAATTTTCCCCCGTTTTGAAGCTTCGGACCAAATCAGACGGATTTTTCTAAAATATTGACAAATGGGCCTCAGATTCGTGATCAGCATCTAAAAACCCCCTAGAAACAAGTTTTCAACCAAATCTGAGACAATTTTTTTGAACATCCTGAAAATTGCCATTCGTGTACCCCTTTTATCTACGCAACGATATGAAAATGCCCACTTTCGCAAATCTCCTGCAAATCTCTGAGGCATTTAGGGGAATTGGAAAACGGATTATCAATGCTGTGTCCATTACCTACAACAATCAACACATGGTTTTATAAAAGCCCACCGGAAATGTAAGGCATGCCCTAGTGAGAGGTTTAAAATCGGAAAATTTACACTTCTAATTTGGCCGGCTTTAAGAATTATTCTGAGGTTGAAATATTGAAATTTTATATATTTTTAAGGAGTTAATAAAGAGGAAGTGAAAGTGAACGTGCACGGTATTTTTATTGAATTGTGATTTTTATAATTAACTGATATATGTTCATGAATAAGGGTTTTGGTGAATTTGGTTTCTTGTAATAAATAATGTTGGTAGAGATAAATATTTGCTAACAATGACATATTAAGTCAAAACAATGCAGAGATATTTAAACTCCCGGTTGAGAGTGAAGGAGAAAAACCACTAGAGAAACTTTGTGAACATTTTCAACCAGTTGGATTATCAGGAAACTACGTAGCCGAAAAATCAACAAATGGCTCGAACGTACGGATGACGTAAAAATGGAAGAGGTTTCTTTGATGGAAGGGGAGCGGGACAGTTATTAGGTGGCGGATAAATGACGTATGGTGTAATTGCACTACACCCATTTCAAGGAAAATTTGGTGTAATTGACTTGAACCGAGGCACTGAGGACTGTTATTAGGCCTAGACGGTGGACTACACACCTGTGCTAGAACAGCGAAAACTTCATGACGAACGGTTGATGCGGAGAGGCCCCACAGTACCCAGGTGAGGTCGAAAAAAGTACTCAAGGTGGTATAAGTAAAAAAAGTTAAATTCCCACCTATACAGAAATGATTTTTTAGAACATTTGCAACATTTTGGGACCTACTTTTTTTGTACCTAAAATTTTTTTTCGCAGGTGGCCCGAGTCAGGTGGCGGTGGAGGTCGAAAAAAAAGTAAATTCCCACCTTAACAGAAATGATTTCTAGAACATTTGCCAAACATTTTGGGACCTACTTTTTCGGTACCAAAATTTTTTCATAAATTTTTCTCAACTAAATCTGTTCTAACTTTATTTGTAAATTACCCGTGAAACTATGATTGGGTAAGGCTTAGGTCCGGGGTAGGAGCCTAAGGTAGTTCACGACCAAGAAGAGCTTTTTCCAAAAAATTGCTAGGTGTGAGGGAATGACAAAATCGACGATTCCCTCACACCTAAATGTATGGAACTAAATGTGAGAGAATCGTCGATTTTGTCGTTCCCTCACACCAAGCAATTTTTTCAGAAAAGCCCTTCCCTGGGACTGTGAAGTACCTTATACTACTACCCCGGATCTAAGCCTTACCCAGTCACAGTTTCACGAGTAAATCTCGTTTACAAAGAAAGTTAAGACATTTTTAATAGGAGAAAATTTCTGCCTTCTTAGATAGCGTCATTTATTGCAATATATTTTCAAGGTTTAAAGATGGCATTATTGCTGAAACCTCGCCAATAAAGAGTGAAGGGGAGCGTCTCAAAACAATCTACAAGGGAAAATTTTCACAAAAAAAAATTTGGCACCAAAAAAGTAGGTCACAAAATGTTGCAAATGTTCTGCAAAATCATTTCTGTATAGATGGGAAATTAACTTTTTTTGGCCTCCACCACCACCCGACTCGGACCACCTGAGAAAAATATTTTTAGGACCAAAAAAGTGGGTCCTAACCCTGGTCGGCTACCCTCGAAGGACGGCTATGTTGCCCAACGATTCCCGGGTTGATAACTGCGCGATTCACGGCATGTGATTGCGCTCGGTGAAACCTGGAGGGACAAAAATCTGAAGGCATTTGAACTATGAGATGTGAACACCAATTCAACTCAAACGATATTTGAGCCAAAGGTTCTTCAAAAAAATTATCGTCACATTTCGGGAGATGCGTCTGAACTTTTCATACGGCCTACGTTGGAGTTCATTGCCAAGGGAGGCTAATTTCTTCGGTTCTGCCGCTGGAATGCTGAATACTGAGATTTCTGGAGGCGACAAATTCAGTGGCAATCTCTTCTTTTGCGACAACTTCGACTCCTACCGGCATACTAGGGGTGCGTCTATGCACTAGGAACAACTATATACACGAGTGTGAACTATCAAAGAGGGCCTGAGCTTAGATCTCTCAAATAGGAGGTACAAATCACCGAGTGTAGGTTCGAGGGGGTTTGTGGGGATTGACTAAGGCCAATAAGGTTTTTTCTCATGTGCTGTACCTTTAGCACGTCTAGGGCAGTTGTGACTCGATCAACTTCAATACAACTTCACTTGACCAGGTGTCCACAGAACGATATTGATATTTTCACATTCGTCTTTGGCTGTTCACGTCTAATCCCTAGCAATATTTTGAAATACCAACCATTTATCTTGGTCTAGCGTCAGCAGCTGAGAAGTTTCGAGCAGCTTCCCGATTAGAACGGACTCAAACTGGTGCACACATCCAGAAATTAGAATGAGAATGCGGCTAACAACCACAATCAGCAACGAATCTTGTTCAACAACTCGCTTAAAGGAACACTACCTCAGCAAGAAAAACAGAAATACTTAATAAACGCTACCATATAAGACTCAATAGTGGTTATATAGGCATAAAATCTGAGGTCACCGTCCGGAAGCTGAAGCGACTGATTCTTATATCTGTAATTCAAACTGTGCACTTAAACGATTAAATGAAAGCGTAGATGAAGGCATAACACATACCCTGACACTTCCATTCCTCTGAAAAGTTTACACAGAAAGCCGGATACTTTAGTGATTTCTTGCAAGGATGCTGTCTTTTTCGAATATATCGTTACATTTTCTAATATCGTCCGTTTTATAAGACCCCGTAATGCCTTCTAAAAAAAAAGTTAAGGAGCTGTTGGGGCACTGCGGGGAAGACTCAGCAGGTCACCTGTTCCTCATTGCCCTCTACACGCTTTCTCGCCTCATCATAGTCTACGGTCAATTCTATTTCCTTCGCATAATGAGTAACCAATGAGTGGAACGGCTTGCTATCATCCTCAGACTCTTGATCCTAAATATATAATTAGTGAAATACAATGTGAAGAGGATCAGGAACCGAGCAGGGTTCTAAAACATAAGGAACGAAAACAAGCGTTGAATCCACCGCTTCCCTTAATCGATAAGTTATGAATAATTGGACTTCACGCGCGTAGTCATACATCAACCTGTCTCCCGTCTCAGAGCAGCTGAAATTCCAACTGACGTAGAAATTGGACAACCGGAAGCCAATGGAATTGGTGCATTTGCCTACGAAGGCCGCTGAGCGCTTGGCCCAGTGTTTTCTACAATGTATTTCGCCTCGCAGTCAATCAGAATTCTGGATTACAAGGGGCAAATTAGGGAATAGCCCAAGTGTACAAGATTCCTCAGACTAACGTCCATGCCATTCTTTGGAAAGCCTCGACCCTCCTATGATAAGGGTCAAGCGGCTGACCGCATAGGGCCTCGGAGGAAGTCTCATAGGGCCTTGGAGGAACTAGAAGGCCCTCCCACTGATGGTCGAAATTTTCTGGAATCCTTCCAGCCGAAATTTCGACGTTTGAACCTATTACAGATTCTTATAATCCCAATCGAAAATTTTCTTTTTTGAGCTGAAATTTTTCACCCTCCCTCAGCAACCGTTGAAAAAATGCACAACTGTGCTTGACCCTGTTCACCACACTAACCTATGGACTACACCCTGTTTCCTTTCGAGTGGGCCATCCTAGAGTGCAGAGCTACCACACACTAGATCTGCCTCCTTCGCCCTATGCAATTAAGTTGCACGCAGCGCCGCCTACCGTACCCGAAAAAATCAAATACATCGCCACCGCCCCTCTCCTTACTACAAGACGTTGAAGCTAGGATTTTTCAGCAATCGTTTCGGGACCACCTGAAAATCCACTGGCAGCAAGCTAAGACACAGCAAAAAGCAGCGAACCGCCGCGAAAGCGAAGTCAAGGTTCTTTCAGACCTGTTCTGTTGATTGAGAATGACACAGCTTGCCTAAAACTTCTCCTTGGCAGATACCTAACATGAATTCGAGTTTCTTACACTGATTTACGGGAAACTGCGTGTCGATGCATAAGGATGCTAACGCTTCTGGCCCTAAATTAACCGGAAATTCACTCAGAAAAGTATTCTTCGACGCTGAGCACAAGTTTGTTATCACTTTTTTTGCTAGATAAGGGTACATTCTGTTCAGCATGTGTACTTTCCGCTCACTAACCTGTTTTAGTCCATATTGCAGCCTTATACTTATGGTATATTCGATTTATCGAAATCTGACAAACTAATAAACTGCTGACAAACAAAAAAGGGGCCCAAACACCCGTATTCGCTGTCGCAAGTCATTTTCTGGAGCATTCGCTTCGCTCTCTTGGCTTGCTGCCAATTGATGGCGAAACGGTCCCGCCACGATTGTCTGTAACGGTAGACGGTGACGCCTAAAAAAATCCTAGCTTCAACGGCTTGTCTGGGTGGTGGCCATCGTGTATCAACACCCCTGAGGAGGCGGGAGAAACGGGGAAGGAGCGAGGTTCCTGATTGGACGCAACAGCCGGAGGCCGGGGCTACCCCGTGTTGAGTCCAATCAGGAACCTCGCTCCTCCCCGTTTCTCCCGCCTCCTAAGGGGGTTTGATACACGATTGCCACCACCCGCCTTGTCTCCTTACTGGCTTCGAATTTCCTGTCTCTACCACTTCCTCCGCGCCTCTGCCGCCCATCCTTGCTGTCTCGCCTATGACCGGCAAATGAGCACTATGCGCTCTTAAATACCTCACTCCAAGGCAACAGAGTATTGCTGGGATCATGCTTCCCGCAACCGGAGTCGCGACGCAATGTTCGTCATGCATATCGGCAGAAAGTCGGTATGCCCAGCATGCATTATCGCTGTCGGTCGTCGCGAAAGGATGACCCCGGAATGCCCGTTGCGCGCAGCGACAGCAATGTAAAAATTTTCAATAACCCATTCACGATCAACTGTCCCACCGGTGGGCCACGCTTTTCAAAAATCGATTTCTCCGCCGCAAGAAGGAACTTACTAACCTGCATATGATCAAAGCATTGACTTACTCTAGAATTGAATACAAACCTCGTGGTCCCCCGGTAGGTCAAACGCAACAACGGATTTGGACCTTCTCAGAAATACCGTTAGCTGAAGGCAGTGTTCACAAAAAAAATCGTTTTCTGTTGTTCCGCTCATTACAAGACCTTCTGGGAACGGAGTTCTGGTTTCTCAAAAATTGAGCTAAGGAAACATGGTGGACGAGTTTTCCGAGGTTTAAAACTTCCGCCTTTTGCAGCCGATGTATGCGAGCTGACCTGAGTAAAGAGTGAAGTTGAGAATGAAGGGAAGAACGAGGCTAATGATTGGAAATCATCGCCTATCTCACGATCTCGAGCATTCATTTGTTCACGACGATGGGCGGGTGTTGCGCTTTTGGGGTTTGCGCTCGTAGTGGCAACTTCGGGCTCTTTTGAAGCTTTTCCTGGCTCATTTTCATGCGTTCTTTCGGCATCAACGTTACAGTGTGCCCCTCCACTACCCATTCCTAATGGAAAATGAAACACATTTTTATCGTGAACACTGCCTTTAAAGTGAGAAAAGCACCTGTGCAGCCATCTCAGAAGCACCTTATAGTTTCTTTTGTTTCTGTTGCTACTTTTTAAATTTAAAAGAAGATATATATCGTTTGGAATTAGTTCACTCTTCTCAAAACGTTGCAACTTAGTTGACCGTGTTGCGGTTTCGAGGTATTGTTCTTCTAAAACGAGAGGGGGTTAGGAGCTCGGATTGTGACAACGTTCCTTCAGCGTGACTAGCTACAATATGGAGAAAAGAGAATAAGCAATCACCGAAGGAACTCTATTCAGGCTGGCGTGTTCCACCGATGGGACAAGGTATACGGTGACGCAATATTGTATGCGGTCGTGAATGGGTTAAAAACACATGTAGAGGGAAAAAACTAGGATCAAATTATAGTAGCTTCTTCTTATCAGCCAAAGTGGAGTTTCTTCTTATAGGCGTAGAATGGTGGCAACATCGCACGGTTTGTTCCACACATCATGAGCAGACAGAGAAGTAGGTCTGGCAGTACATGAAAATAAATGCAATGAATCATGCCCAATATTGTGACAGTCAGGACATTTATCTGGGACCGATTAGTCGACCCTGTGTACGTAGGCTTTCAGATATGAAGAGTGACCGCATCGTAGACCCGCCAGAGTGACGCGGGAGCGCCTGGGCAGATCTTCCTCACTTTCATCAAACATAGGAGGCACAACACCAAGGATCGGGTAGGGAGGGGCAAAGGACAGGTACTCTGACACGAATCTAAAGTGCTCGATTTGCTGTAGCCTCTTTCGTGTGAGCTAGGAGGTAGTCCATCTTTGACGATCCAATGTAGAAATAGCAGAATGGAGCGGTGTGCGAATATTACGGTGATGTGGATCAGATGACAGAAGTGGGTGGTTGGGATGTGCGGTATTCTTGACTATGCCAATGTGGACCTGTGAAGACTGCAGTTGGCAGTGTTGTTTGACAGGAAGTATTGCACATTCTTGATGAACATGGGATATGGATGTTGGCCTTGGGCAGCCAGTGATGACCGTAGTGCAGAGTTCTATACACTTTGAAGCTTGTTCCAGGACGTCTCCGACAGATGTCTGGTCCATATCGGAGCTCCATATTCCAGTGTTGGCTGTATCAAGGCCTTATAAGTTGTGCGTAAAACTTCCTTTGTGCTACCTCAGGCGATGCCCGCCAGAGCACGGAGGATGTTGTTCCGTGTGTTAGCTGTTGCCGCTCGAATGCGCATGTTCTCATGAGAGCGCAGTGAAGGATCCAGAAAGACGCAGAGTAGCCGAGGTTGCTTATATAGGGGCAGTTGGTTATCCTCCCAGAGAACCCCGGGATGTAGTCGATGCTCAACCGTTGCAGTAGTGCACAAAGTAACGCTGGACTTGTAAGGAGAGACCTTTAGCTGCTTCGATTCGAGAAAGTTGGCCAATCTAGAGAGGTATTTGTTCATCGCCGCAGTGGCACGGTTGACAAGTGGGTTAGCACGTACAATTGTGATGTCATCAGCATACAGATATAAGTGGATGTTTGGCGGCGGCATCGGAATATCTGACAGATATAAGGAGAATAGGCTTGGTGATAGTACTCCACCCTGAGGGACGCCTGCCTTCAGGGGAACCGACTTTGACAGGTGTCCGTCAAACTTCACACGTATGGAGCGATTCTTGATGAAATTGTCGGTTAATCTTTCGCACCAGTCAGGCATATCACAGTCCTGAATCGATTTCGAAAACAATGGAGTGTTGACGATGTCGAAAGCGGCAGTCAGATCAATTGCCACGACCAGACTCCTACCAGCAGGAGTTTTCTTCTTGAAACCGGCAATAATGTGCTCCGTGATCGACGTGAGTGCAGTTATATGGGAGTGAGCCTTCTTGAAGCCATGTTGATACACACTATGTTGGAGTGCAGTTTGGAGATGCGGACAGATGATCTTCTCCGCTAACTTAGCGATGGGGGACAAAAGGGAAATGTTGCCTTGTCCTCAGGCTTTCCTGGCTTGGGGATCGGTAGGACGGTGGCTTGCTTCCATCTCGCGGGAATCACACCACTACTGAATGACGAATAGACAAGATCGCTGAGCAACTCGAGGAACTGGTCCGGTAGATGTTTCAGATGGATAGCTGAAATGCCGTCGGGTCCCTCAGCCCTGGAGTTCTTCAATGATTTGATGAGGGCAGACACAGCTGAAGCAGCTATCGCAGGTCAATCGTGACGACTGAGTTTCCTTATGGACCGGAGAGTTCTTCTGTGAGAACGATCACGGTGTGACGTCGCCGGAACAAAGAGTTTCCCAAGCTGACAGGCAGCACCATATCCAGACTCGAATCTTCCCGAAGGGAACTCCAGCATGTTTCGGTCCGTTGATATTGTCTTTCCTTTTGCACCAGTCAGGCATATCACAGTCCAGAATCGATTCTGAAAACAATGGAGTGTTGACGTTGTCGAAAGTTGCAGTCAGATCAATTGTTACGACCAGACTTCTGCCGGCGGGAGCTTTCCTAATGAAACCAGCTATGATGTGTTCAGTGATTGACGTTAGTGCGGTGATAGTTGAGTGCGCCTTTTTGAAGCCATGTTGATGCACGTTTTGTTGTAGTGCGCCTTGGAGATGCGGGTTTGATTTTTTCCGCCAACTTAGCGATGGGGGATAGAAGGGATATGGGACGATGCGACGTTGCTTTAGCCACTGCTTTGCCAGTCTTTGGAATCTTTGGAATGAGAAGAACGACAGCTTGTTTCCAACGAGCGGGAATATTACCACTGCTAAACGACGAATAGATAAGATCCCTGAGTACCTCTTCGCACTATTCCGGCAAATGCTTTAGATGAATGGCTAAGTTGCCGTCTGGTCCTTCTGCCCTCGAACTCTTCATCGATTTGATGATGGCAGAGACAGTAGAGGCAGTTATATCCGGTACGTCATGGCGACTGATTTTCTGATCGCACATAAGGTGCACCTGTGCTCTTTATCGCGGCGCGAAGAAGCAGAAGCGTAGAGTTTTCCCAGCTGACAGGCAGCTTTGTAGCCGAATTCAAATTTGCCTGATTGGAACTCAAGCATATTTCGTGCAGGTGCCATCTTTTTCCCTGATAGCCGCTTGTGAAGGCTCCATGCCTGTTTTCCATCGGTCTTGAAGTTGATGGACTCGGTGAAATCCTTCTAGCGTCTCTGCTTATAGTCACTAAGCAGTTTGGAGATCTCCTCGGATAGCTGCGTGATGTACGGGTAATACGGGCCAGAAGGATCGGTTCTGCGTCTGCCATCCCGTTCTGTGGTTAGCTCAAGGGCTTCATTTGGTACGTTAGGGTGAAACGTTCTAACGCGACCGGTGGGGATGGCTATTCTGGAGGCATCGCATATGATGTCGACGATGAACTTCTCCTTGTCATGTGCGGAGCCAGCTAGCGGATAGTTGGCTACCCGGCTGAGTAGCACCTCTTTAAACAGGACCCAGTTAGCCTTACGATAGTTAGTGTAAGATTTGCTTCGAGAGCCAGAAAAGGGTGCGAGATGACTATTAAGAGACAGATCCAATGACGTGCATACAGGTACATGATCACTACCCATGGCCACAGATAAGGACCAGCTGCAAGACATAACAAGTGAAGAGGAAACAAACGTGACATCCGGTGAGGAGGGTTTGCCCGACGACAGGAGACGAGTAGGGGAATCTTCGTTTATAGAAATCAGGTTGCAATCATCTGCAAGAAGCTCAAGAAGTTCTCCTCTGTCATCGGGATCTAGGGAGGAGAACCAGGACGAGGAGTGAGCACTAAAATCTCCAGCAAAAAACAACAGACGAAGATGGGAGGACTGAATATACATCATGTAGGTATGGAGTGGGATCGTATGAGTTGGGACAAGAAGTGGATGGGGGATGTATACATTGTTAATACCTAGGAGACAACTTTGAAGTACGATATTAACTCCTATACGTTCAACAACATTATAATTAGGGAGTACAATGAGATGAAATGGAATAGAAGATTTTACAAAAGTATTATAATAGCTCAAAGCTGTATACCACTTCTTCCGTCGATTTGCCATGAAATGGTTATTGCGAAAATTCACCTTTTCAGATGAGTCGAATTTCAGTTCAGGTTCGTAAATTTCCTTCTTTGCTGCATCGACGTCACACTCCACATTTGCACCCTCGCATCGCTCAGTTACCGCGAACGCCTTCCCAGTCCTTAGAATGTCAGTAACCAAGATGTATAAGATCAGCAAGAATGCACCTACTTAATGGAAGCAAAAGGCGTTGAAGTTACTGCTCCTCCACCGAAGGAAGGCCGCGAACCGCTGTAGTTGCTCAGATTATCTATTTTCAAGATCGCGTCTTTCTCTGACACTGTAGCTATGGGAGTGCCAAGGAAGTCGAAGCTTTTCTCGCTAGTGGAAGTCGAAGTAATTAGGGGGACATCTTTACTCTTTTGTGCTGGCACTGCCGCTGGAAGTTCGTCATCTTTGCCCGACCTGTAAAGTTCAGAGATATGAACAAACAGAACACTCTAGGGCCCGGAAGAAATATCAAAATTACAAGAGAAGCGTTCAACTTGAATCAAATTTAGTTACATACGAACCTCTGTGGAAAGCGTACAGACGCACCGGACGGCAGCACGGGATCCTGAGCTCTTGGTAATGAAAATTGGTAACTGAAGGGTGAATGTAGCGATGAAGATGGGTTGGACGTCAAGCTGTCAAATTTTCCTCTGAAATGCACAACTGCTCAAGTGGTACAGATTTTCGTTTGAATTCTTACTTTTCGGTCGGGAACATATGGGTCACAATCTCATTCCGTCTTTCACGAGAACGATTAGATGCATTCTTGATGTAGTACTCTGCAACCTCCTCAGCTGTATCTTTCTCGTACGCATTTAGTACCTGTGGTTTCTGAAACTACACATTTTTAAATCACAGGCCGAAGAAAAATTTTTACAAAATCCGCCTCTTCTCAAAGCATTAGGTAAAGTGCTACATGAACTTTGCACGAATTGAGTGGACGCTAGTATAGTCCGATCTACCAGATGTTCATTTACAGACTAAAAGTAGAACGGGCAACCAGAAATCAATACGCATGCAACCACATTACAACACAGCCGCTAGGAAATTATCACGAAGATATCGAAAAAATAATCTGGGCTAAAATATCATATATAGATAACTTCGTGAGCATTCACCTATTCATGCAGAAAGCTCGCGTGCCGCGCCATCGATCGATACGGGCAAGGTCAATGGATGACGAGATGAGCGAGCGTGCTGCAGGCGATCTTTTGTGAGGCGAGTACGCACCGAAAGGACGATAGCTAATGTTAGGTCCGTGGCTTGTCTCCTCAAGAAAAAACATTAAAATCTCACCCGTGGCTAGCGCGGGCTGTATATATCTCATCGGAGGCTGGCGGTGTGGTAAGCTGATCAGCTGCGCTCTTCTCCCGGCCTGAATCGATTAGCGGGCCGGAACAAGCGGCGGTCGCGCCAGCTGCGGGTGAGATTTAAATGTTTTTTTCTTGAAGAAACAAGCCACGGACCTAATTATACTTCGCACGGCTGGCAAGAGGGTGCTATTGGAAACTAGATGGCAGAATCCTACAAATTCTGTGCAACGCTGCAGGGTAAACGTGTGGGCAAGGGCACGGAGACGCAGAAGAGTAAGTACATTCATCTTCGTAAGCAAGAAAGAATCGATTAGAGCAGAAATCCGCGTTACTGTTATTTAATGTGCTAAGCTAATATATCAGAGGAGTGGTGTTCAATTCCGGACGGATCACAGAAAATCATATTTTTGGGAACAGAGTCGACATGAAGACGGAAGGGCAAGACCCCCACGATAGAGGTAAGCGATGGCCGGCCAGCTCCAAGTAGTGCAAGGCAATCAAGTTGCATAAGAAAAATGGCTCTGATGGATACGGCGACAATGTGCTAACAAATAATGTTTTGTATGAAATGCTGTGCTGGTATAAACTTAAAAGCCGAAAGCAACAGTTCGCCTCCTTCTAGAACGCTCAAACAGTGAGGCCCTAGTTATACATCAGCGATTCGGTGCCGCTGGTTTTTGCGGGACGTCTGCGATTGGTCAGATTACGAAATTGACCAATAGCAGACATGCCGCGGAAGCCAGCGGCGGCGAAACGCTGGTGTAAAACTAGGGCCTGAGATGTGTCCAAAACGCGTCGAAATAACCGTATTCGAGCGTTATTTAGCAAAAAAGCATGCAATCTCCTCCCACTTTTTTTCAAAAATCCCGCCCTTCAATACAAACTCGCCCAAACCGTCCGCTCTAATACGGCCCCTTTGGCCAGTTTTTGATGCTTCCAACTACGTAAGAGTTCCAATACAGATAGTAGGAGTCTACGCGCACGATCAAGAAACACCCGGCGCGATGGGCCATTGTTATACCAAAACATTGCGACTGCGACAGGTGCGGTCAACTGTTATGAATCGTGCTGGGATCAGGCCCACACAGCACAAGTGTGCTGTCGTAGGAACGCTTTGCCACACCTGTCGCGGTCACTGGCTGGAAGAGGGTTGTTGTGCCTCAAATGTGAAAACCGTGAGGTAATCGGTCGCTGTTGCGGATGACAGCGACCGAGTGTCCAATCCCGTGTCGCGCCGGTTTCTTCTTGAACCTGAGCGACAGCGACGTTGCAGGATTCTGCGATCGCGACAGGCCTCTCTTGGGGTGTACATACTCAGACAAACCAGCTTGAGTAGCCGACGAGAATCCTTCTTTTCTTACCAGCAGAGCAGAGATTTTGATAGCGTTCAGAACCCATCCCACAGAGCCTCATTCATTTCATCGTTTCTCCACTCACCGGCCACACACTTTCGCCACCGCGCGACGAGTTTTGGCCGCCGCGCGACGAGTTTTGGCCGCCGCGCGACGCAGTTTCGGCCGCCGCGCGTCGGCGCGAAACATCGCGCGGCGGCCAAAACTCGCGCCTGCGCAAACGCTCCGTCTGCTTCCGACGCGCGTGCGGTCGCGCAGCGCGTCGTACGCAGTCGACGGTGAGACATTGGCCGTTTTATGGCCTGTAGTGACAGACATGTGCAGAGAATCCAATCAATGAGTTCGTCTGCGACCGTCTGCTTGCGTTCGGAATCCACTCAGTCGATACGGGTCTTCTACGCTCGCACACGGACAGGGTCAATGCACCTCAGGGTGGTTTTTCCGCCCGGACTCAGTCGGCTTTTCAACCAACTCTGACGGGAACCTCTACGGGCACCCATCAGCGTTCGAGAGCGCTGAAAAGCGCTGGACAGCGAAAGCGGGCACTCTCGCGAAATATGGACGCTGCCCCAGAGAGAGAGAGAGAGAGAGAGAGAGAGATCGTCGTTGGAGCCATCGAGTAGATCAAAAACGGTCATATTGTTTCCCAATCTGTTTGAATTCCACTCCAGGTGCTTGAAGTGACTAAAGATGAATATGCGCATCGAATCTCCAAAGAGGAAGCCTGGCAAACTGTTAGTGGTCGACAGTCATGTTTGAGGAGTCGGGCAATCTCCGTCAAATGAAGTTCAGCAAGAAAACGCATTTTGGTGGGTCGTGACACTATATTTCAAATGCTTTTCGCTGTAGGTAAATGCTTTCAGATTCATGATAAAAAGAGTAAATTGTTGCCGTAACAACGTAAGATGTTACAACTCCTGGCACAAAAATATGGGGCAAAAAACTTTGCGATCTAAAGAAAATAAAACTTGGAGCGAGGAGACATTACCTAATGCAGCACTCAACAATCGTCCTTTCCAGCTGTTGTGCTCTCATTGTTGTCGAGAATACCCTCTGGTTCCGAGCCAGATTTACTCTGTTCCCTTGCGCGCTTGTGCGGAGCGAGGGTAGATACAGCGAGAAATTGTGGGGAGAAGGAGACGCAGCGTACGCACGCAGACGCACGCGACGAACGGAAATAAATCACACTTAGAAACAGAGGATCAATATGTATTCCATACGCTTCAATCTGTATGCAGCAAAATCTGTTGCCTCTCTAGACCGCTAATAGCGGAAAAGACAAAACTTGTACATGTATATAGTCGGAGTAATAAGCTAATATCGCTCAGCAGCCGTGATGTGGCAGCGCGCAGCGGAAGCGACGATGAAGCAGCGACGGAGGACGTATCCAGTAGCGGCAGCGATCGAAATAATAGCATCATAGCGACCATATTAGCTCTCGGCTACTTCTGTCAGCGAGAACTATGGCGAGTGAGACAGTAGCTACTGCGAGTAAGCTGACAAAGCGTGATAACAGCCCTTTTGATGCTCGCCCACTCATTTCCGCACGATCTACTGCGAATGAGGCAGTAGCTACTGCGACTATGTCAGTAGCTTTTGTGAGGGGACGCCTACTTTTGCAATATTAGCCGAAGGGTTAGGTGCCTCACTCGTGCCTCATTCGTCGGCTACTCGAGCGGGACTGTCTGAGTAGGTCATACTGGATTAGGCTGGGTCCCTCTCGTTGATACCCATCGCGGTGTACTGCCCTGCGACCGAATTCCGCGACAGCGACCGATTACCGCACGATTTACATATTTCGCCATAACATCCCCCTTCGAGTCTGCGACCGTGACAGATACCGCAGCGTTCCTGCGACAGAATTTCTCTACAGTGTGTGTCTGGTCCCGGAACGATTCTTAACAGTTGATCGCACCTGTGGCGGTCGCAGTTTTGGTATACCAATGCCGTACCAGTTTCGCTATCTCAACCGTTTGGTCGCAAGATCCGCCATTCTACCAAAGCGTGTATGCTGCAATGTATCTGTGTATCTGTCAATGTATCTGCAATATCCCGACCTTTCACAGACGGTGATGCAAGCCGTGATGGCACAATTTCCAAATTCAACTTTTGTGACCACTCAGGCGGACGTCATCAATCTTAAGTGGCACATCGCGAGGGGAGCAGACGATCGCTTTTCCATGATGTTCGAACGTATCGAGCAACTAGCGTCACAGCTACCAGTTCAGGACTTCTGCATTACTCAAGCCACATTAGAAGATGTATTCGTGATATTGAACGAAATGTACAAAAGAGATGACTGAAAAATTTAAGAGTTAAAAAAGACTACGAACGTAAGCGAACCTGAAAAACAATATTTCCCCTCTGCGGCGGCGGCGAGCGGTCGTTTCTTTCATCGCTCAGGCCATTTTGTGTCGTCTTCGGCCTCTTCGTCTGATTACAGCTGTTTCCCTCGTCAACGTCTGATTCCGACTGTTCCCTCATCAATAACTGGTATCCTTTCCCAACATCTGCCCTTCGACTGTTTCCTTTCATCGGATTATCGGTTACGACATTCGATCTATTTACCAATAATATGAATATGGGTTGTGAAACTGGAATCGTGGCTGGCGCTGATCTGAATGGTGTGGCGAGCAGTATTCGAATGGAAACGTTGTTGGCGAAGGAACTTCGACAGCAAGTCGATGCTATATCAAAAGCGAAGAATGTGCCTGCATGCATAAAAAAGGTGATCTCCGTTATTACATCCGAACTGATATCTTGCCGTGCTCAAAATGAAGAGCTCAAAAAGGAAGTGGTAGAGCTACGCAGTAAGATTTCTTCTGAGAGTGATTTGCGTAACTTCGTTGATGTCAGCAATCGATCATGTGTTCCACCTTGTACTGCTTCGCCTGTTATACGAACTCCGCCTCATGAGGAGGATGGAAGACTTAGGTCAAATGTGATTAGTGGCGTGCCAGAACATGATTCACCAAGTTCACGTGAAAGAATTTCGTACGATTTCGTTAATACATGTAATATCTTGGATTTCCTTAATGTATAATGCAATCCTTTGACAGTTTATCGTCTTGGAAAACCGTCACGAGGCATGAATAGGTTGATTAAGGTTGTATTGCCGACTAAGACGTTTCAACGTATTGCTGTAGCGCGGGCCCGTCGACTCCGTTTCTACCCGGGGTTAAGGCTTTTCCTGCGGGAATCGCTAACTAAAGAGGAGTTGGAACGCAGACGACAGGAACGCATGAGTCGCAGAGTTGGTACTGCTCATGTATCGCCTCCTGGCATAGTCCAGAATTCGGCATACACAAGCGAATCAACAACGCAAGGTGACTCTTCTCTCGTTTCGAATCAGGAAAACTAGGTACGCTTCCTCGGTATTTTTGTGGTTATTTGCAGTGTCTATACTGTAATGTAAGGTCCATCTCAAAAAACTCGGATTATGTCTCACTCGTTCTTTCGAAAAATTACGATATCTTGGCTTTCTCTGGAACTTGGCTTAACCTAGTCACTCTATATCTTCCGTTTTGGGCAATATGATGTTGGATTATGATTTCTTGAGGTGTGACAGGCCTAGAAAATCTGGCGGTGGGGTTCTTCTCCTTGTAAATCGCAGACTATCTTTTTCAACCGTTTTTGTGGAATCAGTTGAGAATTCGTATGAAATACTATGCGCCGATATTCTTTGCGAAGGTCACAAATTCAGGCTTATAGTGGTGTATAGAGCTCCCTCCTGCCTATCCGTAAAAACTGAGCAGTTTGTGAAAGTTTTGAGCGATTTAGTAGCTTGCGACGTGCATGCAGTTGTGGTAGAGGACTTCAACATGCCTAATTTTAATGCTAGGGACACAAATTCTGAAAATTCGTCCCCACTAAGCGGGTTGGAAGAATTGGTTTCTTGCCACAATCTTTCTCAACATGTAACAGAACCGACGAGAGGTGTAAATATTCTTGATCATGTGTTTTCGACCAGTGACAGCTTAATAAGGGATGTAAAAGTTTCGTCTCCTGTGGGATTAAGTGATCACACTAGCATTTTGTTGAAGATTCATTGTTGGGAAACCCCAGCCACACCAGTTTATCATAGGATTTACTCCAAATGTAATTTTGATGTGATGCGAGCAAGTTTGGCCGGAATACGATGGGTTGATTTGTTCGAAACAAAAAATAATGTGAATGAAAAATATGAACTTTTCTTATCGGTTTTGCATGAAGCCATAGAGCTTCATGTTCAATTGGAAAAATGTGCGTCACTGAAGTCTGTAAAGCTGCCGCAGTATTTACAGAATATGCTCGAACTACGGAATTGTCTCTTTCACGAAGCCAGACGCACCAATGACTGGTCAAAATTTAGAGACTTTTCCTTGAAATTTGAAAGCAGACTCAGAAAGTATAACAGCTCCTTAGAAAAAAAGGATGGTTGAATCTAGAAACAAGCAGCGTTTTTATAAATGCCTGAATGGGAAAATCAGGGAGAAAAGACTTCTAGGTTGCCTGAGTCATAATGGACTACTGCATATGAAAAGGCCAATTTACTAGCGGATCGATTTGTCAATTCTTTCCAAGAAGACGATGGATCCTGCCAATCCTTCACGGGATCTAACGTAGAGAGAATGGCGGATTTCCCATGGTTTGAAGCCACGAAGCTCTATGAGCTTATCTCTTCTTCTTTGCAGCCACGAAGAGAGTAATTGCTATAGGTTCAAAAACTGGGCGACCAGCGTTGGATTCGTCCAAAGGTCTATTGTAGTCAATGTTGTAGGGTTTTTTGGACAGTTGAATAAGTGTTGCGTATTGTGGCCAGGACCACCACAGTCCGGGCAAACGTCAGGAGTGCTATTGTCGATCCTGTTCACGTAGGACTTCAGGAACGTTGAGTGCCCACAGCGCAACGAGGCTAGAGTGCATCTGGCACGTCTACTAAGCTGAGACTCAGACTCAGAAACTCGAGGCGGCACAGTACCCAGAATAGGATTAACAGCCGCTCTTTCCAGATACAATCTGACAAAATGGGTGTGCTCCTCGCGCAACAGACGGAGGCGTTCTTGATATGAATCGTGCCATCTTTGCAGATCGACTTTATCTGGAGCATCGGCGAAAGCTTTTCTGATGCCTCTCTCTCTTACAGGCTCAAGTACTCTCCAAGATGGGTGGTTGGGCTGCTTGACGATGTTAATGTACAGCTGCTGGGCCTGGAGCTGACAGTGCTCCTTTACTGGTAGCACCCGTGTCTCGGCGTGTAAATGCTCGATTGGCGAACTCCTAGCACATCCGGTTGCGATCCGAAGAGCAGCGTTTTGTACACGCTGCACCTTAGTCCAGGATGAGTCCGACACTAAGTGCTGCCAAACCGGTGCCGCATACTCTAGGGCGGGCTGCAGTATAGCCTTATACGTGGTCAGAATAGTTTCCTTACTGCTGCCCCACGATGTACCTCCCAGTGCCCTTAGCACATTGAGTTTAGCTCTTACAATTGCTTGCTTTTGCTCGGTGTTCTTGTGGAACTTCAGCGACGGATCGAGTATAAGGCCGAGTAGTTTGACGAAGCGAGCAGCAGGCAGGCGATCTCTACCCCAGCTGACATCGGGATGGGCGCTGTGCTCTTTAGGGTCCGTTGTGAAAACTGATACTGAAGACTTGGCAGCTGAGACAATGAGCATCTTGTTATCGAAATGGCTTTTCAAATCCATCAGGTACTCGTTGATCCTGCTCGCGGCCACTTGTATGTCGCGGCCTTGGCACATGATGGTCATATCATCAGCGTAGGCGACAACTTTAATGTCCTGGGGAGGTGCCGGAATGTCCTCTAAGTACAGATTAAACAGAGCGGGCGATAAGACTCCGCCTTGCGGAACACCGGCAGCTATGGGGATACTTTTAGAGACATGATTTTGAAACATAACTTTTGCTCGACGGCCCTTGACGAATGCTGTTATCCAACGCTTCTGCCGCGGTGGAATAGAGGACTTCAGTATGTTATCCGATAGAATACCCAGGTTAACACTGTCGAATGCTTTTGTCAAGTCCAGGGCTACAGCAACGGTCCTGAGGGGCTTCCTCATGTTGAAGCCGTCGATGGCATAGCCAACGATCTCCAAAAGCGCCGTCGTGGTGGAATGTAGCTTCCTAAAGCCGTGCTGGTGATGTTGTTTCTCATTATGCTGAGCCAAATCATTGAAGACAAGCTTTTCAGCAACCTTGGCTAGAGGTGACAGAAGGCTTATTGGCCTGTATCCTTTCGCTGATGACAGCGATTTACCGGGCTTAGGCAGAGGAATGACATTTGCTGTTTTCCAGTTTTGTGGCAGTGTGCAGGTTCGGAATGTGTTCATTAAATCAGTGAGCAGCGAGAGAAATTCACTGGGGAGCTTCTTTAGGACTGCTGGACAGATTCCGTCAGGTCCAATGGCTTTGGAATTACGCATTTCCTTTATAATCTTCTCCACCTGCGCAGGAGTGAAGGCATCAGCCGTGCCCATAAGCGGAAGGCGGCACAGCTCCCTTACTGTCACTCGGTTTTGCGGGCCACGCTTCGCACATGTTATGAAGAAGGTCGTGGCCAGACCCTAAGCGCCATCTTGTCCTGACTTGAATACATTGTTCTCAAACTCGATAGTAGATACGGTGGCGGGTGTGGTTTTTCCGGAGAGTTTTCTCAGGATTTTCCATGTCGCCGCACCATCTGCCTTGAAGTTCAATTTTTCAGCGAACTTCTGCCACTCGTCTTTCTTGTGCCTGTCCAAGTCTTTTCTAATCTCGTCGTCAAGTTCAGTGACCTCCGGGTCCAGATGGTTGGCAGATCTCTTTTAATCTCTTGTCCTGATTTTCTGAAGTATTTCCCTCGTGACATTAGGGTAAAACGTTTTCACGCGTCCTTCTGGTATGGCCGCTTTCATAGCCTTCCGGATAGCGTCAGATATGTGACGCTCTTTCTGGTGCACATCGCCATTCCATGGATATTCAGCCGCTCGGTGAAGTGCAACCTCTCTGAATAGGCTCCAGTCTGCAAGGCCTAAATTGAGATAAGAACGGTGACGAATACCAGAATAAGGGGCTAGAGAATTTGAGAGATCGATATGGACGAAAATGGGAATGTGATCACTAGACAGAGTTGCAGAAGTGGACCACGAGCAAGCACTAGAAAGATTGGAGGAAACGAGCGAAATGTCTGGGCTAGAAGATCGGCCGATGGAAGGAAGGCGAGTGGGCTGATCATCGTTTAGGATAACCAGGTCGCACTCCTCCGCCCATTCCTCAACGTCCTCTCCTCTAACATCAGAGTCAAGTGAAGAGCAAAAGGTATGAGCATTGAAGTCGCCCGCGAAGACGACTGAGGGTGAGAGGGCGCAGTCGTTGAGTTGTTTTAGAAGAGGGATAGGATTATAGGTTGCGGGACAAGATGTAGTTGGGGGAATGTAGATGTTGAAGAGAGATAGGGGAGTTTTGAGTGGGAGATGGATGGGGACGAACTCGAGAGTACCGTCCGTAGGGACATTGGGAATTAGATGAGAAGGAAGAGTGGATAGTACAAAAGTAGAAACTCCTCCACCGAAAGACGATCTTGGAGCATGGTATGAAGTATAGCCAGGGATATTTGGGTGAGAAGAGGTAGCAGAGGGGGAAAGTTTGGTTTCCTGAACCATTATAACATCTGGATGGTGAGTACGAGCAAAGAGAGAGAGCTCAGATAGTTTGGCACGAAGGCCATTGAGATTTATATGTACAATAGAAAGTGGGCGATTGGAGGTAGAGGAATCAGAGTTGGAAGGTGAGGAGCATAGGACACAGCGAAAAGCAGAGTTATGATGCCTCACAGAACTGAGACCTGAACAGAAGAGATGCACCCACCTCTGGCATCCGAAGCACTGGACGCTTGTTTTACTCCATGTGACATCCTTGCCGCACGTGGCGCATGGGTACTTCTGAACGGGTCCAGGATTCCTCTCCACGCCGGCCCTTTGTAGGAGAATCCTTAGGAGAGCTGAGGCCAGCCAGCATCTCTCCCATAGCAAAAACCCTCTTCGTGGAGGGGTTGATGTCGGTTTGCACGGAGTTGATGTTGCTTCCTCCACACGGCCACGGCACGAACGTACGACATCTCGGCAGCCTCTATGAGCTTATCATGAAATGGCCCCAATCCTCATCTGTAACACCTGACTTTTTACCACTTTTCTTCACTCAAAAGTTAGGTAATCTATTATGTGGTCCTCTTGCACACATTTTCAATCAATCACTTATGCATGGTGAGGTTCCTCTACGATGGAAACACTCTTTTGTCACTCCCATTCTGAATTGGAGCCGTCCTGTGATCCCGATAACTATCGTGCTGTGAATATAACTTCTCTCTTGTGCAGACTTTTTGAGAAAGTTTTGGAACATCACATAATGGAATATCTATTAGATAGGAAAATCATAACAGAGCATCAGCATGGGTTCATTAGTGGCAGATCAGTAGAAACAAACCTGCTAGAGTGTTTGGGCGATTGGACAGTTGCACTCGACAACAGACTTGGCTGTGATAAAGTTTTCTTCGATTTTGCAAAAGCCTTTGATCGTGTATCACACAAAAAGTTGTTATTCAAATTAGAGAAATTGCAGTTCCATCCTGTTGTCGTCAAATGGATAGCTGAGTATCTCAGCGACAGAACTTTCCAAGTAAGGCTAGGGGAGATCTGTTCTGATACCAAGGCCATCGCAAGTGGAGTACCTCAGGGAGGTGCCTTGTCACCAATTCTTTTCATCATTTTTACGGCTGACTTACCCGAATCCGTTCAAGGTCTAGGGGTCAAAGTCAAAATGTACGCAGATGATGTCAAAATGTATGTCATTTCTGATCCAGAGGATTCCGTCAACCTTCAAAACTCCATAGATTCGCTTGTGAAATGGACTGAAAAATGGCAGTTGCCTTTGTCTCCACAAAAGACTTCTTCTTCTTCTTCTTTGCAGCCACATTGAGGGTTTTGTCATAGGTTGAGGAACTGGGCGACCAGTAACGGATTTGTCCATAAGTCCATTACGGTCAGCGTGGTAGGTCTCTCCGGACAGTTGAATAAATGTGCGGTATCGTGGCCGATGGTACCGTAGTCCGGGCACACATCAGATTTACTGCTGTCAATCCTGCTGACATAAGACATTAGCATTGTAGAGTGACCACAGCGTAATGATGCGAGCGTGCACCTGGCCCTTCTTCCGAGTTGAGCCTCGGATGTGCAGACTTGGGGCGGCACTACCCCCAATATGGGATTAATGACCGCCTTTTCCAGATGACACCGTACAAACTGAGTATGCTCCTCGCGCAATAGACGGAGTCGTTCTTGCTGTGAGTCGTGCCATCTTTGCAGATTGACTTTGCTGGGAGCATCGGCGAATGGCTTTCTGATCTTTCTTTCTCTGACGGGGTTTAGCACTCTCCAAGAGGGTGATTTGGTTGTTTGACAATGTTGATGAAAAATTGTTGGGCCTGGAGCTCACAGTGCTCCCTTACTGGTAATAAGCGGGTCTCAGCATGCAAGTGATCGACCGGGAACTTCTTGCACACCCGGTGGCGATTCGAAGAGCCGCATTCTGTATGCGTTGCATCTTAGTCCAAGAGGATTCCGAAACTAGATGCTGCCAAACTGGGGCGCCGTATTCCAGTGCAGGCTGGAGAATAGCCTTATACGTTGTAATAATGGTTTCTTTGCTACTACCCCATGTTGTACCGCCCAGGGCTCTAAGCACGTTAAGCTTCGCTTTAACGATAGCCTGCTTCTGTTCCGTGTTCTTATGGAATTTGAGCGATGGATCGAGTACGAGTCCGAGAAGTTTTGGGAAGCGGGCGGCAGGCAAACGATCTCCATTCCATACGACATACGGATGTGCGCTGTGTTCAGATGGGTCCGTTGTGAGTACGGATACCGATGACTTTGACGCAGAAATCTTTAGCATTTTGCGGTCGAAGAAGCTTTTCAGTGCGGTCAAGTACCCGTTAATCTTAGCGGCGGCCACATTTATGTCCCGATCACGACACAAGACAGTCATATCATCAGCGTAAGCGACCACCTTGATACCTTGGGGTGGGGCGGGCATATCTTCGAGGTACAGACTGAAGAGAGCAGGCGACAATACACCGCCCTGTGGGACTCCAGCTGCAATCGGAATGCTGTTTGAGACATGATTCTGGAACATCACTCTAGCCCGTCTTCCCTTAGTGAATGCAGCTATCCAGCGCTTTTGCCATGGCGGGATTGATGACTCCAGTAAGTTGTTTGATAAGATACCAAGATTCACTGTGTCGAAAGCCTTAGTGAGATCCAAGGCAACTGCTACAGTTCTTTCCGGCTTATACGCGTTGAAACCATCAATTGCATAGCTCGTAATTTCTAACAAAGCTGTCGTGGTGGAATGCATTTTTCTGAATCCATGCTGAAACACCTGTCTCTCGTTGTGCTCGGCCAGGTCTTTGACGATCAGCTTTTCAGCTACTTTAGCAAAAGAAGACAACAAGCTAATGGGCCGATATCCCTTGACTGAAGCTTGGGGCTTGCCAGGCTTGGGCAGCGGAACGACGTTTGCCATCTTCCAATTCTGCGGGATAGTACACGACATGAACGAGGAGTTTATCACATCAGTGAGGAGCGGTAGTAAGTCAGTGGGTATCTTCTTCAAGACAGCAGGATATATCCCATCAGGACCAATAGCTCTAGAGTTCCGTATTTCCTTTATGATCTTCTCAACTTGCGCCGTAGTAAACGCTTCGGCCGTGCTCATAAGCGGAAGGCGGCACAGCTCTCTTACAGTTACTCTATTCTGCGGACCTCGTTTAGCACTGGTGATGAAAAAACTTTTCCCGAGCGCATAAGCGGCTTCCTTTCCTGATTTGAATACGCCGTTGTCGAATTCGATAGTGGAGACGGTGGCGGGTGAGCTTTTACCCAGCTTCCGTAAAACCTTCCAAGTAGCTGCACTATCCGTCTTAAAATCCAACTGTCCGGTGAACTTCTCCCACTCTTCTTTCTTGTGTCTGTCCAAATCCTTTTTGATCTCACTGTCAAGCTCAGCAACCACGGGGTCCAGATGATTAACCGCTCTCCTCGCATCTCTCGTTCTAATTTTGTCGAGGATTTCCCTGTTGACATTTGGATAGAACGTCTTGACGCGACCGATAGGGATAGCCGCATTCATGGCCTTGCGGATTGCGTCAGACAGATGGCACTCCTTCTGGTGCACGCTTCCATTCCACGGGTAATCTGCCGATAGGCGAAGCGCAACTTCACTGAACAGGCGCCAGTCTGCTCGGCCTAAATTAAGATAAGAACGTTGGCGAACACCAGAAAAGGGAGCGAGAGAATTGGATAGATCGATGTGGATAAAGACAGGAACGTGGTCACTTGGCAGAGTAGTCGAGGTAGACCATGAGCAGCAGCTAGAAAGGTTGGACGAGACAAGAGATATGTCTGGGCTAGAAGATCGGCCGCTGGCAGGGAGACGAGTGGGCTGATCATCGTTTAGAATGACCAGGTCGCACTCATCTGCCCATTCTTCGACGTCATTTCCTCTAACATCAGGACCGAGAGACGAGCAAAGGTGTGAGCGTTGAAATCACCCGCGAAAACGACCGAGGATGAGAGGGAGCAGTCGCTCAGCTGCTTGAGAAGTGGGATAGGATTGTAAGATGAAGGGCATGAAGTTGTAGGTGGAATGTATATGTTGAAAAGAGAAAGGGTGTTTTTAGGGGAGATGGATTGGGAGGTACTCGAGAGTACCGTCCGTGGGGGTGCTGGGAATGAGGTGTGAGGGAAGTGAAGATAGAACGAAAGTAGAGACTCCACCGCCGAGAGATGACCTTGGAGCATGGTAAGAAGTTAGCCTGGGATATTGGGATGAGGATAGGTAGGGGATGGAGAGAGCTTGGTTTCTTGAACCATGATCACGTCTGGATGGTAAGTACGTGCAAAGAGAGAGAGTTCAGAAAGCTTGGCACGAAGGCCGTTTAGATTGATATGCACAATGGAAAGGGGGCGATTTGAGATAGAGGAATCTGAGATGGAAGGTGAGGAGCATAACACACAACGAAAAGATGAGTTATGATGCCTCACAGAACTGAGACCCGAACAGGAGAGATGCACCCACCTTTGGCATCCGAAGCACTGGACGCTGGTATGTCTCCAGTTTACATCCTCTCCGCACGTGGCGCATTGGTACTTCTGAGCGGGTCCAGGATTCCTCTCCACGCCGGCCCTTTGTAGGAGAATCCGAAGGAGAGTTGCGGCCGGCCAGCACCTCTCCCATGACAAAAACCCTCTTTGTGGAGGGGATGACGTCGGTTTGCACGGAGGCGATCTTCTTTCCTCCACACTGCCACGGCACGAACGTACGACATCTCGGCAGCCACAAAAGACTACTTTTATGCAGCTAAAATCTCACCCACGCTCAACTGTTACTTCGTACTCAGTGGATGGCGTAACCATTTCTGCTGTTGATTCCGTGAAAGATCTTGGTTTTCATTATAATGACAAGCTTGATTTCACTGCGCATATCAAAGTTCGGTGTAATCAAGCTAAACTGAGAACGTTTCACATTTTTAAAGGTCTTTGCAGCAAGAACAAGTCTGTTCTACTTCGGGCATACAAAACGTATGTTCGCCCACTCGTAGAAGCCAGTGTTACTGTATTCAATCCTCCATTGAAGAGAGATATTCATGCTATTGAAAAAGTACAAAACAATTTTACACGTAAACTTCTCACACGAGTAGGTGGATTTTTGTACGAAAGAATCCCAAGCGCCTTTATAAGGAATAGATACTTGAATCTGCCTTCGCTCAGGTCCCGGCGTAGAGTATTTGACGTATGCAAGGTTCATAACTGGATTTACAACCATAAAATGCTAAACATGAAGCGTCTGTTCAATTTAAATTACTCTCGGACGAGAGGAAACTCGTTCAAAATTGTTTTACGCGGACCAAGTACCAGCTTGTATGCCAACTCCTTCAAATACAGAGCTGGCAGGTCATACTCCGACATCACAAAAAATATGCCTCCAGGGCTGACATTGAGTATATTTAAGGCACGCGCTAATAAGATCCTGTTGGATTTTGAATCCTAGTTTTTCGAGATGAGCCGCTGCTTCTGATTTCATGGTTATGAGAATATGTTGGAGCATTTTTGTTACAGTTGATCCTCGTTATAATTTTTTCTCACATTTGCCTTTAGCGGATGTAATAAACTTATAAACTTATATCTCGTCCACTTCCATAGCAATACAAAAGCAACCCGTTATTTCCTTCTTTGCACCATGCTTTCGTCGGTTTTTTATCAGTTTCCAATACTACGAACTCCAAACCTTCGATTTTTGTCATAAAAATCGATATCGTTTTTGAGCGTGCTTGTTACCTTCAAAAGCAGCTTTTTTGTGGACCCTTCACAAACGAAAGAAAACTATGCGTACAACTATTTTTTTTCAGACAGACCAGCAGAATGAATAAGAACGACCACTTACACATACCTCTATAGATGTTGACAAATTTCGCACCCAGTCATCATCTACACATCTTTTTTGGAACTTCGACTCCCTCATCCGCGAGAGAGCGCATTCGCGGAGCTTCTTCGACAGCAGAGAGTGAACGGTAGCATACCTACAAGGATTAGTTCCTGAAAGCGATGTCCACGAGAGGGGTCGACCTTGAATTTTCGATGGATTACACAAGTATACATTCTTAGAGCGACTCTGTTGTCAAAAATCCGCGCAAATGCAATTGAGTAGAATAACTTTTAAACTTTGGTGTTGCCGCACAACCTGAACTTCAGCCGAACCGATACTTTTTGGCCCTACTCTACATACACTGCTTTTCGATGCGAGCGACAGGCCCGTCATAGTTGGCCGATGGCAGGGCCTAATGGGGTTGTGACTGGACACAGGGGAGTGAATGGGGGTCGTAAAAAATGACCTAAAAAAGGAAAATTCTAAATCTGAGGACAATTTTTGAAATTTCTGACCAATTTTTGAACTAGGAGAGGGCTCGTAAAATTTACATTCCTCGGAAAACCGGTTCACGAAGGGAGGTCCGGCGCTCCGCCTAGGTCAAGGCGAAAATTCACTCGATACGCATACAGTCAAACACTTTTCTGTCGGAAAATTTGGAGAACACCACCGACGTACGGTGCAGAGCTTCGGGGTTCCAAACGGCTCATTCTTTTTCAAACACAGAATCATTAACAAGTTTGGTCAGCTCAGTGTTTGAAAGAGCTCTGCAGCAATATCAGATAACAATATTCCGACGAGTCGTTGTGAGGCACTATTCATACTAATCAACGCCAGCGCGTGACACGCGTCAAGCGATTGCGGAGACTAGGAGATGGAAAAAACTGGACCTTAACTTTTTCAAACAAGAGAATTCTGTGCACGCGTTCAACATCATGATAGCAATAGATAGTACTGGAATCAAATATTATGAAACGGAATAGAACTGATGGTGTATTAATACACTACAGCGCAGCGAGCGTCAGGTGCATGCCGCGTGGGCGTGTCGTCAGGCCATTGATACTTCAACGCCACGCCTGCGCGTCACGCACTGGCTTCGATGAATAGGAATAGTGCCTAAGCAGCAGTAATTCTGATTGTGTCGAAGTTGGATCGTCGAATATGTATGACCGAAAAATGTACCAATGATGGTAGTTTCTCTAGTGAAGAAACCGGCGAATTTTCAATCATTCGTGCGTCGCCGAAATTGACATTCGTCGCGTCGTCAAGTGTGTACTGCTTCATGATATTGTGTGCCGTGTCATAACGGCAGCGTTTCACAGGTTAGCGTAACAGCGTCACATGCAAAGCGTGCGGAGCGTCAGTGAGATGGGCATAGCGCATCGCTGGGAGGCGAGTGCGCTTTATGGAAAATGCATATCTCTCAACAAAAAAAGTACTGCGCGAATGAGTATCGAAAGTGAGAAGCGCTTTGCTTGAAGCGTGCCAGAGCTTTGGGAATTGAGCAGCGTTTGGTAACAAGCGTGTGACGCGTTCTTGCAAACGAGTAGCTCACCGTTCGCTTGATGCTGGAGAATGAAAATGATCAATCCAAGTGAACATGTTCATCATAATTACCCACGTGTTGGTAACCATCATATCAAGCTACGTTGTGACACTTATACCAGTAAGACTTGTCATCGTGTTTAAACAAGAATGAGCCGTTTGGAACCCCGAAGCTGTATACCGTTCCTGGAACACCACCCCCACAGAAAATAAAGGATCTTCATTTCACTATTCACGCTATACTTTGGTATTCGAGGTTTTTTTTTCGAATGAATGAATAATTCGAATATTGAATTTTCGGAATTTTCGAATGAATGAATAATTCGAATATGGTGTTTTTCAAAATTTCCGAATGAATGAATTTTTCGAATATGTGTTTTTCGAAACTTCCGGAAGAATGAATTTTTCGAATACGGGTTTTTTGGAATTTCCGAATGAATGAATTTTTCGAATATTGCGTTTTTCAAGATTTCCAAATGAATGAATTTTTCGAATATGGATTTTTCAGGATTTTCGAATGAATGAATTTTTCGAATATTGTGTTTTCCGAAATTCTCGAATGAATGATTAATTCGAATATTGCGTTGTGGGAAATTTTAAATGAATGAACTTTTCGAATATTACCTTAACAAAAACGTCGAATCAATGAATGATTTGAAAAGTTGTCTGATGATGTTGTACTCGACACGAGGTTGATACAAGTTCTTTATGGCTAACGTTTCGGAGTAACCTCCTTCTTCAGAGCCTGAAAAGATCAAAAAAGAAATGTGTTTCGTTAAAAAAAAAGCTAAGCTTCGTTAAAGCTAAGCTCAACGTTCTCAGGGCCCTGGGCGGCACTTCGTGGGGTAGCAGCAAGGAGACTATACTCACAACGTATAAGGCAATTCTGCAGCCCGCCCTGGAGTACGCCGCACCGGTTTGGCAGCATCTCGTCTCAGTATCCTCCTGGACAAAGATGCAACGAGTACAAAATGCTGCTCTCCGTATCGCCACCGGATGTGCAAGGAGTTCCCCAATCGAGCACCTGCATGATGAGACCCGTCTATTACCAGTGAAGGAGCACTGTCAGCTCCAGGCCCAGCAATTCCGCATTAACATTATAAAGCAACCAAATCACCCGTCGTGGAGAGTGCTAAACCCCGTGAGAGAGAAGTATAAGAAAGCCATTCGCCGATGCTCCAAACAAAGTCAATTTGCAAAGATGGCACGACTCACAGCAAGAACGACTCCGTCTTTTGCGCGAGGAGCACACCAAGTTCGTACGGTGTCATCTTGTGAAGGTGGCCATAAATCCTATACTAGGAGATATACCGCCCCCCATCTGCACCTCAGAGTCTCAACTCGGAAGAAGGGCGAGATGCACGCTCGCATCATTACGCTGTGGTCACTCTACAATGCTAATGTCTTATGTCAGCAAGATTGACAGCAGCAAATCTGATGTGTGCCCGGACTGCGGTATCGTCGGCCATGATACCGCACATTTATTCAACTGTCCGGAGAGACCTACCACGCTGACACCAATGGACCTATGGACGAATCCACTACTGGTCGCCCAGTTCCTCCGCCTATGACAAAACCCTCTATGTGGCTGCAAAGAAGAAGAAGAAGAAGAAATGTGTTTACCCGGCCAAACGTCGCCTAAACCCTACCGAGATTCGGAATACTATTTTCTGTCACGAAGGAAGGAGAGCAAACCAGAGAAAGTACCTCACCTAACCAAGAACTCGCTAGCGATCAGAACAGCTTGGAACGTCGATGGAAGGGACCGCTGTAGACCACCACTTGAGATGTTAGAAGGCGAGTCTTACGTATGGCCTGAGCTCCTGGGTTATATAAGGGCCTTCTCCCTTCCGGTTACTTCCTTGGAGGCATTTTTCATACAATCGCATGAGCCGCAAATACGCCTTCTAACATCTCAAGTGGTGGTCTACAGCGGTCCCTTCCATCGACGTTCCGAACTGTTCTGATCGCTAGCGAGTTCTTGGTTAGGTGAGGTACTTTCTCTGGTTTGCTCTCCTTCCTTCGTGACAGAAAATAGTATTCCGAATTTCGGATTAGGTGACGTTTGGCCGGGTAAACACATTTCTTATTTGATCTTGCCAGGCTCTGAAGAAGGAGGTTACTCCGAAACGTTAGCCATAAAGAAGTTGTATCAACCTCGTGTCGAGTACAACATCATCAGACAACTATGTTGTTATCATGCCGAGGTTTATGGAGAGTCGCACATGGAGATTGATTTGAAAAGTGTTTTCTTCAGCCGGATCGAATGAATGTTCGAATATTCATTCGGGGAATCGAATATTTTTCGAATAATCGAATAATCTTCGCATATTTGAATCTGAGCTACCAAAAATTAAGCAACAGACTTGAATCTGTCTATATGTAGCTTCACAAGTTCTATAAATTGTTACATTTACCACCGACGATTATTCCAATGACAAATTTCACAACAGAAGATTCCTTCAACAACAATATATTCTTCACTTCCGCCTTGCCGTTCAGTCCGCAAAGTGCGCTTGATTGCGAAATCGTGCTGCGGCGCGGTTGCGAGTATCCTCAGACAGGGATGTGGGATCACCCACGCGGTGGGATCACCCGGGCACCAAAGGCCAAAAGCGCCCGGGTGATCCCACATCCTTGTCTGAGGATGTTCGCAACCGCACCGCAGCAAGATTGCGCAATCAGGGTGCACTTTGCGGACTGAACGGCAGTGCGGAGGTGAACTGTAGTTTGTTGAGCGAAATGAACCACCGAAAATCGTTAAGCGGATCTCAAAGTCGGTCTAGCATTCCAAAATAACTAAGAAGGGAAGTGTTTAGGAGAAAAACTAAACAGGCAGCAGCGACTGTTTATCCATACGTGTTCCCTCTCATTGTTTTGCCCGTGGGAATGCTCTACGAGTTTCAAGTAGATTCAACTTGCGAACTTGCTGCGTATTTAGTGCTAAAAACGATGGAATAAACGGTCGCTGCTACCTGTTTAGGAGGCCCCAGTGTTTAGAGTGGTAGTCCTTCCGTTCTTCGAGTCGCTGATCATGAATCCAAAATTCAGTTACTTTTCTGCGAAGGATCACACTAGGATACAAAGGACGTGAAGGACGACACTACCTCAGACAATTGGGGTGTCCGATTCGGCCACAAAAGACTTTCGATTCGAATACAAAGCTCTGCGGACGACGTAACAGCCCGAACTTTTCTAGCGTCACGTGGCCTAATCGTCGCCGAAGTGAGAAGCAGTGCCGCAACACAGAGGCCTAGTGCATATTTTCCACGACGAGCGACACGACATAATGTTTTTCATCTATATCGACCGAAAATCGATTTTGCTGATATGCACTGTCACGGCGGCGCGTCGCGAGAAGTATGCAGTAGACCATAGGCGTTCAACTGGGCCGAGACCCGCTTTCGATTCGACTACGATGCCATTTGAATGACAAATGAGCCACTATGCCTTTGCTTGGACACGTTGATCGATCGCTCCACAACTGATCAGGCGCCCATCAGCCGCACAGCACATATATAAGGGGACCTATCTCATGGGCCTAGTGCATACTTGCGTCGCGGCCACGGGGTCGCGGTGCAGGAACTGGTACAACCCGTCGCGCCCAGCGCAGTGATCGATCGTGCCTAAGGCCTCTTTCAGAGTTCGATCGCTCTGCGACGCGATCGTGGGCACGGCGACGCGACCGTCGCGTCGCCGTTGAAATCGCAGATTTTGGAAGTGTGAAGGCCCAATCGCGGAAGTTGGCGACCACGCACTTTTACGTACACATTCTAATCGACGCCTATTTCATGTTCGCGCTCCGGCACTGGGAGACGAGATCTACGGGAGAAATTGACGGTTTGGAGGAACTACAGGAGGTATATTGTACTACAGATGAACGAATGAAGATGATGAGGTGAACTAATGAAGTAATCGCCGCTCTGCAGCCGCGACGCAAATGTTTTGCCGTCATTTCAAATGTACTGAACGCAATAAACACCTACAAACCTCAAATATGACGCCAGACATTCGTCAGGATCACCCACATGTTTAGACAAAGTATTGACAATGTTGCTGGTATAAAAGGCTTCTCATCTCACGGTGCGCCTCAGTCGGCTCTTCGGAGCCGGACCTGGAAGGTGGCCTCAAGTCACTCACCTAAGATCCACCGGATATCGGAGGATAATTTTTGTCGCCGAGAGGAGGGGGCTGCTCACGGCTCGGGGGGGGGGGGGTGGTACCCAACTGTTGGGCCATCTCCCCACGGTCCACGGTGGGTGCATCCCACTGCGGACCGTGGCGGTGGGGTCACCCCCCCCCTCCGGTGGGGACCCCGAAGGGGATTACCCCAGTGGCATGTCCCCGGGGTCCCCTGTGTGAACCCGGAAAAAGTGTATCCCTGTAAAAACAGGTTATGTTACCGCCTACACCGGAATTTGAAATTCCCTCCAAAATCGAGTTCTGTTCAACTGCAGTGCTAGTATACCTGTTAAAAACATGTTAGGTTTCGGTCATTCCGTTCATCTACAGCTGATAGCAGTAGATCCACCAGGGGTGCGTTCCAAGAATGTTACCATGATGGCGTGGGAGGGCAAATAGCCTTTCCCATGGTCAAACGTGTTTCCCCTGGCCACGAATTCTAAGTGCTAATTGCTTCCTCGTCGCTGTGGCTACGTTTCCGTGGAAAACTTTTGCCATGGGAATGCTCTTGGAACGCACCCCAGGGGTGCGTTCCAAGAACATTCCCATGGCAAAACGCGTCCATGGAATCGTAGCCACGGCCACGTGGGAGCAATTTTCAGTTATAATTCGCATCCATGGAAAGCAGATTTGTCCATGGTGAGGTTGCTTTCCCTCCCACAGCATCGTGGGAACGTTCTTGGAACGCACCCCAGGTAACTGCAGTAGATGACCTCTCCCAGTGTCGGAGCGGTGTCGCGCAATTGGTTTGTCGTTTACGATAAAAAGGTGCATTGTGGTTCGTCATTTTATGATAAAAATCATTTCATGATGAAAATTGTTTTGTATTATGATTGTTTTGCCTTCTTATACTTATTTTGCCTGAATCAACGTGAAAAAAGAGGAATTTGAACGAGGACATGTGAAGCGGTTGCCGCGATCGGTCGCGTCGCCGTGCACTGCACGGCGACGCGATCTGGCCATCTCAGTCGCCCAATCGCGCGATTGGGCGACTTTCCCCGCGATCTTGTCTGAAAGGCCGGCGACCTGATCGCGCGACGCGACCAGATCGATACACAGTGTTTTCATTCGGTCTCGTCGCAGAGCGATCGAACTCTGAAAGAGGCCTAACACTGACAGTCGTCGCGCACGGTCGATCTAGTGGGAACTGATACACGCGACGGTGTCGTGCCTGCGTCGCGGCCAATCTACACTTTTCCACAATGTGCGCGCTGTTTAGCGCCATCTGGATGGTGTGTCGTGTCGTCGTGCACTGCACTACGACACCGCGACGTAAACGCCAGACATCCGTCCTGGAAGGCAATAATATGTTTGTTTCAACAATGTTTGGTGGGTAGATGGCCTCGAATTCGTTTTTCATGTGTTCTAGGTCGGCCGACGACGATCGGCCAATCGAAGGTTTTCATTTTCCCGAATACTGTCATGAAATGAATTTTTTCATTATTTCTATCATTTCACATTTTCTTTTTTCATGATTTTTTTGATTGAAATGCACTCACTATTCCTTGTCCGAAATTATGTTCACATTGATAATCATAGGAAGAGACACTATTTTAGAACAAATATTACGAAAATGGAAAAATGACATCGAAATTCACAGAGACTGGCGCTATTCCACTTTTTGAAATTCCATTGAAAATTTTCCGCTCGGGACTTTTGCCAGGGTTTATTTGAACGGTCAACCCAAGTTTCAGATTTGTTGAGCGATGTTTATGAATCGCGATCTTTGCGGTGTTTAAAACGTCACTCAGCCACCTTACATGGTTTTGGGATTTCGAAAGAAGTATCTCATCAATGATCACTGCCTTAAAGGTCTCCAAAGGTAAAGTTTTAGTCAAATCTGAAATTGAACAAAATCACCTCACATATTAAGTAATCAGTTCAAAAAGGAGAGGACGAACATGGGTTACAGTTCCGTGTCAATCAATTACAAATGAGCCTGTATTGGATTATAAAAGATTAGACCCTATTATTGAAAGGAGATGAAAAAAACACACTGTTAAGAAAATAGTGTGTATTTGGTCGTGGACGCATTATTGCGTCATCTCCATTTGCAGGCGACCAGCCGATCACCAATCACGTCGTTGAGCACTTTCTGTCGCGGCGACGCCGTCGCACCCACGACGAAGTATGCACTGGGCCATAGACAGCGCAGGCGGCCTTTCAAGGCCGCTCTTGGAAGGTGACTGCGAGTCACTTTCTGGAGGATATCCAACCGCTGAGGGGGTCTTCGTCACGGTTCTCAGCGAAGGAAGCTCCTTCGCTGTCGACCGCGGCGAGGCTGCCCTTGTCGCGGAGCGCGGTGGGGATCCGTCTTTGCTGCGAACCCCTCCTTGTTGGGGGAAAGCCGCTCCTATCGAAGGGATGGGACCACGTCTCCATGGAGAGGTGGAACCCCGTCCCTATTGAGAACAGGTTGAATCCCTCCTCCAACCGTCTCGGGATTACCATAGGAGGACGTGCTGTTGCGTGGGAAACGGCGGTGCGGCATGCGCCACGGAGCCCCTTTAAATAGACCACGTGCTTCTCGAACCAGCTCGTGCTGCTGTTCAAGAGCCTTTCAAGAGAGTATTAGAGTAGAAAGCCTATCGCGGCCGAATCGGACTCCACAGTTGTCTGAGATCATACTCTCATGACTCATACTCTGCGAAAATGTGGGCTTCCGGCGGGATCAAACCTGCGACCAGGTGTGGGCCCATACGCCGTAGTGCCCTTTAGCGTCCATCTTACATGGTGAAAGGTTGTATATAGGGGTAAATCGACAACGCTCAACTCAACAACAAACAATGACCTACTCATGATCCGGGGGGACGGTCTGACAAGGGAACTATACAAAGCATTGTCAGTATCTTTTTGGCATCCATAGTAAAAATGCGCAAAATCACGTCCCGAGCTGCTGGTTCCAGAAATAAGCATTTCTGGAGCTTCGCGGTAGGGTAACGGTACCTATTAGGCAATTTCTGAGGTGTTTGGAAGAAAAGTTTCGGATTTGGCTAAAAACTTGTCCGTAGCGGTTTTTTAGGGAGTTGAAAACGAATCTGGGGTCCGTTTGTCGAAACTCTGAGGTTTACTGCAGGTTGCGGTAGGTACATTGCCATTTAGGAGCAGAACCTACCATACTATTTCGAAAAGCGGTAAAATTCGTATTCAGCACACTGAATAATTCCCACGTAGAAATTTTGAGTCGGATCTGAGACTTCGCCGAACTACCGTACACCCACCGTTATCTACCGCGATCTGCCGAAACTCAATAAACGGACCTCAGATTTGTGTTGAGCACTTCAAATAACCCCAAGATTAAGATTTATAGCCTCGTGGGCAGCTTGAATAGAATGGGACATCGAGCGCAACATTCGACCGACTGTACAAAGAAAGGTCGAGGTTCACAAAATCGATTTGTTCTGTTTCCCTTCGCGAGGTCGACTCTTCTTATTTGGATCTTACTTAGTAAGATTCGAGCAAATCTCGTTAATGATGTCACCTCCAGCTCTTTACAACTCACCTTGGGATTTCACAAAAATTGAATGAGAATGGAGTGTTCTCAACGGTTCGTAGGGTATGCAACCGGCAGCCATGATTCGTGGCGAAATGGCAGTATACGCTCTTGCGAATATTCGGATATTACCACCAAAGTTCGGCCGAATATTTGAAAAAACGAATATTCTGATTTTCCGAATAAACCAAATATCCGAAAAAACGAATATTTTGATTTTACGAATAAATCGAATATTCGAAAAAACGAATATTTTGGTTGTTCGAATAAACCGAATATTCGAAAAAGCAAATATCTTGTTTTCCGAATAATTCGAATATTCGAAAAAACGAATATTTTGCTTTTCCGAATGAATCGAATATTCGAAAAAACGAATATTTTGATTCTCCGAATAAACCGAATATTCGAAAAAACGAATACTTTGCTTTTCCGAATGAACCGAATATTCGAAAAAACGAATATTTTGATTCTCCGAATAAACCGAATATTCGAAAAAACGAATAATTAGATTTTCCGAATAAATCGAATATTCGAACCTTCGAATATTTAAAAATTCGAATATTATTCGATTCGGACCAAAGTATAATTCACGCACTCGCGGGCGTCGGTGGCCGGTTGAGAGGAGTTGTACAGGTATGGTACTCCCGCTCAGAACAGAAAAAAGGGAGGGCGAAACACGAAAACCCCTTCACTCATGCCAAAAATTGCGCGTGTCCAGCTCCCACCGACCGCAAATTGTAACGTCACACCGTTCTTGATCAACCCGTAAACTCCGCGACATCATCTCCCAGACTGGATAATGACGTCATCCTAAAATGTATGTCTAGAATCCTTCAAACGAACGAACGAGTGACGACATCACGTTCACAGACATCTACCGTTCAGATCACTGGGGGTTCCGATACGGCCATGATAATCTTTCGATTCCACTACAAAGAGCTGTGGACGACGACACGACCCCGTAAATTTAGAGCGTCACGTAGCCTAGTCGCGGTCGAAGTGAGAAGCACGTGCCGCAACAAGAATGCCCTTGATTGAACAGGCTGACCGATCGTTCCACAATTGATCAGGATCATATCAGCAGCATAGCACATATATGGTTGAATCCGCGGCCTGTCTCCTCAAGAAGAAAACGTGTAAATTCAAACCGCGGCTGGCGTGGCGGTTTAAATCTCAATCTCTGAAAATTGAACCGCCGCGCCAGCCGGGGTTTGAATTTAAACGTTTTTTCTTGAGGACACAGGCCACGGACCTAACTATATGAGGGGCTTTATCCCATAGAGAGCGCAGTGAACCTATCGAGGCCGCTCCTGGCAGGGTAAAGCGGGGTTGCGAAATTTCGCGACGAGGGGTGAGAGGGATCGCAGAAAATTTTGACCTGAAAATGTAGATAATGGGGGGATCGCAAAAATTTTGAACAAAAAATTGAAATTCGGTTGAGATTCACAGTAATTCTTGATTTTTTGGTCACCAAAGGAAAGGATCTTAGCATTGCCCCGGTTTTAGATGCTAGAACCCGAATACTGAACGAATTTTCGGCGTCTGTCAGCTTTAGTGATAGAGTATATTAATGACTTGACTTATTCGGTTGGCTTTCGCCTGACGCGGTCATTCCGCATCTTCACCGAGGTGTGCCGTCCTAGTAGTCAGCCGTGTCCATATGAATATATGGATTACTTTTGTTTTCCGAACGACCCGAATATCCAGATAAATTTTTTTTCAAAAAAATAAACTGCCCAGAAACTGCGCCTAAGGAGGGATCGCAAAAAACACGGATTTTGGGGAAAAAATTCGATGGTGGGGGGTCGCTCGGATCTCGAAAAATTACACAACGCCCCGCTTGACCCTGGCTCCTGGATGGTGACTACGAGTCACTCTCTGAACAATTTTTGACCGCTGAGGGGATCTCCCCCACGGTCCTCAGCGAGGGGGAGCGAGGGTGATATCCTTGTCGCGGACTGTGATGGAGGTGACCCCTGGCTGCAAGCCGTGACATGGACAGCATCTTTGTTGGGGGAGACCCGCTCCTCTCGAAGGGGTGCAGCACGTCCCTGGATGGTGACTACGAGTCACTCTCTGAACAATTTTTGACCGCTGAGGGGATCTCCCCCACGGTCCTCAGCGAGGGGGAGCGAGGGTGATATCCTTGTCGCGGACTGTGATGGAGGTGACCCCTGGCTGCAAGCCGTGACATGGACAGCATCTTTGTTGGGGGAGACCCGCTCCTCTCGAAGGGGTGCAGCACGTCCCTGGATGGTGACTACGAGTCACTCTCTGAACAATTTTTGACCGCTGAGGGATCTCCCCACGGTCCTCAGCGAGGAGCGAGGGTGATATCCTTGTCGCGGACTGTGATGGAGGTGACCCCTGGCTGCAAGCCGTGACATGGACAGCATCTTTGTTGGGGGAGACCCGCTCCTCTCGAAGGGGTGCAGCACGTCCCTGGATGGTGACTACGAGTCACTCTCTGAACAATTTTTGACCGCTGAGGGGATCTCCCCCACGGTCCTCAGCAGGGCTGTGCGTAACTGAATTTTGTAATTTCGTAAATCGTAATTTTGAAAAATCCTCGTAATTCGTAAATCGTAATTCTTCTTCTTCTTCTTCTTTGCAGCCACATTGAGGGTTTTGTCATAGGTTGAGGAACTGGGCGACCAGTAACGGATTCGTCCATAAGTCCATTACGGTCAGCGTGGTAGGTCTCTCCGGACAGTTGAATAAATGTGCGGTATCGTGGCCGATGGTACCGCAGTCCGGGCACACATCAGATTTACTGCTGTCAATCCTGCTGACATAAGACATTAGCATTGTAGAGTGACCACAGCGTAATGATGCGAGCGTGCACCTGGCCCTTCTTCCGAGTTGAGCCTCGGATGTGCAGACTTGGGGCGGCACTACCCCCAATATGGGACTAATGACCGCCTTTTCCAGATGGCACCGTACGAACTGAGTATGCTCCTCGCGCAATAGACGGAGTCGTTCTTGCTGTGAGTCGTGCCATCTTTGCAGATTGACTTTGCTGGGAGCATCGGCGAATGGCTTTCTGATCTTTCTCTCTCTGACGGGGTTTAGCACTCTCCAAGAGGGGTGATTTGGTTGTTTGACAATGTTGATGAAAAATTGTTGGGCCTGGAGCTCACAGTGCTCCCTTACTGGTAATAAGCGGGTCTCAGCATGCAAGTGATCGACCGGGGAACTTCTTGCACACCCGGTGGCGATTCGAAGAGCCGCATTCTGTATGCGTTGCATCTTAGTCCAAGAGGATTCCGAAACTAGATGCTGCCAAACTGGGGCGCCGTATTTCAGTGCAGGCTGGAGAATAGCCTTATACGTTGTAATAATGGTTTCTTTGCTGCTACCCCATGTTGTACCGCCCAGGGCTCTCAGCACGTTAAGCTTCGCTTTAACGATAGCCTGCTTCTGTTCCGTGTTCTTATGGAATTTGAGCGATGGATCGAGTACGAGTCCGAGAAGTTTTGGGAAGCGGGCGGCAGGCAAACGATCTCCATTCCATACGACATACGGATGTGCGCTGTGTTCAGATGGGTCCGTTGTGAGTACGGATACCGATGACTTTGACGCAGAAATCTTCAGCATTTTGCGGTCGAAGAAGCTTTTCAGTGCGGTCAAGTACCCGTTAATCTTAGCGGCGGCCACATTTATGTCCCGATCACGACACAAGACAGTCATATCATCAGCGTAAGCGACCACCATCGTAATTCGTAATTCGTAACTGATTATGAGTAAAAATCCCACACATAGCCCGAACCTCACTCATATTTCATATTTATTACATGTGCCGAGACACATGTGAATTAACAGCAAATGAAAAGAATTAACGACAGAAAAAAACAACAAACTCAATCACTAAAACGAAACACTACTACCAAAGAAGCTATAATGAAATTGACTCCTGTTGAAGATACTGGCCGACAATATTTTTGAAACCAGAGTAGGTGGATGGAACTTCCCATTTCTTGCTCAAGCTCAGATAATCCAATCCCGCACGAATGGTGAAGAAATGCCGCCTAGTCTGGGAATGAGGCCTAAGGAAGCTAAGTTTGTACCTTTGTCCTCTTGTATTTGAACGTATGAGGGTAAAAAACTCGGAAAGGTTCAATCCTACCGAACCATTCAACATTTTAAAAACCAAATATAAGTCATTTCTCCTCCTTCTAATAGCAAGCGAGTCCAAATGCAACCTCTTATTCCTAATGTATCCCCTAGGAATTGTACTGTACGAAAATCCCATTGCCCGTATGAAGACCTTCCTCGTGAAGCTACGTTGAACCGCTTCTAGTTTTTGAACTAGCATTCGCTTATGCGGTGCATAAACACAGGTCCCATACTCCAACACAGACCGGACGTAAATCTTATAAGCTTTGGTCAGTAGCTGCGGATCCTTAGACCGTAAGGACTTGAATAATAAAAAGAGCCTCTGTTGCGCTTTAGCAGCAATGTGCCTACAATGTTCATCAAAAAGGAGTTTATTATCGACTATGAATCCAAGATCCTTAATTTTGTCGACCGCCTCGATTGGTACATCATTGATTTTGTAAACGGCCTGGTTGTTGGAATGTCCCAGGTGCAATGCTTTTGTTTTCACGACCGAGAGGGAAGGCCCCAAGCTAGGGACCAGCAGTAAACTGCATCAATACCACTCTGTAAGAGTGTGACTCCATCACCGCCTACTTCGCAGTACACTTTAATGTCATCCGCAAAAACTTCACACCTAACACCACACCGTTCAACAATTTGTGGAATGTCATAAGCATAAATGTTAAACAGAATAGGAGATAAGACTCCCCCCTGTGGAACCCCACTTGGAGCACTTCTACAGCCGGAAAGGGAAGAATTAACACGAACCTGGAAGGTTCTATCTGTCAGAAAGGCTTTAATCCAGCTGACAATGCTTTTGTGGATGCCAAGCTGATTAAGTCTGAGGATAAGCTTTGTGTGGTCAACTTTGTCAAACGCTTTTTGAAAGTCAAAATAGATAACATCCACATTATTTTTACGATCTAAACTAGAGGTCCACTGATTTAGCGTTTCCAATCATCTGAGTAACAGTTGACTTCCCTTTCCTGAACCCATGTTGTCGATCAGACAGCAGTTTATTATCCTCGAGATATGTTACAATAGCCATCTTCAAAATTTTTCAAAAAGTACAGAAAATCGAGGTGATGCTTACTGGCCTATAATTGGATGCCTCAGAGTGCGGAGACTTCTTTGGCAGTGGGACCACTAAGGAATGTTTCCACCTAGTTGGAAACTCTGACCTGTGAAATATCAAATTGAAAAGAATTTCCAAAGGCGTGGAGATGTGAACTGCCACTCTCTTAAGAAAAGCGAATGGGATGTCATCAGGCGTCACAGAGGAAGAACAGGGCCATTTTGAAAGAAGTTCCAAAATAGTATTACGATGAAAAGAAACAGAGTCATGCATTATAGTTGATGTCAAAATCACATCCGAAACAGCTGTTAATGGGGAGTCATTCAAAAATACCTTCTCAAAAGTGTCAGCAAGCAGCTCAGCTTTATCGTAATCAGAAGTGAGAAATTCTCCATTACTATTATACAAAGGGCCAACACGTTCCCTGGGCTTAATTCGTGTGCCAATAAACTTGAAAAACGCATTTCTGTTGCCGGATTCAATAACTTTCTTTTCCACCGAAATGTTAAATCTGAAAAGCTTTTTTTCAAATGCTTTTGTAGCTGACCTATAGCTATTCCAGTCCTCCTCTAGATTCGTTGACATAGCCTGCTTGAACATTTTGTTTTTGAATTCAAGAAGTCGAAAGAGATAATCCGGCAAGTTGCTAGATGATAGAGGAACTTTTCGAAGAGGCACAAATAGGGTAATAACATGATTCAAAATGAACAGAAACGTCTCGTACATCTCATTTACAGTGGCACTACACCCAAACGAGCCTGACCAATCAACAGTATCTAGATAGATTCCGATTATGTCGTAATTTGCCAGTTTGAAATCCCGTTTCAGTAAAAATTTATGCTCACTCAGCGAACCCTCTAGCTTAAAATGTATGGTAGCGTGATCACTAGTACCTAGCGGTGCCAAAATATTGACCGTAGACACCAAACTCAGCTCATTGCTGAAAATAAGATCCAAGAGGTGATTACCTCTAGTGTTTCCATGCACCAACGGACAATATTGATGACTATTTATAAGATCAAGAAAAGCATTGGTCAAAACATTACCGCCTTGCATTTCCGAAAGATCCTCCCACAGCAATTTAGGGAAATTGAAATCGCCCAACAACAAACAAGGAAGAGTGCAAGCTGTTAGATCACTGATGCATTTACAAAGCTGCACATTGCTACTAGCGTTACACTTAGGGGAGCGGGAAACAAGAATAATCCTGCACTTGGATTATACATTAGAATGTAGGTTGCAGGACCAGAATTTCATACGAATTTTCCACACTTTCCTTGAAGACTAACTCCGCAAAAAGTCGGCGCTTAACGAGTAAAGCTACGCCTCCTCCTTTTAGCCGGGGTCGATCACACCTCAAAACATCGTATGAGGAGCACAAATCGCCAAGCAAAGGTCCCAACATAGCACTAGGCTTAAGCCAGGTTTCCGTCAACGCGACAACCCCCAAATCAAAGCACAACAAGGAATATCTGAGCGACTGAGCATTTTTATGCAAGGACCTAATATTGCTAAGAATGCAATTTATGCCTGTATCACCACAACGAGGAACAATTTCAAGACTGACATCATGTTTCCGAGGACCTTTCAACCATTTAAAGGACTGCAGTCAGAGACAACATTAATTGACCCATCAGATTTTACGGATGGAGATAGTATATCATTATTAACAATATTCAATGGCTTCAAATTTGCCAACGAGAACTGGCTTGTCTGAGGCAACGGGTTCGGTGACAACAGATTGGTAGGATGTGCGGAAACAGCGGAAACAGTAGAAACAACAGATTTTGGCATTGCCTGCGACCCACCACGCCGCGCCTCTCGTTCTGCTCTGGCTCTGCTCCGCTCCTCCCAAGTTAAGGAGGGCCTGAGGAAAATTTTGTGAGCAGGATAATTAATGGCGGAGACGAGGGGCGCGCTGTAATATAAGATTTGCATGAAAGGATGACGGCAAAATGATTTTGAGGAGCCTAGGACGTGAACGAATAAATGGACCCATGCGGTATACCGTTACAGGAGCACAATCTATATTCAGGAAATCAAGTAAATGGCGAACAGAGATAAAATCATCCATAACACGGCAGGTAGAAAATTTTGACGTACTTTCAGGAAGTCCAATGAGAACGATTGAGCGTCTACGCTCCATTTCTTCAAAGTCAATAGATTTTGACAAACGAGCAGTGGGTGATGGCAGATCCTTGCGTGAAACCAATCGATCATCAACATCTGAACTCACACGTGACGAGTCGAGCGCTTTTTTAAGTTCGGCGTTTTGCGTCCTCAGTGTTGTGATTTCCTCTGTAAGTTCGCGGTTACGATTCAGCACGGAATGAAGCAGCTTTCGGTCTTCGAGTAGTGCAGTTATCACCGATACGAGATGCTGCGGTAGTGTTCGATCACGAAGCAGGAGATCAACGTCCCGATCGAAACCATCGGCAGGGCTCGAAGGGGACAAGGTCAGGCAGTGTCGTTTCATACCCCGCTCTTGAGTAGAATGCACTCGATATAGGAACGTCTCAGAAGTTCAGTGAATGAAGTGTTTCTATATAGAAGGATGCATATCGTGTCGGACACATCCTGGTCGAAGCTGCAGCGCATCCAAAATGGAGCATTGCGAATCGCAACGGGCTGTTCTAAAAGCTCTCCAGTAGAGCACCTACACGCCGAAGCTCGCATCCTGCCAGTTAAAGGCAGTGCTCGCCATAAGAATCGTTTTTCTGCTTTTTTGCCTATCTTGAAGACGGTCCCATGCTGATTCCAATGATGTTTTTGGAATCGTACAAGACCTTCCAGGAACGGAGTTATGGTCCCTCAAAAATTGAGCTAAGGAAACATGGTGGACGAGTTGTCCGAGGCTTGTAACTTCCGTCTTTTGCAGCCGATGTATGCGAGCTGATCTGAGTAAGGAGAGAATTTGAGAATGAAAGGAAGAACGGGGCTAATAACTGGAAATCATCGCTCATCTCACGATCCAGAGCATTCATTTGTTCACGTCAGTGGGCGTGGAAAGTGCATCTGGGGGTGACGAGCTGACGGGTGTCCACCTTTGGGCCCGTATGGGACCGTTCCGAGCTCATTTTTCTTAGTTTTTTCAACGTGAGGATTGCGCTATGCCCTGCAGCTGCCGATCTCCACCGAAAAAAACAGACATGGTTTTTATCGTGGACACTGCCTTTGAAGACCATTGCCAACTCCACGCACAACAGCTGTACATAAACATTCTGAAGCAGCCAAACCATCCGTCGCGAAGAGTATTAGACCCCGTGAGAGAGAGAGGTATAAGAAAGCCGCTTGCTGATGCTCCCACGAAAATCAATATACAGAGATGGACCAACGCAGAACAAGAACGCCTCCGACTCTTACGTGCTGAGCATACCCGATTCGTCAAGGACCACTTATGCAAGGCCGCCGTAAACTCTATTCTCGGAGTCTTGCCTGAAGTCAGCGAAACCGAGATGGACCTCTGTAGGTCAGGTGTACCCTTGCCTCGTTGCGCTGCGGGCACTCCCCCATGCTTATGTCTTATTTACATAAGATCGATAGCAGCAGACCTGAAGTGTGCCCGGATTGTGGTAATAAAGGGCACACTACTGCGCACCTTTTCAACTGCCCGATGAGACCGACATCGTTAACAACAGTAGATCTGTGGACAAATCCGACGCTTGTGGCTCAGTTCCTCAATCTCCCTCTCTGTGGCTGCAGAAGAAGAAGAAGCGGCTGACACTAATGTTATCGATATCATCGTTAACCACGTGCCGTCCTCGCACACAGTGTTTGCGCCAGCCGTCGAGCGTCATGCTCCAGCGTTTCAATGCTAGCCCATGATGCTCCGACGCCTTGACGCTTTGCCGCTGGTCGTCTGCTCGTTCGAAATTGTTTCGAACGAAATTTTTTGATTTTTTGGTTGGTTAGAAAATATTTCGAACGAAAAAATTTCGATTTTTGTTCGTTCGACATTTTTTTCGAAATTGTACAACTATAATTGGCATAGCTTTGATCTATGCAATACCATACAAAAAAGGGCAAGAAAGTTGGTATTGTCTCGAATGGGGGTTCAATTATGCGTACTCGGTCCGTACTTCTTATTCAAATACTCGTGATTTTAGCCGGGTATTCGGATTATTCGCATTCGAATCATTCGAACAATTTGACTATTCGGAAAATTCAAATTTTCAAGTAATTCGTTTATTCGATTATTCGAAAAGTCAAAATTTCGAATAATTCGTTTATTCGACTATTCGGAGAAGTCAATTTTTCGAATAATCGTTTATTCGAATATTCGGAGAAGTCAATTTTTCGAATAATTCGTTCATTCGAATATTCGAAAGAGTAAATTTTTCGAATTATTTGTTTATTCGAATATTCGAAAATTTCTATTCGTTTGATATTCTCTAATACCTAACTCTCGTTATCAACTATTATAATACGCCATGTCATGTCGTCTACGCTTGGCTGGGAATAGCAAGGTTTAACCGAAAACAGAGATTTGAAAGAATAGTATCAGAAATGTGAAAGAAGTGCTACATTTTTCTATGCTCTGGACCGCAAACTTACATTGTTCTTCCAACCACATTTTCACGATTTGTTACGATTTGTTACGAGTCGTTACGATTTTGGGTCGAAATTTCGTAAATCGTAAATCGTAAAAATTTTTCCAGAAACACCCGTAATTCGTAAATCGTAATTCGTAATTACGCACAGCCCTGGTCCTCAGCGAGGGGGAGCGAGGGTGATATCCTTGTCGCGGACTGTGATGGAGGTGACCCCTGGCTGCAAGCCGTGACACGGACAGCATCTTTGTTGGATTGAGACCCGCTCCTCTCGAAGGGGTGCAGCACGTCGTCCTATAATAGAAGCACGTGGCTCCAGGGGTCACCTCATATCTCCAGGAAGCCGCGTTGTAAATTTTATCTCGTTGTCTTGGGAGCGGAGCGGTTGCTTCTCCATTTCTACCATTGTGTTTTCTCGGATCCCTGTCAGAGTTGGTGCTATTTGCATCTGTAACCCACCGACACCCGCCGTGGCCTGCTGTATCTCGCCGTCGCCGATCAACACCCACCAACACCCGCCCGGTCGATACAAATGAATCAAATGGTGGGGTGAGGTTGAGAAAATCTCGAGTGGCCAACAGGATTGCAGCTGTTCAGGGAAATAGCGAAGGAGAGTGAAGAGAAGAAACAGAGGTAGCAGTGTGAATGTGAGCTTCCTGGTGATACGCACTGTTTTAATATCGACCCGCACACCCAGCGTTTTTTCGAACGCGTCGGCCAAACCGGGTGATTTTCTCAACCTCACCAACCTTTTCATTCATACTTACGTATCGACCGGGCGGGAGTTGACGGGTGACTGTGGGCCTCACCGAGTGTTTTTTGCACCCCATTTCCAATGCTTCCTATATGTATCGACCGGGCTGGCTACGTCGGCTCAACCAACTCTCTCTGACAGGGGCCTCAGAAACGACGGCTTTACTTCCACGATGAAGCAATCATAGCAGCGTTGCGGCTACCCCCCACCCAGTGATCAACGATAAGGTAGTTCGTTAGTGGTATAACTCATTTTTCAAAAACAGCTGTGATAGATCGGTGAGTCCGTGCTTTCACCGATAAGGCTACATCTGTGGAAACAGGGCAATTAAAACAGGTGAAAATGTGGAGACGAAAACTCGCCAACCAATGTCAACAATGTCAATTATTTCGAAAAAGTGAGTGATAGTAGCACAATCAGACCACAGTATGGTAGACAAAACGGATTTTAGCAGCCGGGATCCTATGCTACCGTAACCCTCGCATTCGCCGTGGAGCGCGTTATCGTATCGTCGATTGCCAGCATCGCATCCAAGTGGGATTTGAGGCTGAGCTTAGCCAATGGGAGTGTTTTAGAATAAAAACCGAGTCTATTTATCATACACATAGCATGCCTAGGTATATATAACGTAGGTGCAGAACTAGTTGGGGAGGGTCACCCAGAATTCAAGATGGATGTTACCGCTCTCAGGAAAACAATTCTAGGAAACAATGACTTATAGCTGATGATGGGACGCTGACGGCTGAAGTCGACATCAATGAAGTCACGCATCAATGCTGCTTGGTTGAAGTGGCGTACCGCGAGTGTAGTGCTCTGTGATAAAAAGGTTTGCGACAGGCTCAATTCAATGATTTATCGTTCGGTTGTGAGGCCCGTCGCACTGTATGGCACAGCGTGTTATCCAATGACCAAGGAAACAGAAAAAGGGCTCGGCGTGATGGAAACGAAGATGCTCAGGTGGAGTGGTGGACTGACCCAATTGGACCTAGTTCGGAATGAAGATGTGCGTGAAAGATTCGGTGTCGCGCCCATTTCGGACAACGTTCGTGAAAATCGCCTAAGATGGTATGGGCACGTTCTGCGAGCTGGAGAACACTCGGTAGCGAAAGCGGCTATGCAGCTCCAAGTGACGGGCCAGCGACCAAGAGGACGACTTAAGCGAGATGACAGGATGTCTTGCACAACGATATGAAAATTGCAGGCCTCCATCCTGACAACGCGAATGACACGGTCAAATGGCGGCAACGTTCGAAAAAAGCGGACCCTGCTACAATGCGGGACAAACGCTGAAGAAGAAGAATGGGGCCACGGGCTCTCTACACACAGATGGAGGAGTTGTTCTGGTTTTGCATTTCGACACGTCACGCTTCTCAACGCAATCGAAGTGGTCCCGAGTGGAATTAAAGGCGTAAAAGGCGAGACAACTCCTTCCCCAGTGTGTAGAGAGCCCCTGTCCCAGAAGAATGACTGATAAAAGTTCCCCATGATACCGAGGGAGGGCAAATAGCCTTTCCATGGCCGAACTTGTTTCCCATGACCACGAAACAAAACTGATAATTGCTTCCACGTGGCGGTGGCTACGTTTCCATGGACGCGTTTTCTTGGAACGCACCCCAGGGGTGCGTTCCAAGAACATTCCCATGGCAAAACGCGTCCATGGAAACGTAGCCACGGCGACGTGGAAGCAATTATCAGTTACGATTTGTGGCCATGGGAAACAAGTTCGGCCATGGAAAGGCAATTTGCCCTCCCTCGGTATCATGGGGAACTTTCTTGGAACGCACCCCTGGAAGGTGGCCTCAAGTCACTTCCCAGAATATCCACCGGATACCGGAGGATCATTTTTGTCGCCGAGGGGAGAGGGCTTCACCACGGCTCGGAGGGTGGCGGTGGTACCCAACTGGGGCCACTCCTCCAAGGTCCACGGTGGGGTGCACCCCACTGCGGACAGTGGCGGTAGGGTCAACCCCCCCCCCTCCGTGGGGATCACAACAGGGGTGATCCTTGTAGGATGTCCCCGGGTCCCCTGTGCTAATCCAGAACCGCCGAAAATGGACATGAACAGTTTTTGAGCCGCTTATGGACAAATTTTGGACCGCTCAGGGGCCACGGATCAACAGATTTCACCGGAGGACGCCGATCCGCGCGCCTTTCGACATCGATACGCTGATCGGAGGCAGCTAATGGTGCGGTGGCCGTGCCAACCCCCCCCCCGAGTGCCTGAGTAATCATCCTTTTGAATTCGGTGCTATCGCGGTGGGGGGGCATGAGTGGCCAAGTGCATCGCGCCATAGCCCCACCTCCACAATGAATTTCTATAATACTGATCACGCGACGGGGCACGATCGATATTGTATGATTGCACTTCGCCGCGCCGCCCGGCGGCGGGAGTATAGAGGACCCCTCACTGCACAACATTATCGGGTGCCATCTTAGCGGGGGAGGGGGCACTATGACGCGATGCACTTGGCCACGCCTACTTAACCGTAACGCACTGAATTTGAGCACCTACCTGAGATTTCCCTCCCTGCCAAATCAGGAGAGTCATTGCGGCATGAAAAGTAGGCAAGGCCAAGTGCGGGCGGTATCACCGTGCCCCCCCCCACCGCTGCGATAACATTCAATATCGATTTTTTCGTTAAGACGTCGGCATATTGGAAAGTCTGCAAGCGAATGGTGGCGTGGCCTTGAAAATTTTGCGGCGAAGTCGCAGGCATCCCCGCAGAGTGTGATTTCGATTAGAGCGCGGATGCAATTTAGAGACTTTCGTTTCATTACTTTGGTGAGATTTGATTCGGAATCTGTTGTTTCCACTATTTGTCTGTTGGCTTTTCTGATTTTCTATTTCCTGAACGTAACCGGGTGTGACAAAAATCATCTTCGTAGTGCATATTTGTTCATTTTAACCTAATGACAACAAAGAAGTAAATTAGTACCTACAACTGACAGTGTTTGCATCGTTCACGGCTGAACACTAGTGTTATTGTATAAAAACAGAAGCAGGAAATGACGAATAGTTGGAAAACTGCACGAAAAATAAACAAAATAGCTCTCAAAACTTTGAATAATGGTCCTGGCAGAGTTGAAATGTTGAATACTATGAGGATTGATTAGTATCGTGATTTGATCGCAAAGATTAGCAAAGAAACTGCAAACCGCTAGTAAATCGCAAAATCGCTTGAAACTCACAATCGTCTCGCGCATTTCGCAGCGAGCTTCGCTGCGTATTTGCGATTTCCGCGACGGGCAACACACTGCATACCCCCCTCCGTTGCAGCCTAAGCGGTGCGGTCGCGCGCGCGGTCAAACTGCGTAGTGCTCCCCACCCTTCATCATTTCTCGCTCGCTCGCAGATTTTCCACTATGCCAAGGCCTTTACTCTTAGCTAGCCTAATCCTGAGTTTCGCTCGAGATGTTACATATATCCAGACTTGGATTCTATAGAACTCAGACAGTCGGTGGTACTCGGACGCCGCCGATGCGGAGCTCGGACGCTCCCACAGCGACGTCTGGCCTGGAGGACGGGCGCTCACCGACCACAGAACCTTCTCGGGCGCCGACCTCTACAAATTTCGGCCGCGAGCGCCCCTTCACGCTATTATAAGCTGTCGGTTTTTCGTGATGCCTTGTGACGGATCACGAAAGTTGTTAGGAAACAAGCCGAAAGGCCTGTTTCCTACAAAATTTAACTGGGGGCATTGAGCCCACAGGCCTTCATTTTTGAGCCATCTGGGCAATACCAAGACCTTGCTTTGCCCTCTGAGGACCATGAATCGGCCGACCACCTAACCCCCACGCGTCCCGTTTGCAGCGCGGGTTTGCACTAATCCTTCAACATGTACTCTCGTGTTGGTCGCTTGATGGTTGTTGGTCTGCGTCCGGGAAAACCGACATAGCCGTCTAGCTAGGGGAGCTACCGGCCAGTGTTTCTCATCCCGCTCACTCCAAGGTGCGCTCACCGGACAAGACACCTAGAAGTCGGCGTCCGAGTACCACCGACTGTCTGAGAAAAAAACACTCAGTGGCTGATCTCAGCCTGAAATCTCACAAGAGTGCCATGCTGGCGCTCGATCATACGATAACGCGCAACCCACCTGACTCTTTCCAGAGGAAGAACCGTTCCAAAAGACAGCTTTTTAAGAAGGAGATCCTCATGCCCGACATAGCTCCCGTCGCCTTCACAATTTTCGTCGGAAATCCGGAACCTGAATCTTTGAGAAATGCATCTCTGCAAAAGAGGTCCATTAGAAGAGACGGAAAAACTGACGTGGGCATTGTAATAGTGAATCCTACTTGAGGTCCTTCATAAAATCCTCAAGAGAAACACAGATTGCACACAGAAGACTGAATGCGCCCCAGGGACAAACGGTGCTCCAGTTTACGTCGTCGAAAACTCGAACGCAGTCTCTGGCAATTGAGGGCGTCGACGCGCCAGAAATTTGGGTGCATTGGGTGCATTGATTATAGCGCGCGCCTACCCCACTCCGATTTTCTGGCCAAAGCTCGAATCGGGCGACGCGCGGGGGCAAAAATAGTGGCGTCGCGTTGGTTGTGCAGTTTGTTCCTGCACACAATGTTTTTAACAAGACAGCAAAAAAGCCTTCTGAACAGTTGCTGTTCCACACAATCTCTACACCGTCGCATTGGATATTGTATTCATTTATCTTCTGTTTTCCCCTCATACTATCGTCTGTGATTTCCCGCGGTTTCTATCCTATACAGTATTGCTTGATTTAAGGTATTCGGCGTGCTCTTCACAGATGCATTCAGATTCATCGCTCTGTCTACAGAACAGTTCTAATTCTATTCGGAGGTTAAGTTTAGAGTTTTATTTTGAAAAACTTATGAAAAACAGAAAGACAAAAAAAATGCACTCAATATGTTCAACGATCCTCCACTGACCCTACCTTGATGCGATGTGTCGCTGTATTACCAGTGGGTAATCCTGTGACCCTTTGCCAATGGGAACGATGCCTCCACACATAGAGCTAAAACTACCCCAACAAGAATTGGTTCATCCACCTTATCCACCGTCATATCCTTTTCTCGCCTAATTTAAACCAGAACTGGTCTGAACATGCCACAAAATTTCAAACTTTAGCACCTTATGGGAAGGAGAAACACTGTAAAGCACGCTAAATTCAAGTAACAATATCAGTCGTGTGTTTTAACTCAACTTTTCTACTTTCAGTAGGTGATGTGCCTGTAATTTTCAAAGCTATGAATCTAAGAGTAAGATGTGGTCATTTCCCTACAGCGAAACGGGAACGCTCGATAACTTTGTAGCACGTACGTAATAATTTTATGAACTTTTTGAGCAACACATTACCAATGTCGAATTCCTGAAAGTTTAGGTTCCTGGCAAAAGTAAAGATTTGGCATGGCCATAGAAATATACTCAGTTAAAAAGGGAGAATAAAGAAAAATGAAAAAAGGTTTTGAAATATTCCTGAGAACGATTTGGCGTAGAATAATTTGTTTTTCGGCAAATGAAGTGAAATAGTTGAAAGTGTGATTTGGCAGTCGAGTTTGAACCAACTATTGACAAGAGTTGTGCAAAACGAGAGATCGCCTTGTCTGTGCTTATCCGGTGAACATATCAAAGCGAAATCACGCGTGAAATGGGAAGCATCAAAACTTTTTCGGGAGCTGTAATGCGGCGGTCTTCACGTATTAGGTGAAGTAAAATCAACACGCGTGATTTCGCTTTGATATGTTCTACGGATAAGCACAGACAAGGCGATCTCTCGTTTCGCACAACTCTTATCAATAGTTGGTTCAAACTCGACTGCCAAATCACACTTTCAACTATTTCACTTCATTTCCCGAAAAACAAATTATTCTACGCCAAATCGTTCTCAGGAATATTTCAAAACCTTTTTTCATTTTTCTTTATTCTCCCTTTTTAACTGAGTATATTTCTATGGCCATGCCAAATCTTTACTTTTGCCAGGAACCTAAACTTTCAGGAATTTCATTTATTTTTCCTAAAGGTTTCCTTTCTAACATGATTTATGCCTGGTGGTGTTAGATGAAAGTAAACCCACTGATGTCCTGCCCCCCCCCCTTTCTGTGACGTCCTGCGCACTCCAACTGATGGCCCGCACACTTTCTTTGACGTCCTGCACACTCCCTCTGATGTCCTGCACCCTTCCACTGATGTCATACACACTTTCTCTGAGGTGCTGCACACTCCCACTATAGTCCTGCACGCTCCCACTGATGTCCTGCACACTTTCTATGTCATCCTGCACACTCCCACTAATGTCCTGCGCACATTCTGTTACACCTTGCTTTTTCCCACTGATGTCCTGCACACTTTCTACGGCGTTCTGCGTACACCCATTTAGGTCACAAGCACGCCCATGCCGATCATTTTTGCGCAGGGCTACCGTAACCCTCCTTCAAAAATTTTCTGAGTGTAAGCTTGGATATGAGCACATGGTAACAGCCAAAAAACGTGTTTGCACAATTTCGACCTCCTCAGCCACTTCCCGGCGGCTTCTAGAGAACGGTGTGTGAATGAATGCATACCGCTCCTCTGCCCTTTTATACCCCGCATGTTATGAGCGTGTGTTATCGTTCGTTATCATGTTTTGCTCAAGAATGGTTACGGTAGCCCTGCGGAAAAAATGATCAGCATGGGCGTGCTTCTATTTGGGTCCCGCACACTTTCTACGGCGTCTTGCGCACTTTCACTTTGTCACCGCACACTTTCTACGGCGTCCGGCGCTCTCTCATTTGGGTCCCGCACACTTTCCACGGCGTTCTGCGCACGCCCATTTGGGTCCCGCACGCTTTCTACGGCGTTCGGCACACTCCCACTTGGGTCCCGCACGCTTTCTACGGCGTGTGGCGCACTCTCATTTGGGTCCCGCACACTTTCTACGGCGTCCGGCGCACTCCCACTTGAGTTCCGCACACTTTCTACGGCGTCCGGCGCACTCCCACTTGGGTCCCGCACACTTTCTACGGCGTCCGACGCTCTCTCATTTGGGTTCCACACACTTACTACGGCGTTCTGCGCACACCCATTTGGGTCCCGCACACTTTATACGGCGTCCGGCGCACTCCCACGTGGGCCCCGCACACTTTCTACGGCGTTCTGCGCCCACCCATTTGGGTCCTGCACACTTTCTACGGCGTCCGGCGCACTCCCACTCGGGTCCCGCACACTTTCTACGGCGTTCTGCGCACACCCATTTAAGTCCCACACTTTCTACGGCGTCTTTCGCACTCCTGCTGGGGTCCCGCACACTATCTACGGCGTTCTGTGGCGCACTTCTAAGTCACACCGTGCGGCGTTCCAAAAAGTACTTCCGAGATCCTGCCGTATCGATTGAAGCGTTGCCCCGTCAAATCCTGAGCAAAACCCTATCAGTAACGGTGTTCATTTCACTAGTTCATTTTTACGAATAAGTAAACGTCGGATGGTTTGTAATAACATGTTTACGTGTTTTTGTCTTTCTTGACCCTCAATTTTGAGGTTCCGCAAAAATTGAGCAACCAACTTCAAATTTTGACAGGAGCTAGGTGCAAACAAAACCAGCTCCCTGGCCAAAAATGAGCTCTCTAGCTCAACGATAAGTGTTCCAACAAGATCGTGAACGCCAACTGAAAAAAGAAAAGGAGATGAACATTTTTTCGTCCAAAATGACGTGGTTTTGACACTTTTTCTCGAATCTCAGGTTACCATTCCGGACCATTTTTTGAACAGTCATTCACCTTTCTAAAGTATATCAAATGCAAAAAGAACGGTCTTCCTACGTTCACTCTGGACCCTGATGCTGAGATCAGGGGTTTGCGCGATGGCGAATCAAAGCCAAATCTGGTGAGCGCTTCGCGCTCACCACAATTTCTTCTGTTCTTCAAATACATACCCGTATCAAAAAAAAAACATTTTTAGGCAATATGTGAGCTCGTACACGCAGGAAGTCAAAAAAACGTTTTTTGATGGTCTACTCCTTATGTAACATCGGCATGGATCGGGAAGAGTCTTCGTGTGCATTGTTGAAGTTTGGCGCCAACTCGGTGCACCTATGTTATAGCACATGGCACCGAGTTTGCGCCAACTTTCAACAGTGAACGCGAAGTCTCTTCGCGATCCATGCCGACGTTAAGTGCTGATTTTGCTTTGTGATGTCTTGTCTATAGTGTTCACTTTCACGTTGGTTAACTTTCAATTTACTTACAGTACTGGGAGCGATTGTACCACAAACACAAAGATGGCCAAGCCCTGCCCAGCTTCTGGTGGATTGTAAGTGAGGCAATTACTCACGACATCGGCGTTTCCATTTTTATTCTTATCAAATACGTGTTCAATCACTCAGGTAATGGTGTGATTGTTTTTGTATTTTTTCCATTTGTCGCCATTCCTTCCTCCGTTTCCATGACACGCGATTCCTATTTTTTTACCGTGAACCGTGATTCTGTTAATTAAAATGCTGCTTGCTAATATTCCCATAGAAGCTCATTGTCACATCCATTCCCTATTTATTAATTCTGATGAATGTAACTATATTGAGACCTAAGTAGGTATATAAGTGATTTCTGGTGAGCCTTCGATTTCGATTGTCATCATCAGCGGAGCGGTGGGCCTCGGTGAACTATAACTGGTGGTAAATATGCTTTGATGAAGGAGCGATCGTTCGCAGCTGGTGATGAGCGACATCGAGAGCCCTTTAAAGATGACCAAGACCATAGTATGAATAGGTATACATACACATTATAGCGAATAAGTAGCAAATGTTCCTTTATAATTATTGTGAATAGCTGTACATTTCTTCCATCTGCATACATTTGATTTGCCTACTCTAGACCAGTGATTTTTACTATTTCATGTTTTGAGAGCCTTACTCCTGTCTCATTATGGGAATAGCGAATGACCGCTGCAATAATAACCATCTTGTATATTCACCTTTGCGCTTATGTACTCATTTTGTATATAATAATAATGCGGATGAGCGAATTGTAGTGAACATTTGAAAGCGTTTTCAAGTGGACAATAAAGAATCAATTATGTTTTTTTTTTAAATTTATAGCAGCAAATTGAGCTCGAGAATTAAAGTGAATGGAGAGCAATATTGCAGTTCACGGTGACTGCACCCGTGCAGACACCATGAACTGCAATATTGCAATATTCACGAAATGCAGCAATTTGAAATGGCTAGGTTACTAGCTTACGGCGGATTCAGAATCGTGGGTCACCCGCGATGGCCGCTGCTCTGCAAATATCGGGTCTCCCGCGCTACCATGGCGTTTTGGATGTCCCGCGGGACCTTAATGGGGACGACGCCTTGGAGCAGATTCGGATGACACCGCAATTGGTCGTCGCGTCGACGCCCTCAATTGCCAGAGAGTAGGCGTGTTGAGCGAGAGACACCGTAATACACGCGTCATCGTCGAGATGCAGAAAGCGGGGGCAGCGCGTCGGACGAGATTCCTCTACTCTTCTTCCGACACAGTTCAAGGCGTTATATTTTATATATTACAAATTTCCTTATATATTTTGTTGTAATTTTTCTGTTGCATTGGTTCTCACTGTATGACATCATCCGTATTCGATTTTAGACGTTGGAAACTTGGCGACAAAATTTCGCTTACCCCGGACTCTCTGCCTTCCTACTTCATTAAAAGGGCTGCCAACGGTTTATGCTACCCCCTATCTTGCATATTCAAACACAGCCTTGCGCTTGGAACCTTACCGACCGCATGGAAAACAGCTTTTGTCTCCCCACTTCTCAAAAAGGCACCAGCTGCCCAGGTTTCAAACTACCGACCTATCAGCTTAACTTCCTCGGTATGTAAAGTTCTTGAAATCATTATCAAAGACAGTATCCTCTCCCACCTTACATCGAATAACCTGCTCAGTCCAGCACAATATGGTTTTCTACCTGGTAGATCAACACTGTCCCACTTAGTATCATCGTTTCACGACTGGTGTTTAGCTTTGAACGAAGACTGTCAGACAGATATTGTGTACATCGACTATGCCAAAGCTTTTGACACGGTCAGTCATTCTAAATTGCTTCTCAAACTCGAGGGGTACGGCATTTGCGGAGACATTTTGAAGTGGTTGGAATCCTTTCTGACATCTCGTGTTTTCAAAGTCAAAATTGGCAACTTTTGCTCTCATCCCTGTCAAATCGCCAGCGGGGTACCACAGGGTAGCGTTTTGGGTCCATTACTATTCCTTATCTATGTGAACGATATCTCGGACGAATTGTCTAGCACATGTAAGCTTTTCGCTGATGATCTCAAAATATATCCAGAATGGTTGGATTCCTCAGCTTCATGGTAGAATATTGATAACTGGTAATGTAGTCTGAAGCTGCTTGCGTAGAGATAAATCACCAAATCCCTTTATCCGCAACGTTTCGGGTCATAGACCCTTCATCAGGCGACTGTAATATATAACATCACATCAAATCATTTACAGCAAAGAAGAGAGAATAAGAATTCAGAAACGCACGCGTGGGTGGGGCGGGAAGGTTATCGTTACTTCTGCGACCGGCTCGTAACCCACGTGGATGACAGAAGACCCTTGTTGGTGGGATGGGCCAAATGCGTGGTCAATGATCGATATCATCCTCTAATTACTTTGCGATGTTAACAATCTCAATGCCTCTCTCATCTCTTCTCGATTGTTCATAGGCGGTGAAAGCCGTTTTATTTCCAGTGCCTCCCGTATTTTCCGTTCCGCGGTGTCCGGAATGTTCATGTGGATGATACTCGTTGTCATGGTAGGCAAGCTGTCGTTGAGATGTCTTGTTAGCCTGTGTTTTGAAAAGGCACTGTTTGGGTATGTTTGAGGAGTTCGTAGTGCCCTCATGTGCTCATCTAGCCGACACCGCAAAGGTCTGCCTGTCTCGCCAATGTAAAATTCTCCACAGACGTCACATTCAATTTTGTACACCACGTCTCGAATCTGACATATTTTTCTATCAGCAGTGCAGTACTCAGGCATTCCTCGGTTCTCATGCCGTTTCTGATTCCGTTCCCGAATAAAAGCACCTACTACGCCGAGATAACCGTGCTCGGGAGCGGGATCACCCCTCGCTTGCGAGTCTCAAATGACGTCATCAGGCCCCGAATTCACCCCATAATAGTGAACGGCATCACCCCTTGAGCGCGACGCGTTGATGACGTCATTAGACCCCTAAATCACCCCCTAATGGTGAACGGCATGATGCACCCATCCTGACGTCATTTGGTCCCGAAATCACCCCCATTTTGTCCAATTTAACACTATTCTACACTACAGAAGTCTTGAAAAGTTAGGAGGTCGCTTGTGTCGCAGTTAAAGGTGTGGTGGATTGCAACGAAACAGCAAAGCTGCCACAGCAGCATTACCATTATCCAAGCGAGTAGCCTAACTTTCCAGACCTTAAAATCGCAACAAACCGACAAATCTTTACTACACTTTATTGACCTTTTCAAGGAAATGGAAATTATTGACCTCTTCAAGGAAATGGAAATCGTAACAGCACCAAATAGAAACCGTAACAACATGGATGGAAAACTATTGCACTTTTCATTTACACGTTTTATTCGAGGAAAAATCCCCTCGAATACGTGGACCGGTATCGGACACCCTCAGAACGATGCAGGACAAGGCATAAACAGGAACACAAATGAAGACAGAGGCACGTTTCACTCATTCTCAGTCGTCCACGGGTTCGTCACGTCTCTGGCGCTTCGCACGATGCTGGAATGAGGAGTACTTGGGTATTTTTCCCTTAACCTATTTTCACGATTTGTTCATGAGGGATCCTGACAGAGCCACACCATTACCCCCCTTCCCAACCCAACTAGGTAATTTTTGGGGCCAGTCTCAATACTGGTTAAGGAACACATTTCAATACATTTCAGGTATGCTTCTCTGGGCCGAATTCCGGTCCGCAATTGCGTCTCGACAAGTTTTGCGATCACACGCGCTCGAGTCAGTCGAGGTTCCAGCCCCAAAGCCGACTCGGCTTTTTTAGACAGTTCTCCCCAATTGTTTTTTGTTTCCAGTTTCCAAAACCCACCTAGAATCAACCGATGTTGCGCTCAAAACTTTTCAGACTCGGAAGCGCGCGGCCGCGAAGTGTAACGAGACGCATTTGGGGGCCGGAATTCGGACCAGAGAAGCACAGTACTTTTTGTGAATTTTCTCGAACTATGCCAACCCAAAAAAGAAGGAAAGATGTAGAGGAAAAAGCCCTATTTTGCAATCAATATAAGTACATGTTACGCTCTTTCATTCAGTCATTGAACAACGAATAAGGATTAAAATGCCAAATAAGTCCGAAAATAAAAACATACGTCAACAGGCATCCACGTCTCGCTTGCCTCGTTGAAACCGAATGAGCGAATATCTTGCCTGAAAATCAAATTGACAGTTAGGAGGTCAAATACTCGAAAAATCAAAGTTGTGAATAATAATCGGACAATTAGGAGAATTAAAAACTCACAAAGCTTTTTTGAAGAGCCGTAAACATGTTCGCCCGAAGTCGTGTCCTCTCTCCGCACAGGTTGCGGAACATCAGGTCTCTGACTTCATCATTGGGACCTAGCGAGATGAAAAATCTGAAAGCAAATAGTGGAGTACATTTTTACGACAGACTGACGGGGTAACTAGCTACCTCGATGGCGGCGCTACATCGGGTGCTCCTTTTCTCAGTTCTTCTTGTCCGTATCCCAAGCAATCCAGCACAAACTATGAAAAATTGCTGTATTTAGTCGTAGAGAACAAAGCTATAAACTTTCTAAGCGATGCACCCACCTAACATCGGGAACTCAATCGCCTCCGGCAAGGTTTTTAGCGGGGTGCGACCTCTGCGGCAGTTTACGCGCACAGCGTATTGCTGAATTTCCTTTGCTGGGCTAGTGATCTTTACTGGCGGAGGCCGCTTGTAAAAAACGAACATAAGCTCTTCCATCCATTTTGTTTGTTCTGCCGACAGCTCAAAATGTTGGAGGAATAAGGCGTAGTAGAGAATAAGATCCTGTTGTGCTAAACAAGTGAACCTTAAGCGGATCTATTGGCTGCTGGGGTTAACTCTAATTATCGGAAGTATTTGTAGTTTTCACGGAAGATCTGCAGGATTTTCGATTTTAGTGTCGCTGATAACGTGGTAGCCGGTGATGTGAAATAATTACAACTCAGTTTTTACTTATTGTAACGCACAGGTAGCAACAACCCTTCACTTAGACTGAGGATTCCACAAAATTCAAAAATTCGACGCCTTGGAAACTTCCATACTAGTTGTGATGAATAATACTGCCAAACCCGCACTCCTTCTCGGGTTCTGCGTTGCGTTCTAAAGAGCTACTACGAATTCGTCCGCGCACAGTGAGCGCGCACATAGTCATCTTGTTGGTCTTGGCCGTTCCGAATTCAATTGAAAATTTTAGGTCTATTTCTGAATTGAGACCCCTATGCCAAGAAAAATACCGCGCTCTAATGCAAACAACACCGACTGCGTTGCGTTCTAAAGAGCTACCACAAATTCGTCCGCGCACAGTGAGCGCGCACATAGCATTTTCAAGGGAGACGAGCACACGCAGAAGAAAAGAAGCGATGCTCATTGGGGAAAGGGGACCAGGACCAGCAGCCAATTGAGCCGTTCAAGGTTCACTGACGAATTGGTCAAGGCAGGAGATCGCGGCAGAATACAGTCAGAATTGCGCATCACACTAGGAGTTTTAGCGAACCACCGTTTGAGAGAGAAGAGAACTCGAGAGAAAGAAAAACACCGGAAATATAGGCAGTATTTGATCAAAGAGAGTCATCTTGTTGGTCTTGGCCGTTCCGAATTCAATTGAAAATTTTAGGTCTATTTCTGAATTGAGACCCCTATGCCAAGAAAAATACCGCGCTCTAATGCAAACAACACCGAGCCTACTTTTGGATGACTGACTGTATCAAAAGCTTTAGCGTAGTCTATGTACACAACATCAGTTTGGTAGCTTTCGTTCACAGCCGAACACCAGTAGTGGAACGAGAGGATACCAGCTGAGATAGCGTTGATCTGCCAGGCAGAAAACCATATTGCGCCGGGCTGAGGAGGTCATCTGACGCAAGATGGGAGAGAACACAATCTTTGATAATGATTTCGAGAACATTGTACACTGATGAGGTTAAACAGACGGAAGCGTTTCAAGAGCAAAAGAGCAAGACTGTGTTTGAATAGCACAAGAGAGATTTGACTGCCGCGCGACCTGCAGCGCATCATGCTGGCCTTCTCATCCCCTGGCGAATTACCCACTCATCCCTCGGAAACTTGTACGGCATCATGCGGTTGCGTGCACTCTCTCGGCGATTTCGCAATCAGTACTCCCTGACGCCATCACGAACGAAGGGTTTTGTTTATGCCAAAGTGGTGCCTTCTCATCCCCTGGCGAATTACCCACTCATCCCTCGGAAACTTGTACGGCATCAGTACATTTTTTTTGCCTGAGTAGGTGCAACCTCTCCTCACACATCTGTCTTCATACGGTCTTGACGACGTAAGGAGCTGACGGAGCGTTGGCGGAGGGCGGAATACCAAACGGAGTGGAAGGGCGGATCTCCGCACAGCTAAGTTTACATCCTTGGCAAACGACTCGTTTACGTAGGGGAGGACTAGATTGGTGTTAAACAGAGGGTGCCGAAATGGTCGCCAGGTCTGAACGTTGTTTTCCACGTAGCCGTTTTCATTCAGAATAAGCGCTATTCGTCTCTCTACGTCTTCCTTCTTGTCGGTTGTCAGATTTCTTGCTGTTCGTACCAAATTCTGGACCACGCTGCTCTTCATGAAAAGAGGGTGGCAGCTACGTGAATGCAGCAGGATGTTTCTTGACGCGGGTTTTGAGTACCAGGCAGTTTGCACTTGATGGCCAGAGAGTTTGACTTCAGTATTCAGGAAGGGTAGGTAACCATCAGATCCGGGTTCTTCAGCCGTTAACTTTATCGAATTGTGCCGCGCATTGAGATCCGATAGAACCTGACGCAGCGTTCCCTGTTCTTTGGCTACGATGAATATGTCGTCAATATACCGGCCGTAGAATATCACATCCGCCGTCAGAGTACTCCTTTCAAAGCTATCCATAAACAATATTGCCAGCAGAGGGGCGAGCCTGCTACCCATTGCTAGGCCACGTTTCTGGCGGTAGACGATGTTATGGAAACTGAAGAAATTGAAATCTACAACAGCGGTGAGCAGTCTTTCGATTTCCTGTGGCTGAAGGCCATACATGTGAATCTCTTGCTGATTTCGACGGATTGAACTTCCACAAGCTGCCACTGCTGCGATGGTGTCGACATTGGTATACAGAGAAGTAACGTCGAAGCTGTGATATTCCACACACGTCGACGTCAAATCGGCATTCCCCAGGTGTTGCAAGAATATATCGCCCTCTTCGAAATCCCGCTATCGATTTTCACGAACTTCAATGTGACTTGAATCGGCTTGCCGACTGGTCCAAACAATGGCAGTTGCAGCTATCTGAGGAGAAATGCAACTTGTTGCACATCAATTTCCAACACGAATGCATCTTACGCCTGAACAATGTTGTGCTTCCGGTGCGCGAGACTATCAGGGACCTGGGTGTGCTCATTAGCACTGACCTCCGGTGGGAATCCCACTGCAAAGAAATCTCGAAAAAAGCTTCTCGTGTGGCTAATTGTATACTCAGGTCCCTGCAACACCCCTGCCTCGAGCATTATAGGAAAGCATTCATTGTCTACTGCCGGCCATTGTTGGAATACTGCACGCAGGTTTGGTCACCATCTTCGGCTGAAGATGACGAAATCGTTGAAAACGTGCAAAGACGATACTCAAAACGCGTTTTTATCAAATTATTTCCTGGACGAGAAGTGCCAGATTATACGACTAGATTAAAAATGTTAGGGATTGAAACCTTACGATACAGGAGAACTGAGTTTGATCTACATTTATGTTATAAGATAGTTAATGGTTTCAGTGACATTCCTTTTGAGAGCACTTTTGCGTTTACTCGCCACTGTGCTCGCTCTCGCCAACACGGTTTCCAGCTCGAACGTGCATTCACCACCAAATCCGGCGTACTGCATTCCTTCGCCTACCGGGCTATACGAATTTGGAACAAATTGCCTCTGGAAATTGTCGAAGCAAAAAACTTTTCGATTTTCAAATGTCGCCTGTCCAAGTTTGATCTCAGGTCAATACATAGGACAGACGGCCATTCATTTTGTTAGAGCTTTAAGTTCAGAGTGCTATCACTTTTACGAGTCGTTTTACGTGTGTTTTCCGACTAGTCTACCTGTTTACTTGCATGGGTGGACTACCTCAATTCATTCATTTCTTTTATTTTATTTTACCGTACATGTGAAGCTACTACCTCTTCACATACACCATGTATGTTTCTTTATTGCAAAATAAAGCGATTGATTGATTGATTGAAGCAGGGAAAAGTCACCGTCGTCTATGCCTCCTCGTAAATCGATTGACAAAATATGCGCTTCACTAGCTCGAAAAAGAACGAAAGATAAAGATGAGCCGAAAAGTAAGCCAATATACTCCTTTTTGCAATTGTCTTGTGATAATTTAGTGTGATCATAAGTTTTTTTTTTTTCAAGAAAGGACAACTTCCTTTGGTGATGTGTTGACGGAGGATAATTCTAACGAAAAACCGGACTCTGATGAGGTATAATCTCTTATTATTGGATTTTCTCCCTTAATTAGAGGCATAGTACACCCAGAAATCAGATTTTCTGCCTATCTTGGAGAGGAGCTCGCGCTTATCGCTAGGTGAAGCCTAACTCGTTCTTACATCAGAGAAACTCACGACCCGTCCGCGGCGGCAGATGAGCTCTCTGGACGGTCCGCGGCGCTTGACGGCTGATCCGCGGCACGATTGAGGCTGATCCGCGGCACAATTGACAAACGGCCCATTTCACAGAAACTCACGGCCCGTCAGTGGCGCTTTTCCAGTATCATCCGCGGCCGACGACCGGACGATCCTTCACCGAAGCCGGTAAAGCGCCGCGGACCATCCTGCAGGTGCCGCGGATCGTACCGCAGGCGCCGCAGATCATCTTGAGATCCGCCGCGGACCGTTCTGAGAGCCGCCGCGTACCGTCCTCTCCGACACAGTCATGACCAGTCCGCCTCTTCTCGAGAGATGCGTGAATGTCGCGGTCCAGGGCAGAGGAAGCCCCGCCTCGGTCCGGACAAGGGCGTAGCCTTTGCCAAGGTCTGCGGTGAGGAGCCAACCTCTGCAGAACGCTGCAAAAAACCGATTGTTCAACTGCCGGAGCGCCCCGGAATCAACCCCATCGAGAACGAACAGAGCCGCGGATGGGGCGTTAGACCAACCCGCTATCAATTGTGCCGCGGATCAGCCGTCAAGCGCCGCGGACCGTCCGGAGGGCTCACCTCCCGCTGCGGACGGGCCGTGTGCTTCTCTGAGATACGCGGCGCTGATTGTTCTCGGTGGGGGTGGTTCCGGGGAGCGCCGGCAGTTGAACGCTTACACCTCCTCGTCTCACTCACTCACATCTCACTTGACCGCAGGCACGGCTGCAGTGGCAGGCATGAAAAAAAATGGTAGAGCCATTTATCACGTCCTGATGTGTTAATCATATGCGCAGCCGGTATAAAAGGTGCCTCATCTCACTCGAGTTCTCATTCGGCATTCTGATGCCGGCCCTGAAAGGTGACTTCTAGTCTCTCTCCGGAGGCCAGCATATTTTGGACGCTGGCAGCTGGGGGGGGGGGGGCGTTATTCGCCCGCCTCGGTCCGCATGGAGGGTGGCTCCTCACCGCAGACCTCGGCGAAGGTTACGCCTTTGTCTGGACCGAGGCGGGGCTTTCTCTGACGTGGACCGCGACATTCACGCACCTCTCCAGAAGGCATCGGATTGGCTATGACTGTGTCGGAGAGGACAATCCGCGGCGGCTCTAAGGACGATCCGCGGCGCGCATTACCGGCTTCGGTGAAGGATCGTCCGGTCGTCGGCCGCGGACGATCCTGCAAAAGCGCCGCGAACGGGTCTTGAGTTTCTCTGAGAATCAAGACCATTTCTTTTGGGACTGATTACAGTCCCACCGCTGAAAGGCGCGGCAGCATGCAATGGAAGAGTTACCCCCCCCCATTGCATTCTGCCGCGCCTTCGAGCGGTGGGACTATAATCAGTCTCTTTGTCTTAGCGGCTTTTGCCGCATTATCATATACGTGTCAGTTTCGGTCTGGGATCCAATGCCGATCTGGGCATTTTACCAGCATTCTCATGTGCAAAGGAGCCTGTTTTCAATTCTCTACCTGAATTGTACAGGCCATAAAACGGCCAATGTCTCACCGTCGACTGCGTACCACGCGCTGCGCGACCGCACGCGCGTCGGAAGCAGACGGGTTTTGGCCGCCGCGCGACGAGTTTTGGCCGCCGCGCGACGTTTCGACCGCCGCGCGGCGGCCGAAACTCGTCGCGCGGCGGCCAAAACTCGTCTGCTTCCGACGCACGTGCGGTCGCGCAGCGCGTGGTACGCAGTCGACGGTGAGACATTGGCCGTTTTATGGCCTGTAACATCCTTAAACACTGGTTTCGCCATGGCTCAAAGAGCTGCATTCACCGTTGTCGCTAAAGTATGAAAAGCTACTAAAGGGCGTGCTATAGCGACTAGGGTTTGGAGGCGTACCAGAGTAGCTTCCTCCAGTTTATAAAGAGGTATTGGATTCTCATATTCAACAGTTGTTACATACGAGGGGCCTACTTAACAATTAGACATATCCAAATCACGAAATTCATGCCTGACGGTGTACTGTGCCTTCAATTATTACACCGAGATTTCTCCTATGTCCTAATATGACACTTCTTCAGGACTTCAATGAATCTGATTTCTCCGAGGACACTTCTTCTGAGATTGATCTGAGTGAGAACGACAATTCTCATCTAGAAGAACTTCAAGGTCTTGGACCGGGAACTTCCAAATCAACAGCAGTTACCCCTACATCGGTAAGCTGTTGAATGCGTCTTCTCTGCTTCTCGGTGGCAGGTGTCAAATTCTTACCCGCCCTAAACTCCACGGCAACCCAGAGTTTCCCCTTATTGTTAGGGCTGATTTGAAGTGAAAGAACTATTGAGTCCTAGCCGAGAACGGTACAGTAATTCGATATATTATCATACCACTATTATCATATCAGTCGGTGCTCGCCCGCATGAATGCCAGGCAGCAGGAGTATCGTCTGAGTCTCGAGCTCCGACAGGTCAACGACACTGTTTCCTGCATCTTCCATTCGCTTCTCGCTCGCAGGAGTGTTGCGAAGTTCCAATATAAAGGCAACTCTAACAACTGTCTCGGTTCGCTTGGGGCAAAGGAAGTGGAATGCGAGAACCTCGATTTGACCTATGTTAAAATCAGCAGTGATGACTCATACCAGCTAGACTAAGAAATTCGGCAGTTCCTAGCTGGATGCCAGCGTAGGCGCGTCAATTCCACGGATGCATACACCACTCAGTAGTCCTACACTGACTGAAAGTGCAATTCCGCTCCTTGGCCCCGCAAATCAGTCTAGAATTTTTCCAAAGTCGTCTGCGTCCTTGGCCGTTACCGGTTGAGGCTGTGGCTTGGGAGCGGTGGATTTTGCTGCTGGACATATTCAAGGCGAATTCATATTATGATCTTGCTGCAATGCGAGTATCGGTTGCGGAAAGCGTCGGCGAGATTGTACTTCAGATGTGCAGTTCATTAAACCGTCCACTGTACTTGCCGAAGATGCCAGCTAGAACAGAATTGGCAAATGCATTCGACTCGAATCTTCCCGACTGCCAATCATATTTTTTTCAAGGTCTGTCGCGTACCCATCCGGCCGGAATCTGCCCACCAGCCTGGGTTGACTGGAATGAGAGGGTACTGTGCTTATCTGGGCCAAATTCCGGTCCGCAATTGCGTGTCAACACGCTTTGCAGCCGCACGCGCTCGAGTCAGTCGAGTTTCCAGCGCCAAAGCCGACTCGATGTGGGTTTTTTGTACAATGTTCTCCAATTTCTCTTAGTTTCCAGTTTCCAAAACCCACCTAGAGTCAGCAGATCGGCGGCTGCGCCGCTGGAAGCTCTTCTGACCCGGGAGCGTGCGGCAGCAAAGCGTGTCGAGACGCAATTGCGGACCGGAATTTGGCCCAGATAAGCACAGTACACTCGTGACCTGATGATCAATTAGGATTCCTCATTTTCGTCCGCATCAACATCCGACGCTTCGCGTCTTTGTCCTTCTTTTGGTAGGAAGGTGTTGCGTCATCAACATTACAATACGGTTGTCGCTAAACGGCGTGAAGTTGTTCCTGCTCCCGGTATAGGATCTTGTCTTTCCACTCATTCGGAACAATTCACTCACTGATCTAGTTCATGTTTCTCATGTCGTCAGAAGTCAGTCTACATCTCTGTGTTCATCTGCATTCGAACATTTGGCGCATGAACTTTTATCCGTTTCAATATTGTGTTTGTATCATTTTGTAGGCTTCTTTTTCCTCGTCTTGTGGCTCTCACGTTACGGCCATTAGGCTTCCTGTAGATTAGTTTTTGATTCGATCGCACGTTTTGCGCGGCATCTTTCGGTGTGCCTGTTCATTTTTGAACATATTGATTTTTTTCTTGTATATACGTTGTGTACATTACCTTTTTATGTCATTGTCCACTAAATGCCTCAAAACTCAAATACGACGATGAAAAGTATACGAATGTGGACGATAGATTAGCAGGCGCTTCAGGTATGGGGCTATTCATACTCCTAACCTCCCTTTCAGCCAGAGCGATCCGCTCTTTTGGAGAGGTGAGTATGAATCAAATTTCACACCTTCCGCTCCTCTTGTGAAGTAGGAATGCTCCAGCGTCACCGCAACGGCGGAGCGGGACGGGCGATGCTGGTCATTCGGAGTTCAAGTGGAGAATGAATCATACTGCCGTGAGAGATAGAAGTTTTATGAGAAGTTCTTAGATAAACAATGTTTGAAAACGCTATCAAATACCTTAGATCGAGAATTTTTTTTCGTGTTCCTAAGTGAATCTTGAAGGCAGGGTCCGGGCAGAATTTCGATTCTTAGATTTTCCGCTGAATCTGTGCTCATGGTACAGGTAGTCCCAAGGAACATGCGAAAACTGCGTTAAAACCGGTCTTCTTCAAGTTATTCCAGCCACTTCCGCCAGCCGATGATCCAGAAAAGTCAGAGAAGTGTGACCATCGTCCATATTTTAGCGATTGTTCACGCATTTTTCAAAAGTGCTGTGTAATTATCGGTCATTCCAGCCATGCTTATCATGATGTGAATACCGTAAACCCTGACTTTCAGGCTGTTTTCTCCAGAACTAAGAACTCAGAGTTCGTGAAACGTTCACACGATGTTCAGCTAAGCCAGCTCAATCTATTTAACCCAAGTTTCGATAGTGTCAAAATTTGACCGGGCCTTGCCTTAAAGTGGATTATGTATCACTCAAGAGGCACCGCTGTGGCGTGACAAGAGGCGTGGGAGGGGTGAAGTTTCATTCATGCTCACCTCTTCTTCCGCGTGGGCCGTTCTGTTGGAGAGGGAGGTGAAAAGTATGAATACCCCCTAACTTCTCTAATCCTTTGAAAATTGCGAAGAAAAATCGCAGAAATCTGCGAAAAAAATCGCTGGAATCCGGGTGGTGGCCATCGCGTATCAACACCCTTGAGGAGGCGGGAAAACGGGTGAGGAGCGAGGATCCTGATTGGACACAACACGGGCTAGCCCCAGCCCCCGGCTGTTGCGAACCATCAGGAACCTCGCTCCTCTCCTGTTTCTCCCGCCTCCTCAGGGGTGTTGATACTCGATGACCACCACCCCCAGGAATCCGCGATTTTTGCCGCTGATATTATGGATTTCCTTAGAAGCAGGCTAATCGTGCGAGGACCATCTGACATCACGGGTAGAGTCGCAGAGGGATCTTTGTAGTTTCGAAGGGGATGGATTTCGTCCACTTTCTGAGAGAGGTGTGCACTTAGTTATTGCGCCTTCTCCTGTTTGGGAAGGAGTATGCTCCGTACAATGCGATAAGACTTCAGAAGTGGATTGCTGGCCGCCGTACGTAGTGTATAGTGTTGCAAGGAGTGAGGAGGACTTCGGGAGAATTGTGCAGGACGTTAAGAAAAGTGAGCGAGACTAGTACTTGTAGGGGATTCAGCAGGACGCCATATAAAGTGTGCAGGACTTCGGTGAAAGTGTGCAGGACGTCATACAAAGTGTGCAGGACGTCTAAGAAAGTGAGCAGGACTTCAGCGGGAGTACGCAGGACGTCATACAAAGTGTGCAGGACTTCAGTGGGAGTGTGCAGGGCGTCATAGAAGAAGTGCAGGACTTCGGTGTGAGTGTGCAGGACGTCATAGAAAGTGACAGAAAGTGTGCAGGACTTTTGTGGGAGTGTGCAGGACGTCATAGAAAAAGTGCGGGACTTCAGTGGGAGTGTGCAGGACGTCATAGAAAGTGTGCAGGGCTTCAGTGGGAGTGTGCAGGACGTCATAGAAAGTGTGCAGGACTTCAGTGGTAGTGTGCAGGACATCATAGAAAGTGTGCAGGACTTCAGTTGGAGTGTGAAAGACGTCATAGAAAGTGTGCAGGACTTGAGTGGGAGTGTGCAGGACGTCATAGAAAGTGTGCAGGACGTCATTGAAAGTGTGTAGGATTTCAGTGGGAGTGTGCAGGACGTCACAGAAAAAGTGCAGGACTTCAGTGGGAGTGTGCAGGACGTCATAGAAAGTGTGCAGGACGTCATAGAAAAAGTGCAAGGCTTCAGTGGGAGTGTGCAGGACGTCATGGAAAATGTGCAGGACTTCAGTGGTAGTGTGCAGGACATCATAGAAAGTGTGCAGGAATTCAGTTGGAGTGTGAAGGACGTCATAAAAAGGGTGCAGGACGTCATTCAAAGTGTGCAGGGCTTGAGTGGGAGTGTGCAGGACGTCATAGAAAGTGTGCAGGACGTCATGGAAAGTGTGCAGGACTTCAGTGGGAGTGTGCAGGACGTCATAGAAAGTGTGCAGGAAATCAGTGGGAGTGTGCAGGACGTCACAGAAAAAGTGCAAGGCTTCAGTGGGAGTGTGCAGGACGTCATGGAAAGTGTGCAGGACTTCAGTGGTAGTGTGCAGGACATCATAGAAAGTGTGCAGGAATTCAGTTGGAGTGTGAAGGACGTCATAAAAAGTGTGCAGGACTTCATACAAAGTGTGCAGGACGTCATAGAAAGTGTGCAGCACTTCATACAAAGTGTGCAGGACGTCATAGAAAGTGTGCAGGACTTCAGTGGGAGTGTGCAGGAGTGCGCAGGACGTCATAGAAAAAGTGCAGGAGTTCAGTGTGAGCGTGCAGGACGTCATAGAAAGTGGTATAAAGTGTGCAGGACGTCAGTGGGAGTGTGCAGGACGTCATACAAAGTGTGCAGGACTTTAGTGGGAGTGTGCAGGACGTCATACAAAGTGTGCATGACGTCATTCAAAGTGTGCAGGACGTCATACAAAGTGTGCAGGACTTAATAGAAAGTGTGCATGACTTTAGTGGGAGTGTGCAGGACGCCATACAAAGTGTGTAGGACTTAATAGAAAGTGTGCATGACGTCATAGAAAAAGTGCAGGACTTCAATGGGAGTGTGCAGGATGTCATAGAAAGTGTGCAGGACGTCATTGAAAGTGTGCAGGACGTCATAGAAAAAGTGCAAGGCTTCAGTGGTAGTGTGCAGGACATCATAAAAAGTGATAGAAAGTGTGCAGGACTTCAGTGGGAGTGGGCAGGATGTCATAGAAAGTGTGCAGCACTTCATACAAAGTGTGCAGGACGTCATAGAAAGTGTGCAGGACTTCAGTGAGAGTGTGCAGGACTTCAGTGGGAGTGTGCAGGAGTGCGCAGGACGTCATAGAAAAAGTGCAGGAGTTCAGTGTGAGCGTGCAGAACGTCATAGAAAGTGGTATAAAGTGTGCAGGACTTTAGTGGGAGTGTGCAGGACGTCATACAAAGTGTGCAGGACTTTAGTGGGAGTGTGCAGGACGTCATACAAAGTGTGCATGACGTCATTCAAAGTGTGCAGGACGTCATACAAAGTGTGCATGACTTTAGTGGGAGTGTGCAGGACGCCATACAAAGTGTGTAGGACTTAATAGAAAGTGTGCATGACGTCATAGAAAAAGTGCAGGACTTCAATGGGAGTGTGCAGGATGTCATAGAAAGTGTGCAGGACGTCATTGAAAGTGTGCAGGACGTCATAGAAAAAGTGCAAGGCTTCAGTGGTGGTGTGCAGGACATCATAAAAAGTGATAGAAAGTGTGCAGGACTTCATTGGGAGTGTGCAGGGTGGCATAGAAAGTGTGCAGGATCGGTGGGAGTGTGCAGGTCGTCATAGAAAGTGATAGAAAGTGTGCAGGACTTCAGTGGGAGTGGGCAGGATGTCATAGAAAGTGTGCAGCACTTCATACAAAGTGTGCAGGAAGTCATAGAAAGTGTGCAGGACTTCATACAAAGTGTGCAGCACTTCATACAAAGTGTGCAGGACGTCATAAAAAGTGTGCAGGACTTCAGTGGGAGTGTGCAGGAGTGCGCAGGACGTCATAGAAAAAGTGCAGGACTTCGGTGTGAGTGTGCTGGACGTCATAGAAAGTGTGCAGCACGTCATACAAAGTGTGCAGGACTTCAGTGGGAGTAAGCAGGATGTCATAGAAAAAGTGCAGGACTTCAGTGGTAGTTTGCAGGACGTCATAGAAAAAGTGCAGGAGTTCAGTGTGAGCGTGCAGGACGTCATAGAAAGTGGTATAAAGTGTGCAGGACTTCATTGGGAGTGTGCAGGACGTCATAGAAAGTGTGAAGGGCGTCATTGAAAGTGTGCAGGACGTCAGTGGGAGTGTGCAGGACGTCATGCAAAGTGTGCAGGACTTTAGTGGGAGTGTGCAGGACGTCATACAAAGTGTGCATGACGTCATTCAAAGTGTGCAGGACTTCAGTGGGAGTGTGCAGGACGTCACAGAAAAAGTGCAGGACTTCAGTTGAAGTGCGCAGGACGTCATAAAAAGTGATAGAAAGTGTGCAGGACTTCAGTGGGAGTGTGCAGGGTGGCATAGAAAGTGTGCAGGATGTCATAGAAAGTGTGCAGGACGTCATTGAAAGTGTGCAGGTCTTCAGTGGGAGTGTGCAGGACGTCATAGAAAGTGTGCAGGACTTCGGTGGGAGTGTGCAGGTCGTCATAGAAAAAGTGCAGGACTTTAGTGGAGGTGTTCAGGATGTCATAGAAAGTGATAGAAAGTGTGCAGGACTTCAGTGGGAGTGGGCAGGATGTCATAGAAAGTGTGCAGCACTTCATACAAAGTGTGCAGGACGTCATAGAAAGTGTGCAGGACTTCATACAAAGTGTGCAGGACGTCATAGAAAGTGTGCAGCACTTCATACAAAGTGTGCAGGACGTCATAGAAAGTGTGCAGGACTTCAGTGGGAGTGTGCAGGACGTCATAGAAAAAGTGCAGGACTTCAGTGGGAGTTTGCAGGACGTCATAGAAAAAGTGCAGGACTTCAGTGGGAGTGTGCAGGACGTCATAGAAAGTGTGCAGGACGTCATTGAAAGTGTGCAGGACTTTAGTGGGAGTGTGCAGGACGTCTTAGAAAAAGTGCGGGACTTCAGTGGGAGTGTGCAGGACGTCATAGAAAGTTATAGAAAGTGTGCAGGACTTCATTGGGAGTGTGCAGGATGTCATAGAAAGTGTGCAGGACGTCATTGAAAGTGTGCAGGACGTCATAGAAAAAGTGCAAGGCTTAAGTGGGAGTGTGCAGGACGTCATGGAAAGTGTGCAGGACTACAGTGGTAGTGTGCAGGACATCATAGAAAGTGTGCAGGACTTCAGTTGGAGTGTGAAGGACGTCATAGAAAGTGTTCAGGACGTCATGGAAAGTGTGCAGGAAATCAGTGGGAGTGTGCAGTACGTCATAGAAAAAGTGCAGGACGTCATAGAAAAAGTGCAAGGCTTCAGTGGGAGTGTGCAGGACGTCATTGAAAGTGTGTAGGATTTCAGTGGGAGTGTGCAGGACGTCATAGAAAGTGTGCAGGACTTCAGTTGGGAGTGTGTAGGACGTCATAGAAAAAGTGCAGGACTTCAGTGTGAGTTTGCAGAACGTCATAGAAAAAGTGCAGGACTTCAGTGGGAGTGTGCAGGACGTCATAGAAAGTGTGCAGAACGTCATTGAAAGTGTGCAGGACTTTAGTGGGAGTGTGCAGGACGTCGTAGAAAAAGTGCGGGACTTCAGTGGGAGTGTGCAGGACGTCATAGAAAGTGTGCAGGACGTCATAGAAAAAGTGCAAGGCTTCAGTGGGAGTGTGCAGGACGTCATGGAAAGTGTGCAGGACTTCAGTGGTAAGTGTGCAGGACATCATAGAAAGTGTGCAGGAATTCAGTTGGAGTGTGAAGGACGTCATAAAAAGTGTGCAGGACGTCATTCAAAGTGTGCAGGACTTGAGTGGGAGTGTGCAGGACGTCATAGAAAGTGTGCAGGACGTCATGGAAAGTGTGCAGGACTTCAGTGGGAGTGTGCAGGACGTCATAGAAAGTGTGCAGGAAATCAGTGGGAGTGTGCAGGACGTCATAGAAAAAGTGCAAGGCTTTAGTGGGAGTGTGCAGGACGTCATGGAAAGTGTGCAGGACATCATATAAAGTGTGCAGGAATTCAGTTGGAGTGTGAAGGACGTCATAAAAAGTGTGCAGGACGTCATTCAAAGTGTGCAGGACTTCATACAAAGTGTGCAGGACGTCATAGAAAGTGTGCAGCACTTCATACAAAGTGTGCAGGACTTCAGTGGGAGTGTGCAGGAGTGCGCAGGACGTCATAGAAAAAGTGCAGGAGTTCAGTGTGAGCGTGCAGGACGTCATAGAAAGTGGTATAAAGTGTGCAGGACGTCAGTGGGAGTGTGCAGGACGTCATACAAAGTGTGCAGGACTTTAGTGGGAGTGTGCAGGACGTCATACAAAGTGTGCATGACGTCATTCAAAGTGTGCAGGACGTCATACAAAGTGTGCAGGACTTAATAGAAAGTGTGCATGACTTTAGTGGGAGTGTGCAGGACGTCATACAAAGTGTGTAGGACTTAATAGAAAGTGTGCATGACGTCATAGAAAAAGTGCAGGACTTCAATCGGAGTGTGCAGGATGTCATAGAAAGTGTGCAGGACGTCATTGAAAGTGTGCAGGACGTCATAGAAAAAGTGCAAGGCTTCAGTGGGAGTGTGCAGGACATCATAAAAGTGATAGAAAGTGTGCAGGACTTCAGTGGGAGTAGGCAGGATGTCATAGAAAGTGTGCAGGACTTCATTGGGAGTGTGCAGGGTGGCATAGAAAGTGTGCAGGATCGGTGGGAGTGTGCAGGTCGTCATAGAAAAAGTGCAAGACTTTAGTGGAGGTGTTCAGGACGTCATAGAAAGTGATGAAAGTGTGCAGGACTTCAGTGGGAGTGGGCAGGATGTCATAGAAAGTGTGCAGGACATCATAGAAAGTGTGCAGGACTTCAGTTGGAGTGTGAAGGACGTCATAGAAAGTGTTCAGGACGTCATGGAAAGTGTGCAGGAAATCAGTGGGAGTGTGCAGTACGTCATAGAAAAAGTGCAGGACTTCACTGGGAGTGTGCAGAACGTCATAGAAAGTGGGCAGGACGTCATTGAAAGTGTGTAGGATTTCAGTGGGAGTGTGCAGGACGTCATAGAAAGTGTGCAGGACTTCAGTTGGGAGTGTGTAGGACGTCATAGAAAAAGTGCAGGACTTCAGTGTGAGTTTGCAGAACGTCATAGAAAAAGTGCAGGACTTCAGTGGGAGTGTGCAGGACGTCATAGAAAGTGTGCAGGACGTCATTGAAAGCGTGCAGGACTTTAGTGGGAGTGTGCAGGACGTCGTAGAAAAAGTGCGGGACTTCAGTGGGAGTGTGCAGGACGTCATAGAAAGTGTGCAGGACGTCATAGAAAAAGTGCAAGGCTTCAGTGGGAGTGTGCAGGACGTCATGGAAAGTGTGCAGGACTTCAGTGGTAAGTGTGCAGGACATCATAGAAAGTGTGCAGGAATTCAGTTGGAGTGTGAAGGACGTCATAAAAAGTGTGCAGGACGTCATTCAAAGTGTGCAGGACTTGAGTGGGAGTGTGCAGGACGTCATAGAAAGTGTGCAGGACGTCATGGAAAGTGTGCAGGACTTCAGTGGGAGTGTGCAGGACGTCATAGAAAGTGTGCAGGAAATCAGTGGGAGTGTGCAGGACGTCATAGAAAAAGTGCAAGGCTTCAGTGGGAGTGTGCAGGACGTCATGGAAAGGGGGCAGGACTTCAGTGGTAGTGTGCAGGACGTCTTAGAAAGTGTGCAGGAATTCAATTGGAGTGTGAAGGACGTCATAAAAGTGTGCAGGACGTCATTCAAAGTGTGCAGGACTTCATACAAAGTGTGCAGGACGTCATAGAAAGTGTGCAGCACTTCATACAAAGTGTGCAGGACTTCAGTGGGAGTGTGCAGGAGTGCGCAGGACGTCATAGAAAAAGTGCAGGAGTTCAGTGTGAGCGTGCAGGACGTCATAGAAAGTGGTATAAAGTGTGCAGGACGTCAGTGGGAGTGTGCAGGACGTCATACAAAGTGTGCAGGACTTTAGTGGGAGTGTGCAGGACGTCATACAAAGTGTGCATGACGTCATTCAAAGTGTGCAGGACGTCATACAAAGTGTGCAGGACTTAATAGAAAGTGTGCATGACTTTAGTGGGAGTGTGCAGGACGTCATACAAAGTGTGTAGGACTTAATAGAAAGTGTGCATGACGTCATAGAAAAAGTGCAGGACTTCAATCGGAGTGTGCAGGATGTCATAGAAAGTGTGCAGGACGTCATTGAAAGTGTGTAGGATTTCAGTGGGAGTGTGCAGGACGTCATAGAAAGTGTGCAGGACTTCAGTTGGGAGTGTGTAGGACGTCATAGAAAAAGTGCAGGACTTCAGTGTGAGTTTGCAGAACGTCATAGAAAAAGTGCAGGACTTCAGTGGGAGTGTGCAGGACGTCATGGAAAGTGTGCAGGGACAATCAGTGGGAGTGTGCAGTACGTCATAGAAAAAGTGCAGGACTTCACTGGGAGTGTGCAGAACGTCATAGAAAGTGGGCAGGACGTCATTGAAAGTGTGTAGGATTTCAGTGGGAGTGTGCAGGACGTCATAGAAAGTGTGCAGGACTTCAGTTGGGAGTGTGTAGGACGTCATAGAAAAAGTGCAGGACTTCAGTGTGAGTTTGCAGAACGTCATAGAAAAAGTGCAGGACTTCAGTGGGAGTGTGCAGGACGTCATAGAAAGTGTGCAGGACGTCATTGAAAGCGTGCAGGACTTTAGTGGGAGTGTGCAGGACGTCGTAGAAAAAGTGCGGGACTTCAGTGGGAGTGTGCAGGACGTCATAGAAAGTGTGCAGGACGTCATAGAAAAAGTGCAAGGCTTCAGTGGGAGTGTGCAGGACGTCATGGAAAGTGTGCAGGACTTCAGTGGTAAGTGTGCAGGACATCATAGAAAGTCAGTGGTAAGTGTGCAGGACATCATAGAAAGTGTGCAGGAATTCAGTTGGAGTGTGAAGGACGTCATAAAAAGTGTGCAGGACGTCATTCAAAGTGTGCAGGACTTGAGTGGGAGTGTGCAGGACGTCATAGAAAGTGTGCAGGACGTCATGGAAAGTGTGCAGGACTTCAGTGGGAGTGTGCAGGACGTCATAGAAAGTGTGCAGGAAATCAGTGGGAGTGTGCAGGACGTCATAGAAAAAGTGCAAGGCTTCAGTGGGAGTGTGCAGGACGTCATGGAAAGTGTGCAGGACTTCAGTGGTAGTGTGCAGGACATCATATAAAGTGTGCAGGAATTCAGTTGGAGTGTGAAGGACGTCATAAAAAGTGTGCAGGACGTCATTCAAAGTGTGCAGGACTTCATACAAAGTGTGCAGGACGTCATAGAAAGTGTGCAGCACTTCATACAAAGTGTGCAGGACTTCAGTGGGAGTGTGCAGGAGTGCGCAGGACGTCATAGAAAAAGTGCAGGAGTTCAGTGTGAGCGTGCAGGACGTCATAGAAAGTGGTATAAAGTGTGCAGGACGTCGGTGGGAGTGTGCAGGACGTCATACAAAGTGTGCAGGACTTTAGTGGGAGTGTGCAGGACGTCATACAAAGTGTGCAGGACGTCATGGAAAGTGTGCAGGACTTCAGTGGGAGTGTGCAGGACGTCATAGAAAGTGTGCAGGAAATCAGTGGGAGTGTGCAGGACGTCATAGAAAAAGTGCAAGGCTTTAGTGGGAGTGTGCAGGACGTCATGGAAAGTGTGCAGGACTTCAGTGGTAGTGTGCAGGACATCATATAAAGTGTGCAGGAATTCAGTTGGAGTGTGAAGGACGTCATAAAAAGTGTGCAGGACGTCATTCAAAGTGTGCAGGACTTCATACAAAGTGTGCAGGACGTCATAGAAAGTGTGCAGCACTTCATACAAAGTGTGCAGGACTTCCCAGTGGAGTGTGCAGGACCCCAGCGGGAGTGCGCAGGACGTCATAGAAAAAGTGCAGGAGTTCGGTGTGAGCGTGCAGGACGTCATAGAAAGTGGTATAAAGTGTGCAGGACGTCAGTGGGAGTGTGCAGGACGTCATACAAAGTGTGCAGGACTTTGGTGGGAGTGTGCAGGACGTCATACAAAGTGTGCATGACGTCATTCAAAGTGTGCAGGACGTCATACAAAGTGTGCAGGACTTAATAGAAAGTGTGCATGACTTTAGTGGGAGTGTGCAGGACGTCATACAAAGTGTGTAGGACTTAATAGAAAGTGTGCATGACGTCATAGAAAAAGTGCAGGACTTCAATCGGGTGTGCAGGATGTCATAGAAAGTGTGCAGGACGTCATTGAAAGTGTGCAGGACGTCATAGAAAAAGTGCAAGGCTTCAGTGGTAGTGTGCAGGACATCATAAAAGTGATAGAAAGTGTGCAGGACTTCGGTGGGAGTGGGCAGGATGTCATAGAAAGTGTGCAGGACTTCAGTGGGAGTGTGCAGGGTGGCATAGAAAGTGTGCAGGACTTCGGTGGGAGTGTGCAGGTCGTCATAGAAAAGTGCAGGACTTTAGTGGAGGTGTTCAGGACGTCATAGAAAGTGATAGAAAGTGTGCAGGACTTCAGTGGGAGTGGGCAGGATGTCATAGAAAGTGTGCAGGACATCATAGAAAGTGTGCAGGACTTCAGTTGGAGTGTGAAGGACGTCATAGAAAGTGTTCAGGACGTCATGGAAAGTGTGCAGGAAATCAGTGGGAGTGTGCAGTACGTCATAGAAAAAGTGCAGGACTTCACTGGGAGTGTGCAGAACGTCATAGAAAGTGGGCAGGACGTCATTGAAGGTGTGTAGGATTTCAGTGGGAGTGTGCAGGACGTCATAGAAAGTGTGCAGGACTTCAGTTGGGAGTGTGTAGGACGTCATAGAAAAAGTGCAGGACTTCAGTGTGAGTTTGCAGAACGTCATAGAAAAAGTGCAGGACTTCAGTGGGAGTGTGCAGGACGTCATAGAAAGTGTGCAGGACGTCATTGAAAGTGTGCAAGACTACAGTGGTAGTCTGCAGGACATCATAGAAAGTGTGCAGGACTTCAGTTGGAGTGTGAAGGACGTCATAGAAAGTGTGCAGGACGTCATAGAAAAAGTGCAGGCTTCAGTGGGGTGTGCAGGACGTCATGGAAAGTGTGCAGGACTTCAGTGGTAGTGTGCAGGACATCATAGAAAGTGTGCAGGAATTCAGTTGGAGTGTGAAGGACGTCATAAAAAGTGTGCAGGACGTCATTCAAAGTGTGCAGGACTTGAGTGGGAGTGTGCAGGACGTCATAGAAAGTGTGCAGGACGTCATGGAAAGTGTGCAGGACTTCAGTGGGAGTGTGCAGGACGTCATAGAAAGTGTGCAGGAAATCAGTGGGAGTGTGCAGGACGTCATAGAAAAAGTGCAAGGCTTCAGTGGGAGTGTGCAGGACGTCATGGAAAGTGTGCAGGACTTCAGTGGTAGTGTGCAGGACATCATATAAAGTGTGCAGGAATTCAATTGGAGTGTGAAGGACGTCATAAAAAGTGTGCAGGACGCCATTCAAAGTGTGCAGGACTTCATACAAAGTGTGCAGGACGTCATAGAAAGTGTGCAGCACTTCATACAAAGTGTGCAGGACTTCAGTGGGAGTGTGCAGGAGTGCGCAGGACGTCATAGAAAAAGTGCAGGAGTTCAGTGTGAGCGTGCAGGACGTGATAGAAAGTGGTATAAAAGTGTGCAGGACGTCAGTGGGAGTGTGCAGGACGTCATACAAAGTGTGCAGGACTTTAGTGGGAGTGTGCAGGACGTCATACAAAGTGTGCATGACGTCATTCAAAGTGTGCAGGACGTCATACAAAGTGTGCAGGACTTAATAGAAAGTGTGCATGACTTTAGTGGGAGTGTGCAGGACGTCATACAAAGTGTGTAGGACTTAATAGAAAGTGTGCATGACGTCATAGAAAAAGTGCAGGACTTCAATCGGAGTGTGCAGGATGTCATAGAAAGTGTGCAGGACGTCATTGAAAGTGTGTAGGATTTCAGTGGGAGTGTGCAGGACGTCATAGAAAGTGTGCAGGACTTCAGTTGGGAGTGTGTAGGACGTCATAGAAAAAGTGCAGGACTTCAGTGTGAGTTTGCAGAACGTCATAGAAAAAGTGCAGGACTTCAGTGGGAGTGTGCAGGACGTCATGGAAAGTGTGCAGGAAATCAGTGGGAGTGTGCAGTACGTCATAGAAAAAGTGCAGGACTTCACTGGGAGTGTGCAGAACGTCATAGAAAGTGGGCAGGACGTCATTGAAAGTGTGTAGGATTTCAGTGGGAGTGTGCAGGACGTCATAGAAAGTGTGCAGGACTTCAGTTGGGAGTGTGTAGGACGTCATAGAAAAAGTGCAGGACTTCAGTGTGAGTTTGCAGAACGTCATAGAAAAAGTGCAGGACTTCAGTGGGAGTGTGCAGGACGTCATAGAAAGTGTGCAGGACGTCATTGAAAGCGTGCAGGACTTTAGTGGGAGTGTGCAGGACGTCGTAGAAAAAGTGCGGGACTTCAGTGGGAGTGTGCAGGACGTCATAGAAAGTGTGCAGGACGTCATAGAAAAAGTGCAAGGCTTCAGTGGGAGTGTGCAGGACGTCATGGAAAGTGTGCAGGACTTCAGTGGTAAGTGTGCAGGACATCATAGAAAGTCAGTGGTAAGTGTGCAGGACATCATAGAAAGTGTGCAGGAATTCAGTTGGAGTGTGAAGGACGTCATAAAAAGTGTGCAGGACGTCATTCAAAGTGTGCAGGACTTGAGTGGGAGTGTGCAGGACGTCATAGAAAGTGTGCAGGACGTCATGGAAAGTGTGCAGGACTTCAGTGGGAGTGTGCAGGACGTCATAGAAAGTGTGCAGGAAATCAGTGGGAGTGTGCAGGACGTCATAGAAAAGTGCAAGGCTTCAGTGGGAGTGTGCAGGACGTCATGGAAAGTGTGCAGGACTTCAGTGGTAGTGTGCAGGACATCATATAAAGTGTGCAGGAATTCAGTTGGAGTGTGAAGGACGTCATAAAAGTGTGCAGGAAGTCATAGAAAGTGTGCAGGACTTCATACAAAGTGTGCAGGACGTCATAGAAAGTGTGCAGCACTTCATACAAAGTGTGCAGGACTTCAGTGGGAGTGTGCAGGAGTGCGCAGGACGTCATAGAAAAAGTGCAGGAGTTCAGTGTGAGCGTGCAGGACGTCATAGAAAGTGGTATAAAGTGTGCAGGACGTCAGTGGGAGTGTGCAGGACGTCATACAAAGTGTGCAGGACTTTAGTGGGAGTGTGCAGGACGTCATACAAAGTGTGCATGACGTCATTCAAAGTGTGCAGGACGTCATACAAAGTGTGCAGGACTTAATAGAAAGTGTGCATGACTTTAGTGGGAGTGTGCAGGACGTCATACAAAGTGTGTAGGACTTAATAGAAAGTGTGCATGACGTCATTGAAAAAGTGCAGGACTTCAATGGGAGTGTGCAGGATGTCATAGAAAGTGTGCAGGACGTCATTGAAAGTGTGCAGGACGTCATAGAAAAAGTGCAAGGCTTCAGTGGTAGTGTGCAGGACATCATAAAAAGTGATAGAAAGTGTGCAGGACTTCAGTGGGAGTGGGCAGGATGTCATAGAAAGTGTGCAGGACTTCAGTGGGAGTGTGCAGTGTGGCATAGAAAGTGTGCAGGACTTCGGTGGGAGTGTGCAGGTCGTCATAGAAAAAGTGCAGGACTTTAGTGGAGGTGTTCAGGACGTCATAGAAAGTGATAGAAAGTGTGCAGGACTTCAGTGGGAGTGGGCAGGATGTCATAGAAAGTGTGCAGGACATCATAGAAAGTGTGCAGGACGTCATAGAAAAAGTGCAAGGCTTCAGTGGGAGTGTGCAGGACGTCATGGAAAGTGTGCAGGACTTCAGTGGTAGTGTGCAGGACATCATAGAAAGTGTGCAGGACTTCAGTTGGAGTGTGAAGGACGTCATAGAAAGTGTTCAGGACGTCATGGAAAGTGTGCAGGAAATCAGTGGGAGTGTGCAGTACGTCATAGAAAAAGTGCAGGACGTCATAGAAAAAGTGCAGGACTCCAGTGGGAGTGTGCAGGACGTCATTGAAAGTGTGCTGGATATCAGTGGGAGTGTGCAAGTCGTCATGGAAAAAGTGTGCAGGACTTCAGTGGGAGTGTGTAGGACGTCATAGAAAAGTGCAGGACTTCAGTGTGAGTTTGCAGGACGTCATAGAAAAAGTGCAGGACTTCAGTGGGAGTGTGCAGGACGTCATAGAAAGTGTGCAGAACGTCATTGAAAGTGTGCAGGACTTAGTGGGAGTGTGCAGGACGTCGTAGAAAAAGTGCGGGACTTCAGTGGGAGTGTGCAGGACGTCATAGAAAGTGTGCAGGACGTCATAGAAAGTGTGCAAGGCTTCAGTGGGAGTGTGCAGGACGTCATGGAAAGTGTGCAGGACTTCAGTGGTAAGTGTGCAGGAATTCAGTTGGAGTGTGAAGGACGTCATAAAAAGTGTGCAGGACGTCATTCAAAGTGTGCAGGACTTGAGTGGGAGTGTGCAGGACGTCATAGAAAGTGTGCAGGACGTTATGGAAATTGTGCAGGATATCAGTGGGAGTGTGCAGGACGTCACTGAAAGTGTGCTGGATATCAGTGGGAGCGGGCAGGATCTTCATAGAAAGCGTGTAGGACTTCTTTGGGAGAGTGCAGGACGTCATAGGAAGTTTGCACGGCGTCAGTGGGAGTGTGCAGGGCGTCACGGAAAGTGGGCAGGAATTCAGTTGGAGTGTGAAGGACGTCATAAAAAGTGTGCAGGACGTCATTCAAAGTGTGCAGGACTTCATACAAAGTGTGCAGGACGTCATAGAAAGTGTGCAGCACTTCATACAAAGTGTGCAGGACTTCAGTGGGAGTGTGCAGGAGTGCGCAGGACGTCATAGAAAAAGTGCAGGAGTTCAGTGTGAGAGTGCAGGAGGTCATAGAAAGTGGTATAAAGTGTGCAGGACGGCAGTGGGAGTGTGCAGGACGTGATACAAAGTGTGGAGGACTTTGGTGGGAGTGTGCAGGACGTCATACAAAGTGTGCATGACGTCATTCAAAGTGTGCAGGACGTCATACAAAGTGTGCAGGACTTAATAGAAAGTGTGCATGACTTTGGTGGGAGTGTGCAGGACGTCATACAAAGTGTGTAGGACTTAATAGAAAGTGTGCATGACGTCATAGAAAAAGTGCAGGACTTCAATCGGAGTGTGCAGGATGTCATAGAAAGTGTGCAGGACGTCATTGAAAGTGTGCAGGACGTCATAGAAAAAGTGCAAGGCTTCAGTGGTAGTGTGCAGGACATCATAAAAAGTGATAGAAAGTGTGCAGGACTTCAGTGGGAGTGGGCAGGATGTCATAGAAAGTGTGCAGGACTTCAGTGGGAGTGTGCAGGGTTTCATAGAAAGTGTGCAGGACTTCGGTGGGAGTGTGCAGGTCGTCATAGAAAAAGTGCAGGACTTTAGTGGAGGTGTTCAGGACGTCATAGAAAGTGATAGAAAGTGTGCAGGACTTCAGTGGGAGTGGGCAGGATGTCATAGAAAGTGTGCAGGACATCATAGAAAGTGTGCAGGACTTCAGTTGGAGTGTGAAGGACGTCATAGAAAGTGTTCAGGACGTCATGGAAAGTGTGCAGGAAATCAGTGGGAGTGTGCAGTACGTCATAGAAAAAGTGCAGGACTTCACTGGGAGTGTGCAGAACGTCATAGAAAGTGGGCAGGACGTCATTGAAAGTGTGTAGGATTTCAGTGGGAGTGTGCAGGACGTCATAGAAAGTGTGCAGGACTTTAGTGGGAGTGTGCAGGACGTCATAGAAAAAGTGCAGGACTTCAGTGGGAGTTTGCAGAACGTCATAGAAAAAGTGCAGGACTTCAGTGGGAGTGTGCAGGACGTCATAGAAAGTGTGCAGGACGTCATTGAAAGTGTGCAGGACTTTAGTGGGAGTGTGCAGGACGTCGTAGAAAAAGTGCGGGACTTCAGTGGGAGTGTGCAGGACGTCATAGAAAGTGTGCAGGACGTCATAGAAAAAGTGCAAGGCTTCAGTGGGAGTGTGCAGGACGTCATGGAAAGTGTGCAGGACTTCAGTGGTAAGTGTGCAGGAATTCAGTTGGAGTGTGAAGGACGTCATAAAAAGTGTGCAGGACGTCATTCAAAGTGTGCAGGACTTGAGTGGGAGTGTGCAGGACGTCATAGAAAGTGTGCAGGACGTCATGGAAAGTGTGCAGGACTTCAGTGGGAGTGTGCAGGACGTCATAGAAAGTGTGCAGGAAATCAGTGGGAGTGTGCAGGACGTCATAGAAAAAGTGCAAGGCTTCAGTGGGAGTGTGCAGGACGTCATGGAAAGTGTGCAGGACTTCAGTGGTAGTGTGCAGGACATCATATAAAGTGTGCAGGAATTCAGTTGGAGTGTGAAGGACGTCATAAAAAGTGTGCAGGACGTCATTCAAAGTGTGCAGGACTTCATACAAAGTGTGCAGGACGTCATAGAAAGTGTGCAGCACTTCATACAAAGTGTGCAGGACTTCAGTGGGAGTGTGCAGGAGTGCGCAGGACGTCATAGAAAAAGTGCAGGAGTTCAGTGTGAGCGTGCAGGACGTCATAGAAAGTGGTATAAAGTGTGCAGGACGTCAGTGGGAGTGTGCAGGACGTCATACAAAGTGTGCAGGACTTTAGTGGGCGTCTGCAGGACGCCATACAAAGTGTGCATGACGTCATTCAAAGTGTGCAGGACGTCATACAAAGTGTGCAGGACTTAATAGAAAGTGTGCATGACTTTAGTGGGAGTGTGCAGGACGTCATACAAAGTGTGTAGGACTTAATAGAAAGTGTGCATGACGTCATAGAAAAAGTGCAGGACTTCAATCGGAGTGTGCAGGATGTCATAGAAAGTGTGCAGGACGTCATTGGAAAGTGTGCAGGACGTCATAGAAAAAGTGCAAGGCTTCAGTGGTAGTGTGCAGGACATCATAAAAAGTGATAGAAAGTGTGCAGGACTTCAGTGGGAGTGGGCAGGATGTCATAGAAAGTGTGCAGGACTTCAGTGGGAGTGTGCAGGGTTGCATAGAAAGTGTGCAGGACTTCGGTGGGAGTGTGCAGGTCGTCATAGAAAAAGTGCAGGACTTTAGTGGAGGTGTTCAGGACGTCATAGAAAGTGATAGAAAGTGTGCAGGACTTCAGTGGGAGTGTGCAGGACGTCATAGAAAAAGTGCAAGGCTTCAGTGGGAGTGTGCAGGACGTCATGGAAAGTGTGCAGGACTTCAGTGGTAGTGTGCAGGACATCATATAAAGTGGGCAGGAATTCAGTTGGAGTGTGAAGGACGTCATAAAAAGTGTGCAGGACGTCATTCAAAGTGTGCAGGACTTCATACAAAGTGTGCAGGACGTCATAGAAAGTGTGCAGCACTTCATACAAAGTGTGCAGGACTTCAGTGGGAGTGTGCAGGAGTGCGCAGGACGTCATAGAAAAAGTGCAGGAGTTCAGTGTGAGCGTGCAGGACGTCATAGAAAGTGGTATAAAGTGTGCAGGACGTCAGTGGGAGTGTGCAGGACGTCATACAAAGTGTGCAGGACTTTAGTGGGAGTGTGCAGGACGTCATACAAAGTGTGCATGACGTCATTCAAAGTGTGCAGGACGTCATACAAAGTGTGCAGGACTTAATAGAAAGTGTGCATGACTTTAGTGGGAGTGTGCAGGACGTCATACAAAGTGTGTAGGACTTAATAGAAAGTGTGCATGACGTCATAGAAAAAGTGCAGGACTTCAATCGGAGTGTGCAGGATGTCATAGAAAGTGTGCAGGACGTCATTGAAAGTGTGCAGGACGTCATAGAAAAAGTGCAAGGCTTCAGTGGTAGTGTGCAGGACATCATAAAAAGTGATAGAAAGTGTGCAGGACTTCAGTGGGAGTGGGCAGGATGTCATAGAAAGTGTGCAGGACTTCAGTGGGAGTGTGCAGGGTTGCATAGAAAGTGTGCAGGACTTCGGTGGGAGTGTGCAGGTCGTCATAGAAAAAGTGCAGGACTTTAGTGGAGGTGTTCAGGACGTCATAGAAAGTGATAGAAAGTGTGCAGGACTTCAGTGGGAGTGGGCAGGATGTCATAGAAAGTGTGCAGGACATCATAGAAAGTGTGCAGGACTTCAGTTGGAGTGTGAAGGACGTCATAGAAAGTGTTCAGGACGTCATGGAAAGTGTGCAGGAAATCAGTGGGAGTGTGCAGTACGTCATAGAAAAAGTGCAGGACTTCACTGGGAGTGTGCAGAACGTCATAGAAAGTGGGCAGGACGTCATTGAAAGTGTGTAGGATTTCAGTGGGAGTGTGCAGGACGTCATAGAAAGTGTGCAGGACTTCAGTTGGGAGTGTGTAGGACGTCATAGAAAGTGTGCAGGACTTTAGTGGGAGTGTGCAGGACGTCATAGAAAAAGTGCAGGACTTCAGTGGGAGTTTGCAGAACGTCATAGAAAAAGTGCAGGACTTCAGTGGGAGTTCAGTGGGAGTGTGCAGGACGTCATAGAAAGTGTGCAGGACGTCATTGAAAGTGTGCAGGACGTCGTAGAAAGTGTGCAGGACGTCATAGAAAAAGTGCAGGACTTCAGTGGGAGTGTGCAGGACGTCATAGAAAAAGTGCAGGACTTCAGTGGTAAGTGTGCAGGAATTCAGTTGGAGTGTGAAGGACGTCATAAAAAGTGTGCAGGACGTCATTCAAAGTGTGCAGGACTTGAGTGGGAGTGTGCAGGACGTCATAGAAAGTGTGCAGGAGGTCATTGAAAGTGTGTAGGATTTCAGTGGGAGTGTGCAGGACGTCATAGAAAGTGTGCAGGAAATCAGTGGGAGTGTGCAGGACGTCATAGAAAAAGTGCAAGGCTTCAGTGGGAGTGTGCAGGACGTCATGGAAAGTGTGCAGGACTTCAGTGGTAGTGTGCAGGACATCATATAAAGTGTGCAGGAATTCAGTTGGAGTGTGAAGGACGTCATAAAAAGTGTGCAGGACGTCATTCAAAGTGTGCAGGACTTCATACAAAGTGTGCAGGACGTCATAGAAAGTGTGCAGCACTTCATACAAAGTGTGCAGGACTTCAGTGGGAGTGTGCAGGAGTGCGCAGGACGTCATAGAAAAAGTGCAGGAGTTCAGTGTGAGCGTGCAGGACGTCATAGAAAGTGGTATAAAGTGTGCAGGACGTCAGTGGGAGTGTGCAGGACGTCATACAAAGTGTGCAGGACTTTAGTGGGAGTGTGCAGGACGTCATACAAAGTGTGCATGACGTCATTCAAAGTGTGCAGGACGTCATACAAAGTGTGCAGGACTTAATAGAAAGTGTGCATGACTTTAGTGGGAGTGTGCAGGACGTCATACAAAGTGTGTAGGACTTAATAGAAAGTGTGCATGACGTCATAGAAAAAGTGCAGGACTTCAATCGGAGTGTGCAGGATGTCATAGAAAGTGTGCAGGACGTCATTGAAAGTGTGCAGGACGTCATAGAAAAAGTGCAAGGCTTCAGTGGTAGTGTGCAGGACATCATAAAAGTGATAGAAAGTGTGCAGGACTTCAGTGGGAGTGGGCAGGATGTCATAGAAAGTGTGCAGGACTTCAGTGGGAGTGTGCAGGGTTGCATAGAAAGTGTGCAGGACTTCGGTGGGAGTGTGCAGGTCGTCATAGAAAAAGTGCAGGACTTTAGTGGAGGTGTTCAGGACGTCATAGAAAGTGATAGAAAGTGTGCAGGACTTCAGTGGGGAGTGTGCAGGATGTCATAGAAAGTGTGCAGGACATCATAGAAAGTGTGCAGGACTTCAGTTGGGAGTGTGAAGGACGTCATAGAAAGTGTTCAGGACGTCATGGAAAGTGTGCAGGAAATCAGTGGGAGTGTGCAGTACGTCATAGAAAAAGTGCAGGACTTCACTGGGAGTGTGCAGGACGTCATAGAAAGTGGGCAGGACGTAATTGAAGGTGTGCAGGATTTCAGTGGGAGTGTGCAGGACCTCACAGCAAGAGTGCAGGCCTTCAGTTGGGAGTGTGTAGGACGTCATAGAAAAAGTGCAGGACTTCAGTGGGAGTTTGTAGAACGTCATAGAAAAAGTGCAGGACTTCAGTGGCAGTGTGCAGGACGTCATAGAAAGTGTGCAGGACGTCATTGAAAGCGTGCAGGACTTTAGTGGGTGTGCAGGACGTCGTAGAAAAGTGCGGGACTTCAGTGGAGTGTGCAGGACGTCATAGAAAGTGTGCAGGACGTCATAGAAAAAGTGCAAGGCTTCAGTGGGAGTGTGCAGGACGTCATGGAAAGTGTGCAGGACTTCAGTGGTAAGTGTGCAGGACATCATAGAAAGTGTGCAGGAATTCAGTTGGAGTGTGAAGGACGTCATAAAAAGTGTGCAGGACGTCATTCAAAGTGTGCAGGACTTGAGTGGGAGTGTGCAGGACGTCATAGAAAGTGTGCAGGACGTCATGGAAAGTGTGCAGGACTTCAGTGGGAGTGTGCAGGACGTCATAGAAAGTGTGCAGGAAATCAGTGGGAGTGTGCAGGACGTCATAGAAAAAGTGCAAGGCTTCAGTGGGAGTGTGCAGGACGTCATGGAAAGTGTGCAGGACTTCAGTGGTAGTGTGCAGGACATCATATAAAGTGTGCAGGACTTCAGTGGGAGTGTGAAGGACGTCATAGAAAGTGTGCAGGACGTCATTCAAAGTGTGCAGGACTTCATACAAAGTGTGCAGGACGTCATAGAAAGTGTGCAGCACTTCATACAAAGTGTGCAGGACTTCAGTGGGAGTGTGCAGAGTGCGCAGGACGTCATAGAAAAAGTGCAGGAGTTCAGTGGTGAGCGTGCAGGACGTCATAGAAAGTGGTATAAAGTGTGCAGGACGTCAGTGGGAGTGTGCGGGACGTCATACAAAGTGTGCTGGACTTCAACGGGAGTGTGCAGGACGTCATAGAAAGTGTGCATGACGTCATTCAAAGTGTGCAGGACGTCATACAAAGTGTGCAGGACTTAATAGAAGTGTGCATGACTTTAGTGGGAGTGTGCAGGACGTCATACAAAGTGTGCAGGACTTCAGTGGAAAGTGTGCATGACGTCATAGAAAAGTGCAGGACTTCAATCGGAGTGTGCAGGATGTCATAGAAAGTGTGCAGGACGTCATTGAAAGTGTGCAGGACGTCATAGAAAAAGTGCAAGGCTTCAGTGGTAGTGTGCAGGACATCATAAAGTGATAGAAAGTGTGCAGGACTTCAGTGGGAGTGTGCAGGATGTCATAGAAAGTGTGCAGGACTTCAGTGGGAGTGTGCAGGGTGGCATAGAAAGTGTGCAGGACTTCAGTGGGAGTGCAGGTCGTCATAGAAAAAGTGCAGGACTTTAGTGGAGGTGTTCAGGACGTCATAGAAAGTGATAGAAAGTGTGCAGGACTTCAGTGGGAGTGTGCAGGATGTCATAGAAAGTGTGCAGGACGTCATAGAAAGTGTGCAGGACTTCAGTTGAGTGTGAAGGACGTCATAGAAAGTGTTCAGGACGTCATGGAAAGTGTGCAGGAAATCAGTGGGAGTGTGCAGTACGTCATAGAAAAGTGCAGGACTTCACTGGGAGTGTGCAGAACGTCATAGAAAGTGGGCAGGACGTCATTGAAAGTGTGTAGGATTTCAGTGGGAGTGTGCAGGACGTCATAGAAAGTGTGCAGGACTTCAGTTGGGAGTGTGTAGGACGTCATAGAAAAAGTGCAGGACTTCAGTGGGAGTTTGCAGAACGTCATAGAAAAAGTGCAGGACTTCAGTGGGAGTGTGCAGGACGTCATAGGAAGTGTGCAGGACGTCATTGAAAAAGTGCAAGGCTTCAGTGGGAGTGTGCAGGACGTCATTGAAAGTGTGCAGGACTTCAGTGGTAGTGTGCAGGACATCATAGAAAGTGTGCAGGAATTCAGTTGGAGTGTGAAGGACGTCATAAAAGTGCGCAGTACGTCATTCAAAGTGTACAGGACTTCGGTGGGAGTGTGCAGGACGTCATAGAAAGTGCAGGACGTCACTGGAAAGTGTGCAGGACTTCAGTGGGAGTGTGCAGGACGTCATAGAAAGTGTGCAGGAAATCAGTGGGAGTGTGCAGGACGTCATAGAAAAAGTGCAGGGCTTCAGTTGGGAGTGTGCAGGACTTCGTGGAAAGTGGGCAGGACTTCAGTGGTAGTGTGGAGGACATCATAGAAAGTGTGCAGGAATTCAGTTGAGTGTGAAGGACGTCATAGAAAGTGTGCAGGACTTCATACAAAGTGTGCAGGACGTCAGAGAAAGTGTGCAGCACTTCATACAAAGTGTGCAGGACTTCAGTGGGAGGGTGCAGGAGTGCGCAGGCCGTCATAGAAAAAGTGCAGGAGTTCAGTGTGAGGGTGGAGGACGGCGTAGAAAGTGTGCAGGACGTATAAAGTGTGCAGGACTTCAGTGGGAGTGTGCAGGACGTCATAGAAAGTGTGCAGGACTTCGGTGGGAGTGTGCAGGTCGTCATAGAAAAAGTGCAGGACTTTAGTGGAGGTGTTCAGGATGTCATAGAAAGTGATAGAAAGTGTGCAGGACTTCAGTGGGAGTGGGCAGGATGTCATAGAAAGTGTGCAGGATGTCATAGAAAGTGTGCAGCACTTCATACAAAGTGTGCAGGAAGTCATAGAAAGTGTGCAGGACTTCATACAAAGTGTGCAGGACGTCATAGAAAGTGTGCAGCACTTCATACAAAGTGTGCAGGACGTCATAGAAAGTGTGCAGGACTTCAGTGGGAGTGTGCAGGACTTCAGTGGGAGTGTGCAGGACTTCAGTGGGAGTGTGCAGGAGTGCGCAGGACGTCATAGAAAAAGTGCAGGACTTCGGTGTGAGTGTGCTGGACGTCATAGAAAGTGTGCAGCACGTCATACAAAGTGTGCAGGACGTCATAGAAAGTGTGCAGGACTTCAGTGGGAGTGTGCAGGAGTGCGCAGGACGTCATAGAAAAAGTGCAGGACTTCGGTGTGAGTGTGCTGGACGTCATAGAAAGTGTGCAGCACGTCATACAAAGTGTGCAGGACGTCAGTGGGAGTAAGCAGGATGTCATAGAAAAAGTGCAGGACTTCAGTGGTAGTTTGCAGGACGTCATAGAAAAAGTGCAGGAGTTCAGTGTGAGCGTGCAGGACGTCATAGAAAGTGGTATAAAGTTTGCAGGACGTCAGTGGGAGTGTGCAGGACGTCATACAAAGTGTGCAGGACTTTAGTGGGAGTGTGCAGGACGTCATACAAAGTGTGCATGACGTCATTCAAAGTGTGCAGGACGTCATACAAAGTGTGCAGGACTTAATAGAAAGTGTGCATGACTTTAGTGGGAGTGTGCAGGACGTCATACAAAGTGTGTAGGACTTAATAGAAAGTGTGCATGACGTCATAGAAAAAGTGCAGGACTTCAATGGGAGTGTGTAGGACATAATAGGTTCCGTGCAGGTCTTCAGTGGGAATGCGCAGATGAACAGAAATAGAAATCTGAATAACAATCTGCTTGCTTTTCTGCTGCGTGCTCTCTGGTAAATCGCAGCGGCACCAGACTTCTGCACACTCTCCGAGTCCATGTACGAGTATTGGAATCAGAACATCATTTTTCCTGAATTCTGTGACCGGGAATTGCATTTGTCCATCTACAATCGGTACGGATCGCACTGATATTGGCACGGATCGCACAGATATGTTATAACATCCTTGCACCGAGGTCGCGCCAACGCGAAAAAAGAAACGTACAAAGTACGAGTGCGGTCCGTGCCGAGTGTAATTGGACAAATGCAATGCCCGCTCCGAGAATCCAAGAAAAATGATGTTGCGATCCTAATACTCGTACAGGACAGCTAGGAGAGTCTGCAGAAGTCTGATGCGGCTGCGCAGCACCGGACGGCACGCAGCATAAAGGCGTGTAGATTGTTGCTCGGGTTTCTGTTTCTGTTAATCTGCACACTCCCACTGGTGTCCTGCACGCTTTCTATCACGTCCTGCACACTCCCACTGGTGTCCTGCAAACTTTCTATCACGTCTTGCACACTCCCACTGGTGTCCTGCACACTTTCTACCACATCCTGCACACTCCCACTGAAGTTCTGCACACTTTCTTTCACGTCCTTCACACTCCCACTGGTTTCCTGTACACTTTCTATCACGTCCTGCACACTCCCACTGAAGTCCTGCACACATTCTATCATGTCCTGCACACTCCCACGTGTGTCCTGAACACCTTCTATCACATCTTGCACACTCCCACTGAAGTCCTGCACACTTTCTATCACGTCTTGCGCACTCCCACTGAAGCCCTGCACGCTTTCTTTCACGTCCTGCACACTCCCACTGGTTTCCTGCACGCTTTCTACCACGTCCTGCGCACTCCCACTGAAGACGCTCCCACTGAAGTTCTTTACACTCCCACTGAAGTCCTGCACACTTTCTATCACGTCCTGCTTACTCCCACTGAAGTCCTGCACGCTTTCTTTCACGTCCTGCGCACTCCCACTGGTTTCCTGCACACTTTTTATCACGTCCTGCACACTCCCACTGAAGACCTGCACACATTCTATCATGTCCTGCACACTCCCACTGAAGTTCTGCACACTTTCTATCACGTCCTCCACACTCCCACTAAAGCTCTGCACGCTTTCTTTCACGTCCTGCACACTCCCACTGGTTTCCTGCACACTTTCTATCACGTCCTGCACACTCCCACTGAAGTCCTGCACACTTTCTATCACGCCCTGCACACTCCCACTGAAGCCCTGCACGCTTTCTTTCACGTCCTGCGCACTCCCACTACTTTCCTGCACACTTTCTATCACGTCCTGCACACTCCCTCTGAAGTCCTGCACACTCACACAGGTGTCCTGCACACTTTCTATCACGTCCTGCACACTCCCACCGAGGTCTTGCATGCTTGCTTTCACGTCCTGCACACTCCCATTGGTTTCCTGCACATTTTCTATCACGTCCTGCCCACTCCCACCGAAGTCCTGCACACCCCCACATGTCTCCTGCACACTTTCTATCACGTCCTGCACACTCCCACTGAAGTCCTGCACACTTTCTATCACGCCCTGCACACTCCCACTGAGGTTCTGCACACTTTCTATCATGTCCTGCACACTCCCACTGAAGTCCTGCACACTTTCTTTCATGTCCTGCACACTCCCACTGGTTTCCTGCACACTTTCTATCACGTCCTGAACACTCCCACTGAAGTCCTGAACACTCCCACAGGTGTCCTGCACACTTTCTATCACGTCCTGCACACTCCCACTGAAGTTCTGCACATTTTCTGTCACGTCCTGCACACTCCCACTGAAGTCCTGCACGCTTTCTTTCACGTCCTGCACACTCCCACTGAAGCCCTGCACGCTTTCTTTCACGTCCTGCGCACTCCCACTAGTTTCCTGCACACTTTCTATCACGTTCTGCACACTCCCACTGGTTTCCTGCACACTTTCTATCACGTCCTGCACACTCCCACTGAAGCCCTGCACGCTTTCTTTCACGTCCTGCGCACTCCCACTAGTTTCCTGCACACTTTCTATCACGTCCTGCACACTCCCACTGAAGTCCTGCACACTTTCTATCACGCCCTGCACACTCCCACTGAGGTCCTGCATACTCCCACTGAAGTCCTGCACACTTTCTTTCATGTCCTGCACACTCCCACTGGTTTCCTGCACACTTTGTATCACGTCCTGAACACTCCCACTGAAGTCCTGCACACATTCTATCATGTCCTGCACACTCCCACGTGTGTCCTGAACACTTCTATCGTCCTGCACACTCCCACCAGTTTCCTGCACACTTTCTATCACGTCCTGCACACTCCCACTGAAGTCCTGCACACTTTCTATCACGCCCTGCACACTCCCACCGGAGGTCCTGCATACTCCCACCGAAGTCCTGCACACTTTCTTTCATGTCCTGCACACTCCCACTGAAGTCCTGCACACTTTCTATCACGTCCTGCTTACTCCCACTGAAGTCCTGCACGCTTTCTTTCACGTCCTGCACACTCCCACTGGTTTCCTGCGCACTTTCTATCACGTCCTGCACACTCCCACTGAAGTTCTGCACACTTTCTATCACGTCCTGCACACTCCTACTGAAGTGCTGCACACTTTCTATCACGTCCTGCACACTCCCACTGGTTTCCTGCACACTTTATATCACGTCCTGCACACCTCCCACCTGAAGTTCTGCACATTTTCTGTCACGTCCCTGCACACTCCCACTGAAGTCCTGCACGCTTTCTTTCACGTTCTGCACACTCCCACTAGTTTCCTGCACACTTTCTATCACGTCCTGCACACTCCCTCTGAAGTCCCTGCACACTCACACGAAGCCCTGCACGCTTTCTTTCACGTCCTGCGCACTCCCACTAGTTTCCTGCACACTTTCTATCACGTCCTGCACACCCCACTGAAGTCCTGCACTTTTTCTATCATGTCCTGCACACTCCCACTGGTTTCCTGCACACTTTCTATCACGTCCTGCACACTCCCTCTGAAGTCCTGCACACTCACACAGGTGTCCTGCACACTTTCTATCACGCCCTGCACACTCCCACTGAAGTTCTGCACACTTTCTTTCACGTCCTTCACACTCCCACTGGTTTCCTGCACACTTTTTTCACGTCCTGCACACTCCCACTGAAGTCCTGCACACTTTCTATCACGTCCTGCACACTCCCACTGAAGTTCTGCACACTTTCTGTCACGTCCTGCACACTCCCACTGAAGTCCTGCACGCTTTCTTTCACGTCCTGCACACTCCCACTGGTTTCCTGCACACTTTCTATCACGTCCTGCACACCCCACTGAAGTTCTGCACACTTTCTATCACGTCCTGCACACTCCCACTGAAGCCCTGCATCGCTTTCTTTCACGTCCTGCGCACTCCCACTGGTTTCCTGCACACTTTCTATCACGTCCTGCACACTCCCACTGAAGTCCTGCACACTTTCTATCACGTCCTGCACACTCCCACTGAAGTCCCTGCACGCTTTCACGTTCTGCACACTCCCACTGGTTTCCTGCACACTTTCTATCACGTCCTGCACACTCCCACTGAAGTCCTGCACACTTTCTTTCACGTCCTGCACACTCCCACTGAAGTTTCCTGCACACTTTCTATCACGTCCTGCACAATCCCACAGGTGTCCTGCACACTTCCTATCACGTCCTGCACACTCCCACTAGTTTCCTGCACACTTTCTATCACGTCCTGCACACTCCCACTGAAGTCCTGCACACTTTCTATCACGCCCTGCACACTCCCACTGAGGTCCTGCATACTCCCACTGAAGTCCTGCACACTTTCTTTCATGTCCTGCACACTCCCACTGGTTTCCTGCACACTTTCTGTCACGTCCTGCCCACTCCCACTGTAGTCCTGCACGCTTTCTTTCACGTTCTGCACACTCCCACTGGTTTCCTGCACACTTTCTATCACGTCCTGCACACTCCCACTGAAGTTCTGCACACTTTCTGTCACGTCCTGCACACTCCCACTGAAGTCCTGCACGCTTTCTTTCACGTTCTGCACACTCCCACTGGTTTCCTGCACACTTTATATCACGTCCTGCACACTCCCACTGAAGTTCTGCACATTTTCTGTCACGTCCTGCACACTCCCACTGAAGTCCTGCACGCTTTCTTTCACGTTCTGCACACTCCCACTAGTTTCCTGCACACTTTCTATCACGTCCTGCACACTCCCACTGAAGTCCTGCACACTCTCACTGAAGCCCTGCACGCTCTCTTTCACGTCCTGCGCACGCCCACTAGTTTCCTGCACACTTTCTATCACGTCCTGCACACTCCCACTGAAGTCCTGCACTTTTTTCTATCATGTCCTGCACACTCCCACTGGTTTCCTGCACACTTTGTATCACGTCCTGAACACTCCCACTGAAGTCCTGCACAATCCCACAGGTGTCCTGCACACTTTCTATCACGTCCTGCACACTCCCACTGAAGTTCTGCACACTTTCTGTCACGTCCTGCTCACTCCCACTGTAGTCCTGCACGCTTTTTTTCACGTTCTGCACACTCCCACTGGTTTCCTGCACACTTTCTATCACGTCCTGCACACTCCCACTGAAGTTCTGCACACTTTCTGTCACGTCCTGCACACTCCCACTGAAGTCCTGCACGCTTTCTTTCACGTTCTGCACACTCCCACTGGTTTCCTGCACACTTTCTATCACGTCCTGCACACTCCCACTGAAGCCCTGCACATTTTCTGTCACGTCCTGCACACTCCCACTGAAGTCCTGCACGCTTTCTTTCACGCCCTGCGCACTCCCACTAGTTTCCTGCACACTTTCTATCACGTCTTGCACACTCCCACTGAAGCCCTGCACGCTTTCTTTCACGTCCTGCGCACTCCCACTAGTTTCCTGCACACTTTCTATCACGTTCTGCACACTCCCACTGGTTTCCTGCACACTCCCACTGAAGCCCTGCACGCTTTCTTTCACGTCCTGCGCACTCCCACTAGTTTCCTGCACACTTTCTATCACGTCCTGCACACTCCCACTGAAGTCCTGCACGCTTTCTATCACGCCCTGCACACTCCCACTGAGGTCCTGCACACTCCCACTGAAGTCCTGCACACTTTCTTTCATGTCCTGCACACTCCCACTGTAGTCCTGCACGCTTTCTTTCACGTTCTGCACACTCCCACTGGTTTCCTGCACACTTTCTATCACGTCCTGCACACTCCCACTGAAGTTCTGCACACTTTCTCTCACGTCCTGCACACTCCCACTGAAGTCCTGCACGCTTTCTTTCACGTTCTGCACACTCCCACCGGTTTCCTGCACACTTTCTATCACGTCCTGCACACTCCCACTGAAGTTCTGCACATTTTCTGTCACGTCCTGCACACTCCCACTGAAGCCCTGCACGCTTTCTTTCACGTCCTGCGCACTCCCACTAGTTTCCTGCACACTTTCTATCACGTCCTGCACACTCTCACTGAAGTCCTGCACACTCTCACTGAAGCCCTGCACGCTCTCTTTCACGTCCTGCATATTCCCACTGAAGTCCTGCACACTTTCTATCACGTCCTGCACACTCCCACTGGTTTCCTGCACGCTTTATTTCACGTCCTGCACACTCCCACTGGTTTCCTGCACACTTTGTATCACGTCCTGAACACTCCCACTGAAGTCCTGCACACTTTCTATCTCGTCCTGCGGCACAATTCCTGTTGAAATCCTGCACACTTTCTATCACGTCCTGCACACTCCCACTGAAGTTCTGCACACTTTCTGTCACGTCCTGCTCACTCCCACTGTAGTCCTGCACGCTTTCTTTCACGTTCTGCACACTCCCACTGGTTTCCTGCACACTTTCTATCACGTCCTGCACACTCCCACTGAAGTTCTGCACACTTTCTGTCACGTCCTGCACACTCCGACTGAAGTCCTGCACGCTTTCTTTCACGTTCTGCACACTCCCACTGGTTTCCTGCACACTTTCTATCACGTCCTGCACACTCCCACTGAAGTTCTGCACATTTTCTGTCACGTCCTGCACACTCCCACTGAAGTCCTGCACGCTTTCTTTCACGTTCTGCACACTCCCACTGGTTTCCTGCACACTTTCTATCACGTCCTGCACACTCCCACTGAAGCCCTGCACGCTTTCTTTCACGTCCTGCGCACTCCCACTAGTTTCCTGCACACTTTCTATCACGTCCTGCACACTCCCACTGAAGTCCTGCACACTCTCACTGAAGCCCTGCACGCTTTCTTTCACGTCCTGCGCACGCCCACTAGTTTCCTGCACACTTTCTATCACGTCCTGCACACTCCCACTGAAGTCCTGCACACTTTCTATCATGTCCTGCACACTTCCAGTGAAGTCCTGCACACTTTCTATCACAACCTGTGCAGTCCCACTGAAGTCCTGCACGCTTTTTTTCACGTCCTGCACACTCCCACTGAAATCCTTCACGCTTTCTTTCACGTCCTGCACACTCCCACTGGTTTCCTGCACGCTTCATTTCACGTCCTGCACTCATTCTATCACGTCCTGCACACTCCCACTGAAGTTCTGCACACTTTCTATCTCGTCCCGCACACTCCCACTGAAATCCTGCACGCTTTCTTTCACGTCCTGCACACTCCCACTGGTTTCCTGCACGCTTCATTTCACGTCCTGCGCTCATTCTATCACGTCCTGCACACTCCCACTGAAGTTCTGCACACTTTCTATCTCGTCCTGCACACTCCCACTGAAATCCTGCACGCTTTCTTTCACGTCCTGCAATCCCCCACTGGTTTCCTGCACATTTTCTATCACGTCCTGCCCACTCCCACTGAAGTCCTGCACACTCCCAGTTGTGTCCTGAACACTTTCTATCACGTCCTGCATATTCCCACTGAAGTCCTGCACACTTTCTATCACGTCCTGCACACTCCCACTGGTTTCCTGCACGCTTTATTTCACGTCCTGCACTCATTCTATCACGTCCTGCACACTCCCACTGAAGTTCTGCACACTTTCTATCTCGTCCTGCACACTCCCACTGAAATCCTGCACGCTTTCTTTCACGTCCTGCACACTCCCACTGGTTTCCTGCACATTTTCTATCACGTCCTGCCCACTCCCACTGAAGTCCTGCACACTCCCAGTTGAGTCCTGAACACTTTCTATCACGTCCTGCATATTCCCACTGAAGTCCTGCACACTTTCTATCACGTCCTGCACACTCCCACTGAAGTCCTGCACGCTTTCTTTCACGTCCTGCACACTTCCAGTGGTTTCCTGCACACTTTCTATCATGTCCTGCACACTCCCACTGAAGTCCTGCACACTCTCACTTGTGTCCTGAACACTTTCTATCACGTCCTGCATATTCCCACTGAAGTCCTTCGCAATTTTTATGACGTCCTGCACACTCCCCCGAAAGTTCTGCACAGTCCCACTGAAGTCTTGCCCTTTTTTTACACAATACTCTATGCGAGCTTTACAAAAATATGCTGCTAACTTCTCTAGGATGACGCTATTGCGACAAGAATCATCTCAACCATTCCTCCCGCAAATCTTCAAGCTGCGAAAAAAGTCGCTAAAAAATTTCGAGGAATTCAAAAAAAAACAATTGTGAGCGACATTCATAGCTGCAATCCGCTTCAAAAATCGCAGCTAAAGTTCGCGTTTTTTTTTCGCCGGCGATAAAAGTCGCGATACTCTGGTATGCTTAACCATTGCAGATCTGCGATTTTTTTGCAGTTTTCTTCTTCTTCTTCTTCTTCTTCTTCTTCTTCTGCAGCCTCAAAGTGGTTTTTGTCATAGGTTGAGGAACTGGGCGGCCTTCACAGGATTCGTCCAAAGGTCCATTGTTGTTAAGGAGGTAGGTCTCTTCGGGCACATGAACAAGTGCGCCGTGTCGTGTCCGGGAGCACCACAGTCCGGGCATGAGTCTGGTCGGCTGCTGTCGATCTTGTTGACGTAAGACATGAGCAGAATAGAGTGACCACAGCGCAACGATGCAAGAGCACATCTGGCTCGTCTGCCGAGTTGAGACTCGGACTCGCAAACCCGAGGCGGCACCGTTCCCAAGATAGGGTTCACAGCCGCCTTTGCTAGATATCCTCGAACAAACTGGGTGTGCTCCTCACGCAGAAGACGAAGCCTTTCCATGTTGGAGTCGGTCCATCTCTGTACATCAACTTTACGAGGAGCATCGGCGAACGGCGTCCTAATCGACCTCTCTCTTATGGGCTTCATGATTCTCTTTGACGGATGATTCGGCTGCCTCAGAACATTAATATACATCTGCTGTGCCTGGAGTTCACAATGCTCCTTGACCGGCAATATGCAGGCCTCCGCGTGAAGATGCTCCACCGGGGAGCCTCTTGCACAACCGGTAGCAATTCTAAGCGCAGCATTCTGTACACGCTGCAGCTTATTCCAGGAGCTGTCAGACACCAGGTGCTGCCACACTGGTGCCGCATATTCCAGAGCCGGCTGAAGTATTGCTCTGTAGGTTCTCAATATAGTCTCTTGGCTGCTTCCCCATGATGTTCCTCCGAGAGCTCTCAAGATATTAAGCCTAGCCTTGACGACTGTTTGTTTCTGTTCCGCGTTTTTGTGGAACTTCAGTGAGGGATCAAGAATAAGGCCAAGCAGCTTGGGGAATTTTGCTGCTGGCAACAGGTCACCATCCCATTTGACATCTGGATGGGCACTGTGTTCCTTGGTGTTCGTTGTGAACACTGAAACAGAGGATTTTGCAGCAGAGACTGTGAGCATCATTTTATCGAGGAAGAGCTTCAACTCGACGAGATAGGCGCTGATCTTGTTAGCGGCTATCTGCAGGTCACGATCCTGGCACATGATGGTGATGTCGTCGGCATACATAACAATCCTTACTTCATTGGGAGGCTCGGGAATGTCCTCAAGATACAGGCTGAATAGGGCAGGGGACAACACTCCGCCTTGCGGAACACCGGCTGCTATTGGAATGCTATCGGATACATGATTCTGGAACAGAACCTTAGCACGGCGGCCTTTAGTGAACGCTGCAATCCATCGCTTCTGCCATGATGGTAGCGACGACTTGAGCAGTTTCTCGGACAGCAGTCCCAAGTTAACAGAGTCAAACGCTTTGCTCAGGTCGAGGGCGACGGCCACCGTTCTCAGGGGCTTTCTCATGTTGAACCCATCGACCGCAAAGCTCACGATCTCCTATAGAGCTGTAGTAGTGGAGTGAAGTTTCCTGAACCCATGCTGATGCTGCTGTCGCTCATTTTGATCAGCCAGGTCCGTCACGATCAACTTTTCAGCTAATTTAGCGACGGGCGATAACAGGCTTATTGGTCGAAAACCCTTTGCCGTGCTTTGGGACTTGCCTGGCTTTGGCAACGGTATCACATTGGCTGTCTTCCAAGCTTGGGGTAGAGTGCAGGTCCGGAAAGAAGTGTTAATGATATCTGCAAGCATCGGTAGAAGTTCCGTGGGAAGCTTCTTCAGGATGGCTGGGGAGATACCGTCAGGTCCGATAGCCTTCGAATTCCGCATTTCTTTGATAGCCTTCTCTACTTGCGTGAGAGTAAAGGCCTCAGAAGCGTTCATGAGCGGCAACCGGCTCAGTTCTCTAACCGTGACTCTGTTTTGCACGCCTCGCTTGGCACGTGTGATGAAGAAGTTCTTGCCGAGCGCATAAGCAGCCGCTTTCCCTGATTTAAAGACGTTCTTCTCGAACTCAATAGCGGAGCTCATCGAGGAGCGGACTTGCCGGAAATTTTCCTCAACACTTTCCGCGTCGTAGTTCCGTCAGCCTTGAAATTCAGCTTTTCAGTGAACTTCTCCCATCATTCCTTCTTGTTCTTATCCAGATCCTGCTTGATCTCATTATCCAGCACAGCTATGTCCGGGTCTAGATGGTCTGCGGCTCTATTCTCATCTCTGGTTCTTATCTTCTGCAGTATTTCCCTGCTGACATTTGGAAAAAGGTCTTGACACGACCCTCAGGAATTGCTGCTTTCATGGCCTTGCGGATGGCACTTGTTAGATGGCGCTCTTTCTGATGAACATCACCATTCCATGGGTAGTCGACCGCATGGCGAAGTGCAACATCTCTGAACAGGGTCCAGTCTGCTAGGCCTAAATTAAGATAAGTACGATGACGAAAACCAGAGTAAGGGGCAAGAGAGTCAGAGAGATCAATATAGACAAAGACGGGAATGTGATCACTGGAGAGAGTTGTGGATGTGGACCACGTGCAAGCATTAGAAAGATTGGATGACACAAGAGAGATGTCTGGGCTAGAAGGTCGGCCGTTGGCAGGGAGACGAGTGGGCTGGTCATCATTGAGGATAACCAGGTCACACTCCTCAGCCCATTCTTCGACATCTTCCTCTGGCGTCAGAATCAAGAGCGGAACAGAACGTGTGAGCATTGAAGTCACCCGCAAAGACAGCTGAAGGGGAGAGTGAGCAGTCGTACAACTGCTTAAGGAGGGAATAGGATTATAAGAGGGGGGACAAGATGATATAGGAGTAATATATATATATATATATATATATATATATATATATATTAAACAGAGATAAAGGGGTTTTGAGGGGGAGGTGGACAGGAATGTACTCGAGAGTACCGTCCTTAGGAGTATTAGGGATAATATGAGAAGGTAAGGCAGATTGAACGAAAGTAGACACTCCGCCCCCAAGAGCTGTCCTTGGCATGTGATAGGCGGTGTAGCCCGGAATGTTAGGTTGGGGATAAGTGGTAGATGGAGAGAGCTTGGTTTCTTGAACCATGATAACATCCGGGTGATGAGAACGTGCGAATAGAGAGAGTTCAGATAACTTGTTGCGAAGGCCGTTGAGATTAATGTGAACAATGGAGAGGGGGCGGTTGGTAATTGAGGAATCAGAGTTGTTGGGGGCAGAGCATAGAACACAACGAAAGGATGAGTCATGATGCCTCACAGAACTGAGGCCCGAACAGGAGAAGTGCACCCACCTTTGGCATCCGAAGCACTGGACACTTGTTTTATGCCAGGTAACATCCTCGCCGCAGGTGGCACATGGATACTTCCGTGCTGGACCTGGATTCCTCTCAACGCCGGCCCTTTGTAATAAAATCCTCAGGAGAGCTGCGGCCGACCAGCACCTCTCCCATGACAAAAACCCTCTTCTCGGAGGGGTTGACGTCGGTTTGCACGGAGGCGATCTTCTTTCCTCCACACTGCCACGGCACGAACGTACGACATCTCGGCAGCTTGCAGTTTTCGAAATATGAAAGAGGGGTAAGGTGGGTCTCTCAACATAATTTATTAAAAATGGACAATTTGTGAATTTTTCCATAAGTTACTCCAGGTTTGGTAGACTACGATACAACACTTCTGCTAGGACTCAAGAATCGAGCTTTTATGCTTTTGGAGTTTTAGGTTGCTCTTTTCACTCAGGCGGCCTCCCCATAAGGAAGGACCGGACGTTACTCTTATACTAGGATTACGTCGTATCATCAACCTGATTCCGGAGTTTGATTCGCATAGCATCAAGAAGGGTGTGGTATAATCACACATAATGAAAATTGAAGCCAAGTCGAAAGTCATCGGCCGAGCTAAGGCGTTTCGGTTAACAGGAACTTAGGGAACCGGTCCTTAACGAAATAAGAAGGTGAGGAAGTTTTCACCGCATTGCAACTGTGTGTTTTCGCAGGATGCAGGACCGTTGCCGAAGCGGAAGAAGCAGCAAAGGAAGAAACAGTTCAGGAGTCTTTCACCGTTGTTGGATCTGTTGGATGTAGCGCCTGTGGCAACAAACAATTTCTGCAGTGCTGGAGGTATCATCGTTGAGAATTTCTGGGCGTTCGTTCCTCTTCCATTTTTCGGGGCGGGCATTGCTCACCAGTGCGTGCTGCGTCGCGCGCGAAGTCCCCGCTTCAAGACGAAATTAGATAAATTGACATGTTCGTAAGCCTTATTAACTTTCCTGCGTGAATTTCTTTTTACAAACGATAACCATTCACTCGTATAGAGCGCTGAAGACTTCTAAACGGTGAAGGGTTTGCTGTGCGCTACACTTACCTGGCCGCGACGCGTACGTACGCGAGTGCGCAATGCCATGGTGCCCGATTTTCAATTTGAGTCATTTGCTACGTTGCTAGACTACATCTTTTCTTAATGGGTGCATATACAATGGAGGCTGCAAAAATTTATTGGCAGTTTCAAAGGGCTCAAAAAAGACCGAAACTTTCCGAGAATTATTGAAACTCCACTGCGCAGGTGAGCTTACGGCGCGTAGCGCCTTTTTCATACCTAAAGTACATGTGTTAGCATGTGATGGCGTTGATGTACACATCATCAGGAAACTGGCCTGAACAGCTGGCCAAAACGACTTGGCTACCAAGTAAGGTCGTTACAATTTACTTGCAACATGTTGCTACATGTTGTTTAGCGTTCGACATGGACAGTTTGCTGATATAGATAACACTGTTAGTCTGATCCTAGAGACAAATTACTGCAATTTAAGCGAGTGGGACTGAAGGTCGCTGGCCTTTTACAACGCAGTTGCGCCACTATCGTTCACCTCTCACAGCCGGCACAGAACGCATTGACGTAAAGAGGGAGCCAAAACGGTCAGTGCGATGGGTGCCAAGTTGGCATATGAGTTATCTGGGGTGGAAGTAAATCTGTTTGAAAACGCTAATTAATTCGCGGTAAGTTCGCGGTAAACTGCAGCTGAACGCGAGCTTTTAATTTGAAGATTTCCAGGAAAGGGACCGGACATTGCTGAAACTACGCACTCGCATGCCACCTTATGAGACAATAGATACGCATATGTAGTATAAACAAAATTTTCCAAAAACAATGATTCATTCTGTCTTTTCTGGAAAAAATATTGATTAAGAAAAATTTTTTCTGAAGATTTTTTGAACTTTTTTCAGTTCGCAGTAAGTTCGCGCGAAGCTTCAATTTAACGCGAGCTGACAGAGACATTTTAACTAGTGTGTGAATGAGGAGAAAGGTGGATAGTTTTCGAAAAAGTCCTCCAGAACTTTTTCTAAAGCTACCCATCTTTTTTCTTCATTCATAATCTATTTCCATTTTCTCTCTCAGCTTGCGTTGTGCTGCAGCGTTGCGCGAACTTAACGCGAGATCACCACCCAGTTGTATTATGACTCATTTCATATGAGTTACTCGCAGTCGGTTCTAGTTTTCTTCAGAGCGCGGCTACCGATTGCGGAGCCGCAGCGGCACTACCGCGGAGCCGCAGCGGCACTATCACGGGGCCGCTGCGACTCCGCGATGGTGCCGCTTCGGTGCCTGTAGGAGCCGAAGCCGCAGCGGCGATTTCTTTGATTTCAATGAGGTCCCTCTATGTCTTGTTTTTGTTTTTCTGATGTCTTGAAATGAAACTACTCCCTTGAATTAGAATGATTAAAATGTTGACGTAAGTATTGGAAAAAAGTAGAGCGGCACATGTGAATAACTTTTGGGCCAATCAAACGGATGAGGTTTTTTTGCCGTTTGCCGGAATCTCAAAATCGTTTGCCGCACATCCCTTGTGCCAACTGTACAGATATTGATTCAGTCAAAGGGAGTGTCCACGATAAATTTTTTCTTCGTTTTCTCACCGGAAATCGAAGCTGCCGAGATATCGTGCGTTCGTGCTGTGGCAGTGTGAAGGAAAGAAGACCACCTCCATGCGAACCGACGTCAACCCCTCCGCGTGGAGGGTTTTTGTCATGGGAGAGATGCTGGCTGGCTGCAGCTCTCCTAAGGATTCTACTACAAAGGGCGGGCATCGAGAAGAATCCAGTACCCGATCAGGAGTACCTATTAGACTATGTCAACGAATATTCGGAAAACGAATATTCGGCCGAATAAACGAACAATCGAATATTCGAATAATTCGATTATTCGGAAAAGTCAATTTTTCGAATAATTCGTTTATTCGAATATTCGGAAAAGTCAATTTTTGAACAATTCGTTTATTCGAATATTCGGAAAAGTCAATTTTTCGAATAATTCGTATATTCGAATATTCGGAAAAGCCAGTTTTTTGAATAATTCGTTTATTGGAATATTCGAGCGGCCCAATATTCGAATAGTTGGCCGAATAAACGAATAGTTTCAGAAAAATAAGAAGCAGAGTCTCCGGCACATGTCCAATGCTCAATTCTAGCGCTATTTACCTTCCAGCGCGTTTATTGAGAGTATTTTTTCTCCAGTATGAACTTTAGGAACTCCCTACTTGTCGTATAACGAAAAATCGTGGAGTCCAGTGTTTCTGTATCGGTTGCCCTCTGATATAGCCCTGTCGTCAATTCGAGAAAACGGAACTGAAGGTTTGGGACGCGTTGAGGTCAGTAACCTCATAGGTATATTTCAATTATCGTTTTTGAACTCTAGTCTTCCTTAGATTGGCAGGAAATTGGGAATGGATACGTCTGCGAAATCAGGAAATCGACGTGTCTCGTCCTATATTGTTTCCGCTGTAAACGAGCATCCTGAGCATATTGGGCAGTTTCAGAAAATGGAAGGAAAATTCCGATGTATAAAGTCAGTTATTGTGTCACGTGTCAAGCGGGGCGATGTGTAATTTCCCGAAATCTGAGCGACCACCCACTCCGGCCATCAAACTTTTTTCCCAATAATCCAAAATATTTACGATCCTCCCGAGGTGTAATTTTTGGACACTTTTTTTCGAAAAAAATGTTAAGGTATAAAGTACTGAAAAATTACCTTATGGTATTTAATAACCGTGATTTTCATTTTCAGATCACAGAAATTTTCATTTTTGGTCCGAAATTTTCGCGATCTCCCCTAACCTTCATTTTCGGGTCAAAATTTTTGCGACCCCTCCCCCTCCTTTGAGAATTTTCGCAGCCTCGCTTGACCCTGTTTTGTGGATTTGCGTTAATTTAGCGTAAATCGGAGTTATGAATTAGAGCAATACTCATTTTTTTTTTCAGGTACTTCTGGAAGGCCGACAGTGAGCCTGAACAATTCAAGAAACTCTTTAGCGACTTTGAGAAAGCGGCTGGAACTCCTTGTCCGTTCCAACTCGGACAAGTAGTCAAATTCCCCAACAGCAATCTTAGTACGTTTGTTTTGATTCATGTACTATCTCGTCTTTCACCATCGCAGCAGGCGGGGTCAAGCGGGGCGTTGCGTAATTTTCCGTTATCGGAGCGACCTCTCCCCCACCATCGAATTCTTTCCAACATCCAATTTATTTGCGATTCCCCCCGAGGCGCGATTTCTGGGTAGTTTATATTTGATAACGAAACTGTCAGACGCCGAAAACTCATTAAGTAGTCGGCCTCAAGCGTCTCCAATTCTACGATCCTTCCTTTTGTTGACCAAAAATGTCGAGAGTCTTAGGCACATCTTCTCCAAATTTTCATTTTGGTACGAAATGTTTGCGATCCTCCCCTAACATTCATTTTCGGGCCAAAATTTTTGCGACCCCCCTCCCTCCTCTCCCCGTAGCGAAATTTCGCAGACACGCTTGACCCTGGCAGCAGGAAGTCTGAAGAGATGTGTTTACTGCTCCATTTGTGCTTCTGCTTTCCGAAGGAAAAACGCAGAATGATGAGGGTAACTGTTATGTTTTTAAACATCTGCGCGTTTTCTTGAGACATCTCATAATCAGGGAACGGAGTTCCGCTTTCATATAGCTTTTTGCCCCCCGATTTTCAGAAAATTGTCCCAAAATTTACGGAAAATTGTCAGCAATTACAAGAACTTAGTTTTAAGACGTTAAGCAGTGTGATAAGTTATGACAACCGCATATCAATAAGAACCATATTTGCTTGGAATACAACAAAAACCCAGTAAGAGTAGGCTTTTTTCCGACAGAAACAGGTTCTAGCCGTTCTTAAACTGAGCTCTTTTTCAGGGGAATTGGGTTTGTGCAAGCTTCTATCGGACCTAATATTAGCATTTGCTTCGTCTATGTTTTGGTGGGGCTTACTATCTCAACAGAGTGTATAATTGGTCTCATCGTAAAATTCAATCTAGTGAACGGATGGGGTTGCGGCGGTGGATCGCCACGCGCGATCGAAACCCCGTTAGCAGGTGGTGTCGCGAGTCGCACGGCCCGCCGCAGTGATCGAGCCTTGCCCATTAGCTAGGCTGAGTTTGGGGGAGGGTAAGGCATAAGAGATCATTTTCTTTCAGAAAGAAGAATCTAACAAGGCTTTTAGGTACGCTGCGAGTGTCTGATGTTACGTTGAGGCGATTACTCGACATTCTGGAGATCCTTGCGGAACGACGGGTTATTGTAACAATTTACAGATTGTTGCGGTTAATTAATGAGCGAGAACGATCTTATGGATATGCCTTTTTGGTATGGCATACATGCTCTTCTGGGTTGTCGTCATTAAAAAAAATATTTTATACTGCTCTCTGTTTTGCAGATAGACAAGAAATCACTGGTTAAATGCATTAAAGCGCTTGAAAGCGCTCACTTGTGTAATTTGATGGAGACAAGTGTTGTTGCCGAAAGCGTGGAGAATAAGGTGTGTCATTCGTCAGTGTTGTGACCCGAAATCATTCTTTGTATTTTCAACATTGATTTTGAAGGTTCAACTAATTTGCCATCGTGATATTACCTCTGCCGAGAATCCAGAAGTGATTCAAACTCTGCGAATCGCCATCGATGAGTATCATCAAGAGGGGCGTGTCTTCCCTCATGGGCAGCTGAGGTGAGTTCGTGCTCTGCTCTGCATTTTGATCTTGCTCATGTTTTTTGTTTATAGGTATTCAGCGAAGAAAAAGGAGCATATCGAAGGTCAACAACGAAGTATTGTAGCTTCATTGAAGAATGTGATCAGCGACTGCAGTAATGGCATTGATCTAATGTCACGATTCGATCTGTTGCGACTTCAGGTATTCGGCCCTCGATCCAGTGGGGGTCACAGAGTCAAGCGGGGTTGCGAAGTTTCGAAACGGGGGGTCGCAAAACTATTGTCCAAAAATTAAGGTTAGGTGGGGTATGGCAAAAATTTCCGTTCAAAAATAAAAATTTGGTGAAGATATCTCAAAAATTCTCGATAATTTCGGTCATTAAAGAGAAAGACCGGAGCATTGCTCACGTTTTAGACGCTTGAGCCCGAATACTGAACGATTTTTCGGCGTCTCAGTCTTATTAATCGAATACAAGCTGCCCAGAATTCGCATCTTGGGGAGGATCGCAAAAATTTTTAAGGTTGGAAAGAATTCGATGGTGGGGGAGGGGTCGCTCCGATTACGAAAAAATACGCAACGCTTCGCTTGACCCTGTCCAGTGCCCTCTGATTCCGTTGATCTCATTTTTCGTCATGCTTCAGACCTCTCGTTTGGCTATGCTGTCATCAACAAGGTCCGGTCGTTCTGCCGCTAACTCTATTTCCAATGAGACGATTGCATCTTCTGAAAGTCACACGAATGGGAATGGTCCGGAAGTGAATGGAAAAATGGATGTGAGCGATTTGTGGTTGTACTTCGCTTATCATGAGAACCTTTCGTGTTATTGAATGTCTCACCTCACCATGATTCCTTTTCAGACATCTTCAAATGATTTGCTTCGTGATGTCCCCGTTAAACAAGGTTTGTAATTGGTGACTGCTTACTTGCGCTGAATCAGATTTAGCTTTTCCATTCTGCGTTTGGACTTCGTTCCAGAGCCTTCTCATCTTCGTTTGGATCTCGAGTTCTCAACCGAGTTCGGATACCAATCAAAAGCTCTTCGTTGTGTTGTGGCCCACGAAGTGGCGTTCCAGTTGATCCACGGTCATGCAGAGGGAACCAAGCCAAACTGTTTCGATTTGTAAGTGAACATCTGTTCCTTATTGTGTCGTCTTTTCCGCTGTAAACCAGGAGCAGGAACTGCGCTGTGACCGATCCGTCGGGGCAACTTGGATGCTAGTGCCTTGTTTCATAGTAATTGTCCTATCTCAGTAAAATAATTTTCTTTTCTGGCCTAGTTCTCCGCTAGGATGAACGAACCTTTGATTGTTGTGACCCTTTCCTTCCCTTGAACCCTAACTAGTACTATACATGGGCCGAATCGAATGATCGAATCATCATCCGATTGAAAAAAGTCGACTTTGATTAAATCGACTTAGTCGACTATTCGAAAAAAGGAGAATCCGGCTAAATCGAAAAGTCGATAATTCGAAAAAGGGCCATTTTCGGATAAGTCGAGAAGTCGGTCATTCGAAAAAGGGCCATTTTCGGATAAGTCGAGAAGTCGATCATTCGAAAAGGGTTGATTCTCGGATAAATCGAGAAGTCGATCATTCGAAAAGAGTAATATCCGACTTATTCGAAAATTTGCAGCTTTCAGGGATCCTAGGTACTGAGAAAGATGTTGGATATGCCAGCTACTCCATCGGACACATTTTTCTACTTTGCGCGTAATCAATGCAGAATTTTTGTTACCACATACAAGCATCATCATTGTTTTCTCGTATTTTTACATACGCGTAACGTTTGAAAAATTTGATTCTGAATTAAGAGAAGATTCTAAATGTAGGTGTCCGAATTGAAATGAAATGGGGACACTGCGAGCGAATTGTGCTGATCTTCGAAGAGCAAAATCGTCATATTAGAGGCATCGTACGCGTAGAAAATCATGTTTTCTGCCTGTTTTTGTGTAGCTTGACCTCTTTAGTGAAAGAAAATGTCGGACGAGTCCCTGAAAATTAACGTTTGTAAAGAAAATCCAGTTTGAATACACTGCAAAATGATTTCAAGTGTGCGCCAAAATCGTTTTTGAAGTTTTCTGCATTCGGAGACCTGGTTATAGTAATTCATAAAGTTTTCCTGCATGTGGAGCATAGTTGTTTTAATGTTGTTTGACAGTCGAATCAACATTCTATGAAAAAGTAGTAGATCATGGACCAGAAGTGCTGGACGGTCGACCCATAGCAGTTTTCAGCTTTCAAGGGCAGTGTTCACGGTGAATAACATGTTCGATTTCGACTCAAAAATGAAGTTGTTTGGTCGTGAGTTATCGAATAGTGAAGAAACAGTGAAGAAAAGCGCTCGGAATAAGCTACAATAGCGATTTGTGACGTTCAGGGCGTGGACGAGCTTACGCTCCTTGCTACATAGTTTCCGCAAGCGCGCTAATTGCGAATCGATCAGGCTGGACGTGGCGTAGTTTCTTGGCGATTTGCCATCGAAAACGTGCGCGGAGCCACGAGCTCGTCAGAACGGGGCGAGGCGGGCTAAGAGCAAGCGTACTGGGCTAACGAAATCTTTTTTCGCCCTTTTTTTTACCCTGTCCCCTCCGGCATCTGCCAGCTTAGTGTTTCACACTGAAAATTTGAAAGGGAGATCTATTGTTAACACTGCTTTCAAGGGCTGAAATAGGCCTCGGCTGATAACTGAGCTAAGTATGGGGCGTCAGCTTGTGCACTACAATTCGAACGTCGCGACGCATCCGCGCGCGCCCGAGGAAAAAGGATCATCCTTATCAAATCTCTGTTCATACAGTCAGCGCGGATCGCACTGATACTTCGCGTTCCCTGTTGCGCGGTAGCGCAAGATAGGTGCCCGCATGCTATGACATTTGGCACCTAGTTTACACTAACCGTCGATAGGGACCGCCATGTATTAGCACAATCCGTGCAGACTGTGCACTCGTTGCCCCATACCTCGGTGAATGTAAGAGACTCGTTTTAGTTTTTAAATGTTACCTTCCCGACCTTGTTCCCACGGACAGTAGCAGTTAGACCTTGAAGCCAGCTTCCAAAATTATCGAATTTTCACTTTTATTCAAAGACTTTCCCAAGTCGCCAATAATTCATACTGAACCCTTTTTATTTTTTTCTGCTTAAAGACACAGTCCAACCTCAGAATTGATTTTTCGTTTTCCTGCCTATCGTGGAGAAAATTTCACGCTGATCACAATGATGTCTCCAGAATCGCTCAGAACTCGCTACGAATGAAGTTACGGCTTCTCAAAAATTTCGATTTTGAACAGCTAGAAGTTTGCGGACGAGTTGTCTCGAGCCTGTATTTTCTCGTTATTCGCAGCCATCGATCTGTAGCAGGCCACAATATAAAGCCAGTCCGAAAATGAATCGAAGAACATAGGCCTTTGAATGAGATCATTCGCGCGTCTCTTCCTTATTGAGGTCGAAAACCTGGCGGTGGACGTTCCCCAGTTTTTCTTTCAAAGGGGCGTGGCCGACTTTTTCCTAGCTTTTTCTCGCTTATTTGAGCGAATTTAGATTTCGCGCTTGGCAGGGTTGCTAGAGACGGCGACCGGACCAAAATGTGAAAAATTACCTCACAAGGGAAGTATAAGAAGCGTAGGTCGGATCTGCCAAAACGACTAGTATGGTTAGTATCTCTTCTGGCTCAATAGTAAAAATGCGCAGTATCCCGCCGCGAGCCGCAGGCTCAAAAAAGTTATGAGCATTTTTTGAGCCTGGCGAAAAGGCAAGGGCACCCATCAGGCATTTTTTTTTTGAGTTTCAAAAAATTTTCTCTGATTTAGCTCAAAAGTTGTATGTAGGGGTTATCTAGGGTGGCGAGTACGAATCTGGGGCGGCATGCATGAACGCAGCGAACGGTGTCAGGGAGCCGCTCCGCGTGCCATGCGCGTAGCGTCGAGCAACGGGGCAGCCCCGAATTTCGTGGCGTGCTTGGTGTGCCTGATTTTCGGGGCCGCCCCGTTGCTCGACGCTGCGCGCATGGCACGCGGAGCGGCTCCGTGACACCGTTCGCTGCGTTCATGCATGCCGCCCCTGGAGTCCATTTGTCGAAATTTTGAGGTTTACTGTAGGTTACGGTAGGTAACATGTCATTTAGGGGTCAAAACCCACCTTAGTATTTTGAAAATCGACAAAAGGACGTTAAATTCGTATTCTCCACCCCGAATAACCCCCGTATACAAATTTTGAGTAGAATCTGAGATTTTTACCAAACTACCGTATACCCACCGTAATCTACCGTAATCTGCAAAAGATCGATAAAGGGACTCCAGATTCGTGTTGAGCACTCCAAATAACCCTCAGAGAATGATTTTGAGGCATATCTATCGTAGAAAACCGGAAATCTCGAAAGTGGCGTTTTTCCCTCGAAATTTTCCCCGGTTGGGAAGCTTCAAACGAAATTAGCCGAAAACATTGGAAAATCGACTGATTAACCACAGATTCGTGATCAGTCCCCCGAAAAACCTCCTTAGGAGAATTTTAAGTCAAATCTGGACAATTTTTCTAAAACGCTTCCAGAGCCCTCAATTGGTACAACTAAACGCCCAACCGAAAATCCGTAAAAGTCCAAAACGCTGTTAGTCTGGACAAAGTACGGAAAATGTGCCTTCACCCAAACTTTGCTCAGGGGGGTAGTTTTGGGCGCTGAACACATTTATGAAGTCCGTTTACGGATTTTCCGAAGACTAACGCGCTTTTTGGAAGGTACAAAAAGCACAGAAAATGAGCTTTTTAAGCTTGTAACTTCTTGGAACCTGCGGCTCGGGGCGGGATACTGAGCAGTTTTACTATTGAGTCACAAGAGATACTAACGACAATAGTCGTTTTGGCAGATCCGACCTACGCTTTGTATACTGCTCTTGTCAGAGGTTGGACTGTGCCTTCAACACCTGCCAGGTGCGAGCTCTTAAGTCCTCCGAATAAGCGAGATAGAAGAGGAAGCCACCCTGGGGCGCCCACATCGAGAAGTCACTTTGGCACGCCCCTTCTAGAATCCTTCGAGCTCAACAGTTACGAGATGAGCTATGATTTTCGATCAATATCCCCGTTCTTCCCTTCATTCTCGGCCTCTCTCTTTATTCAGGTCGGGTCACATACATCGGTTGCAAATGACGGAAGTTACAAGCCTCGGAAAACTCGTCCACTATGCTTTCGCCGCTCGATTTGAGAGAGGCTATAACTCCGTTAATAGGAGGTCTTGTACGATTCTAAAGAAATCATTGAAATCGGCGTGGGACCGTTTTCAAGATAGGCATGAAAACAGAAATACGACTGTGAGGTTGGACTGTGCCTTTAAATTTTAGGTCGGTAAGATAATCAATAAAAAAGGATACGGTGGTTTTTGATCGGTGTGGGACCGTGTAATACTAAGTAAGTTGCATCCTTTAAAAATCCTAATGGGCATTTTCTCAACAGAATAAACAAAAATGTATTGATTAGACTTGGTGGATGTACTTGCTGTTATGAAGATATCGACTTTTTTTTTAATCACTAACAAATTTATTGCAATGGGTTTAATTGAAAGAAAAACTATTTTTGAACATTTGAAAAAAAAAAGATTCTCTTGTTATCATTTCTTTTTTCATTCGTCATTATGTATGGTGATTTACAACTTTTGATAGTATGATTTTATCGTTCTCCATAGTACTTCTCGCATTAACATGACTCATACACAGATTTTCCAACTGGAGATCCTTAGCAAGACTTAGGATATAGTTGGCATGCATATTCAACTTCGATATGAATCACATTGTTCACGAAGATCGTAGTCATCAATCACGAAATGTGGTACGCACCAAAGTTGTAGCATCTAGTAGATGCATCCTTTTCTTATACATTTATTCCTCGTTAACTTTGTAACTGTGGTTTCTCCCTATCGATTTGAGCTGGTCGAAGTAGAGCTCGTCGGGTTGTCATCATGTTGAAATCTACTTATTTCGTGGGTTTCACCGTGTCGGACCGCTCCGTTGCTGGCTCCTCCCGGACTTGTTCGAGCGGGGAGCTACACGTTACCTGCCTGTGATTTTCCTATATATGTCGACGATTTCACTAGATCTAAGTTATACGCGTAACTAGTTATTGTATGTTTTCTTGCGGTTAATTTGTTAAGGTACTATATCAAATAACATATCAAACAGGTACAGTTAATACGTAGATGTAGTTAGAGTTTAGGCTCCTTTTAATTAAATAAGTGCACAATATATAGTTTTACACATTCAATTAGGTTCCCTTCTTTTCTTTCTTTAGCTCCTTTTATAATCCCTGTGCGCACTAGCACCAATTTCATCCTTTTTTCAGGTACATATTTTTGGGATTGAGACACGATCCCACTCCACTCCTTTACACATTACTGGAGGGCCATACCTCCCACTAAAAATAGGGAATAGTGCTGATGGAGTTATAAGCGGAAAATGTCAGGAGGGATCAGTTTTTCGCGCTACCCAGTACTAGTCAAAACTTTAGGGATTGACAACCCTGCCAGCAGCCCTGGCAAACCCGTTAGGGAGATTCCTCTCTGTAGGGGGTTTGGCCGCCCACCTACTTAGATTTTGGTCAAAAAACTCAGCAAGTCACTCTGGAACCAGTCAGTATTTTAATCGTGATAAGTATACAAAGAAAAGGACAGGAGCTAATAATTATACGCTTCAAAATTTCGGTAATAAACAAAAGGGAACAAGATGTGGAGATAAATAAGCAATTTGTAGTCTTATTGTCTTTCAAGATACAGTTACCTCGACGGTCACTAGATTGCAAATTAACACTTTTAAAAAAGGAGGTTCTAATTGTATGACAAAAGGTGTCATATACTGTTTACAATGTGAGAAATCTAATTTACAATACGTAGGAATGACCACACGTATGTTAAGAGAGAGGATTAAAGAACATATAGGTTTTATCAATAATCACAAAAGGTTTACAACATTATATAATCATTTCCATAGTTGCAAGTCACAGCTTAAAGTTCATATTTTGGATTCACTTGGTGAGAATACTACTAATTCACTATTATTGGAAAAAGAAGATTTCTGGATCAAATTATTGATGACACCTTCTCCTTTTGGTCTTAATGATAATATCAAAGGATATGGTAATATTTCAAAAATTGGAAATCCACTTCTACATAAAACAAAACATCCTTATTTTTCACTCAAAATAGTTAAAGACAGGAGTAACAGAGGTGTAAAGAAGAACAAAAACAAAAGAATCAGTAAAGTAAAGCTGGTAGATATATTAGATCATATTAAACATATGAGAGAAGATGATATAGATACGATAGGTCTGTTTAGGCTAATTAAAGGCCTGAAAAAAAGTGATGTACATAAACTTATAAAGCTCTCACAGTCGGAGAATTTTTTAAAACATGTCAGTAATAAGGTTAAATTTCTCACATTTTGTCTGCTTACTCAATTACACCATGGACATGGAGAAGATAAATTGGAAAAAAGGAAACAAAACGATTACCATCACATCAAAATAGAATATTTTAAACAGATAAGTGATAAAATCAGTTTAAGTAAGATTTTTAACAGTATCGAAATTAAGAAAGTAATAAGCGAAAGAGAGAAATGTCAACTGAAACAAGTTAGGATTATTTACACATATAAAGATTAGTATTCTAGTAATGTATTCAATTATAATAAAGTGTTGAAAACAGCTAGTAAAGACATTATAAAGGAATTAATCAATAAAGAATGTATTTGTGAAAGGAACAATAATGACTTTAGTAGGTTTATAGATCCATATCATAAACACATAGTCACAGGAGACCTTAATATTATTAAAAATGTACAGTTTAGAAGCATACTTTATAAAGGTACTAAATTTAGAGCGCCTAATATAGTAAGTAAAGAATATGTCAAGAATATTTATGATGAGACCACTAACAATTATATTAAATACTTGGTTTCTAAATTTAAGCTTAGTGAAGATAATTATAAAAGTTTGGAGATACATTTCAGTAGGCAATTTAGATTTAAAATAAAACCTTTATTGAGTGAACTTAAAGATGAATGTGAAATTTATAAAATAAATGATAGGATCATCAAAGAATACCAAAGTAATTTCATTTTTTGTCCTCTAGATAAGGCCAGTAATAATTATGGAATTATATGCAAAAAACATTACATATTAACTTTGATGAAGGAATTAGGAGTAAGGATTCTGGACAATGATTGGGTTGTAGATAGAAATGAGAATAACACATATCAACCGTTTTTAGATGTAGACGTTCAAACTATAATTTTAAAACATAAATTTTTCTGTATCAAAAATTGTTTGAAGTTTGACGTAGATTGTGGATTACCAATGATTTACGCGTTACCTAAATTACATAAGCATCCAATTAAGTTTAGATTCATTACTGGTGCCAGTAGGAGTAGTATAAAACCTTTAGCACAAACGCTACACAACATCTTTACTTTTATAAAAGAACATTTTATTAAATATACAGATGTAATATTCCAACGTAATGGTAATATTAAACCATATTGGTCAATAAATAATATAAACATAGCTACAGAGTTGAATAATATAAGTAGTGATGATCTGAAGATCTATACGGCGGATTTTACAGATATGTTTACTAATCTAAAACATGATTTGATATTGAAAATATAAATGAATTACTGAACATTTGTTTTAAGAATTCAAATAAGACATTTATAGCTACCAATGGCTTTATTACATTTTATACAGATAAAGTGCAAGAAAAAGGTAATTATAATTATTTCAATCAAACAGACTTGTTATATTTTACAGATTATCTTCTCAGAAATAGTTACTGTAAGTTTGGTGATATAGTTTTCAAACAAAACAAAGGAGTCCCACAAGGAGGAAACTTTAGTCCTTTAATGGCTGACCTTACAATATCTATCTAGGAATACCACTATGCAAAGAATTATAAAATAGATAATAGGACATTATTTACACCTTATCGATATATGGATGATCTTTTGATAGTACACAATCAAAGTGAGTTGTATATACAACAACAATTGGCTTTGATTTATGGAGATGTTTTGGAACTTGAAAAAACTAACGACACTCCGTTAAAAAGTAATTACCTTGATATTTCGATTCTAGTTATCAATGATAGTATAGAAACTGATTTATATAACAAAACTGATGATTTTGGATTTAAAGTTATCAAGTTCCCTAGTGAAGACTCTAATTTGTCAATTAAAATAAAAGCGGCTACTATTTATACGGAAACACTTAGATTAGCTAATGTATGTAGCAATTTAACCTTTTTTAAAAATAAGCTGCGAGAAATGAAAAATTGTTTGCTGAATATTAAATATGATAAGGAATTCATAGAGGTCAATATTATAAAATGTTTATATAAGAATAAAAAAATAATATATAAATATTCGTTGTTTAATAATAAAAAGAAGACTTTGGAATTAGTTAAGTCGTTAACGTGAAAGTTACAAATAGTAGCAACTGGGATGATTTTTCCCTAAAGGACATAGATACGAAACTCATTTGAACTGAGATCTGGCGCTCTAGGGTGAATACAGTAAACTCGACTGAGTATCTTATGAACGATGGATGGGATTGTAGACAGTCATTTTAATTATTCCTTATGTGTTCGTAGGCTCGTCTATTATTTTTCATTGGTTATCTAAAAGCATAAGATAGTACGTTCTTAGTTCTTTAGACAAAATCTCAAACAGTCTTCTTCTTCACTGAAGAGACCCGGGAAGGCTGTTCAATAAAGTTCGTCTGAAGACAGGGTCGAAACAAACTTTATTGCAATTTTGGTGTGATTTATTTTAACTACTTAATAACAGTTAATACTCTAGTACCTATATCGTGGACTTTTATAGTTTTATTTAAAGGCAGTGTTCACGATGAAAAAAGTGTTTGAAATCTCTTTAGGAATGGGTAGTGGAGGGACACTCTGTAACGTTAACGTCAAAAGAACGCATGAAAAAGAGTCAGGAAGTGCCCCGAAAGAGCCCGAAGTTGCCACTTTGAGCGCAAGGCAAACCCCAAAAGCGCATTGCCCGCCCACCGACGTGAACGAATGAAAGCTTGAAATCGTGAGATGAGCGATGGTTTCCGATTATTGGCCTCGTTCTTCCCTTCATTCTCGACTTCTCTCTTAACTCAGGTCAGCTCGCATACATTGGCTGCAAAAGACGAAAGTTACAAGCCTCGGACAACTCGTCCAGCATGCTTGTCTAGCTCAATTTTAGAGGGACCATAACTCCGTTCCCAGAAGATCGTGAGCGATTTCAAAGACATCATTGGTATCAGCATGGGACCGTTTTCAAGATAGGCTGGAAAACAGAAAAACGATTCTTATCGTGAATACTGCCTTCAAGCTTTTCTTTTTTCGCATTCCGATTCCATAAATATGCCCAAAAACAAGTCATGGAGCGGTTGCGGGAACGCAGAAGTCAATTAGGCTTCCACGTCTTCATGTACCGTCAGAATCGCTCAATGGTAGGTAGATAATTTTTTAAGTCGATTGAAAAAGTCGAATTTTTATTCGAAAAGTCGATTATTTGAAAAAACGTGATTTTCGACTTATTCGAAAAGTCGATCATTCGAAAAAAATTTTTAATTTGCTCAAGTATAACTAAAACTGTTTTGCACAAGACATGCTTTCAATCTCGACTGACCCCTTACGTAGGTAGGGGGTCAGTCGAGATTGAAAAAATATATTAGGCAAAACAGTACTAGTTCGGGTTCAAGGGAAGGGAAGGAGTACTAGATAATAGAGACTCGGGCTCGAGTAGTCGTTTAAGCAAGTAATCCCATGTCAGTAAAGGTGTAACACATTTGCACACAACAACGGGGATCGTAGAATTCTCCGTCCTAGGTCGTAACTCCGTCGATGTCCTTGCTAACGGCCTGCTAGACCCCTCTTCGTCAGCAGCAGCCTCAACCCAGTTTGTTCGAGGATACTTTGAGAAAGCGGCTCTGAATCCTATTCTAAAAACTGGTTGTGAAGGAGCTTGCCGAGCATAATAACAAACAGCAGCACCAACATGGATTCCGCAAATTACATCCCAGCACCACGGCGCTGCTGGAGATTGTGAGCTATGTCTTGGATGGCTTCAACGCCTATGAACCTCAACGCATTGTTGGTGTAGCAATGAACCTCACGAAAGCTTTTGATTCTGTCAGCGTGGGCATACTGTCTGAGAAGCTTTTGAGGTCCACCATGCCGCCTTGGCAAAAGCGATGGATAACCGCACTCGTCAAAGGGCGCCGAGCAAAAGTGCTGTTCCAGGGACATGTCTCTAATAGCGTCCCGATCGCTGCCGGTGTCTTTCAAGGAGGAGTCATATCGCCTGCTCTGTTCTGTCTTTGCCTTGATGATTTGCCCGTCCCCCCAAGTGACATCAAAGTCGTTGCGTATGCGGATGACATCACCATCTTGTGCCGGGACAGAGACATTAATGTAGCCGCACGCAAGATCCATAGCTACCTCGTCGTCCTGAAGAGCTTTCTCGATGATATGATGCTCACTGTCTCTGCCGCTAAATCATCTGTGTCAGTTTACTCCACGGGCCCTAAGGAACACTGTGCTCACCCCGTTGTGAACTGGGAAGACGCTCGTTTCCCTGCCGCACGTTTTCCGAAGCTGCTTGGTCTAGTATTGGATCCTTCGCTGAAGTTCCATAAAAACACTGAGCAGAAACAGGCTACAGTGAGAGCTAAGCTTAACGTCTTACGAGCTCTGGGAGGTACGTCGTGGGGAAGCAGTAAGGAGACGATCCTGACTACGTACAAGGCAATCTTGCTGCCGGCGTTGGAGTATGCAGCACCAGTATGGCAGCACATGATATCGGATTCATCGTGGACAAAGATGCAGCGAGTTCAAAATGCTGCACTTCGGATTGCCACTGGGTGTGCAAAGAGCACTCCAGTGGAGCATCTTTATGCTGAAGCCCGTATTCTGCCTGTTAAGGAGCACTGTCAACTCCAAGCGCAGCAACTGGTTATTAATATCGTCAAGCAGCCTGATCACCCATTAAGAAGGATTATGAATCCTGTGTGTGTGTGAGAGAGATATCAGAAGGTCTTTTGCGGATGCTCCCGAGAAAATCAATATACAAAGATGGACGGACTCCCAATTGGATGGTCTTCGTCTTTTACGTGCGGAGCACACCCGTTTCGTCAGGGATCACTTGAGTCGGGTGGCCGTCAACCCCATATTGGGGATCGCACCACCTGAAGTCAGCAACACCGAGATGGAACTCGGTAGGCGGGCTAGATGTTCCCTGGCCTCGTTGCGCTGCGGGCATTCCCCTATGCTGATGTCATACTTGCATAGGATCGACAGCAGTAAACCTGACGAGTGTCCGGATTGTGGTAAGCCTGACCACGCTATAGCACATCTATTCGACTGTCCGAAGAGGCCCACCACACTGACGACAATAGATTTGTGGTTGAATCCAACTTCGGTCGCCCGTTTCTTGAACCTATGACAAAACCCCTTCTGCGGCTGCAAAGAAGAAGAAGAAAAAGAAGAAGATTCCTATTCTGGGAGAAGTGCCACCTCGGGTTGCGAGTCCGAGTCTCAACTCAGCATCGAGCCAGATGTGCTCTTGCCTCGCTGCGCTGTGGTTACTCTTTTCTGCTTACGTATTACGTCAAGCAGATCGACAGCAGCCGACCAGACGTATACCCGGAGTGTGGTAGTCCCGGACATTACGCGGCGCACTTATTCATGTGCCCGAAGAGACCTACCTCTTCAACCACAGTGGACCTCTAGACGAATCCTGTAATGGCCGCCCAGTTCTTCAACCTATGACAAAAAAAAACACTTTGAGGCTGCAGAGGAAGAAGCAGCACCCTTGAAGTGGTTTTTGTCATAGGTTAAGGAAACGGGCGACCATGACATGATTCGTCCCAATGTTCATTGTGGTCAGAGTAGTTTGTGGGTCTCTCCGGGCACATGAATAAATGCGTTTTGTCGCGTTCGGGACTACCGCGGTGGGCTCTTGCGTCAGGTCTGCTGCTGTCTTTGTTGTTTACGTAGGGCATAAACATTATAGAGTGACCACAGCGCAGCGAGACAAGAGCACATTTGAGTCGCCTGTCGAGTTGAGACTCAGGTTCGGCTCAAGAGTTTCTCAGCTGACGGTGGCCCTCCTATCCTCCTCACGGTCAAGTGAAAATAGCTCTGCAGAAGCAACATCGGCATCGATTCGTTTCTTTCCAGGTTCCCTCCCGGAGAAAGCTTCTACGATTGGCAGGTTCGTATCGTGGAGGACTTGACCGTTTTTGTCGACGAGGAGTCACCACTTCGTTTTCTGCCGCCGCTGCCCCCGTACAATGATGTAGATAGGTAGCAATAGATGATAAGGGAGCTGGTTTAATAGCTGAATTCTGCATTCATTTTAGAGGATGGTTCATGGTACAAGATTTCCTGTCTGCCCTGCCACTTTCAGCATTTGTTTTGATAGCGCATGTAAACAAAAAAGTTGATGTAAGTCAAAATTTCATTCAGCTGGCCGTTTCTGTCTTCTATTGATTTTCAAGCTAATTTTTTAGCGGGTCATGTTACAAAGCTATTTGAGCGATCCTATTAAACGGCACATTTGTATTGGTTGTCTACCTAACGAAATGCGGGTCCCGATACTTAAGGTAAGCGCCGCTTGTCATTTCCTTTATTTCTAGATGAAAGCTCATTGCCTCTTCTATGGGGAAATCTCTGAAACAATTCTCTTCATTTCAGTCTAAACTATCGCTACCGCTTTACATGTATATCAGATTCTTTATTTCAGGACAAAAAAGTTGTTAAACAACTGGAACACTTGATGCTAACGCTTTGTGCGATGGGTCTAATGGCTGCGGCACCGAACCCCGACCTGAAATATTTCTCTTCTGCTCGTGCGTCTGTCTTTTTCGTATGTAAGAGGTATGGCTTGGAAACTTCTTGAATCTACTACAGTTCCCTAATTTCTATTTCTCGTTTTACGAGGTACAATGCGGTTTTTGCTCCGATTTTCAATCGTAAAGCCCTTCTGCGATCCTTCCCAATCGCATAGAGAAGAAATCATTTTAACAGATAAATATGTATCGTCGTTCCCTAGAAGGCGGGCAGCCGCGTCGAATCCGGTGATGCGCATGTCGAGCGTGTGGGGGGGGGCGTCATGGAAGAAACGACCGATATGGCCGAGCATTTCACTTTCCTCGCGGCCAGCCCTAATTCCTCATCTTTCTTTTCCCTTTCTTTCCTTTCTTGGTTTTTCCTCATCATCTTATACGTTATATTTGTATAAAAAACAGGACTCACGAAATTTTCACCGCTTCTTCGCTTTTCTGAAATTCAGCGTTGGAGATAAACACAATCAAGCCGCGAAATACGCAAATTTCAAACATGGGCGACTATTAGAAATTTATCAGGCATTTAAGAAGATGAGGAAAGAGGATGTTGAGGAAAGAAAGGGAAAAAAGATGAGTAAGGAGTGCTTGCCATGGGGAAAAGGAAACGCTGCGTCCTGTCGGTCGTTTTTTTTCATGAGGGCGCCGCCCTTGATACGCGCAACACCGGACTGGAAGGGGCTGCCCGCCGTCAAGAGAACGACGATAACTGCTGAATATGACGTGTTTCTGTGGAAATTGGCCAGAGATGTTGACTACGGATCGGTATGTAGTGTTTTCAGTGGCATACTGCATGATACTAGCACAAGTGGTCGAGGATATGCTTCTGTGACACTTCCACTTACGTCATACGACAGATACAACTATGAGTTCAACAATGTGGTCAGTTGTTACTGACTAGGGCTTACTTTAAATTTCTCGAGGGCTTTTATAAAATCATGTTTTGATAGTTGTAGGTATGTGACATAGCATTGATAGTCCGTTTCCCAAAGCCGCTAAATGCCTCATAGATTTACAGGAGATTTCCAAAAGTGAGCGATTTCATAGCTCTGCGAATAGAGAAGGGGTACGCAAATGGCAATTTTATGGCGTTCAAAAAAAAATTCTCGGGTTGAACTTTTTCTAGGGCCGTATTGGGAGCTGATTAAGAATCTGACGCCCATTTGTCAATATTTGAAAAAAATCCGTCTGATTGAAGCTTCAAAATGTGGGAAATTTTGCTGACCAAACGCGACTTTTGACGATTTCCAGAATGCTGCGATTAAATCGTCTTAAAACTTCTAGTTTGGAGTTAACATCGGCATGGATCCTGAAGAGACTTTGCGTTCCTCATCGGATGTTGGCGCGAACTCGGTGCACCTATGTTATAGCACATGGCACCGAGTTTGCGCCAACCTCCAACAGTGAACGCGAAGTCTCTTCCGAATTCATGCCGACATTACTTGTGCTGCCTGATACAAATATGTGGTCGGTTTATCGATTTTCAAATTCTCAGTTTTGACTCAAAATTTCACTGTGGGTGGTATTTCGGACGCTGAACACGAATTTGATGTCTATTTTTCGATTTTTGAAGTTTTAAGGTTAGTAGCGCCAGTTGAAAAGCATTATGCCTACCGTAATCCAAAGTAACCCCAAGTCTGGCGAGAAATAGACCTCAGATTCGGGTTCAGCGCCCTTAATAACACCCAATTGAAGGTTTTGAGCCGAATCTGAAATTTTTTTTGAACGCCCTGAAAATTCCCTTACCTTTGGTGAAGCAATGACAATGCCATTTTTTTGGAATCCCCGCAGTCATTTAGCGAATTTCAAGCACGGGTCATTTTTTTACTGTTACAGATCTACAGCAACGACAACATAGTTTTCTAAATCTCCACGGGGCGGGTAAAGCAGTCCCTAGTGAGGAGTTTTCAGCAAGCGACAGTTCTATTCAAGTTCTTCCTTGAAGATATCATTCGTATTTCCAGGATGATGTGATTCTTTACTGGCACCATTTGCGTGCAATCGTACAGTCTACTCCTCTGGCGTTTCGCAACGACGTGAATTCCGAAGAAATAAGTCAGGCGCGACATAAAAAGTATAGCATGGGACTGTTTGACAAGGTTTGTGATCTTTTGCCTTTTTTTGTAAGCAGAAGGTTCCTTGGAGTCGATCTATTCTTGGCTTTCGCTTAATGTTTTGGTCTGAAAGCATGTTAGCTTTCTTCGCGTAGGTTGAAACGGTGAATACAGCCGCGGGTTGCTCAACCATTACCGTGCTGACCACAAGTTCATTATTTTGTCTTCAGGAGCTTGTGACCAAAGACCCGAAGCAGAAAGTTGGAACACTTTTTCCTCTGGGGCCGAATGAGGGTTGTGCTGGCTTCGACGCTGCACTTTATATGTTCGTTCTCAGGGTGTGAATTCTCTGAAACGTTTCAGAAAACTTGTTTTACTATTTCAGTCACTTGAAGCGCCATTGGGATGTTGATCCTGGACAAAACTCTGCCGTTGGCTGGTTTATTGCCAGATTTCGGAAGCAGTCAGATAGACTTAGGAATGTGGTTGAGTCCAGGTGAAATACTTGCTTTTTTCACCGAAAATCTCCAGCGATAGAGGAAACAATTTGTTTAGAGTAGCGAATCTCAAAAAGGATTGGAACAGCTACGTGAAGAGTCTCATGCCTAGTGAGTTAGAACTGCTGAAGACGAAGAAAAAACAGAATGTGAGCATATAGAACCAGAAAGTTTTCAAGATTTGATCCATATCATCACCAAATGAAGTGTCTTTCCCTCAGGCTACGGCATCAAAGGAAGGATTCTTCTCTGCTTCTCGTGCTCCTATCGCCATTGACCCAACAGTGAAGAAAAGACCTGCTGTCAAAAAGCAGGTCGCGCAACCGGTATTTTTTCTTTTTGTTGTGCGCGAAGTGTATTTTGAAGCTTTCCTTCGAATAATGTGCAGCTGCTCCAGTGAACCATAACTGGTGTTTTTGAACCAGGGTTGAGCAGACCGTTGTGGCGATTTTTGTCGCGGCTACGACCCCCCAATTTTCCTTTTTTTTTGAAAAAAAAATCTCAAAATTTTACGACCCCCTAGGACCAGAAATTTTCAAAGCTTTATTTAGTGTCTAATTGTCAATTCTGTCAGAAAAGGGTCAATTTCCTAAACAGCTTTTCTGTATACAATCCGCTTTTATATTGTTAAAAATGCATACACCTTGCACGCGACTGACTATTCCTACCTCATTTTACCTTACCATGTGGTTTGAAAAAATCCTATTTTTTTCCAAAAATTTTGCGACCCCTCCCCAAGTCTTCATTTTTTCCCGAAATTTCCACAAATTTTAAGACCCGCCGTTGTGACCAGTCACAACGCTGCTCAACCCTGTTCTGAAAGTAGTGAAATTGAGATAAATGCTGATCTTAAAGGCAGTGTTCACGATAATCTTCAATTTGGAGATTATTCGTTAAACTGATTAAGTTCTCCCCGGGTAGAATTGAAATGACATAGAAATTGAGAAAAAAGCACCAGAAGTACCCGAAATCCTTAAATTCAGTGGTCGCGATCAAATATGCTTGTCGTCTTTTTCTCTTTAAACCCTTTTCTGAGTCTCGAGTAGCAAGACCTATAAGAAAAAATCGCGAAAAAACCACTGTTTTGGGCCAAATTTGAAACCTGAACTTTTTTTTGTCTTTTGATGGTGGACGAGCCCACTCCACACCATCGGCATCGATGACCTCTTATATCAAGAACATCAGCTGGCTTGAAATTGAATTTCAATAAGTGAACCGTCGTATTTATGTACACATCTAGTGAGAGACATTGACTGGAGTGCTTTCTTTCATTGCTCAACTCTTTTTATGAGGTAATTTTGCATTTATTTCTTCCTCTGAATGTCGATGATTTTTGACTGCTCGGCATGAGACTGCGATCTTTTTGATCGGCGCTGTGCATGTGTGCACGAACTGGCTTCTTTGGGCCCTAGGAACTCTAATTCTAGGCCGTTTTTCACCGCGCTACCTTCATAGTTTTTCAGCTGTTTTTCATCTAAGCTGATTTTTGTAGTTTTTTCGATAACGTTTTTCATCGTGATCACTGCCTTTAAGTATCACCCCGCCTCTTAAGTATCACAGGAATTGTTTGTTGTGACAATTAAATCTTTTGTGGACCCGTCCTTTGCGATTCTCACCTCTCTACTGCTCCGTTCTTTCCATATTACCCTAACTAATCCTGCTTTGCATAAAACGTTCTTCTATTTTCGATTGACCCAATTTTTGAAAAGTGATTACCACTATGAACATGTTCATCCAACCGGACAATTAGTCCATGTTATAGAACAATGTCACTGAAATACGACGTTTTAATGCATTTCTCGCCGTTTCTTCGTAATTTTGGTAACACTTGGAGGTCAACGCATTGTTTTATGTGAAAAACTCGGGGATTGAAATTATCGTGAACACTGCCTTTACTTCAAATTACAGAAGTGCTCTAAATGATAGGATAATATTGCTATCTACAAATCTATGAATGTTCATATTTTTCGTCATTGGCTCCACTATTTCTTTCCGACAGGTTTTTTTTTCAGAAGGTGGTCAAGATGAAGCATAAAAAACGCCCATTGGATAGTGTTGATATGATCAGTGCGCAAAATCGGCTCCATCTCCGAAGTAGATTCAGTTCCCGAGAAAGAGATATGGTGATTGTTCAACCTGTGTTTTCGATGTGGAGCGAACCGACTTAGACCCTGAATCTGCTTTTTTAGTTGATTATGATTCGAGCAGTTGGCTTCTTTCTCAATCCAGTCTACCGCTTTTGGCTTGATCCGGCTGTCGTGAGAGATATTATGCACGAGAATATACCGGAATCTCGAAGTAAGACCGTTCAGGTAGGTTTAGTCAGGGTTTAATGTGATTTTTTGTTTCTCTTTAATAAGACTGAACGCTCTTTGCCCTCAAATAATAATTTGGCTGATTAAGTCCTTAATGGCGGCCGGTGTACGAGAAATGGTGCGCCCTCCACGACTGGCTTACCTACAAAGAATCGTCCGTAACCTGTCGACGTTCCAGGTTGGTGTGAAAGTGTATTACCACAGGATTGACGGCTGATCAGATTTTCCTTTTTTCTGTTCTTCATTGTTCTCAAATAGTCACGTTGGTATACCCTGTCTCAAACAAGATGGCAAACGAAGATTCCAAGGAAGCAGCGCCTCCTCAGCGTCTCTGACATTTCTGTATTACGGTGAGACGTCGCGTACGCAAATCACGCAGCAAGTCTTACCGTAAACCAAAAACAGAATTAAACTAGTTTTTCACGTTCTCACGTCCGGAAACACTGACTGCCACGTAAAGAAGAGTATCTGCATCGAAAGTGAATATCACGAGCATTTTGAGCGTAAAGAATGCAAAAGAATAATGAAGTGTGTCAAAAAGAAATGAGAACGTAAAAAACTCGTTGAATTCCGCATTTGGATTACTTTAAAACATGCCGTGTTATTTGCGTACGCTACGTCTTACCGTAATCCATAAATGTCAGACGCAGAGAGCGCTGCTTCTTTGGACTCTCCGCTTGCCATCTCGTTTGGGACATGTTATAAGCGCACTTTCATTAGCGCCTTCACGGTTCATGCTTTTAGGAGATGCGGGACCTTCGGTTCCTGTTAGCTTCTTCGCCGTTGTCAACACCTGAGTCTAAAGCGAACTTTTTCAAGAATGCGTTTGATGTAGCAAATCGTCTCCTCTTCAGGTATCTAATTCTCTTTAGGTTTTTTGGAGGGTGGTTTGCCTGAAGTGACTGCGATTTTTCCAGGGAGAGTCAGCTCCTTCCTGTAACCGCAACTTCAAATAGACAATTCGAGGAATTCCTGAAGTCGAGCAATGTGAGTTACGGTCCTATACAGTGCGTTGCAAAATTATATGACATACCCCAATTTCCGCGGTTCCGGACTTCGCGTGAATTAGTGAGACAAACGGTAATAGCCAGTCGAGGCAGCACCTTCGAAAACCCCTGGGTACGGTTCTTCATGGAATTAGAGCACCTATTAGGAAACTGACAAAGGACATTGTCAAAAATGACCGTTGCAAAATTATATGATATAGCTGACGTTCTCGCTGAAATTTCAATTCTACACCCTCTGCATCACTTCCTTCATGGTAAAATCCATCAGAGATTTCACTTTAATGATCTTCAGAATTTTTTCGCATGTTTCAACACCACTTTTCTGAACGCCCCTTTCTTCTTCTTATCGGCCACATAGAGCTTCTCCTCATAGTTGTAAAAAGGCAGCCACATCGCACGGGTTCGTCCACATATTTATAACTGTTAGAGAAGTCGGCCTTGCAGGGCATGAAAATAAATGAAATTAATCGTGCCCTCAGTTGTGGCAATCAGGACATTCGTCGGGGATCGACGAGTCGATCTTATTGACGAAGGCCTTGAGATGTGAGGAGTGTCCACATCGTAGACCTGCCAGGATGACGCGTGTACGTCTGGGTAGGTCCGTTTCGCTGTCATCGATCGGGGGGGGGGCACGTCAACAAGTATTGGATTTAGGGGAGCACTGGAAAGGTATTCTCTGACGAATCGGGTGTGCTCCATTTGCAGGCAGTAGTCTGACGCGATTGAGCTCCGCGTCGCCCAACGTTGACGACCCAAGACAGACTGCAGCATGAAGTGGCGAGCGAATATGTCGGAAATGGGACCAGATGACAGTAATGGGAAATTAGGGTGTGTGGAATTCCCTACAATGTCAACATGGAACTGTTGCGACTGGAGTTGACAATGCTGCTTTACAGGAAGCAGCGAACACTCTTGATGTAGATGAGATACCGGTGTGGATCTAGGGCATCCAGTGATCACGCGTAGAGCAGTGTTCTGTGCACGCTGAAGCTTGCTCCAAGAGGCTTCCGACAGGTGTCTTGACCATATTGGGGCTCCATATTCCAGCACCGGCTGCACCATAGCCCTGTAGGTGGTTCGCAAAATTTCCTTAGAGCTGCCCCATGTAGTGCCTGCTAGCGAACGTAGAATGTTGTTACATGTGTTGGCAGCAGCAGCTCGAATACGTGTGTTTTCGTGAAAACGCAGTGACGGGTCCAGGAGTACACCAAGTAGACGAGGGTGTTTTGATAAGGGCAGCATATTTCCTTCCCAAAGAACCTTGGGATGCAGCTTGTGTTCGGCGGTCGCTGTAGTGCGCAAAGTAACGCTGGACATGGTTGGAGAGACCTTCAGCTGCTTCGATTCAAGGAACTTGGCCAAACTGACGAGGTATTTATTCATCTCAGCAGTGGCTCGATCGATGACAGGGTCAGTACAAATAATAGTGATGTCATCAGCATATAGAGATAAGTGGATGTTTGACGACGGCTTCGGCACATCAAACGGATACAAAGAAAACAGGCTGGGAGAGCCTTCAGGGGCACAGACTTCGACATGTGTCCATCAAATTTCACACGAATGGAACGATTCTGGATAAAGTTATCAGTCCATCTTTCGCACCAATCAGGAATAGTAGAGTCCATAATCGATTTGGACAGCAGAGGGATACTGACATTATCGAAGGCAGCGGATAAGTCAACTGCCACGATTATACTTCTACCAGCTGGAGGTTTCGTGTTGAAGCCAGCAAATATGTGTTTTGTGATGGACGTGAGTGCCGTGATGGTAGAGTGGGCCTCCTTGAAGCCATGTTGATGCACGTTATGACGTAATGCTTCTTGGAGGTGCGGGTTGATGAATTTCTCCGCTAACTTAGCAATAGGGGACAAAAGGTAGATGGGTCGATGCGAAGTTGCTTGATCTTCTGGTTTGCCAGGCTTGAGGATCGGAAGAACAATTGCTTGCTTCCATCTAGCGGGAATGACTCCTGTGCTGAATGACGAGTAGGTTAGGTCACAAAGTAATTCAAGGAACTCTTCCGGCAAGTGCTTAAGATGGATGGCTGACACATCGTCGGGTCCCTCGGCTCGCGAGTTCTTCATGGACTTGATGAGGGAAGATATTTCAGAGGCAGTTATGGCAGGTACATCTTGTCGGCTGAGCTGATCACGGCTGCCGAGATGTCGTACGTTCGTGCCGTGGCAGTGTGGAGGAAAGAAGATCACCTCCGTGCAAACCGACGTCAATCCCTCCGCGGAGAGGGTTTTTGTCATGGGAGAGGTGCTGGCTGGCTGCAGCTCTCCTGAGGATTCTTCTACAAATGGCCGGCGTCGAAAGGAATCCAGGAGCCGCGAAGAAGAAGAAGTACCCATGTGCCACATGCGGCAGAGATGTCAATTGGTATGGAACCAGCGTCCAATGTTTTGGATGCGAAAGGTGGGTGCACTTCCCTTGTTCGGGTCTCAGTTCTGTGAGGCACCACGATTCTTCCTTTCGTTCTATTGCGTGCTCCGCCTCCAGTAACTCAAATTCCTCATCTACCAACCGCCCCCTATCTATTGTACACATCAATCTAAACGGCCATCGTACCAAGCTTTCCGAATTATCTCTCTTTGCCCGTACTCATCACCCGGATGTTATCATGGTCCAGTTACCAAACTCTCTCCCTCTGCTACCTCTAGACATCCAAACATCCCGGGCTATACTGCATATCATACTTATATATATATATATATATATATATATATATATATATATATATATATATATATATATATATATATATATATATATATATATATATATATATATATATATATATATATATATGAGTGCTCATATATATATATATATATATATATATATATATATATATATATGAGGAACTTCAATACGTTGCTGCAGACGTTGTCACAACTATATCATGAAATGGTATCCTTCACATTGCATAACATCGCCGACAATGGCACACTAAGGCCTCTGGTCCATAACACCTTAGGATCCGTGTGGTCAGATTTTGGCCATCGACAATTTCGCCAAGAGAATCGATCGCCGCCAGGTGATATCCAAAAAACTGCGCTATCCAGACCCAGCTATTTCCATGAACCGAGCTGCTTTGCAGAAACCCGAAGATAGACTATGTCGCTGACGAGGAATATGTCCAGTATCGGAAGGATTTCAATGGTATGGTCAAGGAGTTTGTCGCATTCGACTTCGGGATCACAGAGGATTCAATCTGTGGGCTCAATACGTTGCTGGCCAGGATACCTTGTCAACATGACAAGTCTCAGAGATGAAGAGTGCAGAAGGAATTTTCGGTACAATGGTTTCTATTCACATTGGAGCACGGCAATGGCTAAGAAGAAACTTTGTGAACACGCAGTGGTCTGATTATTGCATCGACATTCAAGTGGAATCATCCAGGACGCTTACGTGGCAGGACCAGCTCCGGCTATCTCCCGGAGCAGCGGAAGCGAAGATGACAACTATGTCTCAGAAGAATACAACAGCTACCATGTCGCATTCGATTCGGATCACCGTCCTGTTCTGTTAAACTTCACTGCGAGGAGAAGCGTCTGAGGATTGCGAGCGACGCGGATTCTTTTGTCAAGTGCATCGACGCTTCGAAGGAGTTGTACAGCCTGAAGAAGGAGGAAGCTGCGACAGTATAGCGGTAAGATGAAGAGATGTTCTCCTGTCTTGAACACTACCAATGGAGTTGCAGCTGGTGATGCGACGCTGCCAATATGGAAGGATTACTTCAGTTCACTACTTAATCGTTCAGCGCCATCAGTACCTGAGCTCCCGCATGTTCAGAGAGCACATTACGATGTCAGTGAGGAACCGCCAACTGAGTATGAAGTTTTGGATTGTGTCCGGAAAATGAAGAATGGAAAGGCAGGTGGAGATGACAACATCACTGCTGAAATGCTGAAAGCTCTTCACTCCGTCTGGGATTCGTGAAATGACCAACACCATCCGTGCCATATGGATGAGCGAAAGGATACCCTGATTCGTGGAGACATGCGATCATCGTACCTCTTCACAAGAAGCTATCCGTCACGGATCCTAAGAACTACAGAGGAATCTCTCTACTTTCGTGTCATGTACAAGGTTTTAGAACGTATCATTCTCGAGCGACTTATCAAACATCGTGAAGGAACGACCAGAGATGAGCAAGCCGGTTTTCGACCTGGAAGATCGACCATCGACCAAGTGTTCGTCGTGAGAAGAGTAATTGAATCGTGGCAGCGGTTTTCGAAGCCATTACAGCTTGCTTTTTTGGACTTTGAAGCCGCGTTCGACTCTCCTCATCGTGATCGATTGCTCAATGCTCTGCGAGCAGATGGAGTCCCGGAAAAGTATGTTCGGTTAATCGAGGACATGAACAAAGGAACAGCAGCAGTTCGTACACCTGTCGGATTTACGTCAGCTTTCGAGGTGAAAACAGGAGTAAGGCAAGGAGCCGTTGCAGGACCTTTTCTTTTCAACTTCGCCGTTGATGACATCATGCGTAGAGTTGCAGAACAGTTTCCTGCGGATGTGATCCTAACACCATCAGGACGCTCCCTTGTCGACCTGGAGTACGCCGACGACATTGTGTTATTCGCTGAAAACAACGCAAACTGCAAAGGATTGTGAACCTCGTTTCGAAGTATGCCGCAGCCTATGGACTTCGTCTTCGTCCCGACAAATGCAAGCAGATGTGGGTCTCTCAGAGGCCTTCAACTGGAGTTTGTGTGGACGGACAACGTATCGAACTGGTGGACGATTTCTGTTATTTGGGCTGTTTGCTGAAGAACGATGGTAGTTATGCAGCGGATATTCGACAACGATGTGCGAAAGCTACGTCTGCATTCAATTCTCTAACCAAGTGTTTGTGGTCTACCACCATCGCGAAGGAAGTCAAGTTGCGCGTCTACCTATCCGCTATTCGCCCTATCATGATGTACGGATCGGAGACGTGGGCAGCACCGAAAACGCAGATGGAAAGGTTGGATTGCACGGAGGAAGCTTTTTAGGCGTTTGCTTGGATATTTCTGGCCGCGTGTATGCCATAACGAAGACCTTTACAAGGAAATCGACGCAGTACATCAACGCTTGACACGAGGGAGGTGCCAGCATCTCCTAATGCCATCTCAAGCAGCAATGGAAAGTCGACTTCGACTGCTCGGGCATATACTAAGAAGAACGCCGGATCGTCTCGTACAACACGCTTTAAAAATGCTTCCAAATCCTGTCTGGAAACGGCCACCTGGGCGTAGGCGAAAGTTCTGGACGGATGTGGTTAAAGAGGATTTAAAGTCACTCGGCATCGAAAGACAGTTCAGGCGCGATGTTTCGTTTCGCAGGAAATGGAATAGTGACAGCTGAATGGAATGTGTTCAAATTGTGGCTGAAGACCGTGAAAAATGGACACGGCTGACTACTAGGACGGCACACCTCGGTGAAGATGCGGAATGACCGCGTCAGGCGAAAGCCAACCGATTAAGTCAAGTAAGTAAGTCATATATATATATATCCCTCCTTCTACCTCTTGTCCCTCAACATACAATCCTATCCCCCTTCTCAAGCAGCTTTATGGCTGCTCTCTATCTCCCTCAATTGTCTTTGCGGGTGACTTCAATGCGCACACGTTCTGCTCGTCGCTTGATTCTGATGCTAGAGGAAGTGACGTCGAAGAATGGGCGGAGGAGTTCGATCTGGTTATCTTAAACGATGGCCAGCCTACTCGTCTCCCTGCCAGCGGCCGATCATCTAGCCCAGACATCTCCCTCGTCTCTTCCAATCTCTCTAATGCTTGCTCTTTGTCGACATCCACAACTCTTTCCAGCGATCACATCCCTGTCTTTGTCGATATTGATCTCTCTAACTCTCTTGCTCCCTATACAGATGTTCGCCATCGTTCTTATCTTAATTTAGGCCTTGCAGACTGGAGCCTGTTCAGGGAGGTTGCGCTCCGCCAAGCGGCTAATTATCCGTGGAATGGCGATGTACACCAGAAGGAGCGCCACCTATCTGATGCTATCTTGAAGGCTATGAAAGCTGCGATCCCTGAAGGCCGCGTAAAGACCTTCTTTCCCAATGTCACCAGGGAAACATTGCAGAAGATAAGGACAAGGGACGCAAAGAGAGCCGCAGATCATCTTGACCCAGACATGGCTGCGCTGGATGATGAGATCAGGAAGGACCTTGACAGGCACAAGAAGGAAACTTGGGAAAAGTTCACTGAGAAGATGAACTTCAGAAATGGTGCAGCAGCAACGTGGAAGGCCTTGAAAAGGATCTCCGGAAAGTTCACCTCCGCCGACAATTCCATGATTGAATTTGAAGGTGGAGTCTTCAAATCAGGGAAGGAGGCCGCAAATGCTTTTGGGAAGCATTTTTTCATCACTAGAACCAAAAGAGAGAAGCAGAATAGAATAACTGTACGGGAACTCTGTAAGTTGCCTCTCATGAATGTAGATGATGCAGTCACGCCTGCACAGGTCGACAAGGTAATAAAGGAGATGAGCAACTCGAAGGCATTAGGGCCAGACGGTTTGAGCCCTGCAGTCTTGAAGAGACTGCCCAGTGAACTACTGCCCATTATTGCTGACTTCGTAAATACATCGTTTCGTACATGTACTTTACCCCAAAATTGGAAAGTGGCTCTTGTTATTCCACTGCCGAAGTGGGGAAGTCACCATCCACGGCGAAAGGGTACCGGCCGATCAGTCTGCTCTCACCCATCGCTAAAATTGCCGAAAAACTGGTCGTGGAGGAGCTTGCCGAGCATAACCCTTAAATTACATTCCACCACTACGGCCTTGTTGGAGATTGTGAGCTATGTTCTGGACGGCTTCAATGCCATGAAACCCCAACGTACTGTTGGTGTGGCCCTCGACTTAACAAAGGCATTTGACACTGTCAATCTTGGCCTACTATCAGAGAGTGTTGAAGTCTACCATTAAGCCATGGCAGAAGCGGTGGATAACTGCCTTCACTAAAGGACGTCGGGCAAATGTGCTATTCCTTCTCTTCTTCTTTGCAGCCGCAGGAAGGTTTTTGTCAAAGGTTCAAGAAACGGGCGACTGGAACCGGATTCGTCCACAAATCCATTGTAAGAGTGGTAGGCCTCTTTGGGCATTCAAATAGGTGTTCAGTTGTGTGGCCACGGCTACCAAAGCCCGGGCACTCGTCCGGCTTACTGCGATCGATCTTATGCAAGTATGACATCAGCATAGGGGAAGGACCGCAGCGTAACGAGGCAAGGGTACTTCTAGCCCGCCTACCGAGTTCCATCTCGGTGTCGCTGACTATGGGTGGTACGACCCCCAATATGGGATTGATGTGCTATTCCAGGAACATGTTTCCAATAGCATCCCATCGCCGCTGGTGTTCCTCAAGGAGGAGTTTTATCGCCTGCACTTTTCAGCTTATATCTAGAAGATCTGCCCGTTCCCCCTCAAGACATCAAGGTCGTTGCATACGCGGATGATATTACTACTCTGTGCCAGGATCGCGACATTAAGGTAGCCGCCAGTAAGATCATTGACTACTTGATCGAGTTGAAATGTTTCTTCGACCGCAAAATGCTCACAGTCTCTGCCTCCAAATCATCCGTCACCGTCTTTTCCACTGATAATGCAGAGCACAGTGCCCATCCTATGGTGAAATGGGACGAAACTCAATTGCAGGCCACCCGATTCCCCAAGCTGCTTGGACTCGTGTTGGATCCTTTGGTAGTCGACTCCACAGATCCACCACGCGTAGGTTGAGCATCTCGGATCCTTGAGGTTTCATAAGAACACTGAGCAGAAGCAAGCCACAGTGAAAACAAGACTCAACGTCCTGCGTGCTCTTGGTGGAACGTCCTGGGGATGCAATAAAGAAACGATCCTGACCACGTATAAGGCTATTGTGAAACCCGCCTTGGAGTATGCTGCGCCAGTCTGGCAGCACTTCGTGTCGGACACCTCTTGGTCCAAGCTGCAGCGCGTCTAAAACTGTGCTCTGCGAATTGCAACAGGCTGTTCTCAAAGCTCTCCAATAGAGCGCTTCCACGCCGAAGCTCGCATATTGCCAGTTAGAGATCACTGCCAACTCCAGGCGCCATTAACATCGTGAAGAAGCCGAATCATCCATCGTGAAGAGTACTAAACCCGGTGAGAGAGAGAGATGTATCAGGGAGCCTTTCGCTGATGCTCCGTCGAAAGTAGATGTGCAGAGATTGACCGAAACACAACAAGAACGCCTCCGTCTCTTGCGCGCGGAGCATACCCGATCCGTGAAGGAACATTCGAGCAGAGTTGCCATAAACTCCATCCTGGGAGTCGCACCTTCGAAGGCCAGCGAGACAGAGATGGAACTTGGCAGGCGTGCCAGGTGCACCCTTGCATCGTTACGCTGTGGACACTCCCCCATGCTTATGTCATATTTGCATAGGATTGACAACAGCAAACCTGACGAGTGTCCTGATTGCTGTAGTCAAGGGCATACTACTGTGCACCTGTTCAATTGCCCGAAGAGACCGACTTTACTAACGACAATGGATCTGTGGACGAACCCAGTGCTAGTGGCCGAGATTCTGAACCTATGACAGAACCCCTTTATGTGGCTGCAAAGAAGAAGAAGAACGATCACGGCGGGACGTTGCTGAAGCAAAGTGTTTTCCAAGTCGACATGCAGCCTTAAATCCGGACTCGGATTTCCTCGAAGGGAACTCAAGCATGTTGCGCTCCGCTGCCAATTTCTTCCCAGACAACAATTTCTCCACTGATGCAAAGAAGACCTGGGACAAGAATGTCCCAAGTCTTCTTGGCATCAGTGGAGAAATTCAAGGATTCAGTGAATTCCATCCGTCGCATCCGCTTGTAATCATTCAGCATTTTGGTGATCTCATCAGAAAGTCGTTGAATGCTGGGATCTGCAGGATCAGCTCGGCACTTCTCGTTCCATAATTCGATCAGCTCCAGGACATCTTTGGGAACGTTAGGGTAAAACGTTCTAACGCGTCCTGTAGGAATTGCAGTTCTGGAGGCGTTGCATGTGGCATCAACAATGAACTTCTCCTCCTCACGAACGGAGCCGGTTAGCGGATAGTAGGCTACCCGACTGAGTAACACCTCTTTAAGCATGACCCAGTTGGCCCTACGGTAGTTGGTGTACAATTTGCTACGCGAGCCTATGAAAGGTGCCAGGTGACTGTTGAGAGACAAATCCAATGAAGCACATATGGGTACATGATCGCTGGCCATAGCCATAGCAGTGGACCAGTTACAGGAAACAGCAAGAGAAGATTATACAAAAGTGACATCAGTAGAGGACGGCATGCTCGTGGGCGGAAGAAGAGTGGGGGCGTCCTCGTTAATGGCAACAAGATCACAATCTTCAGCGAAAAGCTCAAGTAGTTCCCCTCTGTCATCGGGTTCTAGAGAGGAGAACCAGGATGTGGAGTGAGCATTAAATCGCCAGCCATGACAACAGAAGGCGATGGGAGGGCAGTATGCACAGATTGCAAAAATGGAGTGGGGTCAGACGAATTGGGACATGAAGAGATTGGGGGAATATAAGTATTAACAATATCTATAGGGCAACTTTGCAATACAACATGAACACCAATACATTCTACAACATTATCATTAGGGAGAGCTATAAGATGAGAAGGTATAGAAATTTTTACAAACGTAGAAACGCCTCCACCAGGAGATGCGCGAGGGAGGTGGTAAGACGTATAACCGGGAAGGCGGGGTAGGGAGGATGTTGGGTTAAGTTTTGTCTCCTGAAGGAGAATGACATCTGGATGAAAACGTTCAATGTACAATGTGAGTTCAACAAGTTTGGCACGCAGGCCATTGATATTGAGTTGAAAAATGTCTAGACTATGAAGAGGAACACTAGGGGGAGAGTTAGAGCAAGAAGTACAACAATAAGCATCAGTGTAGTAATTATAGCTGGTTAACCCCGAACATTTGAGGTGTACCCAGCCGAGGCAACCACCGCACTGGACGCTTGCATGTTGAGCCGAAAATCCAGAATGACAACAGGGATATCGTGGAGTCTTGCTGCGTGGCCATGGGTTCCTATCAATGCCGGCTCGCAACAATAGAATGCGAAGGAGTGCGGCAGCCAGCCATTCGTACTCCCACACAGAAAAAACTTCTCGTGGAGTTTTCGATACCCTTTTGATGAGTCTCCTTGATGTTGGTAGTCGACTCCACAGATCCACCACGCGTAGGTTGAGCATCTCGGATCAACGCCCCTTTCAATCTGCGTCCATTCGCTTAGAACGGTCAATTTAAGCAGAGCCACGCGCTCGTGTTGTCTCTTCTGGGCGTGGATCCAACGCCCAAGAATACCCCACACGTTTTCCACTGGGTTGAGACTCTGCGAACCGGCTGCCCATTCGAGCAATTTGGCGTGGTCCACCTGAAATCAAACCTGCGTCGTCCTAGTGAGAAGAAGTGAAGTCGACTACGGACTAGAAGGAACTAGAAATGATTTTCCCACGCAATCTGATAATCTTTAAGGTTCATAGGTCTTGTTGCGAAGGGCTGGTCTAGCTTGCCGCACCACCTGAATCCGGGTTGACACATTGTTCTTTTCACAAATATTGACCTCCAGAGTTCCCACTCGACGATAAGTGTGGTTCTTTTGTAGATCTCTCCAGTGCTTGAAATTCTAAGTCAAAATGAATAAGTAGAATGGAATACATCAGGGTCGTGTGGATTAAACATGCTTTTAACCGATGCAAAAAGGATTTCGAAGGATGTACGCGAGGACCCGAACTTACCCCTCGAGTAGGAATTTTGAGTAGAAAGAATAATGAATCGACCCGGATTCAGGTGGTGTTGCAAGATGGACCAGGTTTTTGCGACATGACATATGAACGTCACAGATTATCAGAATGTGTAGGAAAATCAATTCCAGTTCTTTATAGTCCGTATCGATCTTCACTTCTTGTCAGTAGGACGACGCAGCCTTGGTTCAAAGCCATTTTGCTAGAAAGGCCGATTGGTTTGCAGGACTTTACACGAGTGGAAAACGTGTGAGGTATTCTTGGGCATTGAGTCAACATCGACAGCAGACGAAACGAGACTGTAGCTCCTTAAACTGGCTCTTGTAAGCGAACGGGCGCAGATCGAAAGTGGCGCTCACAAAAAGATGAGTTATAACATGCGAAACATAGCTTTTGAGGTGGTTCTGCGTCAACAATTCTAGAGACCATTAACTTGATGTTTCAGACATTTCTTACCATGAACAAGCTGATGCAGAGGGTTTAGAATCGAAAATTCAGCGTGATTGCCAGCTATGTCATATAATTTTGCAACGTTCATTTTTGACATTTTCCGTAGTCAGTTTCCTACTAGCTGCTCTAATTTCATGAAGATTTGTACCTGAGAGTTTTCGAGGGTGCTGCATCGATTGGCTTTTACCGTTTGTCTTCTTAATTCACGCGAATTTCGGAACAGCGGAAACCGGGTTTGTCCGTTCTTCATGATTTCCGCACCGCAGTATCGATTGCATCGCTTCGTTTATGTTGACGTTGACTTTCAACCACACAGTCAAAGGCTTTAAGTATAACGTGCGGAGTTTTGGAAACTAGAGAGCAAAACCGTTTTGAGAGCAGAATGCCACACTCCTTACTCCATCTTTTGCAGCTAATAATCTCTCCGGAACAGGCAGCCGCTAATCCAATGCCCCTTCGCTCCCAGATTCCCTTGTCGTTATCTGACATTCACCATTGTGTAGCTATCAATATTCTCCTGGTAAGTCACAAGCTTCCCGTATACTGTCGTGGGCTCTGGAGAAAGTTCCACTTTTCTAAGAGTGCTCGTTTTCAGTCAATTCTCATCCATTCAACTGATGGAGCGTTTTCCGAGGCAATTTTAGACCAAATTTCGGCATCTGTGATTTCCAGTTGCCTGCAAGTATGTGCTTAGGTTGTACCCTCCATCTATCGTTGTTCATTCAATGTATCTTGAGGTTCTCCGAGCGGACGGGTTAGTTTCGCGATCTCGTGGCCTTGATCCTCAGTTGATGGTGATTACGAAAAATCAAGCTATGCTGTCATATTAGTAAGTTTGCGATCCTTGTTCCCAATCTGATATTGATGCTTTTTATGTGTAATGTGATAGTTCACTTTTTTAGCTTTCGTCACTTCTTCGCGCATAGGTTCCACCCCGAGATTGTAGATCAAGTACTAGAAGTGTTCAATACTATTGATGATGCGACAGATGAGGCTGAAGAACTGGAAGGCGATTATGCTGGCTCTCTCATTGTTGCCGGATCATCCTTCTATAACAATGTATGTCCTTTTGATGGGTTCCTCCAAGCAAGTATAGCAAAGTCCTGAACGCTCATGAAATCCTGTTTCCTGATCATCCCCAGGTAGCTAAATTTAAGAGCTATTTTTCGGTGTACTCCGCCTTCAATGGCGGCTTGTTTACGTATGCGGTATCAAAGTTCCGTGCCTTGAAAATAATTCGCTTTTTGTGCCAGATGGAGACACTCGCCAGACCACCTGTGTGGTGATTTTCCCCGTGCAACTTCTGAAAATCATTGTGTCCTACCCTTGTTGTTATATGTCTCTACGGAAATTCTAGTATAGTTTGGCGTGCGTCAAAAATATAGGAAAGTACTAGATTGTGAGGTCTCGCTCCAATTTCGAGCTTGAGGTTCAAATTTGGATGCCAAATTCAGGTCCTACATCTCAAATAAACCTTTTTAGGCGGAAAACTAGGAGGTTGTGTCCATGGAAAAATCACGATTTTTTTTGGAAGAAAAAACTGCATATTATTAGATCGCATCAAATCCTCTCCTCGACAGGAAATCAACTGGGAAATAAAATCAGGCATCGAAGCGACTCAGTTCTGCAGCACATTCATGCCCGAGTCAACCTTACTATACACTGTCGTTCCTTCATGTTCAACACTGTCGTAGTAAGCTTTTCCAGTCAGGAGACTTTTTTGATCGGAATATTTTGACTCTTTTAAATTCGCTTAGGGGCATCATTTGTACAGGGTAAGACCAGAATCCACGTCAGCTCCTCGACGGCCCAGTGTTTTAGTCCCCGGCAAAGGACAACTCTTACCCGGCTTCAACAGAAAAACTCATGAAAGATTTCAGTCAAGAAAGATATCCTCTGTGAAAATGCGAGCAAAGGGGGCGATTCTGCTCCCTCCCTCCGTCTGTCATGCGCTCTCTCACTGTCTCTAATCGCCGCTCCGCACCAGCGCTCTTAGAATTTATTAGAATTTCGCGGTTTTATTGCCTTTAGCTGTCAATGAAGATCTCTTTCGACAATCCCAGCCCATAGCTGATGAAAAAGTTGACATGGACAGGAATATGATGCAAAACTGGGATGCCAGATTGCGTATTACAGATGATTCTGCATCGAGGAGAACACACAATGTACCTATAACTCTGATTCATTAGCGAATGTTATTGGTATTTAGAAAAAATGTTTTTAACCACATTTTTCTATACTTCAAACGCAGTTTTTTTATGTTTTTTTCCGTGAATTTTCTCTCTAGCTGAAGATTTCTTCCAATTAAGATTAAATGCGAAACCTCAAATTAAGCTCTTTCCTATACTTCTGACGCGCGCTGTTCTCATTTATTCCTCGTTTTTCATGCCTTCTTCGTTACAGAGTGGTCTTGAGTTGTACGTGGAAGAGGATGTGATCAACATGTTTGAGACTGCTGCCCTGGATCAGTCGGCTAACAGTCAATCCTCCATCAAGCAAATTCGTTATCTCGAAAATGCAAATTTGCAACTTGAGAAGATTCGCGTATATCAGTGTTCTCGTCCGGAACCGGTGAAGTTGCCAACTTGGCAGTCATTACTGTGTACAATTAACTGGTAGCTTTTTTTGCTGTGCTTGAGTGGGGCAGCGCATCCGCTTATGTCCGAGATTTGAATCCTCAGGTCTCAACCGATGGACAAACATCCTCCACCGCCATTTGAAGAGTATCTGCTGGACCTTCCTGTTGCTGAGCGGAAGATACTCAGAGATGTATACAAACCGATAAAGGCTGTAGGAGCGTTCGGCGCCAGACTATCCGACATAATGGTAGGATTGCTGCGTCATTTTTTCTGCTTTCCGAATTCTACGTGTCCTACAAAGTAGCTGAAAAAGAATCATTTTGCGCTCTCTCTTCAAATTGGCGACAAGGCTACAGAAAAAAAACAGTGTTCGATACGCTGTGGAAGGGATAGAACGCACGTCCTCAATTTTGGTTGCCTGAGCGACCATTAAAGGCAGGGTTCGCGATAAATACGACTTTTTAGCTCTGTTCATAAGAATGTAGATTTGGCCATCACAAAAGTGAAAATAAGTGAAAAAACCCGGAAACTCCCCGGAAAAACGCCCAAAAACAAAGTATAACGGCTAATTACTGGTGTCGGCCGGCCCCCTAATTAATGCGATTTTCAATAATGCTTGCTTATGCGACATTTATTCTGCTGTTAAAGTAATCAGTAGTCTCCAGAAATGTTCAGAAATTACTTAAGAAGCAAAATAAAAGTTGAAAAAGCAGACTTTTACCCAAATTTCGATAATTGGGGGCGGGAAGACACCAAGCCATAACTTTCTCCTGAGCGTTTTTTCTCCAATTTTTTACTTATTTTCACTTTTGTGATGGCCAGATCTACCATTCTACGGTGATAGCACAACAACCGATTTTATCGAGAATCCTGCCTTTAAAGCGACCATCGTTACCGTCTTTTTTTAATGAATAGATCAGGAAAATGTCAATATACTTCATATTAATCCATTTACGACCACGTCTGATTTTGGGTGACTGCACGCGCGGACCGCGTACAATATTGCGTTACCGTAGGCCGTGTCTCACCGCTGGGACACGCGAGCTTGAATGGCACGTCACCGAAAATCGAATTTTGTTTTTTATGTTTATAGTGAAGCTATCAATGAAGAAAACATTGTACGAGAATTTCCGCTCATAGCACTCCCTCTATCAAAAGAAACAACTGACTGAAGTCACGGCAGGGTCAAGTGGGAATATTATTTTGCCACTTTGTGATATTCACTTAGAAGAGCGTCTTTGAGTGCGATCCAGAAATCTGCTATCTGTTTTCAACTGTTGTATCGTTTAGGTATGGTCATGGTGTGTAAAAAAGTCTAAATTGAAGAAAATCTATGTTTCGGGGTCATGGTAGGTGTAGTCCTGGTAGTGGCACGATTTCAGGAGAACAGAACGCAATTCCAACATAGGTTTTCTGCTGAGAAGGCTAAGAAATGGCAGTAAGAGAAAAAAGAAGTCATGATGCGCTGGAAATATTTATCATATTTTGCCCCTGCTATTTTCACGAAAGTTTGAACATTGTGCTATTGTAGAGCTGCCGACGGACCACGACTTCAGTAGTCGAGTCTGGGATTATTAAATACAATGAATATGAGAAAGTTTGAAATTTCATCATTGTGGCGTAGAAATCGATTTTTGAAAAGCGTGTTCCACCGGTGGGATACGTGATCGTGAATGGGTTAAGGCCGCGAATCTGAAGTCGTTCTTTTTCGATAATATTCCCCAAGAAATTTGATCTAATCCAAGGAGCTATTTTCCCCGTTTACTCGAGCTTCCATCATTTCGTTGTCCTATTGATTTCTGTATTGTAGGACGCTACTTCTTTGGAGGTAATAGAGACGCAAATACCTCTGAAAGTTCTTGAAGAAGCTTGTCAGGTGAGTTTTTGAGATTCATTCACATAGTTTATTAGTTTTCTTATGACTTCTACACATTTGTGCTATTTGTCTCCGCCGAGCCCTTCAAGGCAGTGCTCACGATGCATATCATATTCGAGTTCTATCCAAAAGAAGGGTAGTTTGGTAGTGAGCTAACGGAGAGTGAGGAAACGACGAGGGAAAGCGCTCAGAGTAAGCTAAAATAGCGGTTTCTAACGTACGTACGAGTTCACGCGCCCTGCTAGTTTCCGCAAGCGCGCGCTAATGGCGAATTATGTGCGAATCGATCAGGCCGGACGTGGAGTAGTTGGTTGGTAATTTGCCATCGAAAACGTCCGCGGCGCCACAATTTTCCCAGAAGGGGGGGGGGCATGGCGAACTAATCAGACGAATTTGGCTAACGAAATCTTCACTTCGGGGCCGGTTATATCGATTCGCTGTTTTTTTTTCGATCTTATACCCTCCAGCATCTGCCAGCGTAGTGTTTCACCCTGAAAACTCAAAAACGAGATTTATCGTGAACACTGCCTTTCGGACGTTAGATAGCATACTCTGTAATCAGCAATGGTTCAGCACTACTGGAAGGCTTGCCAACGGATGGTAGAGAGGGTCGTAAGAAATCTGGGAAAAATGAAAAATTTCAGAGGGGAGATGGTAAAATTGCTGAATGCAAAAAATCATGGGTGATGATTGTGACTAAATAAATAATGAAACAAAACTTTTAGAGAAATTTGTGGAAAAATTGAGATTAAAAACTTTCATCCTTTAAATCCTTTCTTTCAATCTTATGATTGGTTATCAAAAGTCCTATTCTTTTCAATGATTTCAGATCTATTCTGAACGTGGATTTGCTGTGCTTAGCGTCAAAACGCTGTAAGACGTACAACCTCCATAAAAAATCATGAATGGTTTAATTCCTCGCAGAATTCCCCACAGAGTGCCGTATTAATACTTTCCAAGTCACTAAGTCTACAAGAACTGAGGCATGTTAAGGTCTTGGCAAGCCAGTTGGCGAATCGCTTGCTGTTGTCGCCTACTTTCAACACAAGATCTTCAACCTGCTGAGGTCACATATCTGTTTCCAGTCGAAAGAAGAAAAAGCGAAGAGCAGCGCTACTTCGGAGATGTTGAAACTCACGAACTCGCCGTATCCTAACTCTTCTGAGGACGGGAGACGGGAGGCATAAATGCGCTCTCCAGTGCGTATCAAAACTCTAGAGGCACTCTACTTTATTTAGATACAGAAACTCACAGTCTGTTATGCAATGAGTTCAATCCAATGACATGGTATCCTTCTTTGACGTACTCAGGCATGGCCATAACTTTCCCTCTAGTTTTCAGTATAGAGATTTTTTACAGTTTTCCATTTTCTCACTATCTGAGCTATAAAGGCACCCAAGAGATAGCTGTGATTCTCGACTATATCCGCAATGTCGGTCATCTATTCCTTACTGGAGTATGTCTTGCCTTTATGTGGTACTATTTTACGAGGTGCAGTGTTCACTACCAGAGAACAAGCTCATTTGGAAGTGACACATGAAAGTGGACGCTCTAGCAGAGAAAAGGCGCACGTCCAAGCCTTTCGACACAGATTTGGGTTTTCGCGTTGTCTGTAATAAGGAACATCAATATGCAGTACTGGTGAAGGAAATATCAGGCGGAGGCGGATGACTGGTCGTTGCTATAAGAGAGTACGAATGACCCTGCGCAGGTCCATGCCATTTTCTGGCCAGTTCTTTCTCCACTATTTCTCATAGACAATTCTGTTCTTCACCGAGGAGCCTCGGCAGAATTGTTTGGTAAAGTTCGTCTGCGGGCAAATGCGAAACGGACTTTATCAACGTCTCATTCTTCTGCGTCTTTCTTTTTTCTCTGGCAGTATTAACTTTGGCGGTTTATCGCCAAATCGCGGTGACACTGCCAATGAAAACTTTTTATAAACCAAACACTGTGTTCTGCGACTAACTGTCAAAGAATTGTACCATAGGTCTTAAAGCGAACGCGATGCTTGAATGACATTAGATTTTCTTGTCTCCTTGGAATTCTACACGAAGGGCCTCACACGAAGTGCGATAATTGTGGCCGACATCGTTCAAATTCCTTTAAATTCGAGGTCTTATCCTTCCCACTCTGGAACTGAAGTCAGGTGTTAATGGAGTTGCAAAGTGTAAGGGTTATTAAGCACGGAATTCTTTGTTGTGTAACTGTTGCAGATTCATTTTGGAACGGGTGCAGAGCTCCTGTTCCGGGCAGACGACTATTAGAGCAGTTGGAAATTGGTTGAAGAGTATGTCACAAGTGTCGAGCTTAAGTGCTTAGCGAGGCGCTGAAGGTAGTGTAGCCGGCCATGGTACGTAGTGTACCCGGAGTTTCAAGGTCATCAGGTGTCCCCATCTCCCACGAATCTTGTCGGTACCAGCGAGCGTGTTCTGAGAGGGATGTTTGCGTGAACAATTTGCACACGCTCGTCGCGGCTACGCGTTGTTGGGCGGGGAAGAGGTTTTAGAGTGTTTCGACGCCCCGGCGCCAAAGCTAACGTGTGGTCAGCAAGAATGGTTGAAAACATTTCTGACGCCGGTCCCTAGTGCTGCAATGTCGCGGCGGCAGAATTTTGCCGGTCTCCCAGTCAGACGCTCTGGCGTCCAGTCGCCGGTCGCTGCAACTTTGCTGACTCCTTGATCGCCTTGCTAGGCGGCGGTGACTTGGTATCGCCTAAGTATTTCAAAGAGCTTCTCGAGCTCTAAATTCTCACAGAAAGTGGGCATCTCACGCCGGTCCTTTTCCTCTTGGCTTATCACAGCGGTCTTTTTTCTGGCAAATTCTTCCCAGCTTTTGGTGGGCGTTCTGGAGAATTTTACCCTTGAGGATTTGAAGTCTATTCCGGGTCCAAGTACACTTCAAGGAGGGCACGTGATTCTATCGGGCATTCAGAGGAGAAAAAGTGGTATGGAACCTAACTCTTACTTCAGCATGAGGTTCGCACTTGAAAGAGCGCTCTTTTTTGTTTTCATTAGGTAAAATGACGCTTTTTCGTCAAAGGGCTCCTAAAATTGATTGAAATACACTGCGAATTTGCTTCTGAAAGTTTCATTGAAACTCTGAGTAGAATTATTGCTACGCAAGGCAGTGCAGTGTAACACTTTGGAAAACGAAGTGGAATAAAAATCTGACAGAGTTGTGTTTTCAATCAACTTCTAATGGCAAAAAAATTACACAGGTCTCAGCAATAGGATGAATTTCTGCTCTGAGTGTTTTTTCGCTACAGATTGTCCCGGTTGGAGTTGAGGAGAGGAGATGGGTGCTCGCAGAGTTTGCGTCAGCTTGGTGTGTGAAAGTTGGCGGTAGGCTTGTATCGCCTCGCCCTTGGACAATGCCTTCAGGTTAGTTCATGATATTGTGCTCTCGGTACAATCAGGAGATTCATCCCCCCCCCCCTGTTTGGGCTCACGATCGCGGGCAGAAACCGCTACGATCACGTTGTCGCTTGAGTGCGGCGCGCGTCGCATTTAGCCGGCCGGACCACTTAGAGCGCCTCCCATTCGGTGTATTTGATCTACGAAATCGTCAAGTTCACGAAAATTTTCTCGGTAATTACCCCAAGTTGCCCTCGTATTACTTGAAACAGCACAAAAAAAACGAGAGATTTATTCCATAGAAATTGTGTGCCTGTAGCAGTGGCGGGTTAGGGGCTCTCACTTGAAAATGGTTGTATGCAGTATGAGTCGTAAGGCCGAATTCGTAATCCCGCGACCACAAACGCGACACAGCGTTTATTACGTATGTCGGTCGAAAAATTGAAATCACTTATATGCACTGTCAATTTACCCATTGTGATAAGTTCGCACTAGACCCAGATCAATCTTTTAGGCGAGATGTGTCCAGCCACAGTTAGGTGGATGGCGGAGAGTGTGCTGATGACTGTTGTGGCCTCGCCTGGTGTTACAATCAAAGAAACTTGTTTCCGACTTGAATTCGCGATACAAGCTGTTGCAGTTCGTGACTTAGTAAGTAGATTAGCTGAATAAATCTTCCGTCCGTATAGTATACTTCGGCAACTCGATTTTTTTCTCGCATAAACGAGTTTCCGACTGATTTGAAATCTCGGGCAATCGAGCTGACGACTAACTGGAATTTTCAGATATTTGAATAATCGAGTTTTTGACAAACTCGATTATTTAAAATGTCGAATAATCGAATTTTCTATATATTATCTTAAAATTGTGGAGTTTCCAAAGACCGAGTTTTGGACTCATTTGATCCTTATGGGAGAGGGAAACCATGAGGAAATGTGCAAATAAATGAATAACAGTTATTCGATGGCCAGATCTGAATTTTATTTTGTCGCAGCGTCAAGCGGAGTTGCGAAATTTCGCAAGGGGGTGAGTGGCCGCAAGAATTTTGGCCTGAAAACGAAGGTTAGGGGAAGGATAGCAAAATTTTTGGACCAGAAATAAGAATTCGGTGAAGATATCCCAGAAATTCTCAAGTTGTAGACACTTGAGCCCGATCGCTGAACGATTTTTGGCGTCTGAAAATTTTAGTAATCAAATATAACCTGCCCAGAAATCGCGCCTCGTGGGGGGGGGGGGAGGATCGCAACAGTTTTGACTTAAAAAAAAGTTTGGATAGTGGGGGTCGCTTCGATTTTGAAAAATTACGCAACGCCCCGCTTGACCCTGGTTTGTCGCCCACTAAGGTTTTGTCATTGGAGCACGTATTTCTCATTGCCGTGTTCCATCATGCCCTAATTACTGTACGCGATGTTGCGGCTATGCTTCGATAGCTCGACTTTTCGAATAAACGACTTTTCGACCGATTTTTTTTTTCAAAATTTGGCATAATAGCGTTTTCAACTAATTCGAGTTTTTAGATTTTCGAATAATCCAGTTGTCGGCCAACTCGATTTTTCAGGATTTTAATTAATCGAGTCTTCGACTAACTCGACTTTTCAAATTGTCAAATAATCGAGGCGTCGAATGACTCGATGTCGACTGTTTCAGTCGACATCAAGACTCGATGACTCGACTCGATAGACGTCGTATACTGTACAGTCATTCATAGACGCAGTGTTCATGTTCGTGTTATGAGAAGTTTCTTCGCTGAAATGAAATGCTTTTTCTTCCAGATAACTCTTTTGGAAGCTGCCGGCTGTATTAAGGTTGTGGAAGAGGATTTCGAAAGCATGCACTTGTCATCTCCTTTTGAAGGTGTTTTCTTCGTTTGTTTAAAGTTCTCAAAGGCTTCAGTAAAGGTCAAAAATCTGAAATTTACAAAAATTTAGATTGTGCGAGTCAAACAGCAGTTGCCTATGCACTCCCAACGGTGGACAGTGTTGAACGATTTGCTAGAATTTTCGGAGGTAATTTTTAATGACGCTGCTAAATACTTTGTCTCTTGCTTTTACCTCTCATACACTGGAGGGGCTAGCACAGCTCTTCAGGGGGCAATCCTCCGGGCACCGGTGCTTGCCCCCTCCCAATCGGGGGGCTACCGCCGGAGTGAAAATTTGGCTTGATCGGAGCCCCCCCCCCCGTCACTGCCCTGAAGCCCCCCTGTCACTGCCCTGAAGCCCCCTGTCACTGCCTTGAAGCCCCCTGTCACTGCCCTGAAGCCCCCTGTCACTGCCTTGAAACCCTCCTGTCACTGCCTTGAAGCCCCCTGTCACTGCCCTGAAGCCCCCCTGTCACTGCCCCGGAGCCATGACGTCACGGCTCGGGAGCAGTGACGTCACGACCCCGGAGCAGTGACGTCACCCTCCCCCCGGAAAGCGTCTTCGCTTTTTTCCAAAAATATCCCTTTCTGACAGTGACTCGAAGTCGCCGTCCAGGGTCGGCCCTGTTGGGCCGAATGCGGCTCTCCATGAGGTGAGGCGCTTTTTATACCGGTCGAGCACGTGATAGATCACAGGAGAAATCACGTCAAATCGGGACAAAACTCGACGTGAATGACGATGCGTGCGTTTGGCCTACTATGCCTTCTCTGGCCTCTATTGTCGTGAACTACCTTCTACGACTTCTTCCCATCTTTTCCCTCTCTTCCTCTCGGGGGGGGGGCAAGCGCCGGAGGAGAGCAGGGGCCTCCCCTGAAGCCCCCCTCGGGGGAGGCCTGCGCTGTCGCTCCCCCAAGTCGAAAACGGGCTCTATTGTCCGGCGCTTGCCCCCCCCCCCCGCAGAGTCTGAGCTGGTATAGAGTTAAACATGTTTAAACCTGCACTTGTTGGACTTAGCCCAGATCTTATACCAGGGCAAATGTAAGGTATTTAGCCGACTTGTTGCTCGAATATGGTTTCTAATACTTGCATGGAGCAAGACTTGCTTTTTAATTGAAGAACTACTCCAAGAAAATGTCAGTTTCAAATTGATTTCTAGAAGCGGGTAAAAATTGAAGTTTTCAAGAGAGGATCTTATGTCCGCCATGCTATGGTGGGTGTAGCCGCGAAAGGGATAGCTGCGGATCACTCAGCAGTCCGCGCGCCTGTCGCGTGCGCCGATCGCTCACCACATTTCCCTTTGGCGCACACGACGCAGCGCAGGCTGGTGAGGTGTCCGCAGCTATCCTTTCCGTTGCTACCCCAACAATACCACAATCAGAGCGGAAAAGCATTTTGCGCCGTCTATCCGACTTGTTTAATTGACCATGGAAAATTTTTTTGGATAGGCAATTCGGTGATTGTGGTAACCATGGGTGGGATAGAATCTGTTTGGGAAAAGGCGCCCATTAGCATAGAAACCCCTACATTAGTTGTTTGATGGTGTTGAGCTCGACAAGAGGTTGATACAGTTCTTCTATGGCTAACGTTTCGGAGTAACTTCCTTCTTCAGAGTCTGAAAAGATCAAATAAGAAGTGTGTCTACTCGGCCAAACGTCTCCTAATCCCCTTTGAAATCGGAAACCTATTTTCTGTCACGTAGGTAAGAGAGAAAACCAGAGAGAAGTACCGCACCTAGCCAAGAACTCGCTAGGGATCAGAGCAGCATGAAGCGTCGATGAAGGAAACGCTGTAGACCACCACTTGAGATGTTAGAAGGCGAGTCTTACGTATGGCCTGAGCTCCCGGGTTATATACAGGCCTTCTCCCTTCCGGTTAATTTGCGGGTCATAAGCCTGTATGAAAAATGCCTCTAGGGTTTTCCGCGCTGCGGTGTCAGTCTCTCGGGCTATTATCTCGACCTTGATATTAAAGTTGTCACCATTGTTAGCCTATATTCATTGTTAGAATTTGTAACCGTTTTGCTTTGCTATAAAAGGGTTATGATTTGTCGTCGAAGAAATCGCGAGAATCTCGTTAAAAAAAAGGGAAATACTTCTTGTGTATGATTTGGCACATTTGGCACGAGGACACGCCAAAAAGTGAGTGAAATGATGGACCATTGATTTGGCCGTGCACTTGTTTAATAAACAGCAAAAATTGAGAGTAGCATTGAAAAACCAAATCACACCCGTCTTACTGAGCACCCACATATCTTTGTGTGACTGCAATTATTTTCAAATTCATTAAATAATGTTTCTCATACAAATGTGGTTCATTACTTATCCGCTAGCGAATATATAGACATGAAGAAATCAGTAATGTTCGAAATTATGCGTTCCTGAATATTTGGTGAACGCCAAAACTTGATTCTCAGCTTTGCAAAGCTAAGTTGTAAATATTAGCTTGATTGGAGAAAATACGGGTTGATTTGTTTTTTCAACGCTACTCTCAATTTTTGCTGTTCGTTAAACAAGTGCGCGGCCAAATCAATGGTCCATCATTTCACTCACTTTTTGGCGTTCCCTCGTGCCAAATGTGCCAAATCATACACAAGAAGTATTTCACTCTTTTTAACGAGATTCTCGCGATTTCTTCGACGCCAAATCTTAACCCTTTTATAGCGAAGCAAAACAGTTAAAAATTTCATTTTATTTTAGCAAAGGTTCCCTTTGAGAAAAAAAAGCAAAAAGGTCGTTTATGATCTTCCGGTCGCTATCTTCCGTAATCTACTGTAAAATTGAAAAAGGACTTCATAAGCGCCCCAAATAACATTCACTGTGGGCGGACTATTATACCAAATGTTACCCCTGAGGTTGGATTGAGCCTTTCAGAAGCAACCTGCGCACTCCCAGTGGTGTCCAATGCACTTATCAAAGCGTCCTGCATACACTTACTGGGGTCACGTACACTTCCCACAGCGTCCTGCGCATTTCCACCGGGTCCCACACACATTCTACGGCGTCCTGCACACTCTTATATGGGTCCCCCACACTTTCTGCAGAGTCCTGGGCACTCCTTCTAGGGTCCCACACACTTTCTACGGCTTCCTGCCACTCTCACCGTGTTCCCGTACGCCTTCTACGGCATCCTGCGCGCTCTTGGAATCCTACTCACACCATACGGCGGTCCGAAAAATACTTCCAAGGTCTCGTCGAATTCGTACAGCTTGAAACCAAAACCGTCTCGAACAGGGCACAATCTTGTTTGAAAGCCTATCAGTAACTGTGTTGATTTTCATTAGTTCATTTTTAAGTATAAGTGAGCGTCGGCTGGTTTGTATAAACATGTTTACTAGATTTTGCTTATCTTCGATCTCAATTTTGAGGCTCCGCGAAAATTGAGCTTTCAACTCCAAATTCCAACTCTGGCACTGGGGAGCTCCTAGCCCACAAGGAAACCGCTCCGAGCGCTCGGACAACTGGGCTCCGAGCCCCAAATCGTGATAGTCGCGGTACTGGCGTACCACTGTCGCGGAATATACGCGCCCTCCCCGCGGTATTGACGGGTTATTCCCACGGTATCGATGCGGTTTCGTCGCGGTGTGGGCGCTGTTGTCCTGCTGTTTTCGCAGTGCCGGCGCGGTTTTGTCTTGCTATTACCACTTTGTTGACGTGCTACTATCACGCTACTGCAGTGGTATTGACGTGCTATACTCGCGTCACCGGCGCACTATTGTCGTGCTATAGACGTGTTGCTCTAGCGATATTGAGGTATAGTCTTAGCGGTATACACCAACTATTAACCTGGGATTTCACAGCTAGGGTTCTAGCGTGGCCGAAAGAATGAACTTGTACCGGGGACTCTGCTTCCCACTTTTGTGAAATTATTCGTCTATTCGGCCGAATATTCGGACATTGGGTCTTTTGAATAACCAAATTATTGGAAAAACTGACTTTCTCGAATATTCGGATAAACGAATTATACGGAAAATGCTGCCGAGATGTCGTACGTTCGTGCCGTGGCAGTGTGGAGGAATGAACATCACCTCCATGCAAACCGACGTCAATCCCTCCGCGGAGAGGGTTTTTGTCATGGGAGAGGTGCTGGCTGGCCGCAGCTCTCCTGAAGATCTTACTGCAAAGAGCCGGCGTCGAGAGGAACCCAGGACCCGCGAAGAAGAAGTACCCATGCGCCACATGCGACAGAGATGTCAATTGGTATGGAACCAGCGTCCAATGTTTTGGATGCGAAAGGTGGGTGCACTTCTCTTGTTCGGGTCTCAGTTCTGTGAGGCAACACGATTCTTCCTTTCGTTGTATTGTGTGCTCCGCCTCCAGTAACTCAAATTCCTCATCTACCAACCGCCCCCTCTCTATTGTACATATCAATCTCAACGGCCTTCGCGCCAAGCTTTCTGAATTATCTCTCTTTGCCCGTACTCATCACCCGGATGTTATCATGGTTCAGGAAACCAAACTCTCTCCCTCTGCTACCTCTCGACATCCAAACATCCCGGGCTATACTGCTTATCATACTCCTAGATCATCTCAAGGAGGCGGAGTCTCTACTTTTATTCTGACCCCTCTTCCCTTTCACATTATTCCAAAAAACTCCAGTGAATGGCACTCTCGAGTACATCCCCATCCATCTACCTCTAAAAACTCCACTTTCTCTTTTCAATATATACATTCCTCCATCTACATCCTGTCCACCAACCTACAACCCTATCCCTCTACTCAAGCAGCTGTATGACTGCTCTCTATCTCCCTCAATTGTCTTTGCGGGTGACTTCAATGCTCACACGTTCTGCTCATCGTTTGACTCTGATGCTAGAGGAAATGACGTCGAAGTATGGGCGGAGTGGAGTGCGATCTGGTTATCCTTAACGATGACCAGCCCACTCGTCTCCCTGCCTACGGCCGATCTTCCAGCCCAGACATCTCCCTTGTCTCTTCTAATCTCTCTAATGCCTGCTCTTGGTCTACATCCACAACTCTTTCCAGTGATCACATTCCGGTCTTTGTCAATATCGATCTCTCTAACTCTCTTGCTCCCTATACAGGTGTTCGTCATCGTTCTTATCTCAATTTAGGCCTTGCAGACTGGAGCCTGTTCAGTGAGGTTGCACTCCGCCAAGCGGCCGAATATCCGTGGAATGGCAATATACACCAGAAGGAGCGCCACCTCTCTGATGCCATCCGGAAGGCGATGAAAGCTGCGATCCCTGAAGGTCGTGTCAAGACCTTCTTTCCCAATGTCACCAGGGAGACACTGCAGAAGATAAGGACAAGGGACGCAAAGAGAGCTGCTAATCATCTTGACCCAGACATTGCCGAGCTGGATAATGAGATCAGGATGGACCTTGATAGGCACAAGAAAGAATCTTGGGAAAAGTTCACTGAGAAGATGAACTTCAGGAGTGATGCTGCAGCAACGTGGAAGGCTTTGAAAAAGATCTCCGAAAGATCACCTCCGCCAACAATTCCACGATTGAATTCGACGGCGGAGTCTTTAAGTCAGGAAAGAGGCCGCAAATGCTCTTGGGAAGCATTTTTCATAACTAAAACAAAAAGAGAGAACCAGAATAGAATAACTGTTCGGGAACTCTGTAAATTGCCACTTATGGCTGAAGATGATGCAGTCACGCCCGCTCAGGTCGAGAAGGTTATCAAGGAAATGAGTAACTCGAAGGCAGTAGGGCCAGATGGCTTGAGCCCAGCAGTTCTAAAGAGACTGCCAAGTGAACTACTACCCCTGCTCGCTGACGTCATTAATACATCGTTTCGGACCTGTACATTACCTCAAGATTGGAAAGTAGCACGCGTCATCCCATTGCCTAAGCCGGGTAAATCACCATCCACGGCAAAAGGTTACAGGCCAATCAGTCTTCTCTCACCTATTGCCAAAGTTGCGGAAAAATTGGCTGTGGAGGAGCTCTCCGAACACAATAGCAAACAAAAGCATCAACATGGTTTCCGTAAGCTACATTCCACCACTACGGCCCTACTGGGAAATTGTGAGCTATGTTTTGACGGCTTCAATGCCATGAAACCTCAGCGAACTGTAGGTGTAGCCCTCGATCCAACGAAGGCTTTTGACAGTGTAAACTTGGGCATTTTGTCGGAGAGCCTGTTAAGGTCTACCACTCCGCCCTGGCAGAAGCGGTGGATAACCGCATTCACCAAAGGACGTCGGGCAAATGTGCTATTTCAAGGGCACGTCTCCAATAGCATCCCAATCGCCGCCGGCGTACCTCAAGGAGGAGTTCTATCGCCTGCTCTTTTTTAGTCTGTATATTGAAGATCTACCCGTTCCATCCCAAGACATCAAGGTCGTTGCATATGCGGATGATATTACTATACTATGCCGATCGCGACATAAATGTAGCTGCCAGTAAGATCAATGACTACTTGATCGAGTTGAAATGTTTTCTCGATAGCAAGATGCTTACGGTCTCTGCCGCTAAATCATCCGTCACAGTCTTTTTCCACTGTTCCTGCGGAGCACAGTGCTCATCCCATGGTGAAATGGGACGAAACTCGCCTGCCGGCCGCCCGATTCCCTAAGCTGCTCGGACTCGTGTTGGACCCTTCGCTGAGGTTTCATAAGAACACTGAGCAGAAGCAAGCTGCAGTGAAAACAAGACTTAACGTCCTACGTGCTCTCGGCGGAACGTCCTGGGGATGCAGTAAAGAAACGATCCTGACCACGTACAAGGCCATCGTACAGCCTGCCCTGGAGTATGCTGCACCAGTCTGGCAGCATATCGTGTCGGACACATCCTGGTCCAAGCTGCAGCGCATCCAAAATGGAGCATTGCGAATCGCAACAGGCTGTTCTAAAAGCTCTCCAATAGAGCACCTACATGCCGAAGCTCGCATCCTGCCAGTTAAGGACCATTGCCAACTCCACGCACAACAGCTGTACATAAACATTCTGAAGCAGCCAAATCATCCGTCGCGAAGAGTATTAGACCCCGTGAGAGAGAGAGGTATAAGAAAGCCGTTTGCTAATGCTCCCACGAAAATCAATATACAGAGATGGACTAACGCACAACAAGAACGCCTCCGTCTCTTACGTGCTGAGCATACCCAATTCGTCAAGGATCACTTATGCAAGACCGCCGTAAACTCCATTCTCGGAGTCGTGCCGCCTGAGGTCAGCGAAACCGAGATGGAACTCGGTAGGCGTGCCAGGTGCACCCTTGCCTCGTTGCGCTGCGGGCACTCCCCCATGCTTATGTCTTATTTACATAAGATCGATAGCAGCAGACCTGACGAGTGCCCGGATTGTGGTAATAAAGGGCATACTACTGCGCACCTTTTCAACTGCCCGATGAGACCGACATCGTTAACAACAGTAGATCTGTGGACGAATCCGACGCTTGTGGCTCAGTTCCTCAGTCTATGAAAGGACCCTCTCTGTGGCTGCAGAAGAAGAATACGGAAAATTGTTTTTCCGAATAGTCGAATAAACGAATTATTCGGAAATTTGACTTTTTCGAATAATCGAACTATTCGAATATTCGATTATTCGTTTATTCGGCCGAATATTCGTTTTCCGAATATTATAGACACACACATACACACACACATGCAAAGACACACACATACACACACACATAGACACACACACGCATACACACACACACACACACACACACACACACACACACACACACACACACACTACAGCGAAGAAGATAAGAAAATATTAAGTAGGCCATCTCAAGCCAAAAGACAAGAAAGAGGTTGGAGATGAGGTGTGGATGAAACAAATGACAATGTTGAAAATGACGCCGAACCATGAAGTGGCGATTTGTTTGAACACGTTTCTATTTGTCTCAGCACAATCAACGTCGGCGTACGTGCAACTCTTGAAAACGGCCATGTCGTGGGCTTGGAGCGACACCAAATCATCGACTAATGTCAGCCGTATACTCGTGGGCTACTATAAAGTTGAAAAAAAGCCTTTCGCTAGTGGCCCACGAGCTTAACCGGAGAATACCACGACAAAGTTGCGTGAGCCAGCTCGCGGTATTCTCGCCCCAGTCCCTATAGTCGTGGGCTAGGAGCCCCCCAATGCCAGAGAATAGGAGCGACCTGCATCCATTTCCAGCCTCCTGTCCAAAATTGAGCTTCCTAGCTCGATTTTAAGTGTACCAACAAGATCGTGAACGCCAACTGAAAAAAGAAAAGGAGATTAACATCATAACTTGGCGGGTTACTCAATTTTTCTCGAAAACTAGTTAACCATTCGAGACCATTTTTGGGTGTTTGCCCTAACTTTTTATGCTCTTTTCAATGGAAAAATAACCACTTCCCCAAGTTTTCTCAGACCGTTGATTTCGGTATCGCGTTTTTGCGCACATGCAGTTTAAAACCAAATCAGGTGAGCGCTTCGCGCTCACCACAATTCGACATTTTTCTTATGAAAACTGCAGGAAGAGACTGATAGATGAATATATAATTAAATAATGCTCTAGACAGGTGTTTACAGTCGGGTGAACACTGGCCGAGAAACGTCGACGCGACGGCAGCTCAGCACGCACGCCGATCGCGTGGAAGGTGATTCGCATTCGGATAGACTTAACCCATCGCTAGGTTTCTGAAGAGCTAGCGTAAAGTTAATCTCATTTTGGAATTTCAAGCCAAATCTGGGTATCCAAAAAGTGTCTGGGTATCCAAAAAGCTGTTCGCGAACGAAGTTTTCGAATTTTTTTCGTTTGTTCAAAATAAAGTCGAAACGAAAAATTCTGATCATTATGCACTCGATTTTCTGTTTTTAGAATGTACTGCTATGTACATATGGCGCAGTAATGCAAGAGAATAATGCTAATATCGTTCAATGGATTCTTTCCAATCCTGCGAATAATCTCTTGACTTTTCTCAGCTAAAGGTGCAGTTGCGATTTCCGCAAAACAAATTGCTAGTATTTCAGCGAATTAAAGGCAGTGTCCACTATAAATTTCGCCTTCGTTTTTTCGCGGAAATCGAAAGGATTGGGTCTCATTGGAGCGTTAGGGTTGAAAGAACGAACAAAAACGAGCCCGAAAGAGACCTTATCGGCCCCGAAATTCGCCCGCGCTAGTCCTTTCCTCGCGAGTATCAGATACGTTTCGATTGATTGGAAAGGTCTAGCGCGTGCGGATTTCGGAGCCGATGAGGGCTCTTTCGGGCCCGTTTGTGTTCGTTCTTTCGACCCTATCGCTCCAATGAGACCCAGGCCTTCCGATTTTCGGCGGGAAAAAAAAGACGAAGGCGAGATTTATCGTGGACACTGCCTTCAAAGGTCGAAAAAGGGTCTGCTAGAGATTTATGTACTCTTATTAAATCTCAAAATTCCACAAACAGTAAGGGTTGTGAGTTCTTCGCAGCTGTGCTTTCCAAGTTTTGCATTGAAAAATTTCAAGGAATTGCCTTATTACCTGCGATGCTTGGTCGAAATGAATCGGAAAGAGAGGAGACTCGAGCAGGTGGTGATGCTGATGGAGAAGATCTCGAGACGAAAGTGACTCTTCCTATGGTTCAGAAAGCTGCATGATTGTTATCCTAAATAGATTTAAGATTTATCCATTTACTGGTCTTTGTTAGGGTTACTGCTTCATTTGATTTGTTTCAAATTTTGATATCAGTTGCCAATTTAAAACCTTGGGCTTAGATTGATGATCTCTCACCGTTTCGCATCCAGTTTTTTCTTTAAAATTAGTACAAGATATCTGTTTCTCATTTTCATTTTGAAATTTTTCTAGTTATTTGATAGTCTGTCTGATACTCTCTTGTAATTACGTATAATTTTGTTGCACACAAATCTTGTTGTTTGAAAAAAATTGTTGATGCATGTTATTGAGCATAAATACGACATAAATGTCTCATTGTGAACCTATTGTTATTGGTCGCTGCCTTTCGTATCCCTAATGTTGCAATTTTTTCTGCTTTTTTTCAATGATCTTGATCCAGGTAATAAACCTCCATGACCAATGGTGCCACTGTCGAGTCGGCAATCCCGTCGTGGTTGTCGTGGTCTTATTGGGTAGGCAAAGAAGCTGGAACTCTTCATCACCTTCAGTCTCGCCTATCAGATCCAGGTGTCAGCACCGATGTGAAAACGCACCCTGTATGTCACTGTTAGTCAAATCTTCCAATTTCTCTCACCAGTGAAATATTTCAGACATCTTCACCACCTCCTTCAAAAGAGCTGCCGACAGAGACAGTAGACGAGATTAATGCAAGTTCAGGATGGGATAGGATACGGACGCTGTACACGTATCCAAGCATGGAACGAGATTGTTCTCTAAGAGTAAACTGTTTATTTTCCATTGTTATTCGAATTTCCGCAAAAATCAAAATTTTTCAGGTCACGCGGATGGCGTTCCTGTCTGGTTTTTTCATAGGCGGAGCGTCAACGTACGCACAAGCACGCGAAACCTTTGAAAGGAGCAATGTTGGACGGAAATACCTCAGTCCTAGTGATGCATTTGTAAGTGGTCGTGTGACAGTCAGGCTATAGCAAAACAGAAGTGAGCCCGAAGGAAGTATAGTGAGGTCAGTTGATTGTTTCCTCAGGAAAAAACATTTAATCTAAACCGCGGCTGGCGCGGCGGTTTAGATTTAAATGTTTTTTCTTGAGGAAACAAGCCACGGACCTAACCATATATTCCTTCCGCTGGACAAATCGTGAATCAATTCGTGTAGGAAGGAGTGCATATTTCTTTTCTGCTTGGCGGTCTAGAAATGTGTATTGCGTTTTGAATTGTCATTTACAAGAGAGGACCCACCGGGGTAGGAGACGTCCTAAAAACTGTCAAACCTTGTATAGGGCAACTTTGTTGTAACTGAATGTGCACGGAGCATATGAAATCACTCCAGCTGCTCCGATTAGGAGGTTACAGGTAGTTTCGATTGGTTTTTTTTTCTGGAATATCGGAGGACCCGTAGGGAAAACCCAGCATAGATTATTGTTACTCTATCCATCCTTCACAACTCTCAGAGGAACTTTTTTTGGGACGTTTTCTCCCCCGGAGAAGACGCCCTTAGATCAATCATTTTTCATTGAAGAAGTGGTGGGTTTGGTGCGAAATGTCATATTTAAAACCACAATAGGCAGGGTCCTGGCATAATTTCGTTTCTGAAATTCCTTGTTAAATCGATAAGTGAACCCTAGTTAAGTCCAGGAATCGTACGAAAACCGCAGAAGAAACCGTTTCCGTTGAACTATTTCAATCCAAACGTACCTATGCTCCAGTTCAAGTGTCGACCTATATAGAGAAGTGTCACCGTCGTCCGCTTTTTTTAGCCACCACCCAGCTTTCTTCACTACCCGCTGTGTTAATCATCTGATGGTAACCGTCGTGAGTTGACCCTTGTAGCTGCGCTGCGTTTCTCTGAACTGAGGTATAGGCGTTTGTTGGTAAAGATAGTAGGTTGCCATAGTTGTCATTATGCACACCGTCATCTACCATAATCTCTCTTGAAACTGAATTTGACTTTCGTAATCATGTTCAGCGCTCAAAACAAACACCCCCTCTAAACAAACGTCGGACGAATTTTCTTTGATTTTTGGCGCCCCAAACGCCACAAGGGCTCCCTCTCTATGGGGCTCCAAAGGTCGATAAAAACTTCCCGCTCAAACATTGTACGGAGGGGTTATTTAGGGCGCTGAACACGGTTATGAGGTCTTTTTTTCAGTTTTTGGGCTATGTTGGGTTGCGGTTCTGTAATGTCATTGATCCCCGCAACCTATCGCATTTTTTCCAGAATGAAGCCAATTTTTTCGACTGATGCCTCTTATGTATTCCCAATTCTGCGCTCCTGGAAGTTTCCAACATATCCATAGTTTGCGGCAGGATGTTCTAAAAACTATCCTAGTTATTTCGAATCTTCCGTTCAGTACTGTTTCCTATCTCAATCGGTAGGACTCTGCGATTTTGATTATTGTCTCAGAAATTCCTTTCACTCGTTGTTCCCGTTGCAAGAGATTTCCTTGTTCTCACCATTCCTGTCTAAGTTACCTTATCTGCATTAGAGCAATTGTTACAGCTATAAGCTTGATCGAGGACTACTTTTTCACCTTAGAGAACTAACTGCGGACGTGAAACTACAACGACCCAGACACGTCATTTCTCAATAAAAAGCTCCCCCACGACAAATTTGTTTGTCATGAACCCATTGGATGATGAATAAGAATCTTTTGCTGAAGTGGAAAAAGACCAGCCTCGGCAAGGATTCGATTTCGTTACCTCACTTCTCCATTAACAGCGGGCACTCACACTGCGCCAAATGTCCACTTTGGTTATAACCTCTTTTTTGCCGTATACGGCATCGAAAAGCCTCATATGCCTCACTTTCGTCCATCATCACAGCAAATTTGCGTGTACAATCACACTGTTCTATGATTTCTGGTCCAAGGTTGACATAGGTGCATCAGAGGATGCTGTGGGGTCCATAAATACCAAGCTGCGATGCCCCTGTGAATCAAACGCTAAAAACGCTTATGACTCCGGTTCAGAGAGACGGAGCGCAGCTATGAGGGTCAAATTCGAATGTTTATCAGAAATTGATCCTAAAACCCTGCATTGTGTTTGAAAAGGTGACTTTTTCCAAGTTACATTCCCTTGTCAAACGCTCCGGGTGAGTCACTGGCGCTTGTTTGGTGCGCGTCTCAGCGCCCCCGAGTGCTCGAGTTCTCGCCGATCACAGCCCTTCGCTCTCGCCCGTCTTCCCCGGATATGGATTGGTCACCTAAAGACGACCACCTTTTGTTCAGCTTCTAATGGTTAGCGTTGCAGAAGCGTCGAATGGATTATGCTATTGTTCGTTTTGCGAAGAGTGGATTCGTAATGGGAATGAAGTGTGCGTTGATTTCCGGAAGTATAGTGTGAGTTTCACAGCCAAGATTTTAGCCGTACCCTCAATCAATTTTTGATTGAGGGTACGGCTAAAGTCAAACGCAGCCCTGTTTCAGAATATTATCAACTCATTTGGCTGCCTACCGGCACCGGTTCTCGTCTTGGTACTTTCCAGCCCTTTCAGGTGCGCTCGCGGTCGCCCTGCATGAAGGTAGTCTCGTGTTTCCCAATTCCCATTATTGCCAGATTCATATTTATAGCATTAGTTGGAGGAGTGTTTACGTTTCCGCTCGGTCTCATCGGTTCACTTAAAGCTGTGGGCTTAGGAGTCAGCTCAGGGTTTGTTAATTTTTTACCACTCCGTGATTTGAAAGATTGCAAATTCCAATGAGTCAATGCGTTGCCCAAAGTGTCTTTCGAAATGTAGGAACAGCGCTAGGAAATGACATTTTTTGCGATTTGTTCCAGCCTAGGGTTTGCCACAATTAACGGATCCGACGAATTGCAGCTGCAGAACGGTTCTCGCAATCCGTGCACGGTTTCACGTGCGCACATCAATTCAGAGGAATGAGCAAACGAGAAATTCTATTTTTTGTGCAATTCAAATGAACATGAAGGCAGCGTACGCTCAAAAAACTGTGTTCAAGTTTTCCACCATTTTGCGCAGGTAGGCCTAACAGATTGCGATATATCGCAAAAAGGCTATCCAAAACTTTCAAATTTTGGAGAAAAACTCATTTGAAAATCCCGGAGAATTCAGCTTCCTTTTTGTCCACGTCTGCCCGGTGTGACTTGTGTAATATACAAATGTCGGAAATAGTGGACGTCTGAAAAGGTTTTAGCCCCTGTAGCTTCTGAGGTTGGTTATTTCTTCTGGCCTTTTCACTGTCAAGAATTTTCTGAAAAATAAGAAGCTTCCAATACACCAGTTTGAACGCGAGGATTTCCGAAATAACGAATATGGAATTTTGGATTCCCCGGTCTGCTGGAGCCTGTTGTGGCGCTTCTGCTCCTCGTGCTAGATGATCGACCGGAAACTCTTAAGACCACGGAGCGATTTTAAAGAGGCTATAGCATTGTGAATACACAGCATTGTGGTCTCAAAATTTTCCAACCGTCTCCACTTGGTTCAAACATTTGATTGAGAAGAAAAAACTAAGTGCGGCTTTCTGTTCGGACGCTGCCTTTAAGGAAATTCTCACTATGTGTAGAGTAATTTATAGGATTTTTGGGTAGCTTTCGAATAGTACAAAAGAAGGTGTTTTTACACTCTCGGCACGTGAATATTCGAGGACGGTGACAGTGGTCAAAATTTGAAAAATCTAATATCCGGAAATACCCAGTTATAAAAAAAGTCTTGAATGTTTCGAACATTTGAACATCCAAATTGTTCAAATATTACTTGAGCATTCTTCTCTTTAAAGTAGTTCCCGCTCATCCTTGACCTCAACGCAGACCAAATGACAAGAAACGTTTGACGCAACTTTGAAAAGAGGCGCTTTATTCGTTCTAGCCGGGAGAACGAATCACGCACGACTGCGGCAGACTTTTAGGTGTTCGCGTCACCGTGATCGGCGTGTATTTCGCCGCACACCAAGAAGTGATACCCTCCTTGAACCAGTGTTAAAGGCAGTGATCACGATGAAAGACGTTATCGAAAAAAACTACAAAAATCAGCTCAGATCAAAAACAGCTCAAAAACTATGAAGGTAGCGCGGCGAAAAATGGGCTAGAATTAGAGTTATTAAGACCCTAAACTTCCAGTTCGTGCACACGTGCACAGAAAGATCACAGTCTCATGCCAAGCATTCAAAAATCATCGACACTCAGAGGAAGAATTAAATGCAAATTTACCTAATAAAACAGTTGAACAATGAAAGCAAGCACTTCAACCAATGTTTTTGACTAGATGTGCACCTAAATCCGAAAGTTCATTGATTGAAATTCAATTTCAAGCCAGCTGATGATCTCGATATTAGAGATCATCGATGCCGATGATGTGGGGTAGACTCGTCCACCATCAAAAGACAAGAAAGTTCAGGCTTCAAATTTGGCCTAGAACAGCGTTTTTTCGTGATTTTTCTTATAGGTTCTACTACTCTATACCCAGAAAAGGGTTCAGAGAGAAAAAGAAGACGAGCATATCTGAGCGCGACCACTGCCTTTAAAGGCATCGTACACGATGAAAACCATATTTGGGTTTTTGATGTTTTCGTGTTGTACTATCCCTATAGTGACTAACGGTAGCAAAACGCCCCCTCAAAAACGTCAACTTTTTGAGAAAAACCCATTTTTAGAAAGTTCATAGCGAATTTGAATTTCGCGCCGGCATCAACTTGGGATAGTTGCGCAGAGAATGCAAGGAACAGTTTTACGCTTCGTTCCGTGGCGCAGCGTTGGAAGCAATTCACCGAGGATGCCGCTCAACTACGACTTCAGCTGAATTGAAATGGGTTACCCACCTGCTGCGTCCAGTGCTGCCTGCTGCTTTCGATCGATGCCGAATTCGAAATTGACTGGCGTGTGTATTGCGCCCTACGACGCGTCAGGGCACGCCCGCCGTCAGCAACCCAGGAGCTTTGTTCCTTGTAACAACGGATCGACCCCAAGGCCGGCCCCCCAAACCCAGGAAGCCAGTTTGAGGTAAGCGAATCTTCAATCAGAGACGGTTTTGTAACTCCAAACTTTCTGAGTGACATTGTCATGGCCCACTAGTCCGAATGAACGCATAAACCCAAATTCGGTTTTCATCGTGGACGATGCCTTTAATAAGGCTACCATAGCTTGGAACCATTAGTTTTCACGGTCTGCGTATTCTGACCAAATGCCATCTCACTGGGTCTGAATAAGATTTGCTTTCATAAGCTACTGTTGGTGGAACCTACAAATAAGATTTTTGTGGATATTACACTTCTTTTGAAATTTTCATTATTCTTGTAAGTTGCAGAAGAACCCTATGTTTGAAATTCCGTAGGCCATGGGGAATGAGAGGGAGGGGCACCGGCTTGCGTCACTTCTCCTCTGTTCAACTTCTGATCGAGCCTGTTGACTCCGAAGCGTCCACGATGATCATCGGTACTTTCTAGTATACTTTGGCCCAATGGAATGATCGAATCATCATCCGATTGAAAAAAGTCGACTTCGATTAAATCGACTTAGTCGACTATTCGAAAAAAGAAGAATCCGGCTAAATCGAAAAGTCGATTATTCGAAAAACGGCCATTTTCGGATAAGTCGAGAAGTCGGTCATTCGAAAAAGTCTAATTTTCGACTTATTCGAAAAGTCGATCATGCGAAAAAATTTTTAATTTGTCCAAGTATACTTTCTCGTGTAAAATGATAGACGAGAGGGACCTTCGCTCTCAGTGTCAGAAGAACGGGCAAAAACGAGCAAGAATTGCCAAAAGAATGCCCGCAAACAAACTTTCTGAAATCTCCGACCACCCTCCCTAACTCGCCTTTCATGCATTCGCGACAGCGGCGACGCGAATCGTTGACCCCGTCGCTGTTTTTCGTTGGCCCCCTCGCGGTTTCTGCGGCAGCGACAGGAATGATCCCGACCATTTTCGTCGCTGCAGCTGGGCTCGTCGCAACATATCGTGCCGGGACCAGCGTTGATTCTGGCATTTTGCCAGCATTCTCGGCAGTGGAAGCAGCCGGCAGTGAAAGCAGCTATCAACCTCGACCAAGTTATGCTGTATTCCTCTTATACTAGATTTCTACAGGATCTATTCTATTCCTATATTCTGCTTTCCTAATTTTCTGCTGCTATCTGGCTGTATTCGGAAATATTTGAGCCTTCGACTTCGCCGAAAGTATTTTCAGTACATCTGTTTCTTTTATTCCATTTGAGCTGCGATTTTTTTTTCATAATCTACACAGAGCTGGAAAGGCCTTGAGAGATGACTTTATTTACCGTTTAGGTCAGTATAAATAGTGAGACTTTTTTTATCCAGCTAAGTGCACCTTTGTTGTTCCCAGTAACTTGCGAATCGTGGACTTCTCTTCGGAACACCGGGAACATTTCAAACAAATAAACATTTTTGAACTTATTTTTTAACTAATGTTTTGCTCCTGCTTGGCTACGATTTTATGACCAAGATGATGGTTATATCCAGTAAGGTAAATTATTCCACCTCACAATGTCATTCCTCATCTCAGTGTGGGTTTAAGTTGGTGCTACAAACATTCAGCGTGCTTAGGACTGCCAATGACAGCTATAGATCGCTCGAACGTATTCATTACTGTTTAAAATGTTTTTTTCTGGCTTCCATTTGGCACAGAACGCTTTGTCTGGCTCCTTTAACCACCCCCTCCCCCCCCTCCCCTTCGATGAAGCTCCAATCCTTGCTTTCGCCGAATCTTTATCATCGAGCTACGCTGCTATAGCAAGTTTACTCTCTGATAACGTCTCGGTATTGCATACTTTCGGGAGGAGGCCTTCCACGACTCTCTCATATTATTGAAATATATTCTTTGACGTCTTCGAAATTTCCGCCAGCGACTTCCTAAACCTCCTGTGTTATTCGTTCACATCATTTGCATTGTAAGCTGGTATTTTTTCCTTACTAAAAATGTCGCTTGCTATTGGGACATTATCAACCTTCAGAAAAAAAGCAATGGAATTACAAATTTATTCAGACGAGAAAAATCTTATTCGTTATAGACAATGTTCAAGAGAAGGACCGGTTGCTGTTAGGCGTATGCGGGAGCAGTTTTCTAATCTTCTTCATCCTCTTATCCGCCAGAACAGGTCATGTCAAGCGGAGTCGTAGAAAGCCCTGTCTTCAGCGGAGCCCGATGGGTGTCCTGAATAAATGAAATTAAGTTCGAAATATTATTGAAAACCCTGATTCAATTATGGCTTTTCCTGATGTTCTGCTCTTCTGTAAAATGTGCACAACCAGAGGACCCCTTGTGACTCTTACGACTCCACGGGACGACGTGTTCCTTAGACATCGAAGCGGCAGGACATGCCATGAGACCCCATTCGCTCATAAGACATGCCATGGTTTCCATAATGAACCATTACACACTGTTCGGAGCGAAATTTACTTGGTTCTGTTGTGTTTGTGTGCTGAAAGAGGGGAAGAGACAACGAGAGATTGGAGTTGTGGTCTCAATGCACAAAATTGGAGGTGTTAACCCGTCCTTTGCAGTTCGAACATCAGGCTAGTTCATACAAGCGAAGGGGTCCCAAGTGTAATTCGAACCGAAAATACTGTACAACTCCATTTCCGTGCATCGAGACCACCATCCGATACATTGGGATTTCGCTCCGAAGGCCGGGTTCATAATTCCCTCCACTGCGAGAACGTACATCAGGTCCGGAGAGACCCACCACTCTGACCATAATGGACTTATGGACGAATCCATTACTGGTCGCCCCGTTTCTCAAGCTACGACAAAACCCTCAATGTGGCTGCAAAGAAGAAGAAGAAGGTGAACTTCGATTATATACACTGCGTCACGTTGTTATTCGTATTGATAGGTCCAAGGCTTGCTTTCTCAAAAAAAAACGCATTAAATCTCACCCACGGCTAGCGCGGCGGTGGCTCTCTAATCGATTCAGGCCGAGAGAAAAGCGCAGCTGATCAGCTCATCATACCGCCAGCCGCCGGTGAGATTAAAAGCGCCCGCGCCAGCGGGGGGTGAGAGTTGAATATTTTTTTTTCTTGGAAAGCAAGCCACGAACCTAACTTTATGAGTCATTTACAGCTCGAGGTAAAATGTATACACTTCATGACTTGTCCCTCCGCTGCCTAATCCGCCGACGTGAATCAGCTTGTAATGCCTGAGAAACGTTTTGGCAGCTCCATTTCCGGAGAAAAAGTTCTGCCATAAACTGTGTTGAAGAAAACATTCCTGCCGTGCGGTTGCAGGAGAAGTATTGGGATACCCTTTACCGAGAAACCTTATCTTCCACATATATCTTTTTGGATCCTGAACGGAAATGTACCGAAATAGAATGCGTGGTGGGCATCGTTTATTCCAACCCCTGAAGAGGCGGGAGAGACGCAGTGAGTGGGCTGTCGCTAGCCCAGTGTCGCGTCCAATCAGGAACCGCGCTCCTCCCACACTCCTCCGTTTCTCCCGCCTCTTCAGGGCTTGGAATACACGACGGCCACCACCCAATTAGGATAAGTTCATCTAGACTCGCTTGTTAATTCAGTTGAGTTGTTTCGAAGAATTCAAAATCCAGATCGCAATTTGAGTCTTTTGAGCCTACGGAAGAAAACCCTCAAAACGGTACTTTCGAATGTTCAGTTCGTTATGTTGTGTTAAGGTCTAATCCGCCGATAGTTGCGCCGAGAGGGACATAAACTTTCCCTCTGCGTACCTGAGCGCGCAGAGCTGGATGACCATGAGCGGCAGATACGCAGAGAATGTTTTGCCTCTTTGAGTCGAAGGACTCTATAAGAGCAGAAAGCGCGAGCCACCAAAATTCAAGTATAAAAGGACTTTTTTGAGGGTGAAACTACCTCGCTACGGGAGCTACAAAGTTCCACAATCTAACAGCCTAACAGTTTTCTGAATAACCCTGGTAATATCATCCCAACAGAAAAAGCGATGGTGTGGCTGCGTACTTTCATTAAATATAGTGTAGCCATGACTGCATCGCTTCCAAATTTGTCATTTATCGATCAAGGCAACAGCTCATAATTTTAGGTGGGTTATTATTTTCCTTGTTTCTTCCATTCCTTCTTTATTATTCTTTCTGTGTTATTTTCTTGTGTATCTTGTAAAACCATTAGGTGTATTGATATTGTGCGCGGGGATGAGGTAACGTTTTCGGTGCGTTTGTTCCTAAACTCCAAGAAATTAGGAAATTTTCTGTCAATTACGGCGGGGAATCTGCAGAGGCGCATCCAAGCGCAGGATTACGACTCTGCGCAACGAGGGATCGTTAAAAAGAACAATTGTGCCTGAAGATGCCGTCATGAAATTCTACGTACGATGGGTATACGCTAGTTTGAGTAGTGTATCAGATTTCAGTCAACATTTCTATTCAGGGATTATTCGGTGTCCTGAATACAAATTCGATGTCTACTTGTAAAGGGGGTCGTAGAAACATCTCGAAAATTCCCGAAATTTTTTGGCAGCCCGGGAACTGGGTCGTAGCTTCGTCGATAATTGGCGCGACGGTCTGCTCAACCATGCTCAAACGTCTTCGGCCGCAACTTTTAGATATTTTTTCCGGATTTTTAGAGGAGACTGCACCGTATAGTTTTGAAAACGGTACGTTTACCACTCACAATACCTAGACAACTTAGGCTTTTGCTACAGGTACACCCAAAATATTACTGAGAAACGAAAGAAACAGAAAACGATGACCCCGAAAAGACTTTTTTCAGCTCTTCCCCTCATCGATTAATGACGAACTTGTAAGTGAGCCAGCCATTGATACAGTATACTTATTGAAAGTTCGTAAGAAAACCACCACCTTTTTTCTGTTGAGGTGGGTTTCACACAAAGAGATCGAGTCAAGCTTCAAGAAAATATCTAAATAAAAAAGCCCAATTGCTTTATAGATTATGACGCTTACAAATCTGAATACGCAACGAGATGCAAAAAGCGTTCATGGGTCTACAGTTGCATAGGAAGCGGGACGGTAATCAAGAAAAACTAAAGCGAAGTGTGAAAAACGATTGTACAGGACAGTTGTGGAGCTACGATACCCTCCCACAGTCAAAAAATTCCGGAAAATATTAACGAACCGGTTCCTAAAATTTGGTTTTGAGCCGGCATTGTGAAAAGCCCCCCCCCCTCACCATCCGTTGAGGATTACGTGAAAACCGCTCCGAGCTCTGAGCCTTCACACTTGCCATCAAGCTCAAATGAAAATCCAACTTCGCGTCACTTCCTGCACCTTTCAACTCTCCCTATTTTAAAAAGGAGGAAAACCCCGGGTTGATTTCAATATGCCAAGTTTTGGTGGGTGACAGAGCCACGCGCGAACCAGTTCGACAACGGTTGCAAAATGACACAACCGTACTTGGCCCTAGAAACGGTTCCGCTCATGCAAGAGAACAATCGATCGAGCACGGCTAAAAGGGTCAAGCGGACCGCTGTCCCGGACTTCGAAGATGATACTGTCCCTCTTTGAACAACAAGATTTTCAATAAAATTTTCCTTATTTCGACTCCATTGAGGGTTAAGATTCTCTCTGTACGCTCAAAATTCAAATTTTCGTGCCAAAATTTTAGCGGCTTTTATCCATAACGGCTTTCTCAGAGAGTCGGAGGGTTCTATTCGGCCACAATAGGCTTTCGACTCGACTACAAAGCGGTTGGACGACGATATGGCCACGTAATTTCCTTGCGCCACGTGGACTAATCGTCGTCCAAGTGAGAAGCACGTGGCGCCAATCATAGCCGTTCCACTCGGCCACGATACACTTTTGATTCAACTACGATGAGTTTGGACGACGAACGAGCCACAATACCCATGATTGAACACGTTGATAGATCGCTTCAGAACTGACCCGGCGCATATCAGCCACACAGCATGTATGTAAAGGGCCCGATCCCAGACAGAGTCCGCCTTTCGGGGCTGCTCCTGGAAGGTGACTATGAGTCACTTTCTGGACGATTTTTGAACCGTTAAGGGGTCTAGCCTACGGTCCTCAGCGAGGGGAGGTCCCTCGCTGTCGACCGTGGCGAGAGTGATGTCCCTGTCGCGAACAGCTGTGGGGGTAATCCCCTGCTGCGGGCCGTGACTTGGACCGTATCCTTGCTGGGGGAGACCCGCTCCCATCGAAGGGGTGGTGGCCCGCATCCAGCGCCACGTAGTCCTATCGAACAGGCCACGTGCTCCTCGGAGGAGCACGTGCTGCTGCAAAAGTTCCTTTCAACTCGACTAGATACCCGAATAGAAAGCCTATCGTGGCCGAATAGCACCCCCCGAGTCCCTGAGTTACTATTTCGTCCCTTCTGGGAGTGAAGTGACATGGGACGAAAATTTCGGCGTACGGTCACCGCCAAGCGCTAGCACATTAGTGGATAAACGAAAAATCTTGAGAAAAACTATGAATGCTCGAACCTCGATGATAGCGATAGTATTTCAATACTGCTCTATTTGCTCCCGAAAGCTGCTTCGCAAGACTGCCGAACAACGCGGAAATTCCTGACCTGAAAAGTATCAACTTCCAAAACATGATAAATGCAAGATACCAAGCTCTTTCTGATGTTTGGCCAAAAGCCTTATCAAAAGGTGATGGTTTTACCAATCTGCCACAGGGTACTGTGCGAGCTATGGAGAAGCTCAACTTTTACTCAACCCCCACCCCCCCCCGGAACGTTACTGTGCTTATCTGAGCCAAATTCTGGCCCGCAATTGCGTCTCGACAAGCTTTGCTTCCTAGTCGGAAGAGCTTCCAACGCCGCAGCCGCCGATCTGCTGACTCTAGGTGGGTTTCGGAAACTGGAAACTGAGAAAAATTAGAGAAAATTGTATATAGAAGCCACATCAAGTCGGCTTTGGCGCTGTAAACCCGACTGACTCGAGCGCGTGCGGCCGCAAGGCGTGTCGAGACGCAATTGCGGACCGGAACTCGGCCCAGATAAGCACAGTAGTTGGTCCGTTTTTCTGTGAAATTTGAAGAGGGACAATTCATTCTCTAAAAAATCAAGACATTAAGAGATTACGGACAAGAGGTTTCTTCACCAGGTACTTAAAGTTGGTCTCCTGGCGGAGCTCAGACCCCCCCCCCTTCACCCGTCAGCAGCTCAGACCCCCCGTAGAGCTTAACACCCCGCGACAAACTCTGATCTGTCATCCGATTTCCGTCACTCCATTCATCACATGTGGAAAATCATGAAAATAGCTTGACCAAACCACAAGGTTGACTTTCTCCTGACTAAAGTCTGTCCTACCTATAGTCTCTTTGCATTTACAAGAATAGGGTTCAAATCGTGATCCCACAACTCATTGGAACAATATCATAATGTACGTGGGCGGACATTTTCTAGATAAAAAAGTAATACTGCCAGATTTTCATTTCTTATAAGGTTTACTCAACTTGAGCTCGCACTGGCCGGACAACTAACTAGTGCCCTAGCCTCCAAACCGGCTTAAACTAGCGGAAATATTTCGGGTAAGGGTCGCCAGAAGTTTGGCCTAAAATCGAAGGGGATCGTTGAAGTTTCAGTTCCTGAGTATTCCGATGGCTAAGAGGAGTGGTATTGACCCCGCTGGGCCCTACACAACGGTCTGCTCGACCCCACCGTGTAGGTACCAGAAACCCCTTCGCCCAACTGAATGAACCAACCATAACTCGGTTCAGAGAAGCCTTCGGCAGCTATAAACAGAGTTGAAACGTCAGTGGAATTACATTAACCAGTAGGAAGTCCGTTTAAACAGGCGTTTTTTCACGAAATGGATTCTCGAGTAAAAAAAGGTTACTGACGATGGAATTGAAGTATTGTCGAAATGCGCGAATTTAGCTTGCAGCGGCGATTTACGGTCGACGCTAGGGGCTTACGATTTGACTATCGCACACAAGGGGGAAAGCAGGACTGAGAAATGGGGGCGGCAACAGCCGCACGTCTTCCGCTGGCCAACACTCGAAAATAGTAACATTTTCAGGGATGCGAAGTATTTAGTAAGACTAGGTTCGCAAAATAATCAAATAGCGCAAAATTATATACTTATCTGAGTTTTACCTTCAAGACCCACCCATGGAGTCGTGCAAATTTTCAGGGTCGAGAAAGGGGGCCATACGAGAATATCCAAGCTGAAGGAATGGGGGGGGGAGGGGCTCCACTCACGGAATGACCACAGTGCCATGCCTCACCCTGGTCGACGCAGCTCTTCATCACCTAGGTGTATTCCGCAGCAGTCACGGACACATGAAGACGCAGACTGTGACGAAATACACCAAGGTACGGAACAAATCCGCGGCGGATATGTTTTCACCCTGCCCACGGGAAAGCGAAATTTATCCCATTAATTTTAGGGCAATAACGGGACTTCTTTCTAATCGTCATTCACTACGTGAACCAAAACCGTTTTCGCATTCATATATCGAATCTCAGCAGCGCTCCATAAGATAGGCCAATCGCTAGCGGTTCCGTCGCGTTTGCAGGAGATCGGGCGCACCTGAGCAAATCGTATTTGATGAGTTGTTTTTTTGGACTTGAAAAGCAGCGCAATTTATTTGGCTGCAACAAACATCTGCAAGAATATCATTTTATAACAAACACGCGGGCGATTTTGGTAAAACTCATTTTATGGACTAGACTCGCCTTTCCCTTTGCATGTCGGGTTCACGCCGCGCGGCGACGACTTGGGTAACCAAGGAGTGCCTTCTGGGCCAGGCAAAGCCAAATAAGACTACAAAAAAGTATTAAAATACTGGAATACTCACCTTGGGCAATCTGTTGTCGAACTGAAGGTTTCACTTCTCAATGCGCCAACTTTCGAGCTATCGCTACAATGTTTTTCTCATGAACAACCCAAAAGATCATCAATAGGAGGACAATCCAATGTCTCCCCATAATAACGAATTCAAAAATGTCAACGAACCTTTTGTAAAACCCCTCCATTTCCGAGACCAAGTTCACCTTCGTTTTCCAACATGTCTTCAGAAGGCTCTCACTCCTAGAAATAAGTCAGTTGGCTTACAGGTAAAGCCATTAAAGCGTAACAATACGATAACCATGCTACTACAAGTGAAAATTGTGCGTGCCCCTTCCCCAAACACAGCTCTCAAAAAGTTACAAGCTTAAAGCGGTACGTGGTCCTGATTTTTTCTGTGCGCAAACTTCATCCGAGAAGATGTTTGGGGTGATGAATGCGAATACGAGGTTCATTTTCAGGTTTTCATACCACTACAGCTGGTTTTGGTGGTAATTATACCATAAATCAACTCTGGTGGAGAATCGCTTTGGCACTGCCAGTCTAGCGAGTTTGCATGCTTAAAAAGGTCTACATGAAGCATGAACACAATTTGTTCAGTTTCCTTTTGACTGAAAGCTGCGAATTCGTTTCCAAATCAGCTCTTTTAAGTTTAGTGGCAATTTAAGGCCGAATTTTCGTCACCCCTAGCAAAATTCCGGAGCGTTTCGAGCCGCGAATTTTGGCAAAATGCCCAGTTTGCTATTGGTTCCGACACGATAAAACGCGGCAAATGCCGCCGCAAGCGCGATTTGCGGCTAATCGCTGATTTTGCTGTGGGTCCAAGTGCGACATTTGCCGTTGTCGCAAAAGCATGAAAGGCGAGTAACGTGGACAAATACCATTAGGTCTGTGGCCTGCCTCCTCAAGAAAAAAAAACGTTTTTAATCTCGCTCGCGGCTGGCGCGGGCGGTTTAAATCTCACCGGCGGCTGGCGGTACGGTAAGCTGATAAGCTGTGCTCTGCTCTCGGTCTGAGTCGATTAACGGGCCGGCGCACGCGACCGCCAGCGCCCAGGTTTTTCCTGAGGGGGCAAGCCACGTACCTAACTGTACAACATTCGAGACAATTACTTGTGTGCCTCGTATTGACGAGTTTTGTTTCACACTGGCGCCCCTCGGCTGGATCAGAAGACACGCAGCGCTGCCGTGCGCTCCCAACGCAAGCCAACTCCTTGTGGCCCGCGGATCTCCGAACAGAGAGTACTTGACGAATTTGTATCTTTGTAAAATCTGTTGTTTAGATTGACCCTGACTGCCATTGTGCATTTATATGCTCTAAGCGTGGACAGGCCCGTTAATGAAGCTTATTGGGCATTTAAAAGAGACTATGAGAAGGTGAGCCTCCCAGTGACATGAGTGAGCTCAATGCTCTAGATACTATTTTCAGGACCTTCGTACTACGCAAGAATGGGAAGATCGAGTGACTGAATTGATGAAGGAGGAAGGTTTTCGCTGGAGAGCGAGCGCAGCAGCAAGGCTGAAGGAACTCGACGAGGAAAAGCTGACCACACAGGATGCCTAGGCGCGCACTATAGTTATTCTAGGACTAGGATTCCGTAGAAAATATCTTTAAAATGCCTTCACTATGCGGAGATACTTTTGAAGGATAATGAGGTGCCGCAATGAGTTTCTGATCCTTTGAGCGGATTTTCGCCTGATGTTTGAAATGCTAGTCCGTCCAAAGTGCTTCTCCGAGGTTCTGTGCTGGGACGTGTGGAGCGATCGGTCATGTCAAAATAACCATTCTGAATGCGATATTTAGACATCAGCAACCGCTGTACCCCAACTCTGATCGCCACGAATTTCTGGGGAATACTTTTTGAATATTATTTTTTTTCTCGCATCGTGTATTTTCTTTCGTCTTTTTATAATGAAAGGCCTTTGAAAGGCTAGAGTTGCCTGCGAATTTACCTATAAGCATGAATGCGTAAGGATTGACCAGTGAATTCATTGTCACTTAGATATCGGAATAACTTTTGTAACGATCCATCATTGAGTCCAGAATCGTAGGCTCCTTCATTTTTCCATTGAGGAAAAAGGGAGACCTGTTGAGCTAACCAGGATCCAGATTCCTCAGTGATAAAATTGAGGAGCAAAGGCCACTTTTGCCGAATTCTTTGTACTTCCTTTGGCTGAATCTTTATCTCTTCAGTCAAGTCACCCTAGTGGAGGGTTTCTTGTTGATGAACTTATTCTCTCGTGTGAAAGGCCTGTTACGGTAAGCCACTTACTGTTTGAGCCGGATAAAACAAGAAATACGTGGTACGAAATACGTGGTGGTCCAATAGCTGTGAACTGGTGTGCAATCATGACCAAGGCCATAATGGAATTTTCATGTTTTCGGCGAAGGCAAGGCGCCTACATCAGAACCATAACCTGGCACACTTGACTGCAGGTTTTCTTGATCTGATGGATAAAATTAGTTGAATCGGGGCAGCAGCCCAGTCTTCCAAAAACCAGTATTTCCCGTAGCTGTGTTTTAGTAGAGATTTTCCTCTCCCAGAAATTCTCTGTGCAAACATAGTGGAGGGGTAGGGGGGGGGGCACTCAATAATCATGTGAAGAGTAAATGATACGGCTTCCAGAAATTGAAGTATTTCTATGAGGTTTCTGAGAAGACAGTGACTGATAACGCTATTAGGTATGGTTTGTATCTTATCTCCAGAGAGCCCCGTTGTAGCTATTATCTCGCTATTTCGGAAGCGGAGCGGTTATTCATGCATTTCTACTATTGTGCTTTTTTAGAAACGAACGCTTTACTTCAGTGATAAAGCTATCATAGCACCGTCCCGGCTACCCCTGATCTAGTGATCGACGATACCTGATATCGGAAGAAATTCTCATTTTCATATGCTCGGGAGGAAGTTATTTGCGCGAATGTATAGCCTGACCCACTTAACCCTCTTTCATAATTGCCCGACCGACGTCGGACGACTTGTTATCGAATGTGGGACATCTATCTACCCTACCCTATCCATCTTATCTATCTTAGCTTATCACATTTGATAAGGAGTCATCCGACGTCGGACGGCACACTATGAAAGAGGCTTTATTTTGAGCTGGTCGGAGTAAGGCTTATCGAGCTTCTCTTGTTAAAATCTACTTATCACTGTTATATTTTTCCAAGACCGACCGCTCCGCTGCTTGCTCCGCCCGGCCTGGACTCATCCGAGCGAGCTAGGCTTTAGACAAAAAATTTTCCATAAGGTGCTAAGTTGATCGCAAAACACTTGGCTTCCAGCGAGATTGAACCAGTATATTCCCTTTCCGGGAAAGCGCCTTATCGCACTGCAGCACCGAAGCTCGTAAAAGTTTAAGTGCTGGTTCAATCTCTGCCGGAGCCGTTCGTCTTGCGATCAACTCAGCACCTTGTGTAAACATACCGTAACGCACACTGCGACGTTAAACCGTAGTTACGGCAAAAACATCCAAAGATCGTGTTGAGACAAAAAACCTGTAAAATGACACTAGAACCTGAACATTTCATGCGAAAAATAAAGGAAAACGTAATCAAAGAGCGTGTTGATATCAAGTAGCCACCCCGTACTGGCCTTTACTTTTTGAAAACTTTCAAAACGTCTGAAGCCACCTGAGCGCCGCACCATTGTAATTCGGATTAAGCCTACCGTCGTCGAAATTCTCTTGGATTGCCTTTCCTTCTCAGGCCGCGTCCATACGTCGCGAGAGTGTGCGATTAAGAAAATCGATGCTCATCAAAGGCACTCGTTTTGCTTGCCGCTCACGCGCGCTCCCTCTCGCTCTCGCGCGCGTACGCCAGCTCAAAGAAGGGAGCAGGAAGTTTCGAGTGTACTGCTCAATCCCTAACGTAGGAGACATGAAACCTTTTGCAAAACTGTTGTCCCTGTACCCCATAACCCCACCACTGAATACGCAAACCTATAATCAGCCGTTGCGCCGATTCGAGCGATTGATCACCCGGTCAAAGATTGTCAATCGAAACAAAACGAGGTGGGGGTGTTTGCCAGTGCTTAATTGCGGGCACGGGCATTTCCAGCGTTGAGTAGCGTTGGGAGGCGCACAACAGCCAGAACGCGCGCTCTCGCCACGTATGGACGCTACCTCTACTCGGTGAGTATAGGTCCCATACACTTCACCGCTGGGTACCAGAGTTTGTTAGAGTAGCCTCTTAGTTCGTATGTTGCCATATTTGTATTTGCCAAGTTGCACTCTGTTGTTAAGTTTTTGTTTTCGAAGGCAAATGCAATATTCAAGTAAACAATTTATCAATGAAGAGTTGATCCAGATGAATCAAAGCACCAAAACACTAGAACAAACAAACATAGAACATAAACAAACAATCTATTCATACAAATAGAGCCATAGAACTTGGATTATATCCAAGTGAATCTCTTCAAGGTCACTTTAATCAGAAATCACCATGAAACGATCATCGAGAAAATAATTATTATATATAATTATAATATAAAATAAAGAAATGACAACTCATATACATTGATAACAAACAAGGAAGATACCAAGAATGAAAGGGGGAGTGGAAAGGTGAGCAGGATAATGAAGTAGGGGTACTCGAATAGTGTTACCTAGTGGGGTGACGTTTGACCTGTATTCAAAACTGTCCCATTGAAGGACCGGACTAGCTGAGAAAAATACATTGTGGCACAAATGCGGATGAGAACAAAACAACAACTGATCTGATGTACTCTCAATATACTCTGAAAGCTGTATGAAAGCGCTAAATTGCAAAACTAATTGTGTGAACGACTAGACGAATTAGTAATAATTCACCGTTCTGGTGATTAACTCTTAAAATTAGAAAAAAATAGGCTAGTATATCAATGATATCTTTGGTGTTGAGCGTAATGACTAGAGGGTGGTAACTAGGAGGAGGTCTTCCTGTGAGCCAGCGCTTTCCTGTGATGGTTGTGCTGCCGGTCGAAGCAGTCCGGAACGTGAATACTCGTTGTAGTCACGCATCTCATTCATACCGACATGTTGCATGAATTGAGGTGCTAGCGAGTCTGCAGCCATGTCCATCTCACGATCGTTCAGAGCAAATGCCTCCTCGATCTCACGACGCGCCGCACCAACCACTCGACGATCCAAGTACCTGAAATAATGACGAGCACTTACGTATAATTTTGACCGTCATTGCTTACTGATGTTAGCAAGCAAGACTTAAATTCCAGTTGCTCTTGAAAGAGCATGAAGCATGAATGATAGCGTTGGCTTTTAAGATGTTCGCCATCGGGTGCCGAGCGCAAGCGCTGAGCGTATAGCGGGTCGGGAGCACAATTCATTGGACAGTGAGTGGCGAGCTAGGTGCGAGCGGGTCGCACGCAATAGTCTATCAATATCAGTGAACGCGTTCGGTGGTCCACTTTGGAATCTAAAGAGATACAGAAAATCAGCATCGTGTGCCCTTTATTCTGGTATGACACAAGGCTTATTTTTCAACAATATATATATATATATATATATATATATATATATATATATATATATATATATATATATATATATATATATATATATATATATATATATATATATATATATATATATATATATATATATATATATATATATATATATATATATATATATATATATATATATATATATATATATATATATATATATATATATATATATATATATATATATATATATATATATAGGCGAAACTAGGCATGAAAGATCAGCCCAAAACACGCGTGAAACGCGATTTCGCAACTACGGCGTTTATGAGCGAATATGTCCATGTTGTGACGCTTACATGCTTTGCGAAAAGAATGCCGAAAAAACATGTTAAAAGTTAGATCTTCTAATCCTGATTCCAAGTATATCTTCAGATTCCCAAGTAAACCATTTCGAACAGAGTTCTGACAAAAGGGCGAAAAAAAACGCTTTTTTGCGTTTTTTTTTTCGCCGAAAACGCGAAAATTATGACCAGTACTGTATACAAGGCTCCTCTTCTCACCGAATCCCCACTCGGCTTTCCGAAGCCTGTCCTAGAAGATGGCCTCGAGTCACCAGGCTAAGGACCCTCCAATTTTTGAAAATGAGCGACGGGAGCTTTGGGGGGGGGGTTGGAGCTTGGGAGGCTGGGGAAAAAGTAAGAGAGCTCGCAATGCACTACCCTTTCACCGGTGACGAGTGCTACAATAGCTCGTCGACGTATTAGGGCAGGCGCGTGGTTAGCTCATAGCAGGCAAGAGCGCGCCACCAGCGACCATTTGGCTCTCCAGCCGACCAAGCCATCAAGCTTAGGGTAGCGCGTGGCGAGCACGGACATTCTGAGATGGAGTAAATCCAGCAAATTTAGGACCGTACTCTTCTAAACGAAATCCCTCACCGCCCGAGTCCTAGTGCCTGTCCGACGAGTCGATCGGCTGGTCGTGTGTCTTCGCCAATTATCGATCTCGACGAATAGGGCAGATTGAGTGACTTGCCCTCAGGAACTGGTCGATACGTCCCTTCGTAGGCTTCTGATGGCATACCTGCAAAATTTTCGTCATAAGAAAAGCTTCCTACAACTACCTTCAATGAAGGTGTTATTACCAGCAAGCGCTAAGGCCTGACTTCGGGCCATGATCAAGGGCTCCCGCAGAGGTGGAAGGGTGCGGCGATCCCCGTGTCGATGTCGATGGCCAACCCATTGCTCTTCATCGTCAGGATCCATAGGATTGCTAGAATATGTTCTGCAGTCATTGCAAGAATATCCGCTGTAGCATGAAATCATGCAACCTACCTTCGATTTGCCATCAACACACGGCTGTTACCATCGAGACCAGGAGGACGTTCGTCTATCCGTGGGCCAATAGTCTCGTCCCTCACATGGTTCGCATAAAAGGGCAGTGCTGGTAGTCTGAAACCAAACTATTCACCGTAAGAACAAGTGAGCATTAGGTGCAGTAGCACAGCAATAGAGGATATGATTCACCTTCTGGTGCCACCGTTGGCTGATTGGTGCTGCGTGGGGGGAGCAGGAACAGGTCGTGGAGCTGACGTGAGCATCGGACTCGCTTCAACGGCACTCAGTGAATTGCTGGGAGAGAAGGGGCGTGACTCTGAATGTGGCCAACGACATTCTCAAAAAGGGAAGCGGAGACGAGGTGTGACGACGGAAATGTATGCGAATGAATAATCGCTTCAGCGATTACCAGCAGTGAGAGTGATTGGCAGCAGAGTGAGCATCTTGCAAGATTTGACCTGGGCTCTTTGTGATCAGAAAAAGAAGGTCCAATCGAGAGAACGGCTCAATCATCTGGCCCCAAAAGACGCGCACAGTTACGAAAGAGGATCGAGTCGTGCAAAATGATATAAACTTATCTGACAGCTCATGTGAACCCACCTCTATCTCCGTGATCCGATGGTGATCGAGCACCAGCAATGCGATTCACAATGTTGTTGAACAACGAATGAGTACGCTGGAACAAATCCACTTTTCGATTTTCACTAGTCTATGTGGTTGAAAAAAGTGGAACATACTCTATGCTGAGGCTCTGGATCCTCAAAATTGAAGTCAGTCTCGAGATTCCCGGATATGGCTCTCTTGAGTTCTGGCCCGATTTCGTGCAGAGTTCGAAGTCCGGCCTGAATAGACGGTTGTTGGAATGGAACTATAGTCAGTCATTGAAGCAGATAATTGGAATGTCTGTATGCAAGTGAAGTGCCCTTCGTCTGAATTGGGGCAGGAATTCATAAACAGAAAACTATGGGCTAATAACTTATGCTTTTCACGCGATGAAACCCAATCAAAGCAATGGCACAGTATGAGCACGAGAGAAAATAGTCTCTCAGAATTTGAAAATCTCATTCTGCGCGCCGAAAAAGGCCATTTCGCCGTCTCTTTGTTAGCATTTCCTATTACTGCACGATTTTATGATTGAATTTGTTCCTGCTGACGCGAGCTGCTCAGGAAGTAACCTACATGTTCCAAATGTGCATATGCGATGCACCGTTGCTGACCTACGACTCTTGAAGGCAAAGTTCACGATGGTAATGTTTCCTTTTTTTGAGCAACGAAAGCTTTGGATTCTCATAGGGAAAGCTAGGAAGACAGAAACACGGAAAGCGGCCAGGAAATAGGTGAAAATCGCGTGAACCAGTCGACCCCATCGGATCAGCCCGCCCACATGAAAGAGTCCATAAAGAGAAACTGTCGAACATTCTTTTTTTTTTCGAGGGGCACTAACGTTCAAATATGCGCATTAAAGGCAGTGTCCTTAATAAAATTCGCCTTCGTTGAGCCGAAAATCGAAAGGCCTGGGTCTCATTGGAGCGGTAGGGTCGAAAGAACGAACAAAAACGGTCCCGAAAGAGCCCTCATCGGCTCCGAAATCCGCACGCGCTAGACCTCTTCAATCAATCGATACGTATCTGATACTCGCGAGGAAAAGACGAGCGCGAGCGGATTTCGGAGCCAATTTGGGCTCGTTTTTGTTCGTTCTTTCGACCCTATAGCTCCAATGAGACCCAAGCCTTTCGATTTCCGGCCAAAAAAAAAACGAAGGCGAAATTTATAGTGAACACTGCTTCAATTCGCTGAAATCCTAGCAATTTGTTTTGCGGAAATCGCAACTGCACCTTTGGCTGAGAATAGGTTAGAGATTATTCGCAGAATTGAAAAGAATCCATTGAACGATATCAGCATTATTCACTTGCATTACTGCGCTATATGTACATAGCAGTACATTTTAAAAAACAAAAATCGAGTGCATAATGATCAGAACTTTTCGTTTCGACTTTATTTTGAACAAACGAAAAAAATTCGAAAACTTCGTTTGCGAACAGCTTTTTGGATAACCAGACACTTTGGATATACATTTTGGATACCCAGATTTGGCTTGAAATTCCAAAATGAGATTAACTTTACGCTAGCTCTTCAGAAACATAACGATGGGTTATGTCTATCCGAATGCGAATCACCTTCCACGCGATCGGCGTGCGTGCTGAGCTGCCGTCGCGTCGGCGTTTCTGGGCCAGTGTTCACCCGACTGTAAACACCTGTCTAGAGCATCATTTAATTCTATATTCATCTATCAGTAGTCTCTTCCTGCAGTTTTCATTAGAAAAAATGTTGAATGCTAACAATGAATGTAGGGGGTCCTATACAAATGGGCGCCTTTTCCCAAACAGGTTCAATCCCACCCATGACTACCACAATCACCGAATCGCCAATCCAAAATTTTTTTTCTTGTTAAACACTCACCTTAGTACTGTAGGAGGGGAACACTAGATGAGCATGTGTAGAAATAAATACAGCCTTACTTGAGTGCTTTACGTCCACGACAACCCTACGCGCTACTGCTCAACACGAGGGTCTACCACGTGGGCGGACACTGGCATTCGGGCAAACTATTCGATCTCCAACAAACTTCATACTGGAGAGCATGTCATTCTTCGATTAAAGAAACGTCCTGGTGGTCATTTAAACAAGTCGGATAGACGGCGCAAAATGCTTTTCAGCTCTGATCGCGGTATTGTTGGGGTAGCAACGGAAAGGATAGCTGCGGACACCTCAGCAGCCTGCGCTGCGTCGTGTGCGTCAAAGGGAAGTGTGGTGACCGATCGGCGCACGCGATAGGCGCGCGGACTGCTGAGTGATCCGCAGCTATCCCTTTCGCGGCTACACCCACCATACCATGGCGGACATAGGATCCTCTCTTGAAAATTCAATTTTTGCCCGCTTCTAGAAATCACCTTGAAACTGATATTTTCCTGCAGTAGTTCTTTAATTTAAACAGCATGTCTTTCTCCGTGCAAGTATTAGAAGCCATATTCGCGTCTCCCCATTTTTGAAAAAAAAATTCGGTTGTAGAAAGACATAGGGAAATCACTAAGAAGTTCAAAGCATACAAGCATCTCTGACGTTTCGTATTTTACTGCATCAAACAACGGGATAGGCATCGGGGCGAATATTCAATGTTCTGGGGAATTTGTTGAAAAGTTGATCCTCCGAAAATTCAGGATTCTGTGGCGCCTTTTTTCTATTATCCTCTCCCTGGTGGACTTATAGGCTATAAAACGGCGAAATTCACTTGGTTCCTACGCGTGCTGGTGCGGGGCGGAGGTTAGAGACAGTGTGAGAGCGTAGGGCAGACGGGGGCCGAGGCGTCGCGCGCGCCGCTCGCGCCTCGAATGATGTGAATTACGTTTTATAGAGGGTGCCTGCCCAAAAACATCAAATAATATTGTACGATTGTATTCGCGGAAACGGCTTCGAGGGAATCGCTCGTGCAGAAAAATTGATTTCTGTTTTTTGCACTCATTTTCACCGCCGCATCCAGTCAAAGCTCCACCAAAAAAGGCGTAGCTATTTCTGGGTTTCCGCGCTCCCATACGCAATTTAAAGGCATCGTACGCGCTGAAATCCACTTTCCATTTTTCATGCTCAACCCCTTCCTCGGGCCCCTGTGAGAACGTACAACGAGCTTGGCTGCTCAAAAACGTACCATTGTGAGCATAGAGGAAGTGTAAAGTAAGGAATTCCGTCAAAAGGGGCCGGCCCTTCCGTCAGTCATTTGGCACTTTCGCAATATTTGAGCAGAACGTCGTGTCGCTAAGTACAGGGCATGCCACTGTACGCTGACGCACCGTCGGACGAAAGTGGCATTATCGACTGGAAATTTCTCGTCACACAACGAGCGATTGCTTCCAACGCTGCGCCAATGGACGAATTGTAGAACTGTTCCTTGCGCCCTCCGCGTAACTATCCCGAGTCGATGACGGCGCGAAATTCAAATGATTTTCAGAAGTTTTTTTAAAACGTTTTTTCTCAAAAAGTTAACGTTTTTGAGCGGGCTTTTCGCTACCTTTAGTCACTATAGGGGGCTAACATCTCAAAAACGCTTAAAAACGAAACATGGTTTTCAGCGCGTACGATGCCTTTAAGTGTGTCCATCTCCATTACGAAGTCTATCGGAGCCAAACTTGGGAAGAGTGGAGGAAGCCTTTTACAATTCAGTGTGTCGGTTACGCAGGTTAATCGGACCACACTGCTTCCGGAAACCCATCTCCTCTAAAGGCAGAGGTCACGATGAAAAACGTTATCGAAAAAACTACAAAAATCAGCTTAGATCGAAAACAGCTGAAAAACTATGGAGGTAGCGCTGTGAAAAACGAGGTAAAATTAGAGTTCCTAGGGCCCAAAGATGCCAGTTCGTGCACGATTGCACAGCGCAGCTTAAAGGCAGCATACACGCTCGCTAAAGTTGTCGAGATAACTATATTAGTGGGTCGTACGGGCCATAGAAGAGCCCTCACGAAGTCGATTTTTTCCGGTTTTTTCATTATCTCTGAATATTAGCAGCTTCAGACCTTCGATTCATTCTGTAAAATTTATAACATTTTTGAGCGTGTATGCTGCCTTTGAAAAGATCGCAGTCATCGACATTCAGAGGAATAAATAAATGAAAATTTACCTAATAAATAGATTTGAACAATGAAAGCAAGCACTTCAGTCAATGTTTTTGACTAGATGAGTACATAAATATTCGAGCAGGTCAGTTCGAAGGATGATGTTCATGGATTGAAATTCAATTTCAAGCCAGCTGGTGTTCTTGATATCAGAGATCATCGATGCTGATGATGTGGAGTGAGCTCGTCCACCATCGAAAGACAAGAAAGTTAGGCTTCAAATTTGACCCGAAACAGCGTTTTTTTTTCGCGATTTTTTCTTATAGGTCCTAATACTCTGAACCCAGAAAAGGGTTTAGAGAGAAAAAGAAGACAGGCATGTTTAATCGCGACCACTACCTTTAAGAGAAAAACTCTTGCTGTAGTATCGCATAGGGAGTGAACGCGGTCCAACCGTGCACTGCAAGGCGTAAGTATCTAGTGCAAGTGGTCCTGTCTCGAGTTTTGAAAGAATTTTGGAGCTTAGATGAGCTCTGTGAGTCGAGCACAGGAAAGAGTGTAGTTCCATGTTCGAGTCGAGCCTTCATTCCTTTGGTTCTCCTAACTCTCGGAGATTCTTGAATCTTTCCTGCCGAAGAAGTAGCAATAGACGGACGAGTGTTTGTGTTTGCGCGGAGAGACTTTAGGCTTGAGTGGCTATTAGACGACATTTATAATGCATCAGATGTTGAACGTCGATGTTTTTCAGCTAGGAAGAGAGTTACGAGGCAGTTACGAGAAGCTCAACGCGGCAAGTGGTCGAAGCCTCAGCTGGACCGAAATCACTCGAAATTCTGGTCTAATGTTGTGAACCAAAAGCATTGGAAGAGGTGTTTGAAACCACGTTAATGGGTCTGATCATTGTGATCACTCAGCTGCGACATTGGAAATTGCTTCCATGTGCAGAATTCGGGGCTATACTTCAGTCGGATTACGGGGGTCAGCACATGAACTTCGCCTGAGCGGCAGTAATGAAGTGGAAGGTTAACGACAAGAAAATTATTTTCACCCGATGAGAGGATTGAAGAGTGGGGATAAAACTTGAGACGAAAGAAAGACAATATTGACTCGCGAAGGCAAAAGTTCTCAGCCGGGCATTGTTCCAGTGCATGCATTTTCTGCGCAACGATGCACCTCGAGATTCGGCCATGGCGGCTTTCTGTCCTTTTCGTAAGGAAGTGAACTAAAAGAGCACGCGATTGTACCTGGTGGCTGCTCACGTGAGCCCTTTACCATGTCCACTTCATCGTAGGCGATGCTAAATAAATATGTGTAGTGCATAATCCTTTTCTGACTCTGCCACTCAACGTTTGATTCGCTCATTCTTATGTGGAAAATTGGCACAAAAATCAAGTCGGTCTCCTCCATTTTTTTCGCCTATCGGCTTGAGACACTTCGGGAAAATATTGCGTGAGCCACCGATTTTCGATTTCGACATTTTTTTTGCCATACTTTAGCTTGAACGTGGCAGCACGCTGGTTAATAATAGATGAGTGCATGCACGAAATTTCCAAAATTATTTGGGAAATCGCTCACTGTTATGTGGAAAAGTTGGTTCGAAAAGTTGGCAAGTTACCCGTGAAGGGGATCCAATCTATAGGATGATTCACTTGTTGAGTTTCCTTTATAAAAATGTAGACTTGACCCTGATCTTAGCGTCCATCAGCAAAAACAAATCGATAGAAACCCCTCAGAAAAAAGATGGTACGGGCAGTAAGTGTCGTCAGCTCGCCTGTTCATGCTGCCTCGGATGAGTTTAAGAGAATTCTCTATAATTTTCTAGAATGGTCACCTAGAGGAAAGCCGTCCGTTCGAAAAACAACGGCAGGAAACCTCATAGATCACCTTTTTCTCGGTAGAGTTCTCCTCTGCCCTTCAGATTTTTTTGGCGCACATAAGGAAGCTAATTTCATAAATCAGTAGGGTGTCCTTTAGGAATGAGTGGTAATGGAAAAACCGAAGAATGTTTCGGCCGAATAATGTGACAAATGTAAAGAGGACGTCTACATCTTGCACAAATGCCCAGCGTTTTGCATGCAGGAGTTCAAGGTCCAAAACTTGCATCAGTTGTTTTCAATGGAACTTTATTGCGTCATACTTAGGAGGGTAGGCTTTGATTAGCTTTGACTATTCATCATACCTCTTCATTAAATAGTAAATATGTTTCATATGCCCCGTTTCGAAGAGATTCAACTTATGCCACCTAGAGAATTCATGAAGTCCTCTGGGTTAGGGCAGCGACATGCACATAGAGTCGGCACAGATCGTTCTGATACTTTGCGTGCCTTATGGTGAAATGGCGCGAACTCGGTGCACGTATGATATAACATATGCGCACCGAGTTTGCGCCAACCTTCAATATTGAACGCAAAGTCTCTTCAGGATCCATGATGACGTTACACTACATAGTATGTACATCGCTGTGTTCTAATATTTGAATGTTTTTTGTTGGAAGCAAAATCCTAGCCAGCATCATATTGTCGGATAGCCTCCTTCACCTGAATCCCAAATGAGCTCTTAGATCTGAAAAGGAAAATTCGAATGGAGTTGGTGAAAAGTGACATTAAAACCACGAGAAAGTCACATGCATTCTGACCAAGACCTACGAGCGGTATTGTCGTTACGTTTGCAAAAGTCGTATTTGCAAGTATTGGTAAACTTCTAGCCACCAAAAAGAAGTTTTTTTTTGAAATAAGGAGGTGCTTCGAAAGCAATTTATTCAGAGCTGGTCTCTTTTAATGCTTGTAAGCTCAAGGGAAGCGACTGTAATCTAGTATATCCTCTTTCCTAAATTTTTAAGTATGCGAATGTGCGTCACCTAAGCAGTCGCGGTGGTCGAAACAAAGGGAATTTGGAATGAAGTGAATCGAAAAAAAGGGGGGAAAATTGGGGCCTTACAAAGGCCATTCTCTCTTGAATTGGCTTTTTGTAGAAGTATCAATGAAATCCCTGGAAAAGGAATGTCTGACTGGGAGAAACGTCCTGGAGCGGTTAGGAAGAAAAATTAGATGGAGGGAAACGAGCAGCAGCTCAGCGAGGCGGGCTCAGGAACGCGCGCGGAGCTTTGAAGATAACAGAGCTAACAAAAATAGAGAAAATGGGAGACATGGGACCAGGACGCGGCCTGGGCCAGCTAACTGACGCATCCCAAATTAATTTCATCCTCCACACATATACGTCTTCCGGAATAATATTTGTGCGTCACAATCGTCGCATATTTTGCTAATCGAGTTTCTTTTTGCAGCTACACCCGCGGAAATAACGTGAGGCCGCGGTATTTATCACTACTAGCTATTTAGGGCTATATGTGTGTACACATACGCTCGTCAGTCTTCATCGAAGCCATGAATACAGCAGAGTAACACATAACAGCGCAGTGCATATGGCAGTCACTAACTGAATAGAATATTGGTGTGCTGGAGGGGTTCCTTATCGTAGGGGATTCGCCCCATACAACCTTCAACATACAGAGAAGACCGAGATCGGCATCTCCAACCGACTGACCCCAGGGACGGTAAAGTATGAGAAACTTTTTAGAAACAAACAAAAGGTTGGTGCATCCCCCACTGTATATATGACAGCTGGGAACTGTTTCCCATATTAGGGTGGGTTGAAAAGAAATTTCGCATCCATGTCTAAATTTCGTCCATCCAGGGCCTACAACCCTTGGGGAAAATAAGGGCACGCTGCTCACTCCGGGCTGCTCAGTTCGTGGGCTGTAAGAAGACTGGCTCTAATTGGAACAGCTATCAGAACTGTATCAGATGATGGGGTGACGAAAAGCGCAGCTCTCCTGGCGAAATTCTGGGATTATTTTGAATTCTAAGGTGGTTTGAAGCGTTCCTTTATTTTCCCCAAGAGGGTTGGAGACCCCGGATGAACAAAAAATTGACGTGGATGCAAAATTCCTTTTCCACCCACCCCAACATGGGAAACAGCTCCCAGCTATCATGAACCTCGATACCTCTGTACCTCAACATATACTTTTAGGATGCACCAAATTTCTGTTTGTTTCTAAGAAGTTACTCGTACGCTTTCTTTGCCGTCCCTGGGGTCAGTCAGTAAAAATAAGGGAAAATAATCCCAGGTTTTCACCAGGAGGGCGGCGCCTTTTTTCGCCCCTTTATCGGATACAGTTCCGACAGCTGTTCCAATTAGAGCCAGTCTGCGTACAGTCGACGAACTGAGTAGTCCAGAGTGAGCAGTCAGGTCGAAATAAAATTACTTGTTGATACAATCGACGGCTCCGCTGCATGCTGTTCCTATCGAAACACATTAGGGCTGCGTGCTGCAACAGCTGTTGTCTGCAACTGCGGACCGAAATTTCATTACAATAAGGGCAGTACACTATTAGCTGGAATTTTCGGAGGCAAACTATACACACTGTTGAGATAAGAAAGATGAACAACCAGCAGCATTTACGAATTCGAAGAGAGTCAGAAAAGGAAGCCAAAAAGGCAGGAATGAGATCAAAAAATGAAAGGACGGAAATTAAGCAAATGAGGCATGAGAACAAAAGGAGACAGCTATGAAGCAAATCAGAAAAACGAAACAAAGATTAGAGATTTCCGCTCAAAAAGAGCTGGGAAAACGAATTTGAAGGAGCTAAACCGAACATGAATTACGACATCAGAAACTCCTTAGGGATTCGTGTGTTGGAATATTCATTCCAATGCAGAATCACATTAGGCTGTGACCTTCTAAGCGAATCTGGCTGAATCTGTGTAATCTAAATACGCAAGGGTAAAGTGCAACAAAAAGTGCACTTTTAGATGTTAACGTTTTCTAGCAGCACTGAAACACGTGTAATGGTTAGGCTCACGCTATGACGATTACAGAGGGGTTCGCATCTTTGGGCGCGAAGACGTTGAGGGGCTGCAGGCCACCCTTCGAAAATAGATAGTTTTCTTTTTTACAAAAACCCGTGAAAATGAAAAGAATAAAATTTTATTAAAAAAATTTAGGAACAGCTTGAAAAAAAAATTATTCACCAAACCATTAAATTTCAGTATTTTTCAATCTGGTTTTCATCACATTTATGATCCAACCGGGGTTGCTAAATCGTCGAGCTGGAGGGTGGAGGGCCACACCTTCACGAACCAATCACTGCTCCACGCCTTATCCTGGCTCGTCTCCGAAAGCAGTTCAGGGCTGAGTGAAACTGGCTCTTTCGCTTTCGAGTGAATTTTATCTGCGAACTCTTCTCCACAAATTGATACAGTGTAGCCGAAATAGCGATAAATGGCAATTAGGGGGCGATGAAATTTCAATTTCTGGTATCCTATGCGCTTACGACGTCGCATGCAATGGTTTTTTAGGAGCGGTTCCGCCTAGCGTTTGGAATTCTTATTGTTGACGAGGTGAATTCCTGGTGCTCGTCTTGAGGCAATGACGTAATCGTTATCATAGGTTTCCGCCATGTGAAGAATTCTTTCAAGGGAAGAAAACTTTCACAATAGTGTTCTATTAAACTAAGCTGTGAGGACGACCCATGTACTATTATTTTGCATAAACCGTTGAGAATATTTCAGGTGTAATGGGAAGTGCATTCAGATGAATAAGCAGAAAAGGGAATTAGCACACGCAGTAGCTCACATTTCTGAACTTGGCTAAGCACCTACATAGGCCCTTAATAATGACCGTTGACTCCAGAATTCGCGTCTGAGGGACTGGCACAACTGTTGCTCTTGAATAACGCAAGGAGACGCAAAAAGGGGTTGAGAAGGCTTGTCAGGACTGGAGTGAATATTATCTTACATGAAAGAGTTTACCTGCAAAGCCATAGCCTGAGGTGTGTGGGTGGGCATGATCCCCTTAGCCTCGAGTTCTTTTCGCTTCTTGAACCGACGAAAATAGTCCTGAATTAGGAAGGTCGCGTAGAACTTTCCCACAGTCACGTCGTCCTCCTCTTAAAAAAGAAAGTGCATTGTTTTCCGAGAAAACTTGCACCAAAGATGTCACCGACTTCCTGCTGGTGGTACCACTTCGTCGAGCATTTTTACCGGTGTGCGCTTCCAAATTCGCTTGATTGCTGACCGAAGTTGCTCATTCGCTTCGTCGATATTGCCTTCTAAACACATTTATACACATATTGGGCATATCTCATGCTCCTAGACAAACTCGATTAGCCTTCTGAAGCTCTTACTGATTATTATGAAGAAATATAAATGACTACTGACAGATGTCCTTTTACAAGCTTACGCTTTTTGTGATGGCTATGGTTAATTCTCAGAATATGTTGCGGATTGACTTTATAAGCAATGTCATAAATAAGCGCGAAGGGTTATCGGTTTCATGGGAAAGTATTAAGTCTTGTAGTGGCAATAAGACCCCATAACCAATACACCGGGAGCTCTTCACCCTGCAGTAAATTATTCTGCTGTACTACGCCTGTAGAGCATGTGGATGGACGCTTCTGATTCTGGGGGAACAGATGTAGTGTGGTCCGTCTAGAGATGGATTTTCATTTAGATCTAGTGCATGCTTCCCGCGACAGTGCATATCAGCAATATCGATTTTTGGTCGATATAGATGACAAACATTATGTCGCGCCGCTCGTCGCGGGAAGTATGCACTAGGCTTGAGGGCGTACGCGAAAAAACCGTACACGAGTTTTTTTTTGCGCTATTCTCACGATGTTGTGATATATAGCAAACAGACCACACAAAACCCTCGAGAAAACGAGAAAAACTTGTCTTAAATTACCGGAACATTCAACATTCTTTTTTAAAGCCTATCTTTGGTAAGTTATGTGTAATACATAAACGTCGGGAATCTGAACGTCTGAAATTGTTACGTACCTTGAATTGCTGATGTTAGTTAATTGATTTTGCTTTTCTATTGTTGAAAACTCTCTAAAATTAAGTGTAGCTTTCAAATAAACACGCTTGAATGGGAGGATCTCTCGAAATAAAGAGAGTCATAATTTTCGAATTGCCCTGAATTGTCGTCGCGCTTCTGTTCTTCATGCTAGATGACTGACCCATGACCTTGCCTTACGGACCCACAGAGCCGTTTCACGAGCCTATTGCTTTATGAATACGCAACATTGAGGTCTCAGGTTTCGCCAACTATCACCACCTGGTTCAAACACTGGATTGAGAAAGACGGTTTTCTACGCGGACTTTGCCTTCTACGAGAAAGAAATTGCTTGTTCCTCTCTGACTTGGGGGGGGGGGAGACCAGGAGGGAAATTCTCACTCACAAATCATGAAAAAGGGACGAATCTCCTGGATAAACCTCTTTTGAACATGATGCACTGAGACGATTCAAATGGCGTTCTGCTCGGAGAGCAACCGGGATACTAATTTTTACGCAGCTCACTGCGACAAAAAAATCATATGGAGTCCTAACTCAAATGGAGCATGCGTGTTATCCAAAAACACGTGATTGAATCTGTTTCTAGCTAATAGCAAGACTATTTGAGCTTAAACGTACCTGTGTAGATTTTGAGGTTAGTCCGAACCAAAGCGAATAGGGTGGCGTTGAAGCAAACAGTACCGTCAGAGTTCAGTGGCATATTCATCGAAACAAGACGCTGAAAATGACAAGATCGAATAATGGGAGATGAAAAATCCCAAATCTGCTGCATGGTGCCCAAACCCGCTACTTGACACCATAATTAAGAATGCAACATGCAGGCAAGTGCAGGACTGGACTAGAAAAAACCAGCTTCCAAACTCGCGATGCAAAGGGTTGCTTAAAGGCAGCGCTCACGATAAATCTCGTTCTCGAAGTCTCGGTGTGAAACACTAACAATAAGTTGGCAGGTGCTGTAGAGGATAGGGTCAAAGAAAGCAACGAAAACTGGCCAGAAATAAATACAAACTGCTTTGAAAGCTCTCCCGGTGCGCCTACCTATCCCGGTCCGCCCCCCAATCGGACGAGCTTGTTGCGCCGCACACGTCTCGATGACAAATCGCCAAGCAACTCTGCCGCAGTTAGGATTATCGATTCGCGCAGATTTCGAGATTAGCGCGCGCTTGCCGAAATCGGAAGGGCCCATGATTGTCGTCCACGCCCTGAATTTAGAAACCGTTATTTTGACTTATTCTGGATATTTTTTCTTCCCGGTTTCTTCACTATTAATTACCTCACGACCAAAGAATCCCATTTTTGGATCGAACTCGAGTGCGATATTCATCGTGAAGACTGCCTTTGATTTATTTTGCAAGAGGAAGAAGTTGGTATGAGTTCCATTGATTGCGGGGCAACTCATCCCCGCTGGTATGAAATTCTCCTCGATTTTCGGCTGGGGATTTGAACCCCTGGGAGGCAGAATTTCTTATTCTGGTGGAAATTACTGAAACAGCTACAACACCTTTCAACGATTTAGAACTCCTGATGCGTAGTACGATTTGGCTTCGTATTTGAACTGGTGCGGGGATGAATTGCCCGCCATCGTCGCTAAAGCAGGCAAATACAATGCCGCTCGCGAATCCCAGTCAGAGTGCATATGGCTACGCTTTCTCGCGATACCAGGGTCATTTTCTAATAACTCCCTTCAATTCAATTTTCTTCAGATCTGAAAAGTTTTAGCGAATATAAAGTGAAGCGCTATCAAACTATGTAATGATCGACAGGGTCTAATTGTGAACGAAAAAGTTCGAGACGAAATTTCCAGTGTGCTATACGGTATACTAATACAGTTCTCAGTTACTCAGCATATACTGTATGACGATCTGAAAATTACATTTCGAACTATTTTGTTGAAAACTAAACCCAGGAATAACTTTATTGTTGTATAGCTCATTTCAACTGGATCGTGAGAAGCTTTTCAGATCGGAAAAAAAATCTGAAAAGAATTACCTAAAACAGTCCAAACCGTTAGAAACCCTGACAGACTGACTAAAACTTATAAGCGGTATTGACGCATCAGAAGACTATGAACTTTCCCAAACGCATCTCTCTCTCTCTCTCTCTCTTTCTGAGGCCAGGCTCATACCTCCCGCGACCGCGACATCGCATATAAAGCATGCCGATTTTCGACCGAAAATGATGATAAACACCGCGTCGCGTCGCACGTCGCGGAAAGTATGATCCCTTCCAGAAGCCGCTGGTTGTTGCAACCTCTTGCGAATGAGAGAACATTGTGTTGATGCGACCGTTAATTAGCAGCTTGAAGAGCTGCGTTTAGGCGGAACGTTCAGCTATGAACCAAGCATTATACTGGATTTAGGAATAAGTTTCCTTTTCTCGGAAGTTGGGCACGCAATGTCGAAATTTTCGGGATTCTGTTATACAATCGTTAAAGGCATCATTCGAACTGGAAACCAATTTGCATTTTTCCGGCTCAAATTCATGAATGATCCCGGTAGACCTCACCGGTAAACTTCGGCGCGTCTAAAACGTAGGGTTATGAGCTTTGGAGGAGTTCAAGATAAGGATCCGCCCCAAGTTCTCACCAGTTATCTACCACTTTTTCGTAGAATGTTGATGCGACCGTCAGACAACATGAAAAACAGTTACGGCACAAATTCCACACGCGAAAAAAACTTCGAAAATGATAGTGATGAGGTCTCCAAATGCAGAAGAACTTCATTAAAAATTTTGGCGCGAAATTTATATTGAAATCGTGTGTTCAGACTGAATTTCCTTTACAAATGAGGGTTTTTTCATGGGTTATTTCGACATTTTCCTTCACTACAGAGGCCAAGCCACACAAAAACATGGAAAAATGTCTGCACTAACGATGCCTTTAAAAATGAAATTATGTATGCTCCACGAGATTTGATTAGTGTTTCGATCAAGGTAATTTTCCATTAATTTTTGGACCGATAAACCAAGGGTTGGATAAGACCACACTTCATCGATCCATGAATCATAAAACATCGCCGTTTTCGAAAAACCGGATGCACTATCTTGTGATGCGAATAAATCCCTCTCAAAAATATGTGTAGAGGACGCTGAAGCCGAAATTTTCTGAATATCGGTAGAAATATTCTCCAAAACGCTGCCTATTCAGCCCGAATCGTGTTAAAGCGATAAAGCCACTTCATCTCGTTTTATGCTTGCCATCCTATTTTAGACCTCAAGATTAGAATAGCCTAACTCTGCAGATACACTTACCCAATATTCCACAATTAATCACTGCATGCAAAACAATATGATTGTCGCGTCAATTATGCACTTAGTAAGTTCCTTTAGCATTCAGAGCGACTAGAAAACTATTCATCGATGGAAGTGAAGAAGCAGGAACAAGGGAAGCCCGATAGGGTGAGAAACAATCAATCTTCAACACTGATTTTTCAGAAACAGAAGAGAATTTCGGTACAAAAGTCCAGGATTTACAAAAAGGACTGCATTGAAATGCGATTTGCTTCGAATACAACATTTGTAAAGTTATTTTCGAACTGAAAAGTGGAGTTCGTACTCTAACTTTCATGCATTTGGCTAATGATCCGAACATTGCAAAGTTAATTAACAAAAGTCAGGACTAGAGAAAAAACAAAATGATTACACAAAACTGTCTCTATTCCATTCCAAAAAAAAAATCGCTGTGATAATTTGCCTTTCGCCAAACTTGGTCTAGCGAATGGAGGGGACGCAATCATTGCGGCGGGCCGTGCGACGTTCGCGACGCCAACGTTCAGAAGAGTTTCGATCGCGAGCGCTGATCTTCTGCCGCAGCCCTGCCCATTCACTAGAGTAAATTGTACGAAGACACCGTAGCTACAATACCGCCTATGAGTTTCGCTCAGATCTGAGGCAGCGACCCTTTCTCAAAATTTTATCTTCTTTTTCTGACGGCTACATTCAAATTCAATGTCCTCGAAGCGTAAAAAAATATTCAGGATCCAGATGAGGAGGGCCATCCAACAATATAATGCTGATTAGGGTTCAGATTCAAACTCTGAAATCGATTTGCGATTTTCTCATAGGAATGCGGCAAAGTCTGTCCAAACGTGAATGCTTGCGCACGTGGTCGGCGTCGCGTCAAGTGTTAATCGGCGGAAAACAGCTGGCAATAGCTGTATTCATTTCCATATCTACCTATTAGGTAAATCCTACTGCCGTAATAAGGTGGATTCCTCACGTGAAAAGTCGTTTTGATGAGGATTTTGGAAGGTTTTTCGCTCTTCTTTCGTTTTAGAGTGGCTTGAGTTGTTTCTTGCATTGTGGGATGACACTGGGTGAAGTGATTTGTACGGCAATTTATGTTGCTGTTCTTCCGAATACCAGTTTGATGCGAAGGCGCCAGTTTTCATGGAAACCCCGCTTTCATTGTGTGGACCTCTAATGATTTCACATGAAGAAACAATCATCTTACTACAGTAAGAGAAGACTTTACGAATATGGAAACAAGTAGATCTGTAGTCAGCTTTTTTTCCACAGGGAATACTCGCAGGAAACGCCCGCCGGCCCGCCGCGACGGCTGCACAGCACGCACGCCGACCGCGTGCGCGGAGTAATGCCGCAGGTCAGACTTCACATGCGTATAGTGCTGTGCAGCTGTATACTGTATTTGTATACTGTACTCGGGCTGAATCGATTGATCTAATCATCATCCGACTGCAGAAAAGTTGAGTTTGATCTTAGTCGATTATTCAAAAAGCTGAAATTTCGGATCATCAAAAAGTTGATGATTCTCAGACGAGTCGATAAAAAGCCCCGATCGTTTGGAAAAAATTGCATTTTGCCCAAGTATACTGTATAGCTCTCTAGACATTTCATTTCAGACTTCTTGTTTTCAAATTTGAACCCTGGCAATTATTGAACCGTTGGATAGCTAATCTCACCAAAATCCTCAACACTTCTTCACAATTGAAAAAATTGAATTTGAAAGGAATTATAAAAACGCTAAAATCGAGACAAAGCGTCGCCACTTTCAACCAGACCTCAAGGCACATACTCTTATGCTCCTACAGCCTTCAATTCCATCTTCCAATGAAATTTTATTCCTCTGTCTCGGAATACACGATTCATTAGGCACTGAGAGGAAAAACTGAGGGGCTAGCCAATCACCCAATCGCGCATGCAGGCGATGAATGTGTAGAATTTTTTCGTTGAATAAAAATTGAAAGAAACTAATAGCTTGCTGATTAATATGATGCCCATCAGTCGCTCACAAAACTTCTAATTTCCCGTTCTCCTTCACCAAAAAGAGGGGAAACTGAAAAGGGCAGAGGTTTAGGAATAACTTCTCACGTGAAAAACCACCATTCTGAGCCAAACCACAAAGGCACTGAATATTCTCGCCGAAATCAGCTTTGAGCTTTTATATAAAAAAGCGAAGCTCTATTGTTACCCGCAGCTTTCGCGATAAAACTAATTTTTAGGTTTTCTGCGCAAAGCGAAAAATCGTACATTTGAGGTGGGAGGGGATATGCAAGAAAAAACCCTGCACACCGATGATCGGGACTTTCTCTCACTTTTGACGATCTTTTGGTTTTTTCTAGACCAATGGCTAGGAGAAGACCCAGATAGAAAATCTTTCCATTCCGAACCCCTTATCTTGCAACATGGGCAGTGTCTAGAGCGTTTGACGCATCTGCGAAAACGACTTACTCAGGGAGTCCGGGGGTTCTATTCAGCTACGATTGGCTTTCGACTCGACTACAAAGCGGTTGGACGACGATATGGCCACGTAATTTCCTTGCGCCACGTGGCCTAATCGTCGTCCAAGTGAGAAGCACGTGGCGCCAGTCATAGTCGTTCCACTCGGCCACGATACGCTTTCGATTCGACTACGATGAGTTTGGACGACGAACGAGCCACAATGCCCATGCTTGAACACGTTAATCGATCGCTTCAGAACTGACCCGGCGCATGTCAGCCGCACAGCACGTATATAAGGGGCTCGATCCCAAAGAGAGCGCAGTGCGCCTTTCGGGCCGCTCCTGGAAGGTGACTACGAGTCACTTTCTGGACGATTTTTGAACCGCCAAAGGTCCCCCCCCACGGTCCTCAGCGAGGGGAGCTCTTTGCTGACGACCGTGGCGAAGGTGATGCCCCTGTCGCGGACTGCTGTGGGGTGATCCCCTACTGCGGTCTATGACTTGGACCGTATCCTGGTTGGGGGAGACCCGCTCCCATCGAAGGTGTGGGAGCCCGCCCCCAGCGCCACGTGCTCATATCGAACAGGCCACGTGCTGCTGCGTGGGAAACGGGGGTTCGGAGAAGGTTTTTCATGTCTGAGCCACGTGCTCCTATTGAACAGGCCACGGGCTGCCGCGTGGCAAATGGGGGTGCAGCAAGGGTTTTGTCTCTCTGCGCCACGTAGTCTTATCGAACAGGCCACGTGCTCCTCGGAGCAGCACGTGCTGCTGCAAAAGTTCCTTTCAACTCGACTAGGTACCCGAATAGAAAGCCTATCGTGGCCGAATAGGACCCCCCGACTCTCTGAGTATTTACACTGTTAGTCTTTCTTGAGCCTGGCCAGTAAAACTTTGTTCTATCCCGTCCCGAGCTGCCGGTTCCAAGAAGTTATAGGCGTTTCTCAAGCTTCGCATCGGCAGCTCTTAGGGTGTTGCGAAAAGAATTCTTGAATTTGGTTCAAAACTTGTATGTAGGGGTTAATTAGGTGGCTAAAAACTAATCTGGGGTAAAATTGTCGAAATACTGAAGTTTACTGTAGGTTACGGTAGGTACCATGCCACGTAGGGGGCAAATTCCACCTTCGTATTTCGAAAATCGACAAATGAACGTCAAATGCGCTTTCACTACCCCGAGTAAAGTACACAAAGAAATTTCAGGCCAAATCTGAGACTTACGCTAAACTACCCTAAGCCCTCGGTCACCCACACTAATCTATGAACCTCAGGTTCGTGCTTAGCACCCCAAGTAACCCCCGCAGTGAAAAAAGAGCTACATTTACAGTAGCATACCGGAAATCGCCAAAAGTCGAAATTTGCCCTCAAAATTTTCCCCGTGGGGGGGGGGGGAAGCTTCGAACGAAATATATCGACAACACTGGAAAATCGAAAAATAAACCGCAGTTCCGTGATCAGCCCCCCGAATAACGCCCAATAGACAGTTTAAGTCAAGTCTGGAACTTTTTTCTTAAGCGCGTCAGGACCACCTGATTGATGCAGTTACTCTGTGCAAAGGTCTAAAAATGTACTTTCACCCAAGCTTTATATAAGGATATTATTTTGGGCGCTGAACACGATTATGAGGTCTATTTTCAAATTTTCGAAAGATCACTGCGCGTTCCGGAAGGAAAAATAGGCACCATAAAGACCGTCCTGATCTTGTAACTTCTTGGAACCAGCAGCTCGGGACGGGATAGTAGGCAGGTTTACTATGATGTCTGAACACTTTAACATTCACTTCCTTTGTAAGTCGAGTATTAGTATTAGGTTATAACGTCTGGAAGCAAATGCGCTGAAGGAGCACAATCCAACACGACTGGTCGTAGATCCGTTTCGCGATTACGCAAACTCTGGGTTTGTCGAATATTGAGGGTTTGAGTTTAGCACCAGCACTTATCAAAAATATGCACGTGGCTTGGTTGTGCTGAAGGTAAACCTATACAAACAAACAAACAAACACAGGGTTCGTGCGACTATGAATTCGGCCCTGTGACATTACCTTGCAGGCTAACCGATGCGGACAGAGTTTGCCGAATCCAAGAGGAGGGGAGATCTTCCGAAGCAACGTTACCACGTCCAGATGTTTGATACGCCCTGCAACATACATTCTCAATAGAAAAAAAGGATTTTATTATCGTCATACTGTGATCCTGGTGGACATCAATATGTCACCCTGATTACACACAAAACACTTTGAAATTGTAAAAGTGAACGAGAAAACAAGTGGACCTTTGGCATCCGGGTCATATTCAGACCAGAGACGGACGAATTCCTCGAGATGATGTGGTCCCAGAATAGACCAATCACGAGTCAGATAGTCAAAATTGTCCATGATGACGGCCACGAAAAGATTGATAACCTGCAATGAATATTGGTTCCTTAGCAGAATATACCAAATTAATTGCGCCTCATTTAGTATTGCCGAATGACGACCGTCATCAAATAGCCCACGGCATTCACCTCTCGCTCAAAACTTCAGCCAGACAAAGCAATGATGGGGCAGGGAATAACCACTTTCAGGTAAGAGAATAAAAAAGAGATTGCTTCACAAGCCGAGATATCTGACTACTTTTCCTTCCCATGCCTTGACTTCAGTAAGGAATTTATAGCACGTTTAGGACCGCTTCACGTTCCGTTAGATCGTGAACCCTCTTTCGCTGCTCCTCTCTCCTAGACGTTGAGGGACACTTCTCTTTGCTGGTCCACTCGGCTTGTGGACTCAGTATACAAAAAAATGAGAAGCTCTGGACGATTCGGACTTAACTCACCTCGTCGCAAGAGCCCCCAGAAGTGACCAACGACGTGCACGCACGAGATTTTCGCAACGCATGCTACGCCTAGACGGGCAGACTCGTACGAGTCTCCTCCATTTTTCTGTACTGGGTCCAGGAGCCGTCCACTTTCATTCAACACCCCAGCATATGGCAGCGGCTCGATGGGTACGCATAGGAATCCAGGGGCAGATGCCATTTGTCCAGACTAGAAGTATGTAGCACGAGAGGAACTGCCCTTTGTCTTTTTCGTCTTCCGAGATGAATGGAGTAGCGAGTATTGTAGCAGTCTGGGGATCTTGTGCTGTGGGGCACTTTTCCCATAGCTCCACGATAACTGTCCGGAACATCTTTATCTTTCTCATCCTTCACGAATAAAGGCACTGATAAGGATTCAAACCAGTTTTCTCCAAAGCACTAAACAGCAATATTGTTATCGCCGTGGGAAACAAAATTCCTGTATCATTTCTCGCTCAATGAAGCAAGTGAGCAGTGTTTCTTCGAGCAATGGATGCTCGAGAAAAGCCCGAAATTACTCAGCTCACTCCACTCAAATAGGAAATTGCATTTCCGTTCATGTAAAAATTACCAATATTGGTGGTCTCCTGAGCAAAAATAGTGCATTGCAAATGTGTGTGGTTACATGAAATCACAGCGAAAACTTGGCCCTCATTCACTGAATAATGCTTTGAATGGTTCTTCTAAGGTAGATTCCGCCCCGGGTCCAGCGGGGCTGCGACCGGATACAGCGGAAATAGGATCGTAAAAATTTCGGCTAAAGAATGAAAATTCGTAAGTTTGAGGTAGGAAGCCGACTAAATTCCTACCGAAAAGGAAGGGGCTCTCGAAAATTCCCGTAAACTTTCGAAAAAATATGGTCACCAAGGGTGGGAGCAGTAGCTTCGTCAAGGTCGGTCGCAACGTCCCGCTGGAGCCTGATCTCACCCCTACCGTGAGGGAAATTCGCAGCTCATTTGGACGAACCGACTTCTACATTATGTTATCGAAGTGGGAGTACTAATCTCATAGGCAATGACTGACTCCTTCACAAAACCCCCGGAAAGCCGTGGCCGGGATACGAAGAAAACATTTTCCTACAAAAACAATGTGCCCGCAGACTTCGGGGCGCTGCTGTATATGTAAAATTTGAAGTTTCATTTCTCAATTATAGACGTGATAGTCAAAACACCTTTTACCGAAAAATATAGTACGCACATAGAGTTCACGTAACCAAATTAGTCTGATGAATGGAAGGGGCTGCGACTGTAGATCGCCGCGCGCGATCGAAACCCCGTTGGCCAGTGATGCCGCCGGGTGGTGGACTTTAGGACAAAATCATTATAGCATACCTCATTAACGATGGTTCGCACCTACTCATAGTTTGCCAATGGGGAGCAAGGACTCCCCTAATTACATATCTCTCGCAGACGTCGCGCTGCGACCAGCTCGTCGCTGTGCGACGAAGGGACGTGCCTTCGCATCAGAGATGGAGGGAGAGTCGCCACGCTGAGCTGACCCATGCTAATCGCTTCGCCATAGGGAAAGTCAGAGGCTTGATCCTGTCGTCAATTAGGTTGTATGAGAGTATTGCAAAGAATGACTCAGTACTTATCATTTGAAAGAGCACAGAATGCCATATGAGTGTAATAAGCTGGTTGAAAATATTTCACTGATCAAGGTGTGAAATAAATATAAGAAATACAACGAGGAAATACGAGTTTGATAAAGTTGATAGAATTCATACATAACCGAAGTGACTGAATCAAAAAGGTGAAAATATAAAGAAAAAATGAAATAAAAAGATATGGAAGGCAGTACAAGTTTATAATTTTCCAACGTCACAAAATTCTCATGAAACCAAAAATTAGAATTTTATCACTGAACGATATTCAATTTTTTTCCCATCGCTGTGACACAGCGACACTAAATGGCTTGTAAACAAAGAATGAATTGACCGATTAAAATGAAACTTCACATACGTTCATATGAAGAGTGTACCAACAGAACAAACTTTTTTTGGATAGTAGCAACGCCCCCTCTTGTCGAACGACAAAACTCATTGAACAACCTGGTAATAGTCTGAAGGCAGTAAGTAACATAGTAAAAAGATAATGTCCAATAGGTCAAAACATTTCATTCTTATCTTTGAATGAGTACTTTTCTCCATTATTAAAAAAAGAAATTCTATGAAAATCATGACTTGCGATTACGATCGGAATGATTTATTTTCATTTCACATGTTAAAGTAAGATTTGTTTCTGAATGCCTTTCATACCTTTCCATACAGGATTTTTGTTCATGTTTTGGGGAGCAAATTGGTCGGAAACTTATCCTCGGTAGGTAAATCGAGAGCATAAGTGCTGCAACTTATTTTACATAAGTTATGTAACAGACGAAATTTTTTGAAAATTTCGAAATTTTTTTCACCATGTAATAACGCATGTCATAGTAAAAAGAATTATATTGTTGTAATAATCGTGTAATAATTATGCAATGACTCTGAATCTCTAAATAATAACCATGTAATGACTCAGAATGTGTAATATGTTATTATTGTAATAGACCATTTCTACCACTCCTGTAATCAATAGTAACGAGGAATTGGTTTCCTTCTGTGGTCCAGTCGTGAGGGGCGAGGTGCAGCCTTCATGGTGGAGGACGCCTGTAAAACTCGTCCGAGCCCCAGCCCTCCCCGCCGCGGCCAGATCTTGGCTGTCTGATGTCTCTCGCAAAGACTCGGGAGGAAGATTGCTGTTGGTAACTTTGACGAGGCGCGAGATGGCGTATAATTATCCCAGTCTATAATGATTTTGTCCTAAAGTCCCTCTCCCATGCCGCCAACACCGTAAGGCCAGCCGCCTGATCCATGCGTCAGACTAAATATGATATGAAAACCATATAATTCAACTCACCAGAAATGAACATAGCATGAAGAAGGAGATGAAATACGGATAGGCGAAATTCACACCACATCGAGCCTCTCTGTCCCGTTTATAGTCATCCGAAAGAGGATCACAACGCACGTCTTCTCGATCCGAACACGATAGCATCACCTCCTGCCACGCCTCACCAGTAGCTGATCTGCAAAAACCATTGTTGACTTCCAATAGACTTCAGCATCATATCGATCATGTGTAAATGCACTACATTTCGAAATCGCCAAGTTTTTTAGTAGTGCGAAGTTACAGAGAAAGATGAAAATCATCTCAGTAGAGACATCAAAGTTTTTTATACGACAATTTTTCCTTTTCTGAAAGTGTGAAGAATGAATATGGCTTACCTCAAAACAATTTAGACGAATTTGATTCGCCATACACACGGTGCGCATTGAATACTCGCACATAATTTCTAATCTTGTGGTGCTAGACCTTGCGGGTTCCCAAACACCTCGTATGATCTGTTCCTTTCAGTGAACCTTTCTCTCAGGGGCCGAATGCATCATTGGGCCGGTTTGGGGCAGGGGCAGGGCAGTCTGCGCACTTGAGGAGCTCTGTAAATCACCAAATCAATCGTGCCCCAGCTGCCCCAACTCGGAGGCTGGGGCAGCTAAAGCAGGGAAAAACACAGCCGGGGCACGATTGATTAGATGACCTACTGCCCTCGCACTGCGATCTTCAATGATACCGACTACCCTGCCCCTACCCCATCCCGGCGCGTTGATGCATCCGGCCCCAGGCAGTATCGGAATTCGGAGAGTGACATCTTTTTTGAAATGAATGATGGACAAAAGTGTGGGAGGGTAGTAATCCTTGCGAAACTACGAGTTTAATGTTGCGAGCTAGCGTTCCAAACTCGCAGAACGAACTGATTGAAACCGAGACCATACACGTATCGTCATGCGAGGTGTTGAGTTTCCTCGCAAAACTTCATTATTTCAAGAGGGATTGAACCCGCAGTGCTAGAGCCATAGCGATGATCACTGGCGTTGCACCAAGATTGCACAAACAGTCGGTGATGCTACCATTATAGCTAGCTCACATAGCAAACACAGCATTGTTAATTTGGCCACTTCAGAGATTCAGACTATGTAGTAGCTAATGTTATAGTAACTACCTTGGACGTAAAAACGTTAGAGGAATGACGCAATTGAAAATAATCACTCAAGGTGTATTTAATGAAGTGCTGGTCTAGCGGAATGGAAAACTCGTTTCCTACATAGTCATATGTATAACACATATTTAGTAGATAATTTTGATTGTACCTTTTTCAAATGAATTCTGTTCACCTACCGGATAACAATACCAGGATCTCAATAACGTGAGACTCCGGCGTATTCATTTTCCTCGCCATTCTTCGACGGATTTTATTATACTTCTCGATATTATTGCAGATAGTATTGCTGTCATTTCCTGCCAAATTTTTTAACCTTTCGATTCTTGTGTAAAGCCTACCCTAACCATTTTCATCGTGTACTACACCCGTAGACGAATGAGATTCCCTGATTTCGTTTGTAACTTTGTTCGTTCGTCTGAACGATCGCAAGAGCAGAAATTTTTCCTTTTTGCTGGTTCAAACAAAAAAGTTTGTTTTCGCCTATCTACGAAATTGTTTGGATGTGCTTGTTCATCCTTCTTTGATTTTTAGGAAATCGTTTTCTAAAAATGAAAACGAAGCCCTGGTCCGACTGTTGCAGCACGCAGCTCGAAGGTAATCGTGCTGGGACCACGGGGTTCAACCCTCAAAAATTGGAGAATGTTTTACACTCAGGTAGGATTTGTGCCCACGCGAAGTTCCACCCCCTTTAAAAAATTGGTGAATTTCTCCATCAGTGTGATAGATTCACGTATCCCGTAATATCTACGGCTTTACTGAGACCAAAAACCTGTTTTAAGTGTCTCTAAAGTTGTATGGCTCGTTGCATTGCACGCTCCAACAAACGGTGATCTATGTGCATGACCTCAGTCGATCACCAATCATCTAGGGAGGTGTCGATGTGCTGCCAGGATGACCGAGCGCGGCGAATACCGCCAGCCGGCTGGCGACAGCTTGCTGGCTGTTAGACGACCTCGCATGATCGACGAAAACGTCGTCCGCACCATTTTTCTCCCCCAAACTGGCAGTGTTTCGCGCCTCCACCGCCGCTGCGCTGTTTCTCATTTCTCTGCCCACCTGGCGAAGAGACAGAGACTGCTGCCAGTTCCAGCCATCACGGAAGGGTGCCCGAAACCATGAGGCAAACCCACAATGAGCTCCATAGATCGGAGCACAGGATAGGGAGCGGTTGAGCATTTTGCACCAGATTTGGGATATAGGTCATTTTGAGGTGGGGGAACCCTATGGATACGGTTTGATGTCTGTTTATTGCCATATCGCTTCAAAATCGGCTCTTCTTTTGAAGCTGAAACTCGCAGAAAATCTGCATGATTCGATCTTTCTGAAACTCGCAGTGGAGCTGGGGGAGGACGGAGTACGGGGTGGCGCCGGCGCCAGCCGGCTGGCAGCAGTGACCGCTCTCGGCCGAGTCGCCCCGACAGCGAGATCGATGGCTCGTTCGCTCGTTGATTGGCGATAGGCGGAGGTCACGCACGCGAGATCAGAGCCTTGGCGTGGAAAGCAATCGTTTACAAACAAAAAGGGTTAAGATTTCATTCATTTTTATGAAAGCAAACAGCCCCTGAATTCTTTGAGGAGTTGTTGAAGTCCTTTGCTAGAGAGTCTTTGCACGAACATGGGAAGCTTTGCTACAAATATATCTATGTAATGAGCCTATTGAACTAGTAGATCACTCATTAGGTTGAGTTAGTGAGAGACGCCAAAATTTCATATTCTTTTTCTTCCTGTGCGAAATCAGGGAAAACTTCGCACTCATGTCAGTATCTCGCCCACCCGGGGTTCCAACCCCCTGAAAAAATCGGGGAAAACTTCGCATTCATGCCAGAATTTCGCCCACCCGGGGATCCAACCCCCAGAAAAAATCGGGGAAAACTTCGCATTCATGCCAGAATTTCGCCCACCCACGGATCCAACCCCCTGAAAAATCAGGGAAAACTTCGCACTCATGTCAGAATTTCGCCCACCCGGGGTTCCAACCCCCTGAAAAAATCGGGGAAAACTTCGCATTCATGCCAGAATTTCGCCCACCCGGGGATCCAACCCCCTGAAAAAATCGGGGAAAACTTCGCATTCATGCCAGAATTTCGCCCACCCGGGGATCCAACCCCCTGAAAAAATCGGGGAAAACTTCGCATTCATGTCAGAATTTCGCCCACCCGGGGTTCCAACGCCTTCAAAATTCGAAGATTGGGTCCTCTCCGGCAAAAGACTTCAACCCCTAGAAATACTTAGGGGCTGCATGCTTTAATATAGGAAATCTTCACCCTTTTTGTTTGTAAACGATTGCCTTTCACGCACAGGCCCTGATCTCGCGTGCGTGATCTCCGCCGATCGCCAATCAACGAGCGAGCGAGCCATCGATCTCGCTGTCGGGGCGACTCGGCCGAGAGCGGGCACTGTTGCCAGCCGGCTGGCGCCGGCTCCACCCCGTACTCCGTCCTCCCCCTGTACCCTCGCAGTTTCGGAGGGATTACTACCACCCCTGAGGGATCCCAAACTTTCACGGAATAGGCTCCCACTTACTTGGCATCGGTATTCGACCATACCCGGACAGTGTTCGGAACAGTTGCATCTCTGCCACTTTTTTCGTGTCTCTGGCATTGTAATGACATAAATCTTGAACCGTAAGTGATCCTTGAAGGCAGCGTTCGCGATAAAGAACCGTATTCAAGGTTTGAATGTTTTGAGTACGTATGTCCACGAAGTAGATGGTAGTGTGGAAAAGTCCCCACAAAACTCTCAAATACTGGAGAAGAACTGTTTAAGGAAACCTCTCAAATACTCAATTCCGCCTGTTTGGTGTATTCCGGGAGACTGCAGAAAAAGCGTCAAAGTGGCTTTGCACTTCAAAATCATAGGTATGTGACATTGGTTCCTGTTTCTTATACTGAAAAGTCTTAAAATCATAGTGGGCCAATGCGCATGCTTGGATGTTTGAATTTTTCGTGATAAAGAGTATCCAAAAAAATCGGCAACCGTTCTTCTGGTTAAACGAAAGCAGGACAACTGTTATTTGATGTGGGTGGAGTGATCCAATGGGTCGGCCGGTCAACGAGATTTTCACCCACTTCCTGGCCATTTTTCGTCGTATATCCGTTATTGCTGTTTTGAGAGTGACCCAACGCTTACGTTTTCGCGGAAAACGGCAACTTTCACGTATGGAAAACACTACCTTTAAGATTCTCTATCAATCTGTACACTTTTTGGTTTCTTCTACGATCAATTGAGAACTTCTTTGAAATTCACCTTTTATTGGCAATATTTCGGTGTATAACACCTTTATCAAGCCTGTAATATTTCAAATATACAGCAAGTATCTAGCAGGGTCGTAGTGAACAATGCAAAGTACTAACCAAGCGAGTCGCAAAGCCGATTAGTGCGGTCTGCAAAAACCCTTTTTTTGGAGTTGCCAGAATCAACGGCTCTAACAAGCTCACCCTCTACGAGATCCCAATTCTATTAAATAAGGCAGCAGTTTTGGTGCATGCGAATGTTAAGGAAAACCTCAATGGATACTGTCATGTGATAAGGCGCATTGCATCTATCATCTCACATCCCTGTTGTTGATTTGGGGAGCAAGGCGCTTTATCTCCAGTGCTTCCAGCACTTTCCTTTCCAGAGGAGCTTCCACTGAGCAGTGTAGAACTGTTGCTTTCAAGTGCGGAGGGCTTTCCAAGGCATGATGGAGTAAACGATGTCTTGAAAAACCATTATTGGGATACGCGTTCGGGTTTCTGATAGCTCGTTGGTGTTCATCAAGCCGCTTGTGTAATGGCCTCATAGTCTCGCCAACGTAAATTTGTCCACAGCCTTCGCATGTGACAACATACACAGTACCACGTAATTGGCAGATTTTCCGTTCTGTGCAGTATAAACAGTTGCGTCTGCCACACTTCTCTTCGTACATCCTTGATGACGTCAGGATTTCCTTCAAATTAGGTGGTGGACGCAAAACAAGCTTCACAGGCAGGCCGGACGTTCTCACGATGTTGTTCAAGATCCTGGCATGACCGTCATTCACATATGGTAGCACTAAGGAGATTCCTCCGCCACGTAGAGTGGAGACCACGAACTTGGTTCTGTTGATGTGTATCCATTTTCCTCTAGAATTGTAACAATTTTGGCGTTCACCTCCGGAGATTCTCGAGAGCACATTTTCTCTTTCGTCTTCATCAGATTCCTTACAACGTTCTTCTTCATGTAAAGTGGGTGTGCACTGCGAGAATGAACCATGATGTTTTTTGACATGGGCTTCTTGTACCATATGTATTCCTTGATGCCATGCCTGATTCGGACCTCAGCGTTGAGAAATGGTAGGAATCCATTTTCGCCAGGGAACTCTGCTGTGAACTGGATGTTCGCATCGTACGAATTCAAACTCCTGAGCATGGTGTGTAGACCGGGAGCAGCGGATCCTATGACAAACACATCGTCAATGTAGCGTTTGTAGAATACGATCGACGTGTCAAAAGATCTTCTCTCTATCTTATTAAGGTACACAACAGCTAACAATGGTGCGATTCTTGATCCCATGGCTAGGCCACGTTTTTGACAATAAAACTCTCCGTCGAACTGGAAGATGTTGCATCTTAAGGTAGCTTCGAGGAGTTCTCGCACATCTTCCTCTTCAAGTCCAAGGGTGTGGATTTGGTGTTGGTGTTCACGGAGGAGTTGAAGTATCGCTTCCACTGCTTCATTGTTGTTGACATTTGTGTAGAGAGACACTGCGTCAAAACGTAGCTGGCTTCATCAGGAATTTCACAGCGATTTAGGGCAGTCAAGAAATCTTCTACGTTGATAATATGAGCTGCAACATAATGAAGTAGAGGCGAAAGAAGTTTCACTAGGAATCAACTTATTCGATCTGTCGGCCCTCCACATGATGATACGATCGGTCTTGTTTTGATATCATCTTCATCGACATCAAGCAAGTTTGTTCCCTCAGTGAATTTATGAGTTTTCACCATTGCATAGTATGTTGGGATTGTAGGTGATGTCGGTGTGAAACGCTTCACCGTATACGAATCCATTATCTTGCTCAATATCCGTTGAGCGGTCTGCCGGAGTTCATTGGATACACTTTCAAAATTACGTCGACTTGATCTTTCATATACTCCTGTATCAGACAAAGATTTTCGGCTAAGTCGTTTATCCAAAGCCTGCGTCATCACCACGAAGTCGCCTCCTTTATCGCTTATACTGTAGCGGAGTTCGCTGCGTAGAGATAGGAGTTTTCTCAACCCTCGTTTTTCGGTTTCTCTGAGGTTTGTTGCTCTATCCATCTCTCTTTGTGGTCTATAAACTCCGTCCAGATCAAGCTGGAGCCGAGCCAAAGCAGGTTCTAGCGACGTGGCTTGTTTGGGTGATGTAATAGATGTTCGGGGGAAAGGCATGGAAGCGGTAAAGGAATGAATTCGATCCATAACGGTCGGGCTTGAATTTTCACGCCATCGAAGCTATTTTCACGCCATCGAAGCTTTTTACTAACTTTTTTTGCTTCGAAAACGATAAAGTCGTTTGGTTATAGATTTGGTCCAGAACCAATCGATTATTGATTTATTCAAAAATCGATGAAGAATTTTTGACTACAATCAACCACGAAGTTTGTGCTTGCATGCCTTCAGAGAATTCCAGAATCACCGAATGTATTGGTAAACTAGAGGATGGTAGAGGCCGTCTCTGGATTTCGAAATGTCACTCCTGTATTCTTTTCAGAGAGGATCCTAGAGTTTTCGTCGAAATACGTTTTGAAGCGGACATTCCCCGCTTCAAAATGGAGTAGATCCCAACGTTTACATGCGAAAAGGGAGGGACGAGTACCGATCAGGGATGTGCGGCAAACGATTTTGAGATCTCGGCAAACGACAATCGGCAAGAAAATCCCTAAAATGGTCGGCAAACGGCAAAAACCTCATCCCTTAGATTGACTGAAAAGTTATTCACATGTGCTCTACTTAATTTTTTTAAACACTTACGTCAACATTCTAAAAAAATCCAATTTAAAGGCACAGTACAACCTCAGAATCGATTTTTCGTTTTTCTGCCATCTTGGAGAAAATTTCACGCTGATCACAATGGTGTTTTCAGAATCGCTCAGAAATCACTACGAACGGAGTTACGGCTCCTCAAATATTTTGATTCTGAACGGCTAGAAGTTTTCGGACGAGTTGCCTCGAGCCCGTATTTTCTCGCTAATCGCAGCTATTGTTCTGTTGCAGGCCACAATATAAAGCCAGACCGAAAACAAATTGAAGAACATAGGTTTTGAATAAAATCATTCGCGCGTCTCTTCTCTATTGGGGTCGGAAACCTGGCGGTGGGCGTTACCCATTTTTTCTTTCAAGGGGGGCGTGGCCAACTTTTTCCTGGCTTTTTTCTCGCTTATTTGAGTGAATTGAGATTTCGCGCTTGGCAAGGTTGCTATAGGTGGCGACCGGACCATAATATCAAAAATTAACTCTGAGGTTGGACTGTGCCTTTAAAAGCAGCATACACGCTCGCAGAAATGGTCGAGATATCGGCATAAATGGGCTCGCACGGCTCCCAGCATGTTGCAAACGGAGTTTGAAGCGCTGAAAACCATCCAGGATGACAATATTTGAGCAATCACGTCTCGCACGCCCGTATTTTCACAAACCTTAGAGTAACAGAATGAAAAGGTAAACTTGAGAAATCATGTGATAATTGAGAGTGATAGCACTATCAAAAGGGAGTGCAAGAGAGAAACAGCTCGTTTTACCTGGATATTACATGTTTGTGCACCGATAAAATCCTCCATTTTCAAAAGCCAGCCGGAGTAGAGCGGCATTCTCGAAAAAGGACGAGAGTTAATCGGTATGTAGACATGTTATACTCGAGTAAATCGAGCTGTTTCTCTCGTGCAATCCCTTTTGATAGTGCTATCACTCTCAATTATCACATGATTTCTCAAGTTTACCTTTTCATTCTGTTACTCGAAGGGTGTGAAAATACGGGCGTGCGAGACATGATTGCTCAAATATTGTCATCCTGGATGGTTTTCAGTGCTTCAAACGTCGTTGACGACATGGTAGGGGCCGTGCGGGCCTATTTATGCTGATATCTCGACCATGTTTGCGAGCGTGTATGCTGCCTTCAAGGGAGGAGTTCCACTTCAAGGCATCAGGTGAACAAAATCAAGACATGTGGGACCTCATGGAACTCAGAGGAATCGCCGCTGCGGCCTCGCGAGTAAGCCAATGTCGTGGCGGCCCCGCAATAATGCCGCTGCTGCCCCGCCGTAGGGCCGCTGCGGCTCCGCGGTAGTGCCGCTGCGGCTCCGCGGTGGTGACGCTGCTCCTCCGCGGTGGTGCGGCTGCGGCTCCTCGATTGGTGGCTGCGCTCTGACAAAACAGGACCAGCTGGCCCTACGAACAAAAATACACACCTGCGGTGCTTACGTCCTCTGTCTGTTAGGAACAGAGTCTATTCCCGTTATTGCGACCTAGGAGATACGGGACAAATTTGGGCTATTGAACCAGCAACAATGTCGTTCTAACATGCATAACAGTCAATCCTAGTCGAAACGGGTTCGCTCATGCATCCTCGCGAAGTCCGTGCGGTTCCAACACGGAACTGCCGCGGTACTGTCGCGACAATGTTGCGGCGTTGTCGACTCTCAAGACACTGCAACAGAATCTCCGCGGCACAGAGATCATCACGGAGCTGCTGCGGTACTACCGCTGAACCATCGCGGCACAGTCGAGGGTCGAGGTCGAAAAAATTTTTCTGTCAGCTCGCGTTAAGTTACAGTTTCGCGCGAACTTATCGTGAACTAGAAAAAGTTCAAACAATCTCCAGAAATTGTTTTCTAAATCAATACTTTTTGGGGAATTTTTTCACACTATGCGCATCTAGTAGCTCATAACGTGTCATGCGAGTGCGTAGATTCAGCATATGTGGTCCCTTACTTGAAAATCGTCAAATAAAAGCTCACGCTTAGCTGCAATTTACCACGAACTGACCGCGAGTGAACTCGTGTTTTAGAACCCACTTACTACCATCCCAGTTGAGTCAAAACCCCGGACAACGCTTGAGCGAACAACGGACGTTCGGATTAGCCCTAGTGTCTACATGGCCGCGAGCATAGGTAGCGTTTCTTTTCAACGTTTTGCCGATTTTGCCGGAAAAATAGCAAAAATTTCGACAAACGGCAAAAAGGTCCCAAAAATGACCGGCAAACGACAAACGGCAAACTGCAATTGTCGCACATCTCTGGTACCGATCCAGGATACGCAGTAATATGTATATGTATGTAGAGTACCGTGCAAAAGTCTATTCGCGCGGCATTTCCGCGAATAATGTTTTTATAAGTATCTTGGCTTGCCCTCAGCGAAACTTGATCAAACTTTAGTATGCTATGGGGCATCACAACCCTTGCTTTACATATGCATAAGATTTGTTTTTGAGCGTGCAGTTTTCCAATATGGAATTTGTTTATCATTTTGTGGTATTATCTAAAATTAGGACTATTTCTTCAAAACATGGCTATCACAATTTCAAACTCGTAGCAAATGTTTGCCATTTGAAGGTCTTCAGAGCCGTCGTATACCTTTATAAAAGATTGATCTCCAACGAATTTTTTTTAGAAATAAATTCGAAAGAAAATCATGCTCTATTGCGCCTATTAAGTATCTCTTTTTGACGTTATCGAAAAAGAGCGAAATTTATGTTCCAGTTGTACTTTGTCCAAGCTTATTAAGCACATATCTTGTAATGGTTCTGGGGTGAATAATTTTATAGGGGTGAATTTCCGAAAATTAATTCCAACCTGTTCAATTTTCGGTCTTCAGAAAAATTCTGATATAGACTGATTGAGACTATTCTCTCACGAAACTATACAACGGTTCCGAAGATCTTTGAATGGCGAATAACTGCTACGGGTTTGAATTTATAATAGCCATGTTTTGAAGGAATAGTCCTAATTTGAGATATTACCACAAAATGTTTAAAAAAAATCCCATATTCAAAAACTGTAGGCTCAAAAACCGATTTCGTGTATGTGTGAAGCAAGGGTTGTGATGCTCCAAAGCATACCAAAGTTTCATCAAGTTTCGCTAAGGGCAAGCCAAGATACGTATAAAAACATTAATCGCGGTAAGGCCACGCGAACAGACTTCTGCACGGTACTGTATGTACGCCTTGAAAATTGAGGACCTCTCAAACTCCTGTCCACCAATCATTTCAAAGCTCCAGATTTTGGTACAATTTGAGAGGAATGCTCAGTGAAAAAAAAACAGACCCATCCGAGTTGTTTGAAGAGCCGAGTATTCCAGCACTACAAGATTAGAGACTTCGTAAGTGTATTTGACACATATGTCACTGTAGAAAGACAGGTGCTTGAAAATATTTCTAGGGGAGTGGATGGCGTATAACTATGCAACATATTATATAAAATCCATTTTGTAAAAGGTGACGTCATCTACTCTTGACAGAAGTTCTCCTTGAAATTGAGTGAGAAAGTCGAAGTTCATTTGAGACTAACCGGAAGAGCACTAAAACGGCAGCGAAGAAAGAGTGGAAATTATTGTTGCGATGAATCTGAGTGGCATCGTCCAGCGCAACTTTTCCGAAGACCTAAATAAATTAAAATCAAATAAATTAAATTCAAATTAATTAAAAAATTTGAAGGCAGAAGAAGAACATAAAATAGTGAGAAAAGACAGCCTCTAAAAGTAGAACATGGCAATGTAGAGAAGGGAAATTGGGTTTTCGAAAAAGCTATGTGAAATTGTAGATGAAATGGAAAACCAACCTGCATTCCAATTACAGCATAGATGAAAAACAATAGAACAATGAGCAATGCGACATATGGCAGGGCCTAAATGAGAGATTTCTTATTGGGCCCAACTCGAATTGGAGGTCTCTCTGGCAAGTGGAAGTGCTGCTAAATCTTTTTTTTGCCTGAGGCAATGTTAACGATGAAAAGCTAAGCGGGACTATGAGAGTAAGTGTATACTCTGTCCCAAAAGAGTTGGCAAGCGGAGAGTTTAAAGAAGCAGCGCTTCCTCTGCGTCTCTGAAGTTTTTGGATTACGGTGAGACAATGCTGCGTCGCGTATATACTCAAATCACGTACGTGATCTGTCTTACGATAATTCAAAAGCGCCAGAGACGCAGGGGAAACGCTGCTTCTTCGAACTCTCCGCTTGCCAACTGGTTTGGGACAAGGTATAGTTCCTTCATTAGTTGTAGTCGAGCGAGTGGATGGGACGCGTCATATGCGGCGACCCGTACGTCGTTCGCGACTACCTGAGTTAGCAGGTTTCCGCGGAATAACGCGGATAAAGGGTCGTTTACACTTTCATCGTCGAGCGGCGCGGCGAGGCGCATTTCTATGATACCGCTCAGTGGCGCAAGTATAAACGACGCCTAATACAGCGGTCACCGCGGCCTCGTTGATTCACTAGATTACCGGGTTGTTAAAAAGTATGGGCACGAACAAAAACATAATTATTTTCAGTGATATTCGCTCCCTAACGAAATTTCTGATTCAAACGGTACGAATCGAAAACAAGTAACAATACGCAAGCAAATTTTCCATGGTTTCCCTCCTAAGCTTTTACATAGGCTTCCAAACAGGGATGCACAAAATTGATGGTGCACCGCAAGTAGGGTGTTTTGAGGTTAGACGAGAATTTTTTCATGGTAGAGAAGGAGCACAACAGTCGCAGTGAATGGCAACCCGCAAGCCCAAGATGAAGAAGCTAAGGAAAAAAGTCACTACAAAATAGGTTTTGCGTGAGGATTAAAAGTTTGAGCAGAAGTTACGACAGCGGAAGGGCAGACATCAATTTTCATTTCTATAAAGTTATAAAACGATGCAGTGACGCTCCCATGCGAAATGCTGGATCAATTTAAAGCTTAGGGAAGCGAAATAATGCTCGCGGGGTTTTCCACCAGGTTAGGACATCTGCCCATTGAGCAAAAAAACTCTCCACGCCGAATTGGCGGAATTTCAACTTGGAATGCGACGCCCCCGGTCAGCCCAATTCTTGATGCAGTAGACTTCTGTCCTTGGGGCTACCTAAAGGCTGTGTTCACGATAAAAAATGTGTTTCAGTTTTCTTTAGGAATGGGTAGGAGAGGGGCACACTGTAACTTTGACGTCGAAGAAACGCATGAAAACGAGCCAGGAAGAGCTCCAAAAGAGTCCGAAGTTGCCACTTCCCGCGCAAGGCAAACCCCAAAAGCGCAACACACGCCCACCGACGTGAACAAATGAATGCTCGAGTTCGTGAGATGAGCGAAGATTTCCAATTATTAGCCCCGTTCTTCCCTTCATTCTCAACTTCTCTCTTTACTCAGGTCAGCTCGCATACATTGGCTGCAAAAGACGGAAGTTACAAGCCTCGGACAACTCGTCCACCATGTTTCCTTAGCTCAATTTTTGAGGGACCATAACTCCGTTCCCAGAAGGTCTTGTACGATTTCAGAGACATCATTGGAATCAGCATGGGGCCGTTTTCAAGATAGGCGGGCAAACAGAAAAACGATTTTTATCGTGAACACCGCCTTTAAAAGGAATGCTCCACAGCAAGAATATCACCGGCTGAACCATCTGCTATGCGAGGTTACGATATCCTAACACGATTTAGACCCGGGATGCATGCGTCGCACCGTCGATTCTGTGCACCTTCGTTCGCAAGCCTGAGCAATAGCTAAGGGTGAAAATCCAGGGCAGTTTATTTGAATACTGTTACTTGTCCTATATGTTTTCTGCTAGGGAAATACGGTTAGGTAGCGTATATGACAAAGAACAATAGCGTTTTTGTTCGCGCCCATACTTTTCAGCCACCCTGTAGAGTTTCATGAGGCGACCACACAAAGCAAAAGATGACCTTTTATTTACTGCGTCAATATACATACTTGTGCATTTAGTTTCTCTCGCAAGCAATTGTTTATTGATTCTAGGAATGCTGCGATTTTCGTCAGCTCATATATCAAGTGCGAATCTTCGAATATTACTCGAAGAATACTTCACTTTTAGGAGTGGATTAGGAATTGCTCCAGAGTCCAGATTATTCACACCTCCCTTTACTTAAAGGCACAGTACACCCTCAGATATGAATTTTGAGATTTTCATGTAATTTTGTAGGAGACCCCTCCTGTATAACACATGCTAAATGCGAGATCTCAATTCCTCCAAATAAGCGAGATATAAGCGACCACCACAGGCCCGACCCCCTTCGCTCACAACCACAGGCCCGACCCCCTTCAGATTTTCGAACTCGATAGCGGATCTATGGATGGATGAATTCCAACAAGTCGTTGTTCTTCAGTCCATTGCCGGGCTGTCTCCTTATACTGGCTCGCTCTCGTGCGACGATTGCGAATGAACAGAAATACAGGCCTGAGACAACTCGTCCACCACTTTCTCGCCCTAAGTATCTAGGCATCTTTGAGGAGCCATAACTTTGTTCAGAGGGGGTCTTGAACGATTTCAGAGATACCACTGTGATCAGAGCGCGACTCCCTCCAAGATAAGCATGAAACCTGAAAATTGATTTTTTGGGTGTCCTGTGCCTTTAAAGGCAGGGTTCACGATAAAAACGACTTTTGAGCTCTCTTCATGAGAATGCAGTTTTGGTCATCACAAAAGTAAAAGTAAGTGAAAAAACCTGGAAATTAGCGGGAAAAACGCTCAAAAACAAAGTTGAACGGCTAATTACCGGTGTCGACCGGCCCCCTAATTAACGCGATTTTCATTATTGCTCGCTTATCCGCGATTTATTTTGCTGTTATAGTAATCAGTAGTCTCCAGAAATGTTTAAAAATTAGTTTAGAAGCAAAATAAAAGTTGACAAAACAGGGTTTTACACCAATCTCGATATTTGGGGTCGGGAGGACACCAAGCCATAACTTGTTCCTGAGCGTTTTTTCTCCAATTTTTTACTTATTTTGACTTTTGTGATGGCCAGATCTACCATTCCATGGGGATAGCACAACAACCGATTTTATCGAGAACCCTGCCTTTAACCCGGATCAGTCCCTTTCAAATACAGAACAGTATAACCCATAGACAGTCAGATGTTGTTTGCAGTTTTCGCGAATGCCCCATTTTCGGTTTTGGACAACAAGTACAGAATTGAATAACCTGAAAGGACTTCATGAATGTCCACAGGAGCGTTCTGATTCCTTCTCCTCGTGAGAGCAGCTTGACGAGTCGCATCACACGAAAGAGGCGGAAAAAGTTGATCGAGATGAGATTCGATCCTGAAAAAGTACGTATTATCGAAAGAACAACTATTTGAGGCATACATATTTCATGCTCCAATCGGTTGGAACTTTAGCATTGGTTTTTGGCTGAGTGAATTAGCAAACTGCAAATGCGGAGGATAAATCTGGAATCGCAACACAACAGGAGGCGTTTGTTATGGCAAAAACCATGATGAATGAGAATCGCCGAAAAACATGTCATCATTGCAGAAACCAACTCAAAGCCTGCATTCAAGGGATAAACTTACAACACGTGTGATGAGTATAAACCTCTGCAAAGTCCTATTTGTCATGATAAATCGCGAAGTATTTGTGCTCTAATATAGAAATGGGAACTTCTCGATCATTAATACCTACAGAAGAGAGAAATTCGCACTATAACAACGCTTTCTAAAAAAAAACTAATTCAAAAACCAAATGCCTCATTGGAGACAACATTGAAAAATTTGCTCAAAAAGTCCGTTTTAGAATTGCATCATAAAAACTGTTAGTTCTAGTGACGGTTCACTTTTTTTGAATGAATGAGTTGGGTGATTTACAGGTGAAAGCCACAACTTTTGAGCGTAATTAATAAAACACGGAAACTTTTCGGAAACCCCGTAGAATCAAACCAAAGTCTAAGAGCTTGGAGATTTCACAGAGCATCGTTTCCAGCAATAAACCCGGAACAGGAAGTTGAGTGTTGGAGAGGAGTTGATAGACTGACGGACACTCGATAGACACTCACCACCCGGATTCAGCTTGCCATAGATGATGTCGATGAATGATCCAAGCACAATGATGAAGTCGAACGCATTCCATCGATCACCAAAGTAATTCTTCGGATTCAAGGCTGAAGTATTTGAATTTACGGAGTGTTTTGGCACAAGCCGCACTTTAGAGCGTTAGCCTAGAAATCTAAACACCGAACATTCCCCCAAAAAATCGATTCCTCGTTGTTTGAAAGTCAAATTAATGTTCTATTCAGGCACTCGTAGCTTTGTTCCGCCACACCGCTGTTGTTTGTGCTAGTCTCGGGGCAAACGCCAAGTGTCCCGGGTGAACTGATCACAATGGTGGCTCCAGAATCGCTCAGAACTCACTGCGAACTGAGTTACGGCTCCCCGAAAAATTTGATTTTGAACTGGTAGAATTTCGCGTACGAGATGTCTCGAGCCTGTATTTTCTCGTTATTCGCAGCCATCATTCTGAAGCAAGTCACAATATGAAGCCAGACGGAAAACGAAAGAAAGAGCATTAATTTTTAAAGGAATCATTCGCGCGTCTCTTCCCTATGGAGGTCGGAAAACTGGCAGTGGGCGTTGCCCATTTTTTTTTCAAGGGGGCGTGGTCGGCTTTTTCCTAGTTCTTTCTCGCTTAATTGGGCAAACTGAGATTTTGCGCTTCGCAGGGTTACTGTAGACGGCGACCGGACCAAAATATCAAAGTATATCTCTGAAATTGGACTGTGCCTTTAAGCATTTCCTGATTGAAATGCTCAGTTGAGCGGATATAAATGGTAGTTTGACGGGAACTTTGTGTTCAGTTGAGCTACTCTGGGATACATAACACAAAGTTGTAATTCTTGACCAGCGCCAACTAAATTCGCTGAAGTATCCGTTCGGATCGGCTATATCTCGAGCCCTTCGACTAGACTCCATTCTTTCCTATTCTCCGGTACATGCATTGCTGGCTGTTCGGAACGTTTTCGCTATTACAGCCATCTTTGTTTCCGGTGGATGTGCTAGCAAGTAGCAGAATAGTTTGGTGCAGAATTTTCACACGAAAAGTGCGGTTGTGAAGAAGCATGAATTTTTTAATCAATGAGATGCAATTTGTTCCGAATTCGGGCGGTAACGGACACAAAGATTCTTAGGTAGTTAAGAATTTATACGCAGTCCTACCGTTGTGTTCGCTGTTTCAGAAAAACAGAAAATTGTCAGATCACACCTAAATACAAACGGAACGGGAACGCTAGTTTAATGGCTGACTCATTCATTTCAGTCCATACATTGAACAGTGGCGGCGCTCGCGACTTCGCAGTCAACGCAGTTGTGACCGCAAAGGGTAGAAGACGGCTGCCGCGGCCGCGCACATACCCTCACAGTATACATTCCATCCGACAAAGTCGGTTTCGGATATCCGGGTCGGATAATCCGATCGGATAATTATCCGAAATCCGATCCGCCGTCAAAATGGCGATTTCGCATTGATCCGAAATCCGATCAGACGAAAAAACACGATATCCGAATTATCCGATATCCGGAAAAGTGAAAATCGAAGGATCCGATCAGAAAACCGGATAATCGGATAAAAAACGGATAATCGATCGGATAAAAATCGGATAATTTCGGATAAATATCGGATAATTTCGGATGAAGAACGGATAGAATTGCGCCCGCCGTAACAGCCAGCTCCAAATGCGGTCGCGTGGAGGTCGCACGAATTCGCAGTAGAGCGCGCTATTGACGGTTGCGGAATCGCTGATTAAAGGCAGTGGTCACGATGAAAAACGTTATCGAAAAAACTACAAAAATCAGCTTAGATCGAAAACAGCTGAAAAACTATGAAGGTAGCGGGGTGAAAAACGGGCTAGAATTAGAGTTTTTAGGGCCCAAACAAGCCATTCCGTGCACACGTGCACAGCTATGACGAAAAAGATCGCAGTCTCATGCCGAGCAGTCAAAAATCATCGACATTCAGAGGACGAAATAAATGCAAATTTAACGAATAAAAACAGTTGAACAATAAAAGCGTCACTTCAGTCAATGTTTTTGACTAGATGTGTACATAAATTCGAAGGTTCATCGATTGAAATTCAATTTCAAGCCAGCTAATGTTCATGATATAAGAGGTCATCGATGCCGATGATGTGGAGAGGGCTCGTCCACCATCAAAAGACAAGAAAGTTCAGGTTTCAAATTTGGCCCAAAACAGTGGTTTTTTCGCGATTTTTTCTTATAGGTTCTACTACTCGAGACCCAGAAAAGGATTTGGAGAGAAAAAGACGACAAGCATATTTGATCGCGACCACTGCCTTTATTAAGCATGTGTGAGGAATGGATTTTGACCCTTCAGTACATGCATATTGAACAGATACAAATATTTCATGATGAAGGGGTCATATTATCACAAAATAACTGCATAACATGTGATAGGGGGTATTTCGTGAAGTGGAAAGGCCTTGTTTCTTTTTACAAGTCCTTATAGTGCTCCTGATGATGGCACACAAATGATTTTGAGCTCTCAGGAGACAAACAAGTGTTGTATTTGCAATTTTATGGACAGGTTTCGGAGGAATGTTTTTGTTCGGACGCTTTATTACAACGCGAATCTGTGTTCATAACTCGTGACGTTCTTCACTTGGACTTAGACATGCTGACGGTTTTTCAGCGGGGTAAAAAGGCCTGTCGGTGCGACGGCGGGAGCAAAAACGGGAGGAGTCGAATTGTTGGTTGTACCGCAGATGGAGAGAAATTCAATACACGGAGACGGTTATTTGGCGGTGGAAAACGGGTAGACGGTGCAACGGCGGAGACGCGCTCACCGTCAAATATGTGGCACGTTCCGCAACCCGTAGTTTTGTGTTAAAATTAATTGATGTTGTGCCCTTCAGTTATGTTGAAGATAACAGAGGAAGTGTGCAAAAAAGTACTAGCGTTGCTTCGGTTTCGCACTTGTCCCTACCCATTTTTCCGTGTCGTAATCAAACGACTTGAATTCTGGAGGGTAGGGAAACCCTCGGTTGGTGTACTCATGATGCGGCGGCACGGGAAAATGGGCGTGACTATGTACGATTGCACGGTGCCCCCCCCCCCCCTTTCTGCGACAGCGCTAATTCTGCAGGGATCATATAGCTTTTAAGCTCAATTTTTACCCAGAAGAGGAAGTTCGTAACGAATTCGGATTTTTTTCCAAGGTTTCGTTTAACAAGGTAAGGGGTCGTAGCCCTACCGAGATTGGTCGCAACGCCTCGCTAAACCATGATTCTGTGGCAGGTCTTCTTTTTGGTCAGTTATGAGCTCTCACCGGTTGCAGGGGAGGGCGACGTTTCTCACCCATGCGTGCCGCGTCGCGGTTGGCGAGCGTCGCGCGCGACGAGTTGCGCGGCGACGCGACATCCCTGCTTTAAATTGACATATCCAGGGGCATAATTTGCTTTCCTGCGTTCATTTCTCGTCACAGATGATAGCCATTTACTCCTTTAAAGCGCTGAAGACTACTCTAAACGGTGGGGGGTTTTTTAGTGTTCGCCGCGAGCGCGACATTCACCGGACCGCGACGCGTAGTGGCTACAGAATGCATTTTCTTGAATACACGGGGTCGAATCCTCGGTACTGCTAAAAAAATTTTCTTACCCGTTTTTTCATCCGAATTATCCGGTGGATCCGATTTTATCCGATCGGATATCCGATATCCGATCCGATCAAAAATTCTGGTTTCGGATAGGATCCGTAATCCGAAATTCTCGTTTGGGACAGTATCCGATTTATCCGTTGAGTCGGTTTTGCAAAATCGGCAATATCCGAAAATCCGATCCGACGCCATTTTGGCCATCGGATGGAATGTATACCTCACAGGTACAGTTCAACTCGAGAATCATTTTTTCTGTTCTTCTGCTTGACTTAGAGACAATCACAAGCTGATCACAATAGTGTCCCCAAAATCGCTCAGAATTCCTTACGAAATTATCCCTCAATTCTGTTTTCTGAGCTTGACTGGCGAAAGTGTTGTGTACGAGTTGCCCGAGATTTTTATTTCCCGTCATTCGAAACTAGTGCTCGGGAGTTGACCTGAAGGAAGGGAAAGGGTGAGAAGGAAGGGAAGAACGAGGGTGTTGGTTGAAACCCAATGCGCATCTAGCTTCTACTGATCTGGAAAAATAGTGAGAGGGGCGAGCCAAAAAGGCTTTCCGCAGTGGGCGTGCCACAATGGCTCCATTATAAATACTTATTATTCGAAGGAATCGAGAACTTGCACTTGACAAATGTTTTATAGGGAGGGTTCACTTCACAATAATAGGGAAATCTCGAACTTGGTCAATTTTACTCAATTTTCGCGGATGAGGCAATAATATCGACATCTCAGCAAAAAAAACAGAAATGACTCAATTACAAAGAAACATTGACAATGAAAAGAAAAACGTTCAGGAAATTAGGAGAAGTGACACAATTACTAAATACCGACCTATTTTCATAAATTGGTTTCGAATTTAGAGTGAGTGCTCCCGCTTGAACTGTATTTTCTCTCGGAAAAATTGTTGCGAGACTGCTTCTTTACTTGCAGCAGGCTGGTTGGCCACCTTACCGGCCCCATGTGGGGAGCCACTAAACTCATAACCCGAAGTTCCGGTTATGTCCAATGTGCCATAGCTGGCTGGCACGGCAAACCTTAGCTTCTTTGGCCTGTAGAGAGATGAACTCCTACGGACATTTTCATTTTGAAACGAAATTTTAAAAAAATATGCTGACGCATATTCAACCATTTCTGCAAAATGTGCCGGTGCTTCGAACTTCGATGCCTCTTAGTTCTCTTCTCTACCGTCGCTGTTGTCTGTATTGATCTAGTTGCCGATGGTTTTATTGATTTTTGTTGATTTTTTTTTGAATTTTGTTTTTTTGTTTTCCTGAGCATGGAATATCTTTCTTCTTAATGGTCAGCTAGTTGTTTATTGGAGCGTTCTACGGAACGTAATAAATAAATAAATAAATAAATAAATAAATAAATAAATAAATATTAAAATAAATAGATAAATAACTAAATAAACTAAAATGGAAAACACATGAGAGCAGAAAAATTGAAAAAAAAAAACAAAAAACTCGAAAACTCCTTTAAAAAATAGAAAAGATCGAGATTTACCTATGATTTTGAAGAAAGCCTCAAATGCGAAGACGCCAGTGAACACCAGATTGAGGACGTCGAGCACGTATTCGAAGGTGTGCCCTGATGGGTAGTGTTTACACGCCAATGAGACCGTATTGAGGACGATGATCAGAAAAATCACATACTCAAAGGCACGTGACGTCACGAACCACCTGAAAGAGGAAAATCTCGGAGATGGAAGAAAATCCATCAGCATGTAGACTCACCAAACGCGATACTGGAAGCGATTCCTCGGAATGTAACGACGGTGGGGCTTCGCTTTGAGGGCGAATTCGATACATTTCCTCTGAAATCGATCACCATCGTTCATAGATAAAACTAAAGTGTTTCAATTTTCAATCTCCCCTGTTCGTAGAAGCCCTATACTGACACGCCCTACGGCAGGAACACGTGGGGTGCAGATCTGGCCGGGCTGACAAACAATTCCGCATATTTTATATGTATGAAAAAAGGATGCAGGCAAATGCATAGCAGAGAGTGGGGCACACCTGATTCTTGTCCAGCTCGCAGTTCTCGTATTCACGTTCTCCTTCGTTCTGGAATGTAACGATGACGAAACCGACGAAGATGTTCATCATGAAGAATGCTGGAATTATCAAATCATGAGTGACTAATTGGTGATGTAGAAAGGGATCAATCTACCTATGACAATGATGAAAGCGATGAAGAATAGCGCGACCGCCTGACGACTGTTATGAACTGGACCGTGGTCTTCCTCGTTGGAATTGATCGCGACATACAGCAAACTATAAACACATACATTGCGAATTTTCGGAAGGACCCTTTCCCTTCATGACGGCCTCTCGCTCCTACTGTTTACTGCTGTTATACGCTGCTAGACGCTTGCCCCCGCAAATACCGATTGTTAGCCTTATTCTCCGGCAGTAGCTATGAGACAGTTTACCCCGCTGATTTTGGGGAAGGTTACACCAACGATTATACCGAGGTACATATTAGGGGGTTGAGAGTAGAATGCTTTCATCAAGCTGTTAAAGTACGAGCTTTGTTACTTTTTTTCTCGGGAATCATTCAGTAGTTAATCAATAAAGTTCTTTTACCCGTGATTCAAATCGTAAGTCATACAATTAAAACCGCGGACGACTCTGAGAAAGTTTGCCGCGGAAGTGCCGGAAGACACTGCGATTCTCGACTGTGCCGCGATAGCTCCGCGATAGTACAGCAGAGGTTCCGTGTGAGAGCAGCACCGATTCTGAGAGGATGCGTCAGCTAACCCTCGTCGACTACGATGCACTGCGCTTGCGTTTGCTGCTCCTTGATAGTGCCGATTCGGTGCCAGTAGGAACCGAAGCGGCAATTTCTGCCCGAGAAGGGGCACGGGTTTCGGGTAACTCACTCGAACAATACCGCGCTCCAGTGCAGTATCGCACTCCTGCATGTTGACCAGGGGTGTGCGTTCTTCGTTTTTCGATTTTTCGGTTTTTTCGTTTTTCGCCCTCTTTGGCGAACAAAATCAATATCGAAAAAAATGAAAAAGATTAAATTTTTTCGGTTTTTTTCGGTCTAAAACTTCCGGTTTTGATGTGACTTGCAGTCGATCCTTGGCTGCCCACAGACGTCTGCAGCAAAAAAGGAATGGCAAAATAACGAATGTGAACAAGCGTTCTGAGGTTATCATTTTTTTCTCAGGCCTTATGCCCCCTTTCCGCCCCTCGACATGAACAATTGAACTCTCGAGATTGTGATAACATGAAATAATCAAGTCAAGAAAGTACTGATAAGCGAGCTAAATCACTTGATTGCATTGATAGGTGTCATCCATCGCAAAGGTGGCCCTCTTTTAGCACAAAAACACGGTTTTCGCGTTCTCTCCAAGCATGCCTTGCTGTACAGAGCAAAAGAACTTTCGTAAATGGAGGAGATATCGAATGTGAAATCTATCGTGAACACTGCCTTCAATGGTCAGGGAAATTCGTTTCTGTCCAAGATGTACATGAAAAAGTAGTAGAAAATTGCTCTTTGGAGGTTCGTAATTTTCAAGCAGGAGCGTGTCCGAAAATCTTGTGCCTAAACTCTTTTGCACCCTCTATCAAACCATAACAAAAAAACCGAGATTAAAAATTTTCTTGGGGTACGGCCTCATATATACCTTATTTTCTCTTTTAAAAGTATTCACATGTGGTTCTATTTTTCAGGCCTTTTTTAGGCGTACTTCTAATAGAGGGATACTTCAAGTAGAGGGTGTACTTCTATTTTTCAGCCTTGTTTGTGGAAATCCTCTTAGTGAAAATTCTAATAACAAAACACAGATTTTCGTGATAAGGAACTTCGAAAAGTCAGCTATTCAAGTCCGATTGAGCCAATGCTTGCTCACTCGTTATTACTATCGTCATTTAATCAGCCGTAACCCTGTATTAGAATCTAGATTTTTCCTTATCTTATTTTGAAATGTGCTACTATTAGAGGTGTTCTTCAAAAAAGGGTGTACTTCTGAATGTCAGCCCTGTCTTTTTGGTGTACTTCAAATAGAGGTGTACTTTTAATAGTGAAAATACGGTAGTTCCATTCAGCGAAAATGATTGAACTGAGCTCCTTTGTAGACACCACAACCCAATGCGTGTGGTTGCGTCGCGGGCATTACCGTCCAATAACGCCGGGATACTGAACTACAGGTCAGTGCTGACTATACTTCGGCGACTCGAATTTTTTTTCGAATAATCGAGTTTTCGACTAATTCGATTTTTCAAAATTTTGAATAATCGAGTAGTCGAATGACTCGATGTCGACTGTTTCAGTCGATACCAAGACTCGATGACTCGACTCGACATAAGTATAGTGCTGACCACGACGCAACCGCTCACACTGAAATTAAGCATGACAGTGCAAGAAAATTACGCAAATGTGTGAAATCAGGAACTAATGATGTTCGTCTCTGTACAACGTTTGTTGAACAGACTTCTACGAATTCAGGGACCGAATTCATCAACGCATGGGTTTGGGTAGATGTAAAGGCGTCGGCACTTTTGATGAATACCCTATGCAAGCGGGAGATCGCTTACCAGTTGTGCCCACTTCTAACCCAGTTAAACGCAGTGTTGACGATGGTTTTCGTCCCCGAGTTTTTCACATAAAACAAAGCGTTGGCCTCCAAGTGTTACGAAATTCACGAAGAAACGGCAAACGCATTAAAACGTCGTATTCCGGTGGCATTATTCTATAACATGGACACGTTGTCCGGTTGGATGAACATGTTAATGGTGGTTGTCACCGGTGGAAAATTGGGCCATCGAAAAAAGATGAATGTTTCATGCGAAGCAGGATTAGTTAGGGCCCTAAGGAAAGAACGGAGCAATAGAGAGTGGAGAATTGCAAAGGACGGGTCTACAAAAGATTTTATTGTCACAACAAATACTTCATGTGATACTTAAGAGGCGGGGTGATACTTAAGGATTTCGTTTACTTCTGGTGCGTTTTTCTCAGTTTCTACGTCATTTTGGTTCTACCCGGGGACCACTTAATCAATATAGCGAATAATCTCAAAATTGAAGATTATCGTGAACACGGCCTTTAAGAGGCAGGGGCAAGTGAGACACTCCTCGGCTACGAGACGGTCTGGCTTTGCGGGTAATCATCAAAAGTGCCGACGCCTTTGCCGCTACCCTAACCCACGCGTTGATGAATTCGGCCCCAGTTTTTTTTTCATAAAGTTAGAGACGACCTTAGAGCCCTTAGTTTTGATCAAAAATGCGAAAAGACGTGGGCATGAATGCTCAGAGAACTACTGCAGTTTTGAACAACGAGTGCACATCAAGAATTTTGCAAGGTGTTCAGTGCTATAATTTTATCAGGATTCGCCTCTGTAACAAGGCTCAAATCCCTCGCATTAATATGTTGATTGAGGATACTTTTTTTTCTAATTAAGCATAATTTCGTCATTATCTGATGCACGTCGATCACGTTGCCTTGGTTTTCCAGTCAAAAATATGAAATGGCGAAAAGAAAACGTTTTGAAAGCCAAAATTTTTTCGGTTTTTTCTCGGAATTTTTCGTTTTTCGGTCTTTTCGGTTTCAAAGTTTTCCGCACATGCCTGATGTTGACAAACTTCCGATCTTAAAAATTTCGCTCCGCCATGTTTGGCGCTCAGTACCATACACGATTGGAGCCATCACTATTCATTGTTCAGTGTTGATTAGTTAGCTTTCTCAGAAATTCGCTTTTTCTCTCTGTGGCCATCTAATAGTGAGTTGTTAGCCAATTACAGATCGTTTTCCGAACTTTGGAAATCAACTTTTGTGCTAGAGGGGAGGAAGTTTATTTACTTTTACAGTTTTTACAAATTCACAACCCTAAAATATTGATTCTGTAGCGTGAATCGGATTTGTGGTCGCTTCGTTACTTTGCCATGTGGCTGTATATCCATCTCTAACACTCGCACTGCGTGACCATACGACCTGGTCTGCGAAAATCGGAAGGTACATATGCACACCATACTTCCCGATAAAAACCGGCGGAGTAGAGGATGAAAGATTGGAAGAAAGAACATACTCTGGCCATCCCTCGAATGTAGATACAACGAATAGAGAGACCATTGCATCGCCAACGTTATCGAAGTTGAAGTCGTTGTTGGACCAAACCCTCTTCTTCGACACGGGTTTCGTTGGATCTCCATCTTCATAGTGAATATATTCACCTCTGAAAGAGGAGTCGTCTGTGAGCAGGAAAGGTTTTTCTGACAAAAGACTCACCTGCATTCTGCCTCTGTCATTTTCGATAGATCGTTACACGAGAAAAACGTTCCCTTGAACAGCTGCACACCAATAATCGCAAACATGAACTGAAAGCAGCAAAGAAGGATTTGTCCTTTGCAACAAAATCTGTGAGAGGTCTATGTTTGGCATTAAACTGTTCCAGACCCCATAACCACCACGAAATACATTGGTTTCGGATGGAAAGAGAGGATCTTGGTCTTCTATCGCCCTCATTTTTACCCAACAGTTGTGAATGAACTGATGGCCTTCGAGAGAAGGGCACAAATATTGCTCTACACTTGAGCAATAGGAAGAGAAGGAAGGTGGAAGGAGTAATAAAGTAGTACCTGCAGCATGAATGTGACCAGCATAATGTTTCCGATGGTTTTCACTGCTACTATCACACATTGCACGACGTGTTTGAGACCTTTAGCTCGATTGATGGCACGAAGAGGTCGAAGCACTCGAAGCACACTGAACGGAAATGGTTCATTCAAAGGTAGGGTCCTCGATCAAATGGGTTGATGTGCCATCCTCATGGAAAGGTAGATCTGGCTATCACAAAAGTGAAAATAAGTAAAAATTAGAGGAAAAACAGTCAGGAACAAGTTATTGCTTGGTGTCCTCTCGCCCCCAGCCATCGAGATTTCTGTAAATGCCTATTTTGCCAACTTCTATTTTGCTTCCAAAGTCATTTCTGAGCATTTCTGGAGGCTACTGATTACTTTTGCAGCAAAATGAAAGGCAGATGAGCAGGAATTAATGAAAATCTCATTAATTAGGTGACCGGCCGACACCGGTAATCAGCCGTTATACCTTATTTTTGAGCGTTTTCCCACGAAATTCTCGGGTTTTTTCACCTATGTTTACTTTTGTGATGACCAAATCTACATTCCCATAAAGAGAGCTCAAAAGTTGTTTTTACCGCGAACCCTGCCTTTAAATAATCAAAAGTGATTTAACTGTAAGACATCATTAGGTATCTGAGTTGAACACAAAATTAGGAGTCAGGAAACACTCTAATCGGTGTCGGGTATTTACTGAGCAAGAAAGTTTCCATCACTTTCCATAGAACTTGCCGCGAACCTCCGATCCTGCCAGCAAGTTAAATCCACCGTACGCGCTCTCAACCACCCACCGTTTTTTGGGTCTGAACCATTGGTTAGGCCCGTCTGAGGACCCAGGGGAACTTGCTGGGTCATTAATGCTTTTTTGTGAAGACTTAGGAGGTGAAGTGTACGAAATTTTGTCATAACAAGCCGGTCCTCCGTCAGTCATCTAGCACAATCCAGTACGAAAACAGAAAAAAACGAAAACATCACAGATGCAGACGACCCAGTTTTGAGAAATTTTCATTTCGAAAAATCTTAGCATCCAAATACCGTATTTACTATAATAGAAGTACACCTCTATTTGAAGTACACCTCTAATAGAAGTACACCTGAAAGCGAAGGCTGGGTATTAGAAGTACACCCTCTATTTGAAGTACACCTTTTTTCGGAGTGGACCCCCGGTACTTGGGTAAGTGATTGGCAACACGATTGTGGCATTTGAGAGAGACCAGTTTGCCCAAGATTTCTTTCAATAATGTGAGGTTTGAATATTCACAAAACAAAACAATCGGCGATCCCTTTTTTGGTCAAAGATTGCTTGTATGGGACAACTTACGATCAAACCTCAGCGAACTTCAAAAGACCAGGAAAAAACGCAGAGCTAAAGTTCGACATTGGTGTTATTCGCGGTGAATGCACGAAGTTTATTTGGGTTCTTCACAAATATTTTTGTTCGATTATGTTTTAGTCGATCAAAGTCGACTTGTTTTGGCCCTAGACGTTGACTTTAGCGGTGCTTGAAAAACTAAGATTCTCCAGCATTACCAAGATTGGATCATTTACGTATAGAAATCGCTTATACGACGAGGAAATCAGAAACCACCAATGGTAGACTTTACCTATAGTGGATTGTGGACGCAAAGAACTCGCTTCTAGAAAAGCTGTTGTCAGGTCGTTCAAGAACCGCGCTTTTCAATGGCTCTGGACAGCTCGAAAGGCGATCAGTTAAAGGCAGTGTTCACAATAAATTCCACTTCCGATGTCACCTCGGTTTAGGGAAGGAAGGTCTGGTGCCCTGTATGCTTAAAAACCACGCGAAAGACGCGTTTTTGAGCCAAAGTAGGCCCTCCCTCTTCTGCGCTGATTTTTGAGCGTGGAGGAATTGACCGCTATGAAGGTGCAATCAAGCGATCAGCTCACTTATCAGTACTTCCTTGGCTTGATTATTCCTGTAATCTGAGTCTTCATTTGTTCACAACGAGGGGGCGGAAGTGGAGCACCGGGCGGTTCTGAGACACCAAGACGCTTGTTTGCAGCTGTTATTTTGCCACTCCTAGCTCGTTTTTTACCATTTTTTCGACACTGGGAGCCTAGAATCCTCCTCGCCTATCATTTCACTTTGGAAAGCCACCGATGATGTTCATCGTGAGCGCTGCCTTTAAATTGTTTTTAAGACTAACAAGTCGATGAAGCACGTGTCAACAAAATCGAAAACGAACTTATACATTTTTTGGAAGAAATTCACGTGGGAAAGGTGTGAATATATTATATCAGACATTGTGGAAGCATCAATTCAATTGAGCCTAGTCTGAATTTTATTAAATACATAGCGCCAAATAATAGAAGTACACCCTCTATAAGAAGTACACCTCTAATAGAAGTACACCAAAAAGAGAGGGCTGAGAATTAGAAGTACAGCCTCTATTTGAAGTACACCTCTAATAGAAGTAAATATAAAATAGGGGTCTGAGTATTAGAAGTACATGTACTTCTAAAAGAGAAAGTACGGTATGCGCAATGGGTACTTCTTAATTTTTAATAAGTTCAGGTAAAAGAAGGAGAAGGGGATTTCACCCACTTAAAGGCAGTGGTCACCATGAAAAACGTTATCGAAAAAACTACAAAAATCAGCTTAGATCGAAAACAGCTGAAAAACTATGAAGGTAGCGCGGTGAAAAACGGTCTACAAATAGAGTTTCTAGGGCCCAAAGAAGCTAGTTCGTGCACACGTGCACAGCGATGACGAAACAGATCGCAGTCTCATGCCGAGCAGTCAAAAATCATCGACATTCAGAGGACGAAATAAATGCAAATTCAACGAATAAAAACAGTTGAATAATGAAAGCATCACTTCAGTCAATGTTTTTGACTAGATGTGTACATAAATTCGAAGGATCATTGATTGACATTCAATTTCAAGCTAGCTGATGTTCTTGATATGAGAGGTCATCGATGCCGATGATGTGGAGAGGGCTCGTCCACCATCAAAAGACAAGAAAGTTCAGGTTTAAAATTCGGCCCAAAACAGTGGTTTTTTCGCGATTTTTTCTTATAGGTCCTACTACTCGAGACCCAGGAAAGGATTTGGAGAGAAAAAGACGACAAGCATATTTGATCGCGACCACTGCCTTTAATAAGTCAAAAACTTCCGACGCGGTGCACCGAAATCGGAGGAAGGGGGGGGGGGAGTGAATGATGCTATAGGTTTTAACACTTAAGAGACCTCCTGCGTCACGGCGAATTCCCACAGCCGGCCGGTGCGCTCCACGGCTAATCGTTTTCGTGGGTAACATGTGGACACACAGTCCGTTGGGAACCACTTTGATTGGAGTAGGCTTTCTTACATGGTACACAACCATCGCATTCATCGCACTTCCACTCCACCTAAAAGTATATCGCTCCACAAAGAATTGGAGAGAAACCATTGTGAAGCAATGATCATTCACTACCTCAAGCACCTGGTGTATTTTGAATGTGAAAGGCATTTCAACTTCGCACAAACAAGGTGCTTTAAAACACAACTTTTCGCAATTTTTCAGGCGTGCGGGTCACGAATTAAACGTTTCTCTTGACTTCTAAAATTTCTGTAGGTCACGGCAAATGGTTAAGACTGCACCGTCCGAGGCAAACCCGAAAAAGTTGGAAATTTTTAAAACATGGATGAATCTCAGGTACGTGATGCCCTCACGGAGAACTTTTAGCGGTCTCAGAGACTTTGGCCTGCAAAGTTGTCCATGGCAACTGACGAAAATTCCATCAGAAATCCAAAATGGGAATGAGATTCGTGATCAGCACCTCCCCCCCCCAATGACCACCAGGGCGAAGACGAACGCATCAAAACTTCAAACGTATACTAATGGATAACAAAGTGCAGACACCAAATATTTAGCTAAAAGTCGTGGAATAAACCTCATTCCTTTCAACACCTCCGCAGCGAAGTTTCAGCAGAATCTTTAGCACTGAACTATCGGCAGGCTTTCGGTTTCCCCTCCCCCCTTCCCACCAGTTACCCTCCACTCGGGACTTAGCTAGATTTGAAACAAATTTGGCCGATGGTTAAGATGGCTCATTTACCGCAGTCGATGAAAATTTTATTGGAAACTGAAAAACAAAAACACCAGATCAGTATGCGACAACTTCAATAACCCTCGGGGTCAAGGCAGCAAAATTTGAAAAATTGATCTACTGGAGTTATCTTTTTTAGCTGACGCTGCTATTTCGAAAAGCCACTAGTGGACATTAGGTTCGCTATGAACATCGTTGATAACACCCCTTAGCAAAGTTTGGGACAACTTATTTCCGACCACAGAAGCTCGTAAGATTCGAAAAGTGTCATTTCCGGAGATACTGGTAAAGTAACTGGGAAGGCTCAAAACGCTTGACCACTGTGACTGTAAATAGGATACAACATAAAGGCTTGACTTACTTGACTTAATCGGTTGGCTTTCGCCTGACGCGGTCATTCCGCATCTTCACCGAGGTGTGCCGTCCTAGTAGTCAGCCGTGTCCATTTTTCACGGTCTTCAGCCACAATTTGAACACATTCCATCCAGCTGTCACTATTCCATTTCCTGCGAAACGAAACATCGCGCCTGAACTGTCTTTCGATGCCGAGTGACTTCAAATCCTCTTTAACCACATCCGTCCAGAACTTTCGCCTACGCCCAGGTGGCCGTTTCCAGACAGGATTTGGAAGCATTCTTAAAGCGTGTTGTACGAGACGATCCGGCGTTCTTCCTAGTATATGCCCGAGCAGTCGAAGGCGACTTTCCATTGCTGCTTGAGATGGCGTTAGGAGATGCTGGCACCTCCCTCGTGTCAAGCGTTTATGTACTGCGTCGATTTCCTTGTAAAGGTCTTCGTCATGGCATACACGCGGCCAGAAATATCCAAGCAAACGCCTAGAAAGCTTCCTCTCCGTGCAATCCAACCTTTCCATCTGCGTCTTCGGAGCTGCCCACGTCTCCGATCCGTACATCATGATAGGGCGAATAGCGGATAGGTAGACGCGCAACTTGACTTCCTTCGCGATGGTGGTAGACCACAAACACTTGGTTAGAGAATTAAATGCAGACGTACAAGCCATAAAACGGCCAATGTCTCACCGTCGACTGCGCACCACGCGCTGCGCGACCGCACGTGCGTCGGAAGCAGACGGGTTTTGGCTGCCGCGCGACGAGTTTCGGACCGCCGCGCGGCGCGTGGTGCGCAGTCGACGGTGAGACATTGGCCGTTTATGGCCTGTAGCTTTCTCACATCGTTGTCGAATATCCGCTGCATAACTACCATCGTTCTTCAGCAAACAGCCCAAATAACAGAAATCGTCCACCAGTTCGATACGTTGTCCGTCCACACAAACTCCCGTTGAAGGCCTCTGAGAGACCCACATCTGCTTGCATTTGTCGGGATGAAGACGAAGTCCATAGGCTGCGGCATACTTCGAAACGAGGTTCACAATCCTTTGCAGTTTTGCGTTGTTTTCAGCGGATAACACGATATCGTCAGCGTACTCCAGGTCGACAAGGGAGCGTCCTGATGGTGTTAGGATCACATCCGCAGGAAACTGTTCTGCAACTCTACGCATGATGTCATCAACGGCGAAGTTGAAAAGAAAAGGTCCTGCAACGGCTCCTTGCCTTACTCCTGTTTTCACCTCGAAAGCTGACGTAAATCCGACAGGTGTACGTACTGCTGCTGTTGTTCCTTTGTTCATGTCCTCGATTAACCGAACATACTTTTCCGGGACTCCATCTGCTCGCAGAGCATTGAGCAATCGATCACGATGAGGAGAGTCGAACGCGGCTTCAAAGTCCAAAGAAGCAAGCTGTAATGGCTTCGAATACCGCTGCCACGATTCAATTACTCTTCTCACGACGAACACTTGGTCGATGATCGATCTTCCAGGTCGAAAACCGGCTTGCTCATCTCTGGTCGTTCTTTCACGATGTTTGATAAGTCGCTCGAGAATGATACGTTCTAAAACCTTGTACATGACACGAAGTAGAGAGAATCCTCTGTAGTTCTTAGGATCCGTGACGGATAGCTTCTTGTGAAGAGGTACGATGATCGCATGTCTCCACGAATCGGGTATCCTTTCGCTCATCCATATAGCACGGATGGTGTTGGTCATTTCACGAATCCCAGACGGAGGAAGAGCTTTCAGCATTTCAGCAGTGATGTTGTCATCTCCACCAGCCTTTCCATTCTTCATTTTACGGACGCAATCCAAAACTTCAGACTCAGTCGGCGGTTCCTCACTGACATCGTAATGTGCTCTCTGAACATGCGGGAGCTCAGGTACTGATGGCGCTGGACGACTCAGTAGTGAACTGAAGTAATCCTTCCATATTGGCAGCGTCGCATCAACAACTGCAACTCCATTGGTAGTGTTCAAGACAGGAGAACATCTCTTCATCTTCCCGCTATACTGTCGCAGCAACGTGAAGGCTTTCCTCGGATTCTTCTCCTCCCAAGCCTTCTCGAACTCCTTAGCTCTACACGTCCACTCTCGCTCGCGGTCACTTTGAAGCTGCCGACGCAACTTCCTCCTCAGACGCTTCTCCTCCACGAAGTTTCCTGCAGTTCGGAGAGCACATACTCTGTTGTAGGTAGATGTTGTTTTTTCTGAGACGTAGGCGAACTTCTTCTTAGGCTGTACAACCGGGAGTGCCTCTTTCGAAGCGTCCTGGATGCACTTGACAAAAGAATCCGCGTCGCAAAGTTTCTTCTTAGTCCGTACTCCGATGTGAATAGAAACGCGTTGTCGAAAATTCCTTCTGCACTCTTCATCTCTGAGACTTGTCATGTCAATCATCTGAAAAGGCTGAGCCTCTCTCTTCCTTCCATGAATCCTCGCAGTGAAGTTCAACAGAACTGGACGGTGATCCGAATCGATTGCGACAACCCAGGCAGCTCCAGATGTTCGAATGCCCGATACTGGAGTATTCCTCGTCAGAATATAGTCAAGCTGTAGTTTCAAAGTTGTCATCTTCCGCTTCCGCTGCTCTTCTGGAGATAGCTGGGTTGGTCCCTGCCACGTAAGCTGATGGCGGCGATGATTCCTCTTGAATGTCGATGCAATAATCAGACCACTGCGTTCACAAAAGTCGACAAGACGGTAGCCATTGTCCGATGTTTGCTCCACTGGGTAGAACCATTTACCGAGTACTTCGGATTCCTGATCAAGTCCCATCTTCGCATTTGCGTCAATCCCCACGACAACAGCATGTTGACAAGGTATCCTGGCCAGCAACGTATTTAGTTTCTCATAAAACGCATCCTTCGAATTGTCTTCGGCGGTTTCAGTGGGCGCATGAGCACTCACTATCCACAGATTGAATCCTCTGTGATCCCGCAGTCGTACGAATGCATCCCGACACGACGTTGAGCCGAACTCCTTGACCATACCATTGAAATCCTTCCTTACAGCTATTGCACAGCCTCCCACTCTCCTATCGTTAGCGTTACCGCAGTAGATGGTGTACTCTCCGACGCTGATGACGGGTCTATCCTTGAGGCGGGTTTCCTGCAAAGCAGCAAATAGCTCAGAAGTCTGGATAGCGCAGTTTTTTGGATATCACTCGACAGCGATCGACAGTTCAGGGTGGCGAAATTGTGGCTTGTGACCAAAGACTCCATGAACTCCCTAGGTACGGATCCTAAGGTGTTATGGACCAGAGGCCTTAGTGTGCCGGACGGCGACGCCTTTATGCAATGTGCGGGATACTTTCGCGATATACATAGTTGTGCACGCTATATCGCTCACAACATAAAAAACTTAGTCTTATTCGAGATAGATCCCACTTCTTAGAAGTTGAAAAAGTATTGAATGTATTATGACGTGGGTGCGCAGTATGGACACGCGGTCCGTTAAGTGTTAAAACGAGTTTTTTTTGAACAGCTGAGGGTTTGGTGAGGGCTTTCTACTACTATCTTGTACATCAAAAAGATTGTCTTTCAAAAACATTAAACGTTGCAAATGATTAACAGAGTGTTAATGAAGCCGTGTCCAAGATATTAATTCTTTATCCGGCTAACGTTTCAGCCTCGTCGCCTTCATCAGAGCCTGGAAAGTCAAAAAAACAGATGTGGCTAATCCTCAAACACATGATAAACTAGCAGAAAAGCAGCCAAGACTAGGAAGACCTAGGAAACGCCGCACATAGTCAAAAATTGCATTACTCACCTTAGGTGCCAAGAAAGTGCAGAAGGGGCCACCTCTTAAATGGTAATGCAGCGGGTGGTATGATTATGTGCCTCCCTGACAAGAAGACGTTGAGATCACGGTCTCCAGAAGTCAAGAAAAGGAGCGAGTTCGTTGGTTATAGCAAGGCACTCGTCTTTCGGATTCATTTTGGGACCTTTCGCATTAATCCAAAACGCTTCTAGTGTTTTTCGCGCTGGCGTTCGGGGAGCGTGTGCCAAAATTCTGACCGTAACTTCGAAGAACTCGTTGCCGTGACGCTGCCTACGATGTGCCCCCAACGGTGCACCAGGGACTGATTTTCTTAACCCATCCAGATGTTCCTTTATCCTTGAGCATAGTGGGCGTCCTGTTTCACCAATATACTCTTCTCCGCATAGGCCACATGAGACGCCAAACATCTTACAGTCTCCTTCTTGACCTGAAGGACAGACCACACAGTCGACTATGGCGCAGAATCTGTCGTATAGTCGATTTCTGACCAGCTGACGTTTCAGATTCGCAGGAGGTATCTCCACCAGCCTAACCACGTCGTCAAGGTCGAATTTTCGCAAAAATCCTCGCACTGACGAACTCATAGCGTCTGATATATACGGGGAACAGAACGGTATTCTCCTCTCATTATCGTTATCAGGCCGATTCCGCGTCCGCTATCTACTCATGGTGGTCCAGTCGAGCTTGGCCCTCCTGTAGAGTATCCATTGGTGGCAGCTATTTCTCTAGCTAGCTCCATTAACTCGGCTTTTTCTTTGGCTCCCGAGGAAACACTTTTAGCTGTATTGTACATGTTCTTAGTGACAGCGACTTTTGTCCGAAAAGGGTGAGCGGAGCTGGAGTGGATCAGAATGTTCTTACTGGTAGGTTTCCGGTACCACTTAGTCTTGAAAGATCCTTCCCACAGCTGGACCTGCACATTGAGAAAAGCCAGCCACGACTCGTGAGGCTTCTCGCGGGTGAATCGTATGTGCTGTGATTGTTCATTCAGCAAATTGAAACATGTGTCCATTTCAAGCATGTGTCATATATTTGATCTCATGTGGCCTATGCGGAGAAGAATACATTGGTGAAACAGGACGCCCACTATGCTCAAGGATAAAGGAACATCTGGATGGGTTAAGAAAATCAGTCCCTGGTACACCGTTGGGAGCACATCGTAGGCAGCGTCACGGCAACGAGTTTTTCGAAGTTACGGTCAGAATTTTGGCACACGCTCCCCAAACGCCAGCGCGAAAAACACTAGAAGCGTTTTGGATTAATGCGAACGGTCCAAAATGAATCGTCCCAAAATGAATCGGAAAGACGAGTGCCTTGCTATAACCAACGAACTCGCTCCTCTTCTTGACCTCTGAAGACCGTGATCTCAACGTCTTCATGTCAGGGAGGCACATAATCATACCACCCACTTCATGACTAACTAGAGGTGGCCCCCTTCTGCACTTTCTTGGCACCTAAGGTGAGTAATGCAATTTTTGACTATGTGCGGCGTTTCCCAGGTCTTCCTAGTCTTGGCTGCTTTTCTGCTAGTTTATCGTGTGTTTGAGGAATAGCCACATCTGTTTTTTGACTTTCCAGGCTCTGATGAAGGCGACGAGGCGGAAACGTTAGCCGGATAAAGAATTAATATCTTGGACACGGCTTGATTAACACTCTGGTAATCATTTGTTCGCTATGCCAAGATTCATGGAAAGTCGATCCTGGACATTGAACGTTGCATTGAAGGCACTAACAAGGAAAGCTCAATGCAGATTTACGGCTCATTTTGAGACATTTTGGTGAGTATTTCAATTAACACCCTGTATCAATCGGAAGCATGAAATTATGTTCGGAACGGGGCACAATTTATTTCGCGTATCCTGGAGTTTCTTTCTTCGGACACAAAACTTCCAGAAGTAGAATGTTTCCCTCAAATGTGGTTTGAATACTCGAATGTTTTTTCTGTAGTATTGCTTCTTCTCTGCCATTTCGAGACTTGATGCTTCAGCTGGAGCGGCCTGTTAAGCCCACTATTATCTTCAGCCATCTTTAGTGCATCATCAGTGATCATTCGCGCAAACTAACACACTCGTAGTTGTGTTCCGCCAGACCGCTGCCGTCTAGACCCCTTTGTTGCCTCGTAACGTCTGCCGTTCATCCCGCGACATCGTTCATTGGCGATTTCTAGAACGTCTGGCTTTCTCGAGACACACCCTGTTCCACCCGGAACACCTCGAGTTTGTCCTGACATAAATTCAGACGACAGTGGTCTCGCAGAACACAACTACGAAAGTATGGGAAGGTGAATCTGTGGAAGCGGGGGATATCAAACAGCGCGAAGGGTGAATCCGCCGTGAGTGGATGCGAGCGATCACTATCTTGACCGAGGAAAGCGGCCTGTTTTTGTATGCGATGAACAATTCCAGAAAACCCGCGCTGGTTACGCTGCAGGCAAAAGTAAAGTTGTCTGTTTGTTATTGCGATCAACTTCCAGAGGTAATAATGTGGGTTTGGAATAACTAACAACCCTATGCAGTGGGGGAGGTAATTTTGTATCACCAGCGAGGCTGGTCACTTCGCAAGTGGGAGGTGGCGGCTCCACCCAGCTACATAGGATCCGTGTCCGGGAAGGATCACCGAAATTCTGCTGCCATTTTCACCCTAATTTTGCTGTAAACTCACATGATTTCGCGTCACATTCATCTTAAACTCGCGGGATATTCACACCATTATACCTACTCTAGCAGCAATCTCACTCATACACTGAATTGGACATGAAAAGATAGATATGATGCTCACGTATACGTAAGCATCAAGTATCTTTTGCTGAGGCATCAAGTCCTGAATTGGCAGAGTTGAATCATCAAATAGTACATCTCATTATATGACAAATCCAAGATGCTTCGCAATCTCTCCCGAGAACAATTGTAAGACACTCATACACTGGAGGGGGGCAAGCGCCGGACAATAGAGCCCGTTTTCGACTTGGGGGAGCGACAGCGCAGGCCTCCCCCCAGGGGGGCTTCAGGGGAGGCCCCTGCTCTCCTCCGGCGCTTGCCCCCCCCCGAGAGGAAGAGAGGGAAAGATGGGAAGAAGTCGTAGAAGGTAGTTTACGACAATAGAGGCCAGAGAAGGCATAGTGGGCCAAACGCACGCATCGTCATTCACGTCGAGTTTTGTCCCGATTTGACGTGATTTCTTCGGTGATCTATCACGTACTCGACCGGTACAAAAGGCGCCTCACCTCATGGAGAGCCGCATTCGGCCCAACAGGGCCGGCCCTGGACGGCGACTTCGAGTCACTGTCAGAAAGGGATATTTTTGGAGGAAAGCGGAGACGCTTTCCGGGGAGGGTGACGTCACTGCTCCGGTAGTCAGACGTCACTGCTCCGGAGCCGTGACGTCATGGCTCCGGGGCGGTGATGGGGGGGCTTCAAGGCAGTGACAGGGGGGCTTCAGGGCAGTCACAGGGGGGCTTCAGGGCAGTCACAGGGGGCTTCAGGGCAGTCACAGGGGGGCTTCAGGGCAGTGACGGGGGGGCTCCGATCAAGCCAAATTGTCACTCCGGCGGTAGCCCCCCCCCCCGATTGGGGGGGGGCAAGCGCCGGTGCCCGGAGGGTTGCCCCCCTGAAGAGCTGCGCTAGCCCCCTCCAGTGTATGAGAAGCTGACAATGCACTTAAATGAAACGAAGCGTCGTGATTACCGAAGAATCTTGACTACAGAAATAGCATCTGATTTGAGCACGAATGAGACCAGCGAGACGGCGACGACCAGAATATCGAGCAGGTTGAAGGCATTGCGACAGAATGAACCCTTGTGAAACACGAGGCCAAAAACCACCACCTGAAAACTCGAAATTCGGAGTTATGTCTGAAACCAGTAGATTATAGAGTAGTACCTTCAAAGTGATCTCAATTGTGAAGACGGATGTGAAGAAGAAGTCGAAGTAGTTGAGAATCTAAAGGGAGATGTTAACTGTAATCGCGATTTTGCAAAAAAAAAAGAATAAAATAGTACCGTATTACGACTGGAATTGGCTTCGAGTGGATCTTCAGCTGCTAACATAGCAGATGAGACAAGAATGCAAACCAGTACGCTGTTGGTAAAATACGAATGATTCACAATTTTGTTGCAGAACACCCTGAAATAGTGCGATAATCGAGGAAACCCAGAGAATGGTCACATTTGAAGAATAACTTGAGTCAGGAAAAAGCGGAGACCAGATTTCTGCACCTGAAGGGATTGGTATGACTGAGGATGAACAAAGAAGAGGCCTTTGGAATCGGTTTGTGCGGCGTGACCGGTGGAAGTTCACTCATTCGGCGGGGACGAGCCGTGACAAGCTCCTCTCCCGGCTCCTGCTCTTCCATGTCCATTCTGAAATTTTCGCACCTTTACACAGAGGTTATGTTCAGCAGAAAAAAAGCATTTCTGAACGAACAGTTGAGGTGAGGAACATTTCTGCGTCGGTTCTACGCATATGTATTCTCTATTACGGAGTGAAATTTACTGCTGTCGATCGCCTGCGTATGCAGCGTCTCTCTCTCCACACTATCTGACTGTTTGTCCCTTCGCTCCGCCTAAGCAACCGAAGGAACACAATAAATTTGCCTCCGAAACCGAGTATATGTATGGTCTCCTTGTCAAGTTTAGTCTAGTGTTTACTTTGGTATTCGACGATTTTTTTCGAATGAATTAATAATTCGAATATTGAATTTTCGGAATTTTCGAATGAATGAATAATTCGAATATGGTGATTTTCAAAATTTCCGAATGAACGAATTTTTCGAATATGTGTTTTTCGAAATTTCCGAATGAATGAATTTTTCGAAATTTGCGTTTTTCAAGAATTCCGAATGAATGATTTTTTCGAATATGGGTTTTTCGGAATTTCCGAATGAATGAATTTTTCGAATATTGCGTTTTTCAAGAATTCCAAATGAATGAATTTTTCGAATATGGATTTTTCAGGATTTCCGAATGAATGGATTTTTCGAATATTGCGTTTTTCAAGATTTCCGAATGAATGAAATTTTCGAATATTGTGTTTTCCGAAATTCTCGAATGAATGATTAATTGGAATATTGCGTTATGGGAAATTTCGAATGAATGAACTTTTCGAATATCACCTTGACAAAAACGGCGAATGAATGAATGATTCGAAAAGTGTCTTCTTCACTCGGATCGAATGAATATTTTAAATATTCATTCGGAAACTCGGATATTTTTCGAATATTCGAATAATCTTCGCTTATTTGGATCTGAGCTACCAAAGATTAAGTAACAGACCTAAATCTGTCTATATGTAGCTTCACAAGTTCTATAAATTGTTACATTTATTACCGACGATTATTCCAATGACAAATTCCACAACAGAAATTCCACAATTCCTTCACAACAATATAGTTTGTTGAGCGAAATGAACCACCGAAAATCGTTAAGAGGATCTCAAAGTCGGTCTAACATTCCAAAATAACTAACAAGGGAAGTGTTTAGAGTGGTAAGCGCATCTGCGAAAACGAACAGTATCGACAGTATCTTTTTGGCATCCATAGTAATAAATGCGCAGTATCCCGCTCCGAGCTGCAGGTTCGAACAAGTTATGAGCATTTTTCAAGCTTCGCGAAAAGGCAAGGGAAGAGAAGAGAGGCAATTTTTCCCTGGTGTTTCAAAATTTTTTTGGGGTTCAGCCCAAAACTTGCATGTAAATGTAATCTAGGGTGGTGAACACGAATCTGGAGTCCATTCGTCGAAATTTCGAGGTTCACTGTAGGTTACGGTAGGTAACATGCCACTTGGGAGGCAAAACCTACTTTAGTGTTTGGAAAATCGACAAACGGACGTTAATTTCGTATTCTCCACCCCGAACAACCCCCATACACAAGTTTTGAGTAAAATCTGAGACTTTTTCCAAACTACCGTATACCCATATACCGTAATTTGGAAAAAATCGATAAACGGACTCAGGATTCGTGTTCAGCACTCCAAATAACCACATAGGAACAATTTGAGCAATATCTACCGTAGCACTCCGAAAATCTCGAAAGTGGCGTTTTTCCCTCGAAATTTTCCCCGGTTGGGAAGCTTCGAACGGAATTAGCCGAAAGCTTTGGAAAATCGACGAGTAAACCACAGATTCGTGATTAGCACCCCGAAAAACCACGTTGGGAGAAATTTAAGTCAAGTCTGGAACATTTTTATAAAATGCTTACAGAGTCCTGTAATCGGTATAAATCTCTCTCTCACCCCATCAGCTATCTTTTCAGGTGACTTCAATGCTCACACGTTCTGTTCTGCGCTTGAGTCCGACGCCAGAGGGGAAGACGTCGAAGAATGGACTGAGGAGTGTGATCTGGTTATCCTCAACGATGATCAGCCTACTCGTCTCCCTTCCTACGGCCGACCTTCTAGCACGGACATCTCCCTCGTTTCATCCAATCTTTCTAATTCTTGCACATGGTCCACTTCCACAACTCTTTCCAGCGACCACATTCCCGTCTTTCTCCATATTGACCTCTCAAACTCTCTTGCCCCTTATACTGGTATTCGTCAACGTTTTTATCTCAATTTAGGCCTTGCTGACTGGGTCCTGTTTAGAGAGGTTGCGCTCCGCCAGGCAGCTGAATATCCATGGAATGGCGATGTGCACCAGAAAGAGCGTCACATATCTAACGCCATCCGAAAGGCTACAAAAGCGGCCATACCTGAAGAACGTGTGAAAAGTTTCTACCCTAATGTCACCAGGGAGATTCTACAGAAGATCAGAACAACAGATGAACAGAGAGCTGAGAATCATTTGGACCCTGAGGTGGCCAAGCTGGATGGAGAGTTAAAAAAGGATCTGGACAAGCACAAGAAAGACAGTTGGGAGAAGTTCACTGAAAGGTTGAATTTTAAAGCCGACGGAACAACGCCGTGGAAAGTATTGGGGAAGATCTCTGGCAAGTGCGCCCCATCCTCGAACTCTACCATAGAGTTCGATAACAGCGTCTTAAAATCAGGGAAGGCTGCCGCATATGCTCTTGGCAAAATTTTTTTCATCACACGTACCAAGCGAGGCGTACAAAACAGAGTCACGGTAAGAGAAATAAGCCGTCTGCCGCTGATAAACGCCACTGAGGCCTTTACTCCTGCTCAAGTGGAGAAGGCTATCAAGGAAATGCGGGACTCGAAGGCTGTCGGACCTGATGGTATCTCAGCAGCCATCCTGAAGAAGCTTCCACGGAACTTCTACCGATGATCGCAGATATCATAAACACTTCTTCCCGAACCTGCACTCTACCCCAAGCACGGAAGACCGCCAATGTGATACCCCTGCTCAAGCCAGGCAAATCGCAAAGCACGGCGAAGGGCTATCGCCCTATTAGCCTGTTATCACCGATCGCGAAACTAGCCGAAAAGCTAATCGTAAGGAACCTGGCAGAGCAGAATGAGGCACAGCAATATCAACATGGGTTTAGAAAGTTTCACTCTACCACCACTGCCCTTCTGGAGATTTTCAGCTATGCGGTCGATGGGTTCAATACCAGAAAGCCTCTGAGAACAGTGGCTGTTACCCTCGATCTAACCAAAGCATTTGATTCTGTTAACCTAGGTCTTTTGTCCGAGAAACTATCGAAGTCCCCGCTACAACCATGGCAGAAGCGTTGGATCGCAGCGTTTACGAGAGGTCGTCGGGCCAAAGTGCTATTCCAGAATCACGTCTCCGATAGTATACCTGTAGCAGCCGCTGTGCTGCAGGGTGGAGTTTTGTCACCTGCCCTCGTCAGCCTGTATATTGAAGACCTACCTGAGCCTCCTGAAGATATAAAAATTGTTGCGTATGCCGACGATATCACCACCATGTGCCGTAATCGTGACATACAGGTAGCCGCAAACAAGATCGGCGACTATCTCGTCGAGCTTAAAAACTGTCTCGATAGCATGATGCTCACAGTTTCTGCGGCGAAGTCATCTGTTTCGGTATTCACATCTGACCCTGTTTCGGTATTCACATCTGACCCGAAGGAACACAGCGCACAACCTGTTGTCAGGTGGTATGATGACCTCTTGCCTACAGCGAAATTTCCCAAAATGCTGGGCCTCGTTTTGAACCCATCGCTGAAGTTTCACAAAAATGCTGAACAGAAGCAGGCAATTATCAAGGTAAAGCTGAATGTGTTGAGAGCTCTAGGAGGAACGTCCTGGGGTTGCAGCAGAGAGACAATCTTGACGACATATCGAGCTATTCTGCCGCCTGCATTGGAGTATGCTGCACCTGTCTGGCAGCACATCGTGTCGGACAGTTCCTGGACTAAGATGCAGCGAATTCAGAATGCTGCTATTCGAATAGCCACTGGATGTGCAAAAAGCTCACCGATTGAGCACCTTCACGCCGAGGCCCGTATCTTGCCTGTGAAAGAGCGTTGTCAGCTCCAGGCTCAGCAGATGATCATTAATGCCTAATCATTCGTCGAGAAGACTACTAAATCCCGTAAGTGAGAGATCGATCAGAGTGCCGTCTGCCGATGCTCCGAACAAAGTGAATTTACAGAGATGGACGACTTGAATCAAGAACGGCTTCGTCTCTTACGCGCGGAGCACACCCGGTTCGTGAAGGATCATCTCGCCAAAGCGGCCGTCAACCCTATTCTCGGTGATGTGCCGCCCAGGGTATGTGATACCGAGTCCGAGCTTGGTAGGCGCGCCAGGTGTATCCTCGCTTCGTTGCGCTGCGGACATTCTCCATTGCTTATGTCTTACCTACATAAGATCGACAATAGCCAGCCTGACGTGTGCCCGGACTGTGGAAACCAAGGCCACGACACTAAACACCTATTTGATTGTCCGAAGAAGCCAACAACGCTCAGTACAATAAACTTGTGGACGAATCCAGTGCTGGTCGCCCAGTTTCTCAACTTGTGACGAAACCCCTCTCAGTGGCTGCAAGGAAGAAGTAGAAGACCGTACACCCACCGTTATCTACCACAATCTGCCAAAACTCAATAAACGGGCCACAGATTTGTGTTGAGCATTTCAAATAACCCCAAGAGAAAGATTTATAGCCTCGTGGGCAGCTTGATGAAGATGGGACATGTAGCGCAACATTCGCCCGACATCACAAAGAAAGGCCACGGTTTACAAAGTTGATTTCTTCGGTTACCCTTTGCGAGGTCGACACTTCTTATTTGGATCGTACTTAGTAAGATTTGAGCAAATCTCGTTGATCATCTCCAGCTCTTTACAACTCACCTTGGGATTTCACAAAAAATTGGGTGAGGATGGAGTGTTCTCAACGGTTTGTAGGGAATGGAACCGGCAGCCATGATTCGCGGCGAAATGGCAGTACAGTTCAACTCCGCATTAGCGTTCAGTCCGCAAACTGCGCGCTGATAGCGAAAGTGTGCTGCGGCGCGGTTGCGAGTATCCTCAGACAGGGATGTGGGATCACCCGGGCGTTTTTTGCCTTTGGTGCCCGGGTGATCCCCCCGCCCGGGTCATCCTACATCAGTGTCTGAGGATACTCGCGACCGCGCCGCAGCACGCTTTCGCAAACAGCGTTTTTTTGCGGACTGAACGGCAATGCGGAGTTGAACTGTATACGTTATTGCGAATATTCGAAAAAACGAATATTCTGATTTTCCGAATAAACCGAATATTCGAAAAAGCAAATATTCTGTTTTGCGAATAAATCGAATATTCGAAAAAACGAATATTTTGCTTTTCCGAATGAATCGAATATTCGAAAAAACGAATATTTTGCTTTTCCGAATAAACCGAATATTCGAAAAAGCAAATATTCTGTTTTGCGAATAACTCGAATATTCGAAAAAACGAATATTTTGCTTTTCCGAATGAATCGAATATTCGAAAAAACCAATACTTTGCTTTTCCGAATGAACCGAATATTCGAAAAAAACGAATATTTTGATTCTCCGAATAAACCGAATATTCGAAAAAACGAATATTTTGCTTTTCCGAATGAACCGAATATTCGAAAAACGAATATTTTGCTTTTCCGAATAAACCAAATATTCGAAAAAACGAATAATTTGATTTTCCGAATAAATCGGATATTCGAACATTCGAAAATTCGAATATTTAATCGAATATTATTCGATTCGGACCAAAGTATAGTCTAGTGCATGGACGAGGTGCGATAATTGCTGCAGGCCATACGGCGCTTGCGACACCACTGGCCAGCGGGTTTTGATCGCGCGCGACTATCTACCGCCGCAGCCTCGTCCATGCATTACACTAAATTTCACAAGGGGCTCTATATGTATGCATCGCTAAGAAAGACTAATGGGTAATTGCCTTGACATACCTCTCATCACCGTCGCCATATCCGTCGCCATCCTCGTCATACTCCTCTTCGCCATCCATCTCTGCAATATCGTATTTGTTCCGTTAGTTTTTCTGTGGTATCAAATGGTTTTCTCAAGCCATGGTACGGTAAAAAGCTTGCCTTGCTGTTCTTCTTCCTTTTCAGCGTTCGTTAAACTGTCAGCATCTGCCAGATTATCGACAGCGATAGCCAAGAAGACATTCAACAGGATATAGTTACCTGAAATAAACTTGACAAGCATTTTCAAACAGTAATGAATCATACTGAAGCTATCTCAACACTATCACACCGCCGCCAGGGTGGCCATAGAAATATTTGAATGTGCTACAAGCCTAAATACATAAACCGGGTACAGGGAACTTTGGTATGAACTTTGGTAAGATAGTGCATGGTCTCTGCCTCGGGTCAACTCAGACGCTCAATATCGCGCTTGACAGCGGTCAGGTGGATATATGCATGGGTTGAGCTCGCGGAATTATCATAAGGGGCGAGTGTGGGGCAATGGCAAGAGGCGCCACTGTCACGCACACGGTTGAGTGATCGATCATCGCCCAGGGTCAACCAAACCTTCTATCCCTTTGGGGTCGGCAAATTGGTACTAGACTTGTCTGGGAGGATAACAACACTGACTTAAACATCGGCTGGCCCCCAAGTCATTGTATAGGCCCAATACACATTCGAAAGCCTCTACGATTCTGAATGGAAGTGAGTGTGTGGCGCATCCCCAGAGGATTGATAAACGCCAAGAACTTTATCCCTTATTCTTATGTGTCATAGGACCGAACGCGCAGCGACGATCCAACCACTTTTTCTTGTGCGCGGTCAACGCTATGGGGTTGATGTGCTGAGACAAAGTGGAGCTTCTCGAGAGCAACCCTTAATTGAAAACGAGGTAAAGGCTGGGAGCAAAGATAAGCCTAAACAGGAGTTTATCTGTCTGTCTAATAGAGGTAGGGAATATCCCAGCACTGATGCCGCCTGAAAGACACCCTTCGAATACCTAAAACTTGGCTAAATGAACCAGTTGCGTAAAGATTAAGTATGCAGAATAAGACATCGTAATCGCCGCGGGTTAATGATTACGTTCAACGCTCAGCATATGCCAGTTAACCCCCTATCGCGGTCACTTCGATATTTGGGCGATTTTTCGATCGATTGTATCTTAGCGGGATCCAACCGGGTTGTGCGAAAATACCGCGCGTTGACAGGTTGCGTGAATTCAACAGCCATCGAATTTTCGTGCGCGGAAAGTTATTCTCGCCGATTTCCACGCCCTTGAAGTCCGTCGCCAGGGTGAGCCTGCGCGCGATCTGACCGTATAGCAATGTGATCAAACCGCCGGCATTTGTGTATGAGCGCTCTGACCGCGTAAGACACATACGCGGTTCGCGGTTAGTCCCAGTTGAATTTTTAAAACGTTTTCAGCGCGCGGATAAAGACAGTGGTCACGAAGAAAAAAGTTGTGGGAAAACCCATAAAAATAAGCTTGATGCGCAAACAGCTAAAGAATCACTAAAGTTACGCCGAAAGAAAAAAAGCCAAAAATAGAGTTATCAAGATCCTAAGTTTCCAATTCGTGCACACCTGCACAGCTCTGCCCAAAAGATCGCAGTCTCATGCTGAGCAGTCAAAAATCATTGACGTTAACAGCCAGAAATAAGTGCAAATTCGACTAATAAAAACAGTTGAACAATGGAAGAAAGCCCTTCAATCAATATCTGACTCGACGAGGACTAAATTATTCGAGTATTCTTGATATTAGAGATCATCGATGCTGATATTGTGGGGTGGGCTCTTCCAACATCAAAAAAAAACAGGAGAAATAAGGCTTAAAATTTGGCCGAAAACAGCGGTTTTCTCGCAGGTTTTTCTTATGGGTCCTACTACTCTGAATCCAGAAAAGGGTTCAAAAAAGCAAAGAAGGCAGGCATATTTTATCGCGACCACTGTCTTTGAATCTACGAGTAATTTTCCGCGTTACTTAAATTCTAATCGCCAGTTTCTGCGCACAATAAATCCGCACATTTGTGTGAACCTGCGAACGATCCGACTATAGCACAACACATGATCGCACCGCGGGCGTATGGTTTCCGTTTTATCCTTAATCTGACGAATGGAACATGCGGCTGGCCGTGCAGTGTTGGTGGCATCACCGACCAACGGGGTTTCGATCGCGTCTTCACTTCCCATGACAAGGGAACCACTATAAGTCATAGTACCCATTCCAAATGGAATGTATTTTTCTAGAACCACTTTCGGACGAGAAGTCCGAATGTGCCTATCGCAGCTGCCTAGACCCACTCTGAAAAAAGTTAAAGGCGTTTTTTTCTCTGATTTTCGTACCTATTGTACCCTCCAAAAAGCGCACAATTCTTATGAAAATCCAGAAACAGACCACATAATCGTGTTCGGCGCCCAAAACTACCCCCTAGGCAAAGTTTGGGTAAAGGAACATTTTCTAAACTTTGCGCAGATTGATAGCGTTTTGGACTTGTACGGATTTTCGGTTGAGCTTTTCTTTATACCAATTCGAGGGCTCTCGAAGCGCTTCAGAAAAATATTCCAGATTCGACTTAAAATTCACCCTGGGGGTTATTTAGGGTGCTGATCACGAATCTGGGGTTCGTTTGTCGTTTTTCCAAAGTTTTCGACTAAATTTGTTCAAAGCTTCCCACCAGCATAAAAATTGACGGCAAAATCGACTGTTGACGATTTCCGGAATGTGGCGACAGATGTGGCTCAAATCGTTCTTCTAGGGTTATCAGGAGTGCTCAACACGAATCTGATGTCAGTTTATCGATTTTTGACAGCTTACGGTGGATTACGGTGGTATACGGTAGTTTGGTCAGAGTCTCAAATTTGTCCCAAAGTTTCTATGTAGGGGTTATTTAGGGTGCTGAATACGAATTCGATGTTCACTTGTCGATTCTCAAATTATTAAGGTAGATTTTGCTTCCTGAATGACATGTTACCTACCGTAACCTACAGTAAACCTCAAAATTTCGACAAGCGAACCCCAGATCCGTATTCAACGCCCCAGATTACCCTTACATACATGTTTTTAGCAAAATCCAGAACAAAAATCAAAAACACCCTAAAAATTTCATGGGCTGCCCTACCCTGCCGCTAAGCTTTAAAAACGCTCTTAACTTCTTTCAGAGTGGGTCTAGGTAGCTGCGATGGGCATATTCGGACTTTTCGTTCGAAAATGGTTCTAGAAAAGTACATTTCATTTGGAATGGTTATTATGATTTATAGTGGTTCCCTTGTGAGAAGGTGGCACCCCCGGCATGGCAAATGTGTTCATTATGCGACAATTTACTACAGTGAATCAGGACCAGGCTTGTAAGTCCGACTGCGGAAGGATAGGTTCACGCCGGCTGTACCCACGAGTAGAGAGATAGAAAATGTTGAGGGAGAATCAAACAGTAAGCGAGATGAAAAATAGAGCATTCGAGACTTACCGCAAATAAACAAAACAATATAGTATATGGAAACTATAACTCCAAGGGTGCCTACACCACCGAACGACTCGATCCCATTGTACATAACCGTGTTCCAGTCCTCACCAGTAAGGATCTGAAGAATATGTAGGTTTCAAGAAACGATAGTATCTAGAACTCTCCACTGTGCGCTTTCTCAGAAAAAGTATTTCTCGCCACAAGTACTAGTTGGGAGGTTCCTATGATTTCTTCAGCCAGAGCGTCAAGGGTGAAACAAAACTCCGATCAAGGACCAAAACGGTTAATCATTACCTGGAACACAGTGAGCAATGCCTGGATGAAAGTATCGAAATTTGCTCGTGGCTTAGGTTGCTGAGGGTTGAAGTTGAACTTTCCACCGAATACCTTCAACCAATCAATTGATCTCAAGTGATGATAACTATTTTCAAAAGAAAAGGAGTGCAAAGCTAAGGGGCGCAGTGTGATCTGCACATGTTTGGGTTCGTTCCCAGCCGAAGACAAACCTGCATTCCTAGTAAGGCAAAAATAACGATGAACAAGAAGAGCAGCAACAGCAACGACATAATGGACCGCAGCGAATTCAACAGAGATGAGACGAGATTTCGCAGCGACGTCCAGTATCTTCAAAATAATAGATATTCTACAAAATTTGGGAAAATCTGAGGAGACCTCATGGGCACTTACTTCGTAACCTTGAAAATTCTCAGAAGCCTAGCCGAACGGAGCACAGACACACCGAGCGGCTTCATAAGCTGCAGGTAGAGCAAAACGAACTCGATGATTGAACTGAAACGTAGAAGATTAATATTAGTAGCGAAAACGTGATCCTGCTTTTTTACTTTCAGGTAATGTCCTTATTCACTCAAGTTCTCTGTCATCAGCGCAGTTGGTTCCATTACTATAGAGCCACCCCCGGATTTGAAGAATTCTCGTTCGGACAATGCCTTCATTTTTGTGGGATAGGTTCTGATAACATTTTTCAAAGAAATGTTTACGAGCAGGAAAGTTTTCATGAGCGAATTTTCGAAAATCATCATTATAGAGCCACCTTCAGAAGTTTCTGACCTCATTGAAAAGAACACAGCACAAACACACATGTTCAAAGAAGTTGTCCTCATATTGTAGCAACAAGCACAAATATTCGATTTGGCATATTGTTTTGTTTGAAATTTTGATGAAATGGCGCGTAAAGGCAGCGTCCGTGCAGAGAACCACATTTGGTTTTTCTTCTCTATCCAATATTTAAACCACGTGGAGGTAGCTTGGTCAAGTTCAAGACCTCAACGTTGCGTATTCATGTTATAGCCTCTTGAAAACTGCTCCGTGGTCTCGAAAGGCGTTTTCCCGGTCGATCATCTAGCACGAAGAGCAGAAGCGCACCACAAGCTCCGACAGGTCAGGGAAATCGGAAATTGTGCATTCTTTATCTCGGGAGATCCTCGAGTTCAAACGTGTGTATTGAAAGCTGCTTGTTTTTAGAGAATTTTTGACAATGGGAAGGCGAAAAGAAATATTCAATACAAGGGGTTGAGGGGCTGAACCATTTCAGGCGTCCAGTTTTCCGACGTTTGTGTATTACACAAAACACTATGCACCGACAAGAAAAAAGGAAGCTAAGTGCTCTGGGCTTTTCGAACGAATTTTCTCCGGAATTTGAGTGTATTGGGTGGCTTCTTGGCGATATGTCAGAACCTGGTAGGCCTACCTGCGCGAAATAGTAAAAAAAAACTAAACACGGTTTTCGCGCGCACGCTGCCTTCGATTCGTTCCTTGCTACGCAAATTGCGCTTACGAGATCCTCAACGTTGTTAGACTGCTTCCCGTTAGTGGATCCCTGACGAGAACCATTCTCGCATTAGTTTTTGACTGGGTAGGCACATGAAAAGCACAACTCAGAAAAATGAAAACAAGTTGCTTCTAACATAAAAGCCCGAAAACAAGTTACTTGTAACATATCTAAGCCGGTGAAAGTTACTCGCGACTTATGTTGTGCCATTTAAGTTGCATGTAACATATCGGAGAGGCACTGCAGGCGGTATGCCGTCGATATGTTGCATGTAATTTAAATGACATGAGATAAGTCACAAGTACCTTAAATCGGCCAAAAAGACATTTCCTTGAGAGTATATGACGCACACTCGGGGGTTAGGCTTAGGACAGGCAACACGCCAAGTTTGAGGTAGTTGATCGCACACTAGCAGGGAAGGCCACGCGCAGCGTTTTCCGCTCAGTGTGCGGTCAGCGATGCCTGAGGGCGCGTTTTCTGCGTCGCGTGTGGTCTGCGCCGCGTGATGGCCACACACAGTGAATATATAAGTGTAAGTTACATGTAACATAAGGGTAACTTACATGTAATGTAAATGTAAGTTACTTGAGATATTCAAGTAAGTTACATTTATATTGCAAGTAACTTGTTTTCATTTTTCTGAGAAGGGCTAGTTCGCAATGGATGATAAACTACCGAAAAGTTGACCCAGTAAAGTGGACGGGCGCAACGTCCTGCAGAAATACGCATTTCTGACGCGGTTTCTGCCGAGGAATAGTATAAAGTGGATGTGTAGAATATTCTGACGTTCCCTCGAGTTATCTGGGCTTGTTTGAATTGCCGATCGGAAGACACCGTCGCCCCATACTATCAAGGGTGCACCACCCAAACTGAAAAAAGGATCCTCCTCTCTCAACTCGCACCACAGGGTGACAAAACTAATTGGCTTGTCCACCTTGTACATCTTGTCGCCGGCAAAGACTATCTGAGCGTATTTGAACACTCGGAAAGCCTGGACATCCCAAAGCGAGGATCAGTCTCCAAGTTCCAATTTTTCGTCACGTACTTGCACGCGATCTTGAGGGGAGCTGGACAAAAATCGTAAAGTTTTCTCTCAAAAAAATTTCAATTTTTTTTCGCAATGAGAGAAGAATATGTATCATGAAAAGCAATGGAAAAGAAAGAAGAAAATGGGATATGATGGGGAAAACAGAAAAAGGATAAACTGAGATAAAAAGCGTTTGTGAAGGAGAAAGACAATTTCACAAGAAAAATCATCAGCTCTCTTCTGTGAACATTTCGCAGAAAGAGCTCTTTCATAAGGAATTATGTATATGGTACATAGTCAGGCGAGTAATAAAGTAATAATAAAAATGGAGTATGCAACAAAAAGTAAGAGGCGAATCAATGTCCAACTGTATGACAAGGTCTGCCCGCTTCTGAGAGATCTCACTTTCTAAAATAATTCTTCCGAATTCAAGTGTTGAGTGTGAAGCAATGATATCAACAAGGCGCTAAAAGTTTCGGGACAATTTCGAACCGAAGAATCGGTGTCAATGAAGCGGGGTAAAACTTGTTCAGGGACTGCGGAAAAAATTTGCCCATGTTCTTTGTGAGTAAACCTTATGTGCACCCCCTTGTTGGGAGTTCTCTTTAGTACAGAGAGAGGCTGGGGATACATTTGTTGCCTCACTTAGCCTTACAGCTGGGTGAGGTACATACGAGCTGAGCGAGAAACCATCTTCAGCCATCTGTGGCCAAAGCATTCCGCTTGGTCAACTCTTGAAACGCCTTATTTGAACAAAAGGGGCGAAAAGAGTAAAAAATGAGAAACGGACCTAATGACAACGAAACAGTCAAATCGATTGAACTGCGATGTGGTGTAGGTGGTAAATCCGAGTGAGTACATCTTGAGCAGCATTTCCATGGAGAAAAGAACCACAAAGAAGAGATTTGCCATTGCTAAATTCAGCCAAAAATGATTAAAAAATACAAAAAATAGCGCGTGTTGCCTCAGTTTCGCCAGATAATATTCAAAATTTATTGGAAAATACGCGGGAAACTGACTCTGAAAATCATCGAGCCATTCGCTTTGGCCGTAGTGTTCTGAGGTGAGCACAAGTGTGTTGAGCAAGACGAGAAGAATAACAAGCCAATAGAAGGTCTGACTCTTGACGAGACGACGACAAGCTCGCCGACAACGACGATTCGTCTTCTCGAACCTGTAAGCAAGAAAGTTTAAGTTCACGTAAAATTAAGCAGCTCAGCGCAAGGAATGTGAGGGTCAGAACTAAATGTGCACTGACTGCGCCATTAGCAAAAACGGTAACCTGGCTCACCAATCACAGTAGGATGCTCCACCGTTAAATAAGTTAACTGGCTAACGTTTTTATTGATGGGGCGCTTCTAAATAATTGCGAATTTTTAGTACGCCTCAGTCTTAATAGTACCGTCCTTAAAGGTACACGATGAAATCCGAATTCCAGCTTTTGTGTTCAGACGGACAAGTGGGTCATAGCAATGTCACTCAGAAAGTATGGAGTTTCAAAATCGCCTCTAAATGGAGATTTGCTCACCACAAAAGGGCTTCCTGGGTTTGGGGGGCCGGCCTTGGGGTCGATCCGTTGTTACAAGGAACAAAACTCCGTGATCGCTGCCGGCGATCGTGCGTTGACGCGTCGTAGGGCGCAATGCACACGCCACTCGATATCACGTTCGACAACCTTCAAAGCAGCTGACAGCATTGGACGCAGCATGCTAGTAACCCTACTTAACTTCGTTCAAGAAAAAAAATTATCGCTTTTCTGAATGACGTCCTCGGTGAATTGCTTCCAACGGCGCGCCAAGGAACTATTTGTAAAAGTGTTCCTTGCGTTCTTTGCGCAACTATCCCAAGTTGATGTCGGCGGGAACTTCAAATTTGTTTTAAGCTTCATTAAAATGGATTTTTCTTAAAATGTTGACATTTTTGAAGGGGCTTTTCGCAACCTTCAGTCACTATAGGGATATAACAAAACGAAAACGTCAAAAACCCAAATATGGTTTTCATCGTGTACGATGCCTTTAACGGAGCGAACTTCCGGCCCGCCTCTACGGACAACCGACGTTGCGACACGCACGCCAAACTAAATCGTGTTAGGACCACGGGAAATCGTGCCAGAACCAGAAGGTCCCATCACGATTACTTTCTAGCTACAGTTGACCGCAATGTTAACACTTAAGAGACCGCCTGCTCCACGGCGAATTTCCACGGCCGACCGGTGCGCTCCACGGCTAATCGTTTCCGTGGGTGACATGTGTGGACACGCGGTCCGCTGGGAACCATTTTGATCGGAGCAAGCTTTCTTACTTAGAAAACCAGTATTCCATTTCCACTCCACCTGAGACTATGTCGCTCCACAGAGATCTGGAGTGAGGCCATGGTGAAGCAATGATCCATCGCTTTTTCGCGGACCTGCTTTTTCTTATTTTTGAAGTTATTTCAGCTTTACATGCACAAGGCTGGTTACGAAATAAGCGTTGGTTGTCGACTTCTAGAATTTTCTTCAGGTTACAGCTAGTGGTTGGGATCAGGGATGAGCGGAGTTCCGCGTTTCGCGTTCCGAAACCCGCAGTTTCGCGCAATTTTGGCAACTGCGTTCCGCATTCCGAAAACCGCAGAAAACGCCGCGGAATGCGAAAATATCGGTAATCTGGGACGTAAGAAAGCACTAGATGATCTTTGAATTTTTCCGCGTTTCGCGTTCCGAAAACGCATTTCCGCGCATTTTCAGGCATTTCGCCCCCGATTTCCGAAACCCGAGAAAATTTTTTTTGTTCCGAAATTCGAAAACCGATTTCCGAAATTTCATATTTTTTCCCGCTCATTTCTGGTTAGGATTGAGCCGTGCTAGGCGGAACCAGAGTATTGAAAATTTGAAAAATAAACAAACTTCTCCTTTGTGATGCCTTAATAAACGTCCTGTAGAACTCTCGGCGGACCCAAATCTCAAAATGGGAACCAGATTCATGATCAGCACCCCCTCCTCCCCAATGGCCACGTGAGCGAAGTCGCACCAAAACGTGAAACGTTTACAAACGGATGACGAACGACAGACGCTAGCGAAGCTTTAGAAAACTGTGAAATATACACCACTTCATTGTTCAGCGCCTCAAAATATACCCCGTAGTTAAATTTCAATAAAATCTTAACCACTTAACTATTTCTAGGTTTTCACCCCTTTCCCCCAAGTTACCCTCCACTCGAAATTTAGCGAAATTTTAAACAAAGTTGACCGATGGCTAATATACCGCAGTCGAAAGAAAATTCATTGCAAATTGAAGAGTAAAATCTAGAACTTTGTGCAGCAACTCGAATAACCCTCGAGGTCAAGGCAGCAAAATTTGAAACGATGACCTACTCCAGTTTTCTCAAATAGGTGGCACTACTATTTCGACAATCAACTATAGAACATCAGTTCCGTGCTAAGCATCATTGATAACCCTTCTTAGCCAAGTTCGGAACGATTTCTTTCCGGTCAAAGAAGCTCGAAAAATCGAAAAGTGCCATTTCCGGAGATGCTTGTAAAATTACTAGGAACACTCAAAATGCTTGACCACTGTGAGTGTAAATAGGTTACATTATATAAAACCTATCCGTAATTAAGAAAGACTCCACGCCATAGAAATATAAAAAAATATTAAAAGCTTTATGGCGTGGGTGCGCAGTGTGGACACGCGGTCCGAGGGGCAAAACAGCCGTGGGTGCGCAGTGTGGACACGCGGTCTCTTAAAGGCATCGTACGCGCAAAAAACCGTATCTCATTTTTTCATGTTTTTGAGCAGGCAATTTTCTGACATACAGAATAAGAGTGGAAAGGCTCCACAAAACCATCGACTTTTGCGAAAAAAACTCATTTTGAAATGTCTCGAATTAGTCACTTCCCACCCTTCCGTCGATTTCGATGTGTCTGGTGCAATACGTCTGAAGTTTTTCGCAAACGTCGGATGTGTTTTGCTTCAAACTTATTAGGTGGGTGAATTCCTGTTGCCTCTTGTTCACTGGAACTTATTTTGAAAAATAAAGTATCCATTGGGCAAGCTTGGATATTAAATTTCCCGAATTAAAAAATTTCAAATGCTGAATCATCCGCGCATGTGGTGGCGCGTCTGTTCCTTGTGCTAGATGGTTGGTGAAAATTGGTGGCGAATCTTCATTTTGAACCACTCCAACTTCAGAGCCTCATGTTTTTGACGCGCAAAACTTCACCAACGCGTTCCGCCGGGCTCAATCATGAAATTGAGCCTGAAAAATGGATATTGGTTTTCAGCGCGAACGATGCCTTTAAGTGTTAAAAGGACATGGTGCGGTTGCGGACTCGCACTAAATTACCCGAATCTGGCACTTTGCCAGATTTCGTCATCGATCGGCGCCAATCGTCGTCTCTTTGCTCACGAGGATATCAGCTGTGGCGCCGATCGATGAGGAAATCTGGCAAAGTGTCAGATTCTACCGTAGTTTTAGTGCGAGTCCGCAACCGCACCATGTCCTTTTAACATTACGGTCAACTGTACGAGATGTAGCAGCGGTCGTCCGCGAATGTGAGCCGGATTCGCTCTGCGATAAGGACAGCACGCTTTCCGCCTTATCATTTGGAACGTGCGCGAGAGACGTCAGAATCAGCGAAAGACAATGCTTGTATAATAGCTTTGCTGGCGTCTAACCTTTCGAATCTAAATCCTATCCAGCGCTGTAACTTATTTGCCACACTGTTCAAATTTCGCTTTGTTTCTAAAGGGAAAGCTTTCGCCGTTTTCTGGATAACCCCAATCCCAGACGAATAAGAGCGAAAATTTCTTCATCGACCTGTGAGGTCCACGCTGAATAAATAAGGAACGACAACAGCAAAAATCAATGTTGAAAACGCTAGCTAATCGTTGGAGACAAAAAAGACTTCGTAATGAATGTACTGTGCTTCTCTGGGCCGAATTTCGGTCCGCAATTGCGTCTCGACACGCTTCGCGGCCGCGCGCTTTCGAGTTAGAAGAGTTTCCAGCAACTCAGCAGCCGATATGTTGACTCTATGTGGGTTTTAGAACCTGGAAAGCAAACAAAATTCGAGAAAACTGTATAAAAAAACCATATCGGGTCGGCTTTAGCGCTGGAAACTCGACCGACTCGAGCGCGTGCGGCCGCAAAGCGTGTCGAGACGCGATTACGGATCCGAATTTGGCTCAGAGAAGCACAATAAAATAAAGTAAGTTCGATAAGATAGCGAAAACGGCAAAAAAATGTAGATTCACCGTTTCATCCGACTCCGCCATTTCGACGGTCGCGCTTCTTCGGCTCTTTCTTCACCTTCCTCGTCGACCTCTTCGCCAGTTGCTGAAACTTTCGGAATTTCGGGTGATTCTTGCATACTGATACTAGCGTTCCCTAGTGAAGGCTGGCACAAACTTGGTGCACGTATGTTATAACATAAGACACTGAGTTTGCGCCAAACCTTCGAAAAGGTGCACAAATTATCTGTACGATCTGCACCGACTGTATAAAGTCTGTCCGAACCAGTCTGTCCGTCTACGCAGCCATGCATGTTGAAATGCCGTCGCGAAGAAATTTTTTGAACGCGCTTAACAACGGATGCAAATAGCTAAGTGCGATATTGTTTGCTGTTCCTTTAGTGTTCCTGCCAATCGATTTACAACGCCTAAAATTGCCTTAGCGGCGGCCGCTGAATACGCATGCCGACCGCGTTGGCGGACAACCTCATTCGAACAGACCTTGTGTACAGTACATAGCGTGCGTAAAATCTATTGACATTCCCCCTTCCTCAAATATCTTTGCTCCTTTTAGGGCAATAAATTCCATCTCTTGATTTGATACATATTTTGGGTTGTAATACCAACATATTGGAATTCCGTTCAGGGCAACAATTCAAAGATACATCGAGAGAGAATTTCTTTTGTTGATATTTGCCATCTGTGATTTTTCTCTACTTTTTATTCGCTCATTTCTCCGTCATTTTCAGCAGTTCCTTTGTGATTTTTGTATTTTTTTCAGCACGAGTCATTTCCCCGGAAGTAGAAATCTGTCACACAGTGATCATCTGAGGTTCTGAGATCGGCTATGTGGCACTACTTACGAGGGAATGACTAATCCTACAGACTGGAAAAGTCACAAAGAATCTGTCAAATATTGACAAATAATCTTGCCCGTTTGGTCGGCGATGAATGGTTCGTCGGGTGTGTTTTTTGACGAAAACATACAATCGCGGCCAAAAATGTAGTGTAGCGCAACGTGGCCTTGAGCCGCGTCGCATACAGAACGCTCGTCCGCGGCAGATGATAAAGGTGAGCAGCAGATAAAGCCGCCTGTCTGCTGCCGTACTAGAAATCACTATCGAACCTTACGGTTTCAGAGATTAAAAATTTTACGTCTTCACCAAATTTCGTCAAGGAGAGATATTTGTAGTGCTGAGCACAAATCGTTTTCGATTTTCTGAAAGACTTCGGTAGGTATACGGTGTTCAGGTCAAGGTTTCCACTTTGACTGAAACTTTGTTTAAGATGGGGAGGGGATCTTTGCGGTGCCCATCACGAATCCGTTGTGCGCTTTTTTCGGAAGGCTAAGGCAGATTACGGTAGCCAAGCGACACTAAACCTACCGTAACCCATTCGCAATGAAAAAAAGATATTGGATTTAAGATCAGTACCTCAAAGGCCCACGGAAAAAGTTTAGGTTGAATCTAAATTATCCGCCCATTACGGGATCAGTACCATAATCTTCCTAAAGGCATCGTTCGCGCTAGAAATCAATTTTCATTTTTCAGGCTCAAATTCATGATTGAGACCGGTAGACCACACTGGTAAATTTTGGCGCGTCAAAAACGTTGGGCAATGAGATTGGAAGGCGTCAAAGATGAAGATCCGCCAGCAGTTCCCACCACTCATCTAGCACTTTTTCCTAGAATGTTGGTGCGACCGTAAGAAAACATGAAAAATAGTTACGCCACGAACTCCACATTCAGAAAAACTCCGAAAAAGGGCAGTGACGAGGTCTCCAGAAGCAGAAAAACTTCAAAAAGGATTTTGGCGCGAAATTCAAATTCGTATCTACAATGTGTTCCAATTGACGTTTCTTTACAAATGAAGATTTTTCATGGGCTCCGTCGACATTTTCGTTCACTAGATAGGCCAAGGTACACAAAAACATGAAAAAATAATACACGGTTTTCTGCGCGTACGATGCCTTTAAAGGCAGTGTTCACGATAAAAAATGTGTTCCAGTTTCCAATAGCAATGGGTAGTTGAGGGGCACACTGTGACGTTGACGTCGAAAGAACTCATGAAAACGAGCCAGGAAAAGCTCCAAAAGAGCCCTAAGTTGCCACTTCGAGCGCTCGGCAAACCCCAAAAGGGCAACACACGCCCACCGACGTGAACAAATGAATTCTTGAGATTGTAAGATGAGCGATGATTTCCAATCATAAGCCCCGTTCTTCCCTTCATTCTCAACTTCTCTCTTTACCCAGGTCAGCTCGCATACATCGGCTGCAAAAGACGGAAGTTACAATCCTCGGATAACTCGTCCACCATGCTTCCCTAGCTCAAATTTTTCAAGGACCATAACTCCGTTCCCAGAAGGTCTTGTTGGATTTCAGAGACATCCTTGGAATCAGCATGGGCCGTTTTTAAGATGGGGGGGGGGAGCAGAGAAACGATTTTTATCGTGAACACTGCCTTTAACATCGGAAACACAAATGCCTGATTCGTAACCAGCATCCAAAATAAACCACTTTAAACGAAGGTTGGGCAGAAAAATCCTTGATCCGTGAAGCTGCGAAGATGGAATACGGCCGAAATTCAATTAACTGGACGTTTTCAGTGGTTCCTTCGACATTTTCGTCCACTAGGCAGGCTTGATTTTACAAAAATATGAAAAAATCTGATTTTCTGCGCGTACATACGATGCCTTCAATTCAGCCTAATTGAAAATCTCTTGTGTGAAGACATGGAGTTAGCCGAACAAAACTACATATGAAGTTCATTTCTAGAATGAGGCCGCTGCACCAGAGTGCACCAGAGTCGGATAGTATGAACTCATGTGCACGCTCATAGCTCCCTCCCACTATCAATATGTTACCACCTCGTAGATCATATGAATCATCTCTACTTCCAAGTAATAAATGGACATTACCCCCTGACGATGGGCGGGCACGTCATCATGCTCTGACGTCATCTTCTGCTGACCTTAAGCCCTGCATTCTACAGGTTTGGGCAGACGGGTGTGATGAATCCGTCACTCGGAGCAACGGATGCACTCGTGACTGGATTTCAGAGAGAAGTGAGAGGAAATAAGTGACGCAAGGGATTTCTCACTTCCATCATACCCTGCCTCCCTCACACAAGTGCTTGAGGCTATCCGCTCTGGCATCTCTGACTCTAACAGCTCTTTGGTTCATCTTTTTATGACGGCTGGCCGTGTAATAATTGAGGAGTCGTAATTGGGACGGAATGTGACACCTGTTGCGGGTGGTTCCTCCTCCTGTTCGTCGTTGACCGGATCGATGTCTTCAGCTTGAGTGATCCAATCGAGATATCCTGTGAGGAATTTTACTACACATGATGCAATCATTCCGACATCTTTTCAAAAGTAACATGTGTATTGGAGGAAAATAAGAGGAACAGAACAAACCTTTGAGATCCTCTTCGAGTTGCTGTTTCTCTCGAAATTTCTGGAATAGACCTCGAGCTCGGGCTTTTTCTCGCTCTTTTGAGAATTCTCCGGACAGCACGCCCAACACAAGATTTAGCACGAAAAACGAGCCGAGAATCACCAACGTCACGAAGTAGATCCACGGCCATTCTCGACCAACTGCGTCGTTCACCTGAAGGCCTCAAAATCCGAAATGAATTATTTGGAGTATGTATCCATATATTTCTTCCGCTCGATTCTGTACCGTACAGCAAACCAAAAGTGTTGTTTTTGAAATTTATTCAGCATCTTTTACTTCTTTGGCGTTGACCCGGCTTCATGCAGGGTCCTTATATTTATTATACATGGTCGGTTAGCGCTACTTTCGCGGATCTTCCAAATGGTTGTGATACATACCATCTGGCCTTAAAATATAGTTCAGCATCTTGTTTACAATTCTCGCGCAATTTTCATTCCGACCTCTGATACAATTAGACGTGGACCTTCAGTCGAGCCCGGGCAGGTTCAATGCACCGACTCGGCGGGTTCAAGACAGGTTTGCTGCTCAGCGAGCCCACCGCAAAGGTGTTCTCGGCTCCAAGATCCTACTACTGAATGTTTCATGACAATATCACAGTATGTAGATTCAGAATGCTCAGAACCACCTGCCGGTCTTTTCAAGTTTATAACCCAGTTTCTCTAAATTTCTTTCTCATAGCGCTATACCTTTCTCTAACAGGCGGAGGGAAATCTATCGCAAGCTAATGTTCTCTGAATGGCGCAGTAGAATGATCGCCATCACGGGCTAGTAATGGAGTGGCAGACGCAGCAGGAGTGCCAGATTCGTGCATCGTATACATATAAGACGTCGTTTACGCTTCCGCCGCCTGGCGGCGCAGCGAGGTACAATTCTATAATATTGATCACACGGCGCGGCACAATCGATATTGCAGGAATGCACTGCACCGCACCGCTTGGCGGTAGTACTATAAGCGAAGCCTATAGCGGATTCTCCGAGGCGCTCAACTCATTGAAAGCAGATTTTTGGCAGAGTCCGGGCGCCGCGAACCTCAAAGCTGAGGAAAGCGGAGGCGGGTGTTCGATTCGCGATAGATTCAGGATTCGTGGTGTGTTCGCGACTGTTTCGCGGCACTTTTTATCAGAGGGGAACCAGAAATTGAACGACATAACCTTAAGGCCCTCTTTTTTTTGCCCTGAAACTGGCAAAATGGTAGTGTCAAAACGTGAATGTCATAGAAATGCGTTTTCCAAAAAAATCAGGAATGGGCTTAAGAAATAGGCAAAAATTCAAAGGCACAGAGATCCTGATGATTTGACTGTTTTTTCTGAGCATTCTGCAGGTAAAAGCGCGCTATCGTCTGTGCCAATGGAGTTATAGCCAAGATTGTGCGGAAGGCTGTTTCGTTCTGTTTCCGAGCTTTGGCCCAGGAAACGAAAGAGAACAGTGGTACCCGGCTAGGGAGGTGACGCCAAAAAACGTTCCCTCCGCTAAGCTGTGTTTCGTTCAAAGTGTGGCTAATAGCGCTGGGATCGGTTGGACAGGTGTGCACCCCACTGCCTTGGGTCGTTCGTGGATGTGGCCCCACGACGGCCCTATCTCACTGCCAGCGAGCGACAAATGATGCGGCGAAAATAATATTTAAAAACATTTTCGTCGACGCGTCAAAGCTGACCCACGGCGAACACTCGCCGGCCGCCATAAATAATTGTGCTGGGGCAAAGGCTAATCGTGCCGGGACCACCTGGCCTCAGCACGATCGTCATCTCGTTGCATGCTGCAACTGCGTTTGTATGCAACTGCGGACGGGAATGCCGCTTCTACAAGAACAGTGCATACAGTCGGCACGGATGGCGCTGATACTTTGCGTTCCTCATTGTGCGTTAGCGCAAAATCGGTGGGCATATGTTATTATACACTTGCACTGAGTTTGCGCCAACGCACAACAAGGAAGGCAAGGTCCGTGCCAACTGTGGTTAATCGGACAAGGGAACCACTATAAGTCATAGTAACCATTCCAAATAAAATGTACTTTTCTATAACCATTTTTAGACGTAAAGTCCGAATATGCCCATCGAAGCCGCCTACACCTACTCTGAAAGAAGTTATGAGCGTTTTTCAAGACCGCGGCAAGGTAAGGAATTTTGGACTTTTTAGAGTGTTTTTAAATTGTTTTTCAAATTTTGTTTAAGACATATACTGTGCTTATCTGGGCCAAATTCCGGTCCGCAATTGCGTCTCGACACGCTTTGCGGCCGCACAGTATGTAGGGGTAATATGAAGTGCCGAGCACGAATCTGGGGTTCGCTTGTCGAAATTTTAAGGTTTAGAGTAGGTTACAGTAGGTAACATGCCATTTAGGAGGGAAAACCTACCTTAGTAATTCGAGAATCGACAAATGGACACCGAATTCCTATTCACAGCACCCCACCTAACCCCCACATAGAAACTTTAAGACAAATCTGAGACTTTGACTAAACTACCGTATACCCACCGTAATCTACCGAAGGTTTTTAAAAATCGATTAACTGACATCAGATTCGTGTTGAGCAATCGGAATTACCCCCAGAAGAACGATTTGAGCCACATCTGTCGCCACATTCCGGAAATCGCAAAAAGTCGATTTTGCCGTCAATTTTTCTGCCGGTGGGAAGCTTTGAACAAATTTAGCCGAAAACTTTGGAAAAACGACAAATGAACCTCAGATTCGTGATCGTCACCCTAAATAACCCTCCAGGGCGATTTTTAAGTCAAATCCGGAATATTTTTCTAAAACGCTTCGAGAGCTCTTTAAGTGGTATAAATAAAAGCCCAACCGAAAATCCGTACAAGTCCAAAACGCTGTTAGTCTGCGCAAAGTTTAGAAAATGTTCCTTCACCCTAACTTTGCTTATTGGGGTAGTTTTGGGCGCTGAACACAATTACGGGATCCGTTTCCGGATTTTCGTAGAAATAATGGGCTTTTTAGAGGGTACAATAGGTACGAAAATCAGGGAAAAAAGCCTGTAACTCTTTTTTGGAGTGATTCTAGGCAGCTGCGATGGGCATATTCGGACTTTTCGTTGGACAATGATTCTAGAAAAGTACATCTCATTTGGAATGGTTACTATGACTTATAGTGGTTCCCTTGTGAGATGAAGAACATTCCTTGAATACCTTTAAAAACTATAAATTTTGAACACGGTACAGCGGTAGTATTACACTCACCCAATACATGACATCAGTCCAACCCTCAAGGGATACGCACTGGAACACTGTTAACATAGCTAAGCCGAAGTTGTCGAAATTCGTGATGCCGTTGTTGGGCCCTGTAACAGTAGAGTATAGAAAGAGGCAAGTGCTCAATTATTGCACATATCTACACCATTCTGGTCATACAAAGTTGTGATTCTCAATAATAACTTGGGAATAACTTCTCATAAGATTAAGATAGATATGTTTGCGATCAAGAAAAAGTCTGCATTCTTAGCTGGTTTTACTCAGGCATCTTGAGTTAATCTAGTGAGGCGGTCTCTGTCTGGTACCTTACAATGCTTAGCGCTGGTCAAACTAAACATACAAGCTCAAGCGATTCTCGGCCCTGAGCCGCACCGAAAAGAAATTGGAGCTGCCTGATAGTGACACCGAGAAACAGCTCCCAAACACTTCAAATCTCGCACCGAACACTTGAAATTCCAAGATTCCTCAGTTAAATATTCTCATTCACGTTTGAAACCCATCCATACTCTCCGTCAGAGCGGACCTCGCGACTCTTTCCACTCGCTCCACAGAGGTGATGCCGTCCAAACCATCTTGAAGGCATAGAAATCGGAAAAAATGTTTAGGCTCTACTTTTGCTGCTCACAACAGCATCTAAGAAAGCCTACTCAGTCTGCGAACGGCTCAAAAAATGCGTAAACTAAAACAGCGAATGTGTGGAGGAGACTCCTGCGAAATTCTGAGTGAGTACTTATAGTGGGTGCTATATTTAAAGCGGGTTTTTTGCCAAGTGGAATAGTGCACCGGTACATAGTCGAAGTTGTTGCATGTACCCGGAGATATGTATGTAAGTAGGTATAGTGCATTAATTTAGGAATGCACGAGCTCCTCTTCTCACCCGCGACCTCTGCTGTCGTAGTGTATGTAGTATACTTGTTATCCGATGATAATTCTTCGGATAATGGATCGATTCGGATAATGGCGATTTTGAATTTTCCCGATATTGATTCGATTCAGATAATGCCCTTTTTCAAATTTTCGGATAATGGATCGATTCAGATAATGCCATTTTCCAATGATTCGGATACGGATATCCGGTCGGATAATTTCGGATAACTTCGGATATTTCCGGAACAAAGTTGAGGTAAAACTGTAAAAAATAAACCAGGTACTCAAGGCAAGCCTTTGAAAACATCCATAATTGAGCAAACAGCAGTACTTCATTGCATTTGCAGCATGTTCACATAGAAACTTCAATCTTCATATATGCATATTATTAAAAATATAAAAACCAATCTTCAATTACTCTATCGTCGTTGGGAGGCACATATTATCCATACACAGGTGTTTCAGAACAACTAGCGAGTAAAAAGTATGCAAAGCAACTATAGAAAAACTTCTACACTGAATAACTAGCCACTCGGTCCTCTCACTTGACCACACAAAATTTTCCGCGCCTCAACGACTCTTACGATTTCGAAAAGACGAAGAAAATCCTAGGTTGATGCTCTAAATAGAAGGCGGTACGGAAAATGGGCGTGGCCTAGCGCAATCTTATCCGTCTTTATCCGAAAATTATCCGATTTTATCTCCGATTTTATCCGAAAATTTACCTGAATTCTATCCGAATTTTATCCGATTTTATCCGATATTTATCCTAATTTTATCCGATTTTGCCGAATTTTCGACAATTCAGATAATGGTTCGATTCTGATATTGTCGATTTCAAATTTCCCGGATATTGGTTCAATTCAGATAATGCGTTTTTTCGAGATCTCGGATCTCGGATTATCCGAATCTCGGATATCCGGTCGGACATTCGAAAAGGAGTGATTCGGATACTAAGTATAGTATGGTCGATCACTGGTCGAGAGAGCGCAGCGTCGAACACATGTGGCACGCACGCAAGCGAGAAGGTAATGATCCTATCACTACCTCCTCGCTTGCGTGCGTGCCACATGTGTTCGACGCGGCGCTCTCTCGAGCAGTGATCGACGATAGGTACCACGGCGGCACCTGCTATGGCGAGCCCTCCTCAGACTCTGCGTGGGGGCAAGCGCCGGACAATAGAGCCCGTTTTCGACTTGGGGGAGCGACAGCGCAGACCTCCCCCGAGGGGGGCTTCAGGGGAGGCCCCTGCTCTCCTCCGGCGCTTGCCCTCCCCCGAGAGGAAGAGAGGGAAAAGATGGGAAGAAGTCGTAGAAGGTAGTTAACGACAATAGAGGCCAGAGAAGGCATAGTAGGCCAAACGCACACATCGTCATTCACGTCAGAGTAAATTTAAAAAATTTCAAAAACTAGTAAGTCGATCTAGTTATAAAATTAATCAGGGTATCTATAAGTTGAGAGCATCGAGTTTACATTGGTTTTGTTCCTACCCTTGGACCAGTGTAAACGACCTACAAGTTTTGTCCCGATTTGACGTGATTTCTCCTGTGATCTATCACGTGCTCAATCGGTATGGAAGGCGCCTCACCTCATGGTCAGCCGCATTCGGCCCAACAGGGCCGGCCCTGGACGGGGACTTCAAGTCCCTGTCAGGAAGGGATATTTTTGAAGGAAAGCGGCGACGCTTTCTGGGAGGGAGGGTGACTTCATTGCTCCGGGGCCGTGACGGGGAGCTTCAAGGCAGTGACAGGGGGTTTCAGGGCAGTGACGGGGCTCCGATCAAGCCAAATTGTCACTTCAGCGGTAGCCCACCCCCCCGATTGGGGTGGGGCAAGCGCCGGTGCCCGAAGGGTTGCCCCCTGAAGAGCTGCGCTAGCCCTCCAGTGTATGAGTCACTCTATGGGTCAGCCTTCGACTTCCGCATGACCACCCTGCGGTCGTCCGTATGACCGAAAATCGTGCTCTGAGTCGGTGAGTTTTTCAACTTTAACTCGTCACTTTGAATTGTTAAGATTCTAAGTTCAATATTGGGTAGTGGGTAAAGGGGCAGGTTGATTTGAAAAAAAAAACATGAATGTCTTCCTCCTATGATAGAAAAAGGCGTTTTCCAGTTTTTAGCGCAGACGTTTGCGCGAAGCATTACACATCCTCCTAACCTTTACCGAATATAAATGTATTAAAATAATGATAGAAACAATTAGGAATTACGAAAATAGTGAAAAAATTCACTGGCTATGAGCATCAACCACGGTCAAGCGGCCAACTGTAAGGTGGCCAAGCTGGTACATACATGGGGAAGGAGAACGGGTGAGATATGTAGGGCTCGCCATAGCACGCGCCGCGGCAGTACATTGCGGTAGCAGCGGTTGCTGGTGAAAAGGGGAGCTAGCGCTTTCCGAAATAAACGCACTATGAAAACGTAGCCGGAACCTTTTACTACTCTTGTGTGGGTACAACAACACTATGCGCAACACTTCAACAAGCTGTGAATCGTACCAGTCGCGGGTTTCGGCTTGACGTTCAGAGTGGACTTGCGGGGCCTAGTGTAATTATCTCAAAAGGTCAAATCGAATTAGCTAACTAACACGCCCTACAAGCACCTTGAAAACTGGTCGAGAAAAACAAAAAAAAGTTTCTAATAAACACAAACGAAAACAAAGTCCAAAAGATCAATAAAAATGTGTAAGGCGAGTTAAGGACTTACTGGTTTTGCACAATATGCATGCAAATGACAACATAACTGGATGATCCCAAAAATTTTATCTAATAAACAAAATTTTGTTTGTTCATTCTGGATCTTGTAAAGTATAACTTCATGCAACTTAAAATTATAAATACATTGCAATAGTTCCTCACCAGGCCACGAAGTGTTCGACGAACATTCCCATTGTACTCCCATTCCAGTGAGCGCATCTGATGGTATACATTGAAAAGCTGACCCGTCCGTTCCACAAGGCGTCGGATCCTTCTGGGCCAGCTGCCCAGTGGCAGGATCCACACTAAAGAGTCATATCAGTATAATAAAGCACTTAGCAAACAATCAAATTGGGTTCTGTCACAAAGAAAATCAACAAAAATATGAAAGAAAGAATTATTTTTTTTAAATAAAATAAAAAAATAAATAAAAAATTGCCTCAACTGTAACATGCCCAGAAAATTTAGGGTTGGCTTCGCACACAAGGTAGTCTAGAATAATCCTAGAATTATTTATGATGGAGTGGACTTAAACTGGAATCAAGTATCGATAAAAATGGCAAAACCGTCATGGCGGCTTGGGTGCCGCTGCCATGGCGGTGCTGGATAGGCGGCACGTGCATTCCGCGCGAGCTGCGCGGTGAAGTTCTATGGTCCCTCGCGAGTGCCGCGCTTGTGGTGAGGACTACGAAAGATACCTAATGTAGAGCGTAAGTAGAGTAGCGGTAGGAGGCACCGCCCTCGTTGCTGAGGATCGAGCCCATGGTGTACCCAGTATTTTCTCTTCGAGATAGGTAGGATTGTGACGTTAGGTTTAACTTCAAAGCCGACTGATTCTCACAATTCATCGTGAACACGAAAGAGTCAGAGGCAACCAAAAGCGTCCTACCTGAACAGAACATTGGATTGGGATACGATTAATTAGTCGTGATAGGAAGCACCCTGAATCTTTTTTTTTCATTCGAAGTCCTATTGGAATATTGTTTGTATGCAGGTTTTGGTGAGGATGAATGTGGCGACGCTCTTCCACAATTTTAGCGCCTAATTGGATAGCTCCTTTTTTGGCGCACCGGCCAATTAGGAAGTGGTCCAAGATGCATGTCGGAAGGGCTATCCATTTGCACAACGGCTGTTAGGGTTCAACGTCAAGCAAACAAGTTTGAGATGGAAGCTTTAATGTACTGTACAGAATGCAAAGTACAGTATGCAGCTGCACAGCGCTAACCATACTGTATGACGGTCTAGAAGTCATATTTGGAACTGTTTTGTTTGGAATTAAGTCCTAGAAGACAGTATGCTGTTGGATAGGGCTTTTAACCTGAACCTTGGGCTTGTTGGAGCCTGAATAACTTTTCAGGATGTAAAAAAATTGGATTTCAAGATATTGAAAAAGGGTGCTAAAATCGCGAGAAAGCTTCACCACATGCATTCTAACCGAAGCCAACGAGCGGTATCGCAATTTGCTTCTGAATTGCGTATATTTATATTTTTTGACTCCTTAAAACGCAATGACCTTACAGTCGCGCATTTGTATATCTATCTTAATCGAATTGAAGATTCATTCAAAGAATGCGTGCTTCTTAGCCAGGGGTATGCAGTGAGTTTTTTTATCAGTAAACTTTTACCGAGAATTTTTTTCGGTAAATACAGTAAAATCGGTAAACTCGAATCTCGATTTCTCTACATATTCCGTGCAACAAAACAAATTTGAAAGATTCTTAATGCAAAGAGAAATGTAGTATCACATATCTGACATGGCGAACCACTTAATCGCAGAATCCTTACAACGGAATGCCACTATCGTGCAAGAAATGACATCCTAGCACTTACGAAAACTTGCCATTTGGTCGTGAAGTACCAGCATAGAAAGGGGGAGTACCACCTGTGACAATAACTTGTTTTAATGCCATTTCAGTAACATTTTCCAGAATTTCGCTCCAATAACGATCAGATCCAGCCTTTCTTTCAGAGACAAAATTCAGGAATCTTTTCTATCGCGGGCCTGCCTTCAAAGGCACAGAACACCTTCAGATAAGAACTTTGTGATTTTTATTCGATTGTGTAGTACACCCCTCCTATGTAACACGAGCCAAGTGCGAGATCTCAATTCCTCAAAATAAGCGAGATATAAGCGACCACCACAGGCCTGACCTTCTTCGCTCACCACCACGGGCCACACCCCCTACCAGATTTCCGAACTCGATAGTGGTTAGATGGATGGATGAGTTCTCAGCAAATCGTCGTTCTTCAGTCTACATATTGCCGGACTATCTCCTTATCTTGGCTCGCTCTCGCGCAAAGATTGTGAATGAGGAGAAATACAAGCTTGAGACAACTCGTCCACCAATTTTTCACCCTCGAAATATAGGCATCTTTAAGGAGCCATAACTCTGTTCATAGAGGGTCTGGGACGATTTTAGAGAGACCACTGTGATCAGCGTGTCTCTCTCCAAGATCAGAATTAAATCTGAAAAATAATTTTCTGGATGTTCTGTGCCTTAAAGCCGGTTGAAAAACATTTTCTTCCCGCTTCTCTAATGTACAAATGTTTTTTTTGGCTTGCACGGATTCGCCTCAATTCATACTGCTAACCGTCCCGATAACCGATGAGGAGTATAACTTAGCACAAATGTAGACATCAAGTTCCATTTTTGGAGAGACAAACGTTAGAACACCAGAAGGAAATAAAAAAAGTTCCTTGAAAAATAAAACACGGAAATCAGCAGAGTATAAATGCTCAGAAAGGTGGTCACTGCGAGTCGTAATAGGGTTTACAAGAAATGCAGGCGAGAAATGGGTCGATTCAGCAAAAAAAAGTATTTAAGTTTCATCGGTTAAAATTTCGGTAAATTTCGAGAGTAATGTAAGTCGGTGAATCGGTTAATGAAACTTTTTCGAAAAATAGCGGTAGATCGTTAAACGGTGAATGCACACCCCTGTTCCTAACCAGGCGATCCCGCCAATCGCATTTTCATGAGATTGATTGATCGAGTCGAGTATGAGTTTCGTGTACAGAAAAGTGGTGCGTAGCGTTATTTCCCTTCTGTTTCAACCTTCGTTCGCTGTCCGTTCGATATATCGCTGCTCCTTCCAATTGAGTCTAGTAAATGGAGCAGGCGCGATCGTTGCGGGTGGCGCTGTTACGTTGGTATACCCTGTCTCAAACGAGATGGCAAGGGAAGGGTTGAAAGAAGCAGCGCTCCCTCTGCCTCTCTGACATTTTTGAATTATTGTAAGACGTCGCGTACGCAAATACGTAGCATGTCCTACCGTAATCCAAAAACAGATGACTTCGTGCCCTCCGAGATGTTATCCATATCCTGAAACACTTTACCCGCCATGTAAAGAATAATATATAATATAGAATAATATTGTGGCGGACCCACAGATGCTATTAGTTGGTTTTTACATCAACTACTGTCTCCTCTACTACGGTTCGTGCCGCATCATCTTGCTAACACCAGGCAATTTCTGGATAGTCTCAAGAATAGCGACTTTTCGGCTCCGTACATAGAATACCAAAGTTTCGACGTCGCCTCCCTTTATACCAACATCGACACAACAGCAGCAGTAACAGCATGTGTGAACTCATTACGCCAACATCAGCATGACGTTCACCTCCTCGACATTCCAGTACAAGACATCGAGAGACTGCTCACCACAGTAGTCGACTTCAATTTCTTCAGCTTCCATAATAACATCTACCGACAAAAACGCGGCTTGGCTATGGGAAACAGACTCGCCCCACTCCTTGCCATATTGTTTATGGATAGCTTTGAAAGAAGCACTCTGACTTCGGATGTGGTATATTTCGGCCGCTATATCGACGACATATTCATTGCAGCAAAGGAACAAGGAGCGCTCCGTAGTGTTCTATCGAATCTGAACTCACGCCATGATTCAATAAAGTTGACAGCTGAAGAACCCGGATCGGACGAGTACCTACCGTTCCTGAACACACGAATAAGGATTTCGGATCATCAGGTTCAGACTGCATGGTACACGAAACCTGCATCGAAAAACGTGCTAATCCATTCGCGTAGCTGTCACCCCTCATTCATGAAAAACAATGTGGTCAAGAATTTGGTATATACAGCGAGGAGCCTAACAACCCATAAAAAGGAGGAGGTTGAGAGTCAGTTGGCAGCAATATTGAATGAAAACGGTTATATGCAGAGCAACATTCACACCTGGCGACCATACCGTCACCCTCTGTCCAATACTGCACTAACCATCCCCTTTGTTAACGAATCGTTCGCCAAAGATGTCAACGTGGCGGTCCGTAGATCAGCCCTTCCCCTTCGTCTCGTCTTCCGTCCCCCTCCCACCTCCGCCAGCTACTCACGTCGTCTCGCCCTTATGAAGATCGTTGCAGAAGGAGCGGATGTACCTACTGCACAGGGAACACGAAAATCTGTGAGATGCAGAACGTGGTTTACAGGGTACGATGTGAGGCATGTGGACAGTTCTATATTGGAGAAACTGGAAGGCCCTTACGATATCGCCTTGATGAGCACATGAGAGCGCTACGGGCTCCCCAATCTTACCCGAACAGCGCGTTCTCAAGGCACAGGACATCTTATCATACCTTCGGAGACATACCGAGCATGAGTTTCGAAATCGTGCACAGGAATATATCGGACACAGCTGAAAGGAAGATTAGAGAGGCCATAGAGATAAAGAGACACCTTCCCCCCATGAACAACAGGGAGGAAATGAGAGAGGCACTGAGGCTGCTAACATCACACACAGATTAGAGCGTGATAGGACTGAACACCACCGCCATCTATACACCATTCCTACTCATGGGCATTGGTCATTTTTCAGTCCTTGTGGGTCGCGAGTCGGTCATCGGCGAGAACTCTCTTCTCCCTCTCCTTCCCACCAGTACGTTCCTACCGCCTCCGCATCTTTCTTTGTTACATACATAATTTTATAGCCGTCTGAAGAAGGGTCTAAGACCCGAAACGTTGCGGATAAAGGGATTTTACATCTATCTCAACGCAGTATAGCTTCAATATCTAACGAATATCTAACCTTCATGAAGCTAAGGAATCAAGCAATTCTGAATAATATCTGTGTTGAAAGTGAGTATCACGATCCCGTCGAGCGAAAAGAACGTAAAAGAGTAATGGAGAATGCGAAAAAAAGTGGGAACGTGAAAAACTTGTCGAATCCTATTTCTGGGTTGCGGTAGGACATGCTACGTATTTGCGTATGCGGCGTCTTACCGTAATCTAAACATGTCAGAGACGCAGAGGAAGCGCTGCTTTTTCGGTTTTAAAATTTTGCTTGCCATCTCGTTTGGGACAGGGTTTAACACCACCGGTAAGCGAGTTTTGATTGTGAGCGGCGATCTACTTCTGCAGCCCCTTTACTTACAGAACTAAAATCTACAAAGAGACTCTACATGATGCTTTGTGACATTCAGAGCAGTTCATTAAATGTCAACGTTATGAACCTCTCACACACCCGTACTTAAGCTCCGCCAGATGGCTGCTGCATTTGTCTAGGGGCATACTTAAGGTTTTTCTTGTCAAACTAAGGATGTTCCAGCCAAAATCAGGCGTTTAGGCATCTTCTAATAAACGATGTCTGCAGACAAATGTCGGACGTCTTGAGGCATTGAATCTGGTCTTCAAATGTCAGCGGTCTGGTGGAACATAGATAACTACGGATGTGTGAGATAGCATTGAATCCCTACTTCGTCAGGTTTGCTGATCAGATAATTGCTCCAATATATCACAAAAACACCTGTCATAACTGCAGTGGCAAGTTGGGACTTATAAATGAGCGCCAGGAACAGCAGGGCCGCCGAGAGAAAATACAAATTCGCGCGGTGTCAAAAAATCTTAGAAATTTATTCATGAGTTCTCTGTTGCAGATGAAATCCACAGTTTTTTCTGAATCGCTACCGTGCCACTTTCAAATAAGCGATTTTTTCTTCATTGGTTCAAAAAAGAGCAGTCTCAGCAAAAATATTCGTAAAAAACACGAAGACAAGCACTGAGTAAATGAGAACATGTGTAGCAAAAAAGAGAAAAAATTAATAAATAAAATTATGAATAAGCGTGAGAAAAAATCAAATTAATGAATTATTAAACGAGTAAATGAACAGATGCGAATAAAACGAACCATGTGGAGTGCAGTTTTCCGCAGAATAACTCTAATCCAATGATTGCATAGATAAGAATCACAAATAGGACTAACAAGGCGATATGCAGCAGAGGAATCATTGCTCGAAGGATCGCGTTCAGCACAACTTGCAAACCTGAAACGAAGATTTCAACGAAAAAAAAGGGAAAAAACTGCCAACGTTTGATTGGTGAAACCTGAAAACACCAAGGACTACTGCTCAGGTTCTTTTGCAAGTGAATTTTGAACTGAGGACTTTAACTCTGGAAAACTGTTCTTCTACGAAATATGTACATTACTACATCTATGAAAAGCAACAATAAAGTTGAATAAAAAAGAAGGGAGGAGGTAAAGAAAAAATATACCCGAAAACATCCTGGTAATAGTAATATTCCAGCATACAGGAAAGGAATGACAAAATAAATAAAAAATAAAAAAAGCGACGATAACAGCCGAGAAAAAATAGAAAAAGATAAACTTAGAAGTAAAAAAGAGAAGAAAGTAAAAAAAATATGTGCAGGAAAAAACGTATAGACTAACTCGGTACTCCCGACACTAATCGAAGCGGTCGAAGAACTCGAAATGCTCGCAAGGCCTTCACGTCGAATCCTTGGATATTCATCCGAGACAGGATCGTACTCACCAACCTGTACGGAAATCCTCATGAAAATTCCAAGGAAAACCGTTTGAGCAAGTTAAGCTCGAATGATCACGTACCCGATGACGACAATGATAAAATCGAGGATGTTCCATGCGTTTCGAAGATAGGCGCCGGGATGACACATGAAACCCAGCGCCACCACTTTTAAAACACATTCGATAGTGAAAACAACAATAAACAAATATTCGATCTGTTCCTGAAAAAAAAGGAATTTTCTGAAAGTGTCACTGTTGAAGAATGAGTATAGTTCGCGGCGTTAGTTGGGTTCTCGAAGGATATATTCGCTTTCTTCATTCAGAATAGTAGAGGCTTAGAAGGCGCATCGAGCATGTAGAGTCTCTCTGTAGATTTTAGTCTAATGAATGGAGGGGGCTGCGGAGATATATCGCCGTGCGCGATGCAAACCCCGTTGGACGGCCGACCGTAATGATCGCGCCGGCTCCATCAGCCAGACTAAATCTGATAATGAGACCATGCGAAGACTGCCATCCAAGTCAGTGCTGTTATAATCCCTGACAAACGTGGCCATTAATTTTCAGACCCAGATTTGAGTGTGCTCAAACAGAGGCCGAATTCTGCGGTGCGCAGCGAGCTCCAGACCCTAGATACATAAATTGTTTTCCTAATAAAATTCTCAGCCTCTTTTGACAAATGTCTAAACCGCTGATTACCCACTATTTTGTGGTGGTGCCCTCTATTCTGCCCGGCGCCCCAAGATGCCCCCTCCCTCTGTAATCACCATTATCACAACGTGAGCGCAACCTTGAACTGTAGCAAGGAAATCCATTCGACTGACGAGAGAAAACATGAGAAAAGACGTCAAAAAGTGTCACAAGTGGAAAAAATACAAAGAAAAGTGCTCGGTCCAAATCAATTAAAACCTAATTTCATCAAATTTTATTTTCTCATATATGGCCCCACCACTTCTAACGATCAGAGTGCAGATCGGCACTAACACATCAACCGCAGACAGGATACTTAGTAAAAAGTGGGTGTACGCGAAAAGTGAGCATTGACTCAAACTGCCTAACATGACGCCGTGAACGCAGCGTTGCTGACAACTAGTGCGTTGTTTTTACATAAGGAGTTTGCAGAGTTCATGTCGCGGCGTCGCTCGCAGAGACGAACAGCGCTGAGTGATGCAATATCGACTGCACTGGACGACGGGGACGACTGACGCGTCGTGAAGGCACGCAAGGTGTTTTGGCTCGCGAAGACCCTCTATCACTGCCTCGAGCGGCAACAGACCCCGCGATGACAATGTTTGAAAATATTTTTGTCGCCGCGTCAACTTTGACGCTGGGCCGCCACTCGCCGGTCGCAGAAACCAAGAGACCCCTATACGCTGCCGATTCTCCCGGCGAGTTGCGATTCAGCCGCAGCACGAAGCCAAAAGATGTTACAATCCCAAAAAACGTTCGCGCATTCGTTCACAGGATAGAAACCTTCCGTAGAAGAGTAAATCTGTGTATATCTCGGAAGTTTTGATTCAGCTTACGTGGTACTCTCATGAGTGCACCATTCGTGACTATTCTACTAAGCCTTCTCAAGGAGCGAAGAGCGTGACTTCGCGCAACGCCAAGTCACGCTCTTCGGTGCTAAGCTGTAGCGCCGAAGAGCTCATCCAACGATCGGAATAATCACTATGTGTCGCATTGGGAGCGGATCGCGAGACGCCTCTCGTTAATTCTGAGCTGAGCGGTTCGCGGCATCGTGTCAGGTTCTCTAAACAAGTGCTTAGTCTTCAGGTAGGCTCTAGTTTCACAAAGTTTTCCGTTTGTTTCGTCGGCCCAGTATCAGCCTGCACCCTGACTGTCGGAAAAGCTTGATGCTGCAGAAATTTACATCTAAAGCGCACTTTACAATTATGTCATTTGAATAAAGCCTGATTTCGAGCCTCTTTCTGATTATTCCAACTGTTTAAAAATAAAAAATACGAGCATTCCCGATTACAACGTGGTCTTTACTGTAGTTAAAAAAGGCCAGTCGGCAAACTGACACTGCCCCCTTTTGGTGTGATTGGGCAGAAATCCATCCGAAACCAATCCTTGCTATTTTTACAAGCGAACCTGGCACTGAAAATTTGAAAAAGCGGAAATTAGTAACTGCAATCCAGGTAGAAATTTTCAGTCTCTAGTGATGACCTTGCACAGGGGTTTCCTTCTCTCCATATCCCTATACATAGCTCAGAGCACAAAGATGCACTCCCAGCCAAATGATGTTCTCCGTTCTGAGCCAGCAATGACAGTGGAGAAGCTTCTCCGCGTATGATTTCGATGGCGGCGATTTTTCGCCGCCCCCGACAACAATCTGTTTTGCTATGTGTATCTGTGTGACGTCGGGCTGGCTGGTGGTGTCACTTGTGACTGGGACCAGAGCAGCGGCAGCTCTTGAGCGTCGAGACGTAATGAGTAACGCTGATACATTGAGCTGTTGGCTGCTGCCAGACGGACTGAAGTGCTTGAGCGGTCGACTTGACTGGTGGTGGTGGTGGATTTGGCAGAGGGCGAGGAGACGGCTCTCCACAATCGTGTTTACCCGCCACCACAACCACCCAAGTCGCCCGTTCTACTCAGAGTAGACCTCTCATGATTTGGAAAGAAGAACTCGGTCATTCACTCTGATTCCGCTAACCTTTTCTCTCTGAGTGAGAGGCTATAACTACTCGCATAGTCAGCTCATAGCATTCGGTTCACTCTCCAAGGGTATCGATCGGCTAGGTGGGAGGACCAACAATTCAGATACCAGCGCCGGTGGTAGGTTGCCCCGAAAACTCCGGCAGCTACGCGTCACACCAAAATGTCCGTTGGCAAGCTATCGGTCCAGCTTTGGCCGAATCTAGTCTAGCGAATGGGCAAGACGCTATCACATATTTGCGGCAGCCGTGCTGCGTTCGCGACACCATCCGTAAGAGAGGCCTCGACCGCGAACGACAATCTTCCGCCACAGCTGCCTTCATTCGCTGGAATAGGTTTGGCAGAAGACAAATACAATGCTCGATTACAATTCTTAGCAGAACAATTAATAAAGTCAAATGTTGTGTGACGTCCAAACAGAAGAAAAAAGTTACTCACTAATATAGTATTCTTTGAATCCGAATCCTGAGCAGGGTATGGCTGATAAACGGCTAGCGCTATACAATTGGCACATATCATCAACAAAATAAGGTACTCAAATGGCCTGAAATGATAAAAAGCTCATCTCTTTCCCCTCACTCTTCCACAGTTGATGATTTGAGGGCAACTCACCTCCATTCAACTATAGCAATACATATTTTCCTGATGGGATTATTTAATGAAAGACACAACAACGACCGTTCAGATCTGAAATTAGGAAGAAGTCTTCGCAACAATGCACGCTGTGAGATTCTATTCAGTGATCCCGGGATGAGCATTTCACAAAGCTTATATCCGAGGGAGGAAGAATACACCCACCGTTCAACAACGTTGGTTTGTCGCAGCGGTTTCCGTTGTTGTGGTCGTTTCTTGGCGGGATCTTGTCCAGATGAAGCAGCCACCGCAGCCTGAATATGAAAATGGTCAGTGAAAATTTTGAAAGTGGAGGAAACTCCTAATGAAAATGAAAACATGAAATGCCGTCAAAACATTTCACTTACAATACCGGTCATAACTTCTGTCCCAAAGCGCGTCGGCGACGCGAAATCGCGTCGAAAACGCCGTTTTCGTTCGGAGAGGACTTTTTAAGAACCTGAAAAAACCATTCGATTCCTCTCGATGAGGAGATTCCGATTATATGTTCAGACTTGAGAAAAACTCTAGTCTTAACCTAGTTATAGCTAATTTTCCCTAAAAGGAGTCAAAATCTTTGTGAGTGGTTACTTTCTGAATCTGAAAACACCAATCGCTTCCTCTCGTCGTCCTGATTCCAAAAATGTTTTCAAGTTCAGAAAAATGTTACTTCTTGATATAGTAATGGCATAATTCGCCCACCCAAAGAGTAGGAATGCTCCACCAATGGCGAAACTTGAACGTGAGCATCACCAGTAGATTTGTGTTATAGTTCTGACTCCATAGCTGTCTCTGTACCTCGAAAAGTGTGAGATTTGACTCTTAATCTTTCTTAGTTTCATATGAACTCGGTTTTGGCGATGGTCTCCCTTCAATTTCTCGGTTCTCCGCGCTCTCCACGCCATTGCTCTCCTCTCTCTGACGCACTCCTCGCTGCCTGTACTGCCTCGCTCGAAGACAGTCCCCCAAAACCGAATAGAATTCGAGGAGCGGAGACGGAGTGGAGAGTCAGTATTATGAAAGCCCGGTATCTGAAAGACCAAAGGTCGAAATGGGAGAGGAGTAAACATCATGGGTGTTCTCTGAGATATTGCTATAGCGAGACGGAACGCTGGTCGACTCAGAAAGGAAAGCAGTTATCTGAACAGGTGCATCAGCATCAAGAGAGAATCGGAACAGGAGTTAGCGTTATGGGTGGTTTGCCCCTGGTGTGCTAAACCCTATTCTCACACTACGGTGAGTAATTCAGTGGTTATAGACCACTCAGCCAGCGCGCGCGGCCGCGGCGCGCTTAGCATTCATTCGTTTCCCAGGCGAAGGGAATGACTCATTATTGAGCAATCTTCCGGGAATGCATACAAGGAAAGTATCGGATCCACGTTTTATAAAAAAGATGCATTCTCACCTAGTTGAGGAAAATTATCCGCATGAGCTCAATTTAAAAAGGAATAACCAACAGTGCCATTCTGAAAATTCTCTGTTGTTGGTGAGTGATTTCGCGGATGCACACCACCCAGTCAGCGCGCGCGGTTCCGACGCGCACAGCATTTATTCGTTTCCCAGGCGAAGGGTGTGACTCATCACTGAGCAATCTTCCGGGAATCATTCAGTACCAGGAAAATATTGAATCCACATTTATTAGCAAAAAAACACATTTTTACCAGATGAGTAAAATACTTCAACAGAAATTGCAAAAATATCTACAATTAAGGAAACAACAACTGAGCACAGGTTTCCAACCAATTAATAAAAGTTACTCTTTCCAATAGAACGCATTTATTTGTTTCCCAGGCGAAGGGTGTGACTCATCTTTGTGCACTCTTCGGCCATCATTCAGTACCAGTAAGGTATTGAATCCACGTTTTATTAGCAAAAATCACAATTGTACCAAGGTAGAAAAAATATTTTAACAGACATAACAAAATCCGCTAAAGTTTGTGAGAAAACTCGAAGAAATGATCTACGAAGATCAAACGGTCGTGCTGGACCAAGCACTGGATGACCGCGTGCAGTCCGCGGATAAAGTGCAATTCATGCAGAAGGTGAGTTTGAAAATTTTTATATGTATATACAATAACCTCTTAGAACCTTTTTTAGTCCTTGTATAAGTTTTTCGACGTACCCGCCCACCTCCGAGAGCAGATGTGGAAGAGAGCGTTGGACTCGCTCAACTGCAGAGCACGTCGTCCGCGCAAGAACATCCGCAGGTTGAATGATCCCAATGAGCTTCAGGGAGCGGCTGGCCAGGAAAACCAAGCGTTCGATTGGAAAGAGTAACTTTTGTTAATTGGTTGGAAACCTGTGTTCAGTTGTTGTTTCCTTAATTGTAGATATTTTTGCAATCTCTGTTGAAGTATTTTACTCACCTGGTAAAAATGTTTTTTTGCTAATAAATGTGGATTCAATATTTTCCTGCTACTGAATGATTCCCGGAAGATTGCTCAATGATGAGTCACACCCTTCGCCTGGGAAACGAACAAATGCTGTGCGCTTCGGAACCGCGCGCGCTGACTGGGTGGTGTGCATCCGCGGAATCACTCACCAACAACAGAGAATTTTCAGAATGGCACTGTTGGATATTCCTTTTTAAATTGAGCTCATGCGGATAATTTTCCTCAACTAGGTGAGAATGCATCTTTTTTATAAAACGTGGATCCGATACTTTCCTTGTATGCATTCCCGGAAGATTGCTCAATAATGAGTCATTCCCTTCGCCTGGGAAACGAATGAATGCTAAGCGCGCCGCGGCGGCGCGCGCTGGCTGAGTGGTCTATAACCACTGAATTACTCACCGTAGTGTGAGAATAGGGTTTAGCACACCAGGGGCAAACCACCCATAACGCTAACTCCTGTTCCGATTCTCTCTTGATGCTGATGCACCTGTTCAGATAACTGCTTTCCTTTCTGAGTCGACCAGCGTTCCGTCTCGCTATAGCAATATCTCAGAGAACACCCATGATGTTTACTCCTCTCCCATTTCGACCTTTGGTCTTTCAGATACCGGGCTTTCATAATACTGACTCTCCACTCCGTCTCCGCTCCTCGAATTCTATTCGGTTTTGGGGGACTGTCTTCGAGCGAGGCAGTACAGGCAGCGAGGAGTGCGTCAGAGAGAGGAGAGCAATGGCGTGGAGAGCGCGGAGAACCGAGAAATTGAAGGGAGACCATCGCCAAAACCGAGTTCATATGAAACTAAAGAAGATTAAGAGTCAAATCTCACACTTTTCCAGGTACAGATACAGCTATGGAGTCAGAACTATAACACAAATCTACTGGTGATGCTCACGTTCAAGTTTCGCCATTGGTGGAGCATTCCTACTCTTTGGGTGGGCGAAATATGCCATAACTATATCAAGAAGTAACATTTTTCTGAACTTGAAAACATTTTTGGAATTAGGACGACGAGAGGAAGCGATTGGTGTTTTCAGATTCAGAAAGTAACCACTCACAAAGATTTTGACTCCTTTTAGGGAAAATTGGCTATAACTAGGTTAAGACTCGAGTTTTTCTCAAGTCTGAACATATAATCGGAATCTCCTCATCGAGAGGAATCGAATGGTTTTTTCAGGTTCTTAAAAAGTCCTCTCCGAACGAAAACGGCGTTTTCGACGCGATTTCGCGTCGCCGACGCGCTTTGGGACAGAAGGTATGGCCGGTCTTGTATTTTTAGATTCTCTTTCAGAGTCTGTGTTCACACTTCCCTCTTTTTTAATACGGCCTCCCTTCCATCTGCTAGTTACACGAGGCGATATTGAGTATAGCGGTAATCGGAGGAGAAAGTGTGCGAAGAATGAAAAACTGCCGCGCAGAGAAGACCGAAAACGGAGCTAGCGTGCGCTACCGCGATAATTAATACCGGCTCCGCTCTCTAAGAAACAATACCGATTCGAAAACGGCACAGCTACTTTGCGCGACACGATCACTGAGCAACTGGTGACGTGTCATACTGATCATAGTCGTGGTCGCCGTAAAGTGCCATTATGGAGCAACGCATAGTCGGTATTCCTTGCATAGCGACGCGACGGTAACGTCGTAATCGCGTTGTCGTAAAATTTCAGTCGGCGCAATTGGATCGTCGCGACGAAAGTATGACCTCGGTCTATGATGTCGCCGCGTAGCTGCGTCGCTGTGCAGCTACGCAAGCAGTGGCTTGTGGTATATTCAGGCGCTGTCATAAGCGACAAACTAGTCATTTTGCACCAATCGCTGAGGGAGCAGCATTAGATCAACGGCGTCGGCAGTCGTAGAAAAAATTGTCGCGCGTCGCTGTGCGGAGCACTGCGACAGGGACAGAATTAAATGACTAGTTCTGCGCTATACGGTCGGTGTCGCTCTGTTTTTAATGTCGCAGAAATTATGTATCATTGCCAGAGATAGGTTGCTCCATAATGACGCTAAGTAGCAAGCGCGATGACGACAGGTATAACACGTTAGCGACTGCACCACGCGAGCAGCAACGCCTTTCCATCACGCGCGGCGCGTCACGCTTCCATTTTCTCATCGCAGGGTTCTTCGCTAATCTGGTACTAGCGACTTACCTTACAATCGGAAGCACAATCTGCCTTTACCTCTAAAAGCCACAGTACACCCTCAGACAGAAATTTCAAGATTTACGTAAATTGTGTAGAAGAACCTTTTCTATATCAAAGGTTAAAGGCAGTGGTCGCGCTCAAATATGCTCGTCTTCTTTTTCTCTCTAAACCCTTTCTGGGTATAGAGTAGTAGAACCTATAAGAAAAAATCGCGAAAAATAGCTGTTCTGAGCCAAATTCGAAGCCTGAACTTTCTTGTCCTTTGATGGTGGACGAGTCCACCCCACATCATCGGCATCGATGATCTCTAATATCGAGATCATCAGCTGGCTTGAAATTGAATTTCAATCAATGAACTTTCGGATTTATGTGCACATCTAGTCAAAAACATTGGTTGAAGTGCTTGCTTTCATTGTTCAACTGCTTTATCAGGTTAATTTGCAATTATTTCTTCCTCTGAGTGTCGATGATTTTTGAATGCTTGGCATGAGACCGTGATTTTTCTGTGCACGTGTGCACGAGCTGGAAATTTAGGGTCTTAATAACTCTAATTCTAGCCCTTTTTTCACCGCGCTACCTTCATAGTTTTTGAGCTGTTTTTGATCTGAGCTGATTTTTGTAGTTTTTTCGATAACGTCTTTCATCGTGACCTCTGCCTTTAAGCGCGAAATTTCAATCTGTCTAAACAAGCGAGATGAAAGCGACAACCGCTGGCCCGATTCCCTCAGACTTAACCACGGGCTACGTGCTTTTCTTGATTTCCAAACTCAAAAGCGGCATATCATTTCACCCTGGCTTGCTCTCATGCACCGACTACAAATGATGAAACCATATAGGCCCGAGACAACTCGTACACCAAACTTTCTCCCTTGAAATTCAAGTGGTTTATAAGGAGCAACAGCATAACTCTGTTTGTGGAAGGTTCTGAATGAATACAGAGAAACCTCTGTGTTGACTCTGTGATAAAAGAGGGGCTTTACAAAATATTTTCTGTATGCACTGTGCTTTCAGGGTACCGTGTATCTTCGCCCACTGCTGTTTTGCTAATGAGACCGCGTCTCCACACAAGCAGTGAACGCTACGGCTCGAATTCTTTTCACGTAATCTCAGAAAAAAAATTCGTTCTTATTATTGCTGGGATATCCGTACTAAAAACATTTTTTAATACTGGTGAGCAGGCATAAAGCATCTTACAAGTCTTTTATAACGGCTCAATTACAACGAAGAACTAGGCTCAGAAGCCTACTGAATCCGTTGTCTTGGACTACTGCGCCGATTGGCCGTGGAGCGCTCAGTCTCTTGAGAAATAAGCACGCAACGGCAAGTTTTACAATTTCGATCGATATACACTGCTATAACGCAGTCGCGCTGCAACGGTGAAAGTATATCCCGGGCATAGGAAAGGAAACGGCTCAAAGGGAGCGTATGTTTGAGTGGAAAAACGCTTCCAAATCGACATACTTTGAAACCGAGAACAGAATGCAGAGAGAAGGCTCCAGAACGCGCGAATACTCATGATCTCTTCAAAGGTTTTCAATATGAAAGTTATCATCCACGCAATTAGAATATTAGCTCTCATGTCACATCGATGTAAGGGGACCAATTGAAAACTGTTCCCGAAGCGAGAATCAAGAAATCTAAAGAATTCTGACTAGTTACCCTGGCGTCTATTTTTTACCATTCTGCTGACTTCCACAGTTGGACATAACTCATCCATTAATGTTCCCGTCTTTTCCACTAGTAATTTTATGATATTGTTTCCGAACAAAGAGCAGCTTCCTTGCCAGCATTTATTGAACCCTCAACTCCTGATCGATAGTGTGTGTAGCAAGTAGAAAAAGGGCAGCTCAAGGTATTCGTGTGTAATAATTGGAAATATCTTTGCAGTGGGTGTTCGGTGCAGCTGTGCGCCATCAGTTGCCATAAAAACTGATTTCGCGACTTATATATAGTCAACAGTGTTATAAATCTTAATATCACATCTGATGGACTCGAGTGACAATCCTACAGCCAAACATATTCTCACCAATAGGAATGGTTAGTTCTCCAAAATAGTCAGAGGTCGCTCCCAAGGTGGTCTTTGTGGAGAACAAGGTTGAGCTTAGTGCCGTTAGTTGACCTTGGGTCTAGCCCAGAAGACTGAGTGTAAATGAAATGATATAAAATGTGGCGCGGACAAATCTCCTAAGAAAACATGTACATCTTTAATCAATAACGCAGCTAAATCAGTGAATCGATTGACAAACGATTTTTCATTCCATATTTTAGAGGGCAGGTATGCAAATAATTCACCCGGGCAGCAGTGATCAGCTCGTTTGCGGCTCGGAGGAGGAAGAGTTGAAACGAAAGATTCACGTTTCCCATAACGCAATGCTCAGAGTTCATCAGTGAACATGAGCTGGTCAGAGAATCAGGCAGAACATCTCAAGCTGAATCTCCATGTGCCACGCGATTAGGAGCAGGAACAGACAGCTTGAGGAAGAGGAACACAACAATCCGCAATAAAGAGGAACTCGTTATGTGAGGAACTGATGACGCAGTGGCAGACGATGTTTTATGCCATAGATGTAGTAGCAGCCGACAAGAAAGATGAAGGCCATTCGTTTTCACGGAAGTGCACGAACGAAGGCATGGATGAGCTTCAGAGATGAGCTGGGGACTTCGATTATCACCAGCTACAAGTGATCACAGCCTGCTCGAGGAGTGCTCAACTTTTTACTGTAAGTGTTTGTCGCGTTCGGTAACCACACAAGTTCGTGGGCGCATCAATCCATCAGTCTCATGAATCGTGGGAATAGATGAGCTTCTTATCAGAGACACAGGGTCAGACAAGAACCGCTCGCAACTCGCGTGAACGATGTACGGACACGAAACTATTCGCGAAAAATGTTGATCGACATGCATGACAGGATAGGGAATACGGTAGCGATTCGAGGAAGACAAGTGCGAAGAAGAAAAATAACGCTAACGAAAACTAGAAAACAACAACAGCAGAAATACCAGAGCTATCGTATGGATACGATCAAATTGTCCGTCTCCCCAGCTGCCCTAGTAGACAAGAGTATCCGGCTCTGATGTACGAAAGAGTTGGGGCGGAGCGGCATGGTATGATAGCGAACTGACTCGCAGTAGAGTCCCATTTCAGGTCAGTAAAATTTTGGGCCAAAAATAGAAAATAGTGGGGTGTTTTCAATGGAGAAAAAGCTTCTGACAAAGTTAATTAGTGAAAATTGTTACGAAATGGAATTCATACATGGTGTTATAGGTAGAAAAAGGTGAAAGTGAACAACACCTGCTCCATAACAGTACAAATGAAGAACGTCTTTATACGTAATGATGAAGTAGCAGTATTTTAGACTGAAGCCAAAGCTTTGCCTCATAAGATGTACTTTCAGACGAGTTACATGCAATAATGGAGCCTAATAATGCTTCAATCCTTTACATCGTGGTTTAGACAACGTACATCCCCCCTGCAAACTTGGTTTTCACACTTCTAAAAAAGATTTGGAATCTCCGTAGAATTCTCTACGAACTGATACCTAACACCCCTACCACAACTTTAAGTTACGGACAAAATCGCCTGAAACCCGTTTTCTCGTTGTCCACTACCGTAGTCCAGAACCGCGCATTTGGCCGAAACGGGACAACACATTTTTTTCTTCAAAAAGAAAACCTTGAGATCCGAAAGATTCTATTTTCATCTGAGGCGAACCCTCTACAAACCACGGTAAGATCGCGCGGTTACTTCGGTCTAAGATTTCCGTGTATTTGTGAAGTAGACCCACCCTATGTAACACCTGCCACGTGCGAGCTCTCAATTCCTGTGGATAAGCGAGATATAGGAGGAAGCCACTCTGGAAGACCTCGAAAAGCCAATTCGGCTCACCCCTTTTACGATTTTTTGAGCTCAACAGTGGCGAGATGAGCAATGGTTTCCGAACAATACCCCCGTTCTTTCCTTGATTCTCAGCCCCTCTATCCATTCAGGTCCGCAAGCATACCATGGTTGCAAATGATGAAGGATACAAGCCCAAGACACCTCGCCCACCATGCTCTCGTCGCTCAATTTTGGAGGGGCCATAACTCCGTGCCCAGGGAGTCCTGTACGATTCCAGAGACATCGTTGCAATCAGCGTGGGACCCTTTTCAAGATAGGTTGAAAAACAGAAAAAGGATTTTGATGTTGAACTGTGCCTTTAAGGTATTCAAGAGCATTATTCCAAATTGCGCTGCGACGAGCAGTCGGAAAATAACGCGCTCCAAAGCCAAACCGAGCTTCGTCGGCGGCTTCGGAGAACGGAAACCGCAGAATCTTCAGAAGGAGCACGTCAGAACTACACTCCCCGACGCTCATAAGTAGAGGAAGGAATGCAGTGATCATCAAATATCAAATTTAACTTTAAAAAGCTTTTCACTGGAACAACTGACAAAGTTTTTTTCCAGAATCCGGGGATACGTAAAAGTTTAAGACATTTTTCAAAAAATTTGCTCTCAAAGTGGGGGGGGGATTCGTCGAAGTCCTAGACAACGGTTTGCCAGACCCTGAACGGAAGAACTAACAGGGAAAGACCTTCAGGTCGTACTGATCAACTATAACTATGAACATAGTCCGCGTCATGTTCGTAAGGAGCCGCGACGCAGTCAAGTGACACAATATTCATTTTTCATTGACATTCATTTGTTTTCCTCCTCTCTGGGGCGGATCGACTTTGTATACTGTGATCGACAGGTTATAGCCTACAGCTGAATTTCATGCGCTCAAGCCTCTCCCAACCGCATTATGTTACCGGCTCATACCTAGGGTCCTACCAAAAGCTCCTCGTTCACTCGAGTATTTCAATTATAAATGATATGCAGAAAATTTTGTGTTGTGTAGTTTCGACACTATTTTGTGCATGTACAAGGCAACCGAATGACTGGACAAATGAACGATTAAACAAATAAATCTCTGTCCGCTGAGCAAACATATCAGATAGCATAAAGCAGAATTGAACCTTTTTGTATTTTTGATGCATAGTTTACAACAATTTTTGTGCAAAGATTAAATGCATGCACTAATATAAAAAGGCATTCTAAACGTCACGAAGATAAAATCAGCTGCTCGCTCAATCTTCTTAATTTCAAGTTTCGACGGAAGCATCCGGATCTCAAAGTTTCGAGAAAGCGGAAAAATTGCTCCAGAAAGAAGAAAAGCTTGAGAGCAACAATACTCAAAACCTGCTTACTAGGAAAATCGTGAAAATGTCTTCACAGTCTAATAATATGTATATGTACATGTTCGATGCCGTGGATCTGCGTAGTTGAAAGCTTGGCTTTAGAAATAATATCTGCAACAAGAAAAGAAATAGGAAATACCACTTTGAGCAGATAAGAGATCAGAACTCAGGGGCTTAGTACATACTATAGTTGTACAACTTCGAAAAAAATGTCGAACGAACGAAAAATGAAAAAAATTCGTTCGAAAAAATTTCGAACGAACGAAAAATGGAAAAGATTCGATCGAAAAAATTTCGAACGAACGAAAATTGAAAAAATTTCGTTCGAGAAATTTTCGAACGAACAAATTTCGAAAAACTTTCGAAATTTCGGGGGTCAAACGAACGAAATTCGAAACTAATCGAAATTTCAAATTTTTTTTTGAAATTTGTTCTAAAGTATTCCGAACAAACGTATTTCGAAAAATCGGATTTCGAACGAACGAAAATTGAAAAATTTTCGTTCGACGAAATTTCGAACGAACGAAATTTGAAAAAATTTCGTTCGACGAGTTTTCGAACGGACGAAAACGAACGAAGAGAATTTCGAAAAATCTTTCAAAAATTTCGTTCGTGTACAACTATAGTACATACCTGTAATCGTGAGCAGAAAAGGAAACCGAAACCCTTGTTAGCACATATTCGTTATTAGAAGACTTTTAATATCATTTTGTAGTGAAATTTGAAGATGAGATTGTGTTACGTATTTCTTAAAACAAAGTTGGGGCCAAATCAACTTTTTAAACTCAACTCATCTCGACAAAATTATTCGACGCTGGATCATTCCAGGCATATTGATATTTACCTACTTGGAGGCTTATGCATTAGTAATCGCCGTTTTTCCCCATCGTTGGTCATACAGCATTCAAAACTGTATGCTCAAATTTCCGACTAAATGTGCGTTATTTAAAATTTGTGATGCCTCACATTATACAAAAGTTTCAGCGAGATCTAAGAATCCTAGGCCGAAATATACATAAAAAGAGTATCCCCAAGAATCCAAATATGATATCTTTTCGTCCACTGCAGTGAATGTGCGCCGGTAAACCATTTATGTATACCTACATATTGTATTAGGTCTAGAAGTTAATTTCCGCGTTTTTGTTGTTATTGATATTTTGTAAAAAATAAAATTATTTTTATATAACGAATTTTATGTTATAATGCTCACTGTATTATCAGCTTTCTATTGATATATAACTTGCTTCACGTACCTTATAAAAAAAGTATTATTTTAGTTTCAGAATATGTCAACTTTTGTGCCGGAAAAACGCCATTTGCAGGAAGCTCTCCTTTTCCTTTTTCATCTCAGAAGAAAGCCACTGGACGCGCACCAAATGCTTGCCCAAGCTTACGGGGATGCTGCTCCATCCATAAGAACCTGCCAAGAATGGTTTCAGCGTTTCAAATCGGGTGATTTTGACGTTAAGGACAAAGATCGACCAGGACAGCCAAAAAAGTTCGAAGACGAAGAACTTCAGGCTTTGTTGGATCAAGATTCGGCTCAAACGCAAGAACAGCTCGCGGCATCTCTCGGCGTCACCCAAAAAGCAATTTCTATTCGATTGAAGGCAATGGGAAGATTCAAAGGAAGGAAAATGGATCTCCTATGAGCTCTCAGAACGCAACAAAGAGCAGAGAAAACAACTTCCACAAATCTTGTTGGACCGATTCCAAAGAAAGTCTTTTTTACACCGCATCATAACTGGCGATGAAAAGTGGGTGTACTACGACAATCCGTAAGCGAAAGAAAATCGTGGGTTAGTCCTGGTGAAACAACAACTTCGACCGCAAAACCAAACATCCACGGGAAGAAGGTCTTACTTGTGCATATGGTGGGATCAACGCGGTATACTGTACTATGAACTTCTTCAACCTGGCGAAACAGTTACTGCGAATCGCTATCAACATCAACTAGCGCAATTGCGGCATGAAATCGAAACAAAGAGACCAGAATGGGCGAGACGACACGAAAAAGTCATATTGCTTCGCTGATAACGCTCGACCTCATGTTGCTCGAACGGTAAAGGATACGCTAAAAGAGTTCAAATGGGAAGTCTTACCGCACCCGCCGTACTCTCCAGACATCGCCCCCGTCGGATTATCACCTTTTTCCGGTCAATGGCGCAGCTGGTCTAGCGGAGCAGCGCTTTCAAGATCGTCAAGATGTCAAAATGGCTCGATGAATGGGTGGAGGCCAAACCAGAAAAATTTTATTATGATGGAATCCATAAGTTACCCAAACTCTGGGAAATGGTTGTTATTAATGACGGAAATTATTTTGAATAAAAATTTTGTTTTTAAGTATGTCAGTTTTCAGCAAGTGTAAAAGCGTAAAAACGCGGAAATTAACTAGACCTAATAAATGTAAAGCCTGTCCGAATGAGACTATTCGCCCACGCGGTCGACGTGCATGTCGCGCGACCCTCGCAAAGGCATTTTTCGGACGAGCCTGCACTCAGCTGACAGACATTATTCAGTATTCGTCTAACACCCCTGCCAACCGGTTTGTAGGTCCGAAAATGTCTATGCCATGACCGCTCAACACGCACACCGACCGCGTGCGCGGACAATCTCATTCGGACAGACTATTTGTGATCTTTACTCTGCTCAAGGCAGTGTTTCCTTCGATGGATAGAATCTCGTACATCAATTGTAGGTCATAGTAGTGAGTGAAGCGCGCTTATTAGGCAAAGTCGACGTTTAAACGTAATTCGCGCATCGCTCGCCTAGGCTCCGCCCCTTTGGGACAGAACTTCCGTTACCCGTTTTCTTCTACGAGAGGAGAACTTCGCAAACTATTTAGGCCGATTTTTTTTGGACGGCCTACAATGCTTTTCTCCCGATGAAGTGCCTGAGCGGCGCCGGCTGGTGAAGCGGTTGTAGTAATTTCCACTTCTGTAGATTACTATTTACTCGTTGCTTAGTTTTACGCAGAAAAATCGTGGTACTACAGACAAAAACGCAACGTTTGTCTTCTGATGCAATGATGATTTTTGAAGTGACAGTTAATTTTATTACCTTTGTAAGTTTTATAATTTTACAGCATGCTTAGAGGCAGTGTTCACGATGATTTTCGTCCCCGAAATTGTACTGGAAGAACATCGAGCTCCGCATTTCCCCCCAATGTTCCCATGGAATTACGTGCATCCGACCACTGCGTTTGCTGTTGTCCATCTAATTTCTGCTCTTAAATGCATATCCGAAAATTAGCGAACGAAAGAATGAATCACGGTTACAGTAAGCCATCGCTGCTGCAGAGAATCGTGAAAAAGGGTCTCCGCAATTCATAGCGCAACGGACATCCTATCCTTCACTAGTACATGCTTCTTACACTTCGCTTCAAAAACACTAATTCACTTTATACACCGAGTAAACATTTCCTGGTGAAATTTTCTGCTGAGAAACGAATCTACAATAGACCGAACACGGCTAGATATGTACTGTGCTTCTCTGGGCCAAATGCTGGTCCGCAGTTGCGTCTCGACACGCTTTGCGGCCGCGCGCTTTTGAGTCGGAAGAGTTTCCAGCGCCGCAGCCGCCGATGGTTTTTTTACTGGAAACTAAACAAAATTGGAGAAAACTGCATAAAAAAGCCACGTCGAGTCGGCTTTGGAGCTGGAAACTCGATTGACTCGAGCGCGTGCGGCCGCAAAGCGTGTGGAGACGCAACTGCGGACTGGAATTTGGCCCAGAGAAGCAAAGTACAGTACCGCGTTGAATTGTTTTCGCAAGAACGGTGTTTTGCAGTGTTTTTCAAACGCACAAAGATGGAGTCCGATTTCAATTTTGAGGTCATTTTTGAAGTTTAAAACCTTAGCGTGACAGAATGATAGATTTAGTTCTAGCAAATGATCGAAAATTGCATTTTTCCATAAGGAAGTTCCTCATCGCGGACCGACAAGACGGTCGTGCTAGCAGAAACCTATGGGGTTCTCATCTGTGGTCGTTTGGAACTTCAGAAGGTAACACACATTTTTTCAATAGAGCACCGGAGTCAAAAAAGACTACTCACGCATACCATTACATTTGCCTCATTAAAAACAGTGTTCACGATGAATCTCGTTTCTGGGTTTTCTGTGTGGAACACTATGCTGGCAGATGCTGCAGACAATAGGGTCGAAGAAAGCATCGAAAACGGGCCAGAAAAACGAAGGCGAAGTGAAAATTTTGTTAGCCCAGTACGCCTGCTCTTAGCCCGCCCTGCCCCGTTCTGAAGAGTTTGTGGGGCCTCCCTGTTTTCGATGGCAAGTTGCCAAGGAAATCTGCCGCGTCCAGCCTGATCGATTCGCGCACATTTCGCCATTAGTGCGCGCTAATGGCGAAATGTGCGTTTGTTTCTTCGGAATTCGATGGCTCACGACCGGTCAACACCATTTTTGAGTCGAACTCGAATATGATCTTCATTGTGAACACTGCCTTTAAGAGGAACAAGGAAAACCCTTGGAATCCGATTCTCAAATTCTGAAGCGATTTATCGCGTCCTCAAAGCGAGCAAAAAACGCTGCGGCACACCGTTGTTCTGAGAAATCTTCTTGGTACTGTATTCTACGCCAAATTTCAGTTTTTTCAAGAGCATGTTTGTAACTTTGGCTTCAATCTTTTACAAATCCCAGAGCTTTCCACTTAACGCTAATGACTAAATAATTGCGAAAGGGAATTGATAAGCCAAATTTAAGCTAGTGAATAACAAAAAAAAACAAAGGAAGTAAGAGAAAAAAGTAAATATATTTGATAAAAGCGCAAAGTACGTAAAACAGATAAAAACTGAGAAAAATCTTCGTCATTGGACAAACTTGCGCTCTCAGAACATTCCAGAACTGTGGAGTACTACCTATGCAAGCGATTTTTGTACTGAGACGAGAGGCACACCCTTCTACAATTCTGTCCACCGGCAATGCAATCTACCATCATTATTCCCAATCCTCCTTACCCCCACGCCATTCTAATCGACCCTCACAACTGATTACCTTCGGTTCCGTGGACGTACACACTTTGTTTGGAGACTAATTTTGCTTCTTTTCTTGACCTTCCACCCCGTAAGGATGGATGACTATGGATAAAGACGAACATTGAAGTAGTACATGACTTTTCTACACTCGTCAATCGATCCGTCAGCCCCTCTGAGCTGCTGCTGGCTGGTTGAGGTGTTGACGGCATAAAGAAGAGGGGGGATATGGGGAGAGAATCGCTCTCCGTTCCTTTTCCCCAAGACAAGGAATTGGCAGCTAATGGTTGTCCGAAAAAATGGACTAGCTGATTGCAGAATCTCTCTGCTAAATACTCAAGAAATTGAACAGCTTTACAGTTTTCCTTTTCAGAACGAGCATATTTCTACACACTTGCATCCTCTAGACACTCCATAACTGGCTTGTGATGAGACTCCTAACATTATGCGGGAACGAACACCCTTTTTTGTTTTCAAAAAGGATTTTTTGACATGAATCCAACTGCAATGGGTGACTTTTCTACTTTGATCACTAACAAACTCAACTGTAGGCCGCGGAGCGCATTCTGTGCCTTTTTTCTTAGCTGTACCTGCTAACAATTGCTGCCGACTGTTTTTGTTTATTTTCTGTAGTGTTTCGAACAAAACTAGCGACCTCATATATCTGAGAAAGTGCCTCAGAATTCGGGCCGTCTCGGGTGGTCGTCGCAAAGCCGAGGCGGCGCAAAAAGTTTCCAAACCGTGAAAAGGGCGGGATATGAGCGGAGGGCGGTGATTGAAGCATTTACCGGCTACCCCAAATTACAGCCCTTCTCCACTTCCCCGCCACTTTTTCGGTTTAGGCAAATTACGACCACCACCCTGTCGCCTCTGAGGACGGCGGAAGCCTCGACAATTTAGGAGGCAGGCTTCAAACTGCTTGTGAGACTTATGGTGGACTCTTAAGGCATTTGTATAGTCGAGCGGCAAAGTTCGTGCCTCCACGATGAAGGATAGAGAGCGACTCCGCAGCTTCGTGCCTGTACTTTATTCCCCATTATTGCATCGTGACTTTTACCCCCAGACTATGCACACATAGGACTTTACGAAAGCTACTTGAAGAACTCTGTAATTGAAATAAACGCAGCAAGGTAGGGAGTTTATGGCACGGTGTATTTTTGCATCCATTACGCACTGAGCACGACACATGCTCGGAGTCGCCTCTAGCGCGACGTTCTGCGGGTGGTGATCAGGGGTGTGCGGCAATTGCCGTTTGCCGATTGCCATTTGCCCAAATTGTCGTCTAAAATGGCGAAATTTCGGCAAAAATACGTTGAAACAACAGGATTTACCCTCACCGCAATTTCTGTGTCGGTCAGCGAATCGAAGCTGCTACAAATATTTAATTTAAGCATGGTTAGATCCGCGGCCTGTTTCCTCAAGAAAAAAAAACGTGTAAATTCAAACCGCGGCTGGCGTGGCGGTTTAAATCTCAATCTCTGAGAGTTGAACCGCCGCGCCAACCACGGTTTGAATTTAAACGTTTTTTCTTGAAGACACAGGCCACGGACCTAACTATAGTTCCAGCTCATGTAATGTATTTATAATTGTACCCATTCAATCGGTAATTGATGAAAACTTCTTCACTAGGTAATCAGAGGAGATCCTATGAGTTCTAGGTTGTTCAGGAGCCTCTAAATGTCTTCTTTTAGAGTCACTGTTCGCGATAAAAATCGCATTTCTTTTTTTTGTCTATCTTTAAACCGGTCCCATTCTGATTCCAATGATGCTTCTGGAATCGTACAAGACCTTCTGGGATTGGAGTTATGGCCCCTCAAAAATTGAGCTAGGGAAGCATGGTGGACGAGTTGTCCGAGGCTTGTAACTTCCGTCTTTTGCAGCCAACGTATGCGAGCTGACCTGAGTAAAGAGAGAAGTTGAGAATGAAGGGAAGAACAGGGCTTTTGATCGGAAACCATCGCTCAACTCACGATTTCGAGTGTTCCTTTGCTCACGTCGAGGGGCGGAAAGAGGCGGGACTTGCCCACAGCGGCGGGGTTTGCCCACTTTTCTAAGCCGTTTTGCGGCTCCTGGGTAGCTTTTCGTCCCGTTTCTTCGACGCTGTTCTGCTTCTGAGAACCAAGAGAAGCGTTTGTCATGAAAAATTCGAGGATGAAGTTTATGGCGAACAGTGCCTTTAATGTCAGATTCTCAACCCCTTGAAAATGCCACGAGCCCTTTTTCGGAAGCATACCGATTACTGCAAGTTCTAAGATTACAAAACCAAGTGATATCAGAGCTGTAGCGTAAATGCAGCCCTTCCTAGACATATGAACCAGTTGAAGACCCGTGTAAATCGGTCCGCTAATCCTGGAATGGTGGGCTGGTGGTACTAATTGGGACAGGATGTTGACCAAATCTGCAAATACTTCGTCTGGCTTTTTTGGAATTGAACAATATTTACAGCTTTGCACAAGGTGTTGAGTTGATCGCAAAACGCTTGTTTCCGGGCGAGAAAGAACCAGCACCGCTCTCACTCAACTGCTCGGTAAATCGAGAACGCTCCGACCAGTAATGCGGTCAGTAAAGGCAGTGCTCAATAATATTCTTGGTTTCGAGATCGTTAGCTGAAATGAAGGGTTTACTCTGTGACAGAGCTGAGTTCGTAAGAAATGGTATAAAGATGAAAAAATGAAAAATCTTCAAAGGCAACGATCACAAGCGCATTAAACTTTTCACCAGAAATCGAAGGGTTCGAGGCCCATTGCAACAACAAAGTCGTAAACCGGCTTGAAACGAGCAACGAATAGCATAATATGGCCAAGGAACTTGAATGTGTGGTCCTCGCCCCACCCACTTCCTCGCTCGCCAAATAGGAAGTGGGCGGGGCGGGCACACCACATTCAAGTTCTGGAACTCAGAAACGATTTCCTGCTCGCTTTTAGCTGAAATTGTAGTTGTAATGGGCCTCGTGCCGGCTTGTAGGCCGAATACACATAAAGGAACGCGCACAAGAGCAGTCCGGCTGCCTAAACGCACTGCACGCGGCGCTTCACCGACGGCGTGAGCGTAGCGGCCTTCTGTCGCATTTACCAGTCGAACTGTCTTTGGGTGCCTCTCATTCTGTAAATTCGATCAGCATGCCCCTCAGAGCTCTTGATTTCCGGTGGAAATTCTAAAGCATTTTTCTTCGTGAGCACTGAATTCAACTAGACTAGTTTCACTCCATTCCTGTAGCACCACAAAGAAAACCATTCAATCGTAGTTTGAAATTGAGAAGCTTGAGCCTACTACTTGCTGCTAATAATAGATATTGTGAGTGACTCCGGTCATACCCTAAACCGTGCGCTGCTGATCGCGGTGTGGATTGTCATTCGCCGTCAGAGGACCCATCATCGCGTATTCTCACGTGAATGTCGTACCGGTATCGGCCACAGTCTTTGGGTCGGCACACACTCCCAACGCACCAAGCTTGCTTACGCTTTAATAATCGCCGCAAGCCTCTTAAAAAAAACCCTTTGCAGGTCTATCGCACTCTGCACGGCTCAAAAAAAGACGCCCATCTTTTGGATCTCTGGGATTGATTCGTACGGAAACTTCAATTAGTGGGGAGGAATTACCAGAATTATCTCCGGCGATGGAAAAGCTTACAGCCTTGTTGATCTTGATAGGGACTCCTCATAACCTGAGGCTATCAAGTGGCTTTTGATATACGAGGTTTTTCTTCCTGTCAAGACTCATGAAACGCCAGGCGCATAGCAACTGGCAGAAACAGCATGGAATACGACATGACTAAGCAAATGTTGGTGTATTACAACATAAAACAGATTTTGCCGTTACCGTTTGCCGGTCGTTTTTGGGGTTTGCCGTTGTCGTTTGCCGAAATTTTGAATTCCTTTGCCGCACAGCCCTGGTGGTGATCGTAATGTGTCGGAACCACGAAAAGGGCGGTGAGGAGCGAAGCGCCGTGATAGGAGGATGCACCGGCTACCGCCAATCACGGTTATAGTTCCTTCCGTCCCTTCTCAGTGGTGGGCTCGCACAAAGGGCATAACCAATTTTTTGTGTAGCTTGGCCTTTCTAGTGAACGAAAATGTCGAAAGTGCCTATGAAAAACCCACATTTGTAAAGGAAAGTCGGTCTGGAAACAATGTAAATATGTATTCAAATTTCGCGCCAAAATCGTTTTTGAAGTTTTCTGCATTTGGAGGCCCTTTCACTGTCATTTTCGAAGTTTTTCTGCACGTGCAGTTTGTGCCGAAACTGTTTTTCATGGTGTTTGACCGCCGCATCAGCATTCTAAGAAAATGTGGTAGATGACTGGTGAGAACTGGGGGCGGATCCTGACCTTTAACCCCTTCCAACATCATCATCTTACGGTTTTATCGCGCCGAAGTTTACCGGTGTGGTGTACAGGGCTCGTTCATGAAATTGAGACTCAAATGGAAAGTGGTTTCTAGCGCGAACGATGCCTTTGATGCAGATTCTGAGATTTTTTCAGTTTTACCTTATTCGTCCGTGATACGCACAAAAGTTTTTTGAGAAGGGTGGAAGCTAAAGGGGAGAATGTTAGTCGACAAACACTAGTTTGGGAAGAAATCTATCAAGCTATAGACACACGCACATTCTTGAAGCGTGAAACGATCGGAAGCACGCTGTGAAGCTATGAAGCTTTCCCAGTTGTATGCAGACAATCGACTAGCTGGATGCGGCAGAAACTACCATAGGATGGATGAGCTAAGTTCATGATGGATCACAGCATATTTTCTTGAAGTCAAGAAAATGGATTACGGCTCACAGAAAGGCGACCAGTTGCTAAAAAACCCACTTCTTGGACTTGAAGCCGACATTAGGCTCATCTGATAAGCGCCCTAGTTCTAAGAAATGCTGGCATTTCAAATTCACATCGAGAAACTCTGCAGGAAACCTCTGTGTCCACATCGAAGGGTGGATTAAGGAACAGGAAACGCGCGGCAAGGTATGTAAATCAGCACGCACCAACCTTTCTCCCCTTGATTCTTTCATTTATTCCCAGAAATTCTCGGAAAGAAATTCGTATGGTACCCAAGTCTCTACGCAGTGTAAGTTCGTGAATTTAGTGAAACGGTTTCTCGGAATTTGAACCAGAAACCCGCCAAGACAGACTGCACGCGCTTTGAGTTGTCGACAGTATACGTATGTACTGTCCTTATGGGAACAAATCTGGTCCCAACCGCTGTTGCGTTTCGCGGCCCAAAATCGTGCGGGAACGACAAGATCTTGACGCGTATTTATCTTCGAGCCGCGTGCGGCAGCAGCCATTGTCCGCGACTGCGGACCGCAATTTCGTTCCGATTGAGACAGTACAAGTAGGTCTGTGCCCATGGCTGGCGCGGGCGTTTAAATCTCACCGGCGAATGGTGATATGGTACCCTGATCAGCTGCGCGATTGTGATCCCGGGTGCGCCCACTGCGATGTGCATGAATGCTTACGAAGAGGGCTAGGCAGCCACCCGGCGTGACATGCGTGGAGCTCAGGTTCAGAAGCAACCCCGGAACAGATGTCATGCGCAGTAAGTAACGAACGCAAGCTCATCGTGAACTCACCTTCTAACCGTATTTTTTTTCGATTTCAATCGTGTTTGTTTCCATTTAAGCAGATCCAATTTATTAAAAATGATGAAATTGGAGCTCTCACTTCCGTTGAAATCACACCACAGTTTCTAGCGTCAGAATAAATGAAAGCAAACACGACCGAAATGATGAATGCGGTTATGCGGGATGTGCACGTTGCACTGTGAGTTTACGTATGTTACGAACTACGCATTACATGAGCTCCGGAGTCACACCACACTCGACGTTCCGTGCACAGGACGATGGGCGGCTCGCTAGCTTGCTCCGAAAACGTTTATGCATGCAGGCTTGTTGGTCGAGTACACATTCACAACGGCGTGGCTGCCCCGTTGTGAGTAGCGCCGCAGTGACGAGGGGACAGAACTGCCGTTGTGGAAGTGTATTCCGCGTACGAGAGATGCATGTCGCCCCAGGTAGCATCAACTGTGGGAAACGAGTGCGACGCCGCAAGCGCGCACGAAAGCACTCGCACACAGTCCATTAATTAGACCAGAATTCATTACGTGTCCGCCCACGCGGTCGGCATGCTGTCGAGCGGCCGTCACGAAGGTATTTTTCGGACGACTCTTCCCAGCCTTGAGACACAGTTGACTGGGATATTATCCTATATTCATCTAATGTTCCCGCTAGTCGACACACAGTTTCAGAAAATGTCTTCGCCATGCCTGATCTATACGCCCGCCGACCGCGTGCACGGACAGTCTCATTCGGACAGACTCTAGACTGCGCGCCGCACCCGAAAACAGACAGAGACACAGGCAAAGTTTTCCGCATCAAATTTATGTATGTACACTTCGTTTGTGAATATAGTGACGGAAATTTTTGAGAACAGCCTCTTGAATGCCATACATAAATTCCAGTCGTATTCCCATGTCGAGGACCATCTTCACATTTTTCATTGCCATTCAATATCCTGCAACTGATAACGGGTTTCCAGTGTTGGCAATAATGCCAAAGCCGTGAGATATTTGATCCAATGCCGTGAATGATTGTTGGAGGAAATGAAAGGCTCCTCCTGTCAGGAAACTCCGAAATCATTTCGCTTTAGAAAACCCGAGTGAATCCACGAAAACAGATTCCTGCCTCACAAGTCAACAATTCTACGTTTGGGCTTAACACCATTCTGAGCGAATGACACTAAAGGTGCACACAAAGTTTCTTAGCTGCAAATTTCGTCTTATGTCGTCTTAGTTAAGACTGACTCTCAAGATTTTGTTCTACTGTTGAGGCAACTGACGTGCTCAAGGCGCTTACCCGTCGTATACCGGGTAGATCGCCCACGGCAGACTTTGATACGAAAAAGCGGTCCGTACATTCTGTTCCAGTCCAGTCCACATTTTGGAATGTAATGTGTTCTTGTTGGTTCAAAATTGGGAATCGCTCTCCAACACCTTTATAAAACAGTAGCCAACGTTGAGAAAGAGTATTACGGAACCCTCAATGTCCCAGGAATCTCCCTTACCCCAAACAAAAGCACAAAGATTCGCGCGCATCTCGTCTCGTCGCGTCCTTCCCAGTCGTCTACAGGCCATTTCATAAATATTCGGCGGATCGCTTATATTCCGGGGCCATATTGAGACCATATGTGGGAGAGATATATGAACGGGGCGGAGGTCGAGGATATGCCTGAGCTTAATCATGCTGCTGCTCCCGGGGAGAAAGGAGAGGGAGGTCGGCGCACCAATGACCAGGAATATTCGAGTGCCGCCACTCCATGCGAGTTTTCGCCGCCACTGGAGTATTTCCCCGGTGTTGTTTGTACAAGACCCCTCATCATCGCAATCATCATCTCCTGAAAATCAAATGGCGGCAATACGGAGCGATCTCGATCCACTGGACTCAGCAAGGGGCCCAATACCTTGTTGGCACAATGAAGACTAGTACAATAATGAAAGAACAAAAAGAAGTTCTGGTAGATTCATAGAAACAGCAATTGAATTAACCGGAGCTGTATTCGAAAATGGGAGTGAACTGTGTCGGAAAAAATTTCGCCCCACTTCAATATTTCGCCCGAACAGGGGTTCCTACCCTCTGGGAAAAAAACAGGGCCCGTTTCAGACACATGTGAGAATTTATAAGAATCCCAGATATCTAATCGGAGGCGAAAATTTCGAGGGCTGTGCCCCTTACAATCTCATTATCTTATACAGATCCAGATATGTATTCCTCTAAAACCTTTAGTAGAAGCTACGGAAATCACCATTGACAGCAGACTCGAGAACTGTGTATTTGGAAACCCAAAGGTGTTTTGAAAATAAATCAGATAAGAATTGGAATAAAACTCAGCTATAAAAAATCACTCTTGGAACGACATCAAGAGAAATTGTTCGTTCGGATGTTTCTAGAAGAGCCACATTCAGAAAGAATCGCTTGTTCAAAATTCAAACAAAAAATAGTTACCCGATTTTTTTTTAGAATCAATGTATCGTGTAATTGACACTGTTTGCTCGCGTACACTCTCGTGATATAGTCTCATTGTGAACCAAAAATTTATTCAAGTAACTTTCGAAGAATTCGAATAATTTAAAGCTCGAAAAAATCTATTCATTGCGGAACTGGAACTTCTACTTCATGCGAGTCAGGATCGCTTCAGTCAGAGTTGTTCGAGTATTTGATTCATTCGAGAAATTGATTTACATATTCAGTGTATACGAGTTGTAAAAAAACTTAATTCCTGTAGTTTCCTCGCGTGCGGTAGCGGAACAGGGGTTAGAAAGCGAGAAAGAGAGAATGAGAGAGAGAGAGAAAGAGAGAGAGAAAGAGAAAGAAAGAGGGAGCATGTTTCAGACGGAGGGGCAGCATCGCTCGTGCACATGGGATTTTTTTACACAGGATACCTAAAATCAAGCTATTCAATGTGCCAATGCTCGACCTTTGCAGATTTCGAAATTCGTTAAGAAGTAGTTCGTTGGGATTTCTCAATGGACCGTACCCACAGAAACCCACGAATTCGGAAACTCGAAAAAAAAACTTCCGAAACAGCAGCCACTCATGAATCTTAAACTCCATCTACCAAACTTCGCTACAAGTTTCAAAGGATAGGAAATTGTCATGACTGTTACGTTCACCACACTTTTCGAGGCTGCTATATCTACCGACGGTGGAAACCAACCGAAGCCCTAAAGCGAAACGCGAATTTTACCCGAAATAAAGAACAATTCAGCCAATATAGGCTAATGAGGACCGGAAGGCGGAAAACGTCGCCCGACCAAAACGTACGAGCCGTATTGCACAACACAAAATTATAATTTAAGCACATAATGAGAGTTGGAAGCGGCTAAATATCTTACAAACCTCGTCCCATTGGTGGCGGGCACAGTTCTGATGTGAGATCAGAAAATAAGAAACAAGACAATGTTTTCCGTTATCGAACAGAATTGCGTGATTTTTTCAATGAATCGAGCACATCTTCTGCTAATTCAGGAGTAAGATATTTGTTTGAATATTATTCAGTTCCAATCTGGCTTTTCTCAACTACGGACAGTTACGTACATAAACCCTGCTTTGTACAACACAGCTTTCTGAAAGCTGTGCTGAATACATTTTCTGAATCCTGTCCGATCCCGAAAATAAATGCGTGAATTGCGCAAACCATTTGCTAACCCCTTGTGCGGACAGTCGATTTCTCTTCGCAAACGCGTTGATGAATTGGATAAAAACGGGCTTTTCGGTGATGGGCGATTTTTCATTTCCGGGGCTAGGTTTATTTCGATATGCATTGCCGAATCGGATTCCGCTCATTCACGTTAACATATTCCGCTCAAGTAATTGCAATTATGTGCTCGTTGTCGAGCCAGTCGGCCAGGATTGGCTTGGCCTCTCACCATCAATGCGCTCCAATCTCCACCCCTTCCCTCCCTCAACCCCGGATCACTTTCCCAGGGTTTCAGTTGCATAATCTGCACAAAGCCGCTCTGACTCTCATCACCTGCGACAAACGGCAAAGAGAGGATTGAGATGTGGAAGAGTTTCCGCATTCATTGCAGATTATTCTGTTCAGAAACACTAGTGTTAAGACAGTTTCGCGAATCTGTCTTTATGGTATTCACCACCCGTTTTAGGTATAACTAGTTGTGAGCGCAATATGAATTTTCCCTAGTTGAACCAATGGGAAGAATCCGAGATTCATCAGGAAATTCATATTTTTACAGGCGAGCCGAGGCTAGCGGTGGTCATTAAATAAAGCTGCTGGCACAAAAGATCCCAGTATATAGGATTGCGTGCAGTGTTCTTCCTGAGGTAACTATGGAGATGAGCCATTCAAGTATGGCGAACAATTTGAGCAATACGTACATACCGTCTGTGCTAAGGGGAACTTCTGATGAACTCGCGTGTAAGAAAGGAACAACAACTCAGTGGGTTCTGATGCAACAACCATTAGTAAAGAACCCAGCCCTATCTAATTTCTAAGGTCAAATACGATGTCCTTGACCAGTTTACGGGTGAAATTTACACTTCAAATAATGAAATTCTTTTTTCCGAAATACACTTCGTATAACGATCAGTTTTTGTAATTATCGTCCAAGATTTCGAAATGTTGAAGACATTTTTTGCCCAAAACTAATTACACATAAGAAACGATTTCGAAGATGCGTCGAAAGACACAAAAATACTATCTCCTAGGAGTTCACACTGACAGCCGGGTTTACACTTCCCTTTGTTGCGACGCATCGCTCGTTTCAACAGAGCCCAGAACGCAGTTATCGTCTAAAAACCCGTTAAAAGCCGATGGCAGCTGCAGCAAGCTGCCATCGGCATGGCAGCTTTTTTCAAATAACTAGCTTTAAACACAACTTTGAGCGAGACTAGGGCAGTATTCATGATTCTAGCATTGTGAGGCTTCGCTCACAGAACTAAAGAAAGTTGGCAATTGTCCTGCTCTCTATGTGCGGTACTGAGTCGAATGGGGCGCGGCCGCCTCTTGCTGCGATTCCCTGGGTCTACCATTATAGAAAGTTGGCTGTTTACCAAACCGGGATAGGGGCTCTCTACACACTGAGGAAGGAGTTGTCCCGTTTTTGCAGTTCGAAAAGCCACGCTATTCAATGCAAGTAAAGTGGTCCCGAGAGGAATTAGAGCCGCGAAATGCAAGACAGCTCCTCCCTCGGTGTGTAGAGATCCCCTATCCCACCAAACCTCTTTAGTTCTCACCGAAACCCCAACAAAGGCTGTGATGTTGGGAAGCACTCAACGCCGGAATTATGAATATCACACGAAGTTTTGATAGACGTTTTTGAATTTTTCCTGTCTTTTTATGGCGGGGAATACGATTGCAAGATATCACAACGTAGCTGAGAGCAACACAAGACTGAGGGGTCAGGCAGGATTCGAACCTGCATCTCATAGCTTTCCGAAAAGTGTTGCACAACCGACACCTTCTTTGAATGTCGTGACCCGAAATTGGCAAAATAATAGGAAAATTGATTCTTTCTTATGAATCGATCAATCTTAGTATTCGAATGAATGGAATGTTGAAATGTCCCGTCCTCATTTAAAGCAGAAGTGTATACTATGATTCAGAAGTGTTCGATATCGAGCTGATGTCTTGGTTTTGCTCTCTGCAGGCACACGAAATTCCTGGCTATTACAATAACGCGTTCGGGCTATTGAGGAGGAGTAGGAGCATTGGGGGGTGGGGGCAGCTGTTGATACCTTGGACTGCGAGTGCGACTCGAGAAGGTCCCAAAACATACACAAATTGATAGCAAAACAATTATCAGAGTGACATCGATATGATGGACAAACACGCCTGGCAATAGAAAGAATAAAACAAATGAAAATTGAATAAAAAACAAGAAAATAAAGGTCAAAAAGTGGGTATTAAACCCTCAGGGTCAGGCGTTGACCACATACATACCTGAAGAGTCTGTTGCCAGAGATCGACGCGATCACGTTCCTCATGCTCCTCGGCTGGCGGCGGATCCTCGTCGTCCGCCGACGACATCATGCTTTGCAAAGCTGAAAATTACAGGTTTAACTTGATAATGCAATCAAGTTCCCTAATAAAAATCGTTCTTATTCATTGTGGAAGCCCATGGGATGCATGGAGGGTCGGGGGCAGCTTTAGTGTAGAATTCACATACGCTGAACGTGTCCTAATACCACATACCACAAGAGACGGGATCCATCAACGATAAAACCATGGTTTCAAAAGAACCGTAGTGGTGAGATATGGGTATAGAACATTGAGGAGGGCAGAGAGCTTGTGTTCAAACTTATCCTTGAACGACGAGTTCATCGTTGGTAAAACCGGCCCCTTGGCGTGCAAGACAAGGGTCTACCAAGGGAAGGTCACCTACAGAAAGTGGCCAATCCCAACGAAATACACCTTTCTAGATCGATTTTCCAAAATATTCTTGAATTTGTTCTTCCTAGCTGCGCTCCGTTTCTCTGAACGGAGTTATAAGCGTTTATTGATAAATAACCATAGTTAAAGGCAGTGATCGCAATGAAAAACGTTATTGAAAAAACTGCAAAATCAGCTTAGATCAAAAACAGCTCAAAAACTATGGAGGTAGGGCGGTGAAAAACGGGCTAGAATTAGAATAATTAAGAACCTAAACTTCCAGTTCGTGCACACGTGCACAGAAAGATCACAGTCTCATGTCAAGCAGCCGAAAATCATCGACACTCAGGGGAAGAAATAAATGCAAATTTACCTAATAAAATAGTTGAGCAATGAAAGAAAACACTTCAGTCAATGTTTTTGACTAGATGTGTACATAAATCCGGAGGTTCATTGATTGAAATTCAATTTCAAGCCAGCTGATGTTCTTGATATTAGAGATCATCGATGCCGATGATGTGGGGTATGCTCGTCCACCGTCAAAAGACAAGAAAGTTCAGGCTTCAAATTTGGCCTAGAACAGCGTTTTTTTCGCGACTTTTTCTTATAGGATCTACTACTCAATATCCAGAAAAGGGTTTAGAGTGGAAAAGAAGACGAGCATATTTGAGCGCGACCACTGCCTTTAAATGTCATTCCCCAACCGCTATCTACCTTAACCTCAACTAAAACTGGAAGTGGACGTCGAGATCGTGTTCGGCGTCTTGAATAACCCCCTGTACCGATTTCGGGCAATTTTTTCGATCTTTAATGCCCCAAAGATCTAACTAACAATAAGGCTCCGTGCATAGTACGTGATGAGAACGCTCGCGCTTGCTCTCCAATGCTGATAGGTGACCGTACAGGCAGAAAAACACCGGCAAATGCATCCTGCCTCATGTTAATTCCATTGAAAACGCTTGACCTGGCGATCACTCACTCCAATCCACTCGTTCGCTGCTCATTTAATACGGTTCGGGAATGTCTTGGAAGGCGTATCAGACACGAAAGCAATGGTTTTGAGTTAGGTTTGACTTTTTTTGCTCGAGAGATAAAGCAAATGGCTTGAAAGTGGCTGCATCTTCCCCGAATTACGCGTGAGCGAGCAAGAGGAGGCGCAAATGAGCGAAAGCGAGCGTAAGCGCGCATGAGCGGCCAGCAAATCGTGTGCCTTCGATGAACGTCGATTTGGCGTAATCGCGCGCCCTCGCGACGAATGCACGCTGCCTAAGGGAACCTGACTCCATTGACCTATCGTGTCACTGATTACGATGTAACATTGGCATAGATCGTGAAGAGACTTCGCGTTCACTGTTGAAGGTTGGCGCAAACTCAGTGCACCTCTGTTATAGCATATGGCACCGAGTTGACGTCAACCTTCAACTGTGAACGCAAAGTCTCTTCACGATCCTTGCCGACGTTACTTCTCCATCTATCTAGGCCCACTCGCATTGCCTTTTGAAGGTAGCACACACACTTGCAAAATTAGATGGGAGAGCGACCCTAATAGAGTTGTAAGTCATTTATCAGAACGCTTACGCCATATGAAACGTCAAAAACGAGCCAAAAGGACATGAGTCGAACAGGGCCATCTTTAACCACCCATTCGCTAAGGCTGCTTCAACTTTATGCAGAACTCGGCCTCCTCAATACAATCACTCTCAAATTCATTGCTCAAATACCGTCATTTTGCCTCGTATTTGACGCCTCCGACGGCGTAAGCGTTCTAGTACAGACCGTACAAGTCTGATAGCATAGCTGTTTTAACTACTCTGGCGACTTGAATGCTGCCTTTTAGGAACCATAGATTTTATTATTCCAAAAAATTGAAAAGTGTTGAGGAGACGGAAATGGAAAATGCTCATTAGCGGATACACAACTCTTTTTTTTCTCACAAACTCGGAAAACACAGATTTCCTCCATGCTTCATCCAAGTTTGAATCTTCGGATAGATATTTATCACCTCAGAAAGGTCTCACAAGATTGAAAATCGTAAGTGCAGTCTGCGCCTGAAGTACAGCATACAAGAGTGAGCACCTGGTAATTATCTAATATTGAACGTCGTGGCCGTGTTAGAGTTTAGTATTTCGTTTTCTGCATGTGTTCTCAATAGGTCCAAAAACTGAGTTTGTGACTAGATAAAATTTATTTGATTCAAGCAATACCTAAAACGATTTGAATGGTAAGGGCGCCCCCCTGATTATCTGCCTAGAAAAAGTCCTCAGAACAGACACAATGAATAAAATAAAGTCAAAACAGAACAAAAAAGAAGGGGTCAAAAAGAACAATTTTGAGAAGAAACGGAGCATGCAGCAAAGCGGCCTCACAAGTGGCAAACACGTCTGCGCTCTGACTTTCAAACAAAACAACCTTAGCAACTGGTCCGTGTTTTCCTATCCTTCCAAAATCAAAAGTGCTGGTAGAACCAAGACTAAAACATCTCTCGAAAAGTTCTAATTACGATTTGAGCTCTATCAAGAATATCAGTGTCCACAAAATTCCGGCGCATACGGGTTTCCAAGGAACTTTAATGCGTAACGCATCGACAGAAATAAGCGTGGCGGGGATGTTTTGTGGCTTGCCGTTAAAATCGTCCATGGCGTCACAAGCTTGTCAGAGCGGGCCTGCGGGGCGTGTCGGGCTTGCGATATCGTCAGCATGCATCCGTTTCTATGATTGCGGGCTCGTTTCAGCTGAGGATCCGACGGCGACCCTTTCACCATCTGCCAGGTTAGTGTTTCCCACCAGGAACGCGAATGCAAATTTCATCGTGAGCACTGCCGTCAAGGCACGTCCTACAGCATCAACCAGTTGAGCTCCCACTTGAATGAAAAGAGTTATTGCTAGCTCCGTTTATCGGAATTTCTTTCTGCAGCGGCCTTCTTCGCCCAATAGATTTTTTTGCGCCACAATTCGTGTACTTGAAGATGCATTAAATGAAGTAGTACTTGAATAAACAACTTGAGAGTAGACTCAACCTTCAAGCACCTTGTGGATAAAATGGGAAATCGTTTGAAGACCTAAAGTGTCAGCCCTTTGACTGTACAATACCGGTCATCTCTTGCAGGTTTTGGGCGAAAAAAAAAATCGCAGGAACTCGCGCTTCGCGCCCTTTTGTCATATGAAACTCTGTTGAGAATGCTCCATTTCCGAATCAAAAGAGATAAAAATCTGGGCATCGACAGCTTTTCTTCCAATATGGCTATGACATATTCTTGAACAAAGCATGTAAGCAAGACGACATAAATCACATTCACCCATCCCTTCTTCGTGTCTCACGTTATTTGTGTTATGTCTAATTTAGGCCACACATGTTCATTGTTAAAAAGTAAACCAAGCATCATTCCAGAAGAAAAGGTTCATGCTGATTCCAAGAAACTCTTTAGATCCACAAGTGGACGATTTTAAACAGAGTTATGACAAAGGAGCACAAAACGCTTTCACTACTTTTTTTCCACACGAAACGAAAAAAATATGACCGGCATTGCACGGTCTCCTTATCAAGTTCAGTCTAACGAATGGACAAGGCGCGACCATTTGGGGCTGGCTGTGCGGCATTCGCCAACGGATTTCGACCGCGCTCGGCGACCTACCTCCGCAACCCATCGAATCAGTATATTGATTGAACAAGGGCATGTGTAAAGTTTTCACGGTTTTTTTTTGGATAGCGTGACAACTTTTAAAGGCAGTGTTCACGATGATCATCTTCGTTGACTTTCCACAGTGAAATGATAGGGGAGAAGGATCCTAAGCTCCCAGTGACAAAGGAACGGTACAAAACGAGCCAGGAGTGGCAAAATAACGGCTGCAATCAAGCGTTTTGGTGCCCCAGACACGCCCCGTGCCCCAGATCCGCCCCTTGAAAGGAACAAATGAAGACTCTGATTATAGGAATGATCAAGTCAAAGAAGTGCTGATAAGTGAGATGATCGCTTTATTGCTCTGATAAGTATCATCCTTCTAGCGGTCATTTCCTCCACGCTCAAAAATCAACGTAAACAAGGGAGAGTCTATTTTGGCTCAAAAACGCGTCTTTCGTGTCCTTTTTAAGCTTGCCTTGCTATATAGGGCACCAGACCTTCCGTAAACCATGGAGATATCGGAAGTGGAATTTATCGTGAACACTGCCTTTGAGTACCGTTGGTGAATCTTCAATTCAACAACGAACAGCTCTACTATAAGAACAAGGACAATAAATTAAGGCTTAAAAAGCTACAAAAAATGATAGGAATTGCGTACTTCCGCTTCATGGTATTTCCGCAGCACGCTGTCGAAATTTACCCACTTTGGTCATAAAATCTTTCACCATAATTTGGTCCAAAACATACAACAATGCCACTTCCAACGAATCTGAGGTAGCGTATCTTTTTCCTGGCATTTTTCGGTCCAAGATTCATCGAATCCAAGTCTAAAGAGTTCTCTCTCCAATTATCTTTGCCCTACATAGAATCCCGGAAACAAACGCACACGAACGGCAGTTTTCGAATTGAACAAACGTGGTCAGCCGCCAGTCTTCTCCCACTGCGGAAACTTCTGTTGCTTGTTTTCCAGCAGCTAAGGGTAATACTGACGGTTGCAGTGCTGCTTAACATTAAGAATCTTTTCAATTTTGGAGAGACTTTTCTATGGGTCGGCGCAAGCCACTAGCGCCAAACACACTGCCCCTTTGGCGTAGATTTTCCTGTTATTTGAGGAGACGAATCCGGTATTTCGCTGCAAATTTTTTGTTTGAACTTTGTCCATGTCCTAATAAGGTTTTAAGTTTTTTTGAGAGTTGATGAATTAACTTAGAAATGGTTTTTTTGCAGCCTACCACGCCATCTAAAGAAGTAAGGGAACGTTTCAACCACCCTGTATACTCTTAGCATTCTCGCACGAGTCAAGTGTACCAGGTTCAATAATTTGAGGTGTAATTCGGTTAGGTCCAATGGTGACATATGGACACAACTCAGTGCGAGGTTATAGCCTCTCCACAGCTCTTCCAGTTGCTTGACAAATTACGCATTCGCGCCCACACGATGAAGATCTCGTTCAACAGCATCTTTTGCCAATCGCTTCAAACCACAATTGGCCAAACAGGAAACACTTTCTTCCCAAAAAAGGATCCAATCTTAGCCCCCAGAACTTGCGTAGGTTGAGACAGGCTGGTGCGCCGTCCCCAACATGCACTCGACTTTCTTGCCTCCACAATATTTGCTCAATCCCGAGAGATGCGCGTAAGATGATGGGGAATGGATGGGGCAAAAAGAGGAGAAGGAGGAGGTGTCGTCCGTCAAATTCAATCCAATTCAATGCAGTAGCGTTGAGTTTTGGTTGGAGCCTTCCTCCGATGCTCGCACGCACGCACGCGCATTTCCGCCATCGCCGCCCCGCTCCTAATTTAACCCTCAAAAACTCGCTGATTACATTTCACAAGGCTTCCCAATGAAAAAATTCATTCATTCCGTTCGGGCCAAGTATGTAGGCGAGTAGAAAATTTACCATTTTATTCATGTAGGGTTACTGCGTACGAAAGGGTTGGAACTCCATATGATCCACATTCTTCTACGACAGATTGAACACTCAATGTCAGTAGGGGGTGTTTATACTAACAAATTCCACGGTTTTCACCATCTTTCTGAAATGAGACAGCTCTGCAGCTAGGTGCAGGTGGAAACAAACCTCACATTGTTAGAGCATAAGAAAGAGACCCTTTTTCCTATTAAACGACACCTATCCCTCTCATTGCTGCCCAAGGGACATATGCAAACAATGTCTTGTCATTCCGAGCAACTACTTAAAAAACTACATTTCGAATAAACCATGTTACTTTTAGTGCTGCGAAATCTCTCTCGATTAACACCACGCCTTTACCTTTATAAAGACCCCTACCGCTTCTGTGCGACGCCCGCACTAGAGCTTGCTCCAGATTCCCCGCAAGGTTTCACCAAACAGGGTTCCGACACTTTGCAGGTGGGTAAAAGTACATATTTGATCCGTGCTCAAAATTTTTAAATGCTTTGAGGAACTAGAAAACAGGATATTTTCATAGCTTCGCTAAGTGAAAAAGGTGACAAAAGACAATTTCAGGATGTTGAGGGAAATTGGTTCGCATTTAGCTCAAAATCTTTCTCTAGAGGTTGTTTTGGACGCTGATCGGGGAACTATTTCACGATTATTTAAAGACTTTGGCTGAAGTGATCCAAAGCTTCCCAATGGAGAAATTTTTCTGGTCAAAAGCGACTTTTGGCGATTTTCACAATGGTACTATGGTACTGTAGAATCGCCTCTAAACTTCTTTATTGGTGTTATTCGAACTGATTAGCACGAATATGTAAACCGCGCATCCAATTGTCTTGGCTTACGGTACGCTGGGGTACGATAGTTTTGTCAAAGCCTCAGATTCAGCTCACAAATTCTCTGTGGAGGTTATTTGTGGCGCCGAACATGAATAAGAGGTTCATTTGTTAATTTTCGAAACATTCGGGTAGGGTACACCAGTTAAACGGCAGTACGCCTATCGTAACTATCAGTGACCCTCAGAATGGCAACGAACGGACCCCAGATTTGTGTTTAGCAACCCCCAAAAGAAGTTTTGAGACGAATTTTTCTAACCGCCCCAAAAATTCCCTGATCGGTAGGTACCCTAGCCTTTTCGCCATGGCATGGGAGCGCCTTTTTCGGAAATGTTTTGTCACACACATACAACTCCATACAAACAGTTCTGCGAAACCTTGCGCGAACTAAAAATCAAGCCTTAGTCAGTGTTAACGACAAAGCAAAGCCCATCTCCCTCCGCTGGTGCCTGATGTGTGTTGGGCTGCTAAGGAGCCCTTGCCATCTCGAAGAGCACCCTAACCCTTCAATACAATACCGCTGCTATCCAAGGGGAAAAAAGGCGAAATTGCCAAAAAGGGCAACTGAAGCGTCTTTCTATCACTAGTGCTACGTTCTGAAGTTTTGAAACGCGAGAAACTCAATTTTCAGTTATTCTTAATTTTCAGTGATTTATTCATTTTCATTTGGACAGTGCTATACCCTCTATAAAACGTCGAAATTCACATCACTCGAGGCGCGAGCGGCACGCGCGCTGCCTCGTCCTCCGTCTGCCCTACGCTCTCTCACTCTCTCTACCCTCCGCTCCCCATTCCCACAAGTGAATTTCGCCGTTTTATAGGCTGTAGATAGCGTATGGTCGTTTTTGCCCAAAAGGGCTCGTGATCTTCTGATATCGTTATAGGTGATGCGTCGGAAGCAGGGATGAGCGGAATTTTTTTTCTGAATAGCGGAAATCGGAAATTGGAACGACCTTTTCAAATTCGGAAATTGGAATGCGGAAATCGGAACGCCAAAAACCATCGGAAATCGAAAATGATTAACCCTCCCCTGGTGATTGTTCCTGCCAAAAAACTTGGGCTTATTCTACTTCATTGAACAAGGTGTACACCCACGCGTACTTATAGGCTTGTATCGTGACGCTTAGAATCATCGCAGAATCAGTTTAGTCCCACACACTTTTTCAGGCGCCTGCAGCACTTCAAGTCGGTCCAAGACAGTTACCCACACTTTTCTGTGCAACACACATTTATCGGCGCTTCACGCATTCCTAGTCGGGGTGCCACACACTTTCGTCGGCGCTTGGTACCCTCGAAGTTGTGTTCAACACAGTCTCCCCAGCGCTCGACGCACTCCAAGTTGGGTGCAACACAGACAGTTCCTCCGGCGCTCGGCGCACTCCCATTTGGGTCCCGCACACTTTTTCCAGCGCTTGGCGCACGCCAAGTGAAGCCCAGCGCACTGTTTCGGCGCTTGACGCACTTCCACTCAGATATCGCTGAGCAAGTTACCTGAGACTTCAACGCAAGTTGCACGATGGCCTCACGCAACTTACTTTGGGTTCACAATTAACTTGAAACGATGTTACGTGTAATTTGACGAGATTTTTGATTAATCCTACTATATATATATATATATATATATATATATATATATATATATATATATTTATATATATATATATATATATATATATATATATATATATATATATTTTGGTAAATTTGTGTGTGCGTGTGTGTGTATGTATGTATGTGTGCGTTTCTTTGTGTGTTTGTTTGACCGTTTATTCGGCTTGCCTTTCAAGGCGGGCAACCTAACGGGATGGGCTCAGAAAGTGTGCAGGACGTCAGGTAAGGGTGCAGGACCTTAGAAGTGATGCGCAGTACATCATAGGAAGGGTACGGGACCCGAATTGTAGTGCGCCAGACGCCGTAGGATGTGTGCGGGACCCAAGTGGGAGTGCGCCGAACGCCATAGAAAGTTCACAGGACCCAAGTGGGAGTGCGCAGGGCGCCGTAGAAAATGTACGGGACCCAAATGGTAGTGCGCCGGACGCCGTAGAAAGTGTGCGGGACCCAAGTGGGAGAGCGCCGGACGCCAGAGAAAGTGTGCGGGATCCAAGTGGGAGAGCGCCGAACGCTATAGAAAGTGTGCGGGATCCAAGTGGTAGAGCGCCGGACGCCGTAGAAAGTGTGCGGGATCCAAGTGGGAGTGCGCAGGGCGCCGTAGGAAGTGGGCGGGTTTCAAGTGGGAGTGCGCAGGACGCCGTATAAAGTGTGCGGGACCCGAGTGAGAGTGCGCCGGACGCCGTAGAAAGTGTGCAGGACCCGAGTGAGAGTGTGCCGGACGCCATAGAAAGTGTGCGGGACCCGAGTGAGAGTGCGCCGGACGCCGTATAAAATATGCGCGACCCAAGTGGAAGTGCGCCGAACGCCGTAGAAAGTGTGCGGGACCCAAGTGGGAGTGCGCCGGACGCCATAGAACGCGTGCGAAATCCAAGTGGGAGAGCGCCGCACGCCATAGAAAGTGTGCGGGATCAAGGTGGTAGAGCGCCGGACGCCGTAGAAAGTGTGCGGGATCCGCGGAGTGCGCAGAACGCGGTAGAAAGTGTGCGGGATCCAAGTGGGAGTGCGCAGAACGCCGTATAAAGTGTGCGGGACCCAAGTGGGAGAGCGCTGAACGCCGTAGGAAGTGTGCGGGACCCAAGTGGGAGTGCGCTGAACGCCGTAGGAAGTGTGCGGGACCCAAGTGGGAGTGCGCAGGACGCTGTAGAAAGTGTGCGGGATCCAAGTGGGAGTGCGCAGGGCGCCGTAGGAAGTGGGCGGGTTCAAGTGGGAGAGCGCAGGACGCCGTATAAAGTGTGCGGGACCCGAGTGAGAGTGCGCCGGACGCCGTAGAAAGTGTGCGGGACCCGAGTGAGAGTGCGCCGGACGCCGTAGAAAGTGTGCGGGACCCGAGTAAGAGTGCGCCGGACGCCGTAGAAAGTGTGCGGGACCCGAGTGAGAGTGCGCCGGACGCCGTAGAAAGTGTGCGGGACCCGAGTGAGAGTGCGCCGGACGCCGTAGAAAGTGTGCGGGACCCGAGTGAGAGTGCGCCGGACGCCGTAGAAAGTGTGCGGGACCCGAGTGAGAGTGCGCCGGACGCCGTAGAAAGTGTGCGGGACCCGAGTGAGTGCGCCGGACGCCGTAGAAAGTGTGCGGGACCCGAGTGAGAGTGCGCCGGACGCCGTAGAAAGTGTGCGGGACCCGAGTGAGAGTGCGCCGGACGCCGTAGAAAGTGTGCGGAACCCGAGTGAGAGTGCGCCGGCCGCCGTAGAAAGTGTGCGGGAATCAAGTGCGGAGAGCGCCGGTCGCCGTAGAAAGTGTGCGGGACCCAAGTGAGAGTGCTAGGGGCGCCGCATAAAATGTGTGAGACCCGAGGGAGATCGCGCCGTAGGAAGTGTGTGAGACCCAAAAGGAAGCGTTGGACGCCGCAGAAAACGTGTGAGACTCAAGAGAGAGAGAGCGCATTACTTCAGAATCACTATGTGCGTCTAAAAGAGAGCGTACACCACTCCTTTCTTCAGGTCCCCTACCCTTCACCACTCAATTCAACTGCTTAGCTGTTTATATGCACTAACTTTTTCTAAATCGGGTTTATATACGATGAAAATAAGAGTTAATCAAAATCTGCATCCATGAAACACAAACATCATTCTACTTCATTTGGCAAAAAGTAGCAGGGGGTCGGTTGATCATGAAAACGTTTAGTAAATTCCAAACAGCGGTTGTCCTTATCATGACAAAAATTGAGATAGTCAGAGGCCAGTTCAGGATCTTATAAAACGGAAGAACGACCGGTGTGTCACGTTACAGATAAGGAAGTAAACGGGCGTAGCAAGGTTTGGAATGCTTTGTGATTTCCCATGGTTTAAGTGTTGCCGCCTAAACCAGCTTATGGGCCGGCGCAGGAAGAAAGAAAGCACCGAGTTATTTGCCTTATACCCAATATGCCGGCGAAGCCGGGCCCCAGCGGCAGAGGCCGGCGTCAGCCGGCCGACGCCGCTGGTGTAACATGCGCTAATAATAAATACACAACATTGCGAGTATCTTGCACTGTCGGTACATGTTACTTGACATGTACAAGCGACGTGGCCGGCACACGGTCACACTACACGGCCTTCTCGGCGAGCACGACTGTGCCGGCAGCGGTCTGTCAGACGGGGCCTCCAGCCGGTGTGCGGAGCTAAGTACCTCAAAACTTGAGTAACTAAATGGACGACGATGCCTACTTCTAAGTCCTGCCTCCAGAGTGCATAGTATACCTCCCCAGGGAAACGGTACGTCGCGTAGATATGTTACATAAGCGATAAAATAATACATTTAAGTTACACGACAATGCTTTATGTCACGTGTAACTCAACTCGCGCCGTGGAACATATAACCAATGTTTAAGGTCAAATGTGACTTAAAGTTGTAAAAACAGGTTGCCGACAACATGTCTAGAGCCCTTATACGCATGTAACTCTGTGAGAAATTCCTTACCTGTGGATTCCCGCGCCCTTCCCTCGCAAACTCACAGCGGGCCTTAAATCTCACATGCAACCGTTTATGAACCCCTTCAGCAATCTTTTAAATAGGAAAGTGATTATATCGTGTTATCAGTACACACCATCACACCATAATAACAACAAACCGAATCGCTTCCTTTTTGAAAAAAAAAACGACCGAATTTCCGTTCATTCTCACAAACACACTCAGACACACATAGAGTTAGGCAAATGTATGTAGATAGTAGGATAGTAATTGAACTATTTTCCTGTAAATGCATTCAACCCTTGCTTTCCGAAAACTGAAGACGGACCTCGAATTTTTCAGCGCCCCAGAAATTCCTAAGAATTTGGCAAGGAAAAAGGTTCAAAAATCTGAACTCCGATATTTCCGATTTTTTCCGCAATTTTAGGCTTTCTTTCGGAAATCGGAAGGTAAAAAACCATCGGAAATCGGAAGTCGGAATTCCGCTGATCCCTGGTCGGAGGTTTCATACTAATGCATTCCTTACTGATCAATCGTTGTGCAAAACTGACTGCACGCTCTTCACCATACCTGACGCCCGTAATACCGGTCATACCTTTTGTGTTTTGTGCAGAAAAAGAAGGTTTCTGTACCCCTTTCTCACAAAACTGCTAGAACTGATCCATTTCGGAACCCAAAGAAATAAATGAAATCAGCATTGAGAGCTGAGCTCTTGAACAAGGTGCAAAATCAGACATAACACTCTTTGCAAGAGGAATGCTCAACAAAATCGCACTTTTTATTGCGCTAAGTGCATATTTCGTCGGGGATTACCCTCTATTTCATGGCGGAATTGATTTTGTTGCTTCACGCGCTGATGCGGAGCGATGAGATAGAAAAGCAGCATAGGGGCCGAATAGAGTCCTGCCGCTGAAAGGCGCGGCAGCATGCAATGAAGGAGAATCGATCGTGCGGTGCCGCACGATCGATAGTCCTCCATTGCATGCTGCCGCGCCATTCAGCCAGCGGCGGCACTATTCGGCCCCATACGCGCACACACGTACGCGATAGTAAAAGCCGCGTGGATTCTCATCAAAATTCCCGACTTTCAACATCGCTAGCCTCATGGAGAGTTCAACCTTGGTCTGTCCAACACTCTAGAAAAGAAACAAAGGATTTGTCAGCATTTTGCTGACTATGATTTTTTAATGTTTTTAAAAACAATTTCACAAATTCACACTCTCTTTCAGTGGACATCAAATGCTGATAACCGCAGGTCAAGGCGTGCTAGTAATACGACTGGGTCGGTTTTGATAACAACTACTGGGGCCCAAGACGGAGCAAGCAGAACGCCGGAACACTTTTCTAAATCTATTTTTGCCTTTCAGAGGGGGTTGGGCCCCATTCTTTCGAATCTTCTTTGACTTCTAGAGCTACAATACCGCTGCTATCCAATGGGAAAATGTGGACGGAATGGGCGAAGTCGGCAACTAAAGCGCCTTTCGACCACAACTCGCCTCAAAATGCTCCGTTTTCAATTTCGAAAGGACCAAAATGTTCTGCGCGACACAATCTGTCTACCCTCTATAAAACGTCGTAGTTCAACCTTCCGAGGCGCGAGCGGCGCGCGCGAAGCCTGGGCCTCCGTCTGCCCTCCGCTCTCTCACTGTCTCTAAACTCCGCTTCGCACCAGCACGCGTAGGAACCATGTGAATTTTGCCGTTTTATAGCCTGTAACTGTATAAAAAGATATTGGAATTCACTTATGAAAACGCCTTTTTAAGATGAGTTGTGTTATTAATTCGAAAATTTTATCACAAGAGAACGAGCTCATTCGATCAAAAGCAAGCAAATGCGATCTCTAGCATGGTCAAAATGAAAATATATTTTACCTTGGAAAATTATATTCCTCCCGAATCTCCCTAAATATTTTCGCACAATTGACTAAATCACAACATGCTGTACATTTCGACGTTTTCGAAATTGAAAACGGAGCACTTTGTGGCGAGTTCTGGTCGAAAGACGCTTTAGTTGCTAACTTTGCCCATTTCGCCCACTTTTTACACTTGGATAGCGGCGGAACTGTACATATTATCCAGAGCTGTATCCCATCAAAAGCCTAAGAACGAAGTTTATCGTAAACAGTGTCTCTAGAATTTTTGAAGCCTATAAAGAGTCACAACCCCGTTTGTACGGGTTTTTGAACAAATTGGATAATGTTTTAGGTGCACTGTGCCTTCAAGGCAGCAAGCCTAACTATGAAAGTTTTGATCAAGTTCTGAAGCTATATAAGAATGTTATTTTCTCCCAACGCAAAACTTTCGTTGCGAGAAAACAGCAGGGCATGCTAGGAAGCAAGCTTTTCAAAAGTCACCATGTGCTTTGTTTTGTAAAAATAAATCAACAAATAAGAAAAATAATAAGAGAAAATCATGGAATAGTGAATTATATGCGTTAAACCTAGGTGAAATATCTACAAAAACAACAACAACAAAAACAACCACAACAATATGGATAGGCTGTGCCGTTAAAAATCAATTCAATATTAATCAATTGTTTTCACAACGAGAGAAACCAGCCCAGATATCCTCTGGTTGGGAGCCAAATTCACTCTGTACCTTTGCGCGCTTGTGCGGAGCGAGGGTAGAGGCAGTGAGAAAGTGTGGGGAGAAGAAGACGCAGCCTACGTGCACGCACGCAATGAACGGAAATAAATTTCACTTCGAAGCAGAGAATACCTAACAATGTACCTATCAACACTCCGAGGAACACACGTAGGTAGGGCGAGAATTCCACAGCTCTATATCGCCATATTGTTACTTCATATTTCCTGCAGCACTCCCATCACTTAGAAGAAGGTATACATAAACTGTGTCAAATGAGCTAGCTGCATACTCTAATCCAGTTTTTTAGTGCTCACACCTCGACTTGGTATGATGCCCGTTCGTAAAACAAAATTAAACTCCCACCCCACGTGAAAAAAATCAGAGCATGTGACGATATTCAAATTGTATGACGAGTTTGTCGTGCTTCATCCGTTTCTGTTTCCTTTGTTTTTATATCGTTCGTTCGCTCGGTAGAATGCTGCAGCATACGGTGCAATTCGCGAAAAAAGGTAAATAAATGAATATTCGCGGACTTTAATTTTGCAGGAAGTGTGCAAATAATAATTATCACGTGCCAATTTGTTCTCTGATTGTTTGAACCTGAACTCCCAAACCTATGAAGGTAATAAACTTGTAACTGATGTAAGCCCTTAATGTGAATGGTATGGTAAAAACCCATATCTTCCGTCTGAAAGTAAGACATCCCCACTTCACGGCGAAAATGAGAATGCAAACATGCAGGTGGCGGTATAAGAAAACTGTTTTCGTTGTAAAGAGAGCCGGTGGCAGATGTTTTGCGACGTCGCGCGCGATGACTCATGGATACTGTACGGGAAGGGTCAGAGGACTGTAGCCGGCCACAGTAACAAGGCTGTCGCTAGTGGTACCGACTATAATTGAGGGGGAGTGGAGGGTCAGTAACGGGAGCCGAATGGGCAGTGGGTGGGTGGATTGAAGCGAGGAAAAAAATCGGAAAATTCTGTAATAGATCAAAAGCAACAACATACTTGTCATGTTGAGGGCAGCATTTGAGTATTGGGGGAATAGAAATAGATGGAATTAGGGTGGGGAATAGAGAGTTAGTATGGGAGAGGGAGGAAAGCGCGCTCTCTCTTTCCCCAGATCGATAAGTGCTGGAGAGCTAGCTAAGCTAGCCAACCAAAAGACTCCGCCCTCACACACACAACGACGATGGGACGGAAGGGACGGACTGACGGAGGGACGAGCACGAGCCCGAGCCCTCACTCGAGGATATCCCCACTCAGGGGCAGCCGCAGCTGGACCACATGGCAGGCTGGTCCTACTTAAGGCGTAACATCTGCATATGGTGACAGACTTGAGCCGAAAGACAGCACACCGTGCCTTTCTTGGATAATTCTGCTCTAGCGTTGACAATATCTATCACATCTTGACATATGTTGGCCAAAAGGAACTCGCACGCGCAGAAAACCACATTATTGAAGAAAACCAAAACCAACCACATTATTAAAACCACGCGCAGAAAACCACATTATCTTCCTGCATATCCATTCTAGCTCTCGAAATTCAATTTACCCTGATTCAACTCAGAATGGCTCAGTCCATAACAACTAATGACTGTGATATCTTTGCTCTACGTACTTTCCTGATGATACACTCTTGATTCGTGGCCCTTTTTATTAGCTCCAAATTGCAATTGTTGGCTAACTGCCGTGTGTATTTTATTACTATAATTGCTTTGACCTGCCTACGGCGAGTATTTGTATTCTGTGCGCGTCGGCAACGACGTATTATAATAAATAAATAAAGAAATTATTGTTCCATGTTTCTGTGCGGCTTGGCCTCTTTATTGAACGAAAATGTTGAGAGTCCCTGAAGAACCTTCACTTGTGAAGGACAACCTATTTGAATACACTGTAAAAATGGATTTTGCGCAAAATTGCCTTTGGGGTTGCTCTTCATTTGGAGACCTGGTCAATGCGATTTTTGCAGTTTTCCTGCCCTATATGTGTCAAATTGGTTTGCATGTTGTTTGACGGTCGCATCAACATTCTATGAAAAAGTGTTAGATGATCGACCCAGAAGTGATAGATGTTCGACCCCACAGCAGTTTTCGGGTGGCCATAACTTTTAAAGGCAGCGTACACGCTCGTAAACGTGGTTGAGATAACTACGGGAATAGATTGCGATAGCCCCGAGCACAAAGCTCCTTCAAAACAGGGGTACTGCGACCATTCCTACCGTCGGCGACGTTTGTTTGTGGAACAATAAGTACAATAAATACACCACATACGGTGGAAATGGCCCAGCAACCGTGTTTTGGAGGAGAATAGCAATAACAGGGGGCGGAGAAATATAGGGACGGGGTCAACTTCTCACTCGTGCAGCGGCATTGCGTGTAGTTTTTGACGCTTCAAAATGCGTGGGCGTTGTGTTCTGAGCAATACGATTCTATCTCCATAGATATCTCAAACACGTTTACGAGCGTGTATGCTGCCTTCAAAGGCAGTTGTCACGACGAAAAACATCATCGAAAAAACTACAAAAATCAGCTTTGCAGTTCGCTAACAAAGGAAAGTCACTGTCAGAAAATGGTAATTTCAAACCAAATGCGATCAGTTTTTGACTTAAAACTCAAATTTGATCTTCCTAGCCGCCCTGCGTTTCACTGAACGGAGTTATAGGCGTTTTTAGAGTTCGACTGTCAGGCACATTGCAGCTTGATCTTTCTGGATCAGAAAAATGAAAAACATATTACAATTTCTAAAAATTTAGCTTCCTGGCAAAAGTAGCGATTTGGCAATGGTCCAAAAAAAAAGTTTCAAAATTGTCCTGAAATATTTTTAAAATATGATTTGGCGCAAAATAGCATGGAGTAATAAAAAAGCTAGGACATGAAGTGAAATAACCAAAAAAATACGATTTGGCGGTCGATCATTTCACAAGCTTCTCCGTTAAACTTATCAAAACGAAATCAAGCATGATATGGAATGGAGCGTTGCCTTCACCCAGCATGACATATGCTGATTCCCTTGATACAGCTTTCAAAAATAGCTTAATGTTTCCGTTGCGCGCTTGATTTCGTTTTGATAAGTTTAACGGAGAAGCTTGTGAAATGATCGACCACCAAATCGTATTTTTTGATTATTTCACTTCATTTCCTAGCTTTTTTATTACTCCATGCTATTTTACGCCAAATCATTTTTTAAAAATATTTCACGACATTTTTGAAACTTTTTTTTGACCATTACCAAATAGCTACTTTTGCCAGGAAGCTAAATTTTCAGAAATTTCTCATATTTTTCCCAAAGGTTCCCTTTCTGACTTCAATTTGGCTCAACGATTTCCATTTTGGAATGATGAAACATCTAACAGACGATATTGTCGTATGAGTACAAATTTTGAAACCAATGACTTACAAACATAAAAAATAAAACTCATTGCCGCATTTGGTACAAAATGTGAAAAATCGATATTATTGATCATTAATATTTGATCTTGCATGATGAGAAGAATTTCCCAAACAAATGACTTAGAGCCATCAACGACCAAAAATCATTACGGCATTTTGTGCAGCAGGCGAAAAAATCAATATTATTGATCGGTATTTATCGATAATGACTGATGAGCGAAATTCCTCAACCAAGAAAACCAATCCCAAAAGCGATCACCACTGTTCGCTGCATTTTGTGCACAAAGCACGAAAATCGATAATATTGATTATCGATCGATGACGTGTCATGATTACGAATTCTGACAAGTTCAATACTTACCTTCGACGAACTGTGTTGATTGGCTGCGAATTCACCCACTCACCCCGGTCTCCAGAGCCGTAGCAGAAAAAAAGTTTTCGTGCTCCACGGCTAATTTAGTATGTAAAGCCACGATTTTGAGCTACCCTTCAAAGTAAAGGTATCGTGTTCAAATTGGAATAGGAGCGACCTGCATCCATTTCCAGCCTCCTGTCCAAAAATGAGCTCCCTAGCTCAATTTTACCTGGTAGCACAAGATCGTGAACGCCGTCTAAAAAAAAAGAGATTAACAGAGAAAACTTGCGGTTTTTCAAAATTTGCTCAAATTCTAGGAAACCATTCCAAACCATTTTTGGGCATTATATACAACTTTTTGCGCTATTTTCAATGCAATTAAGAGCTAATTTCTACCTTCAGCCTGAACTTAGATTTCGAAAAACGGGTTGCGCGCGTGGCCGATTCAAAACCAAATCTGGTGCGCGCTTCGCGCGCACCACAAATAATATAAAAGGCCTAAATCAATACACATGTAATATAAATTTGCCGATGTATATTACTTGCGAATTATCTCCTCCGATGTATGTTAAATGTGATATATCGGCCCCTCCCTCGCAGAGCAAATGTCGCACATAAAATGTTTTCGATGGTGAAAACATAATACTTGCAACACAAGAGACGATTACAATATTCTTGTAATACATCTCCGTCAATGTAAGTTACATGTGAATTGTCTCTACTCAAGTAAATTCCATGTAGCATAAGTGTAAAATAATTCAAATACCCTCAGCCACTGAAGGCCCATGCTAAACATGTTCTCCAAACCTGCACAGCATACGAGTACCTTGGATCTCTCGCTCCTCATGGTTTGTGGTTATAGTGCGGAGGATTAGGGGAATCGACACACAATATTTTTGAAGCAAGCTACGTCCCACTGCTTCATGCGTGAAGCTGTCGGTTCCAAGCTTGCTGCTTCAGCTATGTAGCAGCAAACTTTAAGCTCCGGGAATGTTCAAGAGAGCTTAAAAGCCGCTGATTTGTACCTGAAGCAGCAACTTCGATTTTGCAGTTCCAATCCTTAAGCATCGAGCTTCAACTTGCAGCTCTAATCAAGTTACATGAAATATATGTGTATGTTACTTGTCATAAAAGTGTATGTTACATGTAATATAAGTGTAGGTTACACGCGATATAAAGGTAAGATACCTGAATTTCTCAAGTACATATCTTACACTTTATATTACATGTATCATGTTTTCATTTTTCTGAGTGAGCAGGAGTTCGAAAATGGATGGTATTCAGAACACCCTGCCGCAAACTATGAAAACGCGGGAAACTCCCTGGATCCCAGACCACAGAATCGGAAACGCACAAGAAATTTCAGTCGAACAATCGAGTTTCTTTTCGAGAAAAAAAAATGACCTTATCGAACCGTAACCCAACAACATAGTTCAAAAACTGAAAAAGGGGACTTCATATTCGTGTTCAGCGCCCTAGATCACCCCTCTCACGGTGCTTGAGGAGGAATTGTATCTGAACCTCGTGATCCCTTGTTAACTTTTGGGGCGCCGGAAGTCAAAGAAAAAAGTTTTGCCCAAAGTTTGGTCAGGGTTTTTTTTTCCGGAGCGCCAAACACGACTACGGGGGACATTTCAGTTTTAAGAAGGATAAAGCTATCCTCTGGTTCGGGGCTGAATTTAGTATGTGCCATTGCGGACTCGCGATGCGGACACGCGAGGGATCGGTTTCGTACGAGATTCCGCGCCAACCCCTCATCAGCTGATCATGCGGGGTTTTTCTTGATTTTGCATAATTTTTTATATTTACCACGTCTTTTTCAACTCCTTTTGATGATTGAATGCAGTGTTTGTTATATTAATCCCGTTTGCGAATGTTTTAATTTGAGGAACCGCGGGAAACATATTCACTTTAGATTAAGAGAAAACGTTCCGATTTGGGATATTACTCAGATCTTATTTTTTACTCCACATGTCAAAAACGAGTTAGGCATGATGGAAAATGTGCTCAAACTATGTGAAGTGCACTGAACGGTTTGGATATATGCCTAAAAATGGTAGAAGCGGCATAATAAATGCTAATTAGATGATTACTAACATAATTGATCATTTGTTGCCGCTACCTTATTGGAAATGTCGAAAAAGACTGAGAGGAAACAAAAAACAAGCTTGTTTGGGAAACAATCAAAGCCCAGCGACGGGCTGTCGCCACGGCGACGGAGTATACTAGGTTCACGCCACTGTAAGGCCTGTGGTATACTTTGTCGATGTAATGAGCGACAGGCATGCAATCTGACACAAATCGTGACGGGATCCGCATCGGAGCAACGGCAACGGTCGTCGTAGGGAAAGATGTCACGTGTGGGTCGCACCGACGTGTCGCGGAGGGCTGACATACTGCAACTGAGCCATAGTCTGTCGCTACCACTGTCGCCGTCGCTGTGCAGTGACAGATTTAAAGGACGGGAGGCGGTCGCTGTCGCTGTGCAGAGCGACGCGACCGTGTGTCGCAAAAGTATACCATTCCCCAAAACTATAACACCCCTCAGCGACCCGTCGCCGCGACGAGCGCATGCAAACTGTTGCCGCGGCCGACCCTTAAGTAGGGCCACTGCTGGTCCCGACACCATGTAAGATAGTTGGCGAAACCTGTAAAGTGTGTCCGATTGAGAATGGCGACCCATACGGCCGGCGTGCTTGGCGAGCGGCCGTCGTGTTCGCCGCTCTCGGATGAGCATGCGAAACGTCCCCCACAGCCTTCGACTACGAGCTTGGCCGGCACCGGCTGGCAGCAAACACTGCGCCGATCAATCAGCTCTGCAGAAAGGGGAGGGGGGATGGCCGTCGTTGGAATCCAACACTCGTCCGAGAGCGGCACATTCGACGGCCCCCTGCCAACCACGCCGGCCGCGTGGGCCGCCATTCTCATTCGGACACACTTTAGCTGCAGCGACAAGGAAGCATACAAATCAGTGATGTGCGGCAAACGATTTTGAAATTTCGGCAAACGGCAATCGGCAAGAAAATCCTTAAAACGGCCGGCAAACGGCAAACGGCAGAAAACCTGATCCTTTAGACTGCCCCAAAAAGTTATTCACGTGTGCCGCTCTACTTTTTTTCCTTTCTTTCCAATAGTTATGCAAACATTCTATTAATTCCAGTTCTAGGAAGTAGTTCCATTTCAAAGCGTCAAATGAACAAAAACAAGACATGTGGGACCTCATAGAGCTGCGGCTCCGCGATAGTAACGCTGTGCCGCGGTAGTGCCGCTGCGGATCTGCGGTGGTGCCGCTTCGGCTCCGCGGCGGTGCCGTTGCGGCTCCTCGATCGGTGGCTGCGCTCTGACAAAAATAGGACCGACTGCAAGTAACTCATATGAACTGAGTCGTAAAACAACTGGGTGGACCTACGAACTAAAACACACCCGCGGTGCTCACGTCCTCTGTCTGATAGGGACAGAGTGTATTCCCGTTATTGCGACCCAGGAGATTTGGGATGTACGTCGAATTTGTCTATTGAACCAGCAACAACCTCGTTCTACCACACATAACAGTGAATCGTAGTCGACGTGGGTTCGCTGATGAATCCTCGCGGAGTTCGTGCGGTTCCAACTCGGAGCTGCAGCGGTACTGTCGCGGCAATGTCGCGACGTTGTCGATCTTCAAGAAACTGCAACAGAATTTACACGGCACAGTAATCATCACGGAGCTGCTGCGGTACTACCGTGGAATTATAGCGGCAAATCGAGGGTCGCGGTACTTTCCTGGCACTGCCGCGGCATACATTCTCAGAGTCTCTGCCCACATGTGTTGCACAAAAGCTTCTGTGTCATACAAATGCTGCCTGCTTCTTTTAGACTCTAAAAAACCTCTAGTGACCTGTCGATTCCGATTATCACCAGCAGCGGAACGGTGGGCCTCGGTGAAATATAACTAGTGATAAGGAGGTTTCGACGAAACAGCCACCGCTCCGCGCTGTGATTTTCGAATACAGGAGTTCACTTGAAATGAACCAGAGTCTAGCTACACCAGAATCTGTCAAAACTCTGGAACAGAAACTAAAGCACCACATTTGAGTTGAACTATCTGTTGTCAACTTAACGCTAGCTGACAGTGAAAATGGAAATATAGTATACGAATAAAGAAAAAGATGGATAGCTTTCTGAAACGCCCTCCGGAGGAGTTCTTCGGAAGCTATCCATCTTTTTCCTCATTCACACACTATCTCCAAATTTTCTGCAAGCTCGCGTTTAGCTGCAGTTTACCGCAAACTTTTCGCGAGTTAACTCGCGTTTTAAAATCCATTTACTACCACCCCAGATAAGTAAAAACCCCGGATAACGGTTAAGCGAACAACGGATAATCGGATTATCCCTAGTGCTTACATGGCCGCGAGCATAGGCGACGTTTTCTTTCCAAGCTTTGCCGAGTTTTGCCGGAAAAACAACAAAATTTCGGCAAACGACAAATGGCAAAAAAAAGTCCCAAAAATGGCCGGCAAACGACAAACGGCAAACGGCAATTGCCGCACAGCCCTGATACCAATGCCCTTACTGATTTCTGACGTTTCAAAAAAGATTTTTTTCAGGCTGGCCCGAGTTTCCAAAAAAAGCTCTCGAGTGTGAGATTTTTTTTGTTTTGAATCCTTTTTTGTTGAAGTTATTTTGACCATGTGTGTTTTCGTTGTTTTATTTCTCTTGAAGCCTTTTTCCTAATCATGGGTCATGCCTGATTTTTTTGTTCAGGCGGGCCGGATTTTCTCTGGACCCCGCGTATTTAGGAGAAAAGTTTCAGGGGAAGTATAACGACAAAAAATACAATACCCGCGCTAAGTTTTGTAAAAACGGGGAGCATCTGGCAAACTTGGCAAAAAAGCATCCGATGCATGTAACTTTTTTGAATGAAGACTTTTTTGAATTTTGAAAACGCTATCATATTCACAGATCAAATTGCTAAATAATTATGCGACTTGTGGGCCGAAGTTCCCTAGAATCGCTTTGTTTTTGGAGGAAATAGTTTTTTCAATCGTTTTTTCAAATCGGTCGCGCGCGGCGAAGTGCGGCGAAACTTTGAGTAGTATTTGTACAAGTAATGGAAGAGCAATCTGTATGCTTTCTTCATAAATCAGGTGCAGCTGAGAGAATCTCAAGGTTTATATTGGTTGAATTTTCGAAATCCATCAATAAACACGCTTGAGAACCACATGAAAAGAAGGGGTTTTGTCACGAGAACCCTGGTCTCTTTAATGAAGGATTTCGAGAACTCAACCTACATAAACCTTGAGATTCTCTTAGTTGCACCTAATTTATGATGAAAGCACACATATTGATCTTGCATTACTTGTACAAATACTACTCAAGGTTTCGCCGCACTTCGCCGCGCGCGACGTTTATTGAAAAAACTATTGAAAAAACTATTTCCTTCAAAAACAAAGTGATTCTAGGGAACTTCGGCCCACAAGTCGCATAATTATTTAGCAATTTGATCTGTGAATATGATAGCGTTTTCAGAATTCAAAAAAGTCTTCATTCAAAAAAGTTACATGCATAGGACGCTTTTCAGCCAAGTTTGCCAGATGCTCCCCGTTTTCACAAAACTTAGCGCGGGTATTGTACATCATAAGAGGAATTTGACCAAAAACATGACAAGGTTCACGGTCAATGAAGAGCTTGCTAAAGAAGTGAGAAGTTAGTGAGAAATACAAAAAATGGTTTTAGTCACCCACACCATGAAATAAAAGACCAACTACGAAAAATTGACCGTTTCTGTCCGTTGCGGACAATTCCCGCTATTCCTGTAATCAAAACTTTGACAAACAATCGCAATATAACAAGCTTAGCATTCAAAGACCAAAACATTTTGGGGAAAGCGTGAGAAAAAAAACGAGAAAAGGAGAAAAATTAAAATTTAACATGATCAGTTGAAGAGGGGCGGGCGCGGAAGCTCGTACGAAATCGATGCGTCGCGTGTCCACAGCGCGAGTCCGTGATAGCACACACTATTCAGGTAAAACTAGTTGTCTAGAATCGGACGAATAGTTGTCGAGAATCGGTCGAAAATACGAAAATAATAAATAAAATACTAAAATTGGAACAACACAGAGAAGATTAGCATGGCCCCTGCGCAAGGATGACACGCAAAATCGGAAAGTTGTCCAGAAGGTTAATAAAAGTTGTCGAAAATTCCGAGATTCGCAGTATTCGTCGAGAATCGCGGCCGATTTGTACAGAATTTCAGAGAAAGTTGCCGAGAATTCGGAAAACGAGAGTTTGCCGAGAATCCGCACAGATTTCTCGACAAGTACTTCCAAAATTGAGAATATGTTTCGAATAAGTCGAAAATTTCCTGAGAATGCAGGCCATCACTTCAGAACCTTCTTTACACCACATCTTCAAATGTTGCGGCTGCTGTTATCCGTAATTTTCTTTTCGTGTGGGTCCTCTGTGGTTTTTTTCTCCATTTTTCTGTCTGGTTATCAATTATAATGTATTTAACCGATTTCTTGAATATCAAACTCGTTTTTTTGGATTTTCATCTTCTGAAAATAGCGCACATACCAAAACATGGGATTTTCAAGGTGGTGAATTTTGAAAGTTTTCGAGCTTTCAAGTACTGATCTTTTTTTCGATGATCGGTAGTTGAAGCAGTCTGATTCAAAGTATACAATACCGCTCGAAGGATTTGGTCAGAAAGTGGGCAAGGTCGGGTTTTTGCGTCTTTTTCGTCTTTTTTGTATAACTCGCTTCAAAGTCAACTTTGAGCGAAACTTGGGAGATATTCATGATCCTGGCGTTGGGGGCTACCCAATGGTTTAGCCTTTGTGGTGATTACTTTGAGAAGTACAGAAGTTTCGCAATCACCCAGGTTTGTGATTACAGTACCGTGATGGATGGTGCGCCGTCTCCGCTTGCGTTTCCCTGTGTCTACCGTATATAGAGAGCTGATTGATTGCGAAATTTCCATGGTTGTCAACGGAATCCTTGCAATAGCTGCACCATTGGATAGCCCTCAACACCTGGATCATGAATATGTCCCTAGCAGGGATTAGCGGAATAAAAATTTTGAATTTCGGAAATCGGAACTCGGAAATCGAAACAAAATTTAAATTTCAGAAATCGAAAATCGGAAATCGAAACGAGTTTTGAAATTTCGGAAGTCGGAAAGCGGAACTCCGAAGCCGAAAAACTGCGGAGATCGGAATTCGGAATCGGAAAACGGAACAAAGTATACTTGCTTCTGACATTGAAGAATATGTCCTTGACCCTCAGGCTGAAAAGAATAGCCAATATCAGATCATCGTTCCTCAGATACTTCTCCATCCTGGACCCTAGACCATTACGAATCAATCTTCTGGTTCCATGGGGTTCCCATCAGGGATGTGCGTAATTGCGACTGGGGACTAAGGGCTACCAGGTTCTTTTCAGTGTTACGTCGAATGACTAACGACTAAAGAAATTTAAGATTTCCGTGAGCAATCCAGAACTTAAAAAAATGATTACTCACTATTATCATAACCCAGTGGAGGGATCACACCAACTTTGGTCTATATATCGCTGGTAGTTCTTCGAAATATGCACAGTCGGCACTGATCGTCTGATACATTGCGCTCACTACTGACGGTTGGCCCAAACTCGGTACCACGTGTTATAACATACATGCACCGAGTTTGCGCCAACCTCCAATGGTGAACTCAATGTATCTCTGCGATACGTGAAAAACTGTACATACGTGTGCCATATGGAAAAAATTTTACAGCTGGAAAAAAACCCTCAACCCGTTATGGATTCAAAACAAGCACTTTGAAGTCCATGCCACAGGACTATTCTGCGAACATCCAACACACTGTTATTCAGTCATATTGAAGAACTTAAAGAAGATTGTTCAGAAATATATTCTGAAAATTGTACCCCCAGAATGCTATTGGCAGAGAGCAGTTCTATAGTTTACCGCAATGTTGAAAGGACATGGTGCGGTTGCGGACTCATGTCGCTCGTCGCTGGAAGTGCAGTTTAGGCGCTATTCATACTACTCAACGCCAGCGCGGCACACGCGTGCCGCGCTGGCGTGGCGTTTGTGTTTGAATGGCTTGACGCCTTGCCCGCGCGGCACGCGCGTCAGCTCCGCTCGGTCCGCCATGGCGTCGCCGCTGCAGTATTCATACTGCCACCCGAAACGCCTTGGCGTTTTCATCCACTGATATTATTTATCGATCATCTCATTGATTCCAGCTTCACCGCTCCGCCATGGCGTCGCCGCTGGAGTATTCATAGTCTCCGCAAGCGCGGCACGCGCGTCACGCGCGTAGAAAGTATTCATACACAAGCGCCACGCCAGAGCGGCACGCGCGTTCGCAGTATTTAAAATGTCAGAAACAAATTGATGCCGAAGCAAACAAGAAAAAGGAGGAAAAACCGCAACTCACTCAGAAAATCAGCTGTGCTGTCGATCGATAATGAGGCACGCGCGTGCCGCGCTGGCGATGGGTAGTATGAAAAGCGCCTTAGCGCAATGTTAAAAGGACATGGTGCGGTTGCGGTCACACACTAAAACTACGATGGGAGCCTCGCTCTGCCAGACCTCGTTATCGATCGACAATGTTTAATTTTCATTATCGATCGACACAGCTAATTTCCTGGGTGAGTCACGGTTTTTCTTTTTTTTTGTTTGTTTCTGCTTCATTTTTGTTTTTGACTCGTATAATATAACGAATAGGGGCTTTTCTTAGTGTCTTTGCCGTTTTCTTGATTTCAAAACTGAATTTTGAAAAAAAAGACACTTCGAAGCCCGAGCAAACGGCTAATTACCCTCACACACTAAGAAAAGCCCCTATTCGCAGTATTTAAAATGTCAGAAACAAAAATGATGCCGAAGCAAACAAGAAAAAGGAAGAAAAACCGCAACTCACTCAGAAAATCAGCTGTGCTGTCGATCGATAATGAAATTTGGCAAGGATCCAGGTTTTCCACCGTAGTTTTAGTGTGTGACCGCAACCACACCGAGTCCTTTTAAAATTGCGGTAAACTGTATGATCCCGGCTCACCCATGAAGGCTATTTCTGCATTCGTAGTGCTTATTGTAAAAGTCTAGATTCATAACGGCTAAGGATTAACGACTAACAAGAGATTTGGCTCTTTGAAGGACTAAAATCTAACTAATTAAAAAATTTAAATTAGGCACTTTCCTGGACCTCATAGAATTTGAGTTGCATTAAAGGCAGTGTTCACGATGAAAATTTTGCCCATTTTCCAGCGGGAATGTAAGCTTCGGGTCCCTCAAAGAAATGCAAGGATGAAAGTACGACTAAAAACGGCCAGAAGGGTGAAAATCCCGTGGACCAGCAGATCCCTTGGATTTCCCCTCCCAAGTCATATACGGTTGTCTGTCCACCGTTCGTCTTTCCAGAGGAACAGTTGCCGAAATTCCGAATTTTATCCTAAAAGATTCTAGCATACGAGCGTGTGCATTAAACCATATTATTTTCGGGGGATGTTCGGTACAAGAAACATAAAGCAAAGTAAACTACTCAAGAATTTTAATGCGCAAAACCATTTCCGACGTCTAGATTGTTCAAAGCCCGCAGTTCCCCGGAACACAACAAACAGCCGTAATCAAATATTTCAGAGATTTTATTAACGTCTTTTCTTTGATATCTGAGAGTTTGTGGGCGGTTTCCTCTATTAGTTTTTACTTCGCATACTTGCCTGCTTAGGAACACAGAAAACTGGATAACGTTTTCATCGTGAAAACTGCCTTTAACAAATCTTGAAAGAAGTTGACGAGTCTCAACTTGTTAACTTTTGTCAGTGGATGCAGATTAAGACTATTTCCGCATTTTGTTCCGATTTCCGCACCCATTTTTCGGAAATCGGAAAGCGGAATTCCGAGGCCTTAAAACCTGCGGAAATCGAAATTCGGAAATCGGAAGTCGAAATTCCGCTCATCCCTGGTCCCTAGTTTCGCTCGAAGTTGACACTGAAGCGAGTTATACAAAAAAGACGCGAAAACCCGACCTCGCTCGATTTCTGACCAAATCCTACGAGCCGTATTGTATTATTCAAGAAGTTACCCAAAAAGTATCACAACAACGTTTGAAATTAAGAATGTTCATTCGAATAAATCTCGAGTGATTCAGTTCTGACCGAAATATGCAACTCTAAACCTTGCTATGTTGGTGTACAATATGTGGACTTCCGGTGGGTCCACACCTGCAGCTAGCAGTTTGGTCGCTGGCTGCAGGTATGATCCCCCCGAAAGTCGACAATCTTGAAATCTAGGAGCCACGAAAGTAGGATATTTGAGTCCATTGTGGTCGATTTACTCTCTGCTCAAACTTTCACCGTCTTGAGTAATTCCGAAGACCGCTATACTGATAGCGCACTGGTGCTAGGCAAGGCCAATAGCGGCCCATGTTGAACGATTTTGTAGACCCACAGCATATAAGATGCACAGTTTGCCTCTGCCGGACGTCGTTTAAACGAGCGAAGTTGGGAATTCGGCAAACAAAATTTTGTGAAGCCATTTCCGTGGGCTTGACCGTCCGTTGTACTCTGACATTCGTACAGCGCCGCGCTGGGGTTCAAACAGCGCGAGGCGGCGCCCCCATCCTAGCCTGGCGCTGTTCGGGCCCCAGCGCGAGGCTAAAACTCTTCAACGGCGCCGCGCTGGGTCATTTTCGCATGATAGCGCGGGGCCGGCCTCTGCCACCACGTCGATTGTATCCACTCCTCGATTCATTATTATCAATACAAAATATTATCATATCACTACATAAATAACAGATTATCGATATTATGACACGATTGTTATTACTACTTTATCCTGATCTTCAATCGTCAAACACCAGATTCACATACGTCACAGTAACAGGTTCCAATGAAGTGACATTCCTAAAAAGAGTATTTTCGTCGTAAACAATTTTTCAATCACTTGCACTGAGTACCCCCATTGGAAATATACGCACTTAAATACACGTAAGGTCGTCCAGATACTCGTAACTAATAGCACAGTAGGTTATACCTGTACAGAAGGACACACAATGCAGATCATCAACCTGGGAACTCACGTTTCTAGATGAACCTCTGGAGAATTTCTGGAAAAAAATAAGAATTTCTATCATGTCTTCATTTTACGTGTTTAGGGCAACTGACATCATAGTTTGTTAAGCAATGTTGAGTATCGTCTTTTTCCGAAAATTCAATTTTGATGAGACAGTGTTCAAAACAGAACTATGAAGTTGGGTGCTCTAAAGTCATTGGTATCAAATTCTACTATTAACAAATTCGAATGTTCTTTCCACATAGCCCCCACCGCCCCCCCCCCCCCCCCCCCCCAGGGGCCGGATGCATCATCGCGCCGGGTTGGGGTAGGGGCAGGGCAGTCGGCATCATTGAAGATCGCAATGCGAGGGCAGTAGATCATCCAATCAATCGTGCCCCAGCCGTATTTTTCGCTGCTCTAGCTGCCCCAGCCTCTGAGCTGGGGCAGCTGGGGCACGATTGATTTGTTGATTTACAGAGGTCTTCAAGGGCGCAGACTGCCCTGCCCCCGCCCCAACCAGGCCAAATGATGCATTCGGCCCCAGATGTCCTGCAAAACAGTAACTGCTCGATCCTGGAAACTTCGCTGAGCTTCATGACAAGCAGGGCTTTCGGGACAATCTAATATTAGTCAACTACTATACAATATTCAGAGAATACAATCTTCCACAACCGAATCCACGACTGCATTTAAAGACAGTGTTCACGATGGAAAAATCTCTAGCTGTTTTCACAGAAACGTGAGCTTTGAGACCTACTGATGAAAACAGTGAAAAGAGAATCTCAAAAAAAAACTATCGAAAAGTGGGTGAAAATCGCGTGGGCCAGTCAACCCATTGGGCCACCCCGCCTCCCAAACTAATCCATTCCGAAGAAGTTTGAACACGTAAACAACCGGACAGCAAAGAAAATGGCTTTGATAAGTAGCAGTGGATAAGGTGGATCATGTTATCACATGGAAAGGCTTCATTCCTTCACACCGGTCAATCCTTACAATCTCAAAAATATGAAGTCACACAAGAGGTCCTGCTTAGGCGGGAAAAAGTGCTTTCTCATCACTTTCTGCAGTTCTCCCTGACGCTACTGCCACAGTAAGCTCTTAACCTATCATAATCAGCAAAAAACCGAACATCCACGATTTGTCGTGAACACTGCCTTTAAACCTTCTCCTCAGTGATCTCCATTCTCCTACCCTGCAATCCGCGACTGCGAGTCCATTTAGAGCGGAAATTTCGGCGCAGCGCCCATACTATCTGGAAAGGACATGATTGAATATGAGACGGAAACATTATTCCGTTATTTTCATTATTTTTCATTAATAAAGATTATTTTCTCTAACTCACAATAATTTTTCAAACAACGTGTTTGTGGCGATCTGCTTTGTGCTGGACCATAGTTTCGAACACATGCGTCAGAACAGAAATCTAGAACAAAATTCAGTTATACAGGTCGGTTCTCCATCGCAAGCCATAGAAACTGTACTTTCAATGCTGTATGAAGTTAGAGTATGGGCAGAGTTGTTAGCGTGAGCTGCTAAATTTAATATTGTTTAGCAAGTTCAGAAACCGTTTAGATTGCACTTTTTTAGAAATATTTCCTTCCCATGAATTTTTTCGTAGAAGTCAGGCAAAAATCAAGAGCGGTAAGTACCTCACTCTGTACAGTGAGTTACAGTTAGATAGATGGTGCTCTTCCAGAGTAGACGACCCACTAAACAATACAATGAAATTAGCAAATGTTGGCCTCGATTGACCACTAGGTTGATCATATCAGACAGTTCAGTGTGTCTGAGAATTCTAAATCACTCGACGGCTCTATTGGGATGCACTTTTCCGATGAAATTTCCCTAATGGGTCGTCTATTCCGAAAGAACACCACATAAATACCAAGTCGATGGCTCGTGTCAAACACGGTTGCGTACATAGAGAAGAAAATTTGAGAAAAGGAGCAGACGGCTACCGAAAGCAACAGTCAAAGAATCAAACCTGACAAAATTGGCGTGATCAAAATCTCAGATTTAAATCCGCGCTCCAATCGAAAAAATCAGAGATGATTGCGAACATAGCACGAGGCCGGGCCGTGATTTATTACCTCAGCGCGGCGCCGTTCAACTATTTCAGCAGGTCTTGCATGGAACACGCTGTCTCGCGAAGATTCCGCGGGGGAGCAGTCGCTGGCCTCGCGCTGAAGGATCCTCCGCGCACTAATCGCGCCCCAGCCTCGCGCTAAATGCCGAAAATGCCCCAGCGCGACGCTGTCCGAATGTCAGAGTAATCAACGGTTGGGCAGGAGCCCCAATTTTCGGTAAGTGAACTCTGTTTCATTCCAATTGAACTCGTTTTCGGTTGACACAGCGCGGAGCGGTGGCTTTTTAGTCAAAACCTCCTTATCACTAGTTACATTTCACCGAGACCCACCGCTCCGCTGCTGGTGATAATCGAAATCAACAGGTCGCTAGAGATGTACCAGAGCTTACATATAGTTGTCCGTGTATATAACTGTGTGTTAACTTTCGAGAATCAGGCAAGAAGTTGTCGAGAATAGGGCGATAAGTTGTCCAGAATTCTCCAGAGTCTGCAAAAGTTGTCCTGCATTCGTACGCCTGCAGGACAACTTCTCGCCCGATTCTCGACAACCAGTTTTATCTGAGTACATTTAACCCCGAACCAGAGGTTAGGTTGCGGTGGGAATAATAGCATTTAACTATGACAACCTACCAATCAACACCTATAACTCCGTACAGAGGAAAGGAGCGCACATATAAGAATCATGTTCGAATCTTTCGTTGAAGGAAACCTTCGAGTTTTTATCAGAAATCGGAAGGTGCGGGGCTCGTGGCGAAAGCAATTTCGAAGAAACGGCTGAAAGAGCTCCGAACAGCCCTAAGCGGTCTTGAACTGCTGGGTCCCTGCCCACTCCCCTCAATGGCCGCTGTTCGAAACAAGCAACTGAAAAATCGACTACGAGGAAAAATCATTGTTTAATTGGGATAAAGTTGTCCAATCAGCGCATCATGAGGAATAGTTTGATCACTTGATCATCGCAGGTTTTATTGAAGTGAGATGTCCGTTGTTTGCTTCGATCAATAGCAAGCAGTTGAAGGCAGTGGGCGGGAATTGGGCTTTACACAGAAGTTCAGGGCCGTGTAGGCCTAAATGGGGCTCTTTTTAGCCGTTTTTTCGATATTGATGTTGCCGTAGGTCTCAAACCTTTGGAAGTTCGGTGGGAACTCGGAAATGGTTTTAATCGTAGACACTGCCTTTGAAATTTGATTCTGAAAGGTTGCATTTCGGTGAGAATTGCCACTTTGTTCAAGAGACCTTCTTCTCTGAGAGCTAGCACGTCTTTCCTCATTTAGAGGCAGCACGCACGCTGGTAAACGTAATTGAGATAACTACGGAATTAGAATGGTATGGCACCTAATACAACGCCCACGCATTTTGAAGCGTCAAAAACGGCCAACAATGACGCTACGCGAGTTAGAAGTTGGCTCAGCCCCTACATCTGCCCGCCCCTGTATTTGCGTCCTCCTCCAAAGCAGGGGTGAGAGACCATTCCCACCGTTGTCGATTTATGAGGTTCACTTACTGTACTTAATGTACCACCCAGAAACGCCGCTGACGGTGGGAGTGGTCCAGTACCCCTGTTTTGGAGGAGGATGGCAAATACAGTAGGCGAGCAAATACAGACGCGGGGCTAACTTCTTACTGCATTGTAGCTGCATTTTGCGTCGTGTTTGGCACTTCAAAATGCGTAGGCTTTGTGTTCTGAGCCATACCATTCTATTTTCGTAGTTATCTCAACCACGTTTACGAACGTGTATGCTGCCTTTGACCCATTCACGACCCCGCCTAATTTTGGGTGGCTGCACGTTCGGACCGCGTGCAATATTGCGTCACCGTATACAGTGTCCCACCGGTGGGCCACTTTTGCTCGAATGGCACGCCACCAAAAAATCGATTTTCGCTTTTTTTGTTTATTGTACGACTTTCGACGTCAAAAACATGATGCCAAAGTTTCGGCTTCCATAACTCTTTCCTTCCAGAGGAATGGCCTTCTAAATTTCAGACTGTGTAGATAAGACCATCCACAAATCACCTGAGTTCGATGAATTCTAGCGGTTCAAAACATTAATTATCGTAGATTACCTTAATAGACATTCTTCTGTTTTTCAATTGACAGGAAATGCTTAGTGAAATGATATTTTTTCAGATTTGCACTAATTTTGCTTTAGCTACTCCCTCGCTCTTGTGGTCTATCGCATACCGAGAAGAGTTTTTTTGTAGTAAACATTTTTAGCAATCTTCTTGACATTTAGACGTAGAAAATACTCCTCGATTTTCATATTGACTGGTAATGCTGTTAAAAAATACTTTTTTTCAGATCTTCGCCATTTTTTCTAGGCCACCCCTTCACCCCTCCGGTTCGGCGCCTTCTACAAAGAGATTTCTTGTGAAAAGCATATTTGTTTTTTACATTCAGACGTAGGAAATAGTTTAAATACTACAAATTGACTAGGAATGATTAGTGTAATAACCGTTTTTTAAGTTTCCACTCTTTTTCTGCTCTGGCTCGTCCCCATTTTTCTCGTCCGCTTCTCTCCAAGGTAGCTTTCAACGAAGTTGGAGCCCCGGTCTACGATGGTACACCAACAGTCACCGAGCAGGACTTTCAAGAAAGGCCCTAGTGATCTCAATATTGGTGATCTTTGCATATAAATTTCTGTGAACAACGTACGGGCAAAAGAAAAGCCGATTCTCTACGCGGAAATGGTGAGCAATATCAGTAATCATATTTCTGTGATTTATTATATAGAGCTTTACGATCTGATTACTCCTATAAGTAGGGATTGTTTCTCGAGTAATGGGAAAAAATCGCCATTAAGTGGTTGTAAAAATGCGATCTGTACTCATAATTGCGGTTTTTGACCTTGCTGCATTCGAAGGGTCAGATATATTGTAGTGGCGAAGCTGCCAGCGGACCACGAAGTTTGTAGTCGACTCTAGAATAGGTAAATACATTGACCATAAGAAGGTTTAGAAATTCCTTCTTGCGGTGGAGAAATCGATTTTTGAAAACAGTGTCCCTCCGGTGGGACACGCGGTCGTGAATGGGTTAAGTTGTAAGGCCACCGAGCTCTTGAGAGCCACATCAGAAGACTTGTGCTCAGATAAAAAATTGTCGTCACGGCGCTGTGAGCAGCCGCCCAATCTTGTTGGAGGTTTATATTGCTATCGCCCTTTTCACACTTCTGCAGTTGCGGCAAATGCCCCACCTTGAGCTACAGCGAAATCAGCGTTCGCGGCGAACGCCGCCTATGCCGATACCCAGATTATGGCAAAATGCCCGTGATGACGCTGGTCCCGACACGGCAAGGCGCGGCAAGGTGAGCGGCAGCGACGAAAATGGTCGAAACCACTCTATACGCTGCTGCGGAAAGTGAATCTAGTGAATCGCGATCAGGGCTGTGCGGCAATTGCCGTTTGCTGATTGCCGTTTGCCATTTGCCGGCCAATTTTGGGGTTTGCCGTTGCCGCTTGCCGAAATTTTCGTCTAAAACGGCAAAATTTTGGCAAAATTGCCTGAAACAAGAGGATTTGCCCTCAGCGCAGTTTCTGTACTGGGCAGCGATTTGAAGCTGCTACAAATGACTATTTTGACTTGTTTCAGGTACTATTTCCAGCTCATGAATTGTGTAATTATACCCATTAAATCGGTGAAATATTGATTCGTTGGAAAGCGTTAAAGTCATTTCTACCCGCAAACCAGTACTAAAACGACTGGCCTCAGCTACCTTGATATCCCTAGGGCAAATGAGACAAGAGTTCAGCCAGGTCCCCCAACTTTGCTCTAAAGAAGAGGTAAGCGTGACTCGGTCAAGGCCTCTAGAATTCTAACCGGTAAAACGCCCATAATGTCAATCAAATTTTTCATTCTCACATCCTCCACAACTAGGAGAGGATGTCTGAAGTTCAGCTCTATGACAGCCAACACCCTAATTAGAGCCAAGTTTTTTCTCCAACTGAACGAATCGTGCCTTCAATACTATTGATGAAAAAACAATGTTCTTTCTTTTTCTCAAGTTCTCGCCCTTGTCACATTAAATGAAAGGAAGCTGTTGAAAATATCTTGACCAGGAGTTCGTTCAAGTTCGAAGTCGTTTGCGAGCCTCCTTATGTCTTTTTTCAATCTTCGAATTCTTGGACCCTTAGAAATACCAGAATTGCGAAAGAAGCCCTTTTCAAAAGCATACCGATTTCCAAGATCACAAAACTAAGTGATATCATAGTAGTAACGTGAAAGCAGCCTTTTTGAGACATATGAACCAGCTGAGAGCTCGTGTGAATCAGTCCTCTTGTCGTCGGTTGGTGGGCGGATGCTAATAACTGGGACAGGAAGCCGATCGATTCTGCATACACTTTGTCCGGCTTTCTTGAAAGTGAGCAATGCTGGCTCGCTTTTAGCCGACACTGTTGTCGTAATGGGCCTCTTGCCGGCTTATAGACCGAATACACAGAAAGGGAAGCACCGCGTCCTGTCCGACTAGCTAAACGCACTGCACGCGGCGCTCGAGCGACGACGTGAGCGCAGCGGCTTTCCGTCGCGCGTGTCGTACCAGTCAAACTCTCACTAGGTGCCTCTATTTCTGTGTGGTAGATCAACATGCCCCTCGGAGCTCTTGATTTCCGGTGGAATTTCGAAGGCTGCTTTTATAGTGAGCAGTGCATTCAGCTAGACTAGTCTCACTCCACTGCTGTAGCCTCAGAAGGAAGACCATTCAATGGTAGTTTGGAGTGAGCAAAATAAAAAACCTTGAGTCTACTACTAAAAGCAAAAACTGTGAGTGACTCCGGTCGTAGCCTAAACCGCGCGCTGGGCACTGTCTTTGCCTTGAAGGCAATGTCCATGATAAAATCAGTCTCCGAGTTTTAACCGGAAATCGAGAGGTCCGAGTCCAACTTCACCAGTACTGTTGAAAAAAAAAAACGGCTAGAAACAAGCAGAGAAGAGCCCTGTACGGCTCTAAACTTGAGTGTTCCGATCACGCAACGCCCACTCATTTCAACCGCCTCTGAACCGTAAATAACTGGAAAGTCCATTTTTAGGAAACAACTTACAGTCAGGGGCTATAGTCCATTCCACTTAACTACGTAAACTTGCCTCATTTGATGATCGAGTACCTTCTCAAACTGAAATTTTGAGTTGGACAGCTTTATCGGTAGCCGTGGAGGGAGTGGGCGTTGAGTGAGCGGAACACATAAATTGGGGTCGTATAGGGCTCGTTCGTGCTCGCTTCTAGACGTTTTTTTTTTCGAAGTTTCTGGTTAAATAAGTGAAAACTCAGAGACTGTTTTTGTCGTGGACACTGCCTTTAAATGTCGACCAGTCATCGCGTATTCATCCATCTATTCGTACGTGAATGTCGTACCGCTATCGGCCACAGTCCTTGGGTGGCCCACGCTCCTACCGCACCAAGCTTGCTCACGGTTCGCTGCCCGTCCCTGGATCGACTATGGTGGGTTGCGCTGACCGCAAGCCCTTTCAGGGTAAATCTTTGCGAGTCAATCACACCTTGCACTGTTCAGAAAGGCGGCCAACCTTTGAATCTCCAGCTTTGGTTTGAACAGAAACTTTGATCAGGGGGATCAACAGCTAACGGCCTTGTCGAACTTGATAGCGACTCCTGTATAGATCACTTACAGAACAGCCCTACAGGCGTTTCTGATCACCTGAGGCTTTCAGGTAACTTTTGGTAAAGGCTAGTGATACGCCAGGTGCATTGTAACTGGCAGATATTGCATAGATGACCACATGACTAAACAAATGTTGGTGTATTACATTACAAAACAGTTTTTGCCGTTTGCCGGTCATTTTTATGGTTTGCCGTTTGCCGGTCATTTTTATGGTTTGCCGTTGCCGTTTGCCGAAATTATAAATTCCTTTGCCGCATACCCCTGATCGCGATGCAGCTGCAGAGAATATTGTGAAGCTCCACATACCTCGCGGCGTTTGCAGCCGGCGGTAAATGCCGCTCCACACTTCTCGTTTTTGTATTAGAACTCTGCGGCACTTGGCAGAAGTATGAGAAGGGTATATGGCTTTTCCTCCGAAACAGTTCCAGCTTTTCTGGAACTCCTCCATGATGGACCGCAACGCTTAATTTTGCGTTAACGTTGATGAAAAACACACAATGATGCAATTCTGCACCAGACGATGACGCCTTTTGGATAAAGTGACTTTGCGGCTACTTTTGTAGGTCTAATATTCCGTTTATCCGGAGGCACCTGCCAGCAACGAATTTAAAAGTTTGGATCCATTTGACTTCGAAAGTTCTGCCATAACTGGCTAAAATGATAAGAAATATAGGCGAAGTTCGGATAAAACTTCACACTTTTCAGGTTAGGTAAATCAAATTGGGCTATCTGACTCTCAACTGGTTTTTTTTGTTCAGCTATTTTTGTGCTGTGACTCCACAGAAAATGAAGTCGAAGCCAAGAATTACTGCATACGCTAACTATGTGTGGGAATGATAACATCGCCATTGACAATGCATGTAGTTTTCAACTGCGCAAAGCTAGCTACTCCGAGAAAATTTGCCCCGGCGGCAGACCAACCCTGCCTTGAAGGCTCCTAATCGGTGCCTGCAGGGTAGTGTCTATCCAGAGTCCCTCAACCTGCTATGCCATTGCATCAACCCCGCGTCGGTGTCTCAACCAGAACGCGACGGCTCTCAAACCCGGTCTGGAATTACCTCAACCCTATCTCGACGGTGCCTGATTCGGGCCGCGACGGTGCCCCAGAATCTGGCTCCCCCCCCCCCTTCCCCCAAGAGAAAGCCCCACCTAGGTCCGGACTCCGGACAAGAGCGTAACCTTCGCCGAGGGCTGCGGTGAGAAACCACCCTTACTGCGGACCGAGGCGAAAACCGCCCCACCCCCAGCCATGGGATCCCCTATCCCCCAGCGGTCAAAAATATGCTGGCCTCCGGAGAGGGTCTCGTAGTCACCTTCCAGGGCCGGCATCAGAATGCCGAATGAGGACTAGAGTGAGATGAGGCACCTTTTATACCCACTCTGCATGCGATAAACACATCAGGACGTGATCATTCGCTTTACCATTTTTTCATGTCTGCCACTGTAGCGGTGGCGTTGCGGCGATATCGCGAAGCCGGCCCGAAACTGTTGCGAGGCCCACGCTTTGCTATCTTGGTACTGTTCATGATTGCGGTGCCGTTGCTGTACTGTTGCGGACAAGAAGGAATCTTTCAGGTTTCCGGAGCCGTCGCTACAGTGTCGCGGAACGGGCCCGGATCGCTGAGCAGCTGCTACAACGGCCCGGCACAGTTCCGGCTTGCGGTGCCGTCACGCCACAGTCAATGGTAAATTTCTCAGAGTAGCAGATGATGTACAGGTTGTGCCCTATGGAATATGTAGGGGCATCTGGGTAAGTGAACTACATATAGATTGTCTATTACTCAACAGACACAGATGTTTTTCCCGTACTACTCTCGGTTCACGTTTGGTTTTCGTTGCCGATTGTTATCTGCGCACTATTCGTATCGTCAGGCCTGCGATTACTAAGCCGGGTGGCGCTGAGTTAAAACCGATACGGCGGGGGTCACACAGAATGTATCAGATTGCCCACGCCACTACTGCTCAAGTGATTTCGGCTGGCTTCTGCCCGTATTTCTGTGAATTTGAGGATGCAGAAGTCGAAATATGTTAGAAATGTGGGCGCAAAACTAGTTGGGGACCACTCGAAAAAATGAAATGATTCATTCATAAAAATGAAAATTTATGCTGATATCAGATGCCTGATATCGTTATCAGTCATTGTTTTCATGGAACTCCTTGGAACTACTTCGATTTCTGAAGGCGGTAAGATTATTTCTTCAACTGAATCCTCCCCCCCCCAAACTAGTTTTGAATAGAAATGTGGCTAGCAGGCTAGCAGAATCCCCTGAATAATAGTGGCGGGGCTATGATGTTTTTGAAGGGTTTTAATGCCTTTCATGGCATGATAATGATCTGATACACACCGCGCGGGGACCGCCCGGCTTAGTCATCGCCGTCTTGGCTGAACGTACGGTACCCGCGCTAAGGTTTGTAAAAACCGGGAGCATTTGCCAAGCTTGGCAAAAAAAAGTCCGATGCTTGTAACTTTTCTGAGCAAACTCGTTTTTGGTTTCTGGGAACGCCATCATATTCGTAGCTCGAATTCCTCCCTAATATTGTGCTTTGTGGACAAAAGTTCCCTGAAATCACTTTGTTTTTCGAATTAAATTGTTTTTACGGTAGTATCTCGAAAACTATCGCGCGCAGCAAAGTGCGGCCAAACTTTAATTTGTAATTGTACAAGTAATGAAGGAGCTATCTCTACGTTCCCTTCATGATCGAGATGCAGGTGAGGCAATCGAGATTCGTTCACGTAGACTTTTGGAAATCATTCATTAAGCATGCTAGGGAACTTTCTGAAAAGTCGGACTTGAGTTGCGAAGATCCCAAAAGGTTAAATGAAGAAGTTTAAAATTTCAACCTGCAAATTTCTCGAGATCGCCCCACCTGCATCTAATCTATTCATGAAGAAAACGTAGAGATTACTCTTTTTACTCAAAGTTTCGCCGCGCTTTGTCGCGCGCTACGTTTTTGAGAAACGACCGCAAAAACAATTTCATGCAAAACAAAGCGATTTTAGGGAACTCCGGTTCATGAGCCACATTATTAGGTAGAAATTCGAGCTTCGAATATGACAGTATTTTCAGAATTTAAAAAATCCTTGGTTCAGAAAAGTTACAAGCTTTGGCAAATACTCCCCTTTTTGTACAAAACTTAGCTCAGGTATTATATGTACTTGCAACTCCAACGAATCATTTCCGGATACCCCACCAAATATCCGAAATTCGGATTAAATAAAATCCGGAAAATGAGAAAAACGCATCATCCGAATCGAACCAATATTTAAAGAATCTGCATTTTCCGGATATACTAATTATCCTAGCGGTCAATAGTTCCGATAAATCGTATCAAAATTTGGGTAGAAGAGTAGAAAACACGACCAGCTAGCCCCATGTCATCCTATAGTGGCTCCTTTTCCAGAAGCCCAGCATACTCGGAGAGCACTGTGCTTATCTGGGCCAAATTCCGGTCCGCAATTGCGTCTCGACACGCTTTGCGGCCGCACGCCTTCGAGTCAGTGGAGTTTCCAACGCCAGAGCCGACTCGATGTGGCTTTTTTATACAATTTTCTTCAATTTTTCTTAGTTTCTAGTTTCCAAAACCCACCTAGAGTCAGCAGATCGACAGCTGCAGCGCTGGAAGCTCTTCTGATTCGGGAGCGTGCGGCCGCAAAGCATGTCGAGACGCGATTGCGGACCGGAATTTGGCCCAGGTAAGCACAGTAGGTCCTTTTCGAAATCCCCCTCAAAAGCCTTGTATTTGCAATCTCACTTCAAAGTTTAGTGTGGTCAAGCGGTATTGATTTTTTACTTATTATTTTTGATCTTGTTCTCCTAACAAAAACCGAATCGTTGGCAGAGCATCTGGAATCCATAGGGACTAGATAATAGCAAGGAAAGAAAGACGCGAAAATTCCTCCAAGAGTAAGACTTTCGTACTTCTCGGAAACTTAAAGGCAGCATACACGCTCGTAAACGTGATTGAGATAACTATGGAAGTAGAATGGTATAGCTCAGATCACAACGCTTAGGCATTTTGAAGCGTCAAAAACGACCCATAATGACGCTACACGAGTAAGAAGTTGTCCCCGCTCCTGTATTTGGGGTTTTCCTCCGAAACAGGGGTGCTGGGCCACTCCCACCATCATCGATGTATGTGATTTACTCATAGTACTTATAGTACCACCCACAAACGTCGCTGATGGTGGGAATGGCCCAGAACACCTGTTTTGGAGGAGGACGTAAACACAATGAGCGGGCAGATTAAGGGGCGGGGCCAACTTCTTACTCGTGTAGCGATATTGTGGGTCGTTTTCGACTCTTCAAAATCCGTAGGCGTTGTGTTCTGTGCCACACCATTCCATTTCCGTAGTTATCTCATCCACGTTTACGAGAGTGTGTGTGCTGCCTTTGAAACAAAACAAAGCATTTTCTTTCATTTCTTCACTACGTAACAACTTCAAGAAATTAAACTTCATAGTCAAGTGCTCGCAAATATCGATTTCTCACATTCCTTTTTTTGAATTTCAGAACACTTATGATGAATAGCAAAATAACTTTAAAGGCAGTGCTCACGATAATCTTCATTTTTGAGTTTATTTGCTATAATGATTGAGTGGCCCCCGGGTAGCACTAAAATGACGTAGAAATTGAGAAAAACGAGCCAGGAGTACACGAAATCTTCATGTATCACCCCTCCTCTTAAGTATCGCAGGAAGTGTTTGTTGTGACAAGGAAATCTTTTGTGGACCCGTGCTTTGCAATTCTCCACTCTCTATTGCTCCGTTATTTCCTTAGGCCCTAGCTAATCTTGCTTTGCATTATATATTCTTCTATTTTCGATTGACAAAATTTTTCACCGGTGACAACCACCATAAGCATGCTCATCCAACCGGACAACTAGTCCATGTTGTAGAATAATGTCACCGAAATACGACGTTTTAATGCGTTTCTCGCCGTTTCTCCGTAAATTTGGTAACATTTGGAGGCCCACGCTTCGTTTTATGTGAAAAACTCGGGGACGAAAATAATCGTGAACATTCAAACGCGGTGCACCTATGTTATAGCATATGGTACCGAGTTTGCGCCAACCTTCAACAGTAAACGCGAATTCTCGTCACGATCCATGCCGACGTTATGTTGATTCCCCTCATTACAGCTTTTAAAAATGGCTTAATGCTTCCGTTGCGCGCTTGATTTTGTTCTGATAAGTTTAACGGAGAAGCTTGTGAAACGATCGACCACCAAATCGTGTTTTTGGGTATTTTACTTTATTTCCTAGCTTTTATATTACTCCACGCTATTTCCCGCCAAATTCTTCCTAAAGATATTTCAGAAAATTTTTGAAATTTTTTTGCTTATATGGCATTCCAAATCGTTACTTTTGCCAGGAAGCTAATTTTTCAGAAATTTCACAAATTTTTCCCGAAGGTTCCCTTCCTGACTTCAATTTTGCTACGCGGTTTCCGTTTTGGAGTGATGGAATGTTTAACAGACCGTATTCTCTTATGAGTAAATTTTTTTGAAGCTTATGACTCACAAACATAGAACACCACTCTTTGCCGCATTTTGAACAATATGTGAAAGGTCGATATAATTGATCATTAATATTCGATCTTGCATGATGAGAATAATTTCCCAAACAAGTGACTTAGAGCCACCAATAATCCAAAATCATTGCGGCATTTTGTGCAACAGGCAAAAAAATCGATAACATTAACTGGTATTTATCGATTATGACTGATGAGCAAATTTTCCTAGCCAAGAAAACCAATCCCATCAGCAATAACCACTCCTCGCCGCATTTTTTGCGAAACGCGTATCGATCGATGACGTGTCATGAGTACAAATTCGGACAAGTTCAGTATTCATCTTTGACGACCTGTGTTAATTGGCTGCAGATCAGGGATGTGCGACAAATGATTTTGAGATTTCGGCAAATGGCGATCGGCAAAAAAATCCCAGAAACGGCCGGCAATCGGCAAACGGCAAAAAAACCTTATTCCTTAGAAACCCAAAAGTTATTCACATCTTCCGCTCTACTTTTTCTCCTTTTTTTTCCAATACTTATGTCAACATTCTAATAATTCCAATTCTAGAGTGTAGTTTCATTTCAAGGCATCAGATGAACAAAAACAAGACATGTGGGACCTCATGGAAATTGAAGAAATAGCCAATGCAGCTTCGCGAGGAAACGGCTTCGGCTCCTACAGTCACCGAAGCGGCACTATCGCGGAATCGCGGCGGCAATGTCGTGGCGGCCCCGCGATAGTGCCGTTGTGGCTCCCGGTAGTGCCGCTGCGGCTCCGCGATCGGTGGCTGCGCAAACACAGGGTCGTCTGCGAGTAACTCATATGAAATGAGTCATTATACAACTGGGTGGGCAAAAATAAACGAACAAAAATATACACCTGCGGTGCTTACGTCTCCTGTTTGATAGGGACAGAAAGCATCGCTGTAATTGCGACCTAGGAATTACGAGATGTATGTACGTCGAACTTGGGCCATTGAACCAGCAACAATCTCGTTCAACCACACATAACAGCGAACTGTAGTCGACGAGGGTTCCCTGATGCATCCTAGCAGAGTTCGTGCGGTTCCAACACGGAACTCTCACGACGACGACGCGGCAATGTCTACGAATCTCTACGGCACAGTAATAATGACGGAGCTGCTGCGGCACTAACGTGGAACTATCTCGGTACACTCGAGGACCGCAGTACTTTCCTGGCACTTCCGCGGCATACTTTCTCAAGCCTACTGCATCGCTGCTGTTTTTCATCGCAGCGATTTTGCACCCGCTGCTGCAGCGATGAAGTAGCGGCAGCGATTCTGTTCATAGTGCATAGGCCCACGGATGATAGCAGAAATTCAATCAATCAGTGAAATTAATGGCTGGTATTCATCAACAACGCGTTTCGACTCGAAAACACTGATCTTTTCATGTGAAAGGGTCAACGTTCACTAGACGAAACGTGTCATTCGCTGGCAATCGCTCCATCGCTGCCATAATGGCAGCGATGGAGCGATGATCAGCGACTATCGAGAATCGCTCCTCCAGCAGCGAAACAGTAAAACATAGAATTTCGCCGCCGCGACCCAGCGATGTAGGACGTTTGCCACGAAGCGATCCCAATAGGTGCGGCTTTCCATTCCGCGCGATGAAAAAGGAACAGTTGTCCTTCGCATGGCCGCAGCGACCACCTGCAGTCAAAACTAGGCGTCAGAGTCTCTGCCCACGTGTGTCGCACAAATGCTTCTGTGTTGCACAAGTGCTTTCTACTTCTTTTAGCTATACCGGATTCTGTCGAAACTCGGAACAGAAACTAAAGCACCACATTGGAGTTGGACTATCTACTGTCAACTTTAAGCGAGCTGACAGAGAAAATGGAAATAGTATATGAATAAAGAGAGAGATGGATAGCATTTCAAAAAGTCCTACGGAGGACGTTTTCAAAAGCTATCCATCCTTCTCCTCTATACGGTGCTTCTCTGGGCCAAATTCCGGTCCGCAATTGCGTTTTGACACGCTTTTCGGCGGCACGCACTCGAGTCAGTCGAGTTCCCAGCGCCGAAGCCGACTCGATGTGGCTCTTGTATACAGTTTTCTCCAATTTTGTATAGTTTCCAGTTTCCAAAACCAACCTAGAGTTAACAGATCGGCGACCGCGGCCCCGGAAGCTCTTCCGACTCGATAGCGCGCGGCCGCAAAACGGGTCGAGACGCAAGTGCGGACCGAATTTTGGCCCAGAGAAGCACAGTACGTATCTAGTGGCTCATAACGTGGTATGCGAGTGCGTAGTTTCAGCCATGTCTGGTCCCTTTCCTTAAAATCATTAAATAAAAAGCTCGCGTTTAGCTGCAGTTTCCCGCGGACTTACCTCGAGTTCACTCGCGTTTTCAAACCCATTAACTACCACCCCAGAGCAGTCAAAACCCCGGATGACGGTTAGCGAACCACTGATATTCGGATTGCCCTTAGTGCGTACATGGCCGCGAGCATAGCCGGCGTTTCCTTTCAATGTTTTGCTGAAATTTGCCGGAAAAATAACAAAAATTTCGGCAAAAAACAAACTTCGAAAAAACTCCAAAAATGGCCGGCAAACAACGAACTGCAAGCTACACTTGCCGCGCATCCCTGCTGCAGATCCACCCACAGCGTTTTCACAGCCGTAGCGTGCCCGAGCAGTTTTCGCGCTCCACGGCTAATTTAGTATGTAAACCCACGATTTGGAGGTACCCTTCAAAGTAAAGTTATCGAGTTCAAATTGGAATAGGAGCGACCTGCATCCATTTCCAGCCTCAATGAGCTCCCCAGCTCAATTTTAAATGTACCAACAAGATCATGTACGCTGTCTAAGAAAAGAAAAGGAGATTAACAACAAAAAACGAGCGGTTTTTCACTTTTTTCTCGAAAGCCAGTAAACCGTTGTAAGCCATTTTCGTGTGTTAGTACCCTTTTTGCGCTCTTTTGAATGCAATTTTGCGATAATTTTCTTCTTCTTCTTCTTTGCAGCCACATAGAGGATTTTGTCATAGGCGCACGGACTGGGCGACCAGTAGTGGATTCGTCCATAGGTCCATTGGTGTCAGCGTGGTAGGTCTCTCCGAACAGTTGAACAAATGTGCGGTATCGTGGCCGAAGGTACCGCAGTCCGGGCACACATCAGATTTGCTGCTGTCAATCTTGCTGATATAAGACATTAGCATTGTAGAGTGACCACAGCGTAATGATGCGAGCGTGCGTCTCGCCCTTCTTCCGAGTTAAGACTCTGAGGTGCAGATGGGGGGCGGTACATCTCCTAGTATAGGATTTATGGCCGCCTTCATAAGATGACACCGCACGAACTCGGTGTGCTCCTCGCGCAAAAGACGGAGTCGTTCTTGCTGTGAGTCGTGCCATCTTTGAAAATTGACTTTGTTTGGAGCATCGGCGAATGGCTTTCTTATACCTCTCTCTCACGGGGTTTAGCACTCTCCACGACGGGTGATTTTGTTGCTTTATAATGTTAATGCGAAATCGCTGGGCCTGGAGCTGACAGTGCTCCTTCACTGGTAATAGACGGGTCTTAGCATGCAGGTGCTCGACTGGGGAACTCCTTGCACAACCGGTGGCGATACGGAGAGCAGCATTTTGTACTCGTTGCATCTTTGCCCAGGAGGATTCTGATACGAGATGCTGCCAAACCGGTGCGGCGTACTCTAGGGCGGGCTGAAGAATTGCCTTATACGTTGTGAGTATAGTCTCCTTGCTGCTACCCCACGAAGTGCCGCCCAGGGCCCTGAGAACGTTGAGCTTAGCCTTAAAGGCAGTGTTCACGATGAATATCGCACTCGAGTTCGACCCAAAAATGGGATTGTTTGGTCGTGAGGTAACTAATAGTGAAGAAACAGGGAAGAAAAACGTCTAGAATAAGTCAAAATAACGGTTTCTAAATTCAGGGCGTGGACGAGAATCTTGGGCCCTGCTGATTTCGGCAAGCGCGCGCTAATCGCGAAATCTGGTCGAATCGATAATGCTAACTGCGGCAGAGTTGCTTTGCGATTTCCCATCGAAACGTGTGCGGCGCCACAAGCTCGTCCGATTAGGGGGAGGACCGGGATAGGTAGGCGCACCGGGAGAGCTTTGAAAGCCGTTCGTATTTATTTCTGGCCAGTTTTCGTTGCTTTTTTCGACCCTATCCTCTACAACACCTGCCAACTTAGTGTTTCACACCGAGAACTCGAGAACGATATTTATCGTGAACACTGCCTTTAACGACTGCCTGCTTCTGCTCGGTATTCTTATGAAACTTGAGTGACGGATCGAGCACAAGACCGTGCAGCTTTGGAAAGCGAGCAGCGGGCAATCGGTCTCCATCCCACACGACATCCGGATGAGCGCTGTGCTCGGATGGGTCCGTCGTGAGAACGGACACTGACGACTTGGCTGCAGAGATCCTCAGCATCTTGCTGTCGAAAAAGCTCTTCAGTGTGATCAGGTACTCGTTGATCTTATTGGCGGCCACCTGTAAGTCCCGATCTCGACACATGATTGTTATGTCATCGGCATGCGCGACGACCTTGATGTCCTGTGGAGGCTCAGGCATATCTTCGAGATACAGACTGAAGAGGGCTGGCAATAGAGCCCCGCCCTGAGGGACTCCAGCTGCCATAGGAATACTGTTGGAGACATGATTCTGAAACATGACTCTTGCCCGCCGACCTTTAATAAAGGCCGATATCCAACGCTTCTGCCAAGATGGTATTGACAATTCCAGTATGTTGCTTGACAGGACTCCAAGGTTAACCGTATCAAATGCCTTGGTGAGATCCAACGCAACAGCTACAGTTCTCAATGGCTTGTTAAAGTTGAACCCGTCGATAGCATAGCTGGTAGCAACGCCGTAGTTTTGGAATGTAGCCTTCTGAACCCATGTTGAAACAACTGCTTCTCGTTGTGCTCCGCTAGATCCTTGACAATGAGCTTTTCGGCCACCTTGGCGAAAGGTGACATCAAGCTAATAGGACGATATCCCTTTACTGATGACTGAGGTTTGCCAGGCTTGGGCAACGGGATGACGTTGGCTGTCTTCCAGTTTTGCGGAATAGTGCAAGAGCTGAACGAAGTATTAATCATATCAACGATGAGCGGAAGGATCTCAGTTGGGAGTTTCTTCAGTACAGCAGGACAAATGCCGTCCGGACCGACAGCTTTGGAGTTCCGCATGTCCTTTATAATCTTCTCTACTTGCGCCACAGTGTACGCTTCGGCCGTGCTCATGAGCGGGAGGCGGCACAGCTCTCTTACTGTCACTCTATTTTGCGGACCTCGCCTTGTACTCGTGACAAAGAAACTTTTACCGAGAGAGTAGGCGGCTTCCTTTCCTGACTTGAAAACGTTATTACCGAACTCAATAGTGGAGCTGGTGGCTGGCAAGCTCTTTCCCGATAGTTTCCGTAGCACCTTCCAAGTAGCTCCACTGTCCGTCTTGAAATTCAACTGTTCTGTGAATTTTTCCCACTGTTCTTTCTTGTGCTGGTTGAGATCTTTTCTGATCTCACCATCCAGCTGAGTGACGACAGGGTCTAGATGGTCAACTGCTCTTCTGGCATCTCTAGTCCTGATTTTCTGAAGAATTTCTCTGGTGACGTTTGGATAGAACGTCTTAACTCGGCCAACAGGGATAGCCGCCTTCATGGCCCTGCGAATTGCATCAGATAAGTGATGCTCCTTCTGGTGCACATTGCCATTCCACGGGTAATCAGCCGCTAGGCGTAGCGCAACCTCACTGAACAGGCACCAGTCTGCTTGGCCTAAATTGAGATAAGAACGTTGACGAACACCGGAATAAGGAGCAAGAGAATTTGAGAGATCGATGTGCACAAAGACGGGAACATGATCACTAGACAATGTTGTTGAGGTAGACCATGAGCAAGCGCTGGAAAGGTTGGAAGAGACTAGAGTTATGTCTGGGCTAGAAGATCGGCCGTTGGCAGGAAGACGAGTGGGCTGATCATCGTTTAAGATGACGAGATCGCACTCCTCAGCCCATTCTTCGACTTCTTCTCCTCTAGCATCAGAACCAAGGGACGAGCAGAAGGTGTGGGCATTAAAGTCGCCCGCGAAAACAACTGATGATGAGAGGGAATAATCGTTGAGTTGTTTGAGAAGAGGAATGGGATTGTAGGAGGAGGGGCATGAGGTGGTAGGGGGAATATAGATGTTGAACAGAGAAAGGGGAGTTTTAAGGGGGAGATGGATTGAAAGGTACTCGAGAGTACCATCCGTGGGGGTGTTTGGTATGAGGTGGGAGGGCAGAGAAGATAAAACAAAGGTTGAAACTCCTCCGCCAAGAGCTGACCTTGAAGCATGGAAGGCGGCGTAGCCCGGGATATTAAGATGAGGACGGGTAGGGGATGGAGAGAGCTTGGTTTCTTGAACCATGATCACGGCTGAATGGTAAGTACGTGCGAAGAGAGAGAGTTCAGAAAGTTTGGCACGAAGGTCGTTGAGATTGATATGTAAAATGGAAAGGGGGCGATTTGAGGAAGAGGAATCAGAGTTGGTAGGTGAAGAGCATAAAACACAGCGAAAAGCAGAGTTATGATGCTTCACAGAGCTGAGACCCGAACAGGAGAGATGCACCCACCTTTGGCATCCGAAGCACTGGACGCTGGTATGTCTCCAGTTAACATCATTGCCGCACGTGGCGCATAGATACTTCTGAGCGGGTCCAGGATTCCTCTCCACGCCGGCCCTTAGCAGGAGAATCCGAAGGAGAGACGCGGCCGGCCAGCACCTCTCCCATGACAAAAACCCTCTTCGCGGAGGGGGTGACGTCGGTTTGCATAGAGGTTATCCTCTTTCCTCCACACTGCCACGGCGTGAACGTACGACATCTCGGCAACGATAATTTTCACATTCACTCTGAACTGAGATTTCGAAAAAGGCGTTGCGATTCAGAACCAAATCGCGCACCACAATTCTAACAATGTGGGAATTTCTGCGATTCTGTTCCATCGCTATCATTTTGTCCCCAGTGGCAAGGTTTTGTCAACTAAGCCAGCATGGGTTTTTCAGTAGAGCATGTACGTAATTTTTAGGTTAACCACCTTCTGAACGTCAATGTCAAAAGTAAAAGCGACGATGGTTTTGAGTTCCCAACAAGCACAGTGAGATGGAGCACGAAATGCACTCCCGAGGACAATCAAGCACATCCGAAAGTGCAGAAACGACTTGGCGAAGGAACAGTTCTTTCTCAAACCACATAAGCAAACCTTCAAACGTAATGTCCTCATTGAGAATTCACTTCTCCAAGGGCAAACTTGAACGCTTCACAACTGCGAAGAAAAATTGCATTCACAGTGTGCTGTGTATAATGGAGGCTTTCGAAGATTTGCCCCGAAATCCTCCTCGACTCCATACCGCATTCTCACAACAAAACTGTTTCGAAAAGTATTCGAGATTATGCTATTCCGATATCCGGAATCCGATGACATGAAATTGGCTTGATCCGAATCGAACCCTTATCCCCTTTAGATAACAAGTACACTGTTCAAAAAGTTAGCAAAAGTTCTCAAAATTGAAATCTATGCCGAAACGAGGTTGATTACTTCTCTTCGCCAGACAAAAATTGTTGTCATACATTTTTCAGTGTTTTAAACAAACAACGCAACCCCAAACACTCACCCCACAAAAACTGCCGTAGGACCAACAGTCAAGACAGGCAGACCATGCGGTCGCCGGTGCCGATGCGAACAATTAGATATTTACGCTATTCATGCTTACGAATACCTTCGATAAGGGGATTCGCGGATCGATCAGTTTGACGATTTCTGAAAATTGGTGACAGAACATCTAAAAGAAAGTCTGCGCATATACCACCTGAGAAGCAGGCGAGGATCGAAGAGCTCTTTCGTAAGAGCGGCTTTCTTATGGAGACAGGATCGTCAGCGCTTTCCACCCAGCTCCCCTCCCCTTATGCTCAGCCTGAACCACAATTCGATTCTGCTCCGCAACCCCAGCATCTCAACGGCCAACTCCCTTGCAGAGCGAGAACTCAGGCTTTCAATAGACAGCCCACTCACGGGATGTTTCGACTGTCCTCGTTTCGATGATCCGCGCTATGGGGTTCCACTTGTTTTCCCTACATAAGGTTTGATTGCGCTCGCTCCGCGTAAGGTCCTGATCGCTTTGGGTTTGCATCGACTCGCTTTGGCTCACGATCTCCATTCCTTCCTTTCTGCGTAACGTAAGATTCTGCTTGCTTCGTGTTAGCCTTTGCTTGCTTGGCGTTGGTGTCCGCTTGGTTCGCGCTTGCTTCCGCACGCCTAGCGTTAGCTCCAGCTTGATTGCTGTTAGCTTCCGTTTGCTTGGCATTGACATCTGCTCGCATAGTGTTAGCTTCTGGTTGCTTCGCGTTAGTTCCCGCTCGCTCAGCATTATTTTCCGCTTGTTTCATGTTAGCTTCCGCTCGCTAAGCGTTAACTTCTGCTCGCTTAGCTATAGCTTCTGCTCGCTTAGTGTCAGCTTCTGCTGGCTCCGCGTTAGCTTCCGCTCTTTCGGCGCATGGTTCCACTCGTTTGCATCTGAACCGTAAGGTGTTGCTTGCTTGGCACTAGCTTCTGCTTACTTTGCGTTCGGTGCGGGGACAATCCTTTACTAGCGGACTGCGTGTTAACAGCTTGTTTTGAAAGTTTTGAGTATTAAGACATAAGCAGCACGGGACGCTGCCGTGTTCCACCAGACCAAGATCGGACTGACTTATACACAAGCCCCCCCCCCCTCCTGTGGGCGAGGCGACCGGGTGGTCTTGGCCAACTGCCAGGGCAATATTCGCTGAATCCTATGTTTCCTGAAACTCGTTCTCCAACCTCTTGGGTCTTCTTCGTCCTTTCAAACTATGATTCCGCTGAGCTATGATTTCGCTATTTGTTTTACATGCCTTATTGATATGTAGTTGCTTTTCAGGATAAACCATTAGACGTAAGGTTCGTTAAAACGGCGACAAGCCTCTTGAGGAGCAGCCTGAACAGCCTACTGATGGCCATGAAGTTTCTGTCGAGAAGGATGATGTTGACGTAGCGGAGATGAATGACGACAACGAAGGCCAACTATGTCTTGACGGGAACGAAATTATGAGGTGAAGAACACAAGCCATTTTGAACAGTTCAAGAGTTCCTCATCGAAACCATGTGTGTCACATGTTTCGTTTTTTTTTATCTTTTATTTGTATGGCAATGAATTGAATAAGGCCCTGTGAAGTGGAATTTGACGACATGGGGGAGCGGCGAAGTGACGTCATCTTTACAAAGGCACAGCGTCCGAGGAGGACGATGTCTAGCTCACCACCCCGCAGCAATGATCTCAGAAATACCTCTGTCGTGCTGATCTCTTATGAACGGATGTCAATCTACCCGATTTCGGATCTTTGGATCCACCTTCTTTCAATTCTGCTCTGTATCATATGAGGATGAAGTTGTTGAATAAATTTGTTATAACATTTGTGTACGAGCATGAGAGATTGTTGTGAATGTCGTTCATAGAACACGATGGACGACAATTTGATAGTTCTTCATGGCATAATGGACATATTTCTCCGCACTTACACATTACAGACTCCACGACTTTCGAATTTTTTTTCAGATTGTTTGATGGAGTTGTGGACAATTTCAAAAGAAGGTTTGTAAACCCTGGCGCTGGTAATGTGTAAGTGGGGGAAATATGTCTATCACGCCATCAACAACTATCAAACTTGGTATGAGCGAATGTGAAACGACATGTGGAAACCACGGCGTTAGCTGTTAGTGAGGTAGTGGGAAAATGGACTGAACGTCATGAATATGTTTCCGACAAGGTTGCGAACAATTAAAAGACAACCAACCATCTGATTAGTTGTTCGCTCCTACCGGTACGGACAATTTGCCACCTAGACCAGCGCGACATTAGACCTGCCTTAGCACCAGCTACAAACATTTAACTTAGACAGTTCGTAACTTGTTCAATATTAGGGGTACAGATTGTTCAAAAAGTTTTGAGCATTCGTTACAATTTTTCAGCGTTTTCAGCGTTATAACAATTTTATTCGTCCTTATGAAGTTCAAGATAAGCAAATAAGGTGGAGTATGATATTCTTCCAAATTCAATTGACCACATTTTTCACCGGTCACAACCACCGAAAACATGTTCATACAAATGGACAACTAGTCCAGGCCAGAGATCAATGTCACTGAAATAAGACGTTAAGTGCGTTTCATACCGTTGCCTGCCAGAGCATTGTTTTGGGTGGAAAACTCGAGAAGGGAAATCACCGTGAGCACTGCCTCGAAAGGCAGTGTCCATGATAAAAACTATCTTCGAGTTTCCAAGGAGAATCGAAAGGACTGCTGCACAGTGCAACAACCACGTCGAAAAAATGACTTTGAGCGAGCCCCAATCGGCCCTGAATCAACAGTACGAGCGCACAAGGCCCAATTTACACAACAGCCATCCATCGAGGTGAGCATGTGGTGATTTTGGATAACATATAAAAAGGCTACATCTAGGAAAATCCAACATGCCTCCTTCGGTGATGGCTGTTGAGTGAACTGGGCCCCGTGCGCTCACGCAGTTAACTTTAGGGCCGTATATGTAGGGTCATATGGGACTCGTTCAAAGCCGCCCTTTACACGTTGTCGTTGCACTGGGCAGCACTTCTTTCGATTCCATGTTGAAAATCGAAGATAGTTCTCGTCGTGGACACTGACTTCGAATGAATCAATGACGGTTCTTCTCGTATTGGTTCCGAAGTGGACGAGTTACCCCGCATCAGCTGAGATAGCGAAGCTAGTAGCGATAAACAGGGTTGAGATAACGACGCTAATACACTCGTACGGCCTTTATGGAAATTTTGTGACGTTGGAAGCATGAAAAACGAGTCAAAATGAGCGCCTTCTAGCTCTATAGTTGAGGGTTTTCAATTTGAGTGGCGGAGCCCTCAAAGGCAGTATTTACGATAGAAAATGTGTTTCAGTTTCCACTAGGATAGGGCAGTGGAGGGGCACACTGTAACGTTGACGTCGAAAGAACGCACGAAAACGAGCCAGGAAAAGCTCCAAAAGAGCCCGAAGTTGCCACTTTGAGCGCAAGGCAACCCCAAAAGCGCAACACACGCCCACCGACGTGAACAAATGAATGCTCGAGATCTTGAGATGAACGATGATTTATAATCATGGCCCCGTTCTTCCCTTCATTCTCAACTTCTCTATTCACTCACGTCAGCTGGTATACATCGCCTGCAAAAGACGGAAGTTACAAGCCTCGGACAACTCGTCCACCATGTTTCCTTAGCTAATTTTTTGAGAGACAATAACTCCTTTCCCAGAAGGTCTTGTACGATTTCAGAGACATCATTGGAATCAGCATGGGGCCGTTTTCAAGATAGGCGAAAGAACAGGAAAACGATTTCTACCGTGAACACTGCCTTTAATATGTAGCTCAGATACGGTCATTTTGACTCGTTTTTTGGTGCTTGCAACAATTGAGCTTTTAAGTGGGAGCCGTAAGACCCCACTTTCGTCGTTATCTCAACAATTTTCGCGAGCGTGTATGTTGCCTTACCGTCTCTGATTGTTCTTTTTCTGAAGTGGGGTGAAATCTATATAGGGCTTGTGCAAAATTCTTGTCCTTGTTGCAGTTCATTGTGAGTAGTTCTTAGGAGTTCTCGTTAGTATAGAGAGGGGCCGTAGACATATTTATTGCCTCAGTGGAATTCTTGGCTTTACAGCTAAGTGCGGTACGAGCTGAGCGAGAAACCATCTGCAGCCATCTGCCGCCAAAGCGCTCCGCTTGGTCTACACTGCGATGCCTAAGTATAGCAACACCTTCGAAATAGGCTAATCATATCCTGGATCGAGGTTTTGGATAATGGGAAGAGTTTCTATGTTTTCTCCCACGACGAAAACGATGGATTAAGTGGTATGACCAGAAGTTGCCCATTTCTCCCGTAGTTAAAGGAAAAAGTTCGTATCTCACGCGACGCATAAGTATAGCAACACTTGAGCAACATGAAAATATCCCACTATGATCGCCAGAATGAGCTGTTTCAAGTGTTTTATATTAAATGCAGCATACACGCTCGTAAACGTAATCGAGATAACTACGGAATTGGAATGGTATGGCACCGAACACAACGCCCACGCATTTTGAAGCTTCAAAAACGACCCACAATGAGGCTACAGGAGTGAAAAGTTGGCCCCGCCCCTGTATCTGCCCGCCCCCTGTATTTGCGTCCTCCCCCAAAACAGGGTTGCTGGGCCATTACCACCGTCATCGATGTGTGTGGTTTACTTATTGTACCAATTCCACCACCTACAAACATCGCCGAAGGTGGTAATGGCCCAGCAGCCCTGTTTTGGGGGAGGACGCAAATACAGGGGGCGGGCAGATACAGGGGCGGGGCCAACTTCTCACTCCTGTAGCGTCTTTTTGGGTCGTTTTTGACGCTTCAAAATGCGGAGACGTTGTGATCGGTGCCATACCATTCTAATTCCGTAGTTATCTCAATTACGTTTACGAGCGTGTATGCTGCCTTTAAAACTGGTTCAAGGTGATGCTATTCGTCCATTTCCTCGGTGGACTTCACCTGCCTTCTGACTGGAAAACTCAAGTTCATTACTTCCATAATGATGGACTTGAATTTCGATGGCCTTCCAGCCAGCTAAGACAGCCAGCTGGATGTTGTTATTAGTTTCTGATGGCTCCTCAATCGCTCAACGTCTGTGGTTTCCCAGACGCCTTAAAGGCATCGTACACGATGAAAACCATATTTGGGTTTTTGATGTTTTCGTGTTGTACTATCCCTATAGTGACTAACGGTAGCAAAACGCCCCCTCAAAAACGTCGACTTTTTGAGAAAAACCCATTTTTAGAAAGTTCATAGCAAATTTGAATTTCGCGCCGGCATCAACTTGGGATAGTTGCGCAGAGAATGCAAGGAACAGTTTTACGCTTCGTTCCTTGGCGCAGCGTTGGAAGCAATTCACCGAGGATGCCGCTTAACTACGACTTCAGCTGAATTAAAATGGGCTACCCACCTGCTGCGTCCAGTGCTGCCGGCTGCTTTCGATCGATGCCGAATTCGAAATTGACTGGCGTGTGTACTGCGCCCTACGACGCGTCAAGGCACGCCCGCCGTCAGCAACCCAGGAGCTTTGTTCCTTGTAACAACGGATCGACCCCAAGGCCGGCCCCCAAACCCAGGAAGCCAATTTGAGGTAAGCGAATCTTCAATCAGAGACGGTTTGTAACTCCAAACTTTCTGAGTGACATTGTCATGGCCCACTAGTCCGAATGAACGCATAAGCCTAAATTCGGTTTTCATCGTGGACGATGCCTTTAAGGAGCTTGGGAAGTGAGACCTTGTACGACGTGTTCCAGGGACATGGTGTCGGCCCCGACGACTATGTAACTACGATATGCCGCCGAGTTTTTCGCGAATTCACATTCCCCACTACATCAACCAGTGCAACAACATCGTGGGCTCTAAAGTGGAACAATCTCAATGCCCTTAACATTTTCACAAAGTTGCTAGACTTGAGATTGCGCGATCAAATATTAGCAGCAACTTGGAGTACCTGAGTGCTCCAATCAACAAAGTCGCTGTTTGCCAAATCGTGCATGAGGTCATCTTCCTCAGCTATAGCAAGTTTGGAATTTATTCAGAAAACTTGTTTTCGGGAATTCATCAGAATCAGAAACTAATAACTACATCCAGCTGGTTGTATTAGCTAGCTGAAAAGCCATTGAAATCCAAGTCCAGCATTATGGAAGTAATGAACTTGAGTTTTCCCGACAGAATGCAGGTGAAGTCCACCGAGAAAATGAACGAATAGCATCACCTTGAACCAGTTTCAATATAAAACGTTTAAAAACAGCTCATTCTGGCGATCATAGTGGGATGTTCTGTGGGAGTTTATCCTTATTAACCTCTACTTAGTGGACTTACCTACTCAAAAACACCGAAAACTAGATTACGGTTTTTTTTATCGTGAACATTGCGTTTAACACTAAAGGGACCGCGTTCTCGACGGCCAATTTCCACAGCCGATCGTTGCCCTCCACGGCTAATCGTTTCCGTGGGTGACATGTGTGGACACTTTGTTCGCTGGGAACCACTTCGATTGGAGCAGGCTTTCTTACATGGTACAGATCCATTGTTTCGTTTCCACTCCACTCTTGAGTGTAATGGGAGAAAGGCCATGATGGAGCCACAATCATTCACTTTCTTACGAGCGTGGTGCGTTTCAAATTTGGAAGCTATTTAAGCTTTACACACACGAGGTGCTTTGAAACACAACTTTTCGCTAATTTTCGTGCGTGTTGGCCACGGATTCAACGTTTTTCTCCCGACTTCCGAATTTTTCAGTACGTTACAGCAGATGGTTAGGACATTACCGTGCGAAACCGACCTAAAATGTTGGAAATTTGAAAAATGGAAGGACTTGGGATACATGATGTTCTGATAAGCCTCATAGCGAATTTTCGATGGACTCAGAGACTTTGACCTGCAAAGTTGTCAGTTGCAACCAACTAAAATTCCATGAGAAATCTGAAAAAAAATGGGAGTCAGATTCGGGATTAGCACCCCAGCCCCTCCCAAATAACCACGTGGACGAAGTCGCACCAAAACCTGAAACGTTTACCAACACATAACAAACGGGAAATGATAACAATTTCAGTGAAAATTGTAGAGTAAACATCATTCATTAATTAGCACCTCCAAATATACCCCGTAGCGAAATAATGTTTATCAATGGCTAGATTACCGCAGTCGACGGTAATTTCATAGGAAATTGAAAAGTAAACAGATTCTTGCGCAGAAAATCGGTTAACCCTCGGGGTCAAGGCAGCAGATTTTTAGACATTGACCTACTACCGTTATCTCAATTAGTTGGAGCTGCTATTTCGAAAGTCAATTAGTCGACACTAGGTTCGTGATAGGCCTCAATTATAACCCCTCTCAGCGAAGTTTGAGACAATTTCTATCAACAACACAACAAAAAAGCTGGAAATTTCGAAAAGTGTCGTTTCTAGAGATGCTGGTAAAATAACTAGCAACGCTCAAAATGCTTGACCACTGTGAACTTAAATAGGTTACATTATAAAGAACCTAGTGGTATTCAAGAAAGACCCCTTCCCTCAAAACCTAAAAAAAATATTAAATGTTTTAAGGCGTGGGTGAGCAGTGTGGACACGCGGTCCGTTAAGTGCTAAGTTCACGCTAGGTGAAGGGTAGCTTTGTTCAGAGCCTCAGAATTAACCAGAAGGTTGCTCATTAGGCCCTTCACGCTGTTTATTCTTAATCACTTCGATTTGCAAGAGAACACTACTTCCTTGATTAAATTGTTCGCTGTGGTCACATTATCGGGTTTTCATTATATCGGACAGTCGGGGCTTAGTACGTCAACACAATACCGTTAGTGCGCCGGCACAAAGGGATCGGCAGCACCTGTGCTGTAGCTGCTGGTAACAACAGGATACTCAGAAAGTGACTTATAGATATCTCTTTTGTAGAACCAAACTGAGCTGTAAGTGAAATCGGAACTGAAATCTGAATGCAAGGTGTAAACGGAACGATCGTTCGATGAAGATGTTTCGAAAAATCCAGCGAAAAGGTATACTTAAGAAAAATCCGATGAAGCGAAGCTTCCAGATTCGTCAGTCAAAGGCAGTGGCCACGATAAAAAACGTTATCGAAAAAACTACAAAAATCAGCTTAGATCGAAAACAGCTGAAAAACTATGAGGGTAGCGCGGTGAAAGCGGGCACGAATTAGAAGGGTCCAAAGATGCCAATTCGTGCACATGTGCACAGCGCCGCCCAAAAAGAAAAAGATTCCATTGACATGCCAAGCAGTCAAAGTTCATCGACACTCAGAGGAAGAAATAAATGCAAATTTACCGAACAAAAACAGTTGAACAATGAAAGCAAACACTTCAGTCAATACTTTTGACTAGATTAGCCAATGTTCATTGATTGCAATTCGATTTCAAGCCAGCTGATGATCTTGATATTGGAGATCAACGATGCCGATGATGTGGAGTGAGCTCGTTCACCACCAAAAGACAAGAAAATTCAGGCTTGAAAATAAGCCCGAAACAGCGTTTTTTTTTTTGCGATTTTTTTCTTGTAAGTCCCTTTATTCTGAACCCAAAAAAAGGTTTAAGGAGGAAAAACAGACAAGCATATTTGATGGCGACCACTGCCTTTAAGATTGGAGTGTTTTTGGACCCTTTCAGTCTAAAATTAAGTTTGAAAAGTGTGTTTCTCTTCGGACTTGAGAGGAGTTCGCGTTCAACATAGCTATTACATTTCTTGACCAGGCGATCAAATCTGGTTTTAATTCTTCGAAAACGTTCCAGATTAGTTGGACTAGGATTCGGTTGAGCTTCAGCCCGCACTTTTTCCTCGGATTCAAAAAGTCTTGTTAGATTTGCTGGGAGGTTACCTCTCTCTACTCAGGGTATGCTTCTCCACTGGCGAAAATGTTTCTATACAATGATGAAGCACCGATAGAAATAATTCGTATTGTTCTTGGGTACACATAAGCGGAGCATACGCCAATCACAGGAGCACAACTAGTGTATTGAAAAATAATGCCATACATAATTGGCTTTATTGTATAACCTCCGCAGGCAATACTGCATTTGCAGTTCATTTACAGTTTGTTGTGTAATGCGGAGGTTTCCGAAGATTTGTCCTAAGATCCTCGATTACACACCGCGTTGTCATAGCAATTTTTTTTGAGAAGTGTTCGAAATTATACTATCCCCATATCCGAATACCGATTCAATCATGGTTTTATACGATTTAAACCATTATTGCCTTTGGATAAGCAGCGCACTGTTCAACGAGTCAGCCAAAGTTCTCAAAATTTGAATCTATGGTGAAACCAAGTCGATTGCTTCTCGTTGCCGGACAAAAATTCTTGTCGTACACTTTTAAGGGTTTTCAACAAATAACGCACCCCTAAACACTCACCTCACTATAACTGGCGTAGGACCAACTGTCACGACAGGCAGACCAACCGACCAGGTCCGACATTACTACCAATGTCAACAGCTGGTCAGTGTGCGGTTTCCCATAAGTGATATCTGATTTCGCGATGGTGAGATTAGGTGAGGAGGGGGTGAAGACATCCTCTACTAGGATTCATCTATGGTCTTTCGCTCATATCCGAAACATATCTAATGTTTTCTTAATCATATAAGAGGTCATCAATCCCTCGTTTAGATGCAGAGCTTTGCTTTATACGCCCGTCGACCAAGATAGAAGGATAGTTCAGAACCAAACTCAGGTCGTTCACGCCCTTTGGTGACTGCCAATCCAGTCATGACCTGAACACCACAATCTCAGACAGTCGGGGATTAGTACATCGGCACAATACCGTTAGTATGAAAGGGCAAGGTTTGCCCTGGCATACTAACGCTCGTTGTGTGCAGGAGCTGCTGGTTGCGGCAGCATATCCTGCCAAAGTATGCTGGCGTGCTAACGCTAATTATCGACAGAATTCAGACTGCCACCCTCCTTACCGGTGTTCTGTATAATTCTTGTCACGGCCAGAAGCAAGGAGACCATCCTCGCCGCGATACCCAGCGAGGAGGCTTCCCTCGCGATGGGCGATGGGGATGATCCCCTCAGCGCTCAACATTATCTTCCGTAAAATGACACAGGATCACCTCCTCGGACTGGCCTCGAACGGCCAACTGCTCCCTCAGCGAGACTGGCCGCCTTATATACCCGCCGTCGTCGTACAAGAGGATGCTGCAGTGTTCACTCGTATCAGACAAATCAATGGAAGAGAGTGTCAGCAGACACTAGGAGAGAGGAGCTGGCAATAGCACGCATTCCACGATAAACAAAGCGTTGGTACGCCAGCACAAGCAGCAGGAGCTCCTGGTCGTTGCCAGCATATCCTGTTGTTACCAGCAGCTACAGCACAGGTGCTGCCGATCCCTTTGTGCCGGCGTACTAACGGTATTGTGTTGACGTACTAAGCCCCGACTGTCCGATATAATGAAAACCCGATAATGTGACCACAGCGAACAATTTAATCAAGGAAGTAGTGTTCTCTTGCAAATCGAAGTGATTAAGAATAAACAGCGTGAAGGGCCTAATGAGCAACCTTCTGGTTAATTCTGAGGCTCTGAGCAAAGCTACCCTTCACCTAGCGTGAACTTAGCACTTAACGGACCGCGTGTCCACACTGCTCACCCACGCCTTAAAACATTTAATATTTTTTTAGGTTTTGAGGGAAGGGATCTTTCTTGAATACCACTAGGTTCTTTATAATGTAACCTATTTAAGTTCACAGTGGTCAAGCATTTTGAGCGTTGCTAGTTATTTTACCAGCATCTCTAGAAACGACACTTTTCGAAATTTCCAGCTTTTTTGTTGTGTTGTTAATAGAAATTGTCTCAAACTTCGCTGAGAGGGGTTATAATTGAGATTGAGGCCTATCACGAACCTAGTGTCGACTAATTGACTTTCGAAATAGCAGCTCCAACTAATTGAGATAACGGTAGTAGGTCAATGTCTAAAAATCTGCTGCCTTGACCCCGAGGGTTAACCGATTTTCTGCGCAAGAATCTGTTTACTTTTCAATTTCCTATGAAATTACCGTCGACTGCGGTAATCTAGCCATTGATAAACATTATTTCAGATTTCCGTGTGGAGGGTAACTTGGCGGGATGGGGCTGAAAGCCTGTCGTTAGTTCAATGCTGCAGAATTCGCTGAACCTTCGCTACGGGGTATATTTGGAGGTGCTAATTAATGAATGATGTTTACTCTACAATTTTCACTGAAATTGTTATCATTTCCCGTTTGTTATGTGTTGGTAAACGTTTCAGGTTTTGGTGCGACTTCGTCCAGGTGGTCATTTGGGAGGGGCTGGGGTGCTAATCCCGAATCTGACTCCCTTTCTTTCAGATTTCTCATGGAATTTTAGTTGGTTGCAACTGACAACTTTGCAGGTCAAAGTCTCTGAGTCCATCGAAATTTCGCTATGAGGCTTATCAGAACATCATGTATCCCAAGTCCTTCCATTTTTCAAATTTCCAACATTTTAGGTCGGTTTCGCACGGTAAAGTACTTACCATCTGCTGTAACCTACTGAAAAATTCGGAAGTCGGGAGAAAAACGTTGAATCCGTGGACAACACGCACGAAAATTAGCGAAAAGTGTTTCAAAGCACCTCGTGTGTGTAAAGCTTAAATAGCTTCCAAATTTGAAACGCACCACGCTCGTAAGAAAGTGAATGATTGTGGCTCCATCATGGCCTTTCTCCCATTACACTCAAGAGTGGAGTGGAAACGAAACAATGGATCTGTACCATGTAAGAAAGCCTGCTCCAATCGAAGTGGTTCCCAGCGAACAAAGTGTCCACACATGTCACCCACGGAAACGATTAGCCGTGGAGGGCAACGATCGGCTGTGGAAATTGGCCGTCGAGAAGGCGGTCCCTTTAGTGTTAAACGCAATGTTCACGATAAAAAACCGTAATCTAGTTTTCGGTGTTTTTGAGTAGGTAAGTCCACTAAGTAGAGGTTAATAAGGATAAACTCCCACAGAACACTCAAATACCTGAGTAAAACTGTTTAAAGAAATCCCTGAAAAATTCAATCATGCCTGTTGGTGTGTTTCGGGAGACTGCAGACAAAGCGTCAAACCTGACGTCGGAAATGTTGAAAAAAGCGAAAATCCGTTTTTTTCTTCTTCTATGAAATTGTATTTTTCGTCGTAGACTGAGTGAGGGTGTATAAATTTAAAGAACAGTGTGGCTGGCGGCAGCATCGCAGCAACTGTGCGAGTTCTTGGCACCCGACGCTGCGTCAGGATTCCCAAGGCATCGAAGCTCCCGCTGGTCGCTCCAACTTTGCAGAGTCCATCAGTCGGACGTCGGCGTCAAGCTGCCGGCTTGGGGTTCTCTTGATCTTCCATCCTCAGAGAAATATGTGCGGGATGTGAATATAGTTTATCTAAACCGGGAAAAAGAGTACAAATTCATGCTGTGAAAACAACAACGTTATGGCAGACAGTGCGTGAGACGCCAGCGGCTGCGCGCCGCTCACTGCTTGTCTGTAATTGCGTCAAGCTACAAAATGATAAGTGAAGATATGCATCACAAAATTTAACAATTCGTCAGGTAATAACCTGCACTCTAATGAACAGGTACAACAGCATAAAAGGCAGTTTCAATCAAAATCGATCAACAAGGAAAATGCTACATCAATCGGATACGCTAAAGGAAGACAAACGCATAAAGTTTTTTTTGCATACGGCAAAAAATGGTAGGTGAGAGTATTAGCCGCCATAGGACTTGCTGGCCATCCACGAAATAATCCTTTTAGGCAGCATATCGAAATCGTTCTGGATCGTTTTTTCGCGCTCCGCTTTGTTTTTGATATCGTTGTAATAACTGCCCACAGTCTGGAAGAACATCTTCAGATGAAGTCAGATCAGAAGAAGATATTACGAAAACCCAACCTCCTTGTAGAATTTCAACGCATACACACGTTGCGCAATATCCTGCGAGTTCTGAAAAATATAATTATAGTGTTCGGGAGCGGACAGGTTTCTCTATTCATCCGCACCCGCGCTGCCGTAATGCACCAGCGCGGTCTGAGGCGGCCCTCTTTCAGGCGTTCTCTCCCACCCCATGTGCCAGCCATCGACTTTTGCATGAACACCGTCCAGTCGTCCGTATGACCGGCGATCATACTCAGAGATGGTGAGTTCTCGGAATTTTTTTTTCGCCGTCTTCAATTGTTTCGATGGTAAGATTTCCAAAGGCATATTGCTTTGAAACCCTGAGTTTGCAACTTTTGTTTAGGTTCAGCGCGAAAATTGAAGGGCTACCCTAGCCTTTAGCTCAACCCAAATCGACAAGTTTAGGGTTAGCGAAATGACGAATCCGGCATCGGAGCGCAAGGGATTGTGCAAAGCTTCACACACCCCCTGGCCTATACACAATACAATAACGCTAAAATTACCATCGAAACAATAGAAAAGGGCTAAATAAATAAAAAGAGCTCACCGTCTCCGAGCATGACCGCCGGTCACACGGAAAAGCTCTCGAATTTTCAGAAACCCGGTAAAATTCTAATATGCTTACTCAAATTTCTGAATTCATTCGTACAGGATCAGCACAGTGTTGCGACGGGTCAGTGGTGAAAACGGATGCAGATTATTTAGCGGCAAAGACCGTGAGCATCGTATTATCGAGAACTTGACGTTCATAAGCGTGCAGTTTATTCCATAAGTTTTCTTGTAATCGACAGTAAATCAGTAATTCCACTTACAAGTTTTTCGAGGATTCCATCAACTGCCTTGACAGCTGCTGAAGTCGAATCCATGAGAGTCTTCGCGTGGCGCTTTTGCTGTTGATTCAGATTGGCAGCCTCGTTCAAAAACGTCTTCATATTCTCCAAAAACGTCGACAGCTTCATTGAATAAAAATCACACAAAAAACGAATCGAACCCCAGATCTTTTTATCAAGACGAGCTGCAACTGTCCCTATTGACACAGACTCACGCTTGTAATGCGCCGCAGTAACTACTCACACTCGATCGCCGCATTCTTAGAGGTGTCGAATATGCATTCAAGTCGAAGAGTAAACGATATCGAGCGCAGTGGGGAAACGTGTAACGCGAAGAGAACATCCTCCTATTGTGCACTGAATCGCAGCACGTGCCCCAGCAATTGGGACAATGTGTATGTGCACTATACTAGGGCAAATTGGAATTTTTTCGGATGATCGACTTTCCGACTTAGCCGAAATTTCAACTTTTCGAATTATCGACTTTTTCGAATAAGTCAAAAAACACATTTTTTCGAATGATCGACTTTTCGATTTAGCCGGAATTTCCACTTTTCGAATGATCGACTTTTTCGGATAAGTCGAAAATCCCACTTTTTCGAATGATCGACTTTTCGAATAAAAAGTCGACTTTTTCAATCGACTTAAAAAATTATCTACTCTTCCATTCAGCCCTTCAGACGGTACATGAAGATGTGAGAGCCTAATTGACTTTTTCGTTCCCGCAACAGCTCCATTACATATTTTTGCGCATATCTATGAAATCGGAATGCGAAAAAAGAATAGCTTAAGGACAAAAAAGTTGAAAGTATTCACTAGGAATGATTTGCGACTTAGGGAAGTCCTTCAAATAAAAATGAAAGAATCGATAATTTTGGAAGCTGGGTTCAGGGTCTAACGGCTATTGTCCGGGGGAACAACGGCGGGGAAGTAACACTTGGGAACTAAAGCGAGTCTCCTAAATTTACCGAGGTATGGGGCAACGAGTGTACAGTATGCTCGGATCGTGCTAATACTTGGCGGTTCCTATCGACGATTAGGGGCTGAGCAGAGTGCCCCCGCGGCGCGGCGCGGTCTGATGATGGAGAGCCGTATTGATAGATCGCCGCGATCTATCAATACGGCTCTCAATCATCAGGCCGCGCCGCGCCGCGGTGGCACTCTGCTCAGCCCCTTAGTGTAAACTAGGTGCCACGTGTTATAACATGCAGGCACTGAGCTTGCGCTACCGCATAACAGGGAACGCAATACATCAGTGCGATCTGCGCTGACTGCATGAACAGAGCTTTGATAAGGATGGCCTCTTTTCCTCGTGCGCGCGCGGATGCGTCGCGACGTTCTCAATGTAGCGCATAAGCTGACACCCCCATACCTAGCTCAGATATCAGCCGAGGCCTATTTCAGCTTCTAAAAGCAGTGTCCACGATGAATTTCGCTTTTAAGTTTTTAGTGTGAAATACTACGCTGGCAGATGCTAGAGGGGATAGGGTTTAAAGGCAGCATACACGCTCGCAAGCATAGTCGAGATAACAGCATAGATAGGTCCGCACGGCCCGTACTATGTCGTCAACGACGTTTGAAGCGCTGAAAACTGTCCAGGATGACAATATTTGACAATGTTTCAGCAATCTTGCCTTCCACGCCCGTATTTTCACACCCCTTCGAGTAACAGAATGATAATGGATACTTGAGAAAACATGTGATAACTTAGAATGATAGCACTATGAAAAGGGAGTGCAGTAGAGAAAAACTCGATTTACCTCAATATAACATGTTTGTGCACTGATAAAATCCTCCATTTCAAGAGGTTAGCCAAAGTAGAGCGGCATTGTCGAAAGTGGACGAGAGTCAATCGGTATGCAGACATGTTATACTCAAGTAAACCAAGCTATTTCTCTCGTGCACTCCCATTTGATAGTGCTATCACTCTCAATTATCACACGTTTTCTAAATATCGATTCTCATTCTGTTACTCGAAAGGGTGTGAAAATACAGGCGTGGAAGCAGCTCAAACATTGTCAAATATTGCCATCCTGGACAGTTTTCAGCGCTTCAAACGTCGTTGACGACATAGTACGGGCAGTGCGGACCTATCTATGCTGTTATCTCGACAATGCTTGCGAGCGTGTATGCTGCCTTTAAAGCAACGAAGACGGGCCGGAAATCGATAAAAACGACGGCGAAAAGATTTCGTTAGCCAAGTACACCTGCTCTTAGCCCGCCCGCCCCGTCCTGACGAGCTTGTGGCGCCGAGGACGTTTTCGATGGCAAATTGCCAAGGAACTCTGCCGCGTTCAGCCCGCTTGATTCGCGCACATTTCGTCATTAGCGCGCACTTGCGGAAACTAGCAGGGCCCGTAAGCTCGTCCACGCCCAGAACGTTACGAACAGCTAATTCAGCTTATTCTGAGCGCTTTTCTCCGCTGTTTATTCACTATTGGATAGCTCACGACCGAAAAACCCCATTTTTGAGTCGAACTCGAATATGAGATTTATCGTGAACACTGTCTTTAAAAGCTACGGTCAGCTGAAAGTTGCTATGGGGTCGATCATCTAGCACTTCTGGTCCATCATCTACCACTTTCTCATAGAATGATGATGGGACTGCCAAACAACACTAAAACAACAATGACCCAAACTCCACATGCAGGAAAACTTCAAAAACGATTTTGGCGCGAACTTCAAGTCATTTTTACAGTGTATTCAAACTGGTTTTTCTTTACAAATGAAGACTTTTTAGGGACTCGTTCGACATTTTCTCTCTTCTAAGAGGCCAAGCTATACAGAATATGAAAACACCTATGGTTTTCTACGCGTACGACCCCTCTAATATGACGATTTTCCTCCTCGATGATCAGCATAATTCGCCCGCAGTTTCCCCATTTTCATTTCCATTCAGACATCTTTATTTTAAATTTTATGAGCTCTTTATTCAGTTTACAATTTATTGAACGTTTCGCACATGTAGAAATAAGAAGAAAAGCTGATTAGAGAGTAGAAAGAAGGCATCAATTATGTTTGTCTGCGGCTACAAAAATTCTGCATTGATTACGCGCAAATTAGAAAAATGTGTTTAGGTGGAGTACCTGGCATTTCCAACATCTTTCTCAGTAACCAGGTACTATAATTAGTATCCGAACCACTCCTTTTCGAATACCAGAGCGGATACCAAGATGGAACCAATAACCGGGAAAGTCAAAATCGGCATTATCTGAATCGAACCATTATCCGAAGGGTCTAAAATTCGGATAAAATTCTGATAAAATCGGATAAAATTCGGGTAAAATTTCAGATAATCTGGATAAAATCGAATAAATTCGGTTAAATTCGGCCACGCCCATTTTTTCGCACCGCCTTCTATTTCTTTATCCATTAGTACATTACATTAACCCAGTTAACCCAGCCCAGTTACATTTAGTACATTAACCCAGGGATTTCCTCCTTCCGAAATCGAAAGTCGTTGCGGCGCGGAATAATGGGCATGGCCAAGTGAGATGACCAAATGGCTAGGTATTCAGTGTACAAGTTTTTTTGTATAGTTGTTTTGCATACTTTTTAATAGCTAGTTGTTCTGAAAAACATGTGTATCGATAATACTGTGCCTCCCAAAGACGATAGAGTAATTGAAGATTTGTTTTCATATTTTTATTAATATGCATTTCTGAAGATTGATGTTCGTATATGAACATGCTGCGAATGCAATGAAGGACTAATGTTTGCTCAATTATGGATGTTTTCAAAGGCTTGTCTTGATGGCCTGGTTTAGTTTTCACCGTTTTGCCCCGACTTTGTTCCGAAAATATACGACCGGATATCCATTATCCGAAATTTTGAAAAAAAAACGCAATATCTGGATTGAAGCAATATCCGGAAAAATTAAAATCGGCAATATCTAAATCGATCTATTATACGAAGAAGTATCTCCGGATAACAAGTACACCAGGTACTCTTGAGAGCGGCAAAAAATTTCGATTAAGTCATATATTACTGTTTTCGAATGATCGACTTCTCGACTTATCCGAAAATCGCCCTTTTTCGAATGACCGACTTTTCGATTTAGCCGGATTTTCCACTTTTCGAATAGTCGACTTAGTCGATTTAATCGAAGTCGACTTTTTTTAATCGGATGATGATTCGATCATTCGATTCGGCCCAAGTATAATGTGCACAAATTGATATGCCACTCATCCTTTCAAGCTAGTTCAAATGAAGCACAAAACGTTCGACGCGCAGCGAGCGTGCGCCTCTGCCGTGTATACTTGTTATCCGATGATAATTTTTCAGATATTGGATCGATTCAGATAATGCCATTTTTCCAATGATTCGGATACGGATATCCGGTCGGATGATTTCGGACAATTTCGGAACAACGTTGAGACAAAACGGTGGAAAATATACCAGGTACTCAGGTCAAGCCTCTGAAACCATCCATAATTGAGCAAACAGCAGTACTTCATTGCATTTGCAGCATGTTCACATACAAACTTCGATCTTCATATATGCATGTTAATAAAAATACGAAAACAAACCTTCAATTACTCTATCGTTGGTTGAGAGGCACAGTATAATGCATACACAGGTTTTTTCAGGACGACTAGCAAGTGTAAAGTATGCAAAGCAACTTTCCAAAAAACTTCTACACTGAATAACTAGCCACTCGGTATCACTTGACCGCGCCCATTTTTTGGCGCCGCAACATTCTTCCGATTTCGGAAGGAGGGGGAAAACCCTGAGTTGATGTACTAAATAAAAGGCGGTACGGAAAATGGTCGTGGCTTAGTGCAATTATATCCGATTTTATCCGAAATTTTACCCGAACTTTATCCGATTTTATCAGAGACTCAACCGAATTTTATCCGATTTTTCACCCTCCGGATAATGGTTCGATTCAGATAAGGCCGATTTTAAATTTCCCGGATATTGGTTTGATTCAGATAATGCGTTCTTTCGAATTTTCGGGTATTGGATTTTCCAAATCTCGGATATCCGGTCGGATATCCGAAAAGGAGTGATTCGGATACTAAGTATACTGCCGTGACAGACAACCAAATCTGTACGTACCGTATTTTCTCTTTTAGAAGCACATGTAAAGCCTAGCTTGCTCGGTTGATTCCGGGTGGAGCAAGCAGCGGAGCGGTCGGTCATGGCAAAATACAAAAGTGATAAGGAGATTTTCACTTGATAAGCCCGATAAGCCTCCTTTCAAGCGGCTCAAATGAGGGATCTAGGCATTTATCAGGCCTCTTTTTTGTGTGTACTTATAATAGAGGTGTACTTCTATTTTTCAGCCTTGTTTTCTGGAGTTCTCATAGTAAAAATTTAAATAACAAGTCTATGATTTTGGCAATCAACAGACACGAAAAGTCAGCTCTTCAAGCACGATTTAGTCACAGCCTGCACACTCGTTAATATTATCGTCCTTTTCTAAGCCGTAACACTGTTTTAGAGACTAAATTTTTATTCCTTATCTTATTTGGAAGTGTACTACTAATAGAGGTGTACTTCAAATAGAGGGTGTACTTCTAATACTCAGCCCTCTTTTTCTGATGTACTTTTATTAGAGTTGTACTTCGAATAGAGGTGTATCCTCTGTAAACGTTGTAATTCTCACGACACATGGCGCGAGCGGCGCGCGCAATTCTGCTCCCTCCGTCCATCCTACGCTCTCTCACTGTATCTAATCTCCGCTCCGCAACAGCGAAACCCGAGTAGAAACCATGAAAATTTCACGGTTTTATAGCTTTTACTTCCAATAGAGGGAATACGGTATGATCTCTACTCCATGGAATAGTAAGACGCGAGCAGCTGTATGTCCTTTTGGAAATAATGGATGCATCGAGATTGCTCATGCTTACTATTGTGATAGGAGATCAACATATCGTTTGAACTATCGCTTGATAATCGATTGTGCGGAGTTTGATCCAGGCGCGAAACCCGCAAACACAGACCACCCATCGCGCTATATAAACCCCTGCCACCACACTCCATCAGATTAGATCTTTGGCTTCCAGTTCTCGGAGTGGCCGTTCCTCCACCACAATTCTGCTGCCGACGACGCCGCTACTGCCACGCTACCACCACCCTCAGCCAAGCAGACGCCAGCTACACCATTCGCCTTAATGACATAATCCTACTACTGTGGGTGGTGGCCATTGTGCATTCCAACCCCTGAAGGGGCGGGAGAAACGGGAGAGACTCAGCTAGTGGGCTGTCGCCAGCCCCGTGTTGCGTCCAATCAGGAACCTCGCTCTTCCCCCGTTTCTCCAGCCTCTTCAGGGGTTGGAATAACCTATGGTCACCACCCTACTACTGCACGTTCGCTGTACCTTTACGGTCATCAATTGGTTCAATAAGCGAACCTTATGGCTGCGTGCGGCTCACTATTAAACTGAAACATGACACGAACGGCTGAAAGGCAAAATGTCAGCAAAATTAAATTAAAGCAAAATGTCACATACCTCAAGTCTATACTTTTCGAATAATGGTATACGATGCTTGGGCAACATCTCCTCCCACATTCGCTGGAAAAAATATAATACTGATTTTGAACATTATGGAAAATTTCCTTGCTCTCGAATTCAATAGACTGACTAAAAGGATACTGTCTATCCTTCACGTTATTGTTCAGCTTGGAAACTACCGCTGGCTCTTGCGATAAGTCTGCAATTGGCGAGCTTTGAAAATTGACCCATAACAGACATAACACTCAGGTCAGCGACAGCGAAACAATTAATCCCAGGTATAACCAGACTTTTAGGCCTAGATAACGCATACTTTTCGAGATGAGTTACGCAACATAGCAGCTATCATGCATATTGATCAAAAATCCATATGGCGTACATGCGTTGTTACTGTAGCATGTCGCTGCAAGTGTGCACAAGGTATCGGGGAGGGAGGGGGGGGGCAGGGTCAACTTCACGGTGGTCCGCGGACCACCGTGGGATCGAGAGGGGGTCGTTATTTTGTTTAGAGAACTTGAAATTTTTTGGGGGCCGTTATTTTTTTGACCCATCTAAAATAATGTCTGTATCGCTGAAAAATCGAATATTGAGGTTAAATTGTCAGGGGCCATGATTATTTACCATGGAATAGTAAACATTATCGATGGAACAGGAGCGGTTTGAAATGAAAAATAGAGTAAATCATCAAACGTGTACTAGCTCAGCATTACCTCTTCTACAAAATTTGGAAGAGACATTACTTCAGGGTTTTCTAGCGAATTCCGATGGAAGCGGAGACTATTATTATTGCTTCAGAAGTCGTTAGGCCACGACTGCAAACTTCGTGCAGAGCTGGCAATGGTAGCGTAGAAGGTTTTTAACAATGGCACTGCATCCTGTATAGCACAGTACTTTTGGTGTAGGGCGATTGAATTCGTCATCGAATCTTGGCGTACTGTATAGTCTGTATCTTGTTCGCGTCGTATATTTGGGCGAACCTCTGGTGTTTAACTTGGCGTTTGCAGGTTTATACATTTTGAAGCCTTCGAAACTCGCTATTTCACAATGTATCATCTCCAGCAGTATGTGACCACCTAAAGCATAGGGGAAGTACTGCTGCTTTCTGTGTTAGGGTCGTCTCATGGAGACATATACCCTTGAATCTGATTGGTATAGCTGAAGTAGAACTCAGTGATGTGGGCGCCAGCCAGAGCAACATATGTATTTACCTTCGTTATACACCTTACCCAAGGCTGGATAGCTAAGAGCTTCGATGCTAAAAGTAGTGTAATCGGTGCAGCGAAAAGCGTTGTCTTGGTCTCTTTGACGGGGTGTGACTCCTCATCTTTGTTTTTCTGGCTTCGTGTTTTGGGACTCCGACGTTGAGATCGTTTCATGGTTTTGCGACGTCGGTCAATCAAAGCCCCTACATGTCTCAGGATCATAACACAACAGGTGCTCAGATATTGGACCTCCAAAAGAGGTATAGTACTGATCGAGAAACACTTTAATCCCACTTTCGTATCTCAAGTTCAAGGGATTCTTCATTTTCTGAACGTTATTGCCTCTCAATAATCTTTCTGCAATATTTGCCATTTTGCCGCCGTTGTTTCACATCATGTGGTCGAGATAGCGTCAGCGAGACACATCATCTACCATGAGACTTTCTTCATATTGTAGTTCCTTTGAAAAAAACTGTCAGCTGGGATAGTGTATGGCTCACGTGGTCAAGAATTAGATACGTGGGTCCATCGAGGAGTATACAGGCAGCAGCCACAGCTCTTGCTTCGATACTTTCAGTTGTATCTTCGTTCGCCAAGGCTCGAAGGCACCTCATCAAAACGGGGTAGTTGCGTAGGATCTTTGCTAGCGCTTGCTGCATGCTGGCCGACCAGCGGACCTGATGTAGCACCCCCATTTTGAAATACGAAAAGTTCATTTGTTCCTGAGCGAGCCCATATGCGTAGTTGTTCTGAGCAGATACGGCGAGATTCAGTGTATGTTTTGCGTAGCCGCTGACAAGAAACCCTACTTTTACATTTGCATCGATTGTTGTCTCGTGATGTACCATGCGCTGAAGTTTTGCGTGAACGCTGTTCATGTGCCTTATCATCACAGATGCATCGTTGGTGGACAGGGCCATTTCATCACGAACCGGAAGGCCTTGCTAGGAAGACCATTCTGCATTTCTGCCCATGAATCCTCCTCAATGAGAAAGTTTTTGAATGCGTCGACGATGTCTTCGAACTTTCGCTTTCTTATTCTACTAACAAGAAGTGGAAAGTTACGGGTGCGTAGGAGGGTGCGATAATCTTCATCAGAAATATTGCGATCGGTGTCGGAAGTTCCGTCGGTAAACAGAGAGAAGGGGAGCTAGTTTCTCACTGAACATTTCAGCAAATCAAAATTCATGTGCTATGCAAGTTCTTGAGCAAGGCAGATGTGGGATCGTCATGCGATTCAGCAGGCATCGCATCGGACTTCATTGCCGTCATAAAAAGAGACTTGTTTAGCGAACGCTTGACCTTCCTTGACAGCGATACCACGGGTAGAATCGGAAGCTTAGTTTAAAGTCACCGTGCATGCTAAGATTTACAGCATTCTGCGCTAAAACATGAGCTTGACACGGCTTCCTGCGTGAACGCAGCCTCACCCCTCGTGAAATTTACCCGAAGCTTTCAAATTCTCAGCATTGCAAGTTCTATCTCGTCTATCTCTGCTAGGACCTAAAGCGTTGTCGCAAGCTTCAGCATCTGAGCTCTCATTATGTGAACGACCTCATACCCTTTCCACTCCATTTTTTGCACCCTTTGCATAAGGTCTGCAAATATTTTTTTACAACAGGTCGGAGCTTTTCATGCCTCTTCTGTGGCAGACCGTGACCAGAAATTCTGAATGATAGCGAAACTTAAACTCTTGTTTGGTTCACATAACACCTCATACTTTTGGATGCTGAAGCTCTTAGAGGAAAAATATTCGGAAAAATAACACACTAATGCCATTTCTTGCTCCGCAACTTTAGAAAGATAGCACACAATCCCTCCGTCATCATTTAATACCCTAGCACTCGAGGATTCGAAACAAGTTCAAAATCAGGCAAGCCGAAAGGAAGCGAGTCTGGAAATGGGCGAATGTCAGTTTCAGAAAAAAAGTGCCAGGAAAGAGGGTACCAATCAACTGAAAATGTTCAAAAAATCATTTCTAGATAGCTGAAAAAATAACTTTTTCCAAAAACTGAACTTCGCCTGTCACCCCTCCGGACATGGAAAAAATCGGCCAAAAAATCGAAAAAGGGTCGTCAATATACATGACCTAGTGCAAGAATGGAAACTGTAGACAGATGTTAGAAAATCTCAACGTCCGGAGATGAGGTCATAAAATCGATTTTGAGCCGAGTTATGGCCGCTCAAAACTGCGGTGGTCCGAAAGCTCCACCGGACCACCGTGGCCAAAAACGGAGGGCGAAGATTTTTCCGGTTTCTGAAGTGCTTTTCAGTTTTTCATCTGGCCGAAGTTTCTCAATATCGGCAGCGCGTAAAACGCTATTCATCCCCTTTGGAATGGTGAGGCCACAAAAATTGAAAAAAACACCTCCAAAATGAAAATAGTCGGTAACGTCTACCAATTTTTTTCACCTTTCCAAGAGGGTCGTTTTTAGCCAAAAAAATGTCCCTCTCAAAGTGGGGGTCGTTGTTCAGAGCGACCCGGACCACCGCTGTGCCTGACCCTGGGGGGGGGGTACATGGAGTGCTACACAATTCCAAGTACCATTCGTTTCTGGTTTGCTGGAAGATTACGGTGAGCATACTGTAGTTACGTGAGAGTGGGAAACTTCACAAGACATTAATCTGACTCCAACGTTGTGATTTCGCAAAAAAGTTGATACATTTCATACGACTGAATCGCTTTCAAATATCCAATCAAATATTTTCCGACAAACCGATTGGTCATGAAATTGGGATACTCGCATACATTTTCTTCACAGAATTTAATAGCAGTTTTCACGATAAACTTCACTTCCAATATCTCCACGGTTTACGGAAGGTTTGGTGCCCTATATAGCAAGGCATGCTTGAAAAGGACCCGAAAGACGTGTTTTCGAGCCAAAATAGGCCCTCCCTTATTTACGTCGATTTTTGAGCGTGGAGGAATTGACCGCTAGAAGGATGATACCTATCAGTGCAATGAAGCGATCAGCTCACTTATCAGCACTTCCTTCACTTGATCATTCCTGTAACCTGAGTCTTCATTTGTTCATTTCGGGGGGAGGGTGGATCTGGGCGTGTCTGGGGCACCAAAACGTTTGTTTGCAACCGTTATTTTGCCGCTCCTGGCTCGCTTTCTACCGTTGCTTCAACACTGGGAGCCTAAGATCCTTCTCGCCTATCATTTCACTGTGGAAAGTCAACGAGGATAATCATCGTGAACGTTGCCTTTGAAACATTTATTAATCGTTCGTTTCATTTTCCAAAAAAAATCGCAACGCGGCTATCCTCTGTAAAAAAATCATAATTCTCACGATTCATGGCGCGAGCGGCGCGCGTTATTCTGTTCTCTCCGTCTGTCATGCGCTCTATCTCGTTGCCTCTAACCAGCAAGCGTAGAAACCTAGAGAATTTCGCGGTTTTACAATCTGTATGCTGCATGAGTTCTAGAGCATACTTCCCGCGACGAGCGACAGCGGAATTGCGTTTCAGCCATATTGAGTTTTCAATCGATCAGGGTCAAGCGGGGCGTTGCGTAATTTTTCGAAATCAGAGGGATCCCCCACGATCTGATATTTTTTCGAAATCCAAATTTTTGCGATCCTCCCCCTCCTCCGAGGCACGATTTATTCATGAAGTTGGAGTATACGGTTTAATGGATATTCGTGTCGTGCGGAAGGCCAAAATGATCAATATACTTGTTTACTAAAACTGTCAGACACCGGAAATTCGTTCAGTAGTCGGGCTCAAGCGTCTAAACCCTGAGCAGCGCTACGTTCTTTTGCTTTGGCGACCAGAAATATTGAGAATTTCAGAGATATCTCCACCATATTTTCAATTTCAAACCAAAATTTTTGCGACCCCCCTTCACTTCCGGGTCAGAAAATTTTGTGACCCCCCCACCCTTGCGAAATTTGGCAACCCCACTTGGCCCTGCAGTCGATATAGATGACGAACATTACGCCACGTCGCCCTTCGCGGGATGTATGCACTAGACCTAACTAGGAAAAGTCTTGAAAGACACGTATTGAAAGATGGGAAACGTCGAACTGGAAGTTGTAAAGAACGAATAGAGTAACAAACATGTATGCTGCGTTTTTCCAACGGACCATTCGGTAGGTCGAAAACAAACGAAAAACGACAAAAATAGGGTGCATCCTCAAGTGGCTCCCATGGCTGCATTTCTCATTTTCTACGAGCTCAAATCGGCCAGTATATGCAGCTAGCACCCCTCCTTCGGAAAACATTTATCTGAGAAAATCTGGAAAAAAATTCGAGTTTTTTCACCATGTATTATCCCCCTGGTATATGCCCCGATAATCAGCAAAAAAAATTCCGTTGAAGTAACCTCCATTTCCGAGCTACTCGCAGTCGTATCAACAGTATCGTAGGTGCAGAAAGATTGTTTTTCGAAAAATTCAACCGTGAGGATGAAGAAATCATTCTCAAAACCGCACCGCTTCTATGATAGTGATACAAAAAAGTGCGAGTAGCGGGGAAATGAAGGCTACGTTTAGCAGTTTTCGATGAAGGGTTGGCAGGCATGTAATAAGTCAACCGAGTGTCGCCTCCTGAAAATGAAATATAGGGCTATAATGGCCATTGAAAAAGAAACTGATCCCCCACCTTGCCTATATTTGTCATTTTCTTTCACTTTTCTTGTATGCATACGAGTGTTCTGATCCCCAACAATTCTTTATAGAGCGAAATTAGTTCAAAATGAGATATAAGTGACTATATAATACTTCATCATCAACCGAAGAGAGTAGAAGCTGTGACTGCGTTCTGTGAAACAACTGCACAAGAGGCGTTTGTCGCACTAGCCGCAACGGGCCTTGCCTTCGGACACGGAGGACAGAATATTGGCGTGGAGCTTGAAACCGGGCCAGCTGCCAACTAGAAGAATCGTTAGCTGAGGTGAGGACGATCGGGAGGGAAATGAGCGATAAGTCGAGCAATAACGCGAGAAGGTGAGAACATTTTGTTTCGAACAGAGAGACTAATTTTCCTTATGGTTTGGATATCCACGCGGTAAAAGGTTGGATCCAGTTATCAAATCGACAACCATGATCTAACCCAAAGACGTGATCTATCATGTGGAATCACAAGGGAAACAGCCCGATTCTTAACGATTTTCTACAACAAGAAGGCGCATGTCAGTCATTGAGCTTACTGGCTAGGTCAGCACAAAGAAAACATGAATGCTCAAAAAAAAATTTACAAAATGAATCGGTATGTGAAAAAGAGGCACATTAGGTAAACTAATGGACAGAGGAAAGTCGAAAAATGTACAAATCGCATAACTGGATTCGAACCCTGATACCGCCCCATTCTCGCTGCATCGTAGTCCACTTCGTTATCCTCTCCGCCACCGCCGCTGATAACGCTGTGGAGCTTTAGTTGAGTGAAGAGAATAGCGCAAATTATGCAAAAATCTAATAAACGGCTCCGGCAACAAGGCGCCAAGCTTTGTATATGCCGATTTCGTAATAACCTTAAGCGTACTGAGCAGTTATTTCAAGTCCATTTGTTCTGACTGAGAAAATTCAGTGAGGTTTATCCAGTTTTTTTTTGACATTTTTTGCCCTATCAAAAACTCCGTTGAGAAAATCCTGCATACATTTTTGTTACTTTATTCATCCATCACAAGTTTCACTGGGACTTTTTCCGAAACGTCGCGGCGTGTGAAAGCCAGTCCCTAGTAAGTAATACGCGTGAGAGCGAATTGGTGATCAATATAAACAGTATAATTTCTCTTCACGTAGTTGCTGTAACGACTTTTTTGAGAAAATTCTGTAAAATTATTTTTTCGTCTTTGTAAAGGTTCCCTCATGGAATACCTTAAAGTTTCCACTCTCCGCCGAGAAAAGAAACACAACACCATTTTTTGTTTCTGGGCGAAAAGCATTACGACACCACCAAGGTCTACCGGGTGGTTGGGTCGGACCTCTACCTATGACCCCCTTGGTAACCGGAACTTTTTGAAAATATTACAGTTTCAATGGGTGTGAAATTTCAAGAGGAGACATTTTTTAGAGCCGTATAAAATTTAGAATGGTAAACACAACCAAGCTACTCATGAATGGGTACTATTCCACTCATATATCCATTCTTATCCTTCCATTTTTTCAGGCACTATTCCACTGCCGAGGTCGAAGAAAAAATTTTTGCCAATTTTGGTCCAGGGGCGGCATGCAGGTACGCGGAGAATTAGGTTGGGGCTGGGCAGGGTTTGGGGAGTCGGCGCGTTTGATCATTGCTGTGCGAGTGCTGGAGATAATCAATAGTTGGGGTCTCAACGAGGTTTCGGCTGCCCCACCCTCCCACGTAGGGTTTGCGAGGGAACGATTTTTCAGTGCTAGCCTAAGCCCCTTTTAGCCCTCGCACTGCTATCATCAAACGAGCCGACGCTCCAAACCCTGCCTAACCCCAACCTAACCCGCCGCGTACGTGCATGCCGCCTCAGGAAGGTTCTAGGAAAGCTGAACACGAATACGAAGTCCCTTTTTAGTTTTTCGAAATTTCTTGAGTTTGGTTAGTCTCCGAACTGGGCGAAACTGCCAACAGAGGTTCCACGTGGTGATGATGATAAATCCGTTGTCTGCTATGAGTTTTTAGAAGGATTACCGTATTTTACAATAATCAAACAACATTTAAACTACCGCTACACCCGTAACCTTTCAAAAATGATAAAAGATTATCGGATTTGTAATTTACACCTGAAGGAACCCAGCCAGACGTAGCTGCCGCCGAATCTGGAAAATCAGCTCACTAGTGTGCGTGTACCGTAACCTACCGTAATCTTCCCAGAGGTCCTTAGCTCCTCACTCGCCCTTTTCGTGGTGTGAAAATATTACGACCATCACCCGAAACGGACCCAGTATTCGTGTTCAGCACTCCAAATAGTCCCCCTGTACGAAATAGAAAAAAATATTTTAGACCATTGTAGTTCGAAAAGTGGTTGAGTTTATGAACTACCTGTTAAAAATCTTATTTTTTTGAGTCCGAACTTTTTGACATTACCGGAGCTTTTCATTTCAGGTCAAAAAACCTTACGACCACCCTCTCTCCCAACCACCCCCATTGTTCCTTGACCTTGCTTGCGGTGAAACTTGATAACATCAGGTGCAGTAGGGTAAGGCTCGAAGTCGAGTTGGCACGTGGTTAAATGAGCTGACACCAGCGTATACAAATCGATAGTTAAGTTGACCCGCAGTGGACTAGACTAGGCGGAATTATCAACATTGTGAGTTTTTGCCGTTTAACGCCACGAATGTCAACGAAAAATGCAGAAAAATGGAGTAGAAAACATTTTTTTCTCGAAATCCAGAAAATCGGGGAAAGCTGTCCTGGTTTGAGATTAGAAACATATCCTGCCGTAGCCCCAAACGCAGAGGGGTGAAATTCGAGCTCAGATAAGGTTTAGAGCACTACGCTCTTTGCCCAGATGGTTCCTAAGCGCTACCAAAAAGTATAATATGACGGCAACCGCTTCACCAACCTTGAGCTCCTCTTCCGTCAGATTCCCCTTCACAAGGCGCTCCTGTTTTGAATACATCGCAAAGCAGCTGGTTGGTGGTAGAGATGGAAAGTTGACGCGGAGCGTGACCGAAGACGTCACGTCCTTCACATCGCAAACTAACTTGAGAATTTCGCCTAGAAACTTATTCCGAATTCTATGAAACGAGATAGGCTAACCAAAAGCTATAACTAACCAGCTGGCATCTCATCAATAGCTGTAACTGAGTAGATGATGTACTTGTAGACCTCATTCCAGAAAATCTCATGCTTCGTCGGACCCTCACTGTCCGTCTGTAGAACCTCAAGGCGACGAAATTCACCAAAGCCCAGAGCCAATTCACGAGCCGACCTGGTCCTCAAAAGGTGCTGGAATGAAAGTAGAAGTTGGAGGAGGTCAAATAGAAAGTCCCGCACCAAAGGTAAGATCGACGTTAATGTCCGTTCATACTTATCCCCGTCGCGCTTGCGGCCCCATAATAGTCGCGTCCCTATGCAGTTTCAACAGCATTAGGATTAAGATTCGGCGTTTCACTGCCACTCACGTTTCCTACAGGTGAGATTTCAAAACTGATCCAGACCTGCCGCGGAAGTATGCCGCAGCGAAACGCTCTGAGATAATCGTCCTTACGATGTCACGATTTCTGATGATTTTTGAAGTTCCGATTTCCGCTTCCTGAATTGAAACAATCGTCCAGTTTTCCGAATTTTCAGAAAAAAACAATCTGCTCATCCTCTCAGGCAAACCATCGCTCGGAGCGGGACCGGTGAGCGACTCGAGCGACGCTGTCTCTCCGCTCCGAGCGAAAATTAGCCATTTACTAGGGCCACAGCAGCCGCTTTCCGGACCACCGCAGTCCTGCTCGGAGCGATATTTGGTCGCACTTGGCACTGCAGTGGCTGTCCTGGCGACTTTCGAAATTTTCCCTAGTTTTTCTCTATATCCGCCCCTTCTCGAGAGGTGTGTAAATGTCGCGATCCACGGCAGAGAAATCCCCGCCTCGGTCCGCAACAAGGGCGTAACCTTCGCCGAGGTCTGCGGTGAGGTACCACCCTCCTTGCGGACCGCGGCATGAACCGCCCCACCCACCAGCCGTGGGAACCCTTATCCCTCAGCGATCGAAAATATCCTGGCCTCAGGAGAGGGACTCCAAGTCACCTTCCAGGGCCGGCATCAGAATGTCGAATGAGGACTCGAGTGAGGTGAGGCACCTTTTATACCGGCTGTGCATGTCGTAAACACATTAGGACGTGATAATTCGCTTTACCATGTTTTTCATGTCTGCCACTGCACCACGCACTCTTCAACTCGGATGATGGGTCCCTCGAATGATGGGTAACGGACTTAAGCTCGGGGAAATCGCAGTGGCTGTATTCGGGAAGGCGAAAGAAGACAGAAATTCGTCAGGTGATCCGATATGCCTGCCTGAGTAGTCACAGGAAGCGAAAAGACAAGGACAAAAAACGGAAACCGATTGTGCAAGGGGCGCCGTGACAGCTCGGCTTGGCCTGCACACTTCATGACATCCTGAACACTTTTTCACGGCGTCTGATGTATTCCCATCTGGGTCCAGCACATTTTTTATGGCGTCTGATGCACTCCCTCTTGGGTCCCGCATACGTTTTACGGCGTCTGGCGTATTCCCATTTAGGTCCGGCACACTTTGTCCGGCGTCCGGCGCACTGTCACTGGGGTCCCGCACACTTTATCCGGTTTCCGGCGCACCGCCAATTGGGTCCCGTATACTTTGTCCGGCGTCCGACACACAGTCAGTGGGGTCCCGCACGCTCTATCTGGCGTCCAACGCACTGTCAGTGGGGTCCCGTACACTTTATCCGGCGTCCGGCGCACTGCCACTGAGGTCCCACAGTTTATCACTATCTCTGGAGTTGGCACCGCTGTCGCCCCAAGAGCGACCGGACAACGGCCGAGGGGCGAACTGGCACCGGACAGGGACCGCGGTGCCAGTTCGCCCTAGGCCGCTGTACGGGCGATGACGTCATAATTGGGAGGAGCCGATGTCGCTCCGAGCGATGGTTTGTCTGAACTAGCATAAGACCCACTACATACTTTTCGCGACGCGCTACAGCGTTGTTGATCAGCCACATTGAATTTCGATCGATACAGATGATTAACATCATCGCGTCGCGTAGTTCATCGCAGAAAGTCTATTTTAGGCTTCATCGGCTTGACTAGATCACAGCGACAGAAAGTCTGAGCAGCTCCAGAGGGTTGTTTTTCTGAGTTTTATCGCAGCGCGACGCGATTTCGCGCCTTTGTTGCTATCGATCGATATGGCGGCTCTTTTCTAATCGTGAATCGATGCAGTGTTTATCATCCATTTAAAATAATCGGTATCGATGTTAAACACTGAGTCGCGAGGAGCATGGATCCGACATGAGCGCGTATCGATCGAGATCGCCCCGCACGCCAAGACGCTTTCAAACAAGCCATTGCCTCGCGCTGCATTGGAGGTATGAACCTGGCAACAATACAATCAAACTAGACGTCAAAAAAATGAGCTGACGTGCTCTGAACGTACTCTGCATGAAGCGATCGAATTTACGAGCAGAAACTCCTCCAGAGGCACTCTGCCATCGAATTTTAACGTAAGTTGGGTGTTTTGCTCCTGACAACATCGTTTTTCCCAGCAGAGAACTCCAGAATCAGGGAAACCACTTCACCATTTAAAAATGTCTGTTGCGGTACAGGTACAAAAATCTGTCAAGAATCTTCAATATTGCGAGTGTAGCCTCTCTCGCTAATATGAGCCCGGGCGGAGCAAACAGCAGAGCGGTCGTTCAGTGCAAAGAATAGCAGTGATGAGGGAAATCTGAAAAAACCAGCCCAGTAAGCCCTTTTTAAAACGGCTCAAATTGAGGTAGAGAGGCTATATGTGCTGAATCATAACGCTACTCACACAATGGGAATGGCGGACTGTAGGCCTATTCTTGGCGAGCATAAACCATCCCCGGTGTCGGAACGCCTTTATCCGGTGGCCCGCTAGGACGCTGGCAGTTTCTTGGCTACCTGGTATTCGAGCTGTTGAGCGCGGTCCGCCAGATTCTTGGCAGACCGATGGGCCGAGATGGGCCCCTCACCGCAGACCTGTGCGTACGTCTCCCACACAGCGGTCTGAAGTAAGACCACCTCCCCCCCCCCTCTCCAACCGTGGAGGATTCCCCTTAGACTCCGTCCATAGCAAACGACCAGCGGAAGACGCCAACGACCGGCGGCTGGTGCATGCAACGTGTCCTAGGACGGCACGTGGTTAACTATGGTATTGATTATATTAGTGACAGTCGCTAATACCGCTATGCCTCCACCATAAGCGACAGGCCGGGTGCAGTGGTCGCTGGGGAATGAGATCCATAACAAATGTTAAGGGCCGCAGACACGCTCGAAAAAGTTGTTGAGATAACTACGTTACTGGAGTCGTATGGCCCCTAGTAGAAGGCTCGCGCCGTTAGAAGCGTCAAAAACGAGTTAAAACTACTAAATTCGAGCAATGTATGTCGAAAAATTTCGTCAACCTCGCCCATGAGCTTCGTCAACCCCGCCCCAAAATACACTTTCGTCCAGATTGATAGTTCGAATACGGTCGCTTTGGCTGGATTTTGATGCTTCCAACGAGGTGAGCATTCTAGTACAAGTTGTAAGAGTCTATTGCTTTAGCTACCTCAACCGTTTTGTCGCTAATATTCGCTATTTCAACAGCGCGCGGTAAAACTCGTTCACTTTCACCCGCTAACAAGAACAACTCTTATTCCTCTATTTGCATACAGTTTTGGTTGGCATTTTTCGTCAGTTCCGCATACTACCAGTTTCAAGCCTTCGATTTATATCATGAAATCGATATCATTTCTAAGCGTGTCTGCTGCCTTTAAAGATGCAAGCCCCCGGCGTCACTTGTCGCTAGGACGTCTTCTTTGGACGGAGCCTTGGCCGTCATAAATTTGCTGGCATCCGGAGAGTGACTTAGGTTCACATTCCAAGCTCGGCGTCAAAATGCCAAGTAAGCACTCAATGAACTGAATCGAATTACATATCGGCTGCGCTTATCTCTTCTTGTCAGCCATGAGCAGAGCATCGCATCAGAGGAGTAGAAAGCTAGCCACCTCACACGGCTTGTACCATAGATCTCGAGCAGACAAGGTTGTAGACCTGGCCGGACATGAAAATAAAATAGGGATCCAAGATGTTTTTCAACCTACGCGTGGTGGATCTGTGGAGTCGACGTTATGGAGACTCATCAAACGGACATCAATCACTCCATGTAGAGTTTTTCGGCTGCGCTTATCAATGATATCACTACTCAAAAATAAAATCCTAAAACGTGACGAGTCGTTCACTCTCTCAGGTGCCAGCCATGAGACGATTCGCCGCCAAGTCAATGCCACTGGGCGGTTAGTCGCTAACCGAGTGCCCATTGCTGTGTTCTCATGCGCTCGATAAATTCGAGGTGTGATTGACATAGCCAGTTGAATGCAATTTATAGCGCAGCTCTTAGAAAACTGGCCCATTTCTGCCAGCGGCCTGCCGCTTGCCTTACCTGAGGGTATGCCAACCGTCGGCCTCGTAATTGCCATTGGCCAGCTAAATGTCAGCCGTGTCCCAGCTCTTGGGCAATCGGCTAAAATTCGCCAGCTGTCCGCTGCTCTCATTATCTGAGTATCTTGGTAGCTACACTATGCAGTGGCGCAGTCAGATAATTCTTTGATTCACTCAAATACTCGGCTTTTCGAACAATTTATGTTATCCAAAATCTGAGTTTTGGCTTTATTCAATAATTCATTTCAATGTGGTCATTCAAATGCTGAATTTATAATGTTTGACTCATTCTAAGATTCGAAGTTTTCATTTTCAAAAAACGCTATGTCACGTGGGAGAATCTGATTTGGTTCCGAATATTCAGTTTACCACAGAAATGAACACATTCAACTTCACCTATGTTCAGGTTGACGATATTCGAGTTTTGGATCACAACAATTTATCAATTATTTCCGAATATTACACCAAACTAATAGAAAACCCAAGTAGTTTCCTAAAAAGATCGGAAAATTATTCAACGGGGTACTCGAATATTAAGCATAATTCATAAATCCCGAATTGACCAATTTTTTCTCATTTTCGCGATCTGAATTTTCCTAGACGAATGCATATGTGCAGAACAGGGTCAAACAACCCGTTGGATGAAGTGCGTTCGGTGTCGCGACCCCCTTTACCCGTGGCGGAGCTTAGAGACCCTCTCCCTAAAAATGACCCAGCTGATTCCAAAGTAAGCCCGACCACTTTGCTGGAGACTTGCTTTTACAAAAAGCCAAGTATTCGAGTAAATCAAAGAATTATCTGACTGCGCCACTACAAAGTTTAGCTGACAAGACACTCAGACGGTGAGAGCAGCTGACAGCCGGTGAAATTTCGCCAATTGCTCAACAGCTAGGACACAGCTGGCATTTAGCTGGCCAAATGCTTGACAAAACTGCAAATGTCCATCGGCAAAAAAATTGTTTTTGGGCCTTTCAGTGTCATCAACGTTGCTCTGATGAGCCGTAACTCAGCGGTTCGGCGGTTTTAAACTTTTTTCGGTGGCTGAACATACGACCTCGAAACCCACTGAATTTTCGAAAAACCTGACAACTCGACCTTGCCTGCGAACGGATCAGCCGAAAAAAATCGAATCTTCCGCTTTTCCAAGATAAACTGATTTTGCAAAAATGAAAATTTAAATTATCGAAAGAAAGATTTTTTATCCAAATTTTCTCAAATGGATGCACAAGTTCGAAAAATTGTCACACATTCGAAACGAAGAAATGCCCAAAACTATTCGATTATTTAATTTCTATAATATTTTCCAAACAGTAAAGGAGTACAATTGAAACATTTGATCGGATAAGCTCGGAATATTGGAATATTGCCGGCCCAAATTGAATAAACATTGGGAAAATCTATTTTCGAGTTGAACCAAGGAAAAACGAACAGTTTGATTTTCCTATTCACTATTCAATTATTTTTGATGGATCAATTTTTTCGAATGATTCCATGTATAAATTCGAAAGTATTTCCTTTTCGGAGAAGAATTCCGCTTCGAAATTGGAAATATCATTATGCCGCGTGCTGCAACAGCGGCTGTCCGCAACTGCTGAGCAGAATTTCGTTCCGATAAAGACAGTATGGCCTGTAGTAAACCCGACGACACGTCTGACGAGCTCGTTAGAACGTAAAATCGAGAAGTTTTCAGGTGACTTGACACAAAATGGTGATCGTATGTTAAAACATACGAAGGTCGTTACTGTGCTTATCTGGGCCGGATTCCGGTCCGCAATTGCGTCTCGACACGCTTTGCGGCAGCAAGCTCCCGAGTCAGAAGAGCTTCAAGCGCAGCAACTGCCGATCTGCTGACTCTAGGTGGGTTTCAGAAACTGGAAACTAAGAAAACTTGAAGAAAATTGTTTAAAAAAGCTCCATCGTGTCGGCTTTGGCGCTGGAAACCCGACTGACTCGAGCGAGTGCGGCCGCAAAGCGTGTCGAGACGCAGTTGCGGACCGGAATTCGGCTCAGATAAGCACAGTAGACAAAAAGTTTTCTGGCCACATAATATTCGAGACAGGTGCTCTCTCTAGAATTATCTAAAGAGCTCTCTTATGTAAGCCACTGCGTGTCGAACGCTGAAATTCCCCGGTACGCTAGCGGACAATCGCGTCGGGACCAACTCTGCATAAGATGCATGACGCGCGCAGAATTGTGATTGGGGCGCGCTTGCACAATTTCAACATTGCGACTGGGTTTTATTCCGATTTCCATGACCTTTCGGTAACAAATGGTGTATCTCCAACTCAGGCAAACTCAAATGTCGACAGCAGGTTTCTGAGGTGTCATCACAGAGCACATCAGCTGAGGACACGAAAAAAAGCGTGATTTCGGCGCGAGAGAACCTGGTATCACGCCGAAAGGTTCAGGTGTACACCTCCTAGCGCCGGATTTCGAGACGGCGGCACGACTTAACTGAAGCCTCGAAAGGTTCAGCTGTCGACCTGCTACCACCGGAATTATGGATTTTGCTGTGGACATCCTATTGCCGGATTTTTAATGAGTGTGGCCACCTTCAAAATTTGGAGCGGTTAAACGAGCTGAACCTTCGCAGGATTCAGAAACTATTGCTGTATTTTTACTTTACCTAGCTGTAATTGTAGCCGTCCCCATACTCAACTGCCCTTAAACATGGGCATTTCGGTTTTTTTCCGCCGTAATTATTATCGAGATGTAACTCTTACTGACTCAATATTTGAGCTATTTCGCAGCTTCCAGTGGCCGGCAGAAGAAAAAAATACTATTTGATTTTCTTTTGGACCAATTCGACTTTAACGGGTTTTTCGAAACTCTAAGCAAGATATATGCAGCAACGATACAACAACCAAGAGAATTAGGTAAAACATTCATATATAGAACTTTTGACTATGTAAGGGCAGGATTATGCGATTGTCCAAGTCTATTATGTAATCACATCATCAAAACTAGATTTAATGAGAAATGAGGAGAATTTCTCGATTGTGATCTTCATAAAGTCTGCCATCGATTTGAAAACCTGGTGTGAGTTTTTTTAGAATTTCTTAAATAAACGAGTAAGTTTAGAAATATATCACATACTCGATTAAATTGTTTTACGTGTGAAAATTTGCACGAAAATTGAAGCAAGTAATCGATTTTGAAGTCCAAATGGTTTTCACCTGATATACTTGTACAAATGAACAACGTTTTTGATGGGTAATTAAGATGTAACGTGAATTGAGACAAATTTTCGAAAAACGGACACTTGGCCTAAACGAAAGCAAAGAATTTTTCGATTTCTCAGTTTAACGGAATGCACGAGATTTGAAAAACATGAAACCTCCAAAGAAGCGAGAAGCAAAACAATAAAAAATACCGACGAAATCGAATATTCAAAAAAGGATGTTTCAAGACTCCAAATATACCCGGTGCTCGAAAAAATACTCATAGTAAAATCCCAAGAGACGATAAAATAGTTGAATACTACAAAAACCTCTAGAACACTATTTGTGTAATAATTCCAGTCAATACAAGTCCTGATTTGCGCGTTATCACACAAAAACAGGTGTGCTTCACGAAAGACGAAAAAAGAAGAGCAGGTTCTTCAATTGCGTCACCGACTGAATATTTGGTTGAGCATTCTGAGATTTGGACGACCAATGCTCACCGGCGATAGGATGTGTTGCCTTGTCAACCTGCTGTGAACCTGCTATCGACAGGTCGATAGCAGATCGATAACAGGTCCATGTTATTCTCCCGAAAGAACCTGCTATCGCCTGTTGCTCGAGAAACAGGTGCTTCAACCTGCTGTCGACATTTGAGTTTGCCTGAGAAGATCGCAGCGTGTCCCAGTCGAAACTAGCTGGAATAAGTATTCTGTTTATGGTTAGATCCGCGGCCTGTTTTCTAAAGAAAAAAACGTGTAATTCCAAACCGCTGCTGGCGTGGCGGTTTAAATCTCAATATCTGAGAATTGAACCGCCGCGCCAGCCGCGGTTTGAATTTAAATGTTTTTTTTTGAGGACGCAGTACACGGACCTAACTATACATACATTCATGCTTTTTCGGTGTTTTGGGGAATTTAGTTAGTGTTGCGGAATCAAAAACGGTTTTTATAAAGTTTTGGTCCAAAACGCAATTTTTTACATTGATAGTGCAAGCATATTTCCACTCACAATGTTCCTGCTTGACCAAGGTCTCAATATTCACTAAGAACTCACGACAGCGAGCCCGGTATTGGGAACTGGAAGCGACGACACCTACTTGCTATCAACTCATTGAAATTCATGACGTGAGCAAAAAATACTTACTGCAGAATATTTTTGCTTCCAGCTGACGTTTTGGAGAGATGAGGCTGACATATATATATATATATATATATATATATATATATATATATATATATATATATATATATATATATATATATATATATATATATATATATATATATATATATATATATATATATATATATATATATATATATATATATATATATATATATATATATATATATATATATATATATATATATATATATATATATATGGGGAGTGTGTATACAAGTCTGTTGGTACCTGCTCGTTGGTGCCCCTGCTTCTACTGAACCCAGCAGACGTTTGAGTGTACACAGGGAACGTTCGAGCGATATAGCGTGCACAACTATATCGCGAAAGTATCCCGCACATTGCATAAAGGTGGCGCCGTCCGGCACACTAAGGGCTCTGGTCCATAACACCTTAGGATCCGTACCTGGGAGTCATGGAGTCTTTGGCCACAAGCCACAATTTCGCCACCCTGCACTGTCGTTCGCGGGCGAGTGATATTCAAAAACCTGCGCCATCCAGACTTCTGAGCTAGTTCCATGCCCCGTTTGCTGCTTTGCAGGAAACCCGCCACAAGGATAGACCCGTCATCAGCGTCGGAGAGTACACCATCTACTGCGGTAACGCTGACGATAGGAGAGTGGGAGGCTGTGCAATAGCTGTAAGGAAGGATTTCAATGGTATGGTCAAGGAGTTCGGCTCAACGTCGTGTCGGAATGCATTCGTACGACTGCGGGATCACAGAGGATTCAATCTGTGGATAGTGAGTGCTCATGCGCCCACTGAAACCGCCGAAGACAATTCGAAGGATGCGTTTTATGAGGAACTCAATACGTTGCTGGCCAGGATACCTTTGTCAACATGCTGTTGTCGTGGGGATTGACGCAAATGCGAAGATGGGACTTGATCAGGAATCCGAAGTACTCGGTAAATGGTTCTACCCAGTGGAGCAAACATCGGACAATGGCTACCGCCTTGTCGACTTTTTGTGAACGCAGTGGTCTGATTATTGCATCGACATTCAAGAGGAATCATCGCCGCCATCAGCTTACGTGGCAGGGACCAACCCGGCTATCTCCAGAAGAGCAGCGGAAGCGGAAGATGACAACTTTGAAACTACAGCTTGACTATGTCCTGACGAGGAATATTCCAGTATCGGACATTCGAAGATCTAGAGCTGTGTGGGATGTCGCATTCGATTCGGATCACCGTCCTGTTCTGTTGAACTTCACTGCGAGGATTCATAAGAGGAAGCGAGGGCTCAGCCTCTCCAGAGGATTGACATGACAAGTCTCAGAGATGAAGAGTGCAGAAGGAATTTTCGACAACGCGTTTCTATTCACATCGGAGTACGGACTAAGAAGAAACTTTGCGACGCGGATTCTTTTGTCAAGTGCATCCAGGACGCTTCGAAAGAGGCACTCCCGGTTGTACAGCCTAAGAAGAAGTTCGCCTACGTCTCAGAAGAAACAACATCTACCTACAACAGAGTATGTGCTCTCCGAACTGCAGGAAACTTCGTGGAGGAGAAGCGTCTGAGGAGGAAGTTGCGTCGGCAGCTTCAAAGTGACCGCGAACGAGAGTGGACGTGTAGAGCTAAGGAGTTCGAGAAGGCTTGGGAGGAGAAGAATCCGAAGAAAGCCTACACGTTGCTGCGACAGTATAGCGGGAAGATGAAGAGATGTTCTCCTGTCTTGAACACTACCAATGGAGTTGCAGTTGGTGATGCGACGCTGCCAATATGGAAGGATTACTTCAGTTCACTACCGAATCGTCCCAGTACCAGAGCTCCCGCATGTTCAGAAAGCACATTACGATGTCAGTGAGGAACCGCCGACTGAGACTGAAGTTTTGGATTGTGTTCGGAAAATTAAAAATGGAAAGGCAGGTGGAGATGACAACATCACTGCTGAAATGCTGAAAGCTCTTCCTCCGTCTGGGATTCGTGAGATGACCAACACCATCCGTGCCATATCGATGAGCGAAAGGATACCCGACTCGTGGAGACATGCGATAATCGTACCTCTTCACAAAAAGCTATCCGTCACGGATCCTAAGAGCTACGGAGGAATCTCTACTTCGTCTCATGTACAAGGTTTTAGAACGTATCATTCTCGAGCGACTTATCAAACATCGTGAAGGAACGACCATAGCAAAGCAAGACGGTTTTCGACCTGGAAGATCGACCATCGACCAAGTGTTCGTCGTGAGAAGAGTAATTGAATCGTGGCAGCGGTTTTCGAAGCCATTACAGCTTGCTTTTTTGGACTTTGAAGCCGCGTTCGACTCTCCTCATCGTGATCGACTGCTCAATGCTCTGCGAGCATATGGAGTCCCGGAAAAGTATGTTCGGTTAATCGAGGACATGAACAAAGGAACAACAGCAGCAGTTCGTACACCTGTCGGATTTACGTCAGCTTTCGAGGTGAAAACAGGAGTAAGGCAAGGAGCCGTTGCAGGACCTTTTCTTTTCAACTTCGCCGTTGATGACATCATACGTAGAGTTGCAGAACAGTTTCCTGCGGATGTGATCCTAACACCATCAGGACGCTCCCTTGTCGACCTGGAGTACGCCGACGACATTGTGTTATTCGCTGAAAACAACGCAAAACTGCAAAGGATTGTGAACCTCGTTTCGAAGTATGCCGCAGCCTATGGACTTCGTCTTCGTCCCGACAAATGCAAGCAGATGTGGGTCTCTCAGAGGCCTTCAACGGGAGTTTGTGGGGACGGACAACGTATCGAACTGGTGGACGATTTCTGTTATTTGGGCTGTTTGCTGAAGAACGATGGTAGTTATGCAGCGGATATTCGACAACGATGTGCGAAAGCTACGTCTGCATTCAATTCTCTAGCCAAGTGTTTGTGGTCTACCACCATCGCGAAGGAAGTCAAGTTGCGCGTCTACCTATCCGCTATTCGCCCTATCATGATGTACGGATCGGAGACGTGGGCAGCACCGAAGGCGCAGATGGAAAGGTTGGATTGCACGGAGAGGAAGCTTTTTAGGCGTTTGCTTGGATATTTCTGGCCGCGTGTATGCCATAACGAAGACCTCTACAAGGAAATCGACGCAGTACATCAACGCTTGACACGAGGGAGGTGCCAGCATCTCCTAACGCCATCTCAAGCAGCAATGGAAAGTTGACTTCGACTGCTCGGGCATATACTAAGAAGAACGCCGGATCGTCTCGTACAACACGCTTTAAAAATGCTTCCAAATCCTGTCTGGAAACGGCCACCTGGGCGTAGGCGAAAGTTCTGGACGGATGTGGTTAAAGAGGATTTAAAGTCACTCGGCATCGAAAGACAGTTCAGGCGCGATGTTTCGTTTCGCAGGAAATGGAATAGTGACAGCTGGATGGAATGTGTTCAAATTGTGGCTGAAGACCGTGAAAAATGGACACGGCTGACTACTAGGACGGCACACCTCGGTGAAGATGCGGAATGACCGCGTCAGGCGAAAGCCAACCGATTAAGTCAAGTCATATATATATATATATATATATATTTTTTTTTATTACATAGGCAAGCCTATGTAGTCAAAAACAATGTTCAAAACGACCGCGAAATACGAATGAACCATAGGAAGTTGAAAGCATGGAAACTATTAAAAAAACATAGCGGAACAGAAAAGAAAAGCGCATTGCTGTAATAATCAACCTAAAGAAAGGAATCAAAAGCTATCCAGCCAGTCAGGAAGGGCTACTTGTACGATCAGCCAGCTCAACATTTTCTCGAATGAAATTTTTGAATGCCGTGAAGTTGGAAGGAATGGAATGATTTCTACCAAGGTTCTCAAAAATGGGTATTGTTCTGTTGATGAAAAAGTGACGCCTGCAGTTGAGGTTAGATGTGTAACGGTGGAGTTCTATGGGGCCACCCCTAGTGGTTGACTCTCTCGTTGTCACAAGGTCCTCAGGTTTAAGACCGAAATCTACGCCAAACAGGATCTTGTGGAGAAAAAGTAAGTCATTCTCTACTCTTCTGAGGGATAACGGTTTCAAGTGAAATAGCTCATTTCTCTACACGGAGTCGGGTATGCGGCCATAAACGAAACCATGCATCCTAATAAACAATTTCCTTGTGAAGTTGCTTTGGACTTTCTCCAAACAGTTGATGTCCTTCACTTTGTAGGGATTAAACACCGGCGTGCCATATTCAAGAATTGGCCTCACGTAGGTGGTGTAGACTCTTATAAGCACAGATGGATTACGTGTTGCCAAAGCTCTGAATATCTTATTTACTGCAACAGTAGCCTTCCTCGACGTGACCTCACAATGCGCATCGAAGCTAAGACTACCGGTGATGACGAAACCAAGATCAGTTATCTGATCAGTGATCTCAATGGGAGTCCCTTCAATATTATAATTAAAGTTATGATTGTTGGCACCGAGGTGGAGAATTTTGGTTTTTTCCTTGGACAGGGGCAAATCCCAATCACGAGACCACATGCTGATAGCATTGACTGATTGCTGTAACGATTCACAGCCCCCAGGGGAAGTAACCTCATGATAAATTTTGATATCATCAGCAAAAGCACTGAACCCGGTGCCGAAGTGAGTGATCAAATTCGCGATTTCATACGTGTAGATGTTGAAAAGGATGGGGGAAAGTACTCCTCCTTGTGGGACTCCGCTATGAACGGGTCGCGGACTCGAAAAAGACGCGTTAACGCGGACAGAAAACGTCCTATCAGTCAAAAATGACGAAATCCATGAGACAATTCGCGGATGGATACCAACAAGTGAAAGTTTTTGCAACAATTTATCATGGGGAACCTTATCAAAAGCCTTGGTGAAGTCAAAATAAACAACGTCCACATTTTTTCCTTGATCGATGAGAGCTGTCCAGTTGTTCAACGCTTCTATCATTGCAGTCACCGTGGATTTGCCCTTCTGAAACCGATGCTGAAGAGGGGAGATAATATGGTTATCGTCGAGATGTGCAACTATCCGTTTTTTGAGAATTTTTTCAAAAAGACGTGAGAAAATAGATGTAATACTGATGGGTCTGAAGTTGGACGGGTTAGTGAACGGGGGCTTTTTTGGTATTGGAGTAACTAATGAGTGCCTCCATTTCAGAGGAACTTCAGCCGTCATAAAACTTAGATTAAAAATGTGTTCCAAGGGACCAGAAATCTCATTGGCGACGCTTTTGATGAAACTAAGCGGGATGTCGTCAGGGGTTTGAGATCCAGAGTTAGGCCATCGTAAAAGTTCATTCAAAATTTCATCCCTGTGGAACCAGCATGAGTCATTCATAACGGCAAATGCACCGGGAACAGAATGTATCGACGTATCGGCAGCTTCAGAGAAGGCCTCTTCAAAAACGCTTGCCAGTAACTCGGCTTTTTCATCATCCTTCCTCAGAATCACGCCATCGGGGCTATAAAGTACTCCAACACGTGGCTTTTCTTGTATTTTCGAGTTGAGGAACCTGTAGAAAGAGTGTCGATCTTCAAATTCCACAGCCTTTTTCTCGATTTGATTGTTGAATTTTTTCATTTTCCACACGAATCGCTCGCTAATTGCCTTGAAGTGGCCCCACTTTTCACTACTATTATGGAGTTTAGCTTCATACCACGCACTCGATCTCAGACGCTCAAGTCCAGCTAAGTGAGCAGGAAGTTTTGGTTTTCTTCCCGTGAATTGTTCAAAGGGGACAAACATTTCAATGCAGTGTTGCATGACTGCAATAAGAAGTTCATTCTTTTCATTAGCACTACCCGCAGCGTTCAAGGAGCTGAACTAGTCTACATTTAGTAAGTAGTCACGCACAGCATCGAAATTGACTTTTTTGAAATTCCTTTTGTATATAACTGGGGCCGATTGTTTTTGAAGGTTGAGTGTGAACTGAACTGCGGAGTGATCGCTAGAGCCCAAAGGGGGCAAAATTGTGACAGAGCTAACAAGGTCTCGGTCATTGCTCAAAACCAGATCAAGGATGTGATCACCACGAGTGGCAGCCTCGACATATTGCACCAAATTATGGGTAGTACACATAGTAACAAAGCCACTGGAGATTGAACTCACAGCCGAACAGTTATCCCACTGGATATCAGGCAAGTTGAAATCACCAGTAACGATAGATGGCCAATTACACGCTACCAGGTCACTGATTGTCTTATTCATTCGTTCTGTGAAAAATGCACTGCAGTTGGGAGTTGGACATGCAGAAAAACTTGAAGGATCTGTTCTGGCGTGTTCGACAGCACATTGATTTTGATAACTACAGAATGTGAATAGGGGTTCAAAACAGGTTGTCCACTCTAAACACAACGATGTTATCGCAACAGTCCAAATCCTTAACATAACCATCACTAACAATGACTTTTCATCCAGCTTTGCAATCGATGACGTGCAAAGCATTATCAATTTGGCACCAGCGCGCCCTAGTCGCACAATTCTGCGCGCGTCACGCATCTTATGCGGAGTTGGTCCCGACGCGATTGTCCGCTACCGTACCGGGGATTTTCAGCGTTCGACACGCAGTGGCTTACCTCTCTTAGGCCCTAGTTATACAGCAGCGGAATGAAAACGTCTCGCGATGACATTGCCGCCGCTTGCTGCGACTCGTCTGCAATGTTGCGTCTTTGGCGTCCTTGACGCAATACTGCAGACGAAAAATTTCCATGCGTTTTTAACTGTATTTTATCGTTTTTTTTCGCTGCTGACGTTTTTTAATTGCAGATTATCACTAATAATCAATTTCTCTCGTCACAACAGTGCTCGTTATGTCGTTTTGATAATGTTTTAACAATTTTAAATCTGAAAAATAATCAGCTGGTGGAAATTGGCAAATTTCCAACAGGGCAGGTCCCGCAGGGATACAGTATACGGTGCCGCGGCGTGTATAACTGCTCTGTGCGGCCTTCCGGCGCGTTTTTTGCGACCATTGTTCCTTTTGGCATGTCTGAGCACAGTTAGGGCGCATATAAGTGATAGTTGTCTTGCTATTTCCGAAGCGTCCCGCCGGTGTATAACTAGGGCCTCAGGCCTCTAAGGTGGCATCTGGAGTTCTGCGAGCTGCGACTTGCGACACGCATGAGCATATAGCAACGTGCTCGCAGCGTTCTTGCATGCGAGCTGTCTTGCGGCGAAACAGTAGGGGGGCTTTCATAGTTCTTGCCGCATGCGAGCGCCCGCCGGCAAAATTAGATCACACATGTATTTTTTTATTCCGAAAAGTGTGCCGCAATGGATGATGAAGACTTGATTATTGAACTGCTGGAATGTTTGGTGGAAATGATCCCTGTGAACCAGCGCCCTTATGAATACAATACTGCGCTCTAATGCCACTCGTTCCCTGATTCAATATGACGCAATGACTCATGCGCAGCCCTGGTTCAGGTTCTCGCACTGCCCGCAACTCGTAAAACTCTGCAGAGCTTCATGAAAGCTAGCTGCGAGAGTTTTAGGGCCACGCCCCCAACTCTTGCACTGCGAGCAACTCGCAGTGCGAGAGTTGGGGGCGTGGCCCTAAAACCCTAGATGCCACCAAATTCGAGAAAATAAATATTTGAAAGTTTTTGAAGGCTACGGTAGCGTATGACTATGAAAATTCTGCCCATAAGAAATATGTATAGCACAGTTTCCCGTGAAACGCACCTCACAAAAGGAAGTCATTGAAGCAGGTTCTATCAAACATCGCAAGTCTCCATCGCAGATCATTTGCCAAATTCTTCCTTGATTTTCCTTCAGAATGTCGAAGGGGGAGGCGAAGAATGGCGGCAGAGGCTCCTTTTGCTCCTCCATCCACTGAAACTCATATAAACGTTATTTGAATGAAAATGATTGCCACAAGAATTATAATGACAGAATCATGCACATAAACAGGAGAGCGAGTGCAAATGACTGGCGATCTCCCGGATGGATTATCGTAGATCAAATGCGCGCCGAGATGATGCCGTAGGAATTCGCAAAAAAAAAGATGAACATTAGGTGCGTTCACAGACAAAGGGCGGCTTCATCTTCCGAAGCTAAATCTAGATACATTGATATACTTCAGCGACAGTGCACTGAAAGACCTGGAAATATGCCTAGAAATGGTAGAAGCAGCGTATAAATTGCTAATCAAAAGAATGCTGTCGTAGTTGATCATTCGCTCCCCCTAACTTATTGGCAGTATATCATAAAAAACGAGAGGAAACAAAGAAAGGGTCCCAACGACAGCCCAACGTTCAGGGTCAAGCGGGGTTGCGAAATTTCGCGACGGGGGATGGAGGGGGGGCGGGGCTCGCAAAAACTTCGGCCCGAAAATGAAGGTTACGGGGGGAACGCGAAGATTTTGGTCCAAAAATGAAAATTTGGTGAGGATATCCCGAAAATTCTAATTATTTTCGGCCATCAGGAGAAGGATCGTAGCATTGCTCAGGTTTCAGACGCTTGAGCCCGACTGCTGAACGAATTTTCGTCGTCTGACAGTTATAGTAATCAAATATAGACTGCCTAGAAATCGCGCCTCGGGATGGGACCGAGAAAACTTTGGATTTAAGAAAAAAAATGATTGTGCGAGGGAGGGGTCGCTTCGCTTTCGAAGAATCGAAAAATTGCGCAACGCCCTGCTTGACCCTGTCGTCCTTGTGCTGAGCGCAGCGACGTGTTGTCGCCATCGCGATAGAGTATGTACTCTGTCCCAATCGAGTCAACCATCGTATAGTTCAAAGATACAGCGCTTCCTCTGAGTCTCTAGAACGGTATCCGTGCGGCTTGTTTTCGAATGCGCAGCTCACACTCTGAGAGATTTGGCCTAGAAATAGCCGTGGAGTGCCTGCTTGCCGCGTAATAGCCGCTAAATAGCCGCCAAATAATGTTCGCCGCGAAATAGCCGAGAAATAGCTGCTAAAATAATCGTCGCCGCAAAATAGCCGCCAATCAATGCTCGCCGCGAAATAGCCGAGAATTAATGCTCTCCAGGCAGATATAGGGAGCACTCCAGAGGCATGATTCAGATTTCAGCACCTCCGTCGGTTCAATCATTCAAGTTTGAGGTACTTGGACCTCGCTCAGCCTCTGGAGGCCCCGCCCAACCACTGCCGGACCCAGATGGTGGCTCGGCTAGCCGGCCACGGTTGCGTCTTGGTTAATATTGTTTACTTCTAAATATTTCTCGGTTATATCTCGACTATTTCTCGGCTACTTCTTGTCCGTTACGTGAGAATCCGAGAAATAGCCGGCAAATAGCCCACCAGGAGCCGCTGCGGAGCCTGGTGGGCTATTTCCCAGCTATTTCACAGCCAAAAACTCTCAGAGCAGCGGCGTGGCTTCCCGCTGCAGGGCGGGGCGCAGTGATGAGCGGGCGGCCACGGAGGGTGTGCTGCTTCCTTGAACTCTTCTATGGCTGACTGAATTGGAACGGAGTATATCAGGGTCACGCCCCAAAAAAAAACTATAGCACCTCTCAGCGACCCGTCGTCGCGGAGAGCGCATGCAAACGGTTCCCCGACAGCCTCTGCCCTTGCGTGGGTGAGGGGGATGAGCGGAGTTCCGCGTTCCGAAACCCGCAGTTTCGCGCATTTTTGGCATTCCGCGTTCCGCATTCCGAAAACCGCAGAAAACGCCGCGGAATGCGAAAATATCGGGTCGTCTGGGACCTAAGAAAACATTAGACGATTTCTGAATTTTTCCGCGTTTCGCGTTCCGAAAATCGCATTTCCGCGCATTTTTAGGCGTTTCGCGCCCGATTTTCTAAACCCGAAAAAAATGTTTTCTTCCGAAACCCGAAAACCGATTTCCGAAATTTCATATTTTTATTCCGCTCATCCCTGGTCCCGACACGATGGGTAATAGTTGGTGAAACCTGCTGCTGCAGCGACAACGAAATATACCAACCTTCTGATATGAACGAAGCCCTTTTAGCGCACAGCTGCTGTACTGAAGGGGCTGCAAATATAAATCGCAATCCACACGCGATGGGATATTGATCGATACGTTATCGACTGCACTTAGGCCAAACGATGACAATTTTCGAATATATTCCAAAATCAAATTTTTCGAATTTCAAATTCTCAAATGAATCCGAAATTCTATTTTTTTCGAATTTCAAATTTTCGAATCTTTCGTAAATGATATTTTTCAAACTTCGAATTTTCGAATATATTCCAAAATCAAATTTTTCGAATTTCAAATTTTCGAATAAATCCGAAATTCTATTTTTTCGAATTTCAAATCTACAAATGATAACTTCGATTTTGAAAATTAATTCCGAGCTGTCGTTTACTGTGACTATTACTGTGTAGAAATACTTATTGGTTACATTTACCTTTGATCTCAAACCACACATGGATGGCTATAGAATTTGTCCCTTGGGTTGGAATGTGTCGGAACTGGTTGAAAAAAAAACCTACCACAATGTTAAGACAAGACGATTGACTACAGGCGAGACTTGGCCAGCACTATCCTTTTCTAGGGAAGAGCTTCAACACACCCAACCGCCGAGACTCTAACGCCGCTCTCAAGACCTACCACAACGTCACGGCTCGGCCTAGGCGAATACGCTGCCGCAGAGCCTGCACGCCTTCAGATTGGGGGGGGGGGCTAAGCACACGCGTTCAAAACCCTTACGCCATTTTCACACTTTTGCCGCCGCGAAAAACGCCGCCGCTTGAGCTATGATGAAGCCAGCGTTTTGGAATACTAGAAAATTAGTTGGAAGTTGTCAACTAGCTTCTTTGCACATGAGAGTGCCGGAGAAATGCCTAGATCTGCAATCGCTTTTCGATCGAAAGTGTTAGGCCATTGTTATACCCCAGGACAGGGCTGTCGCGGTCGCAGAACACCGCTACGTCGCTGTCGCTGAGGGTCAGCCGTCGCTGTCCCTCAGAGCCAAAACTCGGCACGATACTGGAGATGGCTGGGTGGCTGTCCCTGACACCCGTCGAAGCGCACTGCACCGCGACGGACAGCCGCGACAGCGACTGATTACCGCATGGTTTCCACATTTCAGGCATAACATCCCCTTTCGAGCCAGCGACCGCGACAGGTGCTGCAAACTGTTCTTACGCCAGCATTTTTCTACTGGGTGGGTCTGGTGCCAGCGCGATTCGTAATAGTTGACCGCACCTGTCGCGGTCCCAAACTTTTGGTATAAAATGGCCTTAACGAGACAGTGAACGCGGCAAACGTTTCAATAGCGGCAATCACGATCGAGAACATTTTCGCCGCCACCACCTTGTCTGCCTCATCTTATAATAATTGTGCACTTTCGCCCGGGGTTCCATTGCCGACATGTGCATTGTGGCGACAATCGCATGTGCAGAGGAGTTAGTTATCAACTTCCACCTAGTTTCTAAGTATTCTAAAACGTTGGCTTGTTTGTAGCTCAATGAGCGACATTTGCCGCGGCAGCGAAAATATGAGAAGGGCGTCAGGGGGGATGACGCATATTGAATGCTGCAGTGAGGTCAAAGAAAAGGATATCTCGCCATCTCTCCTTTATTTTCCCAGGTCCACTATGGACCAAGAGAATTTTGATTAGAAATGCAGAATATTTGAACCTTTCTGTAAGCAGTAGAGTGTTGCCCGAATATTCGTTTATTCGAATAATATTCGAATATTTGAATAATTCGAATATTCAAAGAAAAGGATTATTCGGGTTATTCGAATAATCGAATATTCAAAGAAGTGAAATAATCGTTTATTCGAATATTCGATATTCAAAGAAGTGAAATATTCGGTTAATTCGAATGTTAGGCACGAATAGTTTGAATATTCGACAAGATCGCACTTCATTTTGCCCTGATTTTACATTTCAAACATCTTAGCGTAATGACTCCTCATTTCTCACAATTCTTCAGTACCTCATAAATATATAGTTATAGCAAGTATTTCCAATATATTAAATCGCTCGTAGGATTTTGTCAAAACGCTAGAAATGCCCATTTCACTTTCAGTTATAGAGAAAATTTTAAATCTCGAGCGGCTCATAAGTATAGCTACACTTGAGCAACATGGAAATTTCTAACGATGATGGCCAGAATGAGCCATTTTCATGCGCATTTTCATCAAACTGGTTCGAGGTGACGCTATTTGTCTACTTTCCCGGTGGACTTCACCTAAATTCTGAAGAAAAAGCCTTATTTCTCTCCTTCCATAATGCTGGACTTGGAATTCGATGCTTTCCAGCCACCTAGAACGACCAGCTGGATGTAGTTTTAAGTTCGTGCCGGATCCGTCTGTTGTCGCCCAGACGTCTCATGGAGCTGGGAAGCGAGACATTACACGGCGAGTTTCCAGGGACATGGTGTCGATCTCAACTACTAACTACGAAATGTCGCTGAGTTTTTCTCATTGTCACTGAGATTCCGGAATCGGGCACGGCTAAGCAGCACTAGGAAGTTCGCCATCGCATAAACAGAACATAACTCAACTGAACTCAACTAAGCTAAACCAAACTATACCGAAGCAGACCGCATATTTGGCGGCTATTTAGCCGCTATTTCGCGGCTATTTCCCGGCGAGCATTATTTGGCGGCTATTTCGCGGCCAGGACAAGCTATTTCTCGGCTATTACTCGGGAAGAAGGCAATTTGCGTCTATTTCACGGTTATCGCCCCTTGTATTTGCGTCCTCCTCCAAAACAGGGGTGCTGGGTCATTGTCGCCGTCGGTGACATTTGTGGGTGGTACAATAGGTACAATAGGTAAACCACAAACGTCGCCGGCGGTGGAAATTGACCAGCACCCCTGTTTAGCAGGACGCAAGTACAGGGGGCGGGTAGATACAAGTGCGGGGTCGACTCCTCAGTCGTGTAGCGTCACTTTGAGTCGTTTTTGACGCCTCAGAATGCGTAGGAGTTGTGTTCTGAGCCATACCACTCAATTTCCGTGGTTAGTATCTCAACCACGTTCACCAGCGTGTATGCTGAATATAAGTGACAAGAGCGCAGCCGGTTCAATTACCCAAGTATGCGGTACATTGGCCCCGCCCCGCATCTGGAAGCCCTGCCCATCCAGTGGCGGCCTCAGTGGAGGTTGGGCGACCCAGCCGCGACGCGTGGGTGTACCGACCATGCCGCGTGTCTGTGCGCCGACCGCGACGCTTGTCGGTGTGCCAACCGCGACGCATGTCGATGCGCCGACCGCAACGTGTGTCGGTTTGCCGACCGCGACGCGCGCCGGCAACGGGCAGGTTTCAGGCTTAAAATCCGAGCGATTTGAGTTGTCAAGAGGGTGCAGTATGAAATAACAACTTATCAACCTGTTGTCGATGCACCAGTTTGCCTGAGTGGATTGGATGGGACAGCACGCAATAGAGTGTTGCCTGAATATTCGTTTATTCGAATATTATTCGAATATTCGAATAATTCGAATATTCGAATATTCAAAGAAGTGCATTATTCGAGTTATTCGAATATTCAAAGAAGTGGAATATCCGGTTTATTCGGATAATCGAGCATTAGAAGGAGTGGATTATTCGAATTATTCGTTTATTCGAATATTCGAAAAAAAAATTCGTTCCAACACTCTAGTAAGCACCTCCACTGGTAGCAATCGTCGCAACAGTGCCAGGATCGTGCGAGCCATCTCGTTCTACCAGGGGACGCGGGGTCTCTGATGCATCCTGGCGGGGCCGACGCGTTTCTAAAACAGAACCGTTGCGGTAGTATCGCGGTAATAACGCGGAGTTGTCGAGTCTCAAGACACTGCAACCGAATCGCCTTGGCACAGTGATGATCGCGGATACACCGCGGTACTATCGCGGCAGTCGAGGGTCGCGGTACTTTTGCGGCTCTGTCGCGGCAAGCTGAATTTGAAAAAAAAATCGGCAAATTTATCATATTTTCCATTTTTCAAACACCCAATGTCTTCTTTTTTTCTGTAGCTGATTTTCTTGTTTTCGATAAAGAAAGTATCCCCCTCCAGTGGTATTCTATTGGCCTTGAAACATTCCACTAGCATTGCTTCATCAAAACATCGATGTTTTGGCCAAATCCGCTCAACTGTCAAAACCGAATCAGCCCAAGCTGAGGAAGAACAGAAATGAACGTCAATTTGCTGAACAGGGCTCGAAGTAACTCCTCGAAGCTAATGCTCTTGCAGAAGTCATTGTAGATCAGTGTGCTCCATTGCTCCAGTCCGTATTTCAAATAACTGTTTCTCTCGAAAGAGAGAATTTTGGGAGCCAAAGCCCTAGTACTGTCTATATCTGGCTTACAGCTATACGTTAAGAAAAGAAGAGAAAAAGAGAGGGCAACGTTTTGCATTAGCGGGCCGTTCGAACCAGCCTATCCCACTGATGGAGCACGTTGTAAGCCATTGTTATACCAAAAGTTTGCGACCGCGACAGGTGCGGTCAACTGTTACGAATCGCGCTGGGAACAGGCCCACTCAGTAGAAAAATGCTGTCGCAAGAACAGTTTGCAGCACCTGTCACGGTCGCTGGGATCTAAGATGTTCAACCTACGCGTGGTGGATCTGTGGAGTCGACGTTATGGAGACTCATCAAACGGATGTCAATCACTCCATGTGGAGTTTTTTCGTATTGGGAGTGTAGTTGGCTGGCTGCTACACTCCTTTGTATTCTACTTCTACGAGCTGGCATTGAGGGGAATCCGGGACCGCTCAGCAAGACACCGCGATATCCCTGCTGTCACTGCGGACTATCCGCTCAACATGCAAGCATTCAATGTGGTGGTTACCTTGGCTGGGTGCACCTCAAATGTTGGGGATTGTCCAGCTATGATGACTACACTCATGCTTACTGTCGTATGTCTTGCTCTGTAAATCCTCCTAGGGTTCCTCAACATAGTCTTTGCATTTATCAACTCAATATCAATGGCCTACGTGCCAAAATTGCTGAACTCACAGTGTATATAGATCGCACTCAACCCGATGTCATTCTCCTGCAGGAGACCAAGCTTAGCGCATCTTTCCCCTCCCATCCCCGTCTCCCTGGTTATTTGTCTTATCATGTTCCACGTACGCCTCACGATGGTGGTGTTTCAACATTTGTAAAATCTTCTATCCCTTCTCTTGACTTACTTGACTTAATCGGTTGGCTTTCGCCTGACGCGGTCATTCCGCATCTTCACCGAGGTGTGCCGTCCTAGTAGTCAGCCGTGTCCATTTTTCACGGTCTTCAGCCACAATTTGAACACATTCCATCCAGCTGTCACTATTCCATTTCCTGCGAAACGAAACATCGCGCCTGAACTGTCTTTCGATGCCGAGTGACTTTAAATCCTCTTTAACCACATCCGTCCAGAACTTTCGCCTACGCCCAGGTGGCCGTTTCCAGACAGGATTTGGAAGCATTTTAAAGCGTGTTGTACGAGACGATCCGGCGTTCTTCTTAGTATATGCCCGAGCAGTCGAAGTCGACTTTCCATTGCTGCTTGAGATGGCGTTAGGAGATGCTGGCACCTCCCTCGTGTCAAGCGTTGATGTACTGCGTCGATTTCCTTGTAAAGGTCTTCGTTATGGCATACACGCGGCCAGAAATATCCAAGCAAACGCCTAAAAAGCTTCCTCTCCGTGCAATCCAACCTTTCCATCTGCGTTTTCGGTGCTGCCCACGTCTCCGATCCGTACATCATGATAGGGCGAATAGCGGATAGGTAGACGCGCAACTTGACTTCCTTCGCGATGGTGGTAGACCACAAACACTTGGTTAGAGAATTGAATGCAGACGTAGCTTTCGCACATCGTTGTCGAATATCCGCTGCATAACTACCATCGTTCTTCAGCAAACAGCCCAAATAACAGAAATCGTCCACCAGTTCGATACGTTGTCCGTCCACACAAACTCCAGTTGAAGGCCTCTGAGAGACCCACATCTGCTTGCATTTGTCGGGACGAAGACGAAGTCCATAGGCTGCGGCATACTTCGAAACGAGTTTCACAATCCTTTGCAGTTTTGCGTTGTTTTCAGCGAATAACACAATGTCGTCGGCGTACTCCAGGTCGACAAGGGAGCGTCCTGATGGTGTTAGGATCACATCCGCAGGAAACTGTTCTGCAACTCTACGCATGATGTCGTCTACGGCGAAGTTGAAAAGAAAAGGTCCTGCAACGGCTCCTTGCCTTACTCCTGTTTTCACCTCGAAAGCTGACGTAAATCCGACAGGTGTACGAACTGCTGCTGTTGTTCCTTTGTTCATGTCCTCGATTAACCGAACATACTTTTCCGGGACTCCATCTGCTCGCAGAGCATTGAGCAATCGATCACGATGAGGAGAGTCGAACGCGGCTTCAAAGTCCAAAAAAGCAAGCTGTAATGGCTTCGAAAACCGCTGCCACGATTCAATTACTCTTCTCACGACGAACACTTGGTCGATGGTCGATCTTCCAGGTCGAAAACCGGCTTGCTCATCTCTGGTCGTTCCTTCACGATGTTTGATAAGTCTATACGTTCTAAAACCTTGTACATGACACGAAGTAGAGAGATTCCTCTGTAGTTCTTAGGATCCGTGACGGATAGCTTCTTGTGAAGAGGTACGATGATCGCATGTCTCCACGAATCGGGTATCCTTTCGCTCATCCATATGGCACGGATGGTGTTGGTCATTTCACGAATCCCAGACGGAGGAAGAGCTTTCAGCATTTCAGCAGTGATGTTGTCATCTCCACCTGCCTTTCCATTCTTCATTTTCCGGACACAATCCAAAACTTCAGACTCAGTCGGCGGTTCCTCACTGACATCGTAATGTGCTCTCTGAACATGCAGGAGCTCAGGTACTGATGGCGCTGGACGATTCAGTAGTGAACTGAAGTAATCCTTCCATATTGGCAGCGTCGCATCACCAACTGCAACTCCATTGGTAGTGTTCAAGACAGGAGAACATCTCTTCATCTTCCCGCTATACTGTCGCAGCAACGTGTAGGCTTTCTTCGGATTCTTCTCCTCCCAAGCCTTCTCGAACTCCTTAGCTCTACACGTCCACTCTCGTTCGCGGTCACTTTGAAGCTGCCGACGCAACTTCCTCCTCAGACGCTTCTCCTCCACGAAGTTTCCTGCAGTTCGGAGAGCACATACTCTGTTGTAGGTAGATGTTGTTTCTTCTGAGACGTAGGCGAACTTCTTCTTAGGCTGTACAACCGGGAGTGAATCTTTCGAAGCGTCCTGGATGCACTTGACAAAAGAAACCGCGTTGCAAAGTTTCTTCTTAGTCCGTACTCCGATGTGGATAGAAACGCGTTGTCGGAAATTCCTTCTGCACTCTTCATCTCTGAGACTTGTCATGTCAATCCTCTGGAGAGGCTGAGCCCCTCGCTTCCTCTTATGAATCCTCGCAGTGAAGTTCAACAGAACAGGACGGTGATCCGAATCGAATGCGACATCCCACACAGCTCTAGATCTTCGAATGTCCGATACTGGAATATTCCTCGTCAGGACATAGTCAAGCTGTAGTTTCAAAGTTGTCATCTTCCGCTTCCGCTGCTCTTCTGGAGATAGTTGGGTTGGTCCCTGCCACGTGAGCTGATGGCGGCGATGATTCCTCTTGAATGTCGATGCAATAATCAGACCACTGCGTTCACAAAAGTCGACAAGGCGGTAGCCATTGTCCGATGTTTGCTCCACTGGGTAGAACCATTTACCGAGTACTTCGGATTCCTGATCAAGTCCCATCTTCGCATTTGCGTCAATCCCCACGACAACAGCATGTTGACAAGGTATCCTGGCCAGCAACGTATTGAGTTCCTCATAAAACGCATCCTTCGAATTGTCTTCGGCGGTTTCAGTGGGCGCATGAGCACTCACTATCCACAGATTGAATCCTCTGTGATCCCGCAGTCGTACGAATGCATTCCGACACGACGTTGAGCCGAACTCCTTGACCATACCATTGAAATCCTTCCTTACAGCTATTGCACAGCCTCCCACTCTCCTATCGTCAGCGTTACCGCAGTAGATGGTGTACTCTCCGACGCTGATGACGGGTCTATCCTTGAGGCGGGTTTCCTGCAAAGCAGCAAACGGTGCATGGAAATAGCTCAGAAGTCTGGATAGCGCAGTTTTTTGGATATCACTCGACAGCGATCGACAGTTCAGGGTGGCGAAATTGTGGCTTGTGGCCAAAGACTCCATGACTCCCTAGGTACGGATCCTAAGGTGTTATGGACCAGAGGCCTTAGTGTGCCGGACGGCGACACCTTTATGCAATGTGCGGGATACTTTCGCGATATAGTTGTGCACGCTATATCGCTCGAACGTTCCCTGTGTACACTCAAACGTCTGCTGGGTTCAGTAGAAGCAGGGGCACCAACGAGCAGGTACCAACAGACTTGTATACACACCCCCTCTATCCCTTCTCACCTAATTGATCTACCCACTGATGATGTTGTAGAATGTCTTGGTGTTCATATTGTATTACAAAGTGGCCCCCTTGATATTGTCAACGTCTACATACCCCCATCCACGTCCTGTCCTAACGCGTTTGACCCCTCAAATTACTTACATACTATTCATACTGCCTTGTCATCTAGTTCGGTTGTAGTAGCTGGTGATTTCAATGCTCATTCTCCCTCGTGGTTCTCTCCTCTAGAGCGTGACAATAGAGGTGAGCTCATTGAATTATTCGCTGATGATTGTGATCTTGTGCCTATCAATGAGGATTCTCCCACTCGTCTTCCGGCAGTGGGTAGGTAGGCCTTCTTCACCCGATATCACCTTTGTGTCATCCTCGCTAGCTATCTCCTGTAACTGGTATACCGATGTGGTCCTGGCCAGTGATCATGTTCCCATAATTACGTCATTGGATTTGTCACTTTATAGCTTGCTTGCTCCGTTCTCTGGCTCTCGTTGTAAGTCTTATTCCAATTATCGTAAGGCTAACTGGGACCTATTCAAAGAGGTGTTGCTCAGCCAGGCGGCCGACTACCCGAGGAAGGGAACAGTCTACGATAAGGAGAAGTTTATCGTCAAAGCCATCGAACGTGCCTCCAAAGCAGCTATTCCCACTGGACGTGTAAGGACTTTTCACACAAACGTGCCCAGTGAAGTCCTCGACCTGATCACGATGAGAGACGACAAGCGAAGATCGGATCCCAATGATCCTGTGGTACAGCAGCTGTCGGACAACATCACCGAGCTGCTAAATCAACACAAGCAGCAGCGCTGGAAAGAGCTAACCGAGTCGATTGATTTTGCCATGAATGCCAGGAAAGCTTGGAACACCCTGAAGCAGCTTTCAGGCAAAAAGATGAGTACTGACCGCAATATGCTCGAATTTCCGTCTGGAAGATTCGAGCACGGATACAAAGCTGCTTGTCTCCTCGGCGAACTTTTCACATCGGCCTCATCGCCTCGTGATATGCAAAACAGACGAACAATGCGAGCAAATAGGAAGCTCGATCGGCTGGATGTCCCAGCTATTTCTCCCTCCGCCATTGACAAGATCATCAAATCGATGAAAAATTCGCGTGCAGAGGGACCCGACGGAATATCGGCAGTTCATCTCAAGCATCTTCCTGATCCCTATTATGAATTGCTCTCTGATCTCATTTATTCGTCATTCAGTTCTGGTGTTATTCCGGCGCGCTGAAAACAAGCTGTCGTCATTCCCATCGCCAAACCTGGCAAGCCACTGGATAAGGCTGCCTCCCACAGCCCCATCTCCCTCCTTTCCCCCCTAGCCAAGCTTGCGGAAAAGGTTGTCAATCCGCTCCTCCAAAACGCTTCACAGCACAACACTTATCAGCATGGTTTCAAAAAGGAGCATTCCACCATCACTGCCCTGACATCAATCACCGAGCATATCATCGCTGGATTTAATCGCAAGACTCCGGCTGGTAGAAGCCTCGTCGTTGCTATTGATCTCTCGGCTGCATTCGATAGCGTCAGTATCCCGCTTCTATCGAAATCCATTCTGGAATCGGACATGCCCAGTTGGTCTAAAAGATGGATTAATAGCTTTGTCAAAAACCGGTCCATTCGCGTCAAGTTCGACGGACATCTATCTTCTTCGGTCCCTTTGAAAGCCGGTGTCCCGCAAGGCGGGATGTTGTCCACTAGCCTGTTCTCGCTATTTCTGTCTGATATTCCTGAGCCACCAACTGGCATTCATCTGTGCCTGTACGCTGATGACATCACTATCGTTTGCACGGACTCAGTTATTGACCGAGCCACTGCCACCATGAACAACTACTTACGGACGTTGGCTGTGTATCTCAAATCGAGGTTGCTGACTGTGTCTGCCTCCAAGTCAAGTGTCACACTATGTACGACGGCTACTATCGAACATCGGCTTCATCCCAAGGTCATCTGGGATGGCCACGAGCTGCCACTGTCCAAGCATCCTCGACTACTGGGAGTCTTCCTGGATCCTTCGTTACGATTTCATGAGAATGCGCGTGTACAGTTCACCTCCGCACTGCCGTTCAGTCCGCAATATGCACGCTGATTGCGAAATCGTGCTGCGGCGCGGTTGCGAGTATCCTCAGACAGGGATGTGGGATCATCCGGGCGGTGGGATCACCCGGGCCCTAAAGGCAAGAACCGCCCGGGTGATCCCACATTCTTGTCTGAGGATACTTGCAACCGCGCCGCAGCACGCTTTCGCTTACAGCGCGCACTTTGCGGACTGAACGGCAGTGCGGAAGTGAACTGTACGTGCTGCCTCAGCCAACTCGCGCAACAACATTCTTCGCGCACTGGCTGGAACTACCTGGAGCAGCACGAAGGAAGTGCTACGTATGACATATAGGGCCATGGTGCAGCCGGTCTTGGAATATGGTGCCCCTATATGGACCAGACATCTCTCTGAATCCTCTTGGTGCAGATTGCAGAGAACACAGAATACTGCCCTCAGGCTTATCACTGGATGTCACAAGTCGACGCCTATTCCGCATCTTCATCAGGAAACCGGCCTACTTCCCGTGAAAGAGCACTGCTTACTCCAGTCTCAGCAATTTCTAATAAGTATTGTCAAGAGCCCGACCCATCCAAATTACCATCTTCTGTCGTCTGCCCCCCACCCAAAAAGCATACGCACGCCGCTCAGTGCTTCTCTGTCGGCAGTCGATCAACAACGCTAGGCTACATCCGAGCTGTCGCGAAGAAGACTCCAGATGGCTGAGCATACGCGGTTCGTGGCAGAGTACCTGTCTGATGCTCAGCCCAACTCAATCTATGGCGGCGTGCCTCCGCGAGTCGACGACAGCGAAGCTGGACTACCGAGACGTACCCGAACAATCCTCGCTGGTCTGCGATGCGGTCACTCCAGATATCTAAAGGCCTACCCTCATCGGATTGATCAGTCAGTCCCAGATAAATGCCCCGATTGTGAATGTGCTGGACATGATTCATTGCATCTATTTTCATGTCCGGCCAGGCCTACAACCTTGTCTGCTCGAGATCTATGGTACAAGCCGTCTGAGGTGGCTAACTTCCTACGCCTCTGATGCGATGCTCTGTTCATGGCTGACAAGAAGAAGAATCGTTCGCTGTGGCGGCTCTCCGTCGCAGTGCAGTGCACTGCGACGAGTGCCAAAGACAGCGACCCAGCCAAGTAAAGTATCGTACCTGGTGTTTCTTGGCCCTTAGCGACAGCGACGGTTGACCCTCAGCGACAGCCACGTCGCAGTGTTCTGCGACCGCGACAGGCCTGTCGTGGGATATAACAATGGCCGTACGGTGACGCAATATTTCACGCGATCCAAGCGCACGGTATGCCCAAATCGGGCGTTGGGTGAACAGGTCAACATGGTGCTTTGATAGAGTGTGCTTTCAAAAGTTGATAAGAAAAAAAGAACTTCTAATGAAAGGATGTGCATTTCGATTATTCGAAATCTCAAAAATTCGAGTATGCTCATTAAAGTATTCGAATTCCGAATATCATTCGAAAGTATGTTTTTGAAATATCCTAGTTTCGAATATTATTCGAAAACGAAAATTTTCGAATTTTGAATGAATCGAAATTCGAAACAACATTCGAACAATTTCTGAATAATACTATTCGGTCCGAAGTTTATTATTGACCAACACCTCCTATTCAAATTCGGTACGTTGAACGACCTTTCAGGGATCTTCTTGAGCCAAATCTATCCAAGAACCGCAAAGGTCGTGTTCAGCTCAGCTTTAAGAAATCCAAACTTTGACCGGCCATAACCTTTTCTTGCGGAAGTGCTACGCAAAAGCCGAACTCAGGCTCTGAGAAATGTTGCCGCGTCTCTTCCGCTACTGGCCCGCGACTCCGCCGTGATCCCGGCCTCTCCCGCGATTCTCCCGCGACTCTGCCGCGAATATCCCGCGACTTCTGCGTGGGTCAAGCCTCCGCAACTCTACCGACCCCCCGGGACACTTCCGGGACCTTACCGCGATTCGGTCAATGGAGAATCGTCCGCAGTTCTGCTCCGCATCTCCCTCGCGACAGCTCCGCGACTCCTCCTGCTCGGCGCCAGCAGGAGGAGTCGCGCGGGAGTCGCAGCAATATTCATCTGAGGGGTCATAGATAGAATGTCCGAAGGCACACACACAAACACACTTGAGAAACATGAAAATGCCCCGCGACGACCGCCACATTGCGCACTATCATGTGTATTTTTATAATATTGGTTCAGGATGATGCTATTTGCCCACGTTCCCGATGAACTACACCTGTCTTCTGACGAGAACGTAATGTAAGCCCCTTGAACTTGGATTCCGATAAAATTCTAGATAGCAAAGACGACCGACTGGATGTACAGGCCATAAAACGGCCAATGTCTCACCGTCGACTGCGTACCACGCGCTGCGCGACCGCACGTGCGTCGGAAGCAGACGAGTTTTGGCCGCCGCGCGACGAGTTTCGGCCGCCGCGCGGCCGAAACGTTGCGCGGCGGCCAAAAACTCGTCGCGCGGCGGCAAAACCCGTCTGCTTCCGACGCGCGTGCGGTCGCGCAGCGCGTGGTACGCAGTCGATTGGTGAGACATTGGCCGTTTTATGGCCTGTATTGTTTCCGTACTTTATTTAGCCTAACGCATGGACCAGGCGGCTGGCCTTGCGGTTTTGGCGGAATCACCGGCTAAAGGGGTTTCCACCGCGCGCGGCGATCTACCGTCGCAGCCTCGTCAATTTACCACACAAAATTGGGTGAATGGTCTCCAGTTCCCACTTCATGCTGGATCCTGAAACGTTCACCGCTTGTGGTTGCCCATACGTCTTATGGAGCCTAGGAAACAATCTCAATCAGACATTTCTCGGCGAGTTTCTAATAGCATGGTGTCAGCCTCAAGGACTCACTACGATTTGTGATCTGAACTTCTCCGCATATACCATTCTCTACTCCATCATTCAGTGTAACAACATTGTGGGCTCTGAAACAAAGGAATATCTTTGCTCAGAACATTTTCCACGGTTGCTGGACTTGAGCCCGCGCGTTCAAACATGAGCATATTCTCCCCCTACAATTCACATAAACGATGTAGGAGGACTCTTCAATAGAAACTCTTCAATAGCATGTTGTAATTCAAAATGAACTTGTTATCATCGAGAAAAAAAATGACATTACGCACGATGTGGCAAACGGCGCCTAGTTGCATGGCACACTCACGTTCCTCTAGTTCGTGTTCATGTTTGATCGCCCGGGCACGAGTCTAGCAACCTTGTGAAAATGTTCTGAGCGATGAGATTGCTTCATATAAGAGCCCACAATCTTGTCATGCCGATTAATGAAAGAGGGACCGATATCTGAAAAGCTCAGCGACAATTCGCTGTGAGTCCTTGAGGCTGGCACCATGTCAGTGGGAACTCGTTAAGGAATGTCTCACTGGATTTGTTTCCCAGGCTCCAAAGGACATGCTGGCAACCACAGGCGTTGAATGATTCAGGATCCAGCATGAACTCGTAACTTCAGTCGGCTGGTCGTCCTAGCTAGCTGGAATTCCATAGAAATCCAAGTCCGAGGAGTTAACATGGACTCTACCAACTCAAGTGTTACTATACTTATGCATAGTGCGAAACACCAACTTTTTTCTGCAACTAACGGTAAAATGGGGAAATTGGAGTCGTACCATGTAATCCGTTTTCGTCGCAGCAGAAAACATAGAAACTCTTCCCAATATTCAAAACCTCGATCCAACATACGATACGCCTATTTCGAAGGTGTTGTTATACTTATGCGTCGCAGTGTAGACTATACATTCCATTTCATCCTACCTTTGCTTCGTCGACACAAGGTGCCCACTCATATTGACTTTTGGAAGTTTCGGACTTAAAATTGGAACACCCCCTCACCAATCGATTCCCTCTCTAGTGGGCGTGGGAAAATGGTACACCCGACTAGACATTTACTGGAAATGCGGTAATTTTTGATGTCATGCATCCTCCAATAAACATTTCCAAGCTGCTTCAACTTGCGCCGGAACTATCCTTTTCAGACTTTTTGGCCTTAGTGCCACTTTTTGAAATTTTCTTCCGCAGGCATACTTATTGGAGCAATCATCGTAGCGTTTTTCCTGTGGTTGTTTTGAAATGAGAATCGTCAAAGATTTTGGCCACTCTTCGTATAGAGGCATAATGCAGACTCCTGGTTTCTCTAGCCTCGCCTCCTCGGCCTGGATTTCAACTATAGGATCGACAGTTGGAGTTTTGAAGTCGATATCAGTCTCTCGCACTTTTTTCGTATCGTCAGCAAGCTGCTGATACTGCTGTTCTCAAAAGTTGACGCTTACAATAGCTCTTTATTGTACATATCTCAATCCCTCGGATTCCAAACACATTCCACAAGGGCATGCTTCAAGGTAACTCTAATCATAGAAGAACAATGAGGGAAGGATCACTTTTTCGATGGATAAAATCTGACGGGAAAACAATAACGATCTACAATTATAACAACGTTTTGACCTGTATCGTGTGAAATTCGAAACCTGTTATCGGAAAAACAACGTTGGAGTGAGAATACTCCGATGCGGATTCTCACCGCTGTGATATGGGTGCTTAAACAAAAGATAGCCTCGCTAGGGGCAAAAACAGATGAACGAACGGTTAGGCAGAATACATCATCTGAAGATGCTATGAGCGAGGTGAATAGAAGTATTCTGCTAACAAACGGACACTAATAAGCTACATACGCCAACGACCTGTAAACGGCATCCCGTAATCCGCAGTGCACCACAAATTGCACTGCTGATTATTGTGCACGTGGTCAAAACGTAAGGGCTGAACCACATCGCAACCGCAGACGTCGTCACACAGTTGTTAAGATGGAGATAATCACAAATCTATGCACATTCTTAGCTACCTCTGATAGGCAGTGGGATTCAGCCCCAGAAGACGATCGTTATTGGTAAAGCTAAGACAAAACCACAAGGAAGGAATACAATCAGTAAATAACACCGTAGTATGAACAAAAATATTAGATGACAAAAAGATCATATTACTTAAATACTATTTGAAAAATACTTAATATGCTTGAGAGATATGATAATCGCCCGACTTCAAAATGTCACATAATCTCAGGCGGACAGACGAAAAAACCGGAACTACAAGACGAAAGCTTTGAACAGGAGCATAACACCGGCGGACAGCAGACCTGAATTAGAACAATTGAGAGAATCGAAAAAATTAGAAACAAAAGGAATCAGGAGCGACAACTGACCAGCAACAGGTAATGTTACAATCCAGCTGAGCGATATGTTGCGGAACGTATGCCAACGAACTGAGTGACTCGCCTGCACCAGACCAACCGCCACAACGGATCCGACCTGAACGAATTCAATGAACAAAATGCTGCGCTTTTCCTAAGTCGATCTACGAGCCACCAAAATTCCATTACTATAGCATATTTAGCGCCATTTTATCGACACAGCACCTCGCATTACCGGTCGATGTGGTAGCATGGCAACTATGGAAAAAAAACCATTTCTGCGACTCGAGAAAAGCGGAATTGAAATATGGAAAATCGAAAGAAGTGGCCAGAGAACCAATTACCGTATTTTCCGCAATTGAACACCCGGGTGTACTATTTTTCTGCCTTCTCCAAAGATGTGTTCGAATAGAGGGGGAGGACCTACGTTTCAATTGAGAATTCATGAGTCAATATGGGCAAACAAAGTTTATTACGTAAACAAAATTGGGACAATAATGAATTACTCGGTGAACTCCAAGAGATCATTATCAATAAAGTCATTCTTCAAGTTCTCCTCAAGATCGATTTCTTCGAAAATCTCAACAAGGTTTTGGTTGTCGACATCATGAGCAGCGCGTAGCAGTTCATGTCCGGTGGGAATGTGTTTCCAATGTCTTTTTAGCTGAATGGGGGGGGGGGCTCTAATAGAGGGGGGCGATCTATTTTTAAACCTCCACCGGAAGGGTGGTTCTATTAGAAGGAGGGTTCAAATAGAGGGGGGTTTAACAACAGGTAATACGGTATTCTCCTGGGTATCGAAAGTGTCAGGAGCCAGAATGGGCGGAAAATTTTTATGCCTTCGAAATTTGGAAAGGGACGGACAACTTCATTTTCAGGAAGCGGAAATCGGAACTACGAGGGCCAAAGGGTACCGGGATATCGGAAATACACTCATCGCAGATTCCGGACACAATTATTTCCAATTTTCTTCTAGATTTCGAGTTTTTTTGCAAAATCGGAAATCGGAAACGGCTAGGTCAAAAAAAACATCGGGAGTCGAGGATTCGGTATCCCGCTTTTCCCTGGTCAGGATCAAACAACCAGTTAGACGAAACCTATAAGTGGTTGGGATACGTACAGTGGCGGAATTTGGCGACACTCCACCCCCTTAACAATGGCGTGCTTACTCCGCATTCTAGGCCCTCCCGATTATTCAAATCCTCAATTGTCGTCAGAATTCCGAATTTAGAGAAATAAAACTTGTTTTTGAAGACCTTCATGTGACGAGGGCATTGGCTTAAAAAGTTGTAACAGAACGGCTTAGTAAGATAAAAAACCTACTCGGTAGCTGATAAATGGAAAGTCATTCACTCATTTTGAAATTTGGATTGGGTGCGGCCTCCCCCCCCTTGAGCATTTTGCAACGTTGCCTTACCCTGATCGGAAAGCGGAAGCAAAATCTCCAAAAACGAGTAATATCCACTAACTATTGATTAATGAATATTTCCTGACTCCATAGACCCCATTTCCCGAACTGCACACATTTTTTGTGGGTTTCGGAGCAAAAAATCTGCTTATACAAGGTTGTGATCAATCAAAACGGGGATCGGCTTACTTCAGTTCTAACAAGGGAAGGATCATTACATGCCGTGGCCATTTCAAATGAAATATGCGTTTCTAGGATCAGTTTTTGACGTAGAATTCGAATTTTCACTCTGTAGCTGCAAATCGTTCCTCTGAACGAAGGTATGAGCATTTTTATATTGATTTCTACAGAATAATGGCATTGTACCTACCGCAACCTACAGAATTCTTCCGAAAAACCGGTAACGGACCTCATATTCGTGATCACCACCCCAAATAACCCCTCTGAACAAATTCAGAGCGAAAATTATTTTTTCGACCTTCGGACCCCCAGAAGTGATATGTTATTTTGGCTACTACAACCTACAGTCTATGTACAAGCGCATCACTTCTCACATCATAGCACACGATTTGGAATACTTTTTTAAAATTTGATTTTGATTGTTTTTTTGAAGATTTGGTATACTCACGTGAATCAATCATTCGATTGTCATCTCCTGTGTACTTTCAATTTTGTGATCCAAGATTTGAGAATTTTCTCGCTTACTCATGGCATGCGGCAGGGTATCATGAAAACCATCCAGGACAGTTTGAAACTCCAGTTCAGCACTGCTTCCCTCCTCAATTGGGAGGCCTGTGTGATTTTGATGGTTGTTCGAAAGTTCACTTAATTCGTTGTTTTCATTGTCAGAAAATATTTTGTTTTGAACATTTTGTTCACAATAACTACATGTGCTCGTAGCTATTATTTTGCTGCAAGTCCATTTATTTTCAGAGTAAAACACCAGCCGCGGGGATAAGACATTCTCGACTGAAACGCTTCATACTCCTGAAAAAAGCTCTCCCACGATAAAACTGTTAATCTTCACTTTCAATGATCGAAACGAGCATTTTACAAGTCTGCAAAAATTTAGGGTGCAGCATGGATTCCAACCTGTGACGTGTTTTTTTAGTGCACCGCCCACTTCCACTGCGCCAAACGGTCACGACTGCAGGGGCGCCGACTTCGTATATGACGGCGCGCTGCCTCGTTAATCGCAGCAACATATTTCGGCGCTATAACACACTATGAGGTGATTCCTGGTGTAGAAGTCACATCAGTGTATCTCATGATGCGACGAAGACTCATGGATTACGCATTATAATGCGTCTACGAGTGAAGCGCCAAAAACGCCTACAACTCCTTTCAGAGAAACGATTCGCAGTTGCAGAGTGAAAATTCGAGTTCTACGTCGAAAATTGGTTCTAGTAATGCATATTTCATTTAGAATGGCCACTGCATGTAATGATCCTTCCCTTGTAAGACATCTTTCATAGTCCTCACCGTAAGCGCGGCACGCGCGGGATCAGCGATGGACTATGAAAGTTTTCACCGCGCGGGAAACACTTAAGAAACCTCCAGCGGCTCCACAAGGGTAGCGCGGGTTAAAGTTGTGCCTCGACTTAGACATGCATGGAAAATCCCGGCTTGCATTTGCGTATACGGTAGCGCAGGATTGATTTGGAGGATTTAACCGCCCTGGCGGTTTAGGGCTCGATTAGACTCTTTGCCGCCAGAGGGCGCGGCACCATGCGAATGAGGAGTACCGATCATACGGCGCCGCACAATCGAGTCTCCTCTATTGCACGCTGCTGCGCCTTTCAGCGGCGGTACTCTATTCGGGCCCTTAAGTGGTGCTGGATGGGCGGCATGCGCGTCCCGTGCAATGTGAACTTTCATAGTCCACCGCGCTTCTTACGCGTGCCGCGCTTGCGGTGAGGACTGTAAGAATGCATAAGGGCTCGATTAAGGTTGGATCGCAGCGCAGCCTCATTATAATCTGCCACATCGATTGTTCGGCGCAAGCGCTCATGATAGCAGCTTTTCATGAGGCCAGGCCGCGATACAATTCTAAAAACGGATCCCGAGGGAAATGGGAATACCTAGCTCTAAACTTAAAAAGCATACAGATGCACGAACCTTGCACTGAGTTGACGAGATTGGCAGGCCAAACTTGGAGGCTACGAGGACGGTCACTGCGGCGCCAAACTCGATGGCGAAACCACTAAAGCAATATACTTTTCAAGCTATCACTTCAGCAAAGAAAAAAAAAGCAAATAAACAGAAACTGTGAAACATTCCTTTGCTTATTAGGCAATTCTCATTATAACAGGACTAACCTTGGAGGTGTAATTTTGGTGAGATTTTCTCCAACGGTGTAGATCACCCGGTGGCCAAGCATCCAAAGTCCAATGCACATCCCAATAGATCCGTATAGAAGCAAATACCTGAACAATGGAATCATCCATTTGATTCACATCTTCACCGGAACATCCAACATACGCAGGTGTGTGAAGCGTCTGTGCCGTTGATCCTTCCTGGTAGATGACATACAGGCTCACAAGTGGTGCAATGGCATTACTGAAACCTGATACTAACAGAGCCATTCATTAAAGAAAACAATTGTACTGCACTGTCCCGAAAAAAATCATCCTTCACACTTTTACGTGGCAATTCTTCAAATATGCTGCCTACTTCACCAGAGATCGTCTCCTGAGCAACTAACTTTTGAACCAGTTATCCGACGTCTCCACAAAACTTACTATGTTCTTTGGTGAAGTAGACTATACCAGATTCCATAGGAAGATATCGTTTTTACATACTGGTAAATTCTTCCATTCCTACTACAGGAAGATAACAGAGAAAAAGTTATCGGGTTCTAGTTGGAAACGAAACGAAACGAAACATTTTGCGACTCTTCTCACAAGGGAACTACTTTTAGTCAGCCTAGCCATTCCGGATGAAATCTACTGCTTTAAAACCACTTTTAACGTAGAATCCGATTATGATCTTCGCAGCTGCCTAAACCCACTCTGAAAAATGTTATAGGCGTTGTTTCGCCAGATTTTCATACCTATTGTACCTTGCAAAACGAGCATTAGTCTTCGGAAAATCCGGAAACAGACATCAAAATTGTGTTCAGCGCCCAAAACTACCCCCACTTAGGAAAGTTTGGGTGAAAGCACATTTTCCCAACTATGTGCAGACTGATAGCGTTTTGGACTTAAACGGATTTTCGGTTCAGCGTTCAATTATACAGTTACGGGGTACGGAAAGCGTTGAATAGAAATATTTTAGATTTGACTTAAAATCCACCCAGATGGGTTATTTGGAGCGCTTATCACGATTGTGTGGTTTATTTGTCGATTTTCCGAAGTTTTCAAATCAATTCGTTCAAAGCTTCCCATCGGGGGTAAATTTGATGGCAAATCGCCACTTTTGACGATTTGCGGAGTGCTACGATAGATATGACTCAAATTGTTCCTCTGCGGGTTATTTGGAGTGCCGAACTCGAATCCGAGGTCCGTTTATTGATTTTTGACAGATTACGGTAGATTACGGTGGGTATACGGTAGTTCGGTCAAAGTCGCAGATTTGACTCTAAACTTGTATGCGGGGGTTATTCGCGGTGGTGAATATAGATTTAGCGTCCATTTGTCGATTTTCAAAATACTAAGATAGGTTTTGCCCCCCTAAATTGCATGTTACCTACCGTAACCTACAGTAAACTTCAGAATTTCGACAAACGGACTCCAGATTCGTGTCCACCACCCTAGACTACCCCTGCAGACAAGTTTTGAGCCGAATCCGATTTATTTTTCAACACACCCTAAAAATTTAATGGGGTGTAGGTACCCTTTCCATGCCGGCAGGCTTTGAAAAACTCGCATAACTTTTCTCAGAGTGGTTTTAGGCAGCTGCGAATACCATAATCGGATTATACGCCAAAAAAGGTTCTAGAAAAATACATTTCACCTGGAAGTGCTCAACATTCCGAAGTCTATATAAAACTCACTTAAAATATCGAGAACGCTTTTCCCCCAGGTTTGTTCAGTAAGAAGGATAAAATATTTACAGACAGAACAACATCCAGATGGAGTACAACTAGCAGCGCACCTGACATCATTCCCCCCATGAGCGAATCCTCCAAAGCAAGCTGTCATAACTTGAAGAAGGGAGAAAAGATGAGCTGCTTGCGGATCTTCTGGTTTCGTTGAACGGAAGAACGAGGCAACTGATGACGATGGCGCCACCGCATTCAGAGCTGGAACAATCTTCATTGCGGATGTCATACGTGAGGGCGGTCTCACAAAACCCTTACCATGACCGGATGAGCCGTTAGCCTTTGAATCTTTGTCCTTGATGGATCCTCCATTTTCAAATTCAAGCAGGGCAGCTTCTAAAATGATATCAATTGGTGTGGAAAACGATCGGACCAACTGCAAAGCATGACGGGGTGATCTCGTACTTTGTGTACCAACGGCATTCAATTCGCTGGAGTTGTTTGACTCCAAATCGGTACGAGCTGAAAAATATGTTTACGAATAAACAAACACAACTTACTTCGACAAAATGAGTTACATACCCAGTATGTTCCGCTTCAGCCATGGAGCAATAATAAACTTCGCTACCAAAGCAGAAATAACACCAAAAATACAAGATAGGACAACACAATGCTTCAGAGTTAGACGATCAAAGTACAAAACTGAAAATAGAAACAAAATCGTATTAGGAAACGGAATCTGCCACCTGCAACTGCGGTCGACTGCAGATGCTATACGCAACGCGTCCATACACAGTGGCTGACCGCAATTGCGGATGTGAATTTGGCTCTCAAGTTGGACGTAAACACTCGAAGAGAATAGAGTACGCAGACGATTCTTCTACATATTGAACCGAAGAAAAAATTCCCGCGTTTTTTATCACGCACGACATATTAAAAAATTCGGCGTCATTCTATCGGTCGTTTGAGAAAACATTATTTGCTCCGAAACACAATCTGATTGAATTTTTCGATCGATCAACTGTTTGTTTATCGAGTTTCGGACCGGGACATCGGGGATCGCAAGCGACCTCCTTGTATTGATCCGAAAATCAATAAAAACTGGAAAACACTCCACTTTTCGGACTCTAGCAGTCGAAACATTATATGCAGCCCTAACCTCGTACATTGGATTAAATGAGTCCTATTGAAGTCCTTTTCAAGTTTTTTCAAGAGATAACGTTGGGTGTTGGCCGGCATATTTGATTTCGAACTTTGCCAATTTATGTTTCTGGGCGTGCTAATCATGAATCTAATATCCTTTTTATATAATTTTGGAATGACTACGGTAGGTTTACTGTCACTGTACAACCGCAACCTGCCTATTCTTTGATTATCGAAAAGATAGCGTGATCAGCACTAAAAAGAAATCCGTCTAAAGTCCCTTTGAAATCAGAGATTGACCAACGCACCATATACCTACCGTAACCTTTCGCTGGACTAGAAATGAATTACTTATTCGGGTTCAGCAAATCTAAACTAACCCTACGGAAAAAAGTTCGGCCCGGAAAAAATCGAGCCCTTAGGCCAAAAATCAAGGAAGCGTGACGATTCGGTTTCAAAAAATTTATAGCATTTCTTGCAGATCACAAATTCTCATTCGACCAACCTTTATACCGACACTGGAATCCTGCCCCACTCAGGAATTTCTGAACAAGTTACCCGAGACCTTGACGCAAGTTGCATGATGGCTTCACGCAACTTACTTTAAGTTCACAAGTAACTTGAAACGATGTTACGTGTAACTTGACCAGATTTTTTATTAAAGTAACATGTAACTTGTTCTAATAATCACAACCTTACGAGTAATTTACCCTGTCGTTACATGTTATCTGACACCCAAATGCGACACGGCCGTCACGCAACGCCGGTCAGCCCACCCACACGCGACATGCTCGCCGAGCATGCCTGGGGGGCCAGCGGCTAGACGGGGCCTCCAGCCGGCATGAAAAAAAACTCAAACTTGGGTAATTGAGCCGACAACGCTACCGACATCTTAGACAGCCTCGAGTGTGCGTCGTATACCTCCCTAGGGAACAGCCCGCCCCGAGATAAGTTACATGTGCGATAAAATAACACATTTAAGTTACACGTCAGTACTTTATGTCACGTGTAAGTCAACTAGCACCGTGCAATATACTTACTTTGTTGTAGGTCACATGTAACTTAAATCTATGAAATTAAGTCGCAGGTAACATGTTTAGAGTCGTTAATTCGCATGTAACTTTATCAGAAATTCCTGAGCATCTCTGATTGGAAGTACGCGGGAACTAATTCTTTACTCCAACTTGCAACTATGCCTCAGGGTATTGGTAGGAAAGGGTGAAAACTCACACTCGGATCCTTCATAAACAATGGCGAAAACGTTGAACGCCATACACGCAAAATAAAGCACAGGCAAAACTTTAAGGCCACTATCTAGAGGACGACTCTGAAACAATCACGTTTGTAGCATCTATTCTGCATCTTTCACTCTTTAACCCTGAAACCATGACAGAAACATTGGAAACACTAAACAGGGATCGGGAAATTCGTCGAAGTTTTATATGAGCACTCAGACTCAAGGTGAAGCCGAAATCCTGAATCTGACACATGCGCTGCCTGTAAGTTATGCCAGCAGGATGCTAGAGGAACACTAACAAGCAGAACGAGCTATTTCACCTTACAGCCTTTTTCTATCTAGGACACCATTTATTTGGGTCACTATGAACTTCTTACATGAGAAAATTCACCGTTGACAACCCTGAAGAATCAATACTTCTATAGTTCAGAATGTAGATCTCAGGTAATTTTAAGCTCTCAATTTTAGAACAATGTAGGAATGTTAAAGACACTTCCATAACTTTCTTCGGTTACAGGATCTGACTAGTGAAGCCTCAGAGACAAATGGAGTTCTGAAAAACAGTCCATTGAGGGTTGTAAAAGGACAAAAGAAACCACTTCAAGTTCTCTCAATTTCCTCAGTGCACTCAGGTAGATCAGAAATATAACTTTCTTGAATTCGATAAACATGAGCATTTTCACTCCGAACACTGTCCAGGAAGGTTATTTGGCGCACTGAGCACAGATAGGAAGGAAGTTTGTTTCCGTTTATCTGAAGCTTACGCTACGAAAATACCATTCAGCTACAGCAACCTAACGTAATCCTCCGGAAAACTGACATTCGTATTCAGCGCGTCAAATAACACCCAGACAACGTTTGGGCTGGGAACGTCAGGGCTGGGCTCACGCTGTGATGATCACAGAGGGGGCCACAGCTTTGGGAGCCGGGAAGTGGGGGGAGGCCGCAGCTTCCGCTGGTTAGCAGGCAAACTTAGTTGCTACTCGTCGATGGTAAGGAAGGTGAAAATCAGCGGAATAAAATTTTAAGGAAAAAATAATTTCAAAATTAGTCTGAAATGCAAAAACAACTTTGATTTATTCTTAAAATCATCGAATTTGGCTAGATTTTTATTGATCACACTCACGACTCACCTGAGAAGCCGCAAGAATTTTTATGCCGAAGGAAGGGGGCCGTAAAAATTCCAAGCTGCAGTAGGGGCTGCACCTCCCACCGACCGACCACAGCACTATGCCTTAGCCTGGGGAACGTTTCATTTCTCAAATTCAAGAATTTAACTTTTCAGCCGTTTTTGATCTAACTAAAAACACTGAAGAAAAATTGGGAACTTGTTCCTCTTTTATCTCCCTCAACGCTAAATAGACCATTTTTTTTCAAAACACCATCTAGCTCTCGGGCACTTCCCAAGTGAGTGTTTTGGGTAGAATTTCCCTTATAAACCCTGTGTATACAAAGCGGCATGTTGGAAAAAAATGTCTAAGGTGCATGCACTCAGTAATAACCCCCACGTGAGGCAGGCGGAGACTAGACAGATTATTTATCTCAATAGGCAACCGTGTGATGAACTACGTGACCAAAAAACTTGAGAGGACAACCCATCCTCAGCAGAAAATTAGTGACTTTCTACACAGCATGCGCCCTATCCAAACAATTTCACCCTCTCGCACAGCACATCCAAATCACTCCGATTCGGCGATATCAAAGAACACAGATAACTGAGTCTTTTTATGGAAGCGCTATCTTATCTAAACCCATGTCGGAAAACAAGGACTGACCCCCAATGTTTCACTTATGACGCCATACCCCCTAGTCTATTGGGCTTCTATTAGGTTGTTGACATGGCTCATCGACAGATGTAAGAGATACAGAATTCTAAAAGACTCACCCTTCTAAGGACGAAATGATCAATAAATATAAAGAAGACAACGGAAACAAGACCGGATAGAAGAGGTGAGACAATCCATGACGCAACTGAAAAAAATGAATAATTAAACTTCAGACATTTATTCTAGGAGTGTGTGTGTGTGTGTCGAGGGGGGGGGGAGTCGAAGAAAATATACTTACATATGCGTGAGATCTTATGCCAACGGATTCCCTCAGAACCCTTGAGAACCAAGGAAAACCCGATAGTAGCACCAACGATCGAATGAGTCGTCGACACGGGAAGCTTGAAGAATGTAGCAAGAAGCATCCAAGCACCGCAACCTGAACAAATCTCGCAATAAATTTTTGAAAGTACGCGAAAAATACGTCACGGTTCAGTCAAACAGTGATTTGGCCTCACAAGGGAAGTGTTTAGAGTGCCAAACGCATCTGCGAAAACGACTAGTATCGTTGAACACGAATCTGGAGTCCGTTTGTCGAAATTTTGAGGTTTAATGTAGGTTACGGTAGGTAACATGCCATTTAGGGGCAAAACCCATCTTAGTATTTTGAAAAGCGACAAACGGACGTTAAATTCAAATTCTCCACCCCGAATAACCCCCGTATACAAATTTTGAGAAAAATCTGAGATTTTGACCAAACGTATACCCACCGCAATCCACAAAAATTCGATAAACGGACTCCAGATTCATGTTTAGCACTCCAAATAGCCCTCAGAGAATGATTTTGAGACATATCTCTCGTAGAAATTCGGAAATCTCGAAAGTGGCTTTTTCCCTCGAAATTTTCCCCGGTTGGGAAGCTTCAAACGGAATTAGCCGAAAACTTTGGAACATCGACTAATAAACTACAGATTGGTGATCAGCGCCCCCCCCAAAAAAAACCCTGGGAGATTTTAAGTCAAATCTGGAACGCTTCCAAAGCCCTCTACTCGGTATAAGTAAGCGCCCAACCGAAAAACCGTATAAGTCCAAAACGCTATCAGTCTGGACAGAGTATGGAAAATTTGCCTTCACCCAAATTTCGCTCATGGGGCAGTTTTGGGAGCTGAACACATTTGGATTCTGGGAGCAACCGTTTTCTATTTCAGCTTGATTTCGCGTGCCTGGATTTCCTTCCCGAGGTGAGCCCGGAGAGTGGCTTCGATTGTGCTAGACAGCGTTTTCTGTGTACTCTAACGTATTCCAAGCAGAGCTGGATGGGTTGTCTACCATTGTCTACGAGAGTCAGGAGGGCCCCTAACACATGTATTCTGAGCCTTTCCAACCTGGAACAGTCCGTTCGTGAAGAAATTCATTTTTTAGCTTTTTAGTCAATTTAGTCCCCAATATTTCCCTGAAAAAAAAATTCTCGAGTCCCGGATACGACCCCTTTTCAGCACAACGTATCCCTTCCTTTGGTATCTCGGGGCCTTGTACGACCCCCTCCTTGCAATAATCGCAACTTGTGCTGAACCCTGTGTGGGGCTCCACAGGGGGAGTCTGAGCTACGCAGGGAGACCAAGTTGGTCATTCGCAAACCCACCACCCCGTCAAAAAAAAACTCCCGTCCGTGATATAGTTCACTATTGATATCTCGATTTTCTAAACAAATTGTTACTTTTCTTCAAATTTCACAAAAAAAAACTGACAAAGTCATGCTCATGGGAGGGGTCTGAGAAAATCACAAAATATGTGACCAAATCACACTCCTGGGGAGGTGAATCTGAGTAAAATTGGCCTTCTGCACACCTCGTGCAGTACCCTCGCATCGAATGTGGGACAGTAGAAAAGTGCGTACCGGACAGGATGGAGATTTGTCCATACATGAGTTCGAGCTCACTGTTGTTATACACGGAGAGATCTAATACTCCTTTACGCATCGTATCCGTCACTTTGTGTCCTAAAAGAAAATAATCATCATACTCTTTTAGAAAACCAAATCGGTGAATAATTTCAAAAAAAAAAAACAAAACCAGTACAACTTACCCAGCAGACATGCACCAAGGGTCTCGAAAATACTGGCAAGAATGTAGGCTTGAGTGAGGGTGACCACCTGAAAATTTTGACATAATTTGCAAAGCACGGTCCATACCCGGCTATATAACTTCACATACCTTGCTGCCTACGCTGGTACCGAATGAATTGGCCGTATCGTTTGCACCGATGGCAAACGCCAGAATGAATGAAATGACAGCACCGACGACGAGCCATGGCATTAAAGCCGATTGGAACGCGTCCAGATCCTCGATCATTTTGCGCGAACCTGAAACTATGACAAATTCATGGAAACTATAAGGTAGGCACTGGTCGCATGAGGAAAAAAAATTCCCATATGATTCTTCCGCGCGCACATGCGTCGCGGAGGTTAGAGACAGCGAGAAAGCGGACAGGAAGACGGATGGTGCAACTAGGCGCGCGCAAACACGCGCGATGAGCTTAGGCGATTCCGTCTCTCTTGACAAGGGATGGATGATACCCGCGAACGCCCAGACGCACCCCCAGCTATCTGCACGGCAGTATTGGCCACACAAACCAGCCATCTGCAGACGTTTGCCTAGTTAATGTTTCGTATGATTGCGCACCACACTTCTCATGATATACAAAGTCACTAGCGACAAAATACGACTGAAGGCAGCAGGTTCTGCTTACGCGGCGCGTCGCGAGCGTGCACCTACCGCGTGGACCCCATCATGATAATCCACTCAACCTGATTCTTCTTTCAAACACAATCTGTTACATTTTATTGATGTGACTAATGAATCCAGTGAAATGGTCAGATATTATTATAATCACCATATCGCAAAATATGATAAAATGTTAGCTAAGTTCCCTTCATGGAAAAGGCAGAATAGTAAGCAAGTCTATTTCCCTAAGTATGGGCCTTAGGCCTCTTTCAAAGATCGATCGCCGCGCGACGCGATTGGATGATGACCATGAGCATCGATCGATATCGCGTCGCATGTCGATCTCTATACAAAACATGCCATCGCGGCGATCATTGATGGAAGCGTAAAATATGCCTTAGGGCGGCGTGCGCACCAGATGAGGGGCACACAATCGTCACGCGATCTACGGCGATTGCAACGCGGACGCCCGCAACAGGAACAAACCAATAACGGGCAAAATCTGCGGCCTTTTCCCGCTCTACAGTACCCCTAATCTTTGCGAGACCGACATGGAATATGAGGGCATGGTCGCATGTGCGCCACCAATTCGTATTGGTCTCGCCAAGAACAGTGGTACTATAGATCGGGGGCAGGCCTGCAGATTTTGACCGTTACGGGCTTGTGCAACTCGCCTATGCTATGGAGCCGCATCAGACAAGGGAAAGAATTAGGAATTTCTTTTGAATGAATCAAATAATGATAACACCATTAATAATATTATGACATGTTTTATTTTTTATCAAACCTTTTTCAAAACAAAACTAATTTTGATATTTTCCGTGAGTCATCACATTAGATAAACAGACGAGAAAATTGGTTAGTGTTCGTACTACGGCTGAGAAGAGGCACTCAGTGGTGCGGGAAGATACAAAGTGCTGCCCCCAATGATGAGCTTGTAAACCGTGAAGAAATAACTGATAAGGGCGCGCTTCGCCCCGCATAAAAAAAAATAAAGCAAAACCGGAAACAAAAATTATCAGCTGATTGACGCGACCGCGACGATCAGCCAACACAAAACCGCTCCCGCCAAAACTGAACTCTACTCTATAGAAAAAGAAAACAGTGAATTTCTTTGAACACAGACGGACATGGTACTGATTTTTTCACATCTGCACTTCACGTTACCTCAAATGTGAGCGCGAAGTTTCACAAATGCTATACATTTCTCGCGTGAATTCACTTTTGCACTAGTTTACACAGCCTACTGAAACAGCGGGTTCGGCGTCAATGTGACGTCGTCATTTGGGAAAATTTTATAAAAATAAAAATATCTAGTGTAGTCCAACCAAAAGCTGCACATCTACTTATCAATGAGAAGTGGTTGGTTGGAGATCAATCTACATGTAACTAACTCATTGCATAAAAACCGCTCTCGCTCAACCGGTGGCGACGTGGTGCCTAAAAATTGAAGCACATTGATCTCTTTCTGACCGCTTCTCATTGATAAGTAGATGTATAAAATTTAGTGGACTGCACTATGCACACAAATTTCAGTCTAATTATAAAGTCTAGCTCGCTCGGATGAGTCCGGCGGAGCAAGCAGCGAGGCGGTCGGTCATGGCAAAATAAAACAGTGATAAGGAGATTTTGACACGATAAGCCCAATAAGCCTTACTTCGACTGACTCAAAATAAGAGAGTAACACCTTCATCATACTTTTGCGAGAACGGCAAATGTCGCGATTGCCAGTAGGAAAATGAAGAATCAGATGCATGATACCGTTATAAAGTGAGAAATCAGGGGTCTGATAACGGTATCAGACATCTAATTTCTCATTTTTCTGCTGATATTCCACGGCATTCGCCGCTATCGCAAGAGTATGGATGGGCTGTTAGGCTATATATGTACAATGGGGTGATAATTTACCCGGGAATATTTCACAAAAATATTTTATTCGTTCCCGAAAATAGTACGTTCCGAAACAGGACAAGAAATAAAAAGGACATCAACGCTGCCGAGATGTCATACGTTCGTGCCGTGGCAGTGTGGAGGAAAGAAGATCACCTCCGTGCAAACCGACGTCAATCCCTCCGCGGAGAGGGTTTTTGTCATGGGAGAGGTGCTGGCTGGCCGCAGCTCTCCTGAAGATCCTACTGCAAAGAGCCGGCGTCGAGAGGAACCCAGGACCCGCAAAGAAGAAGAAGTACCCATGCGCCACATGCGACAGAGATGTCAATTGGTATGGAACCAGCGTCCAATGTTTTGGATGCCAAAGGTGGGTGCACTTCTCTTGTTCGGGTCTCAGTTCTGAGAGGCACCACGATTCTTCCTTTCGTTGTATTGTGTGCTCCGCCTCCAGTAACTCCAATTCCTCATCTACCAACCGCCCCCTCTTTATTGTACATATCAATCTCAAAGGCATTCGCGCCAAGCTTTCTGAATTATCTCTCTTCGCCCGTACTCATCACCCGGATGTTATCATGGTTCAGGAAACCAAACTCTCTCCCTCTGCTACCTCTCGACATCCAAACATCCCGGGCTATACTGCATATCATAATCCTAGGTCATCTCAGGGAGGCGGAGTCTCTACTTTTGTTCTGTCCTCTCTTCCCTCTCACATCATTCCAAACACTCCAGTGGATGGCACTCTCGAGTACATCCCCATCCATCTACCTCTAAAAACTCCACTTTCTCTTTTTAATATATACATTCCTCCTCCTACATCCTGTCCACGAACCTACAACCCTATCCCTCTACTCAAGCAGCTGTATGACTGCTCTCTATCTCCCTCAATTGTCTTTGCGGGTGACTTCAATGCTCACACGTTCTGCTCGTCGCTCGATTCTGATGCTGGAGAAAATGACGTCGAAGAATGGGCGGATGAAAGCGACCTGCTTATCCTTAACGATGGCCAGCCCACTCGTTTCCCTGCCTACGGTCGATCCTCCAGCCCAGACATCTCCCTTGTCTCTTCTAATCTCTCTAATGCCTGCTCTTGGTCTACATCCACAACTCTTTCCAGTGATCACATTCCGGCCTTTGTAAATATCGATCTCTCTAACTCTCTTGCTCCCTATACAGGTGTTCGTCATCGTTCTTATCTCAATTTAGGCCTTGCAGACTGGAGCCTGTTCAGGGAGGTTGCACTCCGCCAAGCGGCCGAATATCCGTGGAATGGCAATGTACACCAGAAGGAGCGCCACCTCTCTGATGCCATCCGGAAGGCGATGAAAGCTGCGATCCCTGAAGGTCGTGTCAAGACCTTCTTTCCCAATGTCACCAGGGAGACACTGCAGAAGATAAGGACAAGGGACGCAAAGAGAGCTGCTAATCATCTTGACCCAGACATTGCCGAGCTGGATAATGAGATCAGGATGGACCTTGATAGGCACAAGAAAGAATCTTGGGAAAAGTTCACTGAGAAGATGAACTTCAGGAGTGATGGATGCTGCAGCAACGTGGAAGGCTTTGGAAAGGATCTCGGGAAAGTTCACCTTCGCCAACAATTCCACGATTGAATTCGACGGCGGAGTCTTCAAGTCAGGGAAAGAGGCCGCAAATGCTCTTGGGAAGCATTTTTTCATAACTAAAACAAAAAGAGAAAAGCAGAATAGAATAACTGTTAGGGAACTCTGTAAATTGCCACTCATGGCTGAAGATGATGCAGTCACGCCCGCTCAGGTCGAGAAGGTTATCAAGGAAATGAGTAACTCAAAGGCAGTAGGGCCAGATGGTTTGAGCCCAGCAGTTCTAAAGAGACTGCCAAATGAACTACTACCCCTGCTCGCCGACGTCATTAATACATCGTTTCGCACCTGTACATTACCTCAAGATTGGAAAGTAGCACGCGTCATCCCATTGCCGAAGCCGGGTAAATCACCATCCACGGCAAAAGGTTACAGGTCAATCAGTCTTCTCTCACCTATTGCCAAAGTTGCGGAAAAATTGGCTGTGGAGGAGCTTGCCGAACATAATAGCAAACAACAGCATCAACATGGTTTCCGTAAGCTACATTCCACCACTACGGCCATGCTGGAAATTGTGAGCTATGTTTTGGACGGCTTCAATGCCATGAAACCTCAGCGAACCGTAGGTGTAGCCCTCGACCTAACGAAGGCTTTTGACACTGTAAACTTGGGCATTTTGTCGGAGAGCCTGTTAAGGTCTACCATTTCGCCCTGGCAGAAGCGGTGGATAACCGCATTCACCAAAGGACGCCGGGCAAATGTGCTATTCCAAGGGCACGTCTCCAATAGCATCCCAATTGCCGCCGGCGTACCTCAAGGAGGAGTTCTATCGCCTGCTCTTTTCAGTCTGTATATTGAAGATCTACCCGTTCCATCCCAAGACATCAAGGTCGTAGCATATGCGGATGATATTACTATACTATGCCGGGATCGCGACATAAATGTAGCTGCCAGTAAGATCAATGACTACTTGATCGAGTTGAAATGTTTTCTCGATAGCAAGATGCTTACGGTCTCTGCCGCTAAATCATCCGTCACCGTCTTTTCCACTGATCCTGCGGAGCACAGAGTTCATCCCATGGTGAAATGGGACGAAACTCGCCTGCCGGCCGCCCGATTCCCTATGCTGCTCGGACTCGTGTTGGATCCTTCGTTGAGGTTTCATAAGAACACTGAGCAGAAGCAAGCTGCAGTGAAAACAAGACTTAACGTCCTACGTGCTCTCGGCGGAACGTCATGGGGGTGCAGTAAAGAAACGATCCTGACCACGTACAAGGCCATCGTTCTGCCCGCCCTGGAGTATGCTGCACCAGTCTGGCAGCATATCGTGTCGGACACATCCTGGTCCAAGCTGCAGCGCATTCAAAATGGAGCATTGCGAATCGCAACAGGCTGTTCTAAAAGCTCTCCAGTAGAGCACCTACTCGCCGAGGCTCGCATCCTGCCAGTTAAGGACCATTGCCAACTCCATGCACAACAGCTGTACATAAACATCCTGAAGCAGCCAAATCATCCGTCCCGAAGAGTATTAGACCCCGTCAGAGAGAGAAGTATAAGAAAGCCGTTTGCTGATGCTCCCACGAAAATCAATATACAGAGATGGACCAACGCACAACAAGAACGCCTCCGTCTCTTATGTGCTGAGCATACCCAATTCGTCAAGGATCACTTATGCAAGACCGCCGTAAACTCCATTCTCGGAGTCGTGCCGCCTGAGGTCAGCGAAACCGAGATGGAACTCGGTAGGCGTGCCAGGTGCACCCTTGCCTCGTTGCGCTGCGGGCACTCCCCCATGCTTATGTCTTATTTACATAAGATCGATAGCAGCAGACCTGACGAGTGCCCGGATTGTGGTAATAAAGGGCATACTACCGCGCACCTTTTCAACTGCCCGATGAGACCGACATCGTTAACACCAGTAGATCTGTGTAAGAATCCGACGCTTGTGGCTCAGTTCCTCAATCTATGACAGGACCCTCTCTGTGGCTGCAGAGGAAGAAGAAGAGGACATCAACCCTTCAAACTTCTGCGGAAGAGCATTTCCGAGCAGCTTGAAGAAACGGCGGGTTAATCAGGGTTGAGCAGGCCGTTGCGCCAAATTTCGGCGGAGCTACTTCCCTACGCCCCCGTTGACAGAAATTTTTATTACCTCCGCACATAACATCGGCATGGATCGTGAAGAGACTTCGCATTCACTGTTGAAGGTTGGCGCAAACTCGGTGCACCTGTGTTATAGCATATGGCACCGAGCTTGCGTCAACCTTCAACAGAGAACGCGAAGCCTCTTCACGATCTATGCCGACGTACTATTAGGTCTAGAAGTTAATTTCCGCGTTTTTGTTGTTATTGATATTTTGTAAAAAATAAAATTATTTTTATATAACGAATTTTATGTTATAATGCTCACTGTATTATCAGCTTTCTATTGATATATAACTTGCTTCACGTACCTTATAAAAAAAGTATTATTTTAGTTTCAGAATATGTCAACTTTTGTGCCGGAAAAACGCCATTTGCGGGAAGCTCTCCTTTTCCTTTTCATCTCAAGAAGAAAGCCACTGACGCGCACCAAATGCTTGCCCAAGCTTACGGGGATGCTGCTCCATCCATAAGAACCTGCCAAGAATGGTTTCAGCGTTTCAAATCGGGTGATTTTGACGTTAAGGACAAAGATCGACCAGGACAGCCAAAAAAGTTCGAAGACGAAGAACTTCAGGCTTTGTTGGATCAAGATTCGGCTCAAACGCAAGAACAGCTCGCGGCATCTCTCGGCGTCACCCAAAAGCAATTTCTATTCGATTGAAGGCAATGGGAAGATTCAAAAGGAAGGAAAATGGATCCCCTATGAGCTCTCAGAACGCAACAAAGAGCAGAGAAAAACAACTTCACAAATCTTGTTGGACCGATTCCAAAGAAAGTCTTTTTTACACCGCATCATAACTGGCGATGAAAAGTGGGTGTACTACGACAATCCGAAGCGAAGAAAATGGTGGGTTAGTCCTGGTGAAACAGCAACTTGGACCGCAAACCAAAGCATCCACGGGAAGAAGGTCTTACTGTGCATATGGTGGGATCAACGCAGTATACTGTACTATGAACTTCTTCAACCTGGCAGAAACAGTTACTGCGAATCGCTATCAACATCAACTAGCGCAATTGCGGCATGAAATCGAAGCAAAGAGACCAGAATGGGCGAGTCGACACGAAAAAAGTCATATTGCTTCATGATAACGCTCGACCTCATGTTGCTCGAACGGTAAAGGATACGCTAAAAGAGTTCAAATGGGAAGTCTTACCGCACCCGCCGTACTCTCCAGACATCGCCCCGTCGGATTATCACCTTTTCCGGTCAATGGCGCATGGTCTAGCGGAGCAGCGCTTTCAAGATCGTCAAGATGTCAAAAAATGGCTCGATGAATGGGTGGAGGCCAAACCAGAAAAAATTTTATTATGATGGAATCCATAAGTTACCCAAACTCTGGGAAATGGTTGTTATTAATGACGGAAATTATTTTGAATAAAAATTTTGTTTAAGTATGTCCAGTTTTCAATAGTGTAAAAAGCGTAAAAAAACGCGGAAATTAACTTCTAGACCTAATAGTTTCGCGCTGCAATCTTACCAGCGGGGGCGACTATTACTATCCTATTTTAGCTAACCAAGTAGTTTGAACAAAACCTACTTTTGCTCTAATATTTTTATGACCCCCCAAGTTTTAATTTTTTACAGAATTTTTTTGAAATTTTTTACGACTCCCCCCCCCCGTTGCGTGCGCCGAGTGGCAACCTTGCCTGACCATGGCGTGATACCAGTATCCGAGTTAAATCAAAAGCCTTCTCTGCATTTTACGTGAAATCATGCTTCATGGACTTATTGTTCATATTCAAACCCTTACTATTGTTTTTTCTAATTTATGCATGTTCAACAGGCTGGGTTGTAGGCCCAGAAAACATGCAAGTAGAAGTTGTCCAGCCTCTTGCACTTTCAATTGCACTCAGGACCACTTCGCTTGAATGGAATGGACTGCGAGAAAAGGGACTACTCCTCCTTCAATGTGTACTGCGTCTACAAACCAACGGATTGGGTGACTATACGTTTTCCGTCATAAGACACTCCCGGAAGCTCTAGCAATGCTCGTTGGATAGCTTTCTTGCGGCGTGCCAGAGTCGCGACTAGCGCTTGTCTACGATCGTGCGTACGCAATCCTCTCAAATCGGATCAACATTCCATGTAGTAACAAAAGGCATTCCCAGGCCAAATGTCAAGTCAAGTCAACCCTTTGCATATTCATGTAAATGAGGTTCTGGTACTTCAGAAGAGGTGGTGGGACCCCAAAAGTGCATGGGTGTTGAGCAAGAGGTCCGGTCCGAAAAGTGGATGGGCGCCAACAATAAAATTCTCAAAGGTGAAAAACATGATTCTTGAAGCTGTCCACTCACCTCGGTTTGGAGACGAAGACGATGAGCTCGAAACTCGGTTGCAGGATGTGCAGTCGCCTACAGATAGGCGAAACAGGCCGAACAAGCGAAAATGCCAAACAGTATCTCTGGCGGTAGCTTTCCAATAATTACCCCTGAAAACGAGTAGAACTGCTGACGGTGTAACGGGGAGAGATGGAAACAGTCGAGGCAGCGAAGACAGAATATAAAAAAAAACACTTGAGGAAATCACAAAAGAATGTTCGTTTAAAAGCAAAAACTGATATGATTGAATGAGTGAAGAGGAGAAGAGAGAATTCTCTTTGCATCTGGCATTACCAGCTCATTATTATATATTTGTTCCCGCTGTTGGCGAGGAAATGGGAACAGACGACTGACTGAGCAGGTGCGGGCAAACAAAAGAAATGCGGAGAAGCGCAAGATCAGAAAAGTCAATTTCGAGGTCAATTTCGATGGATTTCAGTGATATAACGATCGATAACCGTCAGAATGGTTTAGAAAAAAATCTAAGAAGTGAACAGGAAGACAAGGAAATGTTGGTGGCCATCTCATCCCCGTGATGATTTTATTTTAGAACAAATTCTAACTCTCCAAAAGGAGAATTTCTTCCATCTTCGAAGCCGTACAAACTTTTCAACCCTTTGTCACCACATAAGAGATTTTCAACGACCGCGGAGGTTCAGCCCCTCACCCAATCCATTCGAATGGTCTATTTTACTCGATCAAGAAGCGCAGAATTTTGATTGTAACCAATTCAACCTGCAGGATTTTATGAAATGTATGACTGTCGAGGACGGAGGCCTACATTTTTTCCGAATTTCCTGCATAAAATTTTTTTCGGATAGCTGGCGTTCTCATCACATTCACGAATCAACAACCAGAAAATAAGCAAAGTGTGTCATGGAGGGATACAGATGGGAGCTGAACAGCCGACCGACAACAGTTGACACCAAAACTGAGAAAAGATGCACCATGACTAAACTGTAAGCTTCGAGGCGAAAAATTAAATGTATGCCCGCCGGATGAGGATATATCACTCATTTAGCGATAAATCCTCGAACTTCTGATTCCAGCAAAAGGGATGGGAGGAACGACCCTAGTTTGGCCCGCAAAAACACGATCAAAAGAAACGCTTGGCTACCGTAATCCCGTGCGTAAAATAAGTCTACGCTACAGCTGCTGACTTTTTCACATATCTTACGATACCAGCTATTTTCTGCAGAAGATAGTTGCTGCCGTAACATGAGTGAAAATGTCCGCATCAGTGGATCATTCAGAAAAATCAAAACAAGTTACTTGTAACATAAATGTAACTTACTTGAATGTCTCAAGTAACTTACATTTATATTACATGTAACATACATTTATATCACATGTAACTTAAATTTATATTACATGTAAGTTACACTTATGTTACATGTAACTTACATTTGAATTTTCACCATGGGTGGCTATCACGTGACGCAGACCACACACCACGCTAAAGATGCTGTGCGGGGCCTTCCCTGCTGGTGTGGGGTCAAGTACCTCCAACTTGGGTAATTGAACCAACAGCAAAGCCAGTCGTAAGCCTAAACCCGCGAGTGCGTCGTACTTCCACCTGGAAATATCTTCTCGGCCGTTTTAACTTACTTGCGACTTATATTGTGCCATTTAAGTTATGATCCATCACTGATCGAGAGATCGCCGCGTCGAACACAAGTGGCACGCACGCAAGCGAGGAGGTAATGATCCCATCACTACCTCCTCGCTTGCGTGCGTTTCACATGTGTTCGACGCGGCGCTCTCTCGACCAGTGATCGACGATACATGTAACATATCGGAGGCGCACTGCACTCAGTGTCCTCTCGGGAATCGAAAACAAGTTACTTGTAACATATGTGAGCCGATGTAAGTTACTTGCGACTTATCTCAGGTCATTTGACATACATGTAACATATCGGAGGCGCACCGCACGCAGTATCCCGCCGATATGTTACATGTAACTTAAATGACCTGAGATAAGTCGCAAGTATCTTACATCGGCTCAGATATGTCACAAGTAACTTGTTTTCGGCCTTTTAAGTTACAAGTAACTTGTTTTCATTTTTCTGAGCAGACGCTATTTAATTCGCGCGCAGGATTAGAGTAACCCTGCTTTCCTTTTGATAGTTACAAGCGTGCTCGTGTTAGGCCCTAGGTGCGACCTACCCAGCTGGAAACTTGCCAAGTTCCACCAGCTGATTATTTTTCAAGGTTAAACATGGTAAATCATGATAAAAATGGTACAATTAGCACTGCAATGAAAGGAGGAATAGAGTGATACATGAATTTTGCAACAAATTCGCTAAAGAAGGGTAAATGGTTGGAAAAATGCGGTTGAATTGCCCAAGATTTTTTGGTCTGCATTATTGCGTCGTGTGCGCAAGACTGTGTGACTTCCTAAGCCCGGCAGCAAACTGCGACGATGTCATGGTGGGAAGTTTTTATTCCACTTGTTTATAACTAGAGTCTTATATCAGTGCGGAAAGAAAACTTGTCGCGATGACATTGCTGCGACTTCCCGCTGATTTAGGCGCCTACGCAATCTTGCGGACAAGCCGGTAACGGTCGAAATCTCGCGGTCCGCACTCGTTCTACAGCACCCCTATTCATGACGAGACCTTCATAAGTCCATATATAATCGCATAAGCATATATATGTATGTCGCACTTAGGGATTTTGACCGCTACTCTTTTGTCTGTGCTATCTTGCGGAGAGCGCCGCAATGTCGCAGAAGAGAAATTCGAAAGCGTTCGAGCTGCTTTTCGTCGTTGTTTCACTCTCCTATAAATCACCCTTGTACCCTCACTCCTTTTCTAGTGTTTCTGCAATTTCGGGACTGGAAAATAATCAGCTGATTGACGCCTGAAGCCAGAGCTCCAAAGTGACGTTGCGAATCGATCGATATCTCGTCGCGTGTTGATTTGCATTCTTAACGGAAAACAAGCAGCGCGACAATTGAACTCTAAATAAGGTCTTAACGTGACCTGCTGAAAATCCATTTTAATTGCTTCTCACAATAAAACGTAATCATTCCAGCCACATTTCTAATGAGCGATTTGAAAAGTGAGTTTCGTTTTTTTACAGCTGATAAGAAATCAAGTGACGATAATATCGAGGTGAAATGACCTCTCAAACAGAAAAAATACACAAAGACAATACCGCAATGGAAATCTTATAGCTGTAGCGTTATGGACTCGCGGATAGAGATGATCAAGTGATTTTAAGCCAAGAACAGAGGAAGGGGCCAGGCAAAGGACAGAAGGAAAAACCAGCCTCAAGAAAGAAACTTTGCAATATGAAGTACATCATAATTGTAATAGATGAAGTTGTGCACGGTATGGCATCGATTCGCAACATTTTTCAAGGCCTGGCGGTACGAAAAGTGTCCCACTCAATGATAGCATTGCAGGTCGGCATTCAGTTATGATAACACAAGGTCACTTCTCATCTGCACCCCGTACGACGACAATGACCTAAGAGCTCCTTTTAACAATAGGGTCGCTTTCAAAATTGTTGATTCCGGACAGCTAAGTGATTTTGACACTCCGATTCTTATTCTTTCAGTTTTAATTAGACCAGAACCGTGTACGATTATATATTTAGCAAGGGATCCATCCTTACTGGACTATGACTTTCAAGTCGGCACCATTTTTACAACCCAGTAAGCGGGTTGAGGATGATAGCTTCGCTGAAGAATTGCGGAGCAACCGAGTGAGAGCGGCGGGTGGTGGTGTAGTGCGGTATGGCGCACACCCAGAACGGTCTAATGCTGGTTCAATCTCCCTCGAAGCTCAGCGATTCGCCATCATACTAACATATCCTAACATGCACATCAACGCTGAGATAACAGTACATCGGAGAATATCTAGACCGAAATCGAAGAAGAGAAAGTCGCAGAAAACGGATTTTAAACTACCTATTTATACTTGGACACAAACCTCCCCCAAATAGCCACTTCTGTAGTCACCAAAGAATGAATTGCATGAAAAAAGTCCGTGCAGAAAACCAGGTTGGACTAGAAACGAGCAAACTTTTGCCCACTGGGATACTGTCTGTGTGACGCATGGGAGGAGCCTACGAAGTGAGGCCGATGGTTGGGAACGGGGACTGTCAACGACAAACGCAGCCGTTTCAACGGCCTTCAGCTTTTGTGTAAGGATTGAAGAGACGGGATCCATCAAGCAAAACATTGGAAAAAACACCCAAAGCATGAAGCGGGCGAAATTGAGCGTTCGATGGAACAAAAAGAGAACTTCGGTTGCGAAACGCGAGAGATGGATTGTGGTACAGTCAGTCATTTGAAGAATTTGGATCTTTAGCCCGCAGAAAGAACAACCAACTCCGGAACGTGGAGATACATCAGATGGTTAGTTGAACGTTCCATTTTGTCCTCACTGGTGCCTAGGCCCTGGTTTAGAGGACCACCAGCTCGCAAACAAGGCGTCTAACGCGACGTCGCGGAAATGAAGCGGAGTCTCCGCAACAGTACCGAGAAATCTTTTGGGCGAAAAACTAAATGGACCTATCTATGAATTCTCAAAAGCCAACAGTGAAGTCATCCTACCCTGAACACAAGCAGGAAAAATAATCGCCGTTTACCAGTTGTATTTTTCTCTTTTCCAGTGAATTTTACATATTCCAGAACAAAAAATCAAAAATTCCTCGCAAGCTCGGTGGCTGCTCCGTATTTTTGCTCTGTATTACTACTGTGGCAGCGGTATGGGCCAAAAAAGACAGCTGCTGCGAATCTTCCGCAATATTGCTCAAAATCATGTACGACGAGGAATGAAAACACTGAAAAAGTTGAGCTGATCGAGAAACAACAAAAATCCCGACAGAACAGCAATCGCTCGCTGGTGTATCTATACATACACTAATATTGCGGCTTCATTCTCGAAGAAATCTTTTGAATCAGCACACGAAAACCTCCGATATAAATGGATAAAATGAAGACTTGGCGTCTTTAATCCCTTATGAGACGCGCCGCAATTTCAACTTCGTAATCAAGGTTTGAATGGGTTTCGGGTTTATACAAAATAAACTTGCGGAGGCTAGTCGACCTCGAGTTAGTGATTTTTCCTTCAAAGAAGGAGTCCCAATTCACCGACCCCGGAGGGATGGGAGGCTTGGTTGGCGTTGGGCTAGGATCGAACCCGACCATGTGAACAGCGAAAACAGCGCCTCCTGCCACTACATCACACGCGCCATTGATACATCGAAAAAACCGTCGCCATTTCAACCGCTCTCTGTCGCCTCACATTTCGTGATGTGCACCTTCCGTTTTTCTCGCCGCCCACAAACATCCATCCACTTCACTGTCATCGTCCGCACATCGCCGCGGCACTCAATGTGACAGAAGCCGGGAAAAGGGCGATTTGTGCAGCTTTTCACCACTTTACGACCGACATCTTGGGGAAGGAAGTCATCGAGGAACGGATTGCACTGAACACAACTGCCGAATAGAGGTGGATTTATGGCCTTCAGGAATGGACTTTTTTCCACCTGTTCGCTCGATTGTAGTATCCGTTTATGAATGCCAGATGAAATTCTGGTCGAAATCCTCAGCACCACAGAAACGAAAGAGAATTCCATGAATAGTATAGATAAATAGAAATATTATAGAATATGCATTTTGCTAAATATTTTTTCAACGATGAATGCTTAAAGTCCTGAGATCCCAGACGAAAAATTGGCGAAAGACTACCAACAACATCGTGCATGAAGGAAACAGATGAAATATGTCTGTAGACGAGCTAGAGATTGTGTAAATAGATCGCGAATTTCCTAAGCATCAATAAACTGCCAGTCATCTTATCCAATTTAGGACGGTTCCCTGAACACTGAACGAAGTTTCTCGGTCACAAACACGTCACTTCAAGGAGCACCACAATGACTCATCACATAAACACACTTTCGACATCAACTAAGTACAGCTGATTGCAGCACTTGATGTGCCAGAAGTGCAGGTGAATCAGAAGCCACTTTGTCGAAGAAAACTACACCTTTCTCCTCATTCAAAATTTCATCACCTTACTAAAAAGAGACTCAACAGGGTTGCATTGCTGAGTCATCGTGTCCTGATTGGGCATCAAAGAGCGCTGTTGATGCGAAGTTGCGCAAACGATTACGAGTTTCAGCAAATAGCAAAGTAACACCGCGATGTACATAGTATAACAAGTTTGCATGAATACTTTGGCAGATTTCCATCTCCCATAACAACTACGGTGTCAACGTATCAAATGCGGGTTGTGAGTGTGATCTCCGACTCAAAAAAAGAAGCAAAATTTGATGTTCTTGTCATGTTATGGACATTATTACATTTGCAGAACTCTGAAAACCCCTATACATAGAAGCGTCTCTACATGACGGGGACAACGGGAGACGGGCTCTCTACACACCGAGGGAGGAGTTGTCCCGCCATTCGCGGCTCTGATTCCACCCGGGACCACTTCGCTCGCGTTGAGTGGCCCACGTTTCAAACTGCAAAAGCGGGACAACTCCTCCCTTGGTGTGTAGACAGCCCCTGTTCCGGGGACAACACTATGTTTACAGCACAAACTCAGAAATTACTGCGCAACCCTGCTCAGTGCGACAAGTGTTCAATCTCGAGAAAGACGAGTTTTATTCAACCCTCTGCAACTACACATTGAAAGAATTAGAGATGTGGAAGGCCAGAAAAGCGCAGAACTGAGGATTTCGGGGCGCGGATCGCAGTGTCGCTTCAACGAGGCGGTCTGACGTAATATGTAGGTGGGAACATTGAAACAGGGCCAACAAATGGGACGAAATTTCAGCAGAAATATCGAAATAATCCAGCGTTCGAAATCCAAAAAATGATGAAAGACGGTAGGCCGTACGCGGGTACTATCCTAAACGGGGGGGGTAGCCAGGATTCAAGACAGAAATGGGATGAGCCAAAGATTTGTAACGCTATCAATCGAAGTGTTTCTACAAAACGTCCACAACAACAATGAATGATAGCAGCAGCATCAAGCATCTTTTGTCAGAGTTTTTCTTTAATGCTATAAATGAATCATTGGGTACCGACTTTTGACTTCCCTATTTTGTCACTTCAATTTCCAAATCTTATTCACCTGCCAGTCCCCTAAAGCACTAAGCTGTACAAGAATGCGAAACGAAGAAAATACCAAAATATCCCAATCGTGATTGATGGTTAGATCTTGGAACGTCGCCTATTTAGAATCAGCTTACATGCACAGAGGAACCAGATCCACATTTAAAGGCGAAGGTCGCGATGAAAAACGTTATCTAAAAAACTATAAAAATCAGCTTAGATAGAAAACAGCTGGAAAACTATGAAGGCAGCGCGATGGAAAACGGGCTACAATTAGAGTTTCTAGGGCCCAAAGATGCCAGTTCGTGTACACGTGCACAGGGCCGCAAAAAAGATCGCAATCTCATGCCGAGCAGTCAAAAATCATCGACATCAAGAGGGAGAAATAAATTGTGGTGAGCGCGAAGCGCTCACCAGGATTTGGCTTTGATCTCTTCCCGCGCGGATGCCCTACAATGAGATCACCTATTCATACCGTCAACAGAGGTATGAGCTGTACACTATTCGACGCGCTGCAAGAAATTACATATGTGTGCAACTTTTCATCCTAACTGGTCCCCGCTTTCTAAAGTTATGACCTCTCAAAGTACGCAAAAACGTTCTCCACCACCGCCTCCGCCTCCGCCTCCGCCTCCACCTCCGTCCGTCGAAAACCATTTTTTTGGAAGGCGTGGACCAAATCGCTCGAAAATTTGTGACTAGAGGTAATCGGCCACGGGAATGACGAGAATAATTGTCAGAACTCACCATAATGACTTCTGGGCCCCTAACGGGCGTTTGAAACTCGGAAACCGGCCTCTCAAGATTAGTTTATAAAAATGACGGGTTTTTCGTTATCAGTCATTGTTTTCTTAGAGACTCCATATAAATACCTTGCTCTCTAGGGTGGTGTACTCTAAACGTCCGGCTTGGAACAGGACGCTATGCGGAAGGGTTGTTTTTGAGCGTGGCGCGTGTTTGTACCATGCGCACCAAAGATAAGAAGTCGTCGCAGGGTGTGCTGAAGTGTCGGTTGACTATGCGAGACCGCAGTAGGAGTATGCAGGACGTCGAGGAACTACAGCACCCCCTCAGTAGGCGTGCGCGGGACGCCGTAGAATGTGCAGGACCTCAGTAGGAGTGTGCAGGACCTTAGTAGGAGTGTGCAGGACATCATGGGACCTGTGCAGGACCCCAGTAGGGGTGTGCAGGACGTCGTAGAATGTGTGCAGGACCTCAGTAGGAGTGTGCAGCACCTTAGTAGGAGTGTGCAGGACATCATGGGACCTGTGCAGGACCCCAGTAGGGGTGTGCAGGACCTCAGTAGGAGTGTGCATGACATTATGGGACCTGTACAGGACCTCAGTAGGAGTGCGCAGGATATCATGGAACGTGTGCAGGACCCCAGTAGGGGTGTGCAGGACGTCGTAGAATGTGTGCAGGACCTCAGTAGGAGTGTGCAGGACCTTAGTAGGAGTGTGCAGAACATCATGGGACCTGTGCAGGACCCTCAGTAGGAGTGTGCAGGACATCATGGAACCTGTGTAGGACCCCAGTAGGGTGTGCAGGACATCGTAGAATGTGTGCAGAACATCAGTAGAGTGTGCAGGACATCATGGGACCTGTGCAGGACCCCAGTAGGGGTGTGCAGGACGTCGTAGAATGTGTGCACAACCTTAGTAGGAGTGTGCAGGACATCATGAAACATGTGCAAGACCCCTGTAAGGATGAGCAGGACTTCATGGAATGTGTGCAGGACATCAGTAGGAGTGTGCAGGACATCATGAAGCGTGTGCAGGACCCCAGTAGGGATGAGCAGGACGTCATGGAATGTGTGTAGGACCTTAGTAAAATTACACAGGACATCATAGAACGTGTGCAGGACCCCAATAGGGGTGTGCAGGACATCATGGAATGTGTGCAGGACCTTAGTAGGAGTGTGCAGGACATCATGAAACGTGTGCAAGGCCCGTGTAAGGATGAGCAGGACTTCATGGAATGTGTGCAGGACATCAGTAGGAGTGTGCAGGACATCATGAAGCGTGTGCAGGACCCCAGTAGGGATGAGCAGGACGTCATGGAATGTGTGTAGGACCTTAGTAAAATTACACAGGACATCATAGAACGTGTGCAGGACCCCAATAGGGGTGTGCAGGACATCATGGAATGTGTGCAGGACCTTAGTAGGAGTGTGCAGGACATCATGAAACGTGTGCAAGACCCCTGTAAGGATGATCAGAACTTCGTGGAATGTGTGCAGGACATCATGAAGCGTGTGCAGGACCCCAATAGGGGTGTGCAGGGCATCATGGAATGTGTGCAGGACATCATGAAGCGTGTGCAGGACCCCAATAGGGGTGTGCAGGGCATCATGGAATGTGTGCAGGACCTTAGTAGGAGTGTGCAGGACATCATGAAACGTGTACAAGACCCCTGTAAGGATGATCAGAACTTCGTGGAATGTGTGCAGGACATCAGTAGGAGTGTGCAGGACATCATGAAACGTGTGCAAGACCCCTGTAAGGATGAGCAGGACTTCATGGAATGTGTGCTGGATCTCAGTAGGGGTGTGCAGGACCTCAGTTCAATGTTCAGGACACCGTATGCAAGCCAGGCCTCCGAATCTACAAGAACGATAGTTAAGTCCGCCAGAACAGGGCTACCGTAATCTCACTCGAGTTGGCTCTAAAATTTTCTAAGTTCTGACTCCGAATTCGCTTCATCTTCCCTACAGGTGGTGATGTTTTCCTGCTTTTTAGTCCAGGCAGATCCTCAACTGTTGACCCCTAGAGAAGGACGGTGTGTGAATCAAGACACACCGCTCTTCACTTCTTTTATACTTTATCATTGATCAATTGGGTATCATCAAATTTGTTTACGAGAGCCGAATAACATCATTCCTAAGATTACGGTAGTCCTCTTCTGGCGCACTTAACTATCGTTCGCGCTGGAAATCAATTTCCATTTTTCAGGCTCAATTTCATGATTGAGCCCGGTAGACCACACTGGTAAACTTTGGCGCATCAAAAACGTTGGACGATGAGGTTAATATCCGCCACCAATTCTCACCAGTCATCTAGCCCTTTTTCCTAGAATGTTGGTGCGACAGTAAGATAACAGGAAAAATTGGTTACGGCACGAACTCCACATGCAGAAAAACTCCAAAAATGATTTTGGCGCAAAATTCAAATTCGTATTTACAATGTGTTCCGATTGACTTTTCTTTACAAATGAAGGCTTTTCATGGGCCCCTTCAACATTTTCTTTCACTAGAGGGGCCAAGCTACGCAAAAACTCATAGAAATGATGAAAAACTCTGATAAAAGAGGCCTGATACTGCGCTATCAATCATTGTTTTTATTAGAGCTCTACGGAAATACTTCGACTGGTAGCCTCACCAATGGGCTGTTCATTTCATTTCTGTCTTGAATGGTGCGTGCCCCCCCCCCCGTCCAGAAGAGTGCCTAGAACCTGTACAATCGGGTCATTTTGAAACTCATTTCTTCATTTTTCGACTTTGAAATTCAAAAAGTATATGCCTTGCATCTATTTGTAGGAAGCCGCGTTGCAACAATTATGTCGCAGTCTTAGCAGCGGAGCGGTTGTTTCATCATTTCTAACACTGTGTTTTCGAAAAAAAAAACAACTTCACTTTCAGAGCTTGACGATATTGTAGAAGGGAAACCCTTGTAGAAAGTTGTGAAATTTCTGAAAGTTGGGCTCCGCAGAAAAGGTCAAGGATTTGGCATTGCTCTTAAATGTCGTGAAATTGTTTTATTGGATTGGGCTCTCAACTTGATTTTTCAAATGTAGTGAAATTGTTGAATTGATTTGGCTGTGATGATACTATATGCAGATAACATAATCATTAAATGTAGTGAAATTGTTGCAAACGAATTTGGCAGGAGCTCTATGAATTATCACAGTCAAATCACGCGTCAGAAGGGGTTTCTCTTTTTGAATAGCGCATATTGAATCAAATGAGAACAAGAATAACTCTAGCAGAAAAACCTTCTCATACAATGTGAACCGTGAAAGCGTTCAGGACACGAAGACATAGCATTAGTAGCTAATAAATTGCGTTAGATTTCGTTTTCATGATCTTTATCTAATCGGTGAAGGAAGGTCTGGTACCTTAGTAGGAGCTACACTGAAAAGGCAGAATAACATTCGAAAACCTTATTTCTAGTCGATAAGGCCAGGTTTCGTTCATTGTTGGCTGTTTTCTTTTGTCTTTATTTGCTCGCCAGAGGACCTTCTGACGCGTGATTTGACTGTGATAATTCATAGAGCTCCTGCCAAATTCGTTTGCAACAATTTCACTACATTTAATGATTATGTTATCTGCATATAGTATCATCACAGCCAAATCAATTCAACAATTTCACTACATTTGAAAAATCAAGTTGAGAGCCCAATCCAATAAAACAATTTCACGACATTTAAGAGCAATGCCAAATCCTTGACCTTTTCTGCGGAGCCCAACTTTCAGAAATTCAAATTCACGTAATGAAAAGAGTTGACCAATGAAAGAAAGCACTCCAGTCAATGTTTTTGACTAGATGAGTCCGAAGGATAATGTTCATTGATTGAAAATCAATTTCAAGCCCGCTGATGTTCTTGATGCAAGAGGTCATAAATGCCGATGATGTGGGGTGGGCTCGTCCACCGTCAAAAGACAAGAAAGTTCAGGCTCCAAATTTGGCCCAAAACAGCAGTTTTTTCGCGATTTTTTCTCATTGGTCCTACTACTCTAAACCCAGAAAAGGGTTTAGAGAGGAAAAAAAGATAAGCATATTTTATCGCGACCACTGCCTTTGAAGCGAACATTTCATCAAAAAACCACAATTCAAGATCTATGCCAGACAACCAGAAGTGTTATATGTAATTTGACATTGCTAGGATTTGTTGTCGGAGAGTATGTGTTACATTGCAGATGAGCTGATGAAACAAAATACCCGAAGGTGGGGGGAAAAATGTAACTACTGACCTTTACTCACTGACAGAGCAAAGAATTTTCTAGAGTTGATTGAGGAGGAACTCGGATACACGTGTATGAGGATAACCAGTGGGTGCTAAACGCGCACCGGATTTGGCTTTAGCTTATCCTTGCGAAACCCGGCTATTTCAAAATGTATGTTCAGCGAAACCATTGAAATACGGTTTTCATTGCATTAGAAAAATCTTAAGAAGCTGGTATCGCTACTGAAAATTGGTCTCGAGGGGTTTCCTGAGACTCGATAAGAAGGGGGAAAACCCTGTGGATTCGGTCGAAAAAATATTTCCCTCCTTCCTTTTCAGACGGCATTTACTATCTTGTCGGAACACATATAAATAGAGCTAGAGCTCATTTTCGTCTGGGGAGCTGGAAACGGATGCACCTTGCTCCTATTCAAATTTGAGCTTTGAATGCAGCACTCGACCACAATGCTCCATCTCGTCCGGTCGTGCTGGCATCTGTGTATCTTCGGCAGAACAGATTAATTGGTCAACTACTTGACAGTTCTGGGTCCAACAAGGTGTCTATGTTAGAAAGTTGGGTCTGATAAGACAATGATAGCTTGGAGGATAAGTTCATTTCTGGTGGCCTCTAAACCTGTCATTGGTAGGTCCTTTACAGAAAAAATTTTCTTTCCGTGGTTTTCTTCTTGGAAGGTACACCTGGCTATGCATATCTCGCCTACTTGCCACCACTGCGCTGTCTCTCGTGGCAAGAAGGTAAGTTTTGCTCGTTGAATACCATCGCCAGCTTGAAAGGTATTTATATTGCCGTAAGCCGATTATCTCTACCATCAATGGCAACTTCTGCTGCGGCCGAACGTATTTCAGCAGGGTAAAGTCTGCGATCTCAGCCTGTCTTCAGAACGCTGGCACCACAGGATGAAAATATGTATATGGACTACATGAAAGTATGTAAAAAAAATCGTTATCGACATTATGATGGAAACGGGGTATGAAGTAAGAGCAAAGAAACGACGTAATGCGGAGCTGAAGGACGAATTAAGCGAGTCAGGAAGGAAAATTCTCTATGAAAACGGAAGACCACTACTTTTGAGACCTCTCTATGTAGCTTCTGTAGTCACTAGTGAAAATGCACAGCCATTTACGAATATAAGCGAAACGACTACTCCAGTACATGTTGGACCATCGAGATCAATTGTTTCCGATAGCTGCTCTATGCTTGGAAGCCAAATTATATTTTTCATCATGTCATTACATTTCCCAACATCATTACCTCAGATTACTCTGCGTCAAATCATTTTCATAAATATTTCACGACATTTTTAAAAACTCTCCTGACTGGTAATTTCTAGAAGATGCGACCTTGTCAGGAAGCTTAACTTTCAGAAATATTGGTTATCAAACCTCGACCCGTATTACAAGGCTGACCAGCTCAGATAGTAGATACTCCGACTCGCACGCTTGGGTTATAAGTTTTGGTCATTGAATTATTTGGTGTTTGCGCTTGCCTTGGAAAGATGAAGGTACTACAAAGCTGTATGAAACAGACTTCAGTTAGGTTAAAGACTTCATTTAGGTTGATTTTGTTAGAGTTTTGAGCGACTCAAGTATTCGCCATATTTTCGAGGCTTAGAAGAAGCAGAAACTTTCGAAAATAAAGGACTTGCGAAACGGCTAGCCAAAAACTCCTAGAATTTACATTTGTATTCTATCTTCTGAAGTTGATGTCTGCCCCACTCTCACCTTTCCCATGACCCGGGTGACCGCTCCTCCAAATGGGAGTGCTTACCGTTGAAAAAGACACGGCGAAATTCAAGTTGTTGTGATTGTATTTTCTTTTAGAACAAGGAATAAGTGCAAAGAAGCTGTGGAACCTGTTTGCACTTAGGCGCAAAAAAATTGCAAGTAGAACCGTTCCAAATTGAAAACATGGTAGGTATTATAGAGAAGCAGACAATTGTGAAGCTAAAACTAATGACATACGCAACATTTCTTAAAATTGAAGTTCTCAAAAACAGTTAAGGACTTGGGAAAACGATAATTCTGGTCTCATGTCGCCCAAAGAATCGTGCGGTCAACTCTTTACTTAAAATACAGTTAGCCACAGAATATAGATAAACCAAACCTGAAATTGTGATAGGCACCCTCCTAGAATTCCTAGAATTCCCAAGCCCTTGAGTGTTTTTGAGAACTTGACTTTGAAGAAATGTTGCGTATGTCATTAGTTTTAGCTTTTACAATTGTCTGCTTCTCTCTCAGGCGACTATCGGCCCCGAGCCACCTGACAGTTCGGCTCATTCTCCCAATCTGCTGGTCGGCTCGTGTTGCTGTCCGGGCCGCTGCTGTTGTTTTTCAGGCCACTGCTGTTGCTGTCCGGGCTTCTCCAGTTGGCTCGAACAGCAACAGCAGTGGCCCGGAGGTTATAAGAAGGAGCCGAACTGTCAGGCGGCTTCGATTCCTGTTCGGTGCGGCTCAGGTCCGCGAGTCGCCTGAGTGATACCTACCACGTTTTCAATTTGGAACGGTTCTACTTGCAATTTTTTTGCGCCAAAGAACAAACAGGTTCCACAGCTTCTTTGCACGTATTCCTTGTTCTAAAAAAATACAATCACAACAACTTGAATTTCGCCGTGTCTTTTTAAACGGTGTGCACTCCCATTTGGAGGAGCAGTCACCCGGGTCATGGGAAAGGTGAGAGTGGAGGAGACATCAACTTCAGAAGATAGACATTTCGAGCTACATAAACACATTTCCAGCTAAATTCGAAACTTTTTCCTCGGATCACCCCAAAAATTTATTTGATGGGTAGGGTATCCCCAACAGTCCATGACTCTTTGGGGCGAAGGTGCAGCGGTGTTGCGATTGGAAGCAACGGTGGCAGAGGGGGGATAGTAAAAACCTAGCCAAAAATGAAAACTTGCAAATTTGAGATGGGAGGGTGTAAAAATTTTGGGCTGAATTTTCACCCTTCCGCTCGCGGTCGAGTTTTCCGAGGAACAGTTTGGTCCTCTTTTACATTAGCATTGGAGCGCGAGCGCGGCTGAGTTTTAGCATTGGGGCGCATTTTCGCAAGCTGTCCAGTTCAGGCCCATGCCCGCGCAACTCATCCATCCTTGAAATGTGGCTATCAAAAAGAAGAGCGGAATTTGGATGTTGTCACAGCGTTTTTCATGATTCTTTCTTCACTGATGAAGCAGTCAGACTCTGAACCTTCGTTTTCGGTGGAAACTCGAAAGCGATTTTAATCGTGGACATCTTAAACCTCCTTACCAGCTGTATCACTCAAAGATATATTTGGTCCTTTAAAACACTTGCCGTCGGCACGGAGCGCACTGATACTTTTAGTTCCCCACTGATGGTTGGCGCAAACATTGTGCACATGTGTATTAACATATGTACATGTACCGAGTTTGCGCCAACCTTCACTAGGAAACTAAAAGTATCAGTGCGATCCGTACCGACTGTCTATACATACATAAAGTGTGCCCGAATGAGAACGGCGGCCCACGCGGCCGGCGTGCTTGGCAGGCGGCCGTCGCATATGCCGCCCTCGGACGAGTTTTGGATTTCAACGACGGCCGTCCCCTCTCCCCCGTCTACAGGACTGATTGATCAGCGCAGTGCTAGCTGCCAGCCGGTGCCGGCCCCGTTCGTAGTCGATGGCGGTGGGGACTTTTCGCATGCTCGTCCGAGAGCGGCGAACGCGACGGCCGCCTGCCAAGCACCCCGGCCGCATGGGCCGCCATTCTCATTCGGACGCACCTTACTAACTCCGTTCGGAAAATTATTCCGCATCCATCGAATGAAACTTCGAGTTCTACTCCAAAAAATGACTCGAGAAACGTAGGTTCTGCTTTGAATGGCCATTCTGCCCAATTATCCTTTCCTTGTCAGCACCTTTAGAAATGTTGAATTTTCCGTAACTATATAGGCTTTCTACGCCGAAGCAAAATATCAGTTTCCAGATTTGTCAATGATATCAGACGAGTTTCCCATGCTACCTTTTGAAATGGGGCATATAATGGCTCCTGGTAAGTCTTCTTTTGAGGATATCCCCAATGATCATCATTCGATGATCTTTTCTCAGTAAAAAGACACATCAAAACTCAGTATCACCAAAAGAATGTTCCCGTTCTTTTTAAAATGCCAGATTGAACGTGACAACATGCTTCATAGAGCAAGCGGTCATCGAAGACGCATGACAAGGTAAGCCGACACGAAAAACATACGGAGTATAAGAAAGGGGCAATGAAAAAGGATTGCACTATGATCCCATTAACGTCAAATTTTGAAAGAAACTATTGATAAGGCTATGAATTCACGTGAAGGCTTGCGGTGAGCCCAAAACCTTTGACAGACACAGTTTTGTCATGGAAATCTCACAACAACCAGCTGGGATCGCTTTATGGTAGGATAAAAAATGGGCAAGGCCAGTTCGCTCTGCTACACATGCACAAATCACAGGCTAGGGGTGGTATTCAGCAGTTTAAACGCATAACACTACCCATTTCCACATCGCAATGTAAACAAAAAGAATAGAACTGTAATTATCTTCTGATACATGCAATCCACACAAAATAGAAAACCCAGAACTCTGAAAGCACTTACGCGATATTCCTAGTGGTGGTGAACCCCCGAGAAAAACTGCCAAGTCTGTGCCGAAGCGGCGTTATTGCGGGGACACAATGCACAAAGGAGATTCTGCAGCGGCGCTACCGCGGATTCGTCGCGGCGCAAATCTGTCACGACAAGGCATGTTGTTTGACAAGGTCAGTTGATTGATAAGAATTCTCAAGGCAAATTACACCGTCATCCCCCAAGGGTGCGGCAGCTCGACGATGGTATCACTCTGACGCCTGTAGGCACCGACCGGGCACTATCGCCGCCATCCCTCGTAAAAAAGGAGCGAAGCCTTTGGCCAAAATGAAGCAATTTTCCGCTGTAATTTCATACGAAGGTGTGATTGGAGTTTTTGACCATTGAAAGACAACTAGATAGACTTAGAACGCACCTGTTTACTAAGCTACATGACGCTAGAGTCATGTATGGTCGCCTCGGGAAATTCGGTCTAGTGGATGGGAGGAGCTGCAGCGGTCGATCTCCGTTCGTGACCGATAGTAGCGCGAACGCCGTCGCAAATGATCGCGTCCCGCTCATCCGCTAGACTAGGTTTTACGAAAGGTTTTGAACGAGTTAGTTGGGACTCGGCATTTTAGCTCCCTCGTTGGAATTGTTTTTTACATGTTGGAGGCAAAGAGGAATTCTTTCGCGTCAACTATTTGATACGGGAATATATGCCCACATAAAGCAGGAACAAGTTGGATAATACGATTGTCTGCGCGTGAAATACCGTCAACAAATAAACTAGAAATAACCTTCAGTAGGAAAACGGCCTCCGCGTTTTGTACTACTGAATGTTCACTGAGGTGGAACTAGTCCTTAGATTAGTCGTAAAACAAGATTAGGGGGGGGGAGTGCGCATGCAGCTCCCGTGTACCGATGTTCTGGCTTGGCTCTGTGACCCCATACATCAGGGTAAGGCACCATGACCGACTGGTGTGGTTCGAAGCTCCAGGCAGTTGATCGTGGCTAAACGAGGGGATTCAAAACTGTTCCATAACCCACACGTTCATATCTGTCGCTCGAAATTCGCAAAGAGGCATAATCGTGGATTATGTTTCGCTTGATCACGAAGCACCTGCTGTCATCAAAGTACGAGATGATTTAACTCTTTCTCTTTTTCACTAGCCAGAGTTATCAATAATTATTGTTGGCGTTTTCTAATTTTTTTTCTCATATAATTGTCTTTTTTGCGTTGTTTTTGTTTCCCTGCTCGTACGTACCGAATTATTGTCATGGTGCGCTCAATGAGCGTAGGAATAGATAAATAAATAAATGAACAGTTCAGAGTCACCTAAAAAAAGATTCCCAGCGATAGATTTATAAACCGCCACAAGACAACAACAAGCCAATGAAATGAGAAGTGTTCGTTCGAACAGGTGTTCCGTGACGAGAGCTGAGTGTGCTCTGTTATACATTACGTCACAACAAGAACACTGGGGAGCCCTCAAGTGCAGTAGCTGAACAGCCATGACGTTTCATGCCTAAAAACTTCTACCGTAGATTCATTGGAGAACTTGTCACTTCTTATGTCCGCCACATCTCATACTTTATTATGCAGGTTAATCACGTTTCACTCTTTCTCACTTCTAACCGTTTGGGATAGGATGGATGTGGACCTCTTGGCAATGTTTACCTCTTGGCTCAGAAATGCAGAAGATGCGGGGTGTCTAAAAGCGTTAGTTGACACTTAGAACGGACACTAGGCTATTCGTTGCTCGTCCAAAACACATGGTCATACCATTCTGTCTAGTTCCGCACTCTGACTCGCCCGGTCAGCCGCGTAGGTGATGGGCGTCGTTCATACTCTTGACGCCGAGTGGTGCGGCAGAGTGCATTTCTGTGATATTGATAAGTGGCGCGGCACGATTGACATTATAAGATTGCACATCAAGTGTAAGTGACGCCATTGCTATCAATAGTCGACTCTGATAGCCGAACCATACAAACGGCCGACCCCTAAAACGCCAAGCACAGACAACACAGGGGTTGGGCCCTATTGCTGTTCGAATAGCTTCGTGTTCAAGTTGAAACCAATGCCCGAATCATGACAAATGTGAGCATGGAGGCCGAATTTGACAAATGGGAAGTTACAGCCTGTGCTATAATCTGCACAACGATTCGGCCACGTGCTGCTGGATTAGCACGGGCCGTAATGCAGTTAGAATTGTTTTTTAGTCGCGTAACAAGCGTATTGCGGACGCACTGGATCCCCCAGTGCATGAGTGGGATCAACGTATTGCTGGGCGATGTCACCGTGGAACCCCCGTGCCTCGGAAGCAGATTCACTTTTTAACAGAAAAATTTGGCTTTAAGTGCACATAGTTAAATAGCTAACTAAGATCCATCCGAAAAAGACTGTGCGCCCACGCTGTCGGCGTGCGTGTCGAGTGGCTGTCGTGAAAACATTTTCGGACTTGGAAATCGATTAGTGGAACTGTGCGACCAATGGTGAACAATATCCCAAACAGCTGTTTGCATCCATCAGAAGGCCCGTCCAAAATAATGCCTTTGCAACGGCTGTTCCTTACGCTTGCCGACTGCATGAGCGGACAGTCTCCTACGGACATAGTCTATGTATTTGGACTGCGAGTACCACCTTTTTCGAAATTCGGGAAAGTCGTCGTCCAAAAATCATGAAATTATCTTCCATTTTCCCTGCCTGGGACGTAAGTCGTACGTTTCTACAAAAGAATGGGTACTCTATAAGAACATAAAAATTTTCCAACAATGGAACTCCAGTAATCAGAATGTCAATGAATCCCCAGCAAATTAAAAAAACAGTTCACTCATATAAAAACCTCTATATCAGGAGAGAAAAATATACATCCTCGGTTTTGGAGGCAAATTTAGTCTGCTCCTTTGCGTGCTTGTGCGAGGGGAGGCAGCAAAAGTGCACACTTGCACGCGATCGACGAAAATAAATTTCTCTCCGGAATAGAGGATACATAGGGATAAACACGGCAGGAAAAAACAATTTTTTACCTAGAACAAATTTCGGAGAGGATTTTTTCCAATATTTGAAAAATCAATGTGTTCCAGTGCATCTTAGATCCATGGTAACGTAGAACTAAGCACTCCAATGGGCAAGATTAGCCAAGACAATTTCAAAAATTCCGGGATCAGGAGAACGAATGACCACGAACGTTCGCTAAGGAGCGAACCTTAACACCGCTAAGTCTGAGGCTTCTGCGCTCAGCTGTGAATCTTCCCCACAGAATCGTTGCACTGTTGGAGTCGCAAGCGAACATGCAAATTCTGCAAGATTGGCAATAGCAGCCTTCGCAGCATGCGGCGCTTTCAGAAACACTCCTTTCATTTGAAGACAGTCAACATTGTACTAACAACGATGTTATGAAAGCGAACGGGATGATAAGAGGTCATGTTACGCTACAGTCGGACGAAAAAGTGCAAATGACTCTTATCGGCCTGGCATAGGCCATAAACAAAAAGATCTTTTACGAAGCAAACGACATCACAAGGTGTTGCAGGAGTAGGAAAATATTTGCATAGGTTGGGTTAAGACGGAGAAGGATACACTTACTAAGAGCAATGCGCGCGATGGGGAAAGTTGCAAATTTTTCTTTTAGAAAAGTACATACCAGGTAATGAATGAGAAACAAAAAACAGGAAAACACTAATACTGGACATGCACAGCTAGTGGAGTCTGATATTTTTTACAAGTCCAGCCAAAATGATGAAAAATCGATGTTGAGAAAGGAACCGATCATTTGAAAAAGTAAGTACGTTTGATTGATTGGCTTTGAAGACGCGAATTTCTCGTGGTTTCTGGGCGCGCTAGTGCGGAGCGGAGGTTAGTACCTAGGAAACCGCACGCCCCACGGCTAATCAATTTAGTTCGCTTTAAAACCGGGATTTTCTTTATGAAGAGACTTGCATAAAAGTATTTTAATGTACATCAAGTCTGTCCAGCAGTGACATAAGTTTTTTTTTTGGTACGAGTTTTACAGCTCATAGGAGTCGTAAATTCTCGAACAAACAACAAAAAATCGAGTTCATTGCGTGGTTGGGCAGTGTGGACGAGCGGTCTCCTAGATGTTAGAGACAGCGAGAGAGCGGAGGGCAGACGGAGGCAGCAGCATCGCGCCGCACGCGCTTTGAGTCACGGCAATTCCAATTTTTTACAGTGGATACGGTCAACATGGCATACATTCTGATAACACCGAAAGAAAACCTGTCCACAAACTGGTTAATTCTTCCATCATATGAAATCAATGGAACATAGTTCCTTATTTCATTCTGATAGACCGACTTTCGACCACCTTTGCGATTTTTCTGACGTCAAATATGAGTCGAGAGCTTCCACTGTCCAAGAGAAAATACGGAAACGAAAGTCCTCGTAAGCTTTGAGCTTGAAAAGCAGCCAAAGTTTCTAATCGAAATCTTTAGCCACGGGTCGAAATCGCACGTGCCATGGTTACTCGGACAAATGTTAGGACTGACCGCGCGCAACTTTCCCCCTTTAGCACTGACCGCGCGCAGGAACCGTTCCGATCGCGCGCAAGATTACGTTTAGGACCGACCGCGCGCAACGCTAGCGGTCTGAACGATCGCAAAAAAGTTGCGTGCGTTCCGACCACGTTTGCGCGCTTTGCGGCCGCCATCACAAACCGTTCGGACCGACGGCAACATCGAAAAGCGCGCAGAAACCGCCGCATTTTAGGACCGACCGCGCGCATCATTCATTTTCAGGCGTGCACAAAATTGTATGGTGTGTAATGGACACTCTCGCATTTAACTCCACGTTTGGAATTTTCTGGAACTCAGACATTCGCAGCGTTGAACTTTGGGGGAAAATGACGTTCGAGTTGAACTACTGAGGCTATTTTGTCGAGGAGTTGACCCAATGTGAACGATTCGTTGAACTGCCGAGCCTATCGCCGCGGTGCGTGTCGCGTCGCGTGAGCAGTGCCGTCATCTATAATGTGGGAGCCGTAACCCACATAAACATACATAACATTTGACGTCTATTTAGACGTTTTGGAGTCCTGCCAATTGCGTTTTTTCTGTCCTTTCGTTTTTTTTGCTGCTCCTATAAGCCCCTCTCTTTTCTGCTGGATCAGTTTCACATTTCTTCCTAATTTCTTCTTAATTATTTGCTAGTGGAAATTCGTTACATTCACAATCAGTCCCGCTGGCCTTTCCATGTACGATTTTACTTCTCATTGCAACGGATTTAACCACAATGGTTCCCACACTCGAACGCTAGCGTCGGACTGGGAACGAAATTCTCATTGCGTAAAATAGCCAAGGGAAGGAGCCCGAACGTGTTCAAAGCGGTATTGTGCTGATATTCTTCACGAAGGATAAAAGCTCTTACAACGATACTCGAGAAAAATATATCTGTATCTCCCTTTTTCCGGGGTCGAGTAATATTTCCGCCCAAGCTTCGTATAGGAGGGTTAGTGCTGAACACGAAGCAGACTAGTGTTTTGCACCACCGAATAACCATAAAGTTTAGGCGAAAACTTGTTCGAGCTTTGGTGTCGAAAAAGTGGAATAGTGCCGATAATTCAATCGACAAAGCACGATTAGTGACATACTGTAGGCAATTTCATCTCTGGGATTCTGAGACCACAAAGGGGAGGTTCACTGTGTTATGGATCAAAAGGAAGATGAAGATTTCGACAAATTACAAAGAAGAAGTTTTACCTCCTTGAGACTGAAAGATAGCTTTCTTGCTTACATGTCATTTACATTCCCAAACTCCATTTTTTCACACAGTGAGAATCTCGTTCCCTGTTCGACGTTAGCGTTCGAGTGGATCCACCGTGGTTCTTTTCCATGCAAACCTTTCGACATGCGATGTTCTTGGAGCGCACCCAAATCATATATGTTGGGTTACGGTGCAGATGAACTTAAGGCTGGATTCGTGTTTAACGCACAAGAGTCGAGGTAGCTCCGCATTTTTTGTTGTTCTACGATTGCTTAGTTAAAACTTTTCAGGTTTTTTCTGAGCCTAGGCAGTACGGAGGAGGAGCGCGCCCAGGTATTCAATGAAATGGTGCAGGAGCGCTCTTTCTGGAGGAAGCAGCTGATGAAGAGTCTGCAGAGTGCACTGTAAGCTTTTCTATCTTGTTCGCTAGATAAATGCCTTTGCTTAGGGTGAGACAACCATCTTCTCTAAAAATTGGGTGGGTAGTTTCGGTAAACAATACTTACTACCAAAACAAACGTACCCATATCTGAAAACAACCAAAATTCGGTGGAGACAGCTGGAAGCTGAGTAGCGCTACATTACCCGGGCGGAGTGTTCCAATGTCCCCAGGGCACACAGGTGCAGTTTCGTCTATGAAAACTACATTCAGAATACGTCTGTCTGTATCTGAAAACGTTACCAACGTTTCGTAGAGGCAGCTGGAAGCCGAAAAGCGCTACACTACCTGATCGGAGTCTTTTCCAATGTCTCTAGGGCGCACAGGTGCAGTTTTTTTTTAGAAAAACTACATTTAGAATACCTCTGCCCGTATCTGAAAACGTAACCAAAGTTTCGTGGAGGCAGCTGCCAGCTGAAGAGCACTACACTATATGGGCAGATCATCTAAGTATAGTTTTCGTATTCCAGACTGCACCTGTGTTAAAATTGTGCAGGCCATTGCGTCAATTTTCAGCGTTGCTACGACCCTCTGTTGACCAAAATTTGAAAAACGTGGAAATTTTTCTGCGAGCCCCCTCCCGGAATTGAAGATTGTTTAAACTTTTTTGAAAGACAAATCTGGAGAAAATATTCAAAATTGTGGAAATAAAAGGCAATCGCATCTCATTTAAGCTCACCGAATGGGTTGGAAAAAAATTCGCTTCTTTCCTCCTAAAATTTTTACGAGCCTCTTCCCCCAATTTTTTTTTGAAAATTTCCCACCATTTGCACGACCCCGATTGTGCCGAGGCGCAACCCTGCTCAACCCTGACCTGTTTGCCTTCAGGGCACTGAAAAAGACCTTTACAGATGCGTCTATGAGTTGTTTTTCTACTCTGGGCATGAAATATTTAATGGTAGTATACGGATGAGTTTGAAGACCCCTCCGGTCTTTGTCATTATATCTCCACGGAGGGGTGCTGCTGGGGAAAGCACGTGATCTGGGAGGGTTCGCATCAAAGTTGACGTGTATCACACCCTGCGCCGTAGCCTATTGACCCTACATCTACTAATGTGATCAGTAATTTTCGTATATTACTGAGCTATTAATGTGGTTCTTCAGGACTGATATTCGCTCGGGCCAACAGTTTTGAGTGCACATCGGCTCGGGAATACTTCCTGAATTGTTGTTAGTGGATATTTCCATGGTGTTGACTGATAGGGAAGGAGCGTTCGCCCTTATAGTGCCAGTACTTGTTGTTTTTTCTTTTTGTCACTGTCCTTTTCTACCTATCCGAGTATATTTGTTGAACTTGTCTCTTCTGAAGTCATTGGGAGCTGATACGGTTATGTTCTGATGAATGGGTTCAGATTGTTAAGGATACGTTCATACTTCTGTCGCCAGGCCAATGCCAGTGACAAAAAGCATGGTCAGAAGTATGAATGCCCACAAAATAGATGTTTTTTGTCTTTGTATCGGTGGATCGCATTCGGTTCCCACGACATGAAATATGCCTGCCATTTTATGTGAATGTTATGTGCTACATGTATATCTATCCATCTTCTTCCAAAGAGTTACTGTTGTTGCATGGCGCGTCCGCTTTTTATGCTTCAGTAAACGTGTCATACGTTCAGGTCAGTACGCACCGGTTATTTGATTTGTTACACGTCTAGGTTTTGATCTTTTGTCTCTGTTCCTTTGTGCTATCGGAAACGGTGGGGCAGCAGGCCGTTGCATCTGGCCACGCCCATTCTCCCGCGCCGCAACGATTCCGAAGTAATGCGCCTTAATTAGACGACAACCCGGGATTTTCCAATACTTTGAAGGGGTGGAGAACCCCAGGTTCATGTTAAATTTGCGCACCTACACTTCAAAGTCGTTGCGGCGCGGAAAAGTGGGCGTGGCCAATCGCGATGGCATGGTGGTTCCCCTCGATGGAGATTGAACTATGTCTAGATAGAGATTATCCTATTCTCATTTGCAGTACTTCTCATAATTTCAGTGCATTTGAAGTATGTTCTGATAAAGAATGCTGAGTATTGAAGTTTATTATGGACACAAGCGCAGGCAATATTGATATTAAGGAGATTAAGAGTGTAAGAACCATAATATATCGAGAAATTAGAAGGTCATAATGTACGACAGGAGGAAACAGCCATTGGGCATTTGAAATTCCCTCCAAAACTGAAAGCGTTCAACTGCAGTAGAAAATGGGGTGAACTGTGGGCGAAATTCCTAGTGCGAAAATTTATTTGAATCTCCCTCCAATCAGCACTTTATTTCAACTTTAGTGGAAAACCGCATCAACTACCGAGCAATTTCCGTTGAACTAACGGGGAAATTCTGCTGATTTCCCGTGTGGACATTAAATCAACGGATTTTCCACGGTAGTTGAACCGTCCGAATGTCGGAGAAGGATTCCGGACTGATTTCGTTTCATTACTTGTTTTCTTTTGCTGTTGTTACTGTTTCCTTTCATTTCTTGTTTCTTCGCCATGTATTTTCTATTTTGCATAAAAGAAATTCGGTTCACGCATTGATGAGATCATAAACTTTGTTTCGTTGAAAATGGTGCCTCCAAAGTCGAAAAAAACCGTCGTTCTAGCACCATTTTCTTCGAAAATTTTCTCGAATTGGGACTCGAATTCTTCCTGAATGTCACTTAGGTTTCGTTTGGGTTGAAATGATCTAAGAATTCACGAAATTATCTCCCTTCCACCATTCCTCTCAAATTCAAGATTTTCGTTGAAAATGGTGCCTCCAAAGTCGAAAAAAAACCGTCGTTCTAGCACCATTTTCTTCGAAAATTTTCTCAAATTGGGACTCGAATTCTACCTGAATGTCACTTAGGTTTCGTTTGGGTTGAAATGATCTAAGAATTCACGAAATTATCTACCTTCCACCATTCCTCTCAAATTCAAGATTTTCGTTGAAAATGGTGCCTCCAAAGTCGAAAAAAACCGTCGTTCTAGCACCATTTTCTTCGAAAATTTTCTCGAATTGGGACTCGAATTCTTCCTGAATGTCACTTAGGTTTCGTTTGGGTTGAAATGATCTAAGAATTCACGAAATTATCTCCCTTCCACCATTCCTCTCAAATTCAAGATTTTCGTTGAAAATGGTGCCTCCAAAGTCGAAAAAAACCGTCGTTCTAGCACCATTTTCTTCGAAAATTTTCTCGATTTGGGACTCGAATTCTTCCTGAATGTCACTTAGGTTTCGTTTGGGTTGAAATGATCTAAGAATTCACGATCATTTCAAGAAGATTTGCCGTCCTGCACGGCGTCTGAGATTGATCAGGTACTGCAGTCTGGTACTTTCTGACAATTGCCCTCGAAAAAAGCTTCAGATTTCATTCATTTAGTTCTCATTCGTGACCTTCCCGTTGTGCGCAGCGACACTAGTACTCCCAACCCCTATATTCGCTACTGCTTTGCTGGGATATTGGTTCACTATAAGACTATTGGCCAGGAATGCGGATCTTAACCTCGAAAAAATAGAGTTAGCGAAAAGTGTCGCCGCCGTAACCAGCCAAATCTGGTTGGAGATAATGCCGCAAGTGTTTACCCTGAAAACACATGTGAGTTGGGACTTGATCTCTGCTCAAATACTGGCATATGCAAACTATCGTATCAGGCCTTTAGATGTTTTTCGAACACGCGATGCGCGAGGAGGTGTCGAACATGGGAACACCGTATCAGTTATCCAGTGCATCCCTTCGAGTCGCACCACAAACAACTTCAAATCAAAATTGGACAAACTACTACCAACGTTACGAAGACTATTGTTGAGAGGTTGACATTCCTATTGGTACCTATGAAGACTAATCTTCAACTTTAGGTACCTGCTAGCGAAACTCATCCCACCATTGCTAGAGTCCGCGAACCACCCACGAGAAAAAGTCTTCGACGATCTGTTGCGCAATATGGATAACACTCATCAATCACGGTGAGATTCAACTCTGAATTCATCCGCCTAAATCTTTTATATCATCGCACATCTTGCTTATTTTAGGTTTCCTGTCGATATAAGGGTGAACGATAATATCTATATACCGTCCCATAGCCGCATCAATCTTTCTAAGTTGAACGGAAGGCACAGGAAATCTTCTAGATAATTTCGGAGGACACCCATAGTGGGTTTTATTCATTCTGACTGTTCATTTATGTGGAAGTCCAATGTTCTTATTTAGTTCGCGACTGGTCGTGGGAGTGCAAGGTCTATTCCTCCAAAATGTACTGGAAGGCATTGCTCAAATCGAGGCAGGATATTGTTGCTGCTGAGCACGGAAACGGAGCTTATAATCGGATCGGTTGTGCTCTTTATGTACAATGATGCTGACGGGTCACTGCTCATGCTTCTCAACGAATACCAGTTGAGTGATCCCATTCTATCATTATCAGAACTTGTTACGGAAACCCCACTTTGTCTCACAGTTGTTGAGATTAGTAAGGGACAACAACTTATTTTTTTCAAGATCTCAGCGGGGAGTTAGCAGTAAGATCTGCTAGCTTTATAAAAATGTCCTGCCACCATAATGTCTTTTGGATGATCTCAGTTTCGCGTCTTTACTGTAGCGGTTATTCGAATTTATTAATGAAATTAATCAATTAATCAATAGTTTATCTGTTCGGAAATGTGAATCATTGTGTGTGTTGCAACGTGAATCTAATTCCTGTTTTGATAAGCTCTTTGAGTAATCTAAGAGAATGAATATGAAACTAAATGTTCGGAAAAAATGACCTGCTCCAGATACGAATTATTCGATTTCTAGATTTGAGTCCGTAATTCGAAAATGCTGTTTTTGAAATATCTAAATTCATAATCATCAATTGTTTTCATATTTGCAGAGTAACGGATTCGAATTTTGACTTATTTTTGTAACATTGAAATACCTGAGGAAGTTGCTTTTCTAACAATAAAATTTAAATTAAAAACGAAATAAAATGCATATTGAACAACTTGTCATATAGTTTTTGCATGATCTTATCTCTCTGTTGGTTAAGAATTTATTGTGTACTTCTTGTTTCATAGTTTGTTGATGCGCAGTGAAGTTGTAAATTTCTTGTTAATAAATTTGTATACCATAAAATTCTTTGTAATTACACTTGGGCATTCGACAGGAACTATCACGGTTCATGCGCTGTTCTATTGCGCTGTTCTAAGCCCCGCCCACTGCATAGGGGGCGTGGTTTCATATTCGCCCGCGGTCCGAACGCGAAGTGCCGTGATGCAGATTTGCGTTCGGAACGCGCACACTTCCGTACTGACCGCGCCGGTATACCGGTTGGAACGCGCGCAATGGTGCGGTCGGAACGTCGCCAATTCCGGTCCGACCGCGCGCAATGGTGCGGTCGGAACGTCGCCGATCCCGAAGTCGGGCCTATTGTTGCGCGCGGTCGGTCCTAACATTTGTCCGAGTTTTATTCATTCTGACTGTTCATTTATGTGGAAGTCCAATGTTCTTATTTAGTTCGCGACTGGTCGTGGGAGGCAAGGTCTATTCCTCCAAAATGTACTGGAAGGCATTGCTCAAATCGAGGCAGGATATTGTTGCTGTTGAGCACGGAACGGAGCTTATAATCGGATCGGTTGTGCTCTTTATGTACAATGATGTTGACGGGTCACTGCTCATGCTTCTCAACGAATACCAGTTGAGTGATCCCATTCTATCATTATCAGAACTTGTTACGGAAACCCCACTTTGTTCACAGTTGTTGAGATTAGTAAGGGACAACAACTTATTTTTTTTCAAGATCTCAGCGGGGGAGTTAGCAGTAAGATCTGCTAGCTTTATAAAATGTCCTGCCACCATAATGTCTTTTGATGATCTCAGTTTCGCGTCTTTACTGTAGCGGTTATTCGAATTTATTAATGAAATTAATCAATTAATCAATAGTTTATCTGTTCGAAATGTGAATCATTGTGTGTGTTGCAACGTGAATCTAATTCCTGTTTTGATAAGCTCTTTGAGTAATCTAAGAGAATGAATATGAAACTAAATGTTCGAAAAAATGACCTGCTCCAGATACGAATTATTCGATTTCTAGATTTGAGTCCGTAATTCGAAAATGCTGTTTTTGAAATATCTAAATTCATAATCATCAATTGTTTTCATATTTGCAGAGTAACGGATTCGAATTTTGACTTATTTTTGTAACATTGAAATACTCCGAGGAAGTTGCTTTTCTAACAATAAAATTTAAATTAAAAAACGAAATAAATGCATATTGAACAACTTGTCATATAGTTTTGCATGATCTTATCTCTCTGTTGGTTAAGAATTTATTGTGTACTTCTTGTTTCATAGTTTGTTGATGCGCAGTGAAGTTGTAAATTTCTTGTTAATAAATTTGTATACCATAAAATTCTTTGTAATTACACTTGGGCATTCGACAGGAACTATCACGGTTCATGCGCTGTTCTATTGCGCTGTTCTAAGCCCCGCCCACTGCATAGGGGGCGTGGTTTCATATTCGCCCGCGGTCCGAACGCGAAGTGCCGTGATGCAGATTTGCGTTCGGAACGCGCACACTTCCGTACTGACCGCGCCGGTATACCGGTTGGAACGCGCGCAATGGTGCGGTCGGAACGTCGCCAATTCCGGTCCGACCGCGCGCAATGGTGCGGTCGGAACGTCGCCGATCCCGAAGTCGGGCCTATTGTTGCGCGCGGTCGGTCCTAACATTTGTCCGAGTAGGTAGGGTTCATATTCCACGCAATGAGTGAAGCGACGCAATGCTCATCATACATGCCATTCAAAAGTGGATATGCAGTTGACATGGATGAAGTATGAACACCACGTTACGCGAACAGTGATGCAGTGGGTTTGGTTCCGAATAACAAAAAAATTTTTCAGCAGTTCGGCCGTGGTTTCCAGAGCACTGCCCCCCTCCCCCTTGAAACCACGCTAGATGAACATCTCCATAATGAGAGTTTGACCGAGTATAGTCAGCGACAAGGGGTTGAAACCCCGGGAAAGGCGATACTATTTGACGTGGGGACGGAAATTTCCGAACCCTTTTGTTGGAAAAGACAGTACATAATTTTTACCCCATCCATGCTTTTCTCAATGAACATGGAGACACTCCAACGGATTTTTCCGTCCTTGAGATTATGAATTACTATAGAAACCGTGAGTGATTTTATACGAAATTTTATAGGGTTCCTAACGATCGATTAAGTGAGTTAACAAATGGAAAAAAAGATCACGACTGAAGCGAACTGGCCGAGTCAAAGGCGTTGAATTGAGTGGGAAGGAGGCGACGGGAGCGCAAGAAAATGTGGTCTGACTCGTGACGGAACATTGATCGAATTCCACAATTTCGTCCAAGATCTATCCTTGTTGTTCTGAAACATGTGTAAAACCTGATCCTCCCCGTTGAAGTCAACTTGTAAACCACCCGAGATTTACTTCTAGGAAATCGAGCCAACACTGGCTGGAAGTGTTCTCGCCGAAGCCTAATGGCAAACTCATCACACCAATCTAGGCTGCGGATTTCGAGTACCACAAAAGCAGCGAACTCCTCAAGGGTTTGCATTATTTGAGAGTAAACACGTAGAAATCCGGAAGGGAAATGACAAAGAACACATTGCCCACCACACATTTTGAACGAAAACCCGTTAACTCAAACATCTTTCGATTTAGGCTTTCCACTGGATATCATAACCCCATATTCGTCTTCATAGAAGACAATGCTCGAAAATTCGCATCAGAAGTTAACCAGAATATACAAAAAAAGTGTAGTAAAGTAGAGTAAAGAGTAAAATGAAGCTCTTCACTAGTTTTTCAGGGTTCAGATATTTTCGAATACTTCGAGAGAAATATCTGAACCCTGAAAAACTAGTGAAGAGCTTCATTTTGCAAAACAACGAGGTTTTAGAAGCTTTCGGAAGCTGCCAATAAACACTTTTCTAGCAAACAATGAAGCCAGTAATAGTACCCGCGTAGGGCTTTGGGACTAGAACCAGACAAAGTTCCAATCGAAGCAAAATAAATCATAGAGCGACCTCTTCCTGCACTGAGGTACATCAATCAGTGAGACTCACTGGATTCAGGCAACAGATCTGAAATGAAATTTGAGTTCATGAAAATGACGTGAGCGAGACGCACTAATAAAGAGGAGACGCGCTCAATTACTTGGCAAAGGCGTAATAACTGCTGGAATCGAGAATCGAAAGAAGCGAGGTAATAGAAAATGTGATGGGGGGTGGCTTTTAGAATGACCAATCGGTCTCATTTAAGTAACCAAGATCCAAAATGGTTTGGAGGAAGGCTTTGCGGTTAGCGGGTGATCCCACCGACGCTACATATTTTTTCAGACAAATTCAGCGTTGTCTGCTTCAAAGGCAGTATTTTCACATTAGGAGAAAGAAGGATTTTTGTAACGAATTTGTAGAATTCTCCAGTATTCTTGCAAAAACACTATACAACAACTGAGCGTTCACTTAGATCATAAGAGTATTACTATTAATCTAATGTGACGGGTTGATCCAGATTGTTGTGCTTTTCTTTGTGACCAGAAGCGGTGGTCTCAGGTTTCTTGAGACAACAGGTCATTCGAGATTTGTAAAAAAAATTCTGTAACAGGTTCATATTTTGGCCCCTTCTTACTTCTGTCTTTGTAATGCATCCTTTTCACTTTAACGAAGAATCTCACTGACATACGTATGTATGTTTCTTTATTTCCATAATAAAGTCGTTCAATGAATGAATGAATGAATGAGTTTTACTACTATCGCGGCGTAACCTCAATCGACGCATACTGGTCAAATTCGAAGTGGGCGCCTGGCAATGAGCTCGAAGTTTTAGAAAACAAGGGAAATGGAGGCTCGATAGAACGAGAAATGGGTTACATGATACAGTCCAAGCGAAGCTCGAAATACGAGCTTAGAAAAAATTGTTAAATGTGAAATCTCTGTCGATATCTTCTGAATTCTAAGCTATACTGTTGCTAGATTGTTGGTACAGGTGCAGAAATGTGTTTGAAATTTTTTCCGACAACCTGATAGTAACGATGCGTCGAGCGGTTCCCTAGGAGAGTGCTGATTCAAAGCAGAAAACATGATTCTAAAAAATATGGTAGTGTTTTGCAAAAAATAGTTATACTGACTGAGTGGGTTAAATTTGAAAGAAAAAAACATTTGAAAAATTGTCATTACGGCCGAGAAAACCCGTTGTGGACTCAGCCGACGAACTCTGAGTGAATGACCTAAGTTCTAAAAAGAGTCATGATGCAGAGCTATGGTTGATGATAAGATATGCTGGGCTTGTTGATCGAATACACAGAACCCCCTTTTGTGTAATCGAAGATATACTCTGAGATTGGTGATCTCACATCTCATTGTCAGTGTGCGGTCTACAATGGTTTACGAGTGTGGCTCTACCTAGAGGCTACTTCAGATTCCAGGCGAGATTCTACGAAACCGCTGTAGAGTCCGCGCAATAATTTTAAGCCTAGTTTTGACTGCATCGCTGCTTTTTTTCATCGCAGCGATTTTGCACACGCTGCTGCAGCGATCTCGCAGCGGCAGCGATTTTGTCCATAGTGCATAGCCCCACGGATAATCGAAGAGATTCGATCAATCAGTGAAATTACTGGCTGGTAGTCATCAATAACACCTTTCGACTCGTAAACACTGATCTTATCTTGTCATGTAAAAGAGTCAATGTTCACTAGACGAAACGTGCCATTCGCTGGCAATCGCTCCATCGCTGCCATAATGGCAGCGATGGAGCGATGATCAGCGACCATTGAGAATCGCTCCTCCAGCAGCGAAGCAGTAAAACATAGGATTTCGTCGCCGCGACCCAGCGATGTAGGACGTTTGCCACGAAGCTATCACAATTGGATCGCCTTTCCATTACGCGATGGAAAAGGAACAGTTGTACCTCGCATGGCCGCAGCGACCAGGTGCAGTCAAAACATGGCTTTGGTCTGATGAATGTACGGGGCTGCGACGGTAGATCACCCCGCGCGAATCGAAACCCCATTCTCCAGTGAGGCCGCCAACCCCGCACGGCCAGCCGTCCGGTCCATGCGTCAGACTAAATCGAAAACGGAAACCATATGATAGTTTGACGTACATAGGTAGGGAACACGGTGTCAATGACCCATTCTGAAAATCCTCTAAATGCCACAGAGATCTCTAAAAAAGGCAAAAAAGAAACAATTACAACTACTCAAGACACTCGAGACAACAAGCTCATTCACTAAAAAACTCAAAGCTGCGGCCCAAAATCTGTCAAAAGCCCATGCGAAGTCTGCTATGCAGTTTCTAACGAAATTTGAATTGCAGTTTTGAGTTGACAAGTAAGTCTGTTTTTGTAAGATGTTGTAAGTGCTTTTGTTAGACATTGTAAGTTCAGTTTAATTATTTTTGCTTTTTTGGTACCGCTGAGGAACTTAGTGATCTTTCAGAGCGGATTATTGACACCGCTTCCCTTACCAACGATAATGGGTACACGGTTTTGCTAAAACCCGTGGGAGGTTCTATTGAATCCCTAGTATGGTCTCTTTCAAAGATTTAGTCCATTGAATGAACGGGGCTGCAGCGGTCAATCGTCGCCCACGATCGAGACCCTGTTACCAGTGGAGTCGCGAGAGCAGAGGGGCCCGCCGCTGCGGCCCGTTCATTCACCGGACTAAATTTTCCGATGCGAACATATGAATGTGTCCTTCTCGTCACGCCTACATGCTTTGTTCGAGGTAGCTCTTGAACAGAGTTATGACCAACAGATTCGCTCAAAAAGGTATGGGGAAAACAGTTTTGCTGCGATTTTCCTTGCCAAAAGCGTTAAATATCTGGAATTGTACCTGCAATACGAGAATATTGCAAAAACTCAATAGTAGGAGCTCGTACTGACGTGATATTGAGATTGCGTGGTTAATTGCCGGCACATATAATATTATTTTTATACCCTTCGCAAATGCACGTGATAAATAATGGAAAGCTGCAAACGTGGGCGCAATGCGTGAATGAAAGAAAGGCATAGATTTTGTATGTGAAAAAGCCCCAATGCGAAAAAGTAAGGTGTAATTAGAGGAAGAGACGGAGTGGGAGGACGGATTAACACAGAAGAAGGGATGAAGCTGACACAAAAGGGACAGCACTTTGTGTTGAGGGCGAATCCTCACACAGTAGTCGGTGATATGATATAGATGACAGACAGCTGTGCTCGTTTTGCCAACCTGTCCTTACCTCATCCTCTCCATCCCCCTCCACATGAGGAGCACGTGAATGGCCGTCTAGTAAACATGCTTTTGCTAGCGCTTTCCACTCACTAACAATTACATCTCCATGCGTCAGCATAGCAGAACTTTGTGAATTTCGCTGTTGACTGATGAAATCCAGCCCAGAAATAGCACTTGGCTCTCTCCAAGGGCATTCCAAGAATCCTCAGAAGTCACTGAAGAGCAACGAAGGATGAGGACGAGGCCGAAGACTTCTGACAAAACAGCTGATCCTCCTGGGACACTGCGTGTTTTCGCCGGCATTCCGCCGGCTAACGTTGTTCTTCTAGGAGCTATGCGCTTAGGCTGTTGGCACTATGAGATGTTTTGGAAATCCGAGAACCACAGGGGGATGAATTGCTCAAGAAAGAAACTCTCGAGGATTCATATGAAACCTCATGCTCTTACCAGGGCACAAATGAAAACACCCATGTTCTTTATATTCGTGCTGTACTATGAGCAATCCAGCTGTAGTATTTCGAGGTCGTGCAAATGTTGACGTTTTCTCACTGGAAACCACTGCATATTGCACACTTGAGCGAGTACATACACCACAAAGCACTGGAAAACCTCGAAAAAATCATGACGGGCTGCAAGGTTAAGCTGAATACGTATCTAGGTACATATGTACACCTTACAAGGGTCCAGGGACCAGAGCGGGTTGCCAGAACTTTCCATCCAACAATGTTTTTCTGCTAGACTAGGTAGTTGTAAAAACATCCTGTAAGCCGCCCGAGTAATAGTGACAAAAAAACTATGAGCCAATCTTTGAAGTGAGTTCGAAACGATGAAAATGGCGAGCGCAGTACCACCGGTCCCTTCAACCACCCCTTTGAAGGCACCGTCCAAGCTCAGGGACGAAATCTGATATTTCCACACAATTGTCAAGTAGACCCACATCATATAACAGCTGCCAAGTGCGAGCTCTCAATTCCTCCGAATAAGCGAGATGTATAAGGAAGCCACCTTGGGGCGCCCACCTCGGGAAGCCATATTGGCACGCCCCTTTTACGATCTTTCGAGCTCAACAGTGGCGATATGAAAGATGGTTTCCGAATAGTAGCCCCGTTCTTCCCTTCATTCTCAGCCTCTCTCTCTATTCAGGTCGGCTCGCACATATCGGTTGCAAACTACGGAAGTTATAAGCCTCGGAAAACTCGTCCACCATGCTTCCGCAGCTCAACTTTTGAGGGGCCATAACTCCGTTCCCAGAGGGTCTTGAACGATTCCAGAGACATCATTGGAATCAGCGTGGGACCGTTTTCCAGAAGACATTCCGAGGTTGGACTGTGCCTTTAAGCCAACTTGGCCGAGCGGTCGAAGGCGGCGGACCAGCAACCGGAGACTCCTGGATTCGATCCCCTGTATTCATGGAACTTTTACCACGATGTTTTTCAAGTTCAGAAACTGTAGGCGGCATTTTAGAGGCAGTGTTCACCATGATTTTTGTTCCCGGGTTTTCCACTCAAAACAATGCGTTGGCCACCGAGTGTTACCAAAATTACGAAGAAACGGCAAAAAACGCACTAAAACGTCTCATTTCAATGATATTATTCTCTGGCCTGGACTAGTTGCCCGGCTGGTTGAACATGTTCTCGGTGGTTTTCAGCGGTGAAAAATGGGATCAATCCAAAATGAGGCAATATTTCATGCAAAACAGTATTATACAGGGTCCGATGGAAGAAATGGAGCAACAGAAAGTAGATAATTCCAAAGGATGGGGCCACAAAAGATTTCGTTGTCACAACGAACAGTTCCTGTAAGAGTAAAGAGGCGGGGTGAGAGTAAAGGATTTGGTGCCCTTCTGATGAGCTTTTCTTGATTTCTTCGTCATTTCTGTTCTACCTGGAGACCAAACAATCGATTTAGCAATTAATCTCAAAATCGAAGATTATCGTGAACACTGCCTTTAATGGCAGGTTATCGACACCAGCCGTCGTAGGGAAGAAGAGGAAAACACGGAAACGAAATTTCTGATAAAAATCCCTCTGTATGCCACTTTTTCGATCCTACAGTCCTCCAAGAGGAAAAATCAACACGCAATAGCGGCTGCAATACACGAAATATCGATTACAATCGATATCTCTCTGCTCGACCTGGGTGTGTACTTTGCAAATGAGCCAGAAGCACTTCGCATTCAAGTATAGGCGCGCCCTTGTGTTCAAAAAGGCTATTGACCACTGAACCATCTACATCAAACGAAAAGTCTGGAGATGTCGCCGAATTCTCGCGACACAAGAGTCGTATTACGTCTTCTTGCTGAGAGGTTTGGAACGCCTGTCGACAAAAACTATGTTCTGTTTCGTAGGAATAGGAATTTCTGTTTTGGTGTTATCTTCTCTCGGCAAGTTTTTTTTTCGAAGCATTTGCTTTTTTCCATAAATGGCCAGAAAGCGGGTGAAAATCTCCTGGATCAGCGCCCAGGCGCTATGGAAGAAATGTTCATGAGAGGGAACTCTTGTCATTTCACTGAATATCCTTTGCTTTAAAGGCATTGTCCACGATGAAAATCGCTTTTCTGTTTTCCAGCCTATCATGAAAACGATCCCATGCTGATTCCAACGGTGTCTCTGAAATCGTACACGACCTTCTGGAAACGGAGTTATGGCCCCTCAAAAATTGAGCTAGAGAAGCATGGTGGACGAGTTTTCCGAGGCTTGTAACTTCCGTCTTTCGCAGCCGATGTATGCGAGCTGACCTGAACAAAGAAAGAAGTTGAGAATTAAGGGAAGAACGAGGCCAATAATCGGAAAACATCGCTCACCTCACGATTTCAAGCTTTCATTCGTTCACGTCGGTAAGCGGGCAATGCGCTTTTGGGGTTTGAATTGCGCTCAAAGTAGCAACTTCGAGCTCTTTCGAGGCTCTTCCTGGCTCGCTGCCATGCGTTCTTTCGACGTTAATGTTACAGAGTGTACCTCCGCCACCCATTCCTAATGGAATTTCAAACACTTTTTTCATCGTGAACGCTGCCTTGAAGTGATCCCGACATACAAAGAAGCGCATTTAAACCTTCCTATTTGTCAAGAATTGCTGGTGAAAGAAAGACAAAGGCAAGTCACTTATACCATAGAAGAAAATCGAAGTGCGAAACCATCTCCGACGTTTGAAATTTCACTGCACCGAACATAGAAACACAGTCGGTATGGATCGCACTAACCATTTCGTTCTCTCTTAATAGCGTAGTTTGTGTTGGCGCAAACACGGCGTACATACCCTCTAATTTGAAAACAATTTACTGTGTTCCTTTGCGAACTTGTGCAGAGGAACACGATAGAGATAGCGAGAGATCATGGGTACGAGGAGAGGCAGAGTACGAGCGCAAACGCACGCGATGAAGCCGAGTAATTTGGCTCCGAAATACAGTTCACCTCCACACTGCCGTTCAGTCCGCAAAGTGCACGCTGATTGCGAAATCGTGCTGCGGCGCGGTCGCGAGTATCCTCAGACAGGTATGTGGGATCACCCGGGCGGTGAGATCACCCGGGCACCAAAGGCGAAAACCGCCTGGGTGATCCCACATCCCTGTCTGAGGATGTTTGCAACCGCGCCGCAGCAAGATTTCGCAATCAGGGTGCACTTTGCGGACTGAACGGCAGTGCGGAAGTGAACTGTAGAGAGTATGTGATAGCATACACCCACCGATTTTTCGACAGCGCAAACTACACTGTCGAGAGAAAACCAAATTGTCGTAGTTGTGAATCGGAGAGATTGAATGCTTCAGAGACTTTTTTTGAAAAATTTTGTAAGAATTAAAGGTAATGTAAGGCCTTTTAGTTATTATCCTCTATTTCGTGGGCTTACCTGATCGCGATGAGGCAGTGGTCGCGATAAAATGAGCCTGCCTTCTTTTCCTCTTTAAACCCTTTTCTGGATTCAGAGTAGTAGGACCTATAAGAAAAATTTTCAAAAAAAAATCCTGTTTTAGGCCAAATTTTAAGCCTGATCTTTCCTGTGTTTTGATGGTGGATCGATGAACCATCGGCATCGATGATCTCTAATATCAAGAACATCGGCTGGCTTGGAATAGGAATTCAATCAGCGGACAATAGTCTTTGGACTGATCTGCTCGAATATTTCAGTCCTCGTCGAGTCAAAGATTGAATGAAGGGCTTGCTTTCATTGTTTAACAGTTTTCATCTGCTAAATTTGCATTTATTTTTGGCTGTGAACGTCGATGATTTTTGACTGCTCAGCATGAGACTGCGATAATTTTTGGGCGGGGCTGAGCACGTGTGCACGAATTGGCAAATTAAAATCTTAATAACTCTACTTTTATCTGGTTTCTTTCCGCGTAACCTTTGTGGTTTTTCAGCTGTTTGCGGATCAAGCTGAATTTTATGGCTATTCTCACAACTTTTTCATCGCGACCACTGCCTTTAAACATTAGAAATTAAGATAAGGTTCATATAGTGAACACTGGTTTTAAACTGGGGCACTTATCTACTCCCTGGGCTCAAAAGACTAAAAAAGTGTCTGTTAGTCGATCTTCGAAGGAGGAAAATATCTGCACAGCTGTAGATATTATACTGCGCCTCGAATATTGTAACTCAGCGTAGTTTTTTCCATAGTCAACAAACGAACGTCAGATAAATAAACAATAATTGAGTATACAATTATTTCAGCTAAATTGAATTTAAATAGTAGGCAAAAAAAGAGAAAAAATGGAAGAAGGAGGAACATCAGTGGAAAAGAAAACTGAAAAGGATCACTGAGCTGAACTGTCTGAAATGAAACAAGACTTGAATGAAGAAGCAAGAAACGTAATATGAAATAGCTACTACTTATTCACTATTGCAATAACAACCACGGAGGAAAAGTGAGTAGGTGAATAAATGAAATAAATACATGTAGAAACAGAATACATAGAGAGGACCGGTGTGAGTACTACGTAAGAGTAAGGGAAGAGGATGAAGATTGATGCTGTCGCCTTCCTCTTCTCGCTTCTCCATCTCTCGTGCTCTCGCTTGCCGGACTCGAACTAATGTTACACACCCAACGGACGGCTAGACTGACGAGATGATGCCGCCTGGCCCAATGGCATCTCGAAAAGGAGACCCCGAGAGGGATTCGTCCGCATCCGAAGGGTGAACTGTTCAACTGCGTCTCTTGAAACTACTCTTATCCTCCTAAAACATAGACCCAATTGAACATTAACCACCTGAAGACGCTAACCCGCCGCCTAAACTAACAAGAAGTTGTCGCTAAATTCATACTCCTGAGGTTGCCACCCGATATTAAGTTTTAGATATCACTCTTCAAAACCTTGAAACTGTGCTGCACAACCTTGTTAAAAAATGAAATCTGAGAGCGAAAAAAAAACCGTGCACGATAATATTTGAATGTCATCAACTGGATTTGTGAACCCCATCCAGTGACACAGCCGGTGATATAGGATCATACTTCCCGTCACTGCAATCTGTCGCTGGTACCATCTAAGCCGAGATCGCCGCACGCGATATGTAGGTAGTACAAGCGTGACAAGATACGCGCGACGAAAACAGAGCAGCTGCTACGCGCGACGCTGTCGCTTGCTGAGGTTCCATACATACAGTCGTCACGCTTGCCGCCTCGTTTCATTATAGAGCAGCGTATCGTCGGCATTCCTTGCATAGCGACACAGCGACAGCCACACCATAATCGTGTCGCCGTGCTATTTCAGTTGGTGCGATTGCATGATCTTTTTTTCGACGAAAAGTATGGTGAAGCTTTCAAAATGAGGACTACGAGATCATGACGTTGCCGTTGCGCCCCTGTGTCGCTGAGCGAAGAAAAAGGAGGATGCATTGCTTCATATTGACGCCAAACGGTCAATTTTGCAGCCTAGTCAACCACAACGCGGTAACTCAACCCTAACTATGAGCGTGATACGCCCGCTCGTTTAGCTTCTGCTATTCGCTCAGAACAGTTGTAACAGATTGGATTTTTCCTTATAGACAGCGTTAACGATGAATAATGTGTTTCAGTTTCCACTAGGAATGGGTATCCGAGGGGCACACTGTAACGGTGACGTCGAACGAACGCATGAAAACCAGCTAGGAAGAGCACCAAAGAGCCCGAAGTTGCAACTTCGAGCGCAATGCCCGCCCATCGATGTGAACAAATGAACAATCAGATGACAGGAACTAATCAAGTCAAGGAAAAAACATAAAAGTGTCGCTTGATTGCATTGGAAGGTATCATCCTTCATAGTGGTCAAATCTTCCACGATCAAAGTCAACGTAAACAAGAAAGGTTTTATTTCGGCCTAAGAATGCCGTTTTCGCGTTCTTTCTAAGCAAGCCTTGCTAAATAGGGAACCAGACCTTCCGCAAACCGTGCAGGTATCGAAAGTGAAATCTACATATCGTGAACGCTGCTTTTAAATTGACAAAATCCAATCTGAAAGCATCGTTGAGCAATGCTCTAAATCAATTCCTCTAACAGCCACTACGTGAATCAGCGGATAATATGAAAGTACATCAGCAATAATGACATTCTACACGAAACGCAGCATGCGCGGCTTGCAGTTGTAAAAAGAGGTTCACACCCTGCCAGTACTCTGAGCAATTGTGTTCTTTGTGGTCTAAACGGGAGAGAAAATGATGTAGACTCTCTTAGGAAGATGAAAGGTAGAAAAAACAGGAGAATATCATCAAACCACTGAAGTATGAAGGAATACGGGAACAAAAGACTCGCGAATTTCAGTCGAACAGTTTTTACAATCACTTTCTATATTGTAAACTAGAAGGACAATCCGTGAAATCCCGCTTTTTGCACTCTGACCTTTTGTTTTCCTATGATTGGGTTCCTTGAAGAGATTCAATATTAACTCTCCTTTCCACTGATTATTATTGCTCGTGAGCAGTCAAACAAGTCATGCTATTCTCGCGGGAATGACATTGTAAGTAAGGATATTTTCATGGAAACTCAAATCGATTCGAATTTTTGCGTCACAGGTACCTTGTCAGCGACTCGCACTCCAAAGAAACGAGCTAATGTTGAGCAAAAAAATGTTTCAGGAAAAGCCTTGATAAAATTGGTTTTTGAAATCAGTCCTAAATCAGAGAATCCTTCAGCAGAAAAAAATTATAGTAAGATTTATAGTTTATAGGAGATTATGCTAAAATACACTAATTTTGACCAAAAAAATTCTTAAGCCACAGGTAGAGGTGCTGAGAAGCATTCGAATGCTGCTCTCTGAAAAATTAATTGAAAAACTGAACATGCAGTTCACGGCGTAGGATGTCGTCGGACGTAATGTCATTCATCATCTTCAGCCACGCCGGTCGGCGACTTTTTCGACGACTTGCGAACTTCAAAAACCCAAACAAAGAGCTTGTAGTGCGAATCGCTGACAGAGAAACCCATATTGCCAATATTCAAATCGATTTGAATCTCCAAGAGAGTGCATATTCGCATTGTTTCCAACAAATAGCATCACTTCCCCAACTTCTAACAAACAACAATAATTATAGGATAAAAGATGGAATACTGTATCTCTACAGGGAACTCAATTGTAGGGAAGCGAGGTCAGCATGAGATGAACGCGGGACTCCAATGATTAATCACTTCCCGCTCTGGAAGCTCAATTAAGGTCCAACTAAAACAGTTTGTTGGGGACTACAGAAAACACATATTAAAGGCTTCGTCCACAGTCAAGACTGTCCAAAACTATTTTCAGCTACATATATACGTAAGGTCTGTCCGAATGCGACTGTCCACCCACGCGGTCGGCGTACGTGCCGAGCGGCAGTCGTAAAGACATTTTTGGCGCATGCTGATCGAAGTGCAAGAATATTAGACGGATAGTGGTAATATCCCAGTCAGGTATTTGCAGCCGTACGAAGGCTCACCGTGCCATATAGCAAGCACATACATATGACATACATGGGCCTCAGATACAAATTTTTGAATGAGAATATGTAAATTCGACGGAAACCTTGACGATTTTCAGGCGAAAGAATTTCCCAACAGTTTGTGAAGTTCCACGATGATCGAAACATACTGAATACGATTAATTTTTGAAATCGTTGAAAATTCGAAGAAATAGAGTTTCTCAAATTCCCCCGCCCAATTTTTGTTAGATGTGTCTTCTATTCGAATCCTACGCAAAATCGGAAAATTATTTGTATAAGATTGTGCCCCTTGTTATAGACCGGAGGAATACCGTGGAAATGACTAGACAACTGTTACTAATGGACAGCTTCATTGTGTCGAGAGACTCCAAAAGGAAGAGTTGTATAGGGAAAAACGCGTATAAATGCCGCACCATACATACTGTTACTCCATCCACCCTCCTCACCTCTCTGAAAGAACTTTTTTTTCAGGACATCTCCTACCCCGGAGTCATCTCTTGTTAGGGGGTAAAATCTACCTCAATAAATCGAAACTCATCAAATGAACATCAGATTCGTATTCAGTAACCCGAGTAACCTCCGCATAGAAATTTTGGGTTAAATCTGAGACTTTAACAAAACTACAGTATACCCACCGAAGTCTACCGTAATCTGTCGAAAATCAATAAACGGACCTCATATTCGTGTTGACTTACTTGACTTAATCGGTTGGCTTTCGCCTGACGCGGTCATTCCGCATCTTCACCGAGGTGTGCCGTCCTAGTAGTCAGCCGTGTCCATTTTTCACGGTCTTCAGCCACAATTTGAACACATTCCATCCAGCTGTCACTATTCCATTTCCTGCGAAACGAAACATCGCGCCTGAACTGTCTTTCAATGCCGAGTGACTTTAAATCCTCTTTAACCACATCCGTCCAGAACTTTCGCCTACGCCCAGGTGGCCGTTTCCAGACAGGATTTGGAAGCATTTTTAAAGCGTGTTGTACGAGACGATCCGGCGTTCTTCTTAGTATATGCCCGAGCAGTCGAAGTCGACTTTCCATTGCTGCTTGAGATGGCGTTAGGAGATGCTGGCACCTCCCTCGTGTCAAGCGTTGATGTACTGCGTCGATTTCCTTGTGAAGGTCTTCGTTATGGCATACACGCGGCCAGAAATATCCAAGCAAACGCCTAAAAAGCGTCCTCTCCGTGCAATCCAACCTTTCCATCTGCGTTTTCGGTGCTGCCCACGTCTCCGATCCGTACATCATGATAGGGCGAATAGCGGATAGGTAGACGCGCAACTTGACTTCCTTCGCGATGGTGGTAGACCACAAACACTTGGTTAGAGAATTGAATGCAGACGTAGCTTTCGCACATCGTTGTCGAATATCCGCTGCATAACTACCATCGTTCTTCAGCAAACAGCCCAAATAACAGAAATCGTCCACCAGTTCGATACGTTGTCCGTCCACACAAACTCCAGTTGAAGGCCTCTGAGAGACCCACATCTGCTTGCATTTGTCGGGACGAAGACGAAGTCCATAGGCTGCGGCATACTTCGAAACGAGGTTCACAATCCTTTGCAGTTTTGCGTTGTTTTCAGCGAATAACACAATGTCGTCGGCGTACTCCAGGTCGACAAGGGAGCGTCCTGATGGTGTTAGGATCACATCCGCAGGAAACTGTTCTGCAACTCTACGCATGATGTCATCAACGGCGAAGTTGAAAAGAAAAGGTCCTGCAACGGCTCCTTGCCTTACTCCTGTTTTCACCTCGAAAGCTGACGTAAATCCGACAGGTGTACGAACTGCTGCTGTTGTTCCTTTGTTCATGTCCTCGATTAACCGAACATACTTTTCCGGGACTCCATCTGCTCGCAGAGCATTGAGCAATCGATCACGATGAGGAGAGTCGAACGCGGCTTCAAAGTCCAAAAAGCAAGCTGTAATGGCTTCGAAAACCGCTGCCACGATTCAATTACTCTTCTCACGACGAACACTTGGTCGATGGTCGATCTTCCAGGTCGAAAACCGGCTTGCTCATCTCTAGTCGTTCCTTCACGATGTTTGATAAGTCGCTCGAGAATGATACGTTCTAAAACCTTGTACATGACACGAAGTAGAGAGATTCCTCTGTAGTTCTTAGGATCCGTGACGGATAGCTTCTTGTGAAGAGGTACGATGATCGCATGTCTCCACGAATCGGGTATCCTTTCGCTCATCCATATGGCACGGATGGTGTTGGTCATTTCACGAATCCCAGACGGAGGAAGAGCTTTCAGCATTTCAGCAGTGATGTTGTCATCTCCACCTGCCTTTCCATTCTTCATTTTCCGGACACAATCCAAAACTTCAGACTCAGTCGGCGGTTCCTCACTGACATCGTAGTGTGCTCTCTGAACATGCGGGAGCTCAGGTACTGATGGCGCTGGACGATTCAGTAGTGAACTGAAGTAATCCTTCCATATTGGCAGCGTCGCATCACCAACTGCAACTCCATTGGTAGTGTTCAAGACAGGAGAACATCTCTTCATCTTCCCGCTATACTGTCGCAGCAACGTGTAGGCTTTCCTCAGATTCTTCTCCCTCCCAAGCCTTCTCGAACTCCTTAGCTCTACACGTCCACTCGTTCGCGGTCACTTTGAAGCTGCCGACGCAACTTCCTCCTCAGACGCTTCTCCTCCACGAAGTTTCCTGCAGTTCGAGAGCACATACTCTGTTGTAGGTAGATGTTGTTTCTTCTGAGACGTAGGCGAACTTCTTCTTAGGCTGTACAACCGGGAGTGCCTCTTTCGAAGCGTCCTGGATGCATTTGACAAAAGAATCCGCGTCGCAAAGTTTCTTCTTAGTCCGTACTCCGATGTGAATAGAAACGCGTTGTCGGAAATTCCTTCTGCACTCTTCATCTCTGAGACTTGTCATGTCAATCCTCTGGAGAGGCTGAGCCCCTCGCTTCCTCTTATGAATCCTCGCAGTGAAGTTCAACAGAACAGGACGGTGATCCGAATCGAATGCGACATCCCACACAGCTCTAGATCTTCGAATGTCCGATACTGGAATATTCCTCGTCAGGACATAGTCAAGCTGTAGTTTCAAAGTTGTCATCTTCCGCTTCCGCTGCTCTTCTGGAGATAGCCGGGTTGGTCCCTGCCACGTAAGCTGATGGCGGCGATGATTCCTCTTGAATGTCGATGCAATAATCAGACCACTGCGTTCACAAAAGTCGACAAGGCGGTAGCCATTGTCCGATGTTTGCTCCACTGGGTAGAACCATTTACCGAGTACTTCGGATTCCTGATCAAGTCCCATCTTCGCATTTGCGTCAATCCCCACGACAACAGCATGTTGACAAGGTATCCTGGCCAGCAACGTATTGAGTTCCTCATAAAACGCATCCTTCGAATTGTCTTCGGCGGTTTCAGTGGGCGCATGAGCACTCACTATCCACAGATTGAATCCTCTGTGATCCCGCAGTCGTACGAATGCATTCCGACACGACGTTGAGCCGAACTCCTTGACCATACCATTGAAATCCTTCCTTACAGCTATTGCACAGCCTCCCACTCTCCTATCGTCAGCGTTACCGCAGTAGATGGTGTACTCTCCGACGCTGATGACGGGTCTATCCTTGAGGCGGGTTTCCTGCAAAGCAGCAAACGGTGCATGGAAATAGCTCAGAAGTCTGGATAGCGCAGTTTTTTGGATATCACTCGACAGCGATCGACAGTTCAGGGTGGCGAAATTGTGGCTTGTGGCCAAACACTCCATGACTCCCTAGGTACGGATCCTAAGGTGTTATGGACCAGAGGCCTTAGTGTGCCGGACGGCGACACCTTTATGCAATGTGCGGGATACTTTCGCGATATAGTTGTGCACGCTATATCGCTCGAACGTTCCCTGTGTACACTCAAACGTCTGCTGGGTTCAGTAGAAGCAGGGGCACCAACGAGCAGGTACCAACAGACTTGTATACACACCCCCATATTCGTGTTGAGAACTCCAAATCATCTTCAGATGAAGATTTTGAGCCACATCTACAGTAGCATTCCGGAAACCGTCCGAAAGTCGCGTTTTGGCCTAAAAAGTCGTCCCGATGGGAAGCTTTGAGCGGAAAGAGTTCAAAACTTTGAAAACCCGAGAAATAAACCTCAGATTCGTGATCAGCAACCCAAAAAACTCTCATGACAATTAACAAATAATCCGTTCCTTCGTCCAGGAAGGTTATTTTGGGAACTGAACACAATTATGAGGTTCGTTTTCAAATTTTCGAAAGATCACTACGCGTTTTCGAAGGTGCATTGGTTACGAAAATCAGGGGTAAAAACGTCTATACATTTTTAGAGTGGTTTTATGCAGCTGAGAAGGGCCTAAATGGAATCTACATCCAGAAATGGTTCTACAGAAGTACATTTCATTTGGAATGGCCAGGCTGATTAATAATAGTTTCTTTGTTAGATTCCATCAGTTTATCCGAGCGTTGCTTTTAACTACCACCTACGTCCTCAACCCCGATATCCCTCTGAATGATAATATCTACAGCTCTCCTACTTCAAAAAAGTCCAACTATGAAGTTCCACGATCTTCAGAAAAATCAAATTCATGTTTCTACTACACAAATGAACAACTTAGTAACTATCCTTTTTTAGCATCATTTCCAGTCCTGCGTTCTCAATGACAGGTTCTGAGAGACACGTTAAAAATATTAATGGAGCTCCGCATACGAAGTTTCTAATGCCTGAAAAACTCCTACTCAACACGCCACTTGCGAGCCCCGCAGATAACGAGATTCTATGAAGCGATATTTAATTGATAGAAATAATGAGTACGAGGAAAGAAAATTACGGATAACGAGGTAAAACTTTTCCTTTGCATTAGTGCAAGTCCGAACTCAACATGATCATAATAACTTGTGACATAGCTAATTCCGGGCTGGTTGTAATCAAATTCAATCAATGGCTTGAGAACAAGCAGATTGGCAGATATTTCACGCCATTGTTTGCCGAAAGAAGACAAACGCCATCTGCAAATCGAAGCATATTACGTGGGTAGAAAGGCAGATATTCCTCCTCGCCAACGCGATGAATGCAGAGCAGAATTCAAAAAGCATCGCTCCGCTTCACGGCTCAAATAGTGAACCATGAGACTGACAGGAGTGAGCCCAGTAATGAGACATAGGACGAAATGAGACACACCTTCACGACAACAAAAAAAAACATGAATTTTATATAATAACGCCTGAGTTTTTCCCTTCCTCCTCGATTCATGCGAAGGTACTGTGCTTCTCTGGGCCAAATTCCGGTCCGCAAATGCGTCTCGACACGCTTTGCAGCCGCGCGCTTTCGAGTCGGAAGAGTTTCCAGCGCCGCAGCCGCCGATCTGTTAACTGTAGTTCGGCTTTGGCGCTGTAAACTCGACTGACTAGAGCGCATGCGGAGGCCAAACGTGTCGAGACGCAAATAGCTGCCCGGAATTTGGCCCAGAGAAGCACAGTAATACCTCAAGGAGAATGGTTACCTAAGTTTCATACCCAGCCTAGCTATGTTGATAATACTCTACGGAAACATTCTTACGGTCCAAAAAGAAAGCATAAGCCAAAAAAATGATCGGCTGTTCATTATCGATTCCTGGAACTCAGCCAGCCATGACTACAGTATGCTTGGTGGGAGTACGCGATTGCACAACCTCTTTTTTCTGTTGCTATTGAGTGAAACATTCGAATTAAATTAACTAAGAATTCGAAAAGTCGGGTATTCGCAAAGTGTGATTCTTCGAAAGCTGTAAACGAGCTCATGAACTGCGAACTCTAAACATTCGTTTGTTCTTTCTGAAGTTATCTTGTAGAGATTCTCTGAAAGAGACTCTGAGATGAAAAACAGCTAACTCTAATAATTTTTCTTGAATTAAGGTTTATAGACGAAGTCCTTTTATACTACTTACAAACGTGTTAGCACACCTCTATTTCGGAACGAGATTCATTCCATTCCTTCGCGTGCGTGTGCCGTGCGAGGGGAGAGAGTGCGCGAGAAGAGCAGAAGCAGACGCGCGCCTGCGCACACAATGGACATGAGTACATTTCGCTCCGCTATAGAGGGTATGTACTTTCCATAGGGAGCAATCTTCTCGACGAAGTGTGATAATTTGAAATGCAAAACAATATCATTGGGCACCTTTGAGTTCTTACAGGATTTGTTACAAAACTAGCTTGAATTCACCTTCGCAGATTTTGGAACAGAAAGAATAAGAATTAACAGAATTGTCTAGTGAAACACTGTCACTATCTTTTCGTTGAACAACATTATAGTTTAGTCCGAGAATTATACTAATTCAAAGGCGTCGTACGCGCTGAAAACCACTCACCGTTTTTTGAGTTTGAATCATTGGTTGCCCCCCACCCCTCCTGAGAAAGTGGATAGAATTTGTCGGGTCACCGACGCATTATTGGGAAGATATGGGTGATTGAATGCCACGAACTCCACCAAAAGAGGCCGGCCTTCTGACAGCCATGTGACATGAAATGAAAAAGAAAGAAGGTTTTCACCAAGCTATGTCGCGTAAATGAGTGGAAGTTGATGTATCATTTGTTGATAAGCTACCTTCTTTTCTCATTTGAGGCCACATGGCTGTAAGAAGGCCGGCCTCGGGCCCAGCCAACGATTCAAACTCGAAAAACGGTGAGTGGTTTCCAGCGCGTACGATGCTTTTAATGTCAGTGTTCACGATGAAAAAGTTGCCCGTTTTTTGGCGGAAACGTAAGCTTTGGGTCCCTCCAAAAAGAGTAAGTACGGAAGCACTAAAGGAAAACGACTAAGAAGTGGGTGAAAATCTCGTAGCCCAGCCAACCCATTGGGTCACCCCGCCCACGTCATATAACAGTTGTTCTGCGTTCGTTTCACTAAAGGAACAGTTGCCGAAACTTTGGAAACTCTTTATCTCGAAAAATTCTAATATACAAGCACGTGCATTGAGCCATTTATAACTTCAAAGAATCTTGGTACAGGAAACAGAAAACAAAGAGGTCGCTCACCTAAGAATTTCGTAACTCAAAACATTTGCGATGTTTAGTTTGACGTTCTGTCCGCAGTACACAAAACACACCAGAAGGAGTTATTGAATATTTAAAAAGTTTTTTACAAAGTTTTTCTCCGAAATTCGAGAGTTCCTTGGGGACTTTCCCCCATTATCCACTACTTCGTAAACTTGCCTACTTAAAAACAGAAAACTAGAATATGGTTTTTATTGTGAACACTGCCTTTAAAAAAGTTTCCGAGATATCGTATAAACTGGTAGCTCACTGAGAAATAACCAGAAATAATTTTAAACGGTTATGAGTGTTTGAGGCAGTGTTGTGATCGTTCTATGAAGTCGAGGAGAGATGATAGACTGTAAACGGAAGGTGAGGTGTCTCTCACTTGGTTAAAACAAGGAGAAGGGACCTTCGAATGAAATTCGAAAGTAGCGAGGGAGAGGGGGGGAAGCAGGAGACGGTTGGGCCAAAATTTCAATCCGTAGTTCAGGGCAGACAGCAAAGAGACAGCCGCCGCAGGGCTAGAGAGAGCTTCATGGCCTGAGAGAAATAGCGCGGCTTGGACGGATAGCGCCGCCAGATAGCGGGTGGGAGCGCACTGAGGCCGTCAGGGCAGGGCTTCAGCTGCTGGCTTTCTGCCAGAGCTCCACCTCCCGACGAAAACCATTCTGTAAATAGAATAGCGCCGGATGAATCAGCCTGAGGGAGAACGGCAATGTGGTTAGCTTGTATGTCGATCGATTGCTTAGGCAGAAATCATTCCAGAAAGGGAATTTACCAGTCTGGACGATGAAATATTTGTTGCTCTTTGCTTGAACAGCGACATATTTTGAAAAAAAAAACACTTCTGAAATTTCGATTAAGATGCGATTGCTTGCCTCAAGCTAGTTGGGTTTCTATGTAGTTTGTTAGAGAGTCAGCGTATGAAGATATATCGACTGAATGCCACTTCCTTATTGTCAGCGCAAACTTTCCCAGCAGAAGACGCATTCATTGAGGTGAACCCATGGGTTAATTGCAACAGGGATGATGGTAAAGAGGTGATTGGCAGAGAGAGGTGCCAAGAATCTGGGGGCCGTAATCATGAACGATAAACCCACGATTTACGATTAACAGGTGGGGCGATTCAAAGGTGGAGAGCACAGGGAGCGGAGAGAATTCGAGTAAAACTTACCATTAAAGGCAGAGTCCACGATAGAAACAATCTTCCACAATTTGCCGGAAATCGGAACACTCGGGTCCATTGCGTCACCATTGTCGTACAAAAGACAAAGAATGAGCACGAAAGAGCTCTATATAACCCTAATCCAGAGTGACTCGTAAAAACGGTCTCCTTCAAGTTATTCGAGCCATTTCCGTCAATCTCTGTGCCAGAAAAGTGTGTCCAACGTCCCAATTTTAGCCACCGTCCACGCACTGCTTGAAACTGCTAGGTAAACATCGGTTATTCTGACTATGATTATCATACTCCGAATACCGTAATCCCTGACTTCGAGGCTGTTTTCTCCATAAATAAAGACAGAGTTTGTGAAACATTCAGACGGTGTTCAACTGGGTCAGCCCAATCTATCTAACCCGAATTTCGGTAGCGTCACAACTTAACCGGGCAATGCCTTTCAAGTTGTGAAGATAGGTCACAGGCAACATGTTTCGAGTTCTAAATTCGCATGTAGCTTTATCAGAAATTCCTGAGCAGTGGAGTCCCGCACCGTTCCCTCAGCGAACTCACAGTTGGCCTCAAACCTAACATGCACCCGTTCACACACACACACACACACACACACACACACACACACACACACACACACACACACACACACACACACACACACACACACACACACACACACACACACACACACACACACACACACACACACACACACACACACACACACACACACACACACACACACACACACACACACACACACACACACATACACACACATACACACACATACACACACATACACACACACACACACACATACACACATACACACACATACACACACATACACACATACACACACATACACACATACACCTGTCTGTCACATACACCTACATACACACATACATGTCTGCACATACACACATACTCTACCTGTCTACCTGTCTCTACACACCCTGTCTACCTGCACACACACACACCTACCTACCACACACACACACCTGTCCACCTACACACCTGTCTACTGCCCCCTACATCTACCACATACCTGTCTACACACCTGTCTACACCTGTCTCTGTCTACCTACACTGTCTCTGTCTACCTGTCTACCTGTCTACCTGTCTGTCTACCCTACCCTGTCTACACACCTAGACCACACATAGTCTTCCTACACACACCTACCTACCTCTACACACACACACACACATCACACACATCTGTGCCACCTGACACACACACACCTACACACACATACAGTCACACTGGATATACAATCTTCTTATAATCTGCATCCTGTCTTTACACACAGTCTTCATACTGTCTATACAATGTCTGTCTACCTAATCACATATACACTGTCTACACATATACACATGTCTTCTACATACATATACACCATACACACATACACACACACGCACACACACACACATACACACACATACACACATCACACATACACGCATACACACATACACACATACACACATACACACACATACACACATACACACACACACATGCACACACACACACATACACATATATATACACACACGCACACACACACATACACACATACACATACACACATACACATACACACAGACATACACACACACATACACACACATACACGCATACACACATACAGTTCACCTCCGCACTGCCGTTCAGTCTGCAAAGTGCACCCTGATTGCGAAATCTTGCTGCAGCGCGGTTGCGAACATCCTCAGACAAGGATGTGGGATCACCCGGGCGCTTTTGGCCTTTGGTGCCCGGGTGATCCCACCGCCCGGGTGATCCCACATCCCTGTCTGGGGATACTCGGAACCGCGCCGCTGCACGATTTCGCAATCAGGGTGCACGGACTGAACGGCAGTGCGGAACTGAACTGTACACACACATACACACACATGCACACACCACATACACACATACACACATACACACACATACACACATATACACATACACACATACACACACATATACACACACATAGAGTAAGGCAAATATACAGTTCACCTCCGCACTGCCGTTCAGTCCGCAAAGTGCACCCTGATTGCGAAATCTTGCTGCGGCGCGGTTGCGAACATCCTCAGACAAGGATGTGGGATCACCCGGGCGCTTTTGGCCTTTGGTGCCCGGGTGATCCCACCGCCCGGGTGATCCCACATCCCTGTCTGAGGATACTCGCAACCGCGCCGCAGCACGATTTCGCAATCAGGGTGCACTTTGCGGACTGAACGGCAGTGCGGAAGTGAACTGTAGATATGTAGAAGGATACATACTGAATAATTTTGATTTGATTTGATTTATCACACGGTAGAACCTTGTCAGAGACAACAACAGAAATAAGTACCCGAACCGCAACCAAGAGACTAAACGCACTAAAGTCAGTCGAACAACAATAGACAAATGGACCAACTGACTATTAGGAATACACCGGCACCATGAAGAAAAGAGATCTTACAAACATTACTCCTGGGACAACAGATAACTCTCAAGTGTCTTTTTGAATTCACTGAGTTTCCCCACTACAAAACCTGACCGAAGTAGTTTATTGAATTCAGATCCCGCCCTATTGACAAAGAAGTGCTGTCATACATTCCGCCTGGCCCCAATGAGGCCCAATTTCACCGGTGCTCCCCTAGTGGTTGATGGTCTAAGGTTGAACAGCCGGCTAGCCTTGATACCAGCACTCCCATGAATGATCATATACATCATTATCATATCAAACCTTCTTCTCCTGTGCTCTAGAGTGGTTAGGCCCAATTTAGCGTTCCTGGTGAAATGACACACGTTACCATCAGTCTGAAACCACGATGTCCTGAAGATGTTTTCATGGAAATACAATCAACCCTGGCCTTCTGAAAAGTGAAGACGGATCGCGAATTTGAATTCAGCTTCCGAGGTAACCCTTTAAGGCTTTGGAAAAGTGTCAAAAATTCTAATCTCCGATATTTCCAATTTTTCCGAATTTTCGCTTTCTTTCCCGGAAATCGTAAGGCCAAAAACCTTCGGAGATCGGAATTCCTCTCATCCCTGCCCTTCTACTTTTGATACAATGGGAAATGGAAAACTCTTTAAAAACTGCCCATGCTGAGAACTAAGGATGAGTTATGATTATGTCTAAGTTTGCTGGAGGAGGATTCTTCCTTATCGTGGGAGTTTTAGTATCTTTAAGAAATAGGGTGCCTTTATAGTTTTGATTTGCACTGTAGTGCTGATTTGTAGTATCAGAGGTCATCAACGGGCTCAAAACTGATATTCAATAATTGACTTCCAATCGTCGACTTGGCCTTTCTTGAGCTCCACTGTTCACACTTAGTTGATATTGTGGTGAACGCGAAGCGCTCATCAGGTTCGGCTTTGACTCGCCATCGCGCAACAACGCCATCTCAGTATCAAGGTCCAGAGAGAACGTAGAAAGGCCGTTCTTTTTGCACTCAAAGACACAGTCCTAGCTAAGGGACGAAATCTGAGATTTCCACATATTTGTGAAGTTCACCAATAAAGCCAATATAGCCCCTTGCAAATGCGAGCTCTCAACTCCTCCGAATAAGCGAGATGTAGGGGGAAGCCACCCTGGGGCGCCCGTACCAGCAAGCCACTTTGGCACGCCCCTTTACGATCTTTCGAGCTCAACAGCGGCGACATGAGCGATGGTTTCCGATCAGTAGCCCCGTTCTTGCCTTCAGTCCCAGTCTTTTTCTTTATTCAGGTCGTTTCGCGTACATCGGTTGCAAATGACGGAAGTTACGAGCCTCGGACAACTCGTTCACCATGCTTGCGTAGCACAATTTTTGAGAGGGCATATCTTCGTTCTCAGGGGTCTTGTACGATTCTAAAGACATCATTGGATTCAATGTGAGACGGTTATCAAGACAGGCAGAAAAACAGGAAAACGATTCTAAGGTTGGACTGTGCCCTTTAAAGGCAGTGTTCACGATAAATTTCACTTCCGATATCTCCACGGCTTACGGAAGGTCTGGTGCCCTATATAGCGAGTCATGCTTAAAAAGCACACGAAAGCAAAAATAGGCCCTCTCTTGTTTACGTTGATTTTTGAGCGTGGAGGATTTGACCGCTAGAAGGATGATACTTATCAGAGCAATGAAGCGATCAGCTCACTTATCAGCACTTCTTTGACTTGATCATTCCTGCAATCTGAGAGACACTGGGAGCCTAGGATCCTTATTGCCTATCATTTCATTGTGGAAAGTCAACGAGGATTATCATAGTGAACGCTGCCTTTAATAGAGCTGAAAAAGTTAAATAACTGTTCAAAAAATGGTTTGGAGCGGATACCTGGTGTTCGAGAAAAATTGTCAAAACCACGTGACTTTGGCCGAAAAAGTGTTAATCTTCTCTTTTCTCCATCTTGTTGGAACACTTATCGTCGAGCTACAGAGCTCATTTTTGGCCGGGAAGCTGATGATGATTGCACCTAGCTCCTGTAAAATTTTGAAGTTGATAGCTCAATTTTTGTGGAACTTCATAACTGAAGGCCAAGATAGACAAAAACTTGTAAAAATGTTATTATAAGCCACCCGACGTTTACTTATTCGTTAAAATTGTGGTGCGCGCGAAGTGCGCACCAGGTTTGGATTTAACTCGCCCACGCGCAACTCTGCGATCGCGAAATCGGCGTTCGGAGTGACTGTGAAAATGCGTTTCTTTTTCTCCATTGGAAAGAGCGTAAAAAGTTGGGGTATACACCCAAAGATGATTTGGAATGGTTTCTTGGCGCTCGAGAAAAATGGCGAAAACCACTTGATTTTGGTCGAAAAACTGTTAATCTCCTTTTTTTCAGACGGTGTTCACGATCTTGTGCTACCAGTTAAAATTGAGCTAGGAAGCTAATTTTCTGGCAGGAGGCTGGAAATGGATGCAGCTAGCTCCTATTCAAATTTGGAGCTGAATGCTCAATTTTAGGGGAACCTCAAAATTGAGTGCCAAGACGGGTAAAAACATGTAAACATGTTATTGTAAACCATCCGACGCTCACTGAACTTTAAAAATGAACTAATGAAAATCAACACAGCTAATGATAGGCTTCCGCCCAGGAATATTTCCTCTTTGAGACTGTTGGTGTGAATAGGATTTGAGGAGTGCGCAGGGCGCAGCAGAAAGTGCGCGGGCCCCCAGTGGGAACGCGCAGGATTCCGTACAAAGTGTGCGGGACACCAGTGGGAGTGCGCAGGATGCCGCAGAAAGTGTGCGGGCCCCCAGTGGGAACGCGCAGGATGCCGTACAAAGTGTGCGGGACACCAGTGGGAGTGCGCAGGATGCCGCAGAAAGTGTGCGGGCCCCCAGTGGGAACGCGCAGGATGCCGTACAAAGTGTGCGGGACACCAGTGGGAGTGCGCAGGATGCCGTAGAAAGTGTGCGGGCCCGCAGTGGAAGTGCACAAGACGCCGCAAAAAGTGTGCGAGCCCCGAGTGGAAATGCTCAGGATGCCGTGAAAAGTCTGCAGGACCTCAGTGGGAATGCGCAGGACGCCGTAAAAAGTGCGCGGACCCCCAGTGTGAATGCGCAGGACGCCGTAGAAAGTGCGCGGGCTCCCAGTGGGAATGCGCAGGATGCCGTACAAAATGTGCGGGACCACAGTGGGAGTGCGCAGGACGCCGTAGAGAACGTACGGCACCCAGTGGGAATGCGCAGGACGCCTCAGAAAGTGTGTGGGAACGGAATGAGAGTGAGCCGAACGCCGCAGAAAGTGTGCGGCCCGACAGTGGGAGTGCACAGGACGCCAAAAAAGTGTGCGGGACCCCAGTGGGAAAGCGCACGACGCCGTAAAACGTGTACGGGACCTCAGTAGGAAAGAAAGGGTCGTTCTGTATGTCTGCGGGTCACAATTTTTAGGAGTTATAGTCGTCCGACCACACCGATCGGTAATGATTTAATTATTTACCGTAGACAAAAGCTTTCATTAAAGGCAGTGTTCACGATGATTTTCGTACCCGTGTTTTCCACTCAAAACAATGCGTTGGCAACCAAGTGTTACCAAAATTACGAAGAAACGGCGAGAAACGCACTAAAACGTCATATTTCAGTGACATTATTCTCTGGCCTGGACTAGTTGTCCAGTTGTATGAACATGTTCGCGGTAGTTGTCACCGGTGAAAATATGGGTCAGTCGAAAATGGAAGAATGTTCCAGGCAAAATAGTACTAGCTAGGGTCCGAAGAAAAGAACGGAGCAACAGAAAGAAAATAATCGTAAAGGACGGGCCCACAAATCATTTCATTGTCACAACGAACAGTTCCTGTGAGAGTAAAGGATTTCGTGACCTTCTGATGCATTTTTCTCGATTCCTTCGTCATTTTTGTTCTACCCGGGGGCCAAACAATCGATTTAGCTATTAATCTCAAAATCGAAGATTTATCGTGAACACTGCCTTTAGAGGTTTGCCTCTCCAGAATGGGAATCGCTAAGCAAAAATCAGGTCAGAAAGGGAACCTTTGGGGAAAATATATGAAATTTCCAGAAGTTTGGCTTCCTGGCAAAAGTAATGATTTGGCAATGGTATAACTACAAGAAATATAGAAGTTGACGAAATGAAATAAAAAAAACAACCCGAAATATGTTTGAAAATGATTTGGCACAAAATAACCAGAAGTAATGAAAAACTGGGAAATGTAGTGAAATGACCAAAACCGGATTTGGCGGTCATTCATAGGCCAACTTTGGATGAGTAGTGACTGACGAGGGATTGAATTTCATAAGATTCTCCGTTAAATTTATCCAAGCTAAATCAAGCGCGCGACGGTAAAACATTTCATTGAAATAGTAGTACGGAAATCAGCATAGGTCAAGCTATGTGAACGTAAAGCTCAAATCCGATGAGCGCTTGATTTCGCTTTGATAAGTTTAACGGAGAATCTTGTAAAATTTAATCCCTCGTCAGTCACTACTCATCAAAAGTTGGCCTATGAATGACCGCCAAATCCGGTTTTGGTCATTTCACTACATTTCCCAGTTTTTCATTACTTCTGGTTATTTTGAGCCAAATCATTTTCAAACATATTTCAAGACGTTTTTTTTATTTTGTTTTGTCAACTTCTATATTTCTTGTAGTTATAACATTGCCAAATCATTACTTTTGCCAGGAAGCTAAACTTTTGGAATGAACTTTTGAAAATAAGCACCGTTACTGATAGACTTTCTGAAACGGGCTTACGCTACAATCAATGCGACGGACCTTGGAAATACTGTTAAGAACGCCGCGCGGTGTGACTAGGGTTTCAGTAGAGCGCAGGACGCCGAAGAAAGTGTACGTGACCCTAGTGGAAGTGCGCAGGACGTGGTAGATAGTGTACGGGACACCAATGGGAAAGCTCAGAGCCCCGCGGAAAGTGTGCGGGACCCAACTGAGAGTGCACAGAACGCTGAGGAAAGGAATCTCTTGTTCCTGTTGATGAAGAAACTTACAGTAAGAAAGCCTGTTGTAAGTTTTACTCTGGAAAAACACTAGACAAAAGTTATGTTGGAAAGGGAACTTTTAGAAAAATTAAATGAAATTCATAAAAGTTTGGCGTCCTGGCAAAGTAATGATTTGGCATGGTTATATTTTCAAACTACTAAATATATTTTATATTCCAGCTGAAAGGAAAAGTACTACGTTCCCAATTAGATTTTCAGAAAGTGAGAAAAAGGTTTTGAAATATCCCAAGAAATTAATTGTCGTCAAATGGCTCGATGTAGAGAAATAATAGGGAAATGTAGTGAAATAGCTGAATATACGATTTGGCGGTCGAGCACAGACTAATTATTGATAAGTGTAGTGAACAAAGAGGGTTCGCAGCTCACAAACTTTTCCGTAGAACTTATCAAAGCAAAATCATCCATGATGTAAAAAGCAGCAAAGGTTTTTCCGGGAGTTGTGATACAAAAGTCATAAAATGCCAAGTTAGGCCAACGCAACTCTTGAGTCCATGTCTTCTTCGGTGCTGCTTTCTCAACCTTCCACAATGCCGGGCGCTTTCTCCATAAAAATCTGTTGTTTCATAAAAGTTTGGCGTCCTGGCAAAGTAATGATTTGGCATGGCATGGCGTATGCAGAATGGAAACAAACGGAAGTCCGTTTGTTTCCATTCTGCAAACGTGTCCGAACCATCGCAGCCTTCTCGTTCCTATTCGTTCTTCGATCGTGGGCTGATGGTCGTAAGTGTCTCGGATAACGTCGTTGCGTATGCGATCTCTCAAAGCTATCCCGAGGATTTGCCGCAAACACCGTGTTCGGAAGACCTTCAGCCTGCCGTGATCCGACTTCAGCAACGTCCACGATTCTGATCAGTACAGCAGATTTGGCACTATAAGCGCGCGAAAGATCTTCGTCTTGACTGACACATTACCCTTCTTCCTCAGACACCAGCCCAGGGAAGCGAAAGCAGCCGAAGCCTACGCGATCCTGCACAGTATTTCCGATGTAGCCACCGTTCGCTCTTGCACACCGATCCAGCTCCCTCGATGAACACAGAAGCACGTGAACCGCCCGACGTCATGACTTCGGTCTTCTCCTTATTGATCCGCAAACGATTCCGCGATTTGTGCCATATCATTCAACAAATGCGTGGCTTTCATGTCAGTATCGGTGAACACCGCGCTGTCGTCCGCAAACATCTGATCAGTGACAAAATCGCTATCGCCAAATTGGACCCTTCTTCTGTTTTCGAAGGTCTTCCTCATAATAGCATTGGCCACAGAGTATTAAAGAGAAGCGGCGAAATCACATCCCCCTACCGGACGCATGCATCAACTCTGAGTTCTTCGGGTAGCATATTTCCGACGCGCACGCAGCTAGCTGAGCCGCAATAAGTTTCCTGCAGAAGCTTCACAATTTTCGCTGGCATGTGTTTGAATTCCATCGACCTCCATAAAGCGGGCCAGTGTACGCAATCGAATGCCGACTTAAAGTCTATGAAGGTGATGATGACCCGCTTTCCACAGCGAATCCTTTCCTCAATAAGTTGACGAAGGGCGAAAATTTGATCGCTGCAGCCTCGACCAGGACGAAATCCTGCTTGCTCTTCGCGACAGGTACTCTCCCGATGGCGTTAACCCACAATTGAGAACAGGCTGATTCCGCGATAGTTTTTACAGTCTCTAGCATCGCCCTTCTTATTCGTAGGTACGACGACAGCCTTCTTCCAGTTGGATGGCACGCTCTCTGTCCGCCATATGCGCGTGATAAACTGATGTAACCGACGCAGTAGAACATCTACCCCTACCTTGATAGCCTCAGCAGCGACATTGTCAAAGCCAGACGTCGTTCCATTTTTTAGCGACTTGATTGCCGCCCTCACTTCTTCCGCGGTGAGTTCCGAGTCGAGCGCTGTCTCCTGTGGTACCTCAACTAGTAGCGTTTTGACAAGTAAACCTTGTGGCGCGTCGTGAGTGTAAGGTTTGCTGAAGAACTGCCCTCATCGCAACAGACGCTCATCTGAAGAATGCACAAAAGACTCATCCGTATTCCCGATAGAATCGCTCATGGGTTGGTTTTCTTTCTAAGATGGTTGAGTGTGCTGTACAATGTGCGATAGGCATTCCTTCCCACTGCCTCCTCCAGCTCGTCTGCTACCTTAATCCAGTACGACTCCCGCTCTTCCTTCAGCTTTCGACGTAGCTCCTGACACAATTGTCGATAACGTCCAAAGTCTGTTAATTTCACTCGCTTCCGTTCGTTCACAAGACGGAGAGATTTGTCCGATATCGGTGGCGAATAACAGAGCAGAGAGGCTCTGCGCTTTCAAGAACGACTTCAACTGTCTGCTTCTCACCTTCCATGCTCCAATCCTCAGCTCCTTCTTCGGTGTCTTCAGTCGTCCTCTATTTAGGGGCTCACCAAGAGCGGGTTTTTCAAACATTTGGTTGCAATGGGTCCGAGGCTTTCCGATTTGCGGTGGAAACGGAAAGATTGTTTTTATCGTGGACATTGCCTTCAGCCCTCCGACAAATCGTTCATGACTACGTTAAAGGCACTGTTCACGATAAACTTCGTCCTTGAGCCTCCAATGAAAAACACTTGTGTTAGCCCTGAGAAGGCGAACTGTGCTGGAAATACGAATTTAAACGCAATCCCAGAGGCAAAAAACGGTTTTGAAGATTATCCCAGTGGGCAAGGCCGGCCTCCTTAGGTCTAGTTGTTGGCATCGAGACCGACACGGCACCATAACTGTCACTCTTTGACCTGAGATTATAAGCAGTGGTTTTATTCGAACTTAGCTATGGATTGGAAAGAGTTCTGCCTGAAGAAGAATCCTGGAAGTTTTCGACAACCAGTACGAAAAATCTTTTTTTTTCAATGAAAACTCACTGCCGATGATCGCAGGTCAAAGCTTGGCAGTGATAGAGACGTGCCGGTGTTGACGACAACAACTAGACCCAGGGAAGCCGGCCTTGCCCATTGGGGTAATCTTCAAAACCATTTTTTGCCTCTGGGAAGGCTTTCGGATTTGTTTTCTCGACAATGTTCTGTTTCCGAGGGCTACCACCATTGTTTTTCGAAGAAAACTCAAGGACGGAGTTGATCGTGAACAGTGCCTTTGTGGTGGGATAAACTTGTCTCTGACCAATGGATTCATCAATGATAATATTAATAATATTAGCAACACATTTTTCTATATGATTTCGCAGCTCCCGAAAGAACAACAAGCGGTGTCCTTCAGGTACTACATAGGCTATTGTTAAAACACGAAGTTTGAATAAACACCACAGAGGATTTCATGTCCTGCAATTGCAGACAAGCGTATACATAGCGGGACTGAGAGCCCACAAAAAACACTTTGTACGCAAGATTCTTAGCATTTTGGAAATAAAACTTCGGATTCTGCAACTTCGATAGTTTGTTATTACCTATTCTCTGTTTCCGAGTGAAATATATTTCTGTTCATCGCGTGCGTCTGCGCGCTCACATTGCGTCTCCTTCTCTCCACACTTTCTCGCTATCTCTATCCTCGCTCCGCACAAGCGCGCGAGGCAATAGAGTTAATTCGGCTGGGAACCAGAGGATACACGAATACACCGAGCAGTCAGACGGCGCCTAGCGTAAATGGGAACTGCAGTAACTTGTAGGCATTGCTAACGTTGATTGCTCCCATCCTACCCACTCGGGCGTCACTCATACTCCTGCAGCCGTGTGGAGCTGCACAGTGCATTTCTGTAATATTGAGCACACTGCACGGCACGATCGATATGATATGCGATTGGTGGTGGAAGTAAAAAATGACGCTTTAAAGGCAGCGTACGCGCAAGAAAACGGTAGGCCGCCGTCATAGCCGGCTCAAGGCCGGATTGAGCCGTCCTCTCCCGTGCCTAGTGTTTAACTGTATACCAATCGAATAGGCGGGCGCACTCGAGCGCACTGCGGACGGCGCAGTCCGGACACTTTGGGGATCTTGAGCCATGTATTGCCTACGTATCTATCGGGACGGATACGGGCGGGACAAGACGGAGCAGGCGGGGGCCGTCCGGATACTCTTCTTCCGAGCGTTTGTCTCCCACTTTCCTGTAGGTTCCGCTAGTTGTGTTCTTGATCAAGCCAGCGCGTTTTCTCTCTACCTCGCGGCCTAACTCCAGCCACCTCCAAGCTGAAAACAGTTTTGATCACGGAACCAGCCTCTTTTCGTTGCACATGTCCGATCCATCTCAGCCAGGCTTTCTTCATCTTTCCAGATGTTGGTGAAACTCCGAAGGCGGCAAAAACAGTGTCGTTCGAGACCCGATCACCCAGACTGATACCCAATGACCATCTGAGCATTCTTATCTCCATCGAGTGCAGAGACTGTTCGACAGCTTTGGTAGTCGGCCAGCATTCACTTGCGCAGAGCGCGTCCGGTCGCACTACCGCCTTGTAAACTTTTGATTTGGAACGGCGTGGAATCTTCTCGTCACACATCTCACCCGTAGTTTTTCTCCATCCGATCCAAGCTGCCGTTACGCGTCTCTGAGCTTCCTATGATACATCGCCTGTCGAGGTGATTCTTGAGCCAAGATATTTGAAGCAGTTCACTTTCTTGAGGTCGGTGCCATCAATTTCGATTGATACGTCATCCACTCGCGCGCCACATTCCATGTAATCGGTCTTCTCGATGCTGAGCCGCAGTTCGAAACGTTGCAAGCGATCTTTCCAGTGTTGCACCTGACTTTCCCACCCTTCCCTCGTCCTCCTTCCCTCATCTTTCCAGTGTTGCACTTGACTTTCCCACTCTTCCCTCGTCTCAACATCGTCGGCGCAGAATAGCGACCACGGGTGCTATTTCTGTATACTCAGTGTGATTGCGTCCATGCAGAGTATGAACGGCAATGATGACAGGGCGGAGCCTTCATGGACTTCAAAACGGACAGGAAAGGACTCAGTGGTTCCTGCTGAGAATCTGACCACACCATATGAGATCATGTAGGACCCAATCAAAGGCCTTCTCCAGATCCAGGGAAGCAACGGGTATATTGCGATTTTTCTCCCAACGCTTTTCAATCAGAAGCCTAGTGGAGTGAATGGCACCAATGGTGACTCGTCTTTGCCATGGAGACAGCCATTTGGCAGCCTGCTTCGGTGTCAAGTACGCACCACGTTACCTGATCTCGGCGGCTCTTCACCCAAGGCTTATGCTTAACCTTCTTCTCCTTGAACACCGCTTGAGCTTCTTCGATCCACCATCAGATGGCCTTATCGATTTTCGTCTTCCCTGAAGCTGTTTTACACAAGATGCTTCCGGCAGACGCAGTCTTGGCTCCCAGCTTGAAAATTCAACCTTGTTCAACAGTCAAGTCGGCACGTGTAGGTAATCAGCACAGCAGCGGGGGTACAAGCGTTTGTTCAAACTGCTTCAGTTTCCAACATTTAATTCGCTGCGTAGCTGTTCGGGGCTTGACGCTTCTCGGGCGGCTCTTTTTGAGATTCATGACTAGCAGGTGGTGCTGAGTCGCGACATGATCCGTAAGAATAACCTTTGTATCCATCAAGATTTTGCGATCCTTTCGACGCAACATCAGGAAGTCGATCTGAGTTTCTCCATCATAACTGCAGCAGGTAACCAAATGTGGCTTTTGCTTGCGGAACTGTGTATTCGCATTAATCAGATCAGCTCCTACTGCGTATTCCAAAATTCGCTGCCCGCCTTCGTTGCGTATATCAAAGCCGTGTCCTCCATGACACTCCTCGAAACAGTCTCAATATGAGCCTTCGAGACGTTTTAGGCCGCCTCCGATCGACAGCGTTTCGTTGCTCCCACGGGTTAAACGTATTGTTTCAAATCTTGCCAGAAAACGTCCTTGACTTCATTTGCGCATCCTGGGCCCGTAGTAAACCCCGCTTCCTCGCTAGTATGACAAGAGGGCTGCGCGCTGAGGTGTCCCGGCGGCCACGCTCAGAACTTTCCAGCCTAGCTTGTTGCGTCTAATCAGCCCGACTCCTTGTTGCATGCGTCTTTACAGGGTCGAAAACGTCATTTCTTGTCACTTGCACGTTTGAAAGACGCAAGTAACATACGAGGGGGCGTATATGGTAAGTGCGTCTTTCGGTAGAGACCACAAAGACGCAAGTAACAAACCGTTTAGACGCAAGAAAGCTACCCAAATTGTTTATGACGAGTGCGTCTTTCACAACTGATCGATTTCTCGTCGATAACCACTACATTTCATCTTTCCCCGATAAGTTCATGTGTTTCGCTGACAAGAAAACTTTCTCAGCTTTTCATTTTGTTCGTGATTCTGGTAACTATATTTGCTTTACTCTCTCTCTCTCTCTGTATGAGTGTACGTGTGTATATATGTCCGTATGCGATAGTATACATGTGTGTATAAGTGTTTATATGTGTATGTATGTATGTATGAGCATGTGTGTATGTATGTGCACGTATTTATATAGCCTAGATTCCTCATTTTGAGGCGGTAGACTCTGAGAAAATTTGCATTGACCGTGGCGGGATGGCACCTCAACCCGAGACCGTGCCGGGCCGATGTAGCAACGGCACAGTGATCCGAGCCCGTGCCGCGACGCTGTAGCAACGCCTCCGCAATCTTGGAAGATTTCCTCTTGTCCGCAACAGTACAGCAACGACACCGCTATCATAAACGGTACCGCGATAGCGAACCGTGGGCCTCGCAACAGTTTCGGGCCGGCTTCGCGATATCGCCGCAATGCCACCGCTACAGTGGCTGACATGAAAAAAGTGGTAAAGCGAATGATTACGTCCTGATGTGTTTATCACATGCACAGCCGGTATAAAAGGTGCCTCATCTCACTCGAGTCCTCATTCGGCATTCTGATGCCGGCCCTGGAAGGTGACTTCAAGTCCCTCTCCGTAGGCCAGCATATTTTTGACCGCTGGGGGATAGGGGATCCCACGGCTGGGGGTGGGGCGGTTTTCGCCGCTGTCCGCAGTGAGGGTGGTTCCTCACCGCAGACCTCGGCGGATGTTAAGCCCTTGTCCGGACCTAGGCGGGGCTTTCTCCGGGTAGGGGGGAGGCAGATTCAGGCACCGTCGCGGCCCGAATAAGGGGGACAGGGGCTCTCTACACACCGGGGGAGGAGTTGTCCCCTTTTTGCAGTTCGAAACGTCACGCTACTCAATGCAAGCGAAGTGGTCCCGAGTGGAATTAGAGCCGCAAAAGGCGGGACAACTCCTCCCTCGGTGTGTAGAGAGACCCTGTCCCGAATCAGGCACCGTCGAGATAGGGTTGAGGTAATTCCAGAACGGGTTTGGGAGCCGTCGCGTCCTGGTTAAGACACCGACGCTGGATTGATGCAATGGCATAGCTGGTGGAGGGACTCTGGATAGACACTACCCTGCAGGCACCGATTAGGAGCCTTCAAGGCAGGGTTGGTCTACCGCCGGTGCAAATTTTCTCAGAGGAGATAGTTCTTATATATGGGGCTTCTCATGTTAAAATCTCCTTATCACTAATACATATATTCTGCCATGACCGACCGCTCCGCTGCTTACTCAGCTCGGACTCAACCTAGCAAGCTAGGCTATATGTCTGTAGATGTGAGTATGTGTGTATAGTCTATATACACGAATGGAAGTAGGACCTGGGGTCGTATTCGCCAATAACCCGCCGGGTACCCGCCGGGTAGTCGAAGGGTAAATGAGGTGAAATTTCAGTACAAAACGCGCGCTCCACGGCCACCTCTCGCCTCCCTTGGCTTCCCTCGCGACCGCCGGAATTTTTCGAATAGAATAGCTGAAGAATGGCCGCTTCGCGATGGAATCTTTATCTTTTTGCAGTGATATCGATACGTAACACAGTTTGCATTTCCATCTTACATGGTGTAAGATGGGTTTATCTGCTCCTCTGCCGAGCGCGGTATCATCCCTTCCGCTTCCCTTCGACTACCCTCGGCGGGCTGTTGGCGAATGCGACCCCTGGTGAGGTTGAGGATTCTTCTTAACATACTGTAGTCTGATAGTGTTATCACTCACTTTTTCGAAACAACTAAAATTGGTCGGTGAGTTTCGGCTTCCGCTCTCACATTTTCACCTGTTTTCATTGCTTCCACAGATGTATTCGTATCGGTTAACACACAGACTCACCGATCTATCAAAGCTGTTCCGGAAAAATGAGTGATACCACTTACAAACTACCGTATGTTAAGACGAGTCCGCAACCTCACCAGGTCCTACTAACATTGCTGTAGACTATATGTCGGTCGGTCTGTTTTCTGGCTGGCTGCAGCCGATCGAACAACTATGACAGAGGCCTTGAGCGTGGTGTGCACTTCCACCGGCGAGCAGCTTGGCGAAAAGTGGAGCGGTGGGGCGCGCCGCTCAAGCATCCACGCAGCTCCGTTTTGTAAGCGGGTAGCGTCAAAACAAGGCGGTAGCGTACGACTGCTATTTTGTGCTTACTGAAGTCGGGACATTGATCCTAGACATGACTTTCACACATCCTGGGCTTCGCACGTATTCGCGGTGTTCGTGAAAAATAAGGAAACCGCGGAGGTGTAGACGACGAGTACACTCGTGCGCGCGTACATTAGCGCTTTGTCGGCGACAAATCTAAAACTCAAAATTCACATAATACATAGAAATTCGGGCGATCCGCAATTTCTGAAACTCGGTTTGAACTTACATGGGAAACCTGATTCTCTCTGGTATACAGCGCAGTGCAAAAGTATAGGTCCACTACAAATTTCGCTAAATTACGATTCGCGCTTCACGAAAATACAAAATTCAGTTACGCACAGTTACGTGCCCACGGTGAATATCGTCTCCCTAATTTCGTCGAAAATTAAAACAATCGGTAGCTGACTGCAGCATTAGCCTTAAAAACGTGCAGAAACGAGTCTAGAAGAGCCCTATGAGGCCATAATTTCGCTCGCGCGAGACTTCTTCGCTCACGGAAGGCCTTGCGCGAGCAGAATTATGGCCTTATAAGAGCTCTTCTGGGCCTGTTTCTGTTTCATTTTCGGCGCTATTGTTGCAATGAACCACCGGATTTTCGAATTGCACCGAAAAAAAAAGACGAATTTTATTGTGGACCCTGCCTTTAACACTGCTGATTTTGAAAGGGTTAGGAGACCTCCTGTTGGAACTTCCAGGCTACTGCGTCAGGTACAAATCAGCAAGCTTTGAGCTCTCTTGGACATCTCAAGAGCTCAGAGCTCGCTGCTTCATGACTGATGCAGCAAGCTTGGATCCCCCAGCTTCATTCAAGAAGCAATGGTTTGATGTTCGCTTCAAAACCATTGCATGTCGCTCGCCCTAATCCTCCCCACAATCAAAACAATCATGAGGAGCGAGAGATCAACGACTCGGCCAGGGCGAGTGACCACCCTGTCGAATGTCAATCCCATGGGCCTGCGCTCATCGGTAAGGTTATGATACACTTTTACTACATGTAATTTACCTGAGTAGAGATAATTCACATGTAACTTACATTGACCGAGATGTATTACAAGTATATTGTAATCGTCTCTTATGTTACAAGTATTATGTTTTCACCATCGAAAACATATTACGTGTAACGTTTGGCCTGCGAGCGAGGGACCGATTATCACATGTAACATACATCGGTCGAGATAATTTGCAAGTAGTATTCATTGGCCAATTTATATCACATGTATATTAATTTAGGCATTTTATATTACTTGTAATATGTTTTCATTTTTCTGAGTGTGTGAAAATCACAGCGCGGTCGAATTCCGAAGCAACCACCGCATTTGTTATGCCCTTCGATTTTATTTTCATTCATACCAGATGATAGATGGAGAGTAAACGTAGTGGTGGAGTGGAATTCGCTACAAAGCTCCGAATAATAACCTCGCTACGATTGCAAAAAAATTCATCCGTTTTTAAAGGCAGTGTTCACTATAAATTTCACTTCCGATATCTCCACGGCTTACGCATGTTCTGGTCCCTATATAGCAAGGCACGCTCAAAAAGGACACGAAAGACGCGTTTTTGAGCAAAAATAGGCCCTCTCTTGCTCACGCTGATTTTTGAGCGTGGAGGAATTGACCGCTAGAAGGATGATACCTATCAGTGCAATGAAGCGATCAGCTCACTTATAAGCACTTCCTTGACTTGATCATTCCTGTAATCTGAGTCTTCATTTGTTCATTCCGAGGGGGCGGAATCGGGGCACCAGGCGTGTCTGGGGCACCAAAACGCTTGTTTGCAGCCGTTATTTTGCCGCTCCTGGCTCGTTTTCTACCGTTCTTTCGACACTGGGAGCCTAGGATCCTTCTCGCCTATCATTTAACTGTTAAAATTCAACGAGGATGATCATTGTGAACGCTGCCTTTAAGTCCAATTATCCGATCGGATGCAGAAAATACTATCCGGTGAAAAAGTCTGGTTGAGCATTGAGTCCCTTAGCCGGAATTTTTTTCTTAGCCTGAATCTTTCTTATTCGACGAGTCGGTTTTGCGAATTCGGCTCTATTCGAGAATTCGATCCTTGATTTTAGTCATCGGATGCAACGTATACTGTCGTTCTCGAAGCCTAATGTCGGTCCGCACTTGCGGATAACGGCTGTCTCATTACGGAACAGGACGATAATTGTGCTAAGACCAATTGGTCCTGGCACTGTTCATTTTTCTCCAAGCACGATTATCTTCTTGTTGCGTAGTGCAACCGCCGTTGCCCGCAGTTGCGGACCGGAATTTGGCTACGAGAACGACAGCACAGTACAGGCCATAATTTTTGCGTTTTTGCGAAAAAACGCAAAAAAAAACGTTTTTTTGCGCCTTTTTGTTTTTTCTGACCGAAATATGCAGCTTTAAACCTGGCAATGGTTGCTTAGCATTATATTGATGTACAATATGTGGACTTCCGGCGGGTCAACCTGCAGCCAGCGGTTTGGCGGCTAGCTGCAGGTGTGAACCCGCCTGAGGTCCATATTTTGCAAAGTGTGGGTCAAGAGAGTGGGATATTTGAGTCTATCGGGGTCGATTTACCCTACATACGAACTTTCACCGCTTAAGATGGAAGCTGAATACCGCTACAGTAATGGCTCACACCTTTCTCAGGTGTGGTCCCGTCGGAAGTCGACAACTTTGAAAACTAGGAGCCACGAGAGTAGGATCATTGAGTTTAGCGTGGTCGATTTACATACATTTACATTTACACGATTCGAACTTTCACCGTCTTATGTTGAAGTAATTCCGAAGACCACTACACCGATAGCGCAGTGGTGCTGGACAAGGCCAACAGCGGCCCATATTGAACGATTTTGTAGACCCACAGCATATAAGATGCACAGTTTGCCTCTGCCAAACGTCGAATAGGCGTGCTAAATTGGGAATTGGGCAAACACAGTGGGGTGATGAGAAATCATCTGCGTGGGCTTCACCGACCGTTGTAATCCAAAATTGGGTTGGAGCCCCTATTTTGAAAACTACAAGCAGTTGTACATGTGTATAACTATGGGATAATAGTCGAGAATCCGGTAAGGAGTTGTCGGGAATTGGTCGAGAAGTTGTCGGGGATTGTCGAGAATTGGGCGAAAAGTTGTCCAGAATTCTCTAGAGTCTGCGAAAGTTGTCCTGCATTCGTACGCCTGCAGGACAACTTTTCGTCCGATTCCCGACAACTAGTTTTACCTGAGTGTGTTCCTGCTTGGGGGAGGCCAAATACAGCTGGGCGGGCAATTACAGGGGTAGTACTCGGTCATTATTCATGTAAAGTAGTTGCGCCTCGTTTTTGACGCTTCCAAATGCGTGAGCGTTATGTTGCAAGCCTTACGGTTAGGTTTCCGTAGCTATCTCAACAACGTTTACGAGCGTGTATGCTGCCTCTAAAGGCAGCGAACACGCTCGTAAACGTGACTGGGATAAGAATGTGAATGGAATCGTATGGCTTACAACATAATGCCTGCGCGATTTGAAGTGTCAAAAACGACCCGCCATGCCGCTACATGAGTTAGAAGTTGGCCCCGCCTTGTATTTACACGCCCCCTGTATTTGCCCTTTTCCTCCAACGCAGGGTTGTTGGGCCATCTTCGCCGTCAATGACGTACGTGGTTCACTTGTTAGGCCATCTACCAACAGTACCAACGGTGAATATGACCCAGCAACCTTGCGTTGCAGGAAAAGGGCAAATACAGGGGCGTGAAAATACAGGGCGGGGCCAACTTCTAACTCATGTAACGGCATTGTGGGTCGTTTTTGACACTTCAAAATGCGTAGGCGTTGTAATCTGGGCCATACCATTCCATTTCCGTAGTTATCTCAATCACGTTTATGAGCGTGTATGCTGCCTTTAATTGCGAAATCGCGATTCGGGTTGATTGTTTCTTGTCTAATTTTGCATACATATCTTGTTGAAGAGGGAGCCATGTGTTGTTCCAGAAAAAAAAGAGCACACGACGCTGATTACCAATATCTTTGTAGATTCCCAAATAGACCCTTCTGAACAGAGTTATGGAAAAAAGCGCGAAAAAATGCTTTTTAGCGTTTTTTGGCCAATTGCGCCAAAATTATGGCCTGTATTGCAGTAACAACGTTTCTCTGCAGTAAGGTACTGTGCTTCCCTGGGCCAAATTCCGGTCCGCAATTGCGTCTCGACACGCTTAGCGGCCGCGCGCTTTCGGGTCGGAAGAATTTGCAGCGTCAAAGCCGACTCGATGGGGCTTTTTTATACAGTTTACTCTAATTTTTTGAAATTTCCAGTTTCCAAAAACTTGGAGTCAACAGATCGGCGGCTGCGGCGCTGAAAACTCTTCCGACTCGGGAGCGTGCGGTCGAAAAGCGTGTCGAGACGCAATTGCGGACCGGAATTCGGCCCAGATAAGCATAGTATCTGCGAGCTCGAGGTATGAAAGAATCTTCCTGCAGGAAGGTTAAGTGTGTCTTTAGTGTATTGGGCGCGCAAACATGAAGTAAGGCGTCTGCGTGTTCAGCGTTTGTTAAATGCGTCTTTGAGAAACGATACATGCGTCTTTAGTTCTACAGTACTCGCCCTAATTTACTCAAAAAAGTCGCGAAAATCGCGAAATCGCGACTTTTGCGACTTTTCGCCATAACTCGTTTCTTTCTCCATTTTTCCCAATAGTGTGTGGTACCAGTCGAATGTACACGTCGCCCTCTAACCGATTCGATGAAGAAGTTCTGAGAAAGGCGCGCCCGAGAAAATTACTCTCCTCTCGGCGAACGCATGCATGCCCACGAGAAGTCGCAAGAGTCAGTCACTAACGTTCTTTCGTAAAAACATTGTAAATAGAGATTCGCAGAGTAGTTGTTTCACGGAATAAAAATCAATTCACTCGCATTGAAGTTTAAATTTCAAATCGTAATGACTTTTTCTAAATTCAATTTAGGGGCTGCAGACTTGTCACCGCGCACTCTCCGCTAATTACATAGGAGAATTTTCGCAAACTTCCCATTTCGGGCTCAATGCGAACGCCGTGACCTTTCAAATAGCTATTTACACTTATGTATGCACAATAGTTACCCGAATTTAATTCTAACTTTTTCGTTTTTTCTTGAAAACTTTCAATTTCTTTCATATTTTGAGAATTCGAGTTCAATTCAAAAAATTTGCATCCGATTCAATTTTAAACAATGGAAATTTATTCAAAGTTCGAAAATTCTGAATTTAAATCAAAATTAACTGCGATTTTGAACTTCCCATTTTTTCAAATTTTCGATTGATTTTGTTTGTGTTTTGGGAAACTCTTGCTTATTTAAAGTTTTGGGAGCTCGGTAATATGTTCAACTTTTTAATACTACAAATTCAATAAATCAGAACTTGATTCAATTTTACTTCTGATTTTCGAATTCGATTCTTTTTTAATTTTCTAGTCAATTTCAGATTTCGAAACCCACTTCACGCAGGCAACAACAGTTTGTATCCACTTCACAAGAATCTGCGTAATAATCAACTGTATTTAATAACAAGTTTTTGGTTTTTTTTTAATTTGCGACTTGTCTCGGATTTTGCTAGTTTGAATTTAGTACGAAAACCGCAATTAATTCGATTTTTTAACATTGGAAAACTATTGGAATTTTGAAAATTCTGAATTTAATTCTGATTTTTGAACTACGATTTGATTTTGAATTCTTCCTTTTTTTTTCGAGCTCATTTCAAGTTTATTTTTACCCTAGAAATCCAAATTTACTTATGATTTGAAAATTCTCTTTATATTTTCGGATTTTCAAATTTATTTCAGGTTTTTTACAGATCTCTTGAGTGCTTTAAGTTTTGAAAAGTCGGCAGTTGATTCAATTTTTTAAACCGCAAATTTTTTTAAAATCTTAAAATTCTGAATCCAATTCAGATTTAATTCTGATTTTTGAATTCTGATGTTTTGTTTGCTAAATTCTGAATTTCTTTCAGATTTCGAGAATCTATAGATCTAAAATTTTCGTTAACTGAGTTTAATAAAAATTTTGAAACTTAAAATTTAAAAGCGAATTTTAAAACTCCGAATTGTCTAAATTTTGAATTTAGTCAAAATTTCGGTTTTAGTTCAAATTCTGAGAGTGAGACAAACTTTCCAGCATTTGTAAACATTGTTCAAAAATAAAAAAGCGAATCCTGTCAAATTCATCATTTTTCATCGCGATATTAACTCATACTTAATGTATTCAATATTTTTTCTTTCATTTCTTTATAATTTCAAAATTTTCATTTTTACCTATTTATTGATCTTATCATTTTTAAGTATTAAATACAATTTTCTTGAATACCTATTTATAACTTTATTTACTTTATTTTTATTTATATTTTTTACCCTAGAAATCCAAATTTTTATGATTTGAAAACTTTCTATATATTTTCGGATTTTCAAATTTATTTCAGGTTTTTATGAATCTATTGACTGCTCTAAGTTTTTAAAAGCCGGCAGTTAATTCAATTTTTAAAACCGCAAATTTATTCAAATTTTAAATTTCTGAATCCAATTTAAATTTAATTCTGATTTTTGAATTCTGATGTTTTATTTCCTAAATTCTGATTTTATTTCAGATTTCGAAAAACTATATATTTTAAATTTTCATAAACTGAGTTTAATTCAAATTTTGAAACCTAAAATTTAAAGTGAACTTTACGTTTCCGATCTGTCCAAATTTTTGAGTTTGATCGAAGTTTCGGATGTAGTTCAAATTCTGAGAGTGAGACAAACCTTTCAACATTTGTAAACATTGTTCAAAAATAAAAAAAGCGAATCCTGTCAAATTCATCATTTTTCATCGCGATATTAACTCATACTAAATGTATTCAATATTTTTTCTTTTATTTCTTTATAATTTCAAAATTTTCGATTTGACCTATTTTATGATTTTATCATTTTTATGCATTGGATACAATTTTCTTGAATACCTATTTATAACTTTATTGAAGTCACTGATCGATCCATAATGCATCTGGAATCGGAGAACTTCCAAGATTTCAGAAGTTCTAGGGCTTTTATGAGTGGTGGTGTACAGATTTGGAGCCTTGCCAATGCTAGCCCTTTGCATGACCCTTCACCCCTCGCATAACGGCCGATTTACCAACACGGACTGGCCTTCTCCGCCGCCACTGACCAACACATATCGACTGGACGGCCCACAGAGACTGAAATATTGAAGAATCTTTAATAAATATGCGTCCCCATACACTAAGCGGTCAAAATATAGACGACTTCAGAGAATTTTTAAACCTATTTTCATTCGGGATTTAAAATTTTTTCAGAATTCATGAAATCTTATCGAAATTTATTTCATTTTAACTGTTTTCAATGTATGTTTTTTTGTGAAAATTTCTAATTTTTTTCATTCATCATATTCATGATATATTACATTCATCATTTATATTGAATATTTCCAAGTATTATTTACTAATTTCTTTAAAATTTATTTTGCTATTCATTTTACAAATTTTGTGCAAGCGTTCAAAAATTTTGAAATTAATCCAAATTCTGAATATTATACAAGTGTCAGAAATCATGAATCTCATTTGAGTTTTCAAAGTCTGCATTTGCTTCAAATTTCAAATTCTTGTCGAATTTTGATTTTAATCCAAAGTTTAAAAATCGGGACTGGCTGTGATTGAGTTTTAACATTTTCTTAAATCAAAAATTTCAACAATATTCGTGATTTTGATTTCGAAATTCAATCAAGACATGGTACCGTGAGTTTTCTATCAAACCTGATAACTTGGTAACTACAATGAAACTGACTCTCGGCGAGAGTCAGTTGGAAGTTCTCGTTGCCTAATTTGCACCTCAAACAACACGGTGCTTCTCCTGCTCAATGCTTCTCCCAGATGCAATGATTTGCTGACCCATTAGAGTTTTCATGTTTCCATGAACATATGAAACCTTTTTTCTGATCAGCAGTATGGTGCTACATCTTCCTATTTTTCACTAAGGATAATCTAATTGCAAGGTAGGTCTGACCTTCACTATTTTTCTATCCTAATTTGCTAAAATTTAAAATGTATGATTTGAAAATTAAAATAGATCTTGCATTTATAAATAGTGTGAAAATTGATATTCCTAAATTTCAAAAAAAAGCTCCAGAATTTCGTGGCCGCCTATATTTTGACCGCTGAGTGTATGGGGACGCATATTTATTGAAAATTCTTCCATATTTCAATCTCGTGTGGGCCGTCCAGTCGATACGTGTTGGTCAGTGGCGGCCGAGAAGGCCAGCCTGCGTTGGTAAATCAGCCGGCATGTGAGGGCTGCAGGGTCACGCACAGGGCTAGCGTTGGCAAGGCTCCAAATCTGCACACCACCACTCATAAATTCCCTAGAACTTCTGAAATATTGGAAGTTCTCCGATTCCAGATGCATTATGGATCGATCAGTGACTTCAATAAAGTTATAAATAGGTATTCAAGAAAATTGTATCCAATGCATAAAAATGATAAAATCATAAAATAGGTCAAATCGAAAATTTTGAAATTATAAAGAAATAAAAGAAAAAATATTGAATACATTTAGTATGAGTTAATATCGCGATGAAAAATGATGAATTTGACAGGATTCGCTTTTTTTATTTTTGAACAATGTTTACAAATGTTGAAAGGTTTGTCTCACTCTCAGAATTTGAACTACATCCGAAACTTCGATCAAACTCAAAAATTTGGACAGATCGGAAACGTAAAGTTCACTTTAAATTTTAGGTTTCAAAATTTGAATTAAACTCAGTTTATGAAAATTTAAAATATATAGTTTTTCGAAATCTGAAATAAAATCAGAATTTAGAAATAAAACATCAGAATTCAAAAATCAGAATTAAATTTAAATTGGATTCAGAAATTTAAAATTTGAATAAATTTGCGGTTTTAAAAATTGAATTAACTGCCGGCTTTTAAAAACTTAGAGCAGTCAATAGATCCATAAAAACCTGAAATAAATTTGAAAATCCGAAAATATATAGAAAGTTTTCAAATCATAAAAAAATTTGGATTTCTAGGGTAAAAATAAACTTGAAATGAGCTCGAAAAAAAAGGAAGAATTCAAAATCAAATCGTAGTTCAAAAATCAGAATTAAATTCAGAATTTTCAAAATTCCAATAGTTTTCCAATGTTAAAAAATCGAATTAATTGCGGTTTTCGTACTAAATTCAAATTAGCAAAATCTGAGACAAGTCGCAAATTAAAAAAAAACCAAAAACTTGTTATTAAATACAGTTGATTATTACGCAGATTCTTGTGAAGTGGATACAAACTGTTGTTGCCTGCGTGAAGTGGGTTTCGAAATCTGAAATTGACTAGAAAATTAAAAAAAGAATCGAATTCGAAAATCAGAAGTAAAATTGAATCAAGTTCTGATTTATTGAATTTGTAGTATTAAAAAGTTGAACATATTACCGAGCTCCCAAAACTTTAAATAAGCAAGAGTTTCCCAAAACACAAACAAAATCAATCGAAAATTTGAAAAAAATGGGAAGTTCAAAATCGCAGTCAATTTTGATTTAAATTCAGAATTTTCGAACTTTGAATAAATTTCCAATGTTTAAAATTGAATCGGATGCAAATTTTTTGAATTGAACTCGAATTCTCAAAATATGAAAGAAATTGAAAGTTTAAAAAAAAACGAAAAAAATAGAATTAAATTCGGGTAACTGTTGTGCGTACATAGGTGTAAATAGCTATTTGAAAGGTCACGGCGTTCGCATTGAGCCCGAAATGGGAAGTTTGCGAAAATTCTCCTATGTAATTAGCGGAGAGTGCGCGGTGACAAATCTGCAGCCCCTAAATTGAATCTAGATAAAGTCATTACGTTTTGAAATTTAAACCTCACTGCGAGTGAATTGATGTTTATTCCGTGAAACAACTACTCTGCCAATCTCTATTTACAATGTTTCTACGAAAGAACGTTAGTGACTGACTCTTGCGACTTCTCGTGGGCATGCATGCGTTCGCCGAGAGGAGAGTAATTTTCTCGGGCGCGCCTTTTTCAGAACTTCTTCATCGAATCGGATAGAGGGCGACGTGTACATTCGACTGGTACCACACACTATTGGGAAAAATGGAGAAAGAAACGAGTCATGGCGAAAAGTCGCAAAAGTCGCGATTTCGCAACTTCTTTGAGTAAATTAGGGCGAGCATTGTAGGTGTTTGCGTCTTTATGGTATGTAGCATGATGCTATCAGACTACATACTTATAAGGCGGAAGCAGCTAGGCTGGAAAGTTCTGAGCGTGCAGTCAGCCGATACAGTGATGAGCGATCAATGACAAGCGAGAGGCGTTCGAGCGATAAAGCATGACAGCGGTTTGAAAGGGATGATGTGGAAGGGCAGCACATTTGCAGTGTGGCCTTATGAGTATCGTCGAAGGTCTGCGCGCCCATGACCAGGGTTCGAGTCCCGTCGAGTTCAACGTTTTTGCAAATAAATAGTGATGCGAGCGCTTTACTACGGAACGTGTGACAGTGCAATCAACGTACCAGGCGGAGCAGTGGGATGAGCGGAGTCGAGCAATTTTGATGTCAGAGGTCCTATCAGCATTGAGGCTAACATTTTTGCACGTGTGCCTCCAACTCTTTGCTAAGTTCCAGGTATAATAACAAGAATAACAAGAATATGACGTATTGAAATTTCGCCCAAGAAAGTATTTTAGGGCTTTTTTAGTTTGCAGAGGTTATCGTTTTCTGAGCGTTGCAAGTTTTGTCAACTCAGAAAGCAATTTGGCTTCATATCTTAAGAAAGCTGCCGCCAATAATTTTGCTCCGCGATAATTTTACAATTGACAGACAATGGTTGAGCAGATTCTATTCTAGGTGGCGCAGTCCGCTTCTCCACGTTGGTGCCAATGGAAACTCCTCGCTTCTGTCGAGGTGAGCTGAACGCGGACTTTCGTGTTCCGGCGACAGACCTGGGCGTTTCGCCCTTGTGACAGGTCGGCCGATGGTCATCTCTGTCACACAACATGCAATGATGCTTAAAGGCATCGTACACGATGAAAACCATACTTGGGTTTCCGACTTTTTCTAGTTGTTATATCCCTATAGTGACTGAAGGTTGCAAAAAGCCCCCTCAAAAACGTCAAATTTTCAAGAAAAACCCATTTCAAAAAAGTTTAATACAAATTTGAATTTCCCGCCGACATCAATTTTGGATAGTAGCGCAAGGAACACTTTTACGATTCGTTCCTTGGCGCAGCGTTGGAAGCAATTCACCGAGGACGCCATTCAGCCGAGCGATTCTTTTTCTTGAATGAAACTTGAAAGGGTTACTAACCTGCTGCGTCCATTGCTGTCAGCTTCTTTCGAGCGATGCCGAACGTGAAATTGAGTGGCGTGTGAATTGCGCCCTACGACGCGTCAACGCCGGCAGCGACCACGGAGTTTTGTTCCTTGTAACAACGGATCGACCCCAACGTCGGCCCCCAAAACCCAGGAAGCTCTATTGAGGTAAGCAAATCTTCTTTCAGAGGCGACTTTGAAAGTCCAAACTTTCTGAGTGACATTATTACGACCCACTAGTTCGACTGAACGCAAAAGCTGAAATTCGGTTTTCGTGTGCGATCCCTTTAAAGGCAGTGGTCACGATGAAAAACGTTATCGAAAAAACTACAAAAATCAGCTTAGATCAAAAACAGCTGAAAAACTATAAAGGCAGCGCGGTGAAAAACGGGCTAGAATTAGAGTTTATAGGGCCCAAAGATGCTAGTTCGTGCACACGTGCACAGCGATGACGAAAAAGATCGCTGTCGCATGCCGAGAAGTCAAAAATCATCGACATTCAGAGGACGAAATAAATGCAAATTTAACGAATAAAAACAGTTGAATAATGAAAGCATCACTTCAGTCAATGTTTTTGACTAGATGTGTACATAAATTCGAAGGTTCATTGATTGACATTCAATTTCAAGCCAGCTGATGTTCTTGATATAAGAGGTCATCGATGCCGATGATGTGGAGTGGGTTCGTCCACCATCAAAAGACAAGAAAGTTCAGGTTTCAAATTTGGCCCAAAACAGCGGTTTTTTCGCGATTTTTTCTTATAGGTCCTACTACTCAAGACCCAGAAAAGGATTTGGAGAGAAAAAGACGACAAGTATATTTGATCGCGACCACTGCCTTTAAAGTATATGTTAATGCTACGGCGTCCGCGGTAACCGACGCCCACTCACGGAGCCCGGTGAGTGGTGAAAGTATGCTAGGGTCTTTGGTGCAAGGACGGCATCGGAGGGTAACCAGGGTAGTCCGTAAGTCCTTTAACGTTGCCAAGACTCGCGTTGCTACGCTGAATGCCGGCACGTTGTCAGGCCGCTCGAGCGAACTGGCTCTTGTTCTGGAGCGTAGAAGTAACGATTTCTGTGCGGTGCAAGAGACGAGATGGTCGGGTAGTAAGTCCAAAGACATTGGTAGAGGCTCCGAGGTCCTCTATCGTGGCAACCCTAGGACCGCGAACGGCGTTGGCGTTGTTGTGTCTAAACGCTTCCGTGATGCGATTGCAGAAGTGCATCGTTTTGACGATCCTTTGATGAAGATAGTCATCGTGGATTAGGAACAACGAGTCCTTTTCTTCTCTGTGTATGCCCCGCAGGCGGGTTGTTCTGAGCAAGCGAAAAGTGATTTCTGGATGATGCTCGATGAGAAGACCACCGAGGTGCCACCAGAAGATATTCTCGTCGTTGCGGGTGATATGAATGGCCTCGTCGAACAAACGAGCCACGGCTATAGATGCCACAGAAGGTTCGGTCACGGCCCAAGGAACACGGATGGCGAACGCATTCTCGACTACGCCGACTCACATGACCTGGTCATTGTGAACACGAAGTTCCGAAAGCGGCAGTCCCACCTTGTTACATATTACAGTGGCAGCAGCATGACGCAAATTGACTTTGTGGTCGCTCGGCGTCGCGACGAGAAGATAGTCACAGATGCGAAGGTCATGCCATACGAGACAGTCGCCACGCAACATCGACCGCTGATCTGTACGATGAGCATTATGCCGCCAAAGCGTAAGATTGCTGAACGGTGCGGATCAAATCAGAAAAGAATAAAATTGTGGCGTCTGAAGGAGAGAGAAGCTGCCGTCATTTCAAGTGTTCGGCTACCGCCATTCACGACTGTGTGCCAATCTTGACAGAAGGCAGTCAAATAGACGATTGATTCGGCGCTGTCTGAACTCGGGGTGACGAAGCCCGGACGACGGAAGATTGATAAAGAAACGTGGATTTGGACTGACGATGTGCGAATGATGGTTCAAGAGAAGAAGAAAATGTACCACGCTTACCTTGCTAATAAGACGGCCGATAATTGGCAGAAATACCGTGGTGCCAAGAAGTCTGCCAAGAGGGCCGTCGCGAAAGCAAAGGCGACGCATTACGGAGAGCTGTATGAGAAGCTGGACACGCGTGACGGTGAACGTCTCGTGTACCGACTTGCGAAGTCCCAACAGCGTGGTACTGAAGACATCGAGAAGTTCCACGGTGTTAATTACAATCATGGTCAGCTACTAATGGACCGTGGCAAGGTAATGAGGAGATGGCGTGACTACTTCGACAAAATCCCGACGGAAAAACTCCCTCATCCGCCTGTCCCTGAACACCCACCCACAAGCGGTACTGTTCAGCCTATCACCACCGAAGAAGTGAAGATCGCGTTGGGACGTATGAGGCCTGGAAAGGTGACGGGGCCAGACGATCTGGCGGCAGAGATGTGGAAGTCACGATGCTGGGATTCCACTGATTGGCTTGCACAGTTCTTCAACCAGGTCGTTGCGGAAACGAAAGCGCCCAAAGACTGGCAGCGAAGCACAACCATTCCGATCTGGAAGAAGAAAGGCAATCCAGAGGATTGTGCGAACTACCGCCTAGTACGTTTGCTGTCCCACACCATGAAAGTATTTGAACGCATCATCGATCGTCGAAATCGTAAAATCGTCGAGATCACGAGCGATCAGTGTGGCTTTGTTACCAACTGTGGCACGACGGACGCCATCCACGCTACGCGACTACTGATTGAGAAGCACCACGAGAAACAGAAGCCAATACATCTTACTTTTCTCGACTTAGAGAAGGCGTTTGATCGAGTACCGCATTGAGTGATCTGGTTTTGCATTGCGGAGGCACGGTGTCCCAGAGGAGCTGATAGACTGGGTTAAGGTCCTCTACACTGATCCAAAAAGTCGGGTCCAAGCTGCTGCAGGAGCTTCGGATGAATTTCCCATCTCGGTTGGCGTGCACCAGGGATCTGCTTTGTCCTCCCCCCTTCTGTTTGTCATCGTGATGGATACCATCACAGGAGACATGCAGAGACCGGCGCCATGGACGCTTTTGTATGCGGATGATGTGATGCTTGCATCTGAAGATATATTGGATCTTGAGCGACAGGTGCAAGACTGGAGTGAAGGATTGGCTCGTTTTGGTCTCCGCCTCAACGTCAAGAAGACTGAGTGTCTGACTACGGATAGAAATGAGCGTGACTACATCAATATTGATGGTACTGAGCTCCCACGCACTGAGGGTTTTAAATACCTTGGTTCGATCATTACGTCTGACAGTAGCCTAGATAGCGAGGTCAACACTCGGGTGAGTGCTGCGTGGTTGAAATGGCGGTCAACGTGCTATGCGACAAGAAGATGCCCGACCGTATAAAGTCGAAGATTCACCGAAATGTCGTACGGCCTGTCGCGCTGTATGCAGCAGAATGCTGGCCTGCCACCAAAGAGGCAGAGCGAAGGCTCAGTGTAATGGGGACGAAAATGCCACGCTGGACAGCGGGTGACACACGCTTGGACCACGTCGTGAACGACGACATCCGGAAGCGTTTTGGTGTCGCTCCGATTGCCGAGAAACTGCGCGAATCTCGATTACGATGGTATGGGAATGTTCTTCGCGCTGTATGTGGCACCGTTTGCAAGGCTGGGCTCAACCTCGACGTGTCTTGAAGAAGCCCCAAAGGACAGCCAAGGCAGCGGTGGCTTGCTACGCTGCACACCGATTTGAAAATTGCCAGCGTGCACCCTGATCAGGGCATGACAAGGAAAAATGGCGTCAGCGCATAAGAAAAGCGGACCCCGCATTGGAGCGGGACAAACGCTGAAGAAGAAGAAGAAGTTTGCGCAGATCCTACATCTGTTAACCTGACCCATAAGGGATAGCCTAATAAATTGCACTTCTTTGTAATTGCCATTGCTTCTAGATATGAATGTAGTATTCCTTAGCTCCATCCAGTACTTCTTTTCTGCAAAAATAGGGTAGGTTTTTCCGCATGCGAAGTTGTTTTAATAATTACTTCTGGGAGCTTGTTAGCCATGGGTGGGCTCCACTCCTTTTTGGGAAAGAATCTACTGTTTTCCACTGTTGTTTTGGTTGTGAGTCGTTTGGGTTGCTTCATGCATTGAGTGGTTGATGGTGAGAAAACGTTTCAATCCAGTACTTTTAATATAGGCGTTAAACCCTTCCAAGCAGAATAACGAATTACAAATTCAAAATCGCCGTCTGAATAAACGTATCGAATAACCTCTAACGAAAAAATCCAATGAATGGATGAATTGGAATAAGGTTCATAAATTACTTTAGAAAGAATGAAAAAACTGCTAGCCGGGCCTCTATTTGCTCCAAGTGAATTAAGAGAAAATTTCTATTAATAATCGAGTGAATATTTGAATTTTTGAATGAATTCCAAATAATTCATGGATGGTACTGGATGATTTCAATGGAGCCTAAATATTTGAAAGCTATGCCCTCAATTCGGATGGATTCTTCAAAAACTGAATATTTCGACTCTCCGAAACATTCGAATGTTCGAGAAAACAGTAGAATTTGATGTCTAGAATATATCCTTCCGTCGATGTTTTCCACACAATGTGATGTGCGTGTTGAGCAAAGTCCTTTTGTGAATTTGTTCATTAATATCAAAAAGGCTATACAGGTAGTTGTTTCTCGATACATCCGGCAATGTCGAATTACGATGAAGGTGAAACATATTTGATATTCGAAGACATTACTGTGGAAAGTTAATTTTTTTTTGGAAAAAAATTTTCTGCACAAAAAGAGTTCCAAAAAGCGAACTAAAATTTCCTACATTGCAGTAAGCAATTTGAGCCACAGTTGAACAAAGAAAAACAAAAAATAGCGAAATCCCTATTTCAAAACAAGTTCCATAAAACCCATGGCTACAAAAAAAACAGAAATAGTTGCAAAAACAACATTTTGTGCAGAAGTACTCACCCTAGTGCTACAGGAGAGGATAACAAGATTAATATCCTGAAATAATCTGGATGCCGTCAGCTGTTTTGCGCTCGCTCAACGGCCGCCGTCTTGCTCGTCCACTCGTCGTCAATTGCTTCTAGCCGTAGATTTCGCCTTACTGTACGAATATGTGGAACGCGAACCTGCGGAGTGCGACGACCATCATGCGAGAACCGTAACTCGCCTTTCATGCTTTTGCGACAGCGGCAAATGCCGCGGATTTTCAATAGAAAAACGAGAAAAGCGACGCGGCATTTGCCGCCGGCGGCATACGCCGCAAAGTGGAGCTTTCATGCACTCGCGACAGCGGCGTCGCAAATCGTTGACCCCGTCGCTGTTTTTCGTTGGCCCCGTCGCCGTTCTCGATGGCCCCGTCGCGGTATCTGCGGCAGCGACAAGAATGATCCCGATCATTTTCGTCGCTGCAGCTGGGCTCGTCGCAACATATCGTCTCGGGACCGTCGCCAAGCTCGGCATTTTGCCAGAGAATTCAGCTGATTTCCTCCCAGCATTTGAAATTCTGCTGCGCCATCGTCATTATTCAAATACTAGAAATTCTGGCAATATTACTCAGTGATCTGCTGCTAATCTATTCTGCTGAACAACAAGAAGATTTATTCGCTAAATGTGTTATGATCCTTCATTTCACCGTTCGATTTTTAACTATTTTGAACGCATTTGGTCCTGATGTGATCATCCCGTGTCGATGTTATTTTACGAGCATTTATTCAAATGGTCGTTGCAATTTCGCCGTGCTTGATCCGAATCCATATCACCGAGCTATGCTGAATTAGACAGTATTCTCTGTGATATAGGCTCGGAAATGCAGATTTTTCTATTGCTACCCATAATGTCCAGATATTTTCAGTGAAATCTTCTTCTGAATATTGAAAATGTTTGCCGGGATGTTTGGCAAAATGCCCAGCCCACTGAAGGTCCCGGCACGATAAATAGCGGCAAACGCCGCCGCCGCCCTAGCGATTCGCGACAAATGCCACAAAATGCTGATTTTGCTGTGGGTCCAGGTGCTACATTTGCCGCTGTCGCAAAAGAATGAAACCATTTCCGCCCGCAGGGAGACCAGCCATCGCTAACCGTGTGACGGTTCGATTGATGCGGCCATGCCTCCCTGAACAAGTTGACCGCATGAAGGAAGCTCACCTCAGCGCACTGGGGGTTTACTACGGGCCCTGATTGCGATGCATAGGCAGAAATCACTCGCAGCACGGTCATACCTGGGCCCACTTTGACGGCCATCATGCGGTCTGACACGCGGTATACAGCAGCGACATAGTCCCTGAGGATCTCGCTAACAAGAATATCGACTCCAATCCGGTCCGATGTCCCGTGAGAATCAGTGTGCATCCATTTCCAAATTCACTCGACTTATGACTCTTCCCCCGTGTCTCTTGAACACAGCAGATATCCACGTGACGACTCTTAAGACAGTTGGCAAGTTCACGGCTCCTAGATGTAAGACTGCCGACGTTAAGTATAGCACTCCGAATAGGACGCGGTACTTGATGCTTATAGACACTTTTTAGCTGGTTCCGTCATTAGCCGGTAGCCCTAGCATATCTTCCAAGTTGTTCAGGTCAGTACATCATAATCACAGCAACCTTACGATGCTCATTGCTTACGGGTTCCTTCGCCTACATTAATAGTAGGTCATAAGTGATTCTACGCGTAGCTTCAAATTTGTTGGTTACATCAAAATTTGGAAATCAACGTGCAACGCATAATACTATCGTCACTGTCTGTCCAGTAGGAAGTCGCGCTCATCAATCGGGAGCAAAATTATTTGATCAGCAGCCCTCCTTCCCTTGTTTTCCCGCGTGAAATTTTCCCCGCAGAGCAGCAGCGCGGCTACCCCCATTCTGAGATTGACGAAACATTCATCCATCCATTCATTGAGTACGTAGTATAAGACAGATGCTAGAAAAAAGTCGCACAAATTCAGAAATCAATACGAATTACAAATACATCTAAGACCTCAGCACAATTTTAGCCATTCCCCGTTTGAATGACGTCATGGACCTGACAGTGAAGGTGGTTTGCCCCACGCGCAGGTACGCTGACTCCGCCCTTTGAAGAAATGTGAAAAATTAGCCACAGACATCCCGTTTAGAAGCTTGTTTACCATAAAGAAAACAAACAACTCTCCCCGCGATTCGAGGCTTGCTAAACTAAAATACTGGTTCCTGATCCGTGAATTTAGAATTTCTGAGTATAAAAACCCGCCCCGTCGTATGAATCCCTTACTAGCAAAGTTATTCTGGATTTTCTCCGGAAGAATTACATATGTCCTCTTTCTTGTATGGAGAGGAGACAACGGTACCGATCCCCACAAGAGGGCGAACGTGAATTTTGCACACTTTTAGAAAAAGGCTATTGTTATTTGTAGTCAGTGCTTTGAACACTTGATAAGTGCGGTGGTAAGCCCTCTTGTACAACTCTTTGAAATGAGAGAGTAAATCCAGCTTCTCGTCGTGCAGGAAACCAAGATCCTTGATGTGACTGACCCTACCATTTTTTCTGTGCACCTATGCTGTAGGTAACGGGCAGCGGGGAAGAGCCAATACGCATACAGAACGTTTTTCCAGAAGAAATTGGAATTCGCCATGAGACTGACCAATTATGTGAACGGTTGACTGCTGCTTGCAGGAGTTCATTGTCAAGAGAACAAGATATTTCTCTTTACACCTTCAAGTCACCAGCATACTGTTTACAAACAATCTCGTTCCCTTGCAATAAGTTACCCAGCTCAGCAGAGAAAGTATTGAAGAGTATAGGCGAGGGAACACCACCTTGTGGTACCCCACTATGCACCTCGAAAACGTCCGAAAACGTGTAATTTATACGAACTTGAAGAGTCCTACTGGAAAAAACTTCTTGATTCATTTGCAAACTTCCTCGTGAAAACCGAACTTTTCGATTACGTATAAAAGTTTTCTGTGACTGAACTTATCGAAAGCCTTTGCGAAATTCACATAGATTACGTCGGCACATTTTTTGCTATATAAAGCTAATGTTCAATCTCCAAGGGATTCCAGCATATTGGTGGTGATAGATTTACCGCTAAAAAACCCATGCTGGCACGGAGCTACTAAACCGTTTAGCCCAATATATTTGAGGATGTGGGACTTCGAAATTCTCTAAAAAAAGTCTGCAGAACAGGGAAGCTATGCTTATCGGCCTGTAGTTTCCGGGGTCACTTGACGGTTGTTTCTTCTAAAGACGAGTGATGAAGGAGTGCTTCCAAAGTTGAGGAACCTCAGAAAATGTCATCGACTGATTAAATACCAGGCTGTTCAATAAGTTTTGTCGTTCGATAAGAAAAACACAATTTTGTGTTTCAAAACACACTTTATTATTCAGTAAAATCTCCCTGAACATTAACACACTTGCTCCAACGGTCCTCCAATCTGTGGATACCATCCCTGAAGTGAGAACCCGGAAGGTCTGCAAAATACGCTTCAACAGCCGTTATCACCTCGTCATTTGATGAAAAACGCTTGCCACGCTTTTTTTGAATTCTGGAAACAAATGGAAGTCGCGGGGGCCAAATCTGGTGAAACGGTGGATGCTCCAACTAAAGTTTGCAATAATATTCAGAACTAATGGTTCTACCGATTTGCAAGTAATTCACGAACAAAATTCCTCTCGCATCCCAAAAAACTGCTGCCGTAACCTTCTTGGCCGATTTCCGGACACGAACTCGTTTTGAAGCCGAGCAACCAGGTTCACACCACTCTTTAGCCTCCTGTTTTGATTCAGGATCATGGTGATAGACCCAAATCTCAATCATAGTGACGAATCGATGCACAAAATCCACTTTATCTTTTTTAGAACCCTCCAAATGTTGCTGAGAAAGTCGCATTCGAATGTGTTTTTGTTCCATTGTTAGCGAATGCGGCACCCATTGTGCACACAGCTTTCTAAAACCCAAATTTATACTCAAATTATGGTTCACACAGCCTAATGAGATGTGTAGAGCCTCTACTGAATCTCTCTCAGTCAATCGACGATCTTTCAAAACCATATCCTGTATTTTGGCTATGATTTCTGGTGATGATGGCTTTTATCCTGTATTTTGGCTATGATTTCTGGTGATGATGGCTTTTTGGACGTCCTTCACGTGGATCGTCTTCAAGGCTTGTACGACCACGTTTAAATTCAGCAACCCATCGTTCTACTGTTCTAATTGTAGGTGAACAATCACGATATTCAATTTTTTCATTGCTGTGACACGGCGACACTAAATCGCTTGTAAGCAAAGAATGAATTGAGAGATTGAAATGAAACTTCACATATGTACGTTCATATGAAGAGTGTACCAACAAAACATAACAATTTTGGGCTAGCAGCAACTCTCTCTCTCTTATCGAACGTCAAAACTTATTGAACAACCTGGTATATACGCCAAGGCATAGGCAATAACGTGCGCAACTTTCTTCACGAATACAAAAGGAATTCTGTCAGGTGTGAGGAGTAAGAATTTGGCCATTTCATTGAGTGTTCAAAAATCGTGGGTTCGTCAAAATAAGGGAATTCATGCATTGGAACTTCATGAAGATTACTAAATGCTGGAAGAAAGCCTTCGTGTTCAGAAAATAGCTTAGAAAACTCGAGCCCTAAGGCACTAGCTTTGTCATTATCATTCAGCAGTGTCGCTCCGTTCTGTTTCAGGTCGCCAAAGTGTGACTTGGAACTGAGCATATTACTGACAAGCTTGTAAAAACGCTGCTTCTGTTGAGAATCGATGATCTTTTTCTCGACAGACTTGGAGTATTTCAGTAGCTGTTCTGCAAACTTTCCAGAGAAATTTTTGTGCTCAGTCCAATCACTGGGTACTTTTGCATAGCGAAGGAGACATTTCCTGTGATCCGACATGTTACGGAGATGAGGCGGTAGGTTGGGTTTAGTTTGGTGAACCCAAGCCCAAGAAATGATCATATCAATCACATGCTCAAGAATGGCGAGGAAGACCGTATAATTGTCGTCAACTGGAGAAACCGGCTCGAAAGAGTCGACCCAGGCAATATTATATAAAAAGTGCAAAATAGAAGCAAAATCACCTTTGTTTAACATTGTCTTACAAATAGGGGGAATCTCGACTCCATTACCGTGGATATCAAAGGAAATGCTGTTATCATCGCTATCGCCAACTGAGGATTTGACAGATTCATTACTCAAAAGTTCTTCACCATTAGAGAATAATAAATTCGAAATATTGTCACCTCGTGTAGGTTCGGAAACAAAGTGTTTGAAATCATGAATGCTGACAACTTCAGAAAAAGAATCTGTATACGCGGTTCTACCATTGCACGCTGCCCAATCATTCTTGGATAAATTAAAATCGCCAACCAATATTGCAGGATGTTCGGTAGACGCAAGATCATTTATTGTTTTAGTCAATTGATCCATTACTGCCACAGTGCAAGAAGGTGATCTGTACACAAAAATGTTTCTAAATTCAATCACCCAGCCTAGAAGGAATAAAGTGAATCGATTTCAGCCACGTCTCCTCAGGCAAACCATCGCTCCGAGCGGTACCGGAGAGCTACTCAAGCGGCGCTGCCTCTCCGCTCCGAGCGAAAATTAGCCATCTACTCGGGCCACAGCAGCCGCTCTCCGGGCCACAGCAGTACCGCTCGGAGCGATCTTCGGTCCCAACTGGCACTGCGGTCTCTGTTCGGGCGATTTTCAAAAATTTCCTAATTGCTATTTTTTCTTTATTTCCGCTTCTTCTGGAGAGGATTAAGCCTGTTAAGAGGATAAGGTACCTGTTACAGCCTGCGGGTCAGGAGGTTAATCCTGCCACTGGCCGCAACAAGGATATTATCCCAGCATGGTCCGCAATGAGGAAGCCTTCCCCACCTCGGGCCATGAGGGATCCCCTCGACCGCCAAAATTGTCATCCTGAGAGTGATCCGAGGTCACCTCTCAAGAGTGGCCTCGAAAGGCCAACTACCCGTCTACACGAGGCGAGCCGCCTTTTATACCCGCAAGATTGGTTGTTCTTTGAGTGATAACGTGGCTCGCTTGTTATCACTCAAAGAACAACCAATCCCGCGTCTCTCTATCTCTGGCGATGGCAACGCTGTGGCTCCGAGAGCGACCGGAGAGCGACCGAGGGGCGAACTGGCACCGGACAGGGACCGCGGTGCCAGTTGGCTCCTCGGCCGCTGTCCGGGCGATGACGTCATAATTGGGAGGAGCCGGTCCCGCTCGGAGCGATGGTTTGCTTGAGTCAGAAAACAAATGCGAATCATATTGGCCGCCAAGAATGAGGTACAGTTCAACGTAATTTTCAGGAAATTACCGCAAATTAGCACAAAAACACGAAAGGAATAAAACTGGAATTGAAACATTTAAATGAGATTGAGCCCGAGGGTCTATTTACTTAAAAAAGCATTCTGAACTAAACCTAAAGGCTTGTGAATGGGCTGATCATTTGAAAAGATTCAGCATTTAGGCAACTGGAAGTTTTTTCTTGACGCCTCCTCAACTCAGCCTTTGGGAGGGACTCCTGAAGGGAGACACCTCTGGTCAGGAAAGAGTGGAACCAGGAAGCACGATCAATCGCCAAGCGCTGAAAACAAGAAGCAGGTAAAACAACATAAGCCTGCTCACACCTTTCCGAGGACGACCTAATCTAAAAATTGCCACTGGTGCGCACTCAATGTGCAGATAACAAATAACGTTCAGGACACTACAACGATCATACTCGAGCCTTTCCCACACAATAGGAGGCTTGAGCTCTGGTACACCACGTAGAACAATTGACCTCTTTCTCTCACAATCGCGAAAATCGTCATCAGCATTCTTAGCTAAAGAAGAAGATACGGCAAAATTAGAATCAATGACAATAGAAGGACTATCAATACCCTCTATAAAACGTCGAAATTCACATCATTTCACCATGAGGCGCGAGCGGCGCGCGCGACGCCTCGGCCTCCGTCTGCCCTACGCTCTCTCACCGTCTCTAACCTCCGCTTCACACCAGCGTGCATAGGAACCAAGTGAATTTCGCCGTTTTATAGCCTGTGCGTACCGGTGACATCAATGAATTATCAAGTTTTTGCCGCAGTGCCATATTTTCCTCCTGAAGTCTGTCCTTTTCCGCTTGAACCGATCGCGATTCTTTGACCAGTAGATCGAGAGCAGTCTTCACGCAGACTGGAACAGATGTTAACTCGATCACTTCCATAACTGCTTGTTCCAGGCAATTAATAACATTGGACGACGAGTCGGAACAGCGACTATCAGGTGGGATAGATCGCATCATGGAGAGATGATGATAAACCAGTATTCAGGGAATACTCAGTGACGATCAGCTCTGACGAAGTGGTATCAGGGATGGGGTCGATGACTGTGACCTCGGTTCGATATCGAAATCGACACACCAATTGCAGCAGAACTAGACGAAATAACCGCAATGTAAGCGGCCGGACGTTGGAAATCTGACAGCGAGATACAGATGAAATCATGCTGAACGAGATTTCGAGACACAGTTCAGGGGGGGGGGGACGTGAGCCGATGGACCAGCGTAGGTAGTTGAACGGACGAGTGTGCAGGCACCCGACCGCCCTCGCTTGATGATCTATGGGGATAAGGAATGACCAAAAACATAGAAGGCACAAGCATGCACTCTAAGGGAAAGAACGAATAAAGCTAGTGCAGCACTGCTGGGAGTTATCCGTCTGAGGATCGGGTTATTATCCACTCCACCATCTCAGCCCGGCTTCCGACACCTTGGCACACTGCCAGCTAGCGTGCAGCTTCGATGTGGTGAATCTTTGCTGCTGCAGGCGATTCCGGAATCAGCTCTCCTGTCTTGATGTCCTGTCCAGCCGAGCACACTACCTCCGTCTTAGGAAATCCTAGGACATCGGACAATGGTTTTCCACGGTATAACGACACTCCATGCAAGCAGTGACTGTCGTCGTCTACCACAATCTTGCGAGTCGTTTTGAATCATTCCGAAGCCATAGACGCACATTGTTCAGACGTTAAGATTACGGCACATTTTGCTCCTAAAGGCTTCATACACCGTGTTTTAGGTTCCCGACCCGAAGATTTAACTTTGAGCCGCACTGGACATACCATAGAAGGTCCATCTGAATGCGTAGTTGTTCCTACTCTGCACCAATGACTTACTTACTTGACTTAATCGGTTGGCTTTCGCCTGACGCGGTCATTCCGCATCTTCACCGAGGTGTGCCGTCCTAGTAGTCAGCCGTGTCCATTTTTCACGGTCTTCAGCCACAATTTGAACACATTCCATCCAGCTGTCACTATTCCATTTCCTGCGAAACGAAACATCGCGCCTGAACTGTCTTTCGATGCCGAGTGACTTTAAATCCTCTTTAACCACATCCGTCCAGAACTTTCGCCTACGCCCAGGTGGCCGTTTCCAGACAGGATTTGGAAGCATTTTTAAAGCGTGTTGTACGAGACGATCCGGCGTTCTTCTTAGTATATGCCCGAGCAGTCGAAGTCGACTTTCCATTGCTGCTTGAGATGGCGTTAGGAGATGCTGGCACCTCCCTCGTGTCAAGCGTTGATGTACTGCGTCGATTTCCTTGTAAAGGTCTTCGTTATGGCATACACGCGGCCAGAAATATCAAGCAAACGCCTAAAAGCTTCCTCTCCGTGCAATCCAACCTTTCCATCTGCGTTTTCGGTGCTGCCCACGTCTCCGATCCGTACATCATGATAGGGCGAATAGCGGATAGGTAGACGCGCAACTTGACTTCCTTCGCGATGGTGGTAGACCACAAACACTTGGTTAGAAGAATTGAATGCAGACGTAGCTTTCGCACATCGTTGTCGAATATCCGCTGCATAACTACCATCGTTCTTCAGCAAACAGCCCAAATAACAGAAATCGTCCACCAGTTCGATACGTTGTCCGTCCACACAAACTCCAGTTGAAGGCCTCTGAGAGACCCACATCTGCTTGCATTTGTCGGGACGAAGACAGAAGTCCATAGGCTGCGGCATACTTCGAAACGAGGTTCACAATCCTTTGCAGTTTTGCGTTGTTTTCAGCGAATAACACAATGTCGTCGGCGTACTCCAGGTCGACAAGGAGCGTCCTGATGGTGTTAGGATCACATCCGCAGGAAACTGTTCTGCAACTCTACGCATGATGTCATCAACGGCGAAGTTGAAAAGAAAAGGTCCTGCAACGGCTCCTTTGCCTTACTCCTGTTTTCACCTCGAAAGCTGACGTAAATCCGACAGGTGTACGAACTGCTGCTGTTGTTCCTTTGTTCATGTCCTCGATTAACCGAACATACTTTTCCGGGACTCCATCTGCTCGCAGAGCATTGAGCAATCGATCACGATGAGGAGAGTCGAACGCGGCTTCAAAGTCCAAAAAGCAAGCTGTAATGGCTTCGAAAACCGCTGCCACGATTCAATTACTCTTCTCACGACGAACACTTGGTCGATGGTCGATCTTCCAGGTCGAAAACCGGCTTGCTCATCTCTAGTCGTTCCTTCACGATGTTTGATAAGTCGCTCGAGAATGATACGTTCTAAAACCTTGTACAGGGCACGAAGTAGAGATTCCTCTGTAGTTCTTAGGATCCGTGACGGATAGCTTCTTGTGAAGAGGTACGATGATCGCATGTCTCCACGAATCGGGTATCCTTTCGCTCATCCATATGGCACGGATGGTGTTGGTCATTTCACGAATCCCAGACGGAGGAAGAGCTTTCAGCATTTCAGCAGTGATGTTGTCATCTCCACCTGCCTTTCCATTCTTCATTTTCCGGACACAATCCAAAACTTCAGACTCAGTCGGCGGTTCCTCACTGACATCGTAATGTGCTCTCTGAACATGCGGGAGCTCAGGTACTGATGGCGCTGGACGATTCAGTAGTGAACTGAAGTAATCCTTCCATATTGGCAGCGTCGCATCACCAACTGCAACTCCATTGGTAGTGTTCAAGACAGGAGAACATCTCTTCATCTTCCCGCTATACTGTCGCAGCAACGTGTAGGCTTTCCTCGGATTCTTCTCCTCCCAAGCCTTCTCGAACTCCTTAGCTCTACACGTCCACTCTCGTTCGCGGTCACTTTGAAGCTGCCGACGCAACTTCCTCCTCAGACGCTTCTCCTCCACGAAGTTTCCTGCAGTTCGGAGAGCACATACTCTGTTGTAGGTAGATGTTGTTTCTTCTGACTTCTGACTCTGCACCAATATGATTTATAAACCCGGTTCGGCCTCCAAGATAAGTTTTTATGACAGTCCCAACAGAAAGGAAACCCTTAAAAACCGAGACGCGATGGTAAAATCAATTTATTACTAGATCGCATATACCAAAATAACACTACGCGAGGAACACGCAAAGTCAATCACAACAAGGAATGAACAAAACTTACTAGCTTTATAAAAGAACTAATTAGAAATTACTAGAAACCGTCTAGCAGTGTGAGCAGGTCGGTCGAATCGGGTGAGAGGCAAGTAGAAGCTCGGAAGGTATAAGGGGGCGCGCCGACCCTTGCAATAGGAGATGAAATTGGCATGGCGTTAGTTCTGGTTCACGGTAGCCTCACAGAGCGCGCTACCGTAGCCCGGAAATCACTGCGTCCCCATGAGGCTACCGTGAGCCAAAATAAGAGCCATGACAATTTCTTTACCCGTCCATGTTTTTCATCGCTTTTATTTCCTTCAAATTTTCATTTTTCTGTCCTTCTTCCACACTGCTTACATGCCTCCTCTCCCCGCAAGATTGTTCCACTCGATCTTACACAAGGCAGCACTAGTAGAAGAAATCGGTCTGCGGCGATTGAAAATTAAATGAAGTGGTGCACGAACTCGCTGATTTACTGAAATTTCAATCCTCTCGACTGATGGGGTTGTACTCTACATTATTTTATTCTAGAGATATGTGTATGCAAAAATGGTGATGAAATTCTAGTACTTCTTGGCTGTCTCGTGGGACTATGTGCGTCTGATGAAAGGAGCTCTGTAAATAAAGCTCGTCCTCCCGAATTGTCGACCCAATTCCGGATGTTCGACTTCTAGCTGGCAAGCTTGGATCTTGGAAGCTTCAACTTACTCGCCAGGTTGTATCCGAATGAGTTCAGTCTACTACACGAAAAGCTAGCCGTGCGATTTTTACGCCGAACAAACTATACCGCGCCTCAAGGCATACACTGTATAATCCCTACCAGATTTCCGGACTCGGTAGCGGTTAGATGGATTCTGAATAAGTAATTCTCAACAAGTCGTCGTTCTTCAGTTCATTTCTGGACTGTCTCCCTATCCTGGCTCGCTCTCGCGCAACGTTTGCGATTGAAGAGAAACACAGGCCTGCAACAACTCGTCCCCCAATTTTCACCACCAAAATACAGGTATCTTTAAGGAGCCATTATCTATTCATAGGGGGCCTTGAACTGTTTTAGAGATATCACTGTGATTAGCTTGTGACTCTCTCCAAGATCAGCATAAAAACTGAACAATAATCTTCTGAGTATTCTGTCTCTTTAACAATTCTGACATCGAATGTAAAGAAGTGGTGATCGAAGAGAAAGTGGAAAGTGAGATATTTATGTTCTCCTAACAAAATCAATGTAAGGATACGGAAGCCTTCGTCCAATACATTATCAGGTACGCAAATGCGCGTGGCCGCGTCAAGCGACGCAGCCCGATTATACATTCTAGTAGAGCGATTTTTTGTCGCGCCGCGGCGGAAGCATAAACGACCCCTTGGACTCGACCAGGATAGAATCTGGTAGCAGCCGCCGCCAGCGGCTGCCGCGTGACCAGGCGGCGCCGCTTTGCAACCCGGAGCGTAGCGGCGAGGTGACGCGGCGACAGCAGACGGTTGAGTCGGCTTTTCATGATGAAATGATCACAAATATATATTTCATGGGACCTTTTCTAAATCTCAAGTGCACTGAAATGTTATAAATGTAGGATTGGTAATATCAATTGTTTCTCTTTTGATTGTTGATCTTGTTTTTTTCAATTTATAGGCATCGTAAGCGCTGAAAATCACTGACCGTTTTTTGGACCCTGAGTCATTGGTTAGGCACACAGTAGGTAGAGTTTGTTGTTTCACCAGTCTTGTTGGGAAAATATGAATTTCTCACTTTCCATCTTCTCTTTAATCCCTACTTATTTATGTTCGATGTCAGAATTGTTTACGACTGTACATTTTATGTAAAGATAGAGCGTCGAGTGGATGAGGGAAGTGTGAAATTTCTTGTTTTCAAAACATTTTCTGTGTTCTCCGCTAATAACGGGCAGAAGCAATCACGTGGCAGGTAGAACTCCGCACTTTGTAGGAAGGTTGCTCCAGCTCCAATGGTATTATTACTACGGTGGTTACGGGCAAGTTTGAATACGAACGCGGCGTGATTGAAAATTTCGTGATGGCTACTGTCTGCCTTCTCATGTGATGCTGTTTCTGTCTTAACCGTTTTTGTCTTGTGTTCCCCTGATTACTACTCTTATGCGTTGAAATTGCACTTGGGGATGGATCTTTGAAACTCTTTGTCAACGTTTCGCACAATCTGAGGTCTCGAACCTTTTAAAGGAATCGCAGCTGAGCACGAATTATTGATCATTGCCATCCCGGATTTCTCTGATTTTCCTCTTCTAAGACCCAGACTTATTTTGGATCAATTCCTGGTGGAGAAGTTACATATTTGAGTCGTGAAAAGTACGTAATTTTCCGTTAAATTAGTGAATTTGCATATTTAGGGACCTTCGCAACGAGATACCAGCTTCTGGACCGTCACGCTCCTCTTGGATCTGCTATGAAGGTGATTTTGTTTGCGAGAATCCGAAGTTATCCAGCAGTTGCGTGTGGCGCACGTTACCAACGCCCATATTGTGAACATCATAACTGGACAGGTGTTTGCTGGATCGAAAGATCTGAGTTTGTTGCTGCTACGGAGATTTCCGAACCGGGTTACAACGGAGTTTTCTGGTTACGCGACAACGTAATGGAGGGACCCACCTTACAACTTTTAGGGTGTTCACAAATGTTTTCCGATTTTAATCATTTTCTCGATAATCGCTGGGTGCTATCGCAGAGGAGGGGGACTCTGTGGTATCGCATTTGGTCACGCCCATTTTTTCGTGCCTCAACTACTCTCGAAACTCGATAAGTGGCCTCAAGATCCATGTTGAACACTTCAAATAAACAGTGGAGTTTCGAGGCAAATCTATCGTAGTGTTTTGAAAATCATTCAAAGTCACGTTTTTATACAAACATCTGCCACAGAGGCAGGCTTCTGGACAAGTCTGCTCTGAGCAAGCTGAGAGAGAAGAAGAGGAAAACCTCGACGAAGACACTTGGCGTACTCGAGAATCTCGCAAATGCGCTGAAGGAGAACGATAAAAAGGACAATGATAAGTTCGACATTACATGTATGTAAGTCCACATAAATATACAGTCAAAAGAGTCATCTGATGCTCAGACATGTCATGGATTTTCAGGAATGAGTCTTGCGCATTCTCGTGGCCGCACATGATGAAGAGCGCGGTCAACAATGGAAAATTCGAATGGACGAGCGACAGATCGAAGTCGCCAAGGATGTCATGAGAGTGCAAAAAAGTTTCTGAGCTGTTAGGTCATTGATCTCGTTGTCCTTGTTGTAAAATATGTCCTAATTCTCTATAGGATTTTCCCTGTTGTTATTTGTATAAACTCGTGTTTCGTGAAACCGTTTTTTCGTGACAAGCACTATTTTGAGGAAAAGGATTTCGGAAGTGTCTCCTAAGTGCACATTTTGGATTGCCGGTTTCAAGCAGTTCGCTTTCGGTTTAGTTGGCGATGTTGAAGTGGTCGCGGCTATCTTGCGGAATAGCTATGATGTGAATTTGGCGATGAAATGAGATTTAGCGTACTAGTGTACAGTAGTCGAGCTGCGGGATTTCATATGTTCACCTTGATGCGAGGTAGCGATCTGCTTGCACCGGCAACACGAGTTCACAGCAGATCTCTTGCGATGAAGTGTTGTTCCACGCAAGTTCTCTGCTTTTTAGCTTCATCAAGTGTCCCATCCGGTCTTAGATTTGGTCGGTTCTCTCGTTCTGTGCGCTTTGTTGGTGGAAAACGAGTCAATAGCTCTTCATGTAAGGCCTTTTCGGCTATGAAGTTGTTTAGTGCGTGGAGATAACGATTGTTTGACTGTTTCTAGAACTAAGGTATATATGGACCGCTGTGTAGGACTTACGACTGCAGCTGTGATCTGCAGCTTTGAGTGCACGGGAAGTCCTATTAGCGGGCGCGTAAAAAAGCGAAATCTCGATGCCATGATGCCAAATACACTTTCGACAAAACGCCGGGATCACTTAAAGACAGTCCAACCTCAGAATCGGTTTTTCGTTTTTCTGCCTATGGTGGAGAGAATTTCACGCTGATCACAATGGTGTCTCCGAATTCGCTCAGGACTCACTACGAACGGAGTTACGGCTCCTTAAAAATTTCGATTTTGAACTGGTAGAAATCGCGGACGAGTTTTCTCGAGCCTGTGATTTTTCGTTATTCGCAGCAATTATTCTGAAGTAGGTCACAATATAAAGCCAGACCGAAAACAAAAGGAAGAACATAGACTTCGATGAAAATCATTCGCGCGTCTCTTCCCTATTGGGGTCGGAAACCTTCCAGTGGGCGTAACCCATTTTTTCTTTCGAGAGGGCGTGGTCGACTTTTTCCTAGCTTGTTCTCGCTTATTTGAGCGAATTGAGATTTCGCGCTTGGCAGGGTTGCTATAGACGGCCACCGGACCAAAATATCAAAAATTACCTCTGAGGTTGGACTGTGCCTTTAAGATTTTCGCGGTTTTTTTTTCAGAAAATCGAACCCACGATCTGAAACACTGATGGAAGTCCAACTTCGAAACTGACGCCCCGGCTTGGGTGTAGAGCCTCTGCATGCTCACAGTCTGCCCAGAAGCCGCCGTCACACTAATTATGATGATTGACGAGCCCATATTTTTCCAAAGGCTCCGCGGCCGGGAAGTCGTTAACAGCGCTATCCAAGAACATCTTTATTGATGGTAAGCGGTCAGCGGAAAAGCCTTGATTGGACGAAAATAACGTAATTGTAGTGGAAATCAGGGTAACATGAAAAATGAATGTGCTGATAGGAGTGAAAGCATAATGAAGATAAAAATTCACCACTCACTGCTTCCGCCTTCACCCACACCCTCTATCATTTAAATCTTGTAATCACTGCTGTGTGGAAGACCAGTTTCGAGAACGCTAGACGGAGTACACAGATAACAACAATGATTTATTACAATAAAAACTGGCAAAAAGGAATGGAATGGGCGGGGCTTCTTCTCCTAGACTCCGGGCGATTGGGACGGTTCGGGGAAGGAGGAAGACAAGGCGAGGCGAAAGCAGCGGGTTGAGCACGAAGTCGACCAGGCAGAGGAATACATATCTCACGCATTTGTTTCTCGCTTTTATACCGCAGCGATTGGCGCGCGATCACTTTTCGCGCGCATGTACACCAAAAAATCGATGATCTCTCTTGTGCAACCTACTTCCGCGCTGTCTTCCTGCCTTCATCGTCCTTCCACAGCTGAAAAGTGCAAGCAGTACGGTAGAAAAGTACCCTTTGAAATGGTAGCACTCGCTGCCAGTATCGTTGGGGCACTGAAATATAGCTCAATCCGGCTTTACCTACCGATTTCGGCAAAGGCAACTGACCTGACAACGAAAGTTTTTTCAGTCCAGGGGTGCGTTCCAAGAAGATTTCCACGGGAGAAAAAATGAATCTGATAAGAGCCGACCAATAAAGGATTGAGAGACCGCATGAAGTGAGCCTATCTGTTAGATTATCATTCGTTATAACTTATCAGACCCATTTTATTCCCATGGAAATCTTCTTGGAACGCACTCCAGAGCTGTGGCACCCCATGGGTATCGCCACATGTCGCGGAAGATAATTGGAAAGGGAAGTGAAGTGTAAGTTACAAATTAACATGTACCGTGTAATAACTCAGTGAAGACACAACGAAAGCCAACCCTCGCTGAAATCGGTTCTTTATGAGTTTTTTTGTGTTCTAACTTGTGAGACAGTCGTTCCACCAAGTAGTAGAAGTTTTTGAAAGTGGTTCGCGCATACGTCAGAAAACTGTCCGGATTCAGTGATACCAAATAGTCATCGAATGTGAGGGATCTGGCATCAATACGCTCTGCATGAGCAGTGCGCACATAGCATCTAGTTTACCGGGAAGTTTTCTGCAGTACTGATGCCGGTCGAGAGCATCTGTTTAACGAGTGAACGCAGCTCGTTTTCCTGCGAAAAAAAGGAGTAAAACAGATTTTACCGCGCAGTAAATGATTCTCACCCTGAGAAAGCGCAATGACTCCATCTTCGTCGCAGAAGGAGGCTAAACACAGCCTGGAGTAGCTCTGACACAAGACAAGGCATGCTGTATTGAGTGATTTATTCTGCAAAAGAAACATCTACAATCGCGCTCGGAAGCAGATGAGTTTTCAAAAAAAATTCTCTTGAGAAAAATGGTTTCGAAAGCCAAAAATTGGAACATTCACCACCCATCCTACTTAAAAAGACGCCCAGGGCCTTGGAAGAACTTCTGGCGATGAATAAGAAGAACAAAAATCGAGAATGTGTGGCCTTGCTCCCACATTTTGAGCCGGTCGAAGTAAAGCTTTCGGGCTTTTAATGTCAAATTCTCTCGTTCTTGTTGATTCGAAGGCATGGCTTGCATACGGTGTCCTGAACATTAAACTGAGGTCATGCGCTTGTCCCTTAAACACTCCTACTGAGATCCAGCACACTTTCCATGGCGTGCTGCTCATCCTTACAGGGCTCCTGCACACGTTTCATGATGTCCTGCACACTTCTACTAAGGTCGTGCACACAATCCATGATGTCCTGCACACCCCTAGTGGGGTCCTGCACTCGTTCTATGATGTCCTGCACACATTTACTAAGGTCCTACACACATTCCATGACGTCCTGCTCATCCCTACTGGGGTCCAGCACACGCTTCATGATGTCCTGCACACTTCTACTAAGGTCGTGCACACAATCCATGATGTCCTGCACACCCCTAGTGGGGTCCTGCACTCGTTCTATGATGTCCTGCACACATTTACTAAGGTCCTACACACATTCCATGACGTCCTGCTCATCCCTACTGGGGTCCAGCACACGCTTCATGATGTCCTGCACACTTTTACTAAGGTCCTGTACACATTCCATGCCGTCCTGCTCATCCCTACTGGGGTTCTGCGCACGCTACATGATGTCCTGCACATCCCTACCGGGGTCCTGCACACGTTCTATGATGTCCTGGACGCAAATATTGGGATCCTACACACGTTCCATGATGTCTTGCACACCTCTATTGGGTTCCTGCAGACATTTTACGACGTCCTGCACACCCCTACTGGGGTCCTGCATAGGTTCCATGATGTACCGCCTGAGGTTCTGCACACATTCTACGACGTCCTGCACATCCCTACTGGGGTCCTGCACATGTCCCATGATGCCCTGCACGCTCCTACTAAGGTCCTGCACACGTTCCATGACGTCCTGCATACTCCTACTGAGGTCTCGCATAGTCAACCGACACTTCAGCACACCCTGCGACGCCTTCTTATCGATGGTGCGCATGGAACGAATACGCGCCGCTCTCAAGAACATTCCTCCGGCACAGCGTCATCTTCGGAGTTGGATTTTCAAGGTACACCACCCTAGAGAGCAAGAAGTTTATCTGGAGTCCAAGAAAACAATGACTGATAACGAAAAAATCCATCATTTTCATCAAAGAATCTTGAGAGGCCGGTTTCCGAGCTTTACCGCCCGTTAGGGACCCAGAAGCCATTATGATGACTTCTGCCAATTATTTTCGGCATTCCCGTAGCCTATTACCTCTAGTCACAAATTTTCAAGCGATTTAGTCCACGCCTGCCAAAAAAAAATGGAATTCGACGGACGGAGGGTGAAGCGGAATCGGGGGCGGTGGTGGAGAACGTTTTTGCGTACTTTGAGAGGTCATAACTTTAGAAAGCGGATACCAGTTAGGATTAAAAGTTGCACACATTTGTAATTTCTTGCAGCGCATCGAATGGTGTACAGCTCATACCTCTGGTGACGGTATGAATAGGTGATCTCATTGTAGGGCATCCGCGCGGTAAGAGATCAAAGCCAAATTGTGGTGCGCGATTCGCGCGCCCTACAATTTGCATCGTGGACACTGCCTTTAACAAAGATCTTTGCCAGGAAATCGATGCAGTAAATCAGAGAGGAAGGTGACAGCACCTCCCAACGCCTTCTCGAGCAGCAATGGAAAGTCGACTACGACTGTTCGGGCATTTACGAAGAAGAACGTCGGATCGTCTCGTACAACACGCCTTAGGAATGCTTTCAAAACCTGTCTGGAAGCGGCCACCTGGACGTAGGTGAAAGTTCTGAACGGATGTGATTAAAGAAGATTTGAAGTCACTTGGCATCGAAAGACAGTTCAGGCGCAATGTTTCGTTTCGCAGGAAATGGAATAGTGACAGCTGGATGGAATGTGTTCAAAGTGTGGCTGAAGACCGTGAAAAATGGACACGGCTGACTACTAGGACGGCACACCTCAGTGAAGATGCGGAGTGACCGTATCAGGCGGAAGGCAGCCGATTAAGTCAGGTATGCTTTGTTTCCGGGTGAAATTTATTTCCGTCGACAGTGTGCGTCCGCATGCGTCGGCGTGCGCATGCTGTGTCTCCCTCTCCCCCACGCTTCATTGCTGTCTCTCATCTAGCTGCGCACGCGCACTCTTACAAAAGAAGTATCCAAAGCGTAGGTTGGATCTGCCAAAACGACTAGTATCGTTAGTATCTCTTCTGGCTCAATAGTAAAAATGCGAATTATCCCGCCCCGAGCTGCAGGTTCAAAAAAGTTATGAGCATTTTTCAAGCCTCGCGAAAAGGCAAGGGTACGGAAAGGCATCAGGCATTTTTTTGGAGTTCCAAAAAATTTTCTAGGATTTAGGTTGTATGTAGGGTAACCTAGGGTGGAGAACACGAATCTGGAGTCCATTTGTCGAAATTTCGAGGCTTACTGTAGGTTACGGTAGATAACATGCCATTTAGTGGTCAAAACCCACCTTAGTATTTTGAAAATCGATAAACGGACGTTAAATTCGTACTCTCCATCCCGAATAACCCCCGTATACAAATTTTGATTAAAATCTGAGATTTTGACCAAAGTACCGTATACCCACCGTAATGCACGGTAATCTGCAAAAAATCAATAAACGGATTCCAGATTCGTGTTTAGCACTCCAAATAACCCTCAGAGAATGATTTTGAGACACCTCTATCGTAGAAACTCGGAAATCTCGAAAGTGGCGTTTTTCCCTTGACATTTTCCCCGGTTGGGAAGCTCCGAACTAAATTAGCCGAAAACTTCGGAAAGTCGACTAATGAACCACAGATTCGTGATCAGCGCCTCAAAAAAACCCTAGAAGAACTTTAAGTCAAATCTGTAACATTTTTCTAGAATGCTTCCACAACCCTCAATTGGTAGACATAAACGCCCAACCGAAAATCCGTACAAGTCCAAAACGCTGTCAGTCTGGACAAAGTATGGAAAGTGTGCCTTCACCCAAACTTCGCTCAGGGGGTAGTTTTGGGCGTTGAACACATTTATGAGGTCCGTTTCTAGATTTTTCGAAGACTAATGCGCTTTTGGAAGGTACAAAAAGCACAAAAAACGACCTTTTTGAGCTTGTAACTTCTTGGAACCTGCAGCTCGGGGTGGGATACTGCGCAGTTTTACTACTGAGCCACAAGAGATACTAATGATACTAGATAATGGCAAAAAGCGAGCTTCCTGATCATTAACATTCTTGTAAACCCGTTTTGCACCTTTTCAAGTTTGACTATGCTTTTCTTTTTGTGCGGACAATACACTGGTGACCCATACTCAACGAAAGGTCTCACGTAGGTTTTAAAGGCTCTAAGTAGTCCCGCGCAATTTCTTGTTCCCAGTCCCCTGAATATATTATTGACAGCCACGGTGGCTCTGGTAGATACCGATTCGCGGTGCTTGTCAAAACTGAAGTTTCGTGTGAGGATGAATCCCAGGTCAGTGATCTGCTTGGCATTGTCAATCTCAGTCCCTTCGACATTGTAAGTATGACAGTTATTCGAAGAACCTAGATGCAGACACTTCGTTTTCTCCGTCGATAGCGGCAGGTGGCATTCCTGAGACCAGACCGCCATTGCGTCTGTTGCATTTTAAGTGGCCTCAATGTCCTCCCTGGAGCCCGTCCGGCGAAAAATCTTTATTCGTCTGCAAACGCACAAAAATCTACTCCAAACCCACTTAATAAGTCTACCAGCTCGCGCGTGTATATATTGAAGAAGACCGGTGAAAGGATTCCACCCTGTGGAACCCTGCTACACACAGGATGATTCTGCGAATGCGAATTGTTCACTCGGACCAAAAACGTCCTATCCTTCAGAAATTATTTAATCCAGGAAGCTATGCGCGGGTGTACGCCTACCTTTGTTAGCTTTTGTGTTAGCTTATGATGCGGGACTTTGTCAAACGCCTTGGAAAAATCGAAGAATACTACATCAACATTATTACCTTGGTTTAAAAGATATGTCCAGTTGTTTAGGGTTCCAAACATAGCTGTCGCGGTTGACTTACCCTTTCGAAAGCCATGTTGAAGCCACAGTCCAAGCTTGGGGGGAATTTCAGATATTATACTCCAGCTGCCATGTATCGCAACGCTGCGTAGCGCGAAATCTCAATTCGCCCAAATAAGCGAGAAAAAGCGAGGAAAAAGTCGGCCACGCCCCCTTGAAAGAAAAAATGGGTGACGCCCACAGACAAGCTTTCGATCTCAATAGGGAAGAGAAGCGCGATTGATTTTATTCAAAATCTATGTTCTTCCACTTGTTTTCGGTCTTACTTTATATTGTGACCTGTTTCAGAACGATGGCTGCGAATAGCGAGAAAACACAGGCTCAAGACAACTCGTCCGCGAACTTGTCGCCGTTCAAATTCGTAATCTTTGAGGAGCCAGAACTCCGTTCGCAGTAAGTTCTAAGCGATTATGGACGCATCATTGTGATCAGCGTGAAATTTTCTCCAAGATAAGCAGGAAAACAAAAATTCGTTTCTGAGGTTGAGCTGTGCCTTTGATGGGGGAAAAATCGCACAATTTTCGAAATGCGCTACTATTCTCTTTTTCATAATCTTTTCGAACAATCTAGCGAACAATGACTTAATACTAACCGGTCTGATGTTGGAAGGCTCCGTGATTAGCGCCTTTTTAGGAAGCGGGATGACATAGGATAACTTCCATCGATCTGGGACCTCACTTGTTATAAAACTCAAGTTGAAGATGAACTGTAGGGGTTCCGCTATTTTATGAGCGACTTTCTTTACGAACATCAGAAGGATATCATCCGGCGTTCTTGAAGATGAATTCGGACATTTCAATAGTTCAGTAATAATTTCTTTCTTATAGAACCAACAGGGATCTTGCATCACCTCGAAGCTTGGGGAAACCAGCCTCGCTTGGTGCAGTGAAGAAGCTCTTGAAAATGAATGTTCGAATGTATTTGCCAAAAGTTCTGCCTTCTCCCTGTCAGCCCTGAGGATATTTCCGTCAGAAGTCTTAAGCGCCCCAATGGTTTTTTATCATTCATTCTGGAGTTCAAAAGCTTGTAAAACGCATTCCTATCTTCCGACTCGATGAGTTTCTTCTCTATGCTATCGTTGTACCTTTATAGCTTGCGTTCGAACTTACCATTTATGCCCTTAAACTTTGCCCAGCTAGCGGGGGTATTGAGTTTTTTTGCAGCAAACCATGCATCTGTGCTCAACCCTTGAAACGCCTTGAGGTATAGTGGAAGCCTGCGATGACCGCCAGGGACCATGTGCATTGGTAAAAAATAGTTCAGTGCAGTGTTGGATTATGGCAATTAAAATTTCGTATTTTCCATTAACCGTAGCCTCCGACTGAAAAGAACTATACCAGTCAACATTCATCAGGTACTCCTTTATCAGGTCAAAACGAGCTGCCTCAAAATTTTTCTTTTCCTCTCCTTCATGGTGTTTTGTTTACGAAGTCTGAGCCTATAGTGAACCAAGGAGTGGTCGCTCGAACCCAAAAGAGGCAAGACACCTGTATTCAACACGAAATCGGTGTCACAGCAGAGCACTAAGTCTAGCATATTACTCACACGTCTCCGATTTCACGTACTGCGACAGATAATGAGTGCAGCACATATTCAAACAACTCCTAGAAACTGAACTATTGGCAGTATATGTGCCCTCCCATCGCACATCAGGGAAATCGAAGTCGTTGGTGGTTACGCAGGGGTAGTTAAAAGACACCAACCATATCACTAATGCTTGCGATCAACTGCTCAGTCATCACCGCGGTACAACTGGGAGCTCAATAAATCACAATAAACCGCAGAAGAACGAGCCTTACTCCCACGTCTCCACATGAAAATTCATATGAGTCCTTAACAGACTCACAGAAAACAAGAACAGGTGAACAAGGCTTCCTAACGAACAAAGCAACCCCACCTCCTCTCTTGCGACTACCGCTCTTTCTCCTCAGCATCAATACTTTGCCTACCACTAACAATATGATTCTCAACAAAAGAAGAGGCATTCTGCTGTGTCGATGGTTGAGAGAGTCTAGCCTCGGCCTCAGCCAGCGCACCTTTGAGCGCACAATTTTCCGCGCTGTGTGCCGAGACTTTCTCCGGCAGTTCTTGATTCTTCGCTAGAACCGCTGAGAACTGGCTTTGCACTTGAAAACCATGAGCAAAGAAAGCCTTCAGGTAGTGTGGGGCCTTCTTGTCCGACCGCAGTTTATCCAGTGCCATATCGGTTCCGTTCGGTGACTTCGAGCTTTCATCCTTGACTTCCTTAACTGAGTGCTTTCTGGTCACCATATGGAAAGGGACAGCGGCAGCGGCGGGCATCGTATTAGGCACACAGAGACGGGATAGACCGAAATTCGCCTGCTATGGTGGCTTTTTTAAGGTTGATGTTGAAATTGCAGAACCCGCCACACGGTTCCTCGCCTGTGGAGCCCAATTGAAGACCAACTTCTGGCAGTGCTCACGCAGATTGCAATAGCAGAGCCATACACCAGCTGACCATCGACAAGGTACCAGACCTTGAGATACTGGTTTCTTGAGGGAACAAGCCACAGACCTAACCATACTTTTATTAAAGCTGAACCTAGAACAGACGGTGTACTTCTGTTTCTCGGCACGGTTTTTCCAAGTTCTTATGATTATCATTTTGCTGATCCTTACTCATAATGTGACGAAGTTTGCACAAAGTACGGACCATCCTGAATCTCCGACAGAATAGCGCTATTTTGTCATATCTTTATCCACTCCGAAACACTACTGAACTATAGTGAAAATGTTTTTCAGTTCACAAAACCTGGAAAATTTAGTTCGGCGTATGCAACTGCAGAGAAAGTTTGGAAGCTCGCGTTCCTTAGTTCACATTATTCTGCTGACAAAACAACCAGAAAATCAAGGTACCGCCTGAGCTCGCTCCCCTCCTCGAGCCAAACGGTTTCATTCTCGGTGAGCGAGGCTCAGCTCTTCGCACCATCAAAGATTTCAGCTTTCGCCATCGGCTCACCCCAGCCCCCCTGACCGAAAATTTCAGCAAATGGCAGCAGTAAACTGCAATTGCCGCCCACCACTGGCATACAGATTGGCTTCTAGGCTCAGTACTTCTTGATTTAAGGGAGTGTAACAGAAATGGTCACGCCTTCAGCTTGTTTGCTAGTTACATGAGGCTTCCACGGGCTGCTGACGACTTCTTTGAGAGAGATGGCTTCTTCTTGGCCGAGCATCCGGCAAGCAAGCAATCGGGGATCAATGGGGGCGCGGACATGAGTGGCCGAATCACCCTCTAATTGCCAGAATGCATTTGCCATCCACTATAAAATGGCCGAGAACAACCCATCTCATTGCCGAAAAAACAGCTGTAGTCACAACACAACTTCTTTTCTACCACTAAGCTCATTCGAAGCAGGCTTCAGCCTCATTTCTTAATAGCAGTCTTCGTTAAGTATTGAAACCTTTCTGTCTTTCGAAAACTTGCTCGAATCGAGACGTCCCAGGAAGGGGCGGGTGCTATCTCACGTAGGTCTCGCAGGGAATGCATGGCTACTGTCGCCGAATCTGTAAGGCGTCAGCTGTTATTTTCGGTTGGCTGCGTGATTTTCGGGAATTCTTCGATTTGTTGTGTTGTTTAATGGGTTTCTGCGAACCTAGTCGGTGACAGTTTACAACCGAGGAATCTATACTCACCCTATATCCACACGGAATCATGGCAAGCTTGTTCGATTTTCTGCAAGTGAATAAACAGAAGGTCAGTTCTTTTCTTTAATTTTTGTGTTTGGCGCGTTCCATGCTTGAGCCTCTCCAGTTTCCATTGGAATTCTTCTTGTTTTACCATAGTTTAATGAGAAATTCGCACGAGTAAAGAAGCTTATAATTGTTGAAAACGGTGGGGTCATTGTGTTTTTTAGTCAAAATTCATTTATAGTATTCCCGAGTGCTTAAAAACCTTGATTTTCTTAGTTTCCCCTTTTTTCTAATGTGAAAAGTGAGCTAACCTGTCCGACAATTTATTTATATTGGAAATGCTTTTAGGCACTTTTCCGAAACATGTGGTTGCGAGGGAAACGTGTCGCTTTCTCAAATATATAGCCTAGCTCCCTCATTTTGAGCCTGTCGAAGTAAGGCTTATCGGGCTTATCATGTCAAAATATCCTTATCACTGTTATATTTTGTCATGAGCGACCGTTCCGCTGCTTGCTCCGCTCGGACTCATCCGAGCAAGCTAAGTTTCAGATCCTAGTGTTAGAGGCTGGAAACGGTAAGGGTCCCCAAAAATGTAAAGCTTCGCTCTTTACCCAAACTTCATATAGGTGGGGAGTATTTGGGGTGCGGAGAACAAATATTTGGGTTATTTTTGATCTTTCTGGACGACTTCGATAGGTTATGGTGGAAAATAGCATTTCACCAGCCGTAACCTACCGCAATCTTGGGAAAGGGACACTCAGTGTTTCCCACGGGTGAATGGCACGCACAATCAGCATCTTTCTCCGCCATCAGGGTCCATAGTGTCTTTGAAATGTGCTGAGTTGGTCCCTCACGAGTGATTTTCGTGAGGGAAGAAGTCCATTTGTGCAGGATGAACTGGCTCCTATAGCTCGCCATTGAACTGCACAGTAACCGAAACTGGAAAAAGATCGTTTGAGCACGTTGTAGTTGCCCATCTTCCACCATAAACGCGGACCCTGGTTCCAACTTTCGGCATGTATGATCGATCACTGGTCGAGAGATCGCCGCGTCGAACACAGGTGGCACGCACGCAGGCTTATCGCTTCCGTGCGTGCCACGTGTGTTCGGCGCGGCGATCTCTCGATCAGTGATCGACAATAATCGAAGTAGGTGTGTGGGATACCCTTCTTTAGAAAATCTCGGATTGGGCTTCTTCTCGACCCTCTTTTCGCCACACTGGGTGCAGGGTTATCGAATACGGCGAGAAAGCTAAGGGCTCTTCACTTCTGGCACGGATGAGTAGGAAGCGGATCAGCAGACCGGTTTATGCTGATTTGTACCGAAACATTTGGGCTTCTCGACTCGTGAAATGTGAATTCTGGGAGGTGCAGTTGAGGATCTTTGACTTCGAAAGGACGACGGCATTGTAGGCGACCCCTCTTCACGCTTACTCTCCTGCCAAAGTGTAGGCGATCCGCCACCAGAGCGTTTGAGCGCCATTCTCCAACTCAGTCGTAAACCAAAACGCGTTGTGTGTGAATGCACTAAAGAGCGCATCTAAGGCCTATCTCGTCCCGTTTGCTTTTATTCAGAGAATCGACGCATCCAATGCGCGCCGAGTATGCATACAACTCGAGTGTCCACTCCCATTGAAAGGCTGTATCGCAGAACCACGTGCTGCTAGGTAGCCTAGCGCTATCGTAGCAGCACATCGCCATGCCACGCAGCCAGCTCGCTGAGCTTCACCTGGAGCAGCCAGCCGTTTTGCGGGGCCAAGTACTGCAAACTGGGGTGTGTTGAACCTCTGCCGACATCTGAATCCTGTCTCAAGAGTGCGTTGGACGTTATCCTTGGAAATGACTTTCTTGAAAAATACGGCGGATATCGGTTGTAATGCGACACACTGGGGAGCAAATACCGTGACAAACTGGCGTATTCTTTTCAAACAGATTTAGAATTGAGCTCGATTTGGAAAGCCGTTTTGCCGTCGAGTGGAGTGTTTATCATGCACGCAATGGACGTTTTATTTCTTGAGGCACGTGCTGTAATCTGAAACACAACAGGAGCACGTGGTACTCTGGTAGCACGTTCCCTGACTGTGCTCGAAACGGTCTTGCTTCGAATCGAATGCATATTCTACATATATAGATTGCGGCGATTGTCTGAATACGATGTTCCAAACTTTGGCTCCCTTGATTCTGGAAAAGAAGAGCCTCGGGTTGGTGCGAAGGTTTTGGTTGGTGACGAAATGGGCGCGAACTACTTCCACAGTAATGCTTCAGAACACACGATTCAATCTCTACGCCCGCAACCACAATCCTGGTGTCATCTGAATAAATGAATGCGTATGGCGCTGAAAAAAAGGCGTACTATGCGTGTATTCACGCACAAACCTTTTAATTTACGGCTCGATTTGAGTACGGTGTTCAAACGGTTTTCTTTGTATCCCAGTTACTGTCCTAATTGCGATTCCTTCACAGAATCACCTGAGTTACGTTCTTTTGGGTATTCCGAAGTTAAAAGATTGCTTCGAGAATACTTTCCTCGGGTGGACCACGGGGGAGATCTCTTCGACAGTCAATTTTATGTTCTAAAAAGTGATTTAAGGTTAACCTCCATGCGGAAAAGGACATAACTTGTTCCAATCACTCCGTCCCATCAATACTCACCCGATTTGCTAAATTTCCTATTGAGATCTATCATAAGGAGGTGGAGGCAAGCATACAAGCTGGCTTTGAGGGATCAACTATCTTCTCTCCATGAAACAAGACGTCTTATACGCCGGTGCACTTCGAGACTAACACGTGACCGGTGGGGGGGGTCGTTATTTGCGCATAGAACCCCTTCATACCTAGCCCACAGTGCCATTCACAATTTTATCGTTGGGGGGGTCGCATCATTGCTACAACCTAACTTTTCTCTCTGAGGTGTCTCAGTTTACAGAAGGCGTCCTATAGTGGATGTTGTCCTCTGCTTCCTGGATCGTCTCGCCCTAGGGATTCGTATATGACATTATAAGGTCGCAGCCCTGCGTTTTTTTCATCATGCTTTAGAGAAAGGATTTTGATAAATCACAAAGTGGGTGTGAAACGTTCTCCCATTTTCTCCAGGGGTGGGATTCCCTGGGTGGACGAAATTTTGATGTGGATGAGCCCCCCCCCCCTTTCTTGGCGGTACAAGCTCCTGTCGTAGAGTAGCTAGGGTCTTGAAGCTTCATACACTGTGCGCTGTAGCTTGAGATTTGGAGGAGTTAGAGATGCATCAGCTTTTCGACTGTTTGCTTGTAGGAGTGGGACGCTCGCAGTTAGAGGAGTTTCTGTGGAATAGGAAGTGCTTAGGGATCTCAACGCGCGTGATTTGCTGCTGCGAAGAAGTATGTTCCTCGCCATCTTGTGAAACATCAATAAATCATTTTCGGTACAAGTTTGGTCATGATTTACATGGGTTTCATCCCCATTGGCTTCGTATGCATCTTTTTGTCAAAGAAAATCCAATTCGGTGGGTTTTGTTCAGTGTAAAACATGCGTCGCTTGTGTGAAGTTATCGGTTTGTTGGAGTTTCTGCTGATTCATAAAAACAAGGTGACTTCAAGAGCTTCCAAGTTGTATCACGGTCCGTGTACGTTTCTATTATTCGTTTTGTAGACTTTCCGGCCAAAGAAGCGGTTTCCTCAAGGGACGATGCGGTACAATCTTCACAAAAGAGCGGAAGCAACCCTGCATTCTGGTGTCGATTTACGAACAGCGGTGAGACTGCCGCCCAGCGAGTCTATCGATGATTGGATCGCTGTCCACAGTGAGTTTGAAAATTTAAAACATGACTAATTTGATAATCCTAATTCAAGCTCTTTAAAGGCGGGGTCTGTTCAAATTTTTACACTACCATAAGTCGGGGTAGATAGATTACGCTGTCCTAGCCAAACACCGTCTAGGCGTTTCATAAACTATGAGTCTTTAGTTTTGAGAAAGCAGCCTTGAAGTTAGGTATGACGGTTTTCTCAGCATGATAATCATGGCCATAATCTTCCGTTTTTGTTGGCTGCTCGGCGATTTTCATCTGAGAGAGGTTCATCGGGAGTCTTACATGGGATTTCTATCTGATACCTGAAGAGCATCTGTAGCGTCTCTTAAAATGCAGGCCTATTTTTATTGATTATGTCATCTTTTGCTTGAAATGTCCCTTGTATGTATGGCTGAAAATTACCCTATTTTTAGCTGTGGATTTCTTTAACCGGATAAATTTGATGTATGGTACTATAGCGGATGCGTGTACGAAGGAGTCCTGCCCGACAATGAGTGGTGGATCGAAGTTAGCTTCGTTTAGTTCTTTTTGCTGTCTTTAATAGCAAATCTGGACGGTACTAGAGCCCAGGTTCAAGCTCACGATTTTCTACGGACCGGCGTGGGGCTGGTGGGGGTTGGTGACGGAGATTGTTCAGTTTACCTACCCATCCATTGTTTTCCTATGTCGTGGTAGAAAGCTCAATTTTCCATGTGAAATTCCCTGCGTTAATATTCCTCCTCTTCTTTCTGGAGCCGCGAAGAGGTCCTTGTCACAGGTTTAGGCATTACGCGACCAGAGTTGGATTCGTCCACAAATCCATTGTAGTCAGTGTTGTAGGCCTCCTCAGGCAGTTGATAAATGCGATGTAGTGTGGCCAGGGCTACCGCAGGGCACTCGTCAGGCTTACTGCCATCGATTTTGTGCAGACATGACATCAACATGGGAGAATGTTCACAGCGTAACGATGCATGGGTGCACCTGGCACGACTACCAAGTTCCATCTCAGTAAGTCTCCCAAAAGGGAGTCGACTGCCTCCTCCCTCAAGTGTTCCCTCATTTACTGGGTGTGCTCCGCACGTAAAAGCCAAAGGCAATCTTTTAGAGTCGGTCTATCATTGTGTGGTTAGGTCCGTGATTTGTTTCCTCAATGAAAAACATGTAAATCTAAACCGCGGCTGGCGCGGGCGGTTTAAGTCTCACCGGCGGCTGGCTGGTAATTACCAGCTAGCCGCCGGTGAGACTTGAACCGCCCGCGCCAGCCGCGGTTTAGATTTGTTTTTTCTTGAGGAAACAAGCCACGGACCTAATAATATTTTGGCTTTCTCGGGAGCATCCGCAAATGGCCCTGTGATACGTCTCTCTTCAGACTGGATTCATTATCCTTTTTGATGGGTGATCATAGTGTCTCACAATAATGATAATATTTCAGGCAACTGGTGGGGGAGTCCGATTCGGTCACGATAGGCTCTCGATTCGACTACAAAGCGCTGCGGACGACGATACGGCAGCGTACTTTGCGAGCGTCACGTGGTCTAATCGCTTTCGAAGTAAGAAGCACGTGCCGCAACTCACAGGCGTTCCACTCTGCCGCGATACGCTTTCGATTCAACCGCCATGCAGTTTGGGCGACGAACGAGCCCCGATGCTCTCGATTGGATTCGTCGATCGATAGCTCCAGAATTGATCAGGCGCATACCAGCAGCTTAGCATGTATATAAGGGGCCCCATCCCAGAGAGAGCGCAGTCGGCCTTTCGGGCCGCTCCTGGAAGGTGACTACGAGTCACTTTCCGGACGATTTCTGACCTTCTGACCGCTGAATGGTCTCCCCCACTGTCCTCAGCGAGAGGAGCTCCCTCGCTGTCGACCGTGGCGAGGGTGATGTCCTTGTCGCGAACTGATGTGGGGGGTGACCCCCTGCTGCGGGTCGCGACTTGGACCGTATCCTTGTTGGTGGAGACTCGCTCCCATCGAAGGGAAGAGAACCCTCACCCAGCTCTACGTGCCTCTATTATGGGACGACGTGCTGCTGCATGTCAAACGGGGGTGGAGCAAAAATTTTGCGTGTCTTCGCCACGTGCTTCTATTATAGGACGGCGTGCCTCAGTGAGGGAAATAGGCAGCGGCAAAAGTGTTGCCTCTGCGCCACGTGCTTCTAAAATAGGACGACGTGCTGCCGCGTGGGAAACGGGGGTGCGGCAAGAGGTTTGCCTCTCTGCGCCACGTAGTCTTATCGAAAACAGGCCACATGCTCCTCGGAGCAGCACGTGCTGCTGCGAAAGCTCCTTTCAACTCGACTGGGTATCCGATTAAAAGGTCTATCGTGGCGGAATCGGACCTCCCCAGTATCTGAGCAGCTGCTGCGCTTGGAGTTGGCAATGCTTCCTCACTGGCAGGACGCGGGCTTCAGCTTGTAGATGCTTCTCTGGAGTACTTTTAGCGCATCCAGTGGTGATTTAAAAAGCAGCATTTTGAACTCACTGCGTCTTAGTCCGCGATGAGTCTGATACCATGTGCTGCCATACCAGTGCAGCATACCCCAACACTGGCTGCAGGATAGCCTTCCTTGTACGTGACCAGGATTGTCTCTTTACTGCTACCTCACGTCGTACCACCCACAGCTCGTAAGGCGTTAAGCTTCGCTCTCACTGCACCTTATTTCTGCTGGGTGTTCTTTTGAAGCTTCAGCGAAGGGTTCAATACGAGGCCGAGCAGCTTTGGGAAACACAAGGCAGGCAAGTGGGCATCATCCTAGTTGACAACAGTGTGAGCACTTTGTTCCGCAGGGTGAGTGGTGAAAACGAATATGGTTAGGTCTGTGGCTTGTTTCCTCAAGAAGAAACAATAAAATCTAGACCGAGGCTGGCGCGAGCGGTTCAAATCTCACCGGCTTCTGGTTGCTGATTACCAGCCACCCGCCTGTGTGATTTAAACCGCTCCCGCCAGCCGCTCTTTAGATTTGAATCTTTTCTCTTGAGGAAACAAGCAACGGACCTAGGTATACAGATGATTGAACCTCAGAGACCGCAAACATCATACTGTCGAGAAAGCTTTTGAGCTCGATAAGGTAGCTACTGATCGTGCCCTCAGCTAGATTTATGTCTCGATTTCGGCACAAGATGGTGATGTCATCCGCATCGTCTTTGATGCCTTTGGCAGGGCGATTGGCAGGCCTTTAAGATATAGACTAAACACAAACAGGCGATAGAACTCCCTGAAGAATACTGGCGGCAATAGGGTTGCTGTGAAAGATGTGTTTCTAAAACAGTACGTTCGCTAGGAGTCCTTTGATGAACGCGGTAATCTACCTTTTCCGCTCGGGCGGGATGGTAGACCTCAATAGATTCTCTGGCAGTATATAGGTTGACAGTTTCGGACGCTTGGTAATTTTAAAGGCTACATCAACTGCGTGAGTGTATTTTTGCTCCGAAGCCGTCCTGAACATAGCTTACAATTTCCAGTAGTGCCGTGGTAGTGGAGTATCACGTTTCCGCACGAATGCTCCTAAATAATTATCCGTTTTCAGTTGTTTCATTATAGCAGTTTATTTAGGTATGAGTATTTATGGCAGGACGGTGCTGAGTATAAGAAGCCTACTAGGTTACCTGCTCCCGACTACATGATTTTGCTTATGGATTGGATTGAGCTTCGGATCAACGACGAGTCCATTTTTCCGACATCAACAAGTTAGTTTTACAGCGGAATCGGGTGGCTTGCGAGCTTCAAAGCTTGAATTGAGACCGAATACAGGAAACTTCTGATTGCCGAAATCTCAAAAATTCGTGGAGTGTCTTTTTTCCTCTGAGTCTGCTTTCTGTCGATTTTCCATTTCCTTCCTACATTACATGATTTGTTGGTATCTGTATATAGTATAGTGAGCTACCGTGTCGAAACTCGATATTCGAAATCAGTATTAATCGTGTTACCTTCGCTGGGTTGAGTTGGCAGTACCAGTTTATGACGATTGCATAGGAAAGGCATTAGAGAAAACACAAACTACTGAAACCGTCGAACTACCACTTTCGGAAAAGATGGATTAAAGCATTCTCAAACGAAACGAAATGAAGCCAATCGCGCAGCTCATTTACTAGATTTTGATTTTTGTTCCAAACCTACCACACAGGATTGAGCAGGGTCGCAAGCTTTCTGGAGAAAAGGTAATTTTCTATAAACCACCTGGTAGGTTAAAATGAGGTAGCGATAGTCGCTGTCTGGTTGTAAGATTGCAGCGCGAGAACAGCTGTCTTCAGGGGCCGTCACGAAATTCTACGTTACGGTGGGTATTATAATATACTTGTTATCCGAACATAATTCTTCGGTTAATGGATCGATTCGAGTAATGCCGATTTTAAATCTCCCGGATATTGGTTCGATTCAGATAATGCCTTTTTTCAAATTTTTTTTTCAATTTTTTTTCAGTTTTCATTCAAACCTTCTATTCTGTTGTTATTCGGTATGCTGAATACAAATTTGACGTCTATTTGTCGAGGGGGGTAGACCGCTTAATTTTTTCCAAATTTTTGGTGAACAGGTGGGTTTTCGTAGCTGAGACATAAATTGGCGCAACGGCCTGCTCAACCCTGTTACCACATGGCGTTTGAGTCGACTTGAAGATAGCGAAGAAGTGATCTGTTCACGGTGTAAGGTGTTTTTGGTGCGTTTGTGGCGTCTTCGATCATAGATAGCTGAGTTATAAAGAAACCGTGCGCAGCGACAAAAGAGCGCGATGTTCTCCGATCTATAGGAATTGTTGCATCTTGTACGCGGAGTCTTGTAGCTGTTGCGTATCTTGCGTTGGAATGGCCCACGGCTAATCACTTCCTTTTCAAATTTTAATTTGGCTTACAGTTCTCTGCACCTTGATTAATTCGCGAAACTTGATTGCACCATATTGGTGGTGAGTGGCTCAGGTAAAATAATGCCGGTAATACTTTGGTCGACCATGCCAATCATAGCTTATGGCTCTGTACCTAAGTGAAATTTTCTAGAAATTTTGTTGTGAGGAGGGCATACTCAAAAGATAGTGTTTTGGGTATAGGACATAAGCAGTGTACTGCTATGCTGGAGGGACGTATCGATAGACGTAAATTCGACCACCTATTAAACGGGAACGTAGAAGGAAGACTTATGAGAAGCTGAGAAATTTGGTCGCTTTTATTGCGATTCCATTGGAGGATGGAAAGAAAGGAGGTAAATGAGAGGCTAGCAGTTCTAATGAACTGCATGACATGAAAAACAACATTAGGAGTGGCTTGTGGGCCACACAAGCTGACAGGAAAGTTCCGCAGTGCCCGTTCTCAGGCCGTGGCCCAAACATGACTAATGTATAGTCGTGAAATGCCTTCGATGCTGAGTCAGTGCCTTTTAGGCGTGCCGTTTCCAAGAGACTTCCGCCAAATTTGCAAGAAGATTCTCACCCGCTTGTTTCGTGTTTTCGTTCACGTCTATATTCACCACTTTGATCGTTTGGTCAGCATTGGCGCAGTAAGTCACAGCTTTGTTTGTTTCTTTATCTTTTTCATTCCATTTTAGAAGTCTTTGAAGCGTTTTCATTGCTCTTTTTTTTAAAGTGTTTCCTTGCCACATTTCTCGTCGGGTATAAACAATTGGGAAAAGGCTGTTGACGAACCTTAATAGCAGCTCAATCGACTTAAACCTTTCTAGTTTTTTTTCTGTTGAAAAAGGCAGCTGGGAAAGTAGACCCCATTGAAAATTACAGAAATTCTTATGAAGCAAATAAATAGCATTCCGTCAAATATTAGTTAAAAAGTGTCTACTTTTATGCGAAGTTAGTAAAATTTAATTCGGATGTGGGCTCCGCAAGGGAAGTCTTTTTAGTGGTAAACGCATCTGCTATAACGACTAGTATTGATAGTATCTCTTGTGGCTCAATAGGAAAACTGCGCAGTACCGCGCCCCCCGAGTTGCAGGTTCCAAGAAGTTATAGGCGTTTTTCAAGCTTTGCGGAAAGGCGAGGGTCCCGGCCGCATTTTTTCGCGACGGGATCGACTGCGGCGCGGTCGCTGCGCGCCCCTACTGGCGCTTCGCTAGAGCACGGTTTCCGCCCACGTTCCTCATGGTAAAAGGAAGAGTCGTGAAAGAATATTAGCATATATTCCTTTTTAAACATCAACAACTCGTACAGAGCTGTCATAAATGAAACATCTATTGGTTTCTCTCGTTTCAAGGGTGTCTGCAAACGGTCGCGATGAAACTGGCACCTCACATGTTCTCTTGCTCTGGAAAGCCAACGCACCTCACAATAGAAGATCTCTGGCTCAAACCAGTGGAAGTAGCCCATTTCCTGTCACTTTAATTATGCAATAAGGAATTTGAAATGTAAAAAAAAGAAAAAAAAAAAGAATATAAAAAATAAAATTTAGAAAAATCAAAAAAGAATAAAAAGAAAAAATTCAAAAAAAAAAGATAAAAAAATTAGAGGGTGGAAAAACGCCCCACTCAAAAAAATTAGAGGGTGGAAAAACGCCCCACTCAGGGATCCTCCAAAGAAGAGAATCCCAGCAATGTTGCTTCGATGACGTCGTTAATATGCCGGAAATTGGATCCAGGATCAGTGTGTATGGTGGATGATGGGCAACAACAACAACAACAACAACAACATGAAACTGGTCAAAGGTTTTCTTTGCGGGAACTAAAAATGCTCTCAAACCGGATGTTTCCAATATATCTAACCATTCAGAGGTAGATTTTTTCAATCGCTTCCGTTTAGATCGAGTGCAGGTACCTCGTAGGTGCAATTGAAGGCATCTTACAAGGGCAATAGTAGTCTTGCCCATGTATGCAGTGAAGCTTCTTACTGTTCAGTACCCGTCTGCTGGATCCAAACGTCACTTTCGGAGAAATGGTTAAACTTCACAGTAAACGAAAGTCTGTAGTAGATATAAACCTCCTCACACTACCTCTCATAGGATTAAAATAAAGCCTTAATGGCGAGCTGTCTTCGAGAGTCCATAAGGTCCCCGAAGAATGATCGCCGTGTACGTCAAAATTTCGCCCACTCCGTGACTGAAAGCTATGGAAAAAATTGAGAAGCGTTCTGCATCTTTACCGCAATATCCTTACAACTACAAAAAGCTCTTATCAACAGGGTCGAGCAGGACTGGATAGCTTGCTAACGGGGGTGGTGGAAATTTTCGAAAAAATTTTCAAGGGGGATAGTGCATTTTTAGAACGGAAATAAAGTGTGTTTCTAGAAGAACGAGGTTACAGAAAATTATGAGAAATTCGCTGTGCAAACCACAGGAATACAACTTAGTCAAGGTTTTTTTTAAAGCAGTGATGGAGATCGCTTGCGAAAATTCCCCGAGCAAGTAGAAAATTTAATTCGAAGCATTTTACATGTTAGGAATGTGAAACATTTCCATACAATACCGTTGGGATCGTAGATTTTCCCGAATAAAAAGCTCTTATAGTCGGCCGTTAATCCTGCAAGAACCTTGCCAGCGGGCTGCTGGACCCTGCCTTTCAGCTCAAGCCCGACTATTTCGTTATTTTTGAAGTATATTTGACTTCTTGCTAGCTTTCACTACGCTCACGACTAGCAGGACACTTAACACAATCAAGGAACAAATTGGTATCCTGCGCTCTCTGGATTCCACTTTGATTAGCCCTTTCATTCAGTTCTCGTTCTGCCATATTGAGATTGTGACGTAATCTGTGCCAAAATTGCATGATTCTCCATCAATACAGTTATTGCTTCTATACGGCACTGCTTTCCACAGACAAGTACACCGCTATGACTGAAGGTAAGTACGGAAACCGTGCTCTGGCGATGCGCCAGTAGAAGCGCGCCGCAACCGCGCCGCAGTCCACCTCGTCGCAAAAAATGCGGCCGAGGGTCCGGTCCCATCAGGCATTTTTTGCGTGTTTCTAAAAATTTTCCCGGATTTTGCTCAAAACTAGTATATAGGGGTAATCTAGTTTGGTGAACATGAATCTGGAGTCCGTTTGTCGAAATTCTTAGGCTTACTGTAGGTTACGGTAGGTGCCATGTCATTTAGGGAGCAAAACGTACCTTATTATTTTGAAAATCTTTGAACTCGTGTTCACCATCCTGAATAACCCCCGTATACAAATTTTGAGTCATAGCTGGGATTCTGACCAAACTACCGTATACCCATCTTAATCTACCGTAATCTGTCCTAATCGATAAACGGGCTGTTCCGGGCTCTCAGATTCCCCCCCGATTGGAGGCTTTGAACGAATTTAGTGGAAACTTTGAAAAATCGACAGATAAACTCCAGATTCGTGATCAGCGCCCTAAATAACACACTTGTGAGGATTTGAAGTCAATTCTGGCACATTCTTCTAAAACGCTTCCAGAGCCCTCTCAGGGGCTGAATAGAGTCCAGTCGCTGAAAGGCTCGGCAGCATGCAATGGAGGAGTATCCACCCTTTCTGCGCCGCACGATCAATTCTCCATTGCATGCTGCCGCGCCTTTCAACGGCGGGACTCTATTCGGTCCCTAATTTAAGCGAATAAATAAACGCTGAACCGAAAACCCGCGCAAGTCCAAAAAGCTATCAGTTTGTACAAAGTCTGGAAAATGTGCCTTGGCCCAAACTCTGCCCAGTGGGGGGTAGTTTTGGGCGCTGAGCACATTTATGAGGTCCGTTTCCCGTTTTTCCGAAGATCATCGCGCTTTTTGGAAGGTACAAAAAGCACAAAAAACGACCGTTTTAAAGGCAGTGTTCACGATAAATCTCATTTCCAATATCTCCGTGGTTTACAGGTCTGGTGCCCTATATAGCGAAACACGCTTGAAAAGGGCGCGAAAGCCGCGTTTTTGAGCCAAGATAGGTCCTCCCTTGTTTACGTTTATTTTTGAGCGTGGAGGAATTGACCGCTAGAAGGATGATACCTATCAGTGCAATGAAGCGATCATCTCACTTGTCAGCACTTCCTTGACTTAATCATTCCTGTAATCTGAGTCTTCATTTGTTCATTCCGAGGGGGCGGATCTGGGGCAGGGATTTGCGGCAATTGCCGTTTGCCGGCCGTTTTTGGACGATTTTTGTCGATTGTCGTTTGCCGCTTTTCCTACCCCTTTTCGACAAAATTCGGCAAAAAGTGAGTAATAGATAACAACCGCCGCGATTTGGACGCAAGGCCCATAGTAAACTGGCCGCGCCCTATTTTCAAATGATGACCCAGCTCTCTCGTCTTTTGGATAGAACTTTTGTGTCTTTATAATAGAACCCTCTAAAAAACAAATCGATTCGAATTTCATTGTGTTCATGCCCCACTACGGTACCGACGCTCCCACTCGAAGGGGAAAATAGGCCTGAAGCCTTTCTCGCTCTTTCTAGTTCTTGCGGAGCATGCAGGGCAGCGGTCACATCAAAAGCCCAGTGAACCTTACTGCTACCGGCCCGAAAAGAGATTGACAGGCTCTACGATAAAAACTACAATCTAGGTAGTTCAAAGGCAGTGGTTATGAAGGAAAAAGTTGCTGAGAAAACCATAAAAAGTAGTTTGATTTGAAAACAGCTTTAAACCGTGAAGGTTGTCCGCCGAAAAACGTGTCAGAATTAGAGTTTTAGGGCCCTAATGTACGTGTGCACAACTCCACCCAAACCGTTCAAGTCCCGAGCTGTGTACAGTCTAATTTTATCGACGGTCACGGCCAGAAATGAAGCTGAAGTTGAATAGTAAAAAGTTCACGGAAATGAGCAAGATAGTATATTTGGCTAACTCGAGAGAATGAGAATATACTAGGGGGCCGGTTCAGCAGCCTCTAGTCATTGCTTAAACCCTTATTTTGAGCCACCTAATGACCTCGGCACTGCAAATCAGCGATGTCAATCATGTAAAGTGGATCGTCCACATTAAAAAGCATGCAAAGCTGAGGCTGTTGATACCACCCAAATTGGCGTTTTTCCCGCGGTTTTACATATGGGATCTACTACTTCGAATTCAGAGAGCTTTATTGAGGCCACTGTATGCAATCAAATGAAGCTTCGAAGTCGATGAAGACAATAATAGTCGATGACGAAGATTGTTTCCACTAACACCACGGGGAGCTGAATTTTCAGTGCAATACCTGATATGAAAAAAATTGTTGAACAACAAAAACATTGAACGATTGTTTGTAAAGCAAAGATCAGTCTTCGCTTTACAATCAAGTAAACGACTACAGTGTTGTTGTGGTGCTGGAAAAAATAACAAAAGAATCTAAAAATGCGTTGTAGTTCTAATGGTATGAGTTTAATTGTAAGCCAAAGCTAGGGTTTCAAAAATTGTTGAAAATTCTTCTATCAAGAAGTGCAAGACTTATTTACTCGTTAGCCAATCATTTATGGCGATCTCAGTACCGCTGGAGTTACTCCGGCCCTCCGAAAATGGTTGGCACCACAGAACCTCAGAAAATTGCTACCCTAACACCAAAATATTCTGATTACCAGTTTTCAATGAGGTAGTCATACCGAAACTGTTTTTTTTTTCATATCAGGTACTGCACTGAAAAGCTCAACTCCACGTGGTGTTATTGGAAACGATTGGTTACTTTGTTATTTTTAATACGAATGGTGCAAGAAGAAATCAAACATATTTCTACAGTTACTTTTCGAACATTCGTATCCTTTTTTATACGAGGTTTTTAATTTTGTCGGTCGCCGATTGCCGTTTGCCGGTCATTTTTGGGCGATTTTGTCGATTGTCGATTGCCAATTTTTGAAAATCGTTTGCCGCACATCCCTGATCTGGGGCACCAAAACGCTTGTTTGCAGCCGTTAGTTTGCCGCTCCTGGCTCGTTTTCTACCGTTCCTTCAACACTGGGAGCCTAAGATCCTTCTCGCCTATCATTTCACCATGGAAAGGCAACGAGGATGATCAACGCTGCCTTCAAGCTTGTAACTTCTTGGAACCTACAGCTCGGGGCGGGATACTCCGCAGTTTTACTATGGAGACTCAAACGATACTAACAATACAAGTCGTTTTTGCTAGTGCGCTTACCGCCATAAACACTTTCCTTGTAAGCACGGTTACGGTGACAAAACCAAAAGGGAGTGGTCATTTTCTGTAATTTCTTGTCTATCAGCATCTGATTGCATTTTCTCTTGCTACTGCCAGAGTGCTCACTGCCATAATTTTTTCTGCGTTTTCAGTGCTTCTTTGATTTGAGAACAGTGGCAAGCTGTTGCATTGTAAGGTGGACTTTGTTGTAAAAAAATGGCATTCCAACAATGCACTTCAGGAACCGCACGTGAACACGCTGTACAAGCATTTCTATTTTTTCGTAACGGAGTACAATATGGTTTCCTCAAAGGAACTGGAGGCGTTGGTGAGTACACTATCCTTCTCCGAGTCAGCAGACCGTTTTCCCGTATCTCGCCGAAGTTATGTTCCATCCTTTTTTCGACAAAAAAATACAAGAGTTGTAAGCACCTTCACGTCCCCTTATGTGAAGAATTTCCGAAAATTTTGGGGATTGAAAATTTGAGACGAACTATTTGTGACTTTAATTGTATTTCTGTTGTGTGTGTTTGTGATTCTTACTACACTGCTCGCCCCACCAACGAGCCTAGGGAAGTCAGTTCAACTTTTACTGCAAGCATCTCAAAGTTTTCATTTTTGGCCCAGAGTTTTACGCCGCCACCAAATTTTCAATTTTTTTTTGAAAATTTTCGCGCCTCCCTCCTTGCCCTGCGGAAAAGGAACCAGTTGACTCTGATTATATTTTTGTAAGTCTTTCGATCAGCTACGATTATTCTTAATGCGTTCTGAACCATTGTCTTTTCTTATTTGTTAAGTGTTGTCCGTTTCTGTTACATTGGTGTGCATCACTTTTCATGTTCATGTTTGTATCCTTCTAATGTGTGCTCACTGAACCTATCCTAAAATATCATTTTCAATGCCTGCTTTTTCGCATAATCCATCTCTTTACAGTTGGCCTGTTCTACTTCAGGGGTCCGAAGTAGTTCCCGTCCCTCTGAATTAAGTTGGCGTGTATGTGGTGCAGAGCATGAATCTGAGATCCATTTTTTATACTTCGATGTATTTTAGTACGTTGTACGTAACATACTGTGGAAAAAATAGTCTCTTGTTCCCAGAAACTTCTTATAGGGGAGTGATTTGGGTTGGCTACGATTAATAAATTGCAATTTAGTTACCGTTGTGACTTTAATGACTTTTTCTTGGAAATTATTCAGTTTTGCTTGAAAGATAGGTTCGTTTCATTCTAAAAAGTTGCAACATGTCACGTGGTGCTGTGAGATTTGTTTAGAGCCTTCGCCGAGTTGTCTAACACTTTCGGCTACCTATTCAGTTTTGTTCGATTTGTGTCTTACCTCTGTACTGTGAGCTAACTAGGGAACCTCGCATGGCCATCCTCACCATTCGAAAGATAGTTAATGTTTTTGCTTAATTCTGTCACGCCATCTCTAAATCTGAAATCATATTTTGCCACGGACATCTCTGAACGGAGTTAAAGGCGTTTCTGAAGCTCTGCGATAAAGTAACGACACCCTAACGGCACTCATTTTAGGGATGTTCGGAAAAGTTCTTTAGGCTTTGACGCGAAACGTTACATTGGGAGCTATTTCGTGTGCTGAACCCATACCGGTGTGTTTGTCGACATTCTGTGGCTTACTGTGCGATAAGGTATTATCCCTATAGGCGTAATGCCATTTAATGTGCTTAACGCACCTTAATATTCCGAGAATCGATAAACAGACCACAGATTCGTGCTCAGCTCCCCAAACAACCCCCACAAGAAAGTTGACCATAATCTGAAACTTTGACCAAATTACCGTATACCCACCGTGACCGACAGCAGGGTCAAGCAGACTGTTGTCCCTTAAAGGTAGTGTTCACGATAAAAAATATGTTTCAGTATCCACTAAGAATTAGTAGTGGAGGGGTGCACTGTAACGTTGACGTCGAGAGAACGCATGAAAACGAGCCAGGAAAAGCTCCAAAAGAGCCCGAAGTTGCCACTTCGAGCGCAAGGCAAACCCCAAAAGCGCAACACACGCCCACCGACGTGAACAAATGAATGCTCGAGATCGTGAGATGAGCGATGATTTCTAACCATTAGCCCCGTTCTTCTCTTCTTTCTCAACTTCTCTCTTTACTTAGGTCAGCTCGCATAGATCGGCTGCAAAAGACGGAAGTTACAAGCCTCGGACAACTCGTCCACCATGTTTCCTTAGATCAAATTTTGGAGGACCATAACTCCGTTCCCAGAAGGTCTTGTACGATTTCAAAGACATCATTGGAATCAGCGTGGGGCCGTTTTCAAGATAGGCGGGTACACAGGAAATCGATTTTTATCGTGAACACAGCCTTTAATCGAAGAAGCTACGTCCCCCCATTGATGATCGGAATTCCAAAAAAACGTCGAAAATTTCGCTTCCTTCCACTGAATTTTTGACGATTTTGGAAGTTGGAAATTTTAAGAAAAAACTTGAAATTTAGTAGCTTTCTATTTTTGTAGTTTCTGCTTGTAATCAACACTACGCTCCGTGCTAAAGAGCTTTGGTTATTTTCGATTTAACTTCTATTGAGAGCAGCCCTCTAAGCTTTCCGTTTTCAGTCCAACATCCTGTGGTCTCCCACCCCCAACTTTTTCTGGGAATTTTTACGTTCCCACCGTTGTCCCGTGGAATAGAAACTGCCCGACCCTGATTTACAGTAATCTATCGAAAATCGATAAACGGATTGCAGATTCGTGTTCAGCACCCTAGAAAACCTCCACAGAAAAATTTTGCATGACATTTATCGTAGCATTTCGGTAATCGTCGAAAGTCGCGTGTAGCCCTCGAAACTTCTCTCTGCTGGGAAGTAGTATGTCAACAATAATTGTTATCCGAAGACATATTTTCGGATAATGGATCGATTAAGATAATGCCATTTTTCCAATGATTCGGATACGGATATCCGGTCGTATAACTTTGGACATTTTCGTAACAAAGTTGAGGCAAAACGGTGAAAAATAGACCTGCACTCAAGGCAAGCCTTTGAAAACACCCATGATTGAGCAAACACTAGTCCTTCATTGCATTCGCCGCATGTTCACATACAAACTTCAATCTTCATATATGCATATTAATAAAAGTATGAAAACAAATCTTAAATTACTCTATCGTCTTTGGAAGGCACAGTATTATCCATACACAGGTTTTTCAAGACAACTAGGTAGTAAAAAGTATGCAAAGCGACTATACAAAAAACTTCTACACTGAATAACTAGCCACTTGGTCATCTCACTAGACCACATCCATTTTCAGCGCCGCAACGAATCTTCCGATTTCGGAAGGAGGAGGAAAATCCTCTGTTGTTGTACTGAATAGAAGGCGGTACGGAAAATGGGCGTGGCCTAGTGAAATTTTATCCGATTCTATCCAAAAATTATCCGATTTTATCCGAAAATATCCGTTTTTATCCGAAATTTTACCCGAATTTTATACGATTCTATCCGAAGTTTATCCGAATTCTTGACCGTTCGGATAATGGTTCGATTCAGATAATGCCGACTTTGAATTTCCCGGATATTGGTTTGATTCAGATAATGCGTTTTTCAGAATCATCCAATCTTGGATATCCGGAAAGGAGTGATTCGGATACTAAGTATAATGTCAACTGGTCTTTCAAAGAAATTTCCCGAACCGAGCTTATCCAAGAACCACAACTGTCGCGTCCAGCTCAGCTTTAGAAAAAAAAACAGACTTTGACCGACTATAACTTTTCTTTGCGAAGGTCCGTTGTGAAATCCGATTTCATATTTGAAGAGAGCGTACTAGATTTGACCAGAAAACATGCAACATCTTTCTAATGGTGGGGAAAACCATGCGAGGTGCTCTAGCGAGACCCATGAGTGATATCTCATTGGGGATCAGAGACATTTTCAGATTTAGACAAGCAAGGGCTTCTTAACGATGCAATTCGCAGGCATTTTCGTTACCCCAAAAAACCTCGAAAATCAATAAAGATCATAAAGTTATTTAGAAGTCGCCAAAATAGAAAAAAAACCGTAGCCGTCGAGTACTCCATCCATGGCCGTCATTTACGTTGTCGCAACCATTGGTGCAGTTTTTTTAGCGACGCTGCAGCATTTCAAGCGGCTAATGTAACGCTGTTTGAGTTGGTCGCGCTTACAAGGGAAGTATACAAAGCGTAGGTCGGATCTGCCAAAACGACTAGTGTAGTTAGTATCTCTTGTGGCTCAATAGTAAAACTGCGCAGTATTCCGCCCCGAGCTGCAGGTTCCAAGAAGTTACAAGCTTGAAAAGGTCGTTTTTTGTGCTTTTTGTACCTTCCAAAAAGCGTGTTAGTCTTCGGAAAATCCGGAAACGGACTCATAAATGTGTTCAGCACCCAAAACTATCCCCCCTGAGCAAGGTTTGGGTGAAGGCACATTTTCCATACTTTGTCCAGACTGACAGCGTTTTGGACTTTTACGAATTTTCGGTTGGGCGTTTGATTCTACCGAGTACAGGCTTTGGAAGCGTTGTGAAAAGATGTTCCAGATTTGACTTAAAATTCTCCCAAGGTGTTTTCTTGGTGCGCTGATCACGAATCTGTGGTTTATTAGTCGATTTACCCAAGTTTTCATCTAATTCCATTCGATGCATCTCAACCGGGGAAAATTTCGAGGGAAAAACGCCACTCTCGTGATTTCCGGTTTTCTACGATAAATATGTCACAAAATCATTTCCTGAGGGCCATTTGGAGTGCTAAACACGAATCTGGAGTCCATTTATCGATTTTTTACATATTACGGTAGATTTCGGTGGGTATACGGTAGTTTGGTCAGTCTCAGATTTTACTCAAAATTTGTATACTGGGGTTATTCGGGGTGGAGAATACGGATTTAACGTCCGTTTGTCTATTGTCAAAATGCCAGGGTGGGTTTTGACCCTTAAATGACATGTTACATACCGTAACCAACAGCAAACCTTAAAGTTTCGACAAATGGACTCCAGATTCGAGTTCACCACGCTAGACTACATACAGTTTTTGAGCTGAATCCGAGAAAATTTTTTAAAACTCCAAAAAAATGCCTTATGACTTTTCGCGAGGCTTGAAAAAATGCTCATAACTTTTTTGAACCTGCAGCTCGGGGCGGGATACTGCGAATTTTTACTATTGAGCCAGAAGAGATACTAACGATACTAGTCGTTTTGGCAGATCCGACCTACGCTTTGTATACTTCCCTTATTAGGTCAAAATTGTTTCTTTTCTAAAACATTCCGAAATTCCCTTGTTGTTGCTATCACTAAAGAATAATGGCGATTTTCGTGAGTTCTGTATCAGCTCTGTATCATGCCTAAAGGCAGCATACATGCTCGCCAAAGTTGTTTAGATAGCTGCGTTAGTGGGATTGTACGGGCTTCAGTAGAACGCTCACGCAGTTGCCGTTAAATGACTGTATTTGAGCCGTACTGAGTCACGAAATAATCCTTTCTTCGCACGCCGATACGGACTCCGCCCCTCAATATAAATATTCAATGCTTGATTACGGTCATTTTTGCGAGCGTTCTTGTAAAAGTCTTGCGAGTCTATTAGCGTCTTTATAGCAACAAATTTGTCGCTAGCTTCGCTATTTCAGCCAATGCGGTGCAACTGGTCCACTTCCGGACCAATAAAGAAAGAACCGTCATACCTTCATTTCAATCGATTTTTGCGTCATTTTTCATTACTAACACTTTCAGACCTTCGATTCAGTTCATAAAATTGAGATCATTTTTGAGCGCAGTTCAAAGGCACAGACCAGCCTCAGGGGTTGTTTTTGGTTTTTCACTCGAGGCATGTCCAGTGACAACCGTGCCAAATGCGGGATCTCAATTTCCTCAAATTAGTGAGAATTTACAGTGAAAAAGTCGGCTCCGCCTCCAGTACACCAAAAGCCTCACCGCATCGAAAAGGAAACCCAAAACTCTGCCTTTGCACATGTTGCCATTGAGCTTCGCCGCACACACCAATTTTTTCTTTCCGGGGTGAAACACTTACCGATTATTTCAGTAATTTCTCATGTATTTGAGTTGGGTGAGATCCCGCATTCTGCAGGGATGCTACAGGCAGTGGCCCGAGTAAAATATAAAAAAATGCCTCTGAGGTTGGACTGTGTATCTATTCAGGACTTTTTGAACATGGAGAAACGGTCACTCATTGTTTTTATCCGAGCGAAATTCCTGTTAGCAGTTGCAGACAACCACACAGTAAGTAGACGTGACATATCAAAATCAACTCAATTTTTTGTTAGGCCGTTGCGAAAGTTTGCCGCAGCCCGACGTTCTATGTTTATTAACAAGTTTAGACAACCATGTGCTTCAGGCGAGTACTGGGTCAAAACTACCAAAATACTCCATTTTGTGAAGACTGCCATGGTTTTGAGTAGCTCACTGAGAGTGTGACCGAGCTGTACGGCCCATACGATTCTTTTACTTGCTACTAGGTACATCGTTTTACATAAACAATGCACGGAAAAGCGCTTCGAATATAGTGAGATAGGTTGATATAGGATTCTACCAAATGTCGTTTCTCTGTGTGAGTACAGGGTCAAGCGGGTAATGTCCAGTTGAACAACGAGAATGATGTAAAGCTCCCTCGAAAATTTCGAAATTCGGGGAGGGGGACCTGCAAATGTTGGGCCAAAAATGAGAAACGCTTCCCAGAGCTCGTCAGTTGGGCGTTCTCAGGCACGATTCGACGACCATGCCGGGAAGCACCCCGGTCGGGGTGAGTCGCTCGCACAGCGCGGTCGCAAAATCCAAGGTTGACGGAGCGATGCCTGCATGGGTAGCGCCGTCATCAACCCTGCACCAAACTGAGCGCCGACGCCACAGTGGACGGGGTGACCCCTTCTCAAATAAATGTTCGTGACGTCATCAACCCTATCACCTGTACAGGAAATGCTTACCTTTGACCTATTTTGAAATCCTAGATGACCGATTACGTCTATTTTTTCTGTGGATACAATTTATTTATTTCAGAAAAATTCTACAATCATGCAATCGAAGGAATATTCTTACTCTTGAGCTAACGGGTTCCTCCAAAAGATCTTAAATCGAAAACGAAGTGTACTGAACACTTACTTACACAGTAATGAAGAAACTGTATGAACCGTTACATATCATACAACAAAATAGAGACTTCGCAATCAAAACTGCAGTTCTGGGACTGCGACAAAAAGGAAGGGGAGCCGAATAAAAAATGTCTCGTCAAAAGGAATTAACCAAATAACAAGCTGGTAACATAACAAGACTTTCAACGCAAAAGATGACTAAAAAATCGTCATCGTGGTGAAATAGCAAACTAATAGAGACTGGAATTTGAAAAAACCATTAGAAGGAAACCCTGACAAACGAACATTGTTCACAAAATGAACTGACAACCGTGAAAGTAATTTTGTCCTGAGAAAAGGCAACTACAAACAGTATAGAGATAGTAAGTGAACAAAAGAGCTGTAATAATGTATCGGAATAGCTTCCTTCGCCAGATGACTGTGGATTCTATTCAGTGCTGGCCCGTTTGGCGCGATGCTGGAAGAGGAATGAATAGATAATCATATATTTTCGCAAAACATTACCCAGTATACATACAAAACTGGATAGTAGGAAAAAACTAACAATGCTATTTGCGGACCCCGAAGTACTTAACTACTTGCACACGCCAGTGGATCCTTTCCCTACGAGCACCCCAGAACCATATCGCGCTTCAGCGCCAGGAAATGTCTGAAATATCTGTAAAATAAGAAGGGATTCACCGATTATCGGAGCATCGCATAGTAATCTACACCCAATACTACCTCGACGGCGTTGAGCTTCTCATAGCATCGGTCTGTAGTTCATCGTGGTCGTAGTCGAAACAATCGAGTATGAAATCTAAATGGCTAGTTTACTCGATTTCTAGAGTGTATTATAATTAAAATGTGTTACCGAGTAGAGTAGTCTCAAAGGACTGGGGAAGCGTTTTGAGCGCGGACATTCCTATGTGTCCATTAACACGCGAGCATACGACTGGAATTCCTGCTGTGGATCAGGTGTCTAGAATAACTTTCAGTTCGACTTCATACTCCCTCATAGGTGGAATCGCGCAGCGTGGTGAGTAAAAGTGGTCAATGGATTCAAAAAAAAAGAGGAGCTGACTATTTTTTCCCCGATCTTTTGGCTTTGAAAGAGAGTGGGAAGTTGAACCGTACGATTTCAAGAAGAAAACTGCGATGTTCTTTAAATTTTAGATGTGTATGCACTTCTTTGCACATAAAAACGTAATGTATGATTCGTATCATACTTTTGGGAAGCCGCGACGCAGTGATTATCTGGCTGGTAAAGGCATATCAGAAGTGCCGCGGCTTCCCAAATCCATTATACGGTCCATATACAGATAAAATATCGAATCAGAGATAAACAGCTAATAGAAAGAAAAAGGAAGAATGAGAAACTATGAAAAAGATGATGATTCCGAATTTAGTTGGCGCATTGGCATGCTTCCCGTGCAATTGCGTAACACATCTGACACGCCGCCCTATTTTTCGTTGACGGCGTGGTAGAAATCGAGACACGCCCACCGCCTCGCTGGTTTCACGGCCCTCCGACCCACCAATGCACCGAATGCACCCAAACTTCTACGGGGTCGTAAAGCCAATCCTGTCTGAGTTGAGCATCCCGTTGATCGAAAACAGCACATATGAACGCCGTCAATAACGGTTGGGTGAACGGGATGCTAAAGAACTAATGACTTCACTAAATGGACGGGGCAACACTCCTACGGCGAACGCGACACTGAACGGGATGCTAAACCACTAGGCACAATCGATAACGCCACATGCGACACTGGGATGCCCTCCTATGCCAACCGCTATGCACCCATCTTGCCACTAACCAGGTGCTCATCAAAAATTAATCAATCGTAAGAATGCTCCGCCTCTTGGCTGCTCCCAGGATAGAGCACCCATGTTGACGCCGGAGCAGGCAAGTGCAGGCACTCGCTTCCCACTCTACTGGAAGGCAGAGACCGGGGTGTGCACTCTTGACAATGGAACGAATCAGCCTAGCCTCACCCCGAGACGGCTCGTATGTACCACTGGTTTGATTTTGGCTTCAACGTTACGTCGGATCCGTCGTCTGGCGGCACTGCGCACGCGACCCAACCCGCATTGGCTAACGCCACCTCCGATTCCGAGCTCCGCTTACTGATTCTCCAAATCGGCGACCCTCCGACCCAAAAATTCCCAAATCTCTTACTGGAGTCGCAAACGAGTTCTTGCCTGAGATTGATTGCAAAAAAATAAATAAAAAATACCAATTTTTTCTGAAAAAATTTCACAACCCAAATTTTCAAAAAAATCTACCGGAAGGGGACTTACGAATTTCCATTATATTAAAAAGTTTTTGGTTTTCAAGGAGGGAGAACGTAGCTTTGTCGAGGTCCGGGACAACGGTCTGCTTGACCCTGTGTACGTTGCTGGGATTAGGCCGGGATCATACTTCCCGAGACAGCGACAGTGCATATCAGGCATATCGACTTTCAGTCGATATTGATGGTAAACATTGCGTCGCGTCGCTCGTCGCCGGTAGTGTGATCCCGGCAATCTACTTCTTTCGCATCTCGACGCGATAGCTTAAAGGTAGCACACAGGCTCAAAAATGGTATCGATTCTATGACATGAATCGTAGGTTTGAAGCTGATTGTATGGGGAGCTAACGCAAAACCGACTAAAACTGCATGGAAATGCAGGAATAACTGTTGTTTTCGTTATGGGGTAAAACTGAGTGCCAGCGCGGTTGAAATAGCAAACACTAGCGACAAAACGGTTGAGATAGTGAGGCCGCTAGACCTCGTTGGAAGCATCAAAAACCAGCCAAAGTGACCGTATTCGTACATTGAAGGGGCGGGGTTGTCGAAAATTTTCAACTTGCTATGCTCAAATTTAGTAGTTTTGGCTCGTTTTTTTGACGTTTCTAACGGCGTGAGCGTTCTATTAGGCGCCAGATGGCCCAAGTAATCTGGTCATTTTAGCATCTCTTCCGGGCGTGTCTGCTGCCTTTAAATCGTGTTGTGTGCCTAATACATCACTGCGACGCGAGGTAGAAACACGACTTAGCTCCATGTTTTCTTTTCAGAAGGAGATGACGGAGCGACTACTCGAATGCAGCCATAATCGTCGTTTTAGGAATATTCAAGCTCAGCTTGTTCACAGCTAAAAGATGTGATTGATGCCCTTTCGTTATTTCCGTGTACTGCCACTATTTTATTTTTTTCTATAGTTTTTTTTGGTTGTGTGTGTTCACTTAGGCATTCCTTCTGTAGAAGAGCTTGTCAGATATCTACATATACATAATTTAATTAGAAGATCTATTTCCATTCAATATGTGCAAGATATGCATAATTCCTTCTGGCATTTGATGATTAGACTTGAAGACCTGATGCAATGATATGATATGATGTTTCCTTTTTTGTTTACATATGTTATTCCTCATGTATAGTTGTTGGCTGCTTGCATAATTGAGCAATCTCCCCCAAGACAGGGTTTATTCACCTACGCAGAAGAATTTCAGGCTTATGAGATTATACCACTGTTTGAATTCAGCAATAAAGATTATCGATGTAGTTCATAGTGTGTAGGCCATGAAAAAGTCGGCAGCGTTGCAATTTGATGGTTTTTCCTAAGTTTTTGCCCATGTGGGAGGGAGGGGTAAATTGATGTTGTCATGGTGATGCTCGTAGGTGAAGTGTTCCCTTTGAAAGGCGCAGGGAAGATATCCGTCCTAATCTGCTTCATGCCCTGCTTAACATGACCGTCGCTAAAGTGGATCAAGGTGAGATATACTTACTACATTTAGCAGTCCAAATTTGATTGTCGTTCATTATGCAGGCTGGTCTCACTACTGTTAACGCGCATTAGACTCATAGAGTTTCACAGAAATTTGTGAATGGTTTTTCTCGGAATTCGCCGAGTTAATCTAACTTAGGTTTGCGGCTCCTAAAGGCATCGCTCGCGCGGGAAACCACTTTCCATTTTCAGGCTCAATTCACGAATGAGCTCAGGAGACCACACCGGTAAACTTCGGCGCGTCAAAAACGTAGGGTTATGAAGTTGGAAGGGGTTAAAGTCACCAGTTCTCACCAGTCGTCTACTACATTTTCATAGAATGTTGATGCGACCGTGAAACAACATTAAAAACAGTTACGGAACAAACTCCACATGCAGAAAAACTTCAGAAACGGTTTTGGCGCGAAGTTTAAATTCAATTTTAGTGTATTCAGACTGACTTTTCATCACAAATGAAGGTCTTTCATGGGCATTTTCGGAATTTTCGTTCACTGGAGAGGCGAAAGTACACTGAAACGAGAAAATTAGTATACGGTTTTCTGCGCGTACGCGCGGTGCCTTCAAGATGCTCGAATGAAGTGAAAAAGAAGATTTTCAATTATAGATCTACTCGAAAGAGGTCTGTTATTTTAAATCAATTCAGAAGCTGAATGATCATCAACCTGCGCAAATACATGAATTCATAGAGCATTTCAATTCCCAAAACGCCGTGGGATGACGAAGGATATTAAATTGAATGTTCTCAAATCATTCGCTGGATTTGTTATCGCTTTTCAGATAGCTTTTCTTGGATCTTTGCAGCTCCAACCGATAGGTGGAGGTATCGTGGCTCCGGTGAAGTTTAAAATAAAGTCCAAGACTCGAGCCAATGAGCCAACAAGGGAAGTGCTTAGAGCTGTAAACGCATCTGCGAAACGAATTGCGCTGTTAGTATCTCTTACTAATAGGCATTCATAAGAAAGTGGCTTAGTACGCCGCCACGATCTGCTGGTTGAAGGAAGTTCTAAGCTTAAGACGGTCGTTTTTTACTCTTTTTATAACTTCCAAAACATGCAGTAATCTTTCGCAAATCCGTGAACGGATTTCCTCATCGTGTTCGGCGCACAAAACTAACCCCCCCCCTGTACAGCGTCTGAATGAAATCACTTTACTCGAACTTTGAACAGAGTGATGGCGTTCTCCACTTGTACTGATTGTTGGTTGAACTTTAGCATAAAGCCTTTCCTCCTCGTTATAAGCCGTTCGAGGTAAGGCTTATCGGCCTTGTCATGTCAAAATCTCCTAATCACTGTTATTATTTGCCATGACCGACCGCTCCACTGCTTCTCCCACCCGGAATCATCCTAGCGAGATAGGCTAAATATCAATTAGGAGATTCTGAAAGCGTTTAGGAAAAATGTCTTGGTTTTGACTCAAAAGTTCCCCTTAGGGGTTCCTCGGGTTGCTGATCAGGAATCCGATGTTTATTTGTCGATTTTCCTAAGCTCGACTTAATTTGTTTAAAGGCTCCAATGGGGGGAAAACTTGAGGACAAACGCGGCTCTTGAAGACTTCCGGAATCCTACGATAGATATGGCTCAAAATACAATACCCGCGCTAAGTTTTATAAAAACGGGGAGCACCTGGCAAACTTGGCAGAAAAGCGTCCGATGTATGTAACTTTTTTTGAACGAAGACTTTTTTGAATTCTGAAAATGCTATCATATTCACAGATCAAATTGCTACCTGATTATGTGACTTGTACCCCGTAATTCCCTAAAATCGCTCGGTTTCTGAAGGAAATAGTTTTTGCATTCGTTTTTCAAAAACGTCGCGCGCGGCGAAGTGCGGCGAAACTTTGAGCAGTATTTGTACAAGCAATGGAAAAGCACTCTGTATGCTTTCTTCATAAATTAGGTGCAGGAGATAGAATCTCAAGGTTTAAATCGGTTGAATTTTCAAAATCCTTCATTTAGGAGTCCGCGGTTTTCGCAATGAAACTCCGACTTTTCCGGTAGTTCTCAAGTGAAGGATTTCGAAAATTCAATCATCACAATCCTTCAGATTCTCTCATCTGCACCTATTTATGAAGTAAGCTCACAGATTGCTCTCCCATTACTTGCACAAATACTGCTCAAACTTTCGCCGCGCGCGACATTTTTGAAAAACGATTGCAAAAACTATCTACCTCAAAAACAAAGCGCTTTTAGGGAACTTCGGCTTTGCCCACATGGTTAGTGAGCAATTTGACCTGTGAATATGACAGCGTTTTCAGAATTCAAAAAAGTCCATACAAAAAAGTTACATGCATCGGACGCTTTTTTGCCAAATTCGCCAGCTGCTCCCCGTTTTTACAAAACTTAGCGCGGGTATTGTAGTACTTCGCTAGGAATTATTCGGAGGGCTTACACGATTCTGATGTTCGTACAGCGATTTCCGATAGATTACGGTGGGTGAATTGAGTTCGGTCAAAGTCTCCCATTTGACTCAGAATTTCTATGTGTGGTTTAGTCGGGGTGCGGAATACGACTTTAGCGCCCATCTGTCGATTTTCGGACTACTAAGGTACAATACCCGCGCTAAGTTTTGTAAAAACGGGGAGCATTTGCCAAATTGGGCAAAAAAGGCGTCCGATGCATGTAACTTTTTTGAACGAAGACATTTTTAGATTCTGAAAACGCTATCATATTCACAGCTCAAACTCCTACATAACAATGTGCCTTGTGGACCGAAGTTCCCTAGAATCGCTTTGTTTTCGAGTAAAATTGTTTTTGCGGTTGTTCCACAAAAACGTCGCGCGCGGCAAAAAGCGGCGAAACGTTGAGTAGTAATTGTACAAGTAATAGAAGAGCAATCTCTTTGTTTTCTTCGTGCATCGGATGAAAGTGGGGCTCTCTCGAGATCTGTGCAAATTGTTCTCGGGAGAGGCCCACTTTCATCCAATTCAAGAAGAAAACATAGAGATTGCTCTTATACTACTTGCACAATTACTACTCAAAGTTTCGCCGCTTTTTGCCGCGCGCGAAGTTTTTGTGAAACAACCGCAAAAACAGTTTTACTCGAAAACAAAGGGATTTTAAGGAAGTTCGGTCCACAAGGCACTTTGTTATGTAGGAATTCGAGCTGTGAATATGATAGCGTTTTCAGAATCCAGAAATGTCTTCGTTCAAAAAAGTTACATGCATTTTTGCCAAGTTTGGCAAATGCTCCCCGTTTTTAAAAAACATAGCGCGGGTACTGTAGGTTTTGCCCCCACAATGGCGTGGCACCGAACATGAAATACAGTAAACCTCCGACTTTCAGGAAGCGGATTCGAGATTTGTTTCCAGCACCTTAATTAACGCCCCCATACAAGTTTTGAGCCGAAACTTTAAAAAAATCCAGAACACCTAAAAAATGCCTGACGGGCACCCAAACCTTTTAGCGAAGCTTGAAAAACGCTTAAAACTTCTTGAAACCAGAAGCTCTGGGCGGGATACTGCGCAGTTTTACTATGGAGGCCCAAGAGATACTAACAATAGAATTCCTTTTCGCAGATGCGATTAGCACTCTGAACACTTACTTTGTGAGCTGGTGCTGTAATCTTAGCAAGGAAGTGTTTAGAGCGCTAGTCGCCACTGCGAAAACGACTCAAATGTTAGTTTCCTCGGATATCTTAAGTAAAACTGCGTACTAGATTGTCCCGAGCGGCTGGTTCGAAGAAGTATGTTCGAGACGATCTTCAAAGGCACCTTACTCGTAGGAAACTATATATTATTTCTTCATGTTTTTTTGAATAGCTAGGCTGCTCTACTAAACGCAAATGCCAAAGCCCCCCCCAGAAATCCTTCATTTCTGAAGAGAAACCAGTTTGGATACACTGTAAACAAAGAATTTGAAGTTTGCGCCAAAATTGTTTTTGAAGTTTTTTTACATTTGGAGTTTTTTGTTCTCCATGTTGTTTGGCGATCGCATCAACATTCTGTGAAAAAGTGCTAGATGAGCGACCCCATAGCCGTCTTTTAGTGGTCCATGACTTTTACTGGGCGCATTTTCAGATCCTCAAGTTTCGTGGATGAAATCAGGTAGCCCGAATGGTTCGATTGTACAGAAAAAATTGAAAATGATATCCAGCGCGCAGGATGCTTCTAAGGTACTGTCCTATTCGGAGCGAAATAGCTGTCCGCATTCGCAGACAACCGGTGTTGCAGCACGGAACATGATTTTAGTCGTGATGAGACCGCGCGGCCCCGGCACAATTAGCGTTTTTACGAACACAAGCTGAGTGCTGCAACAGCGGTTGGCTGTGACTGCGGACTGGAATTTCGTTTCGATAAGGACAGTACTTTTCATACATTCTAGAACGCTCCATAGTCTTTAGGTCATCTGAAAAGGGAACTCATAATGGTGTTCATTGCCCGACTTCCCCCAAACAAAGCTTGGTTGGGAGTACTTTTTGCTTTTGAGCAGAGTAATAGGCGTTCCCCCTTCTTTCGATTGTTAACTGAGCGTTTCTGACCTCAAAATTATCCCGCCGACCAGAAATATGGGGTTCCTTTGTCAGCTTTCCGGAGTCCTCAACAGGTTGAAAGCTACCAATCGGAGCGAAATCTTATGCACAAAAGACTACTTTTTACGATTTCCGGAATAATTGGATAGTGGCTCGAAAAATTTTCCTTGCCTCTATTGAAGCTGCGAAACATTACGACCATCACCCTCACCTGAGCAATGCACATAATTCTATGCTTGCTTTTTTGCACACCTTAGGTTGGATGGTTCTTCAACTAATTATGTTGAGTCGGAATGGAACTTATAATTGAGCTGTATTACAAATGATAAAACAGACATGGTGGTTTTAGCGTCCCAGCCATGGTGGTGTCGGATGGGCTGCACGCGCGTGGTGATCGATGTACTTACTTCGGCGACTTGCAGTTCTCTTCGAATGGCCGAGTCTTCGACTAACTCGAAATATTCAGATTTTCTAATAATCCACTTTCCGACTAACCGGTTTTTTTCGAAAAAATAATCGAGTTCTCGACTAACTCGATTTTTCAAATTTCCAAATAATCGAGCTTCCGACTGGTCCGTTTTCCCAGATTTTCGAATAATCGAGTTTTCGACTGAGTCGGTTTTCCATATTTTCGATTAATCGGGTTTTCGACTAAATCGGGTTTTTAGATTTTCGAATAACCGAGTTTTTGGGTAACTCGGGTTTTTAGAATTTTGAATAATCGAGTAGTCGAATGACTCGATGTCGACCGTCTCAGACGATAACAAGACTCGATAACTCGACTCGACATAGGCATACTGCTCGGTGAAAACTGTCATAGTCTCCCTTGTGGCGCATGTGCCGTGGTTTTGGTGAGGACTACGAAAGGCCTTACAGATACTACAAAAGACTATTTCTTTGACTATAGATGCATCAGACTACATACACTTTGTTAGAGACGGAAAGGAAATACTTCTTATTTCAGCTCAGGCAACATATTCATCACTTCGCACAGTCATTCTCAGTCTCACCCCCGGTGACTCGAAGTGTCGCCTGTACTGTAAAGGTCGCGCTTGTCGCTTCTGTAATGTATTTCTTGGGGAGAGCGCCATTCCACGGTTGTACTCTACATGGTGAGATAAATTAATTGCTTATTCAACTTTCAGATATAGAATAACCCATGCCTCCACACAGTTTTTGGCTGACAAAGCGCTTTCGATCTGTTAACACGATTTCAATGCTTGAGGAGTCGGGCGGATCTCAGGAAAGATAGGGATCGAAGATCGCCACTTTTTAGAAAGCTGCTCCAGGCCAGAGAGCTTTCTTGAGGACGGCTAGGTGGCCAAGCGCAATCAGCCGAGAAATTCTAATTTGTTCAGTGGTTCAGTGCTAATACGCAAATCGTCAGTTGCATAGATCTTGAAATTTACAGGGTTACCGATGATATTCTCGCGATGGCTAGGCCGCAACCTGCACATTTCGAGAAGGACGAAATAATTCATCATTTGAAGGAGTATGCGTTCATTGTTAATATGTATTCCACAGAGGAAAGTAATACGAAGAGGAAACTGTGTTCAGAAACGGTATACGAGCAGTTTTCAATCTCGAGGAGTTTGGAGAACACTCGTTCTGTGGCTCAGGAAATCTCATTGGAGGATTCAGCTACGATCCCGAACGACTCATGAGCAAAAACAGTATGTTAGGCTTACATTAGCATTAGATATGCAAATAGCAATCTGGTCAACACGAATTATCCCTTGTTTTGAAAATTACATATTATGGTCGATCATAAGCTGTACGGGGCATTTTATGATTCTCCTAGCCTTCCCGCCAGAGCGCGCCGCAGTTGCGGAACCAGTGTAGCAGCGATTGGACGAATTTCAGTGTCGAGTTTAGACAAAACTCTGCGAGAAAAGAAAAATGTTTTGGCCATGCGTTTGGTGTGGGGGCACACATACACGCGGGGCTATGAATCCCTCCGCTCAAAAAAAAACTTTCCTAAAAAATATTTCCAGGCAGAATATGTGGCATAATCGGAATCTACATCTGGAATTTTTCCAGAAATGCACATTTATTCTGAAATGACAACAGTCGTCAAATGGCAATTCCTTGTTGATGTCCTTTTTTTTGTCAAACTGAGACGATAGCTCTTTATATACCGCAACGCTGATTCGTGAGCTAGCCCTGTATCGTTGTGGAGGAGACGTACTGTGCTTTTCTGGGCCGGTCCGCAATTGCGTCTCGACACGCTTTGCGGCCGCTTGCTTTTGAGCCGGAAGAGTTTCCAGCGCCGCAGCCGCCGATATGTTGGCTCTAGGTGGGTTTTTGAAACTGGAAACTAAGCTAAATTGAAGAAAACTATAAAAAAGCCACATCGAGTTGGCTTTGGCGCCGGAAACTCGGCTGACTCGAGCGCGTGCGGCCGCAAAGCGTGCTGGGACGCAAATGCGGACAGGAATTTCGCCCAGATAGGCACAGTAACAGCTACAATCCTGTCACGATTTAAGTTAGGAAAAATGAGTAGTCCGCTGGAATGCGCTGCACCACGTGAACTACAAACACCTTCGAGCTGCAACACTGTCAGGTTTATGGGAAGCATTCGTCGGTCGCTTGAAGTACAAAAAAGGTGAATCATTAAGACATATAGTGTCTTGCTGTGTGTTACCGCAAGTTGAGGAGCGAATAACTCGATAAAGGCAACAAGTCTTTGATTATAATCAGTTATTTTGAAATTAGGTGCTATTAAGGGTTTCTTTTGAAAAGAACGTTTTATTTGAAGAGGTATAACATGAGTGAGTGAACCCATCGTCTAGAGGAATATATCTCCTAAGACGTGCTAAGCCAACTAAGAAAACTTCAATCGTTTTCAGTATTCTACTACAACTTTCCTCTCCCTGATTTCGAGGCTTGCACCCCGACGCGCCTCATGGACATCGTGACCGTAATGGCCTACGAGCTGACGAAGGGTAAGCTACTGTCTACATTTTTTTTATTTACAGTTCTTGTTTTCGCGCTATGGATTCTTGCTGTCCTAAAGATATTTAAAAAATCAAAACTCTCTGTGTTACATCGGTCACCGTCACAAAAACGATGCACCTCAAATGCCGATTTTGTTTTGCCTCGCATGTCGATCAGAGCGCACTGAGAACCACTCACCCTTCTTTGGGTTCGAACCGTTTGTAAGGCTTGCCCGAGAACACAGGGAGAGTCTGGTGGGTAATCAACGCTTCACTAAAATCATAAAGAAGGTCTATTGTACGAAATCTTCTCAAAACAGGAGGGCCCTCAGTCAGCCATCTAGCACCATCTAGCTAGAAGAACATAGAGTTCGCGCAATATTTTTAGTCTGATGAATGGACGGGGCTGCGACGGTAGATCACCCCGTTCGAATCGAAACTCCATTCTCCAGTGAGGCCGCCAACCCCGCACGGGCAGCCTCCTGGTCTATGCGTCAGACTTAATTGAAAACGGCAACCATACGCGCTATCACAGGCGCAGACGATCCAGTATTAAAAAATTTCATCTGGGGAAATCCGACGCAGTGCGTACTCCTTATTTTTCTTCAAAAAGTTTTGGTAAAAAAAAGGAAAAAGAAACTTATCCACCTAATATGTTTAAAGGCAGCATACACGCTCGTAAACGTGGTTGAGATAACTACGGAAAGACTGGCCTGGCTCAGAACACAACGCCTACGCATTTTGAGGGGTTAAAAACGGCCCACAGTACCGCTACAGGGTAAAGAAGTTGACCCCACCCCTGTATTTCTCCTCCCCCTGTATTTGCTGTTCTCCATGAAAACAGGGGCGCTGGGGGTATTTCCGCCGTCGGCGACGTTCGTGTGTGGTTTAGTAAGTACAACGAGTGAGCCACATGCATCGACGACGGTGGGGATGGCCCAGAACCCCTGTTTTAAAGGAGGACGCAAATACAGGGGGCGGGAAGATACAGGACGGGGCCAACTTCTTACTCATGCAGCGTCATTGTGGGTCGTTTTTTGACGCTTCAAAATGCGTTGGCGTTGTGATCTGAGCCATACCATTCTATTTCCGTAGTTATCTCAATCACGCTTACGAGCGTGTATGCTGCCTTTAACCCATTCACGACCACGCCTAATTTTGGGTGGCTGCACGTTCGGACCGCGTGTAATATTGCGTCACCGTATACAGTTTCCCAACGGTGGACCAGTTTTACTCGAATGGCACGCCACCGAAAAATCGATTTTCGTTTATTTTGCTTATCGTACGACTGTCGACGTCGAAATCATGATGCCAAATTTTCAGCTTCAACAAATCTTTCTTTTCAGAGATAGGGCCTCCTAAATTTTCCACTGTGTAGATAAGACCATTCACAAAATCACGTGAGTTCGTTGAATTCTAGCGGTTTGAAACATTAGTTATCGTAGATTACCATGATAGACATTCTTCTGTTCTTCAACTGACAGGAAATGCTTAGTGAAATGATAGTTTTTCAGATTTGCACTAATTTTTGTGTTAGCTATCAGGGGTGTGCATTTTCCGTTTGCCGATTTACCGATTTTCCGGATTCACCGGTGTTTTTCGGTAAATTTTGATTTACTGATTTACCGAGTTTTTCTCGAAACTTACCAAAATTTTTACCGAAAGTTTTGAGTGTTTTTTGCCTAATCGGCCTTCTTCTTACTCGTATTTCACGGTTCGCTACAGTTAAGGCATGCATTTATCGCGATATCCTTCTTCATCCTTCTTTTTGTTAATCTTTTTTAACCCTTCGGTCTACTTTTTGAATGCGCAAACGATCTCTTCACCTTTTGTGTCACGTGCTTTTTCTTAGCGAGATACTACTCCGAGAAATGCATATTTTTTTCAAAAATGTCAACAGATTTCCAAGGCAGCAGAGTTCTGAAGCAAATATTTCAGTAACTTGAAAAATTCTTTTCGCAGAACCCGATGCAACACTGAATCCACTGCAGTTCTGGAACGACTCCATTGTGAAATCATCGTACCTGCAGCTTTCCTCACTGACCAATAAGTATGTACTTTCGCGCGCCTCCTGGCACAATTGTGGTGAGAAGGACGTTTTCCTCAGTTGGCCTGATTTTGAGGGACCACAGAAGGGCCTTGACACCAAAAAATTTTGAAATGTCACTTTTTCTCGAAATCAAGTTTCTGCTGATCAGGCTCGGCCGTTGAGCTCAGTTTAATATGTTAAACTCACTCATTATTTGCACTATCCTCATGCACTATTAAAATGATACATAAATATTATCGGTCATTTGTGCTATCGTATGGGATACTGTCGTTCTTTGGGCCGAATTCCGGTCCGCATTTGCGGAATACGACTATTGCATAATGCGACACGTATTAGTCGTTCCGGGACCACTTGGCCCCGGCGCGATTCACCCTTCTAGTACGATTATCACGCGTCGTATGATGCAACAGCCGTAGTCCCCAGTTGCGGACCGGATTTCGGCTCAGAGAGCGACAGTAGGCACCAAAAAACCGAAGTCAGAATTTTTCCGAATTTTCCGTTTTTACCGTATTAACCAAAAAAAGTCGGTGAAAAGTTTCGGTAAAAAATTTACCGGAAAGAATTTTCCGCACACCCCTGTTAGCTACTCCCTCGCTCTTGCGCTTTTCCCTCTATCGCTTTCCGACGCGAGCTTTTTTGTAGTAAACATTTTTAGCATTCTTTTAGACATTTAGTCGTAGAAAATACTTCTCAGTTGCTGATGAAAATAAGTTTTTTTTACCTTCGCCATTTTTTCTCGGCTACCACCTCACCCCTCCGGTTCGGCGCCTTCTAGAAAGAGATTTCCTGTGAAAAGCATATAGAGCGTTTGTTTTTTACGTTTAGACCTAAAAATAGTTCTGTTATTACATATTGACTAGCGATCATTAGTGTAATAACCGTTTTATAGGTTTGCACTCGTTTTCTACTCTGGCACGTTCCCATTTTTCTCGTCCGCTCCTCTACAAGGTAGTCTTCACCGAAGATGGAGCCCCGGCCTACGATCCTACACCAACCGTAACCAAGCAGGATTTCCAAGAAAAGCCCTAATGGTCACTACATTGGTGGTCTTTGCATAAAAAAACTTCTGTGAACAAAATATGTACGGGCGAAAGAAAAGCCGATTCTCTACGCGGGAATGGTGCGCAGTATCAGTAATCATATTTTTGTGATATATTAAATAGCGCTATACGATCTGACCACTCTTAGAAGTAGAGAATGATTCTCGATAATGGGAAAAAGAAAAAATTCGTCATTAATTGCTTGTAAATGTGCGATCTGTACTCTTGTTTGCATTTTTCTGCATTGGAAGGGTCAAATATATTGTAGTGGTGAAGCTGCCAGCGGACCACGAAGTTCATAGTCGAGTCATTGACCATAAGTAGGTTGAGAAATTCCTTCATACGGTGGAGAAATCGATGAAGAGTGTCCCACCGGAGGGACACGCGGTCGTGAATGGATGAAGCAAAAAAAAGCACCTGACGCACTGAAATTGAAAGAATGCGAGGGGAAATGAATGGTGCGAGAGTTGAGGGCTTTTGGGGTCTTTCCCCCATTATTTTGTATCTTAAACATGCAAACATAAGACACGGTTTTCTTCGCGTCCGCGAACATCCTTCAAGAGACGCCGTAGTCTACTGGCGGGAAAAGCTACTCTGTATCAATACAATACCTGACACTAAGCCAATAGCGTTTTGCAGCGTTTGAGACGAGAAAGGTCTAAGAATGGGAGAATCGACGGCGTTTTCCAATTAGATAGGCTTTTTTTGGAGTTTTGAGGTAAAGAAGCAAACAGTGGAAGTGAGCCTTAACAACTTTTATTGCAGACCCCTGGGGTGGTAGTAATCCATTCGGAACTACAAGTTTCGAAATGGCCAAAACATGCAGGTATTCTGCGAGTTTCGACCTCACAAGAAGAGGCGATTTTGAGGCGATATAGCAATAAACCGGTTCTAAACCGTATCCATAGTGTTCCCCGACTTCAAAGGGACCCATCTTCCAAATATGGTGCAAAATGGTCAACCGCTTCCTATCCTGTGCTTGTTTCTATGGAGCTCATTGCGGGTAAACCTCATGATTTCGGGCACCCTCGCGAGATCGCTGAAACTGGCAGCAGGCTCTGTCTCTAGGCGAGGTGGGCAGCCAAAGGCGAAACAGCGCAGCGGTGGTGGAGACGCAGGAGACTCCCAGTTTCGGGGAGAAAAAGTGGTGCGGAGGACTTTTTCGTCCATCATGCGAGGTGGGTGCTGTTCTGCACAGGCTGTCAGCCAGCGCGCAGACAGTGCAGTCATAAAATTATTGACAGCCGACCTCCAAGGATACACCTCGGATACCTCGGCAAAAATCGGTAGATCGCGCGTTTTTAACGCGGAAAAGCCAGGATTTGGTCATGTTAGCGTGAAAAACTTGATCATAGACTATTTTAACACGAATCTAGCTCTGATAAATTATCAAATCGAAGTGATATGAACATATCCATAAGATTCGGAGCATTTTGACCCGGAAAAGCGAGTATTAGGTTTGATTAACTTGGAAATAGCGAAATTAATTTTTTTGGCAGAAGGCAGGCGTTGACACCATATCAAACTCAACTGATAAGATTATAGCTTTTCGAGTTATAAGTTTTCACAAGATTGGAGCGATAAGTTGTTCCTGATGACCTGGGAATCGCAAAATTAATTCCTTTCGACACAATTAATAAATTGAGACCTTGTCAAACTGGACTAATGATAACATAAATCCATGATTTTCACGTTTTCAGCTGGAAGGAGCAGGTATTTGCTACTGATAGGCTGGGCATAGCAAAGTTAATTTTACTTAGTACATTCCAGGCACTGAAACCTTACCAAATCAAATTGATGAGGTCATAACTCAACGATGTCGAGCAATGTGAACCGAAGTTGTTCCTTAGATTTTTTCCGATCGAATCGATTCCAGACTTACGCGATTTTTCGATTTTCTTATTTCTTCTTTATATCATTCCATTTTCGATTACGTTAGGAAGTTTCGTTTTTTGATTTTTCGATTTACAAAAAGTGTTCGAAATGTGATGTTTTGAATTTTGCTCTTCAATATTCAATTTCTCGGAGATCCTAATCGGAACCATGTATCAGGGTGATGCAGAAATTATCGAGCACTGCTTTGTTCGTTTGACTGAGTTTCCCAGGCAGATTTTGATACGCCAAGAACTCGGACAGTAAGTACAAGTGTAAATATGTAGGTGCAAAAACAAACAAAAATCCTTATCTTATCAAAAATTTCACAATTTTATAACTTCCTAATTTTCTCAAGGAGGTCCTCAATTTCCTGTGAATCCGTGTTCTGGGAAAGTAGTCGAAAAAAAAGTTTTTTTTATTTGATAAAAAAATGATTTTTTCGTGCGAGGATCACATAATTTGAATTTTTCATGAAGTTCAATTCATGATTTCATATGTCTCAATCCACATGCTCAATTTCTGAATTCACAAAAAATAAAATTCCGGGACACGTTGCTGTTGTTCGGGAGGATAAACGGAAATTCATTTGGAAATTTCAAAAAAACTCAAGGTATGGGCTGAGTGTAATCAAACGTTTTTACAATTTTTTTCACAGTGTCTACAAATTTTCTAGCAGAACTCAAAGCTGCGAAAGTTGGTAGGGCACTTGCACATCTCAAGAGAGTTATGCCCTTATCAGTCCGATTTGATAAGGTATCAGTACCCGAAGTGTGCAAAAAAGATTAATTTTGCTATGCCCAAGTTATCAGGAGGAGCATGATTTTGTTTCCGGATGGGTGAGAAAACTTTTTTTTCGAACCAACAAAAACTTTTGCTCATGCGGTCGTTCAAACGAAGTCAGAGATTAGAAAGTCTTGCTTTTGTGAGAGGGTAGTAGGTGCTGACAAGAAATATGCAACAGTAGGTTTGACACAAGAATTGAGAGGTGAAAGTATCGGCAAGGATTAACAGCAATCATATTCATAGGACTAATCTGTCGAAGAACGTTGAAGAAAATGAGTAGGCGTGTAGTTATTGAGGTCCTTTTATTGTAGTCCAGAAGGCCGATCGAATTTACTCGAATTAGGAAAGACTTAAATAGATTCTTTCACATGTCTTATACAAGTAAGTATGTAGGAATTGAGTTTTGAGTTCCGCTTGACCATCCACTCCATTATAAACGCCTTGAGTGTACAATTTTCAATGTTTCATTTCTCTATCAGTTTAAGCTTTTAAGTAGGTACTACGACGTTAACTACTAGTTTGAGCCTCTGCTGTGGCCAGTGGTGAAGTTTTGCAAAAAAACGCTACACCTCGCACGATGATGCATGTTGGTCCCGGTTTCAATCAGTTCATTCTAAGAGTTTCGAACGTCAGCTCGCGACATAAAACTCGTAGTTTCGCATGGGTTACTACCGTCCCTGAGTTCGTCATACTGATGCATATCAAAGTTTCTAAAAACCAAAGCGTTTCCTCGGCACCAGTAAGGCATCGATAATTTACGTAGCAACCTTACTTATGGTTAACAATTCAGTAAATTATGATGCTTGAATGTTAGCAGTTAAATTTGAAAGATCAGCGTGCTCAGAAAGCGTTTTATATGTTAAAGGCAGTGGTCGCGATCAAATATGCTTGTCTTCTTTTCCTCTCTAAACCCGTTTCTGGGTTTCGATTGATAGGACCTATAAGAAAAAATCGCGGAAAAAAACGCTGTTTTGGGCTAAGTTTGAAACCTGAACTTTCTTGTCTTTTGATGGTGGACGAACAAACTCCACATCATCGGCATCGATGATCTCTAATACAAAGAACATCAGCTGGCTTGAAATGGAATTTCAATCAATGAACATTGACTCATCTAGTCAAAACTTTGAATGAAGTGCTTGTTTTCCATGTTCAACTGTTTTTATCAGGTAAATTTGCATTTATTTCTGCCTGTGAATGTCAGTGAATTTTGGCTGCTCAGCATGAGACTGCGATCTTTTTGGGCGGAGCTTTGCACGTGTGCACGAACTGGCATCTTTGGGCTCTAGACACTCTAACTCTAGCCCATTTTTCACCGCTCTACCTTCCCAGTTTTTTAGCTGTTTTCGAACTAAGCTGATTTTTGTAGTTTTTTCGATAACGTTTTTCATCGTGACCACTGCCTTTATTAAGGCAAGGTTGCCGTTCACTGTCACGCTGGTCATGGCAGGACGGGCATGGTGATTGCCGCGTGTTTGATGCTGATTCGAGGTCTCACACCTCGCGAAGCTGTGGAACTCGTCAGGAAGAAGAGGTCGCTCCTCCACCTTTCGCTCTCCCTCTTAGTTTTATCTTATCACGAAATTTTAGGCCGAGCTCAGTGCAGAGTTCCGACCAGGTCCAAGCGTTACATGCGCTCCATCTGCTGATCTATAACAGTGCCTCAGTCGTACCTTCATCTCCTTTCCGATATATGTCGGACTATGTGGATTTCACTAGACAAGTTCTGCCCAAAATTGATGTTCGGCGCTTCGGGAAGGTGCCAAAGGTAAATGCTTTCTTAAGCTACAGGTATGCTCCAAACCGTATTCAGAGTAACAGTGCGAACTTCAGCCTCCTAGCTGCTGTCACTTTTTACGACGTTTGAGTACAGAGAGTTTGAGCGTCAATGGAGAGAATACAAGTGCAAATTTCGATTGTCGTACATTGAAACAAAGCTTGGGAGATAGGGACATGTCGGCACAAAGGCTCAGATCCGCGTTGACAAAGTTTTTTTTCTGGAAATCGACTGGGTATATTGAACCAAAAATGGTAATCCGTAGTTCATTTCTGGATCTATTCCGCTGGTACCATTGAAAATGATTTCTGTGGAAAATAATTGTATTCTTGTATAAGCAAATCGAATTGTAGTGCAGTTATTTGGCATAACTGGTATCTATTTTAGCCCTTGTATTCGGGTTTCATCGCAATATTGCGGAAGTTTTTCTCTTCTGTGGCGGTTAAAACTCAGCCAGAAGCCGAGAACTCTTGTCACTTCCATTTTGACTGCAATGGACCGACGTCCTTCAGGTATGATCATTAGGGAAAATTCTGTTCCAAAGTGATACATGACCGACTCTGAATTCCGCCTCTTCAAACCCACAACCACTTCCAGGTGGCTATGATAGGGCAAATTCTTAGCCACTATCGTGTCGAATGATTCCAAAAGTACCAATTTTCGAAGCTGAGCACTACAGTAACCTGAGCGCACAATGCATTTAGGGAAAATTGTTTCGGAGATTTTGAGGCTTTTCAGTTAGTACTACACACAATTCGAACAATTTTTTACTCATAAACTTCCGAGCTTGTGAGCTATCAGTTTATGGTGTTACAAGAAGATGAGATCAACTATTATATGCAGCCTAGGTTACAGAGTGACTGAAGATATACTTCATCACCTGGATGGAAGCCTAACCGAACGCGGTCAACTGATGTACATGAGAAAATCCCGGCAAGGAATGAACATAGTTAACCTCGAGAAGTACCTAATGGTAAGCGCATCTCTACCCATTGACATTCTCATCTTGTAGAACTCATGGAAGGGATCACAAAATTGGTCCAGTAATTAGGCGTTAAACACGGCCGACACCCTATACATCTGTCCGTCTTTCCGAAGTCTGTCCAAATGGTACTGTCCGCCTACGCGGTCGGCGTGCGTGTCTAGTGATTGCCGCACATACATTTTTTAAACGAGCTTTTAGACGGCTACATAAGGCTGACTGGGACACTTTTCCCTATTCGTCTAGTTTCCTGCTAGTCGATTTGCATGTCTGAAGCATGCCTTCGCGATTGTTGCCGGACGCGCACGCCGACCGTGTGGATGGACAGTCTCATTCGGACTCACTTTATTACATCCAGTCGATTCGTTTCCAGATATCTAGTCTAGAATTAGCCGAAACCCGATCCGACATTAATTTGGCATTCTTGAATTGACCCGAATTTCTCTCAGACTTAAAAATGCAAAACTCTAGAAATCCGGCTTCCGGTCAGGCAAAATTGGAAAATTTGATTAACCAATCGGAAATGCCAAACAAAAAGTGAATAGAAACGGGACATCTGGTCGGACAGAAACTATCCATATTCGGATAAAAACTGAACAGAAATTGAATAAGTTTGGGTAGGATCAGATGATAACGCGACTGGCTCCATTTCGTCCAACTATCGTTCGACCCACCGCATGCAGCTGCCGAGATGTCGTACGTTCGTGCCGTGGCAGTGTGGAGGAAAGAAGATCATCTCCGTGCAAACCGACGTCATCCCCTCCACGAAGAGGGTTTTTGTCATGGGAGAGGTGCTGGCCGGCCGCAGCTCTCCTTCGGATTCTCCTGCAAAGGGCCGGCGTGGAGAGGAATCCTGGACCCGCTCAGAAGTACCTATGCGCCGCGTGCGGCAAGGATGTTACCAGGAGACATACCAGCGTCCAGTGCTTCGGATGCCAAAGGTGGGTGCATCTCCTGTTCGGGTTTCTGTTCTGTGAGGCATCATAACTCTTCTTTTCGATGTGTTTTGTGCTCCTCACCTACCAACTCTGATTCCTCAAACTCCAATCGCCCCCTTTCCATTGTACATATAAATCTCAACGGCCTTCGTGGCAAGCTTTCTGAGCTATCTCTCTTTGCACGTACTTACCATCCAGACGTGATCATGGTTCAGGAAACCAAGCTCTCTCCATCCCCTACAAATCCTCATCCCAATATCCCGGGCTATACTTCTTACCATGCTCCAAGGTCAAATCTTGGCGGAGGAGTTTCCACTTTTGTATTATCTACTCTTCCCTCACACCTCATACCTAACACTACCACGGACGGTACTCTCGAGTACCTCCCGGTCCATCTCCCCTCAAAACTCCCTTTCTCTCTTCAGCATCTATATTCCCCTACCACATCATGCCCTCCATCCTATGATCTATTCTACTCCTCAGGCAGCTTTACGACTGCGCCTCTCATCTTCGTCTATATTTGCGGGCGATTTTAATGCTCATACATTTTGCTCGTCTCTTGGCTCTGATGCTAGAGGAAGTGACGTCGAGGAATGGGCGGAGGAGTGCGACCTGGTCATACTAAACGATGATCAGCCCACTCGCCTCCCCTGCCAACGGCCGATCTTCTAGCCCAGACATAACTCTTTGTCTCTTCCAACCTTTCAAACACCTGCTCATGGTCTACCTCGACTACATTGTCTAGTGATCATATTCCTGTCTTTGTGCACATCGATCTCTCAAATTGTCTTGCTCCTTATTCTGGTGTTCGACAACGTTCTTATCTCAATTTAGGCCAAGCAGACTGGTGCCTGTTCAGCGAGGTTGCGCTCCGCCTAGCGGCTGACTATCCGTGGAACGGCAATGTGCATCAAAAAGAGCACCACCTGTTTGATGTAATCCGCCGGGCCATGAAGGCGGCTATTCCTGTTGGCCGCGTTAAGACGTTCTATCCAAACGTCACCAGAGAAATTCTCCAAAAGATTAGGACTAGAGATGCCAGGAGAGCAGCCGACCATCTAGACATTTACTGTCGTTGCTCAACTCGATGACGAGATCAGAAAAAGATCTGGACAGGCACAAGAAAGAAGAATGGGAAAAGTTCACGGGACAGTTGGATTTCCAAGGCGGACAGTGCAACTACGTGGAAGGTACTACGGAAGCTATCTGGAAAGAGCTCGCCAGCTACCGTATCCACCATTGAATTTGATAATAACGTTTTCAAGACGGGTAAGGAAGCCGCCTACTCTCTTGGAAAAAGCTTATTTGTCACAAGTACGGCGTGGTCCGCAGAATAGAGTGACAGTTAGAGAGCTGTGCGGCCTCCCGCTCATGAGCACGGCCGATGCGTACACTGTGGCGCACGTAGAGAAGATCATAAAGGACATGCGGAACTCCAGCTGTCGGTCCCGACGGCATTTGTCCTGCTGTACTGAAGAAGCTCCGACTGAGATCCTCCACTCGTCGTTGATGTGATGAACCCTTCATTCAGCTCGTGCATTATTCCCCAAAACTGGAAGACAGCCAATGTGATCCCGTTGCCGAAGCCAGGCAAACTCAGTCGTCAGTAAAGGGTTATCGACCCATTAGCTTGATGTCACCTTTCGCTAAGGTAGCCGGAAAGCTCATTGTGGAGAATTTAGCAGAGCACAACGAAAAACAATTGTTTCAACACGGGTTCGAAAGGCTACATTCTACAACTACTGCGTTGCTAGAAATTACTAGCTATGCAATCGACGGGTTTAACGCTTTGAAGCCATTGAGAACTGTAGCTGTCGCTTTGAATCTCAACAAGGCTTTCGATACGGTTAACCTAGGAATCTTGTCAAGAAACGTTTTGATGTCGTCGATACCACCGTGGCAAAAGCCCTGGATATCGGCCTTTATCAAAGGTCGACGGGCAGAGTCATGTTCCAGAACCATGTCTCCAACAGTATTCCTATGGCAGCTGGAGTCCCCCAGGGCGGTGTTTTATCACCAGCTCTCTTCAGTCTGTATCTAGAAGATATGCCTGAACCACCACAGGATATCAAGACTGTCGCCTACGCCGATGATATAACAATCATGTGTCGAGACCGGGATATAAAGGTAGCCGCCACCAAGATCAACGAGTACCTGAAGACGCTGAAGAGGTTCTTCGACGACAAGATGCTAAAGATCTCCGCATCGAAATCATCAGTATCCGTCCTCACAACGGACCCATCCGAGCACAGAGCTCATCCGGAGGTAGAGTGGGATGGAGACCGTCTGCCTGCTGCTCGATTTCCAAAACTGCTCGGTCTTGTGCTCGATCCATCGCTCAAGTTTCCATAAAATACCGAGCAGAAGCAGGCTGTTGTTAAAGCCAAACTCAATGTTCTCAGGGCCCTAGGCGGTACCTCATGGGGTAGCAACAAGGAAACGATACTCATGACGTATAAGGCGATTCTTCAGCCAGCCATGGAATACGCCGCACCGGTTTGGCAGCATCTAGTTTCAGAATCTTCCTGGTTTAAGATGCAACGCGTACAAAATGCCGCTCTTCGCATTTGCCACCGGATGTGCAAAGAGTTCCCCAGTCGAGCATCTGCATGCCGAAGCCCGTCTATTGCCTGTGAAGGAGCACTGTCAGCTGCAAGCCCAACAATTACGAATCAATATTATTATTAAGCAGCAAACCACCCGTCCTGGAGAGTGCTTAACCCCCGTTAGAGAGAGAGCCAAAAAGAATGCCATTTGCCGATGCTCCATGCAAAGTCAACTTGCAGAGATGGCACGACTCACAGCAAGAACGACTCCGTCTTTTGCGCGAGGAGCACACCAAGTTCGTACGGTGTCATCTTGAGAAGGCGGCGGTGAATCCTATACTAGGAGAAGTACCGCCCCCAGTCTGCGAATCCGAGACTCAACTCTGAAGAAGGGCTAGATGCACACTGGCATCGTTGCGCTGCGGTCACTCGTCAATGCTCATGTCCTACGTCAGCAAAATCGACAGCAGCAAATCTGATGTCTGTCCGGACTGCGGTACTATCGGCCATGATACAGCACATTTATTTCGCTGTCCGGTGAGACCTACCACGCTGACCACAATGGATCTATGGACGAATCCACTACTGGTCGCCCAGTTTCTTCACCTATGACAAAACCCTCGATGTGGCTGCAAAGAAGACCCACCGCATGCATGTAGTTGGAAATTCGAGCTCCGGAATTCTGGACTCAGAGAGTCGGGGTCCTATTCGGCCACGATAGGCTTTCGATTCAACTATTAAGCGGTTGGACGACGATACGGCTACGTACTTTCCGTCCACCACGTGGCCTAATCGTCGTCCAAGTGAGAAGCACGTGCCGCCAATCATAGCCGTTCCACTCGGCCACGACACGCTTTCGATTCGACTACGATGTGGTTTGGACGACGAACGAGCCACGATGCCCATGATTGAACACGTTGATCGATCACTCCACAATTGACCAGGCGCACATCAGCCGCACAGCACGTATATAAGGGGCCCGATCCCAATGAGAGCGCAGTCGGCCTTTTGGGGCCGCTCCTGGAAGGCGACTACGAGTCACTCTCTGGACGATTTTTGACCGCTGAAGGGGTCTCCCCCGTGGTCCTCAGCGAGGGAAGTTCCCCCCGCTGTCGATGATGTTCTTGTCGCGGACTGCGGTGGGGGTGACCCCTTGCTGCAGGCCGTGACATGGACCGTATCGGCATCTGGATCGAATCCACACCGCGGGCGTGGCTGAGGAGCAGTCCGGCTGGCACACGCGACGCGCGCATTGGAAAAAGCTGCACGCGCGCATCGTCGTTGGGGCGCGTCAACCGAGGGCCCTCAAAAATACTAGTTGTCGTTCCATTTTTAGCTGTTCCCCTTTACCATTTTTTTGCATTTTGTTCATGTTGCTGTGGTTGTGTCAGACGTAGGGTCGGCGTCGAAATCAATATCGCCGTCTCCCATTCCACTCCGAGAAGCAAACAAAAAACTCTAAAAAAACTTATATATAAAGTGCGGATTCCATTGAAACGAGAGAATTGCGTGGAAAAAAGTACATTATAGACAAAAAAACATGAACAAAATGCGAAAAAAAGATAAAGGGGTACGGTTAGAATAGAACAACAACTACTTTCACTGAGGCCCCACGGTTAACGCGCCCCAAGGACGACGCGCGCGCAGCGTTTTTCCGTCGTGTGCATTGCGTGTCCCAGCCAAGAGACAGGGGCTCTCTACACACCGAGGGAGGAGTTGTCCCGCCTTTTGCAGCTCTGATTCCACACGGGACCACTCTGCTCGCGTTGAGTGGCGTGACGTTTCGAACTGCGAAATTGGGACAACTCCTCCCCTTGTGTGTAGAGAGAGCCCCTTACCCCCCCCCCAGCCAAACCGCTCCTTAGCCACACCCGCGATGTGGATTCGATCCACATGCCAACCGCATCCATGTTGGGGGAGACCCACTCCTATCGAAGGGGTGGGACCCCGTCCCCAGCGCCACGTGCGTTCATTATAGAACGATGTGCTGGCTGATGCGTGGGAAACGAGGGTGCGGCAAAGGTTTTGTCTCTCTTCGCCACGTAGTCCTATCGAACAGGCCACGTTCTCCTCTGAGCAGCACGTGCTGCTGCGAAAGTTCCTTTCAACTCGACTAGGTACCCGATCAGAAAGCCTATCGTGGTTGAATCAGACCCCCCGACTCTCTGAGGAAGGGATCCAAGAAAGATTCGCGGCCAGAAGACTTCTCAGTTTAGCTCTCGCTTCGTTTCGAACCTTTTTTTCTGTCTACTTGTTTTTAGGCTATCATGACACAAGGGTTTTTAGAGAATCCATACCACACAAAGGTGCGATACCTGCCTTTGGAGGTTAAAAAGCTTCTCTCCCGTTTATTGTCACCATCTCGGCTTAATTTCGCATAATTAGGTTCAAGTAGACGAAAAATATACTTACTTTGTGAGTTAATGTTTCCAATTTGAATTATACTCGAGTTAGGGAGGTCATTGGGCGGGACATGAAGTTCCGTGAGTTGGGGCGGTATTAAGAAGCAGAGAAGCGCGCGCCAGCTCAAGCGCAAACGCGCTACCAGGACTGCCCAGCGCTGTTCCAAATAGGTATTGGCCAGGCGCGCGCCACAGCTGGCGCGGACGCGCTTAAGATAGCGCAAACGCTCTATGGCTTATCACAATAGAATGCTCTCGTTGGCTAGCCCAAACGCGCCATGGCTAGCCCAAATGCGCTATGGCTCGCCCAAACGTGCCATGGCTAGCGCGATAGCGCTTGGTCTAGCCCAATCGCGCTATGATGGCGCTGTTTATTGTCGAGTGTTCGTCGACCGCGATAACCCTAGCCTTCACTTTCACATACTAGCATTCCTTACCTCTTTTTTTATTCAATGCATCACTTCGATTGCTTCAACAGTTTTACTTCAACGCTTGTATGATATGAGTAAATACGAAGAATGCTACTATTCGCACTGTCTTTTATCACAGGGTTTTTGAACATCTGTCCACCAGCGGCGTCGGCCTTCTGACGCCGGCCTCTGCCGCTGGGGTCTAGCTGGGCCGGCCCATTTGCCGGCTTCGCCGGCATTTTGAGCATAAGGCAAATGACTCGGTGCTTTCTTTCTTCCTGCGCCGGCCCATAAGCTGGTTTAGGCGGCAACACTTGAAGGCAGCATACACGCTCAGAAACATGGTTGAGATAACAGCTTAAATAGGACCGCCTGGCCACTACCATGTCGTCAACGGCGTTTGAAGCGCTGAAAACTATCCCGGTTGACAGAATTCGAGCATTCCCGTCTCGAAAGCCTGTGGAACCCCACCCCTACGAATAACAGAATGAAGAGTGAGGCATGTGGAAGCATTTGATAATCTAGAGTGATAGCACTATCAAATGAGAGTCTACGAGAGAAACAGCCTGATTTCCCTGACTATAACTTGTTTACATACCGATTAAGCTCCATCCACTTTCAAGGATGCCGCCTTCGTTTGGCTGGCTTATGAAATGGAGCATTTCATCAGCAAACAGACATGTTATATTCAGGTGAAACAAGCCGTTTCTCTCGTAGACTCTCATTTGATAGTGCTATCACTCTAAGTTATCTAATGCTTTCACATGCTTTACTCTTCATTCTGTTATTCGTAGGGGTGGGGTTCCACAGGCTTTCGAGACGGAAATGCTCGAATTCTGTCAACCTGGATGGTTTTCAGCGCTTCAAACGCCGTTGACGACATGGTAGGGGCCAGGCGGTCCTATTTATGCTGTTATCTCATCCATGTTTCTGAGCGTGTATGCTGCCTTTAAACCATCGGAAATCACAAAGCATTCCGAACATTGCAACACCCGTTTACCTCCTTATCTGTACCGTGACACACCGGTCGTTCTTCCGTTTTATAAGACCCTGAAGTGATTTATCTTAATTTCTGTCATGATAAGGACATCCGCTGTTTCGAATTTACTAAACGTTTTCATGATCAACCGACCCCCTGCTACTTTTATTGCCAAATGGAGTAGAATGATGTTTGTGTTTCATGGATGCAGATTTTGATTAACTCTTATTTTCATTGTATATAAACCCGATTCAGAAAAGTTGGTGCATGTAAACAGCTAAGCAGTTGAATTGAGTGGTGAAGGGTGGGGAACTGAAGAAAGGGGAGGTGTACGCTCTCTTTTAGACGCACATAGTGATTCTGAAGTAATGCGCTCTCTCTCTTGAGTCTCACACGTTTCCTACGGCGTCCAGCGCTCCTTCACTTGGGTCTCACACACTTCCTATGGCGCAATCTCCCTCGGGTCTCACACATTTTATGCGGCGCCCCGCGCACTCCCACTTCGGTCCCGCACACTTTCTACGGCGTACGGCGCACTCTCACTCAGGTCCCGCACACTTTCTACGGCGTCCTGCGCACTCCCACTTGGATCCCGCACGCTTCCTACGGCGTCCGCCGCACTCCCACTTGGGTCCCGCACACTTTCTACGGCGTCCGGCGCACTCCCACTTGGGTCCCGCACACCTTCTACGGTGTCCGGCGCACTCTCACTCGGGTCCCGCACACTTTCTACGGCGTTCGGCGCACTCTCACTCGGGTCCCGCACACTTTCTACGGCGTCCGGCGCACTCTCACTCGGGTCCCACACACTTTTACGGCGTCCTGCGCACTCCCACTTGGGTCCCGCACACTTTCCACGGCGTCCGTCGCTCTCCCACTTGGGTCCCGCACACTTTATACGGCGTCCTGCGCACTCCCACTTGGATCCCGCACACTTCCTAAGGCGTTCGACGCACTCCCACTTGGATCCCGCACACTTTCTACGGCGTCCGGCGCACTCTCACTCGGGTCCCGTACACTTTCTACGGCGTCCGGCGCACTCTCACTTGAGTCCCGCACATTTTCTACGGCGTCCGGCGCACTCTCACTTGGGTCCCGCACATTTTCTACGGCGTCCGGCGCATTCTCACTCTGGTTCCGCACAATTTCTACGGCGTCCTGCGCACTCTCACGTGGGTCCCGCACACCTTATACGGCGTCCTGCGCACTCCTACTTGGGTCCTGTACAATTTCTGCGGCGTCCTGCGCACACCCACTTGGATCCCGCACACATTCTACGGCGTATGGCGCACTACCATTTGGGCCCCGTACACTTTCTACGGCGTCCGGCGCATTCTCACTCGGGTTCAGCACACTTTATACGGCGTCCTGCGCACTCCTACTTGGATCCCGCACACTTTCTTCGGCGTCCTGCGCACTCCCACTTTGATCCCGCACACTTCCTACGGCGTCCTGCGATCTCCCATTTAGTTCCCGCACACTTTATACGGCGTCCTGCGCAGTCCCACTTGGGTCCCGCACACATTCTACGGCGTATGGCGCACGACCATTTGGGTCCCGTACACTTTCTACGGCGCCCTGCGCACTCCCACTCGGTCCTGTACACTTCCTACGGCGTTCGGCGCACTTCCGCTTGGGTCCCGCATACTTTCTACGGCGTCCTGCGCACTCCCACTGAGATCCCGCACACTTTCTTCGGCGTCCTGCGCACTCCCACTTTGATCCCGCACACTTCCTACGGCGTCCTGCGATCTCCCATTTAGTTCCCGCACACTTTATACGGCGTCCTGCGCACTCTCACTTGGGTCCCGCACACATTCTACAGCGTATGGCGCACTCCCACTTGGATCCGGCACACTTTCTATGGCGTCCGGCGCTCTCCCACTTGGGTCCCGCACACATTCTACGGCGTATGGCGCACTACCATTTGGGTCCCGTACACTTTCTACGGCGTCCGGCGCATTCTCACTCGGGTTCCGCACACTTTATACGGCGTCCTGCGCACTACCACTTGGATCCCGCACACTTTCTTCGGCGTTCTGCGCACTCCCACTTTGATCCCGCACACTTCCTACGGCGTCCTGCGATCTCCCATTTAGTTCCCGCACACTTTATACGGCGTCCTGTGCACTCCCACTTGGATCCCGCACACTTCCTACGGCGATCGGCGCACTCCCACTTGGGTCCCGCACACTTTCTACGGCGCCCGGCGCACTCCCACTCGGGTCCCGCACACTTTATACGGCGTCCGGCGCACTCTCACTCGGGTTCCGCACACTTTATACGGCGTCCTGCGCATTCCCAGTTGGATCCCGCACACTTTCTTCGGCGTCCTGCGCACTCCCACTTTGATCCCGCACACTTCCTACGGCGTCCTGCTATCTCCCATTTAGTTCCCGCATACTTTATACGGCGTCCTGCGCACTCTCACTTGGGTCGTGCACACTTTGTACGGCGTCCTGCGCACTCCCACTTGGGTCCCGCACACATTCTACGGCGTATGGCGCACTACCATTTGGGTCGCGTACACTTTCTACGGCGCCCTGCGCACTCCCACTTGGATCCTTCTAAGGTCCTGCACCCTCACCCTGACGTCCTGCCCACTTTCGCAGCCCATCCCCGTAGGGTTGCCTGCCCTGAAAGTCAAGCCGAATAAACGGTCAAACAAACACACAGAGAAACGCACACATATAGTGGAGTCCACCAAGAGTGTCTCATTTACTTATCAATGAGAAGCGGTCGATTGGAGATCAATCAACATGAAACTCGTTGCAGCACAACCGCTCTCGCTCAATCGGTATCAAGCGTGCTGGGATGGGATTCGTGCACGTTGATTCCCAGCCGACCGCTTCATATCGATAAGTAAATGAGACACTCTTGGTGGACTCTACTATACATTCTGTAAAAAAGGGGTCTCCCAAGCAAAAGTGGTTTGGTTCGCGTTACAAACGTTTCAACAAAAAGGGAACAATAGGGAAGTGGAATGAGGAGAGTGTACAAAAATGAAACAATATCCTCTAAAAACTCTTTTCTTGCACGAACTTCTAAACAGCGGAAACAAACCGTTGCGGTTCTGTATGAGGAAGCGATATATAAATATATTTATCGGCACTCACATAATCAAAGGCCTTTATGCAGCCAAAAGCGGCTCCTCATAGAGAAGCGCGACGGTTTGTTTCCGCTGTTTAGAAGTTTCGACCAAGAAAAGAGTTTTTAGAGAATATTGTTCATTTTTTTCTACACTCTTCTCATTCCACTTCCCTATTGTTCCCTTTTTGTTGAAACGTTTGTAACGCGAACCAAACCACTTTGCTTGGGAGACCCTTTTCTACAGAATTGTTCACTTTTTCTTGATATTACGCAGTAATATCCCATGCAAGAATTTCGAACAAAAACCTCTTCATCTCCCCGTTAGATCAGTCCTCTTTCTGTGATCACAAGAATCAATGACCCAACCTGTTATAAAACTATCTCAGAAAAATCACCCGATGTGGCTTGCGCGACCGATGTTCACATGATATAAGCTAATAAATGAGTGATATCCATGATATCGTTTTACATAATTCATTCATGTTGATCGCGTCAGCCACAGCTGGCTACACCGGGTGTTATTTGCAACCTTCATGTTTTTCATTCGTATCGAACGGGTCGGCCACGGTGATTCTCTCAACCAACTCTGACAGGGGCCTTAGGCCCCGGTGATAGTTGGTCGCTCAGACGTAGCCAGACGATCGATAATCATGAAAGCCTGCTGGCCTACAGCCGGATGCAGAATCTGCCCGCAGTTCTTCGCTTGCGAATGAAACTACTCTGGCATTCGCTCGCGTGTTGCACCGGAGGGCGTGGCCAATTTCGCGTCCTTTTTCGTCGGCGCTAGACGTTCCACATAATCGCGCCGGCGAGAGTCGAGTGCCCACAAAAAAGATTGCGGGCAATGCCCACAAAATCTTTGTGAGCATTGTGTGGATTGTCTCGCCCCAGCTAGCGCCGGCACGGAGGAGGCCTGGGCGGTGGCGTGTGCGGTCGCGTCGCGTGCGCCCGCGTGTTTTCTTTCTCTCCTGATCATCGCCTCAATCTTCCTCCATTTTCCACTTTCTTCTATAAGCTCATGTCTAGTGAGGCTCTTAAGGGAGCTACTTCTAGTTAGCCTAACTATTCTGGAAGAAATGTAACTCTCTAGAACCGTTTTTGGTGTAAAACCGATTATGGTCTTCGCATCTGCCTAAAACCACACCGAAAGGAGTTATAGACGTTTTTCGTCAGATTTCTGTACCTGTTGTACCTTCCAAAACGTGCACTAGTCTTTAGAGAATTTGGAAACTGACCTCATAATTGTGTACAGCGCCCAAAACAACCCCTCTAGCCCAAGTTTGGGTGAAGGCACATTACCCAACCTTTGTACAGACTGATAGCGTTATGGATTTGTACGAATTTTCGGTTGAGGTTTATTCATATCAATTAGTGGGCCCCGAAAGCGTTTTAAAAATGTTCCAGATTTAACTTAATACCCTCCCGGTTGTGTTATTTGGGGCGCTGATCACGAATTTGGGGGTTTATGTGCCAAATTTTCTGCAATTTTCGACTTGATTCTTTCGAAGCTTTTTTCAGGGAGAATTTGATGGCAAATCGCGACTTTTGACGATTTTTGAAGTGGTACGCTAGATACAAGTTTAGAATTTGCCACCGGCACAAAACTCTCACGGAAGTGTAATGGTGTTTCTTTCAAGAGTTCTCCATGTTTACTGCCTGATACCGTGACATATTGATGTTGCCCCCGATTGCCACTTTTGAGCAGAATCCGATTTTTTTTCTCAAAAACACCCTAAAATTTTATGGGGGTGGGAACTATACTTCGACCAAATCGAATGATTCGTAAATTAAATATTCGATTGAAGAATGCGACTTCGAATCATTCGAAAAGTCGAAAATTAAAAAGGCCATTTCCGAATCGAATTTGGAAAATCGAATATTCGAAAAGTGAACATTTCCGAATTATTCGCAACACCGAACATTTGAAGAAAAAATCGATTCCCGATTTCTTCTAGAGTATGTCAACGAATATTTGGAAAACGAATATTCGGTCGAATAAACGAATAATCAAATATTCGAATAATTCGAGTATTCGAAAAAGTCAATTTTTCGAATAATTCGCTTATTCGAATATTCGAAAGAGCCAATTATCCGAGTTATTCGTTTATTTGAATATTCGGAAAAGTCAATTTTCTGAATAATTCGTTTATTCGAATATTCGAAAATTTTTATTCGTTTGATATCCTCTAATTTATTCAAGATTTTCTTCTAGTCTGATGAGGAGCATTTAGAAGTAAATCTGGGGTGGTAGTAAATGGGTAGATAACCGCGAGTTAACTCGCGGTTAACTGCAGCTGACCGTGGGCTTTTCAGTTGACGATTTTCAGGAGACGCGCCAGGCATTCCTTGAACTAAGCACACTCACTGTATGAGCCACTAGATACGCATTGAAAAAAAATTCAAAAAAATGATCTGCTCTGCCTTTTTTTTGGAGAAAAATTAGTGATTTAGAATTTTTTTCAAGTTTTTCTGAGCTTTTTCAGCTCATGGTAAGTCCGCGCAAAACAGCAACAACGTGAGCTGACAGAAAAATGGAAATAGTGTGTAAATGAAGACAAGATGGATAGCTTCGGAAAAGTCCTTCGGAGGACTGTTTTGAAGGCTAGTAATCTTTTCTTCAATCACCCACTATTTCCATTTTCTCTGTCAGCTCCCGTTAGGTTGCAGTTTTGCGCGGACTTTACCCAAGAACACATATAATAACGCGTTTTCATCACGCTTACGCTTGCTGAAGAGCACGCAAGTCGTCGTAAAAGGGGGTACAGGACGTTTATGATTTGGTGCAGTACCACAGTGTGAGTGTGCTGGATGTGTGCAGGAATTCACTGAGAGTGTGCAGGATCCCATTGGGAGTGCGCAGGATGTGCAGGACCCTACTGGGTCCTGCACCTCTACTATATGTACTGCATACATGCACATTACACCCTGCACACTCCCAGTGAAATACTACGCACCATCTTTGGGCCCTAGAAACTCTGATTCTAGCCCGTTTTTCACCGCGCTACCTTCATAGTTTTTCAGCTGTTTTCAATCTAGGCTGATTTCTATAGTTTTGTAGATAACGCGTTTCATCGCGACCACTGCCTTTAAGCCACACTCACAAGCGGCGAGGTAGAAGAGGAAGAATAGGAAGAAGACGAGGAAGACGAGGAAGACGAGGAAGAGGAAGAATAGGAAGAATACGAGGAAGAAGAGGAGGAAGAGGAAGAAGAGGAGGAAGAGGGGAAGAAGAAGAAGAAGGGTTTGAGAAGTACAAGGTGTCTAGAGGGTAGACGGAATCCGTGAATAAACAACGCAGTGGGGTCCGAACGATCAAATGATGATTCCGAGCAACAATTGGTTTCTGGGGGCAACAAGTGGTTTTACGGGGCAACAAGTAAACCTGCGGGGCAACAAGTGATTTTGCGGGGCAACAAGTGATTTTAGGGTCAGCAGTTGCTTTTTCGGGGCAACAAGTGATTTCGCGGGGCGACTAGTGATTTAGTGGGGGTACAAGTGGTTTTGTGGGCACAAATGCTCACAATCGCCCCACACTTTCCATGTCGCGCCCCAGAAAAATGACTTGTTGCCCAGGTGTCACTGGGCAACAAATGAGTTTGTGTAGGGCTACACGCGAGCGAATGCCAGAGTACATAACTCAAAACCTGCACAGTCAGAAACTACCTTCCATTCCATTTGGACACTTTCACATTAGTGGAACAAAGCAGTTTTCCATACTCATTATTTCGTTTCCTCCGCCCCATTCCTTCGCAGAACAGCCGCTTCGATTCCATGAATTTGATATGAAAAAGCTCTGCTGAGCTGCGAATGGAGATAGCTCTAACAATTTGTTCTTGAACTTAGATGCTGATAAGCAAGTACCATTTATTGCAGAAAAAACAGTAGGCTGGTGAAGAAGAATGAGCGAGCACTCAAAATGGGGTTGGGTGAATAGATTAAGCGCGTTACGAAACTGAAGAGCAGCCTGGCGACATGACCTACATAATATCTCAAGCTTTCTGCACGCTATGCTTGTCATCAGCACACTTTTAAAAAAGTTTTTCAAGGTGTTCTCGGACTCCTTCGCAAATTCCGATGCATCCAGCACACTATCTCAGACGGCTAGCGCAAAGCTCAAAACTCTTGCTCATTCTTTTGGGTAACCTGCACAAATTTCCGGATGACCAGTGACGGGTCCGGGACTCCTAATCACTCTACGGGGTGTCCTGCACAATTTCTCGGATGACCAGCAATGGGTCTCGAGCACCCGCCCACTCTCCGGGTTTCCACGACGTCCCGATGACGTCAGCAGAAGCCCGAAGCACTTTTCACGACGTCCCGATGACGTCATCAGAAGCCCGAAGCACTTTTCACGACGCCCCGCTGACTTCATCAGAAGCCCGAAGCACTTTTGGGACTATCATAGACGGGGAGGGGGGCACACACGATTCGCTCGTGAAAATGAATGGAAAACCTGACAAAAGATGTTCGATGCTGCTATCAATCATTGTTGTTGATGAAGTTCTGTAGAAATACTTCGATTGATAGCGTTACAGATCGGTCGTTCATTCCATTTCTGACTTTAATCTTGAGTGCCCCCCCCCCGTCTAGGATAATCCCGCACTTTTCAAGACGTCCCGATGGCGTAATCAGCAGCCCGAAGCACTTTTCACGACGCCCCGCTGACGTCATCAGAAGCCCGAAGCACTTCTGACGATGTCGTGATGACGTCCTCAGGAGCCCGAAGCACTTTTCACGACGTCCCGATGACGTCTTCAGAAGCCCGAAGCACTTTTCACGACGTCCCGATGACGTCATCAGAGACCCGAAGCACTTTTCACGACGCCCCGCTGACGTCATCAGAAGCCCGAAGCACTTTTGGGACTATCATAGACGGGGAGGGGGGCACCCACGATTCGCTCGTGAAAATGAATGGAAAACCTGACAAAAGATGTTCGATGCTGCTATCAATCATTGTTGTTGCTGAAGTTCTAAAGAAATACTTCGATTGATAGCGTTACAGATCGGTCGTTCATTCTATTTCTGACTTTAATCTTGAGTGCCCCCCCGTCTAGGATAGTCCCGCACTTTTCAAGACGTCCCGATGGCGTAATCAGCAGCCCGAAGCACTTGTGACGACGCCCCGCTGACGTCATCAGAAGCCCGAAGCACTTCTGACGATGTCGTGATGACGTCCTCAGGAGCCCGAAGCACTTTTCACGACGTCCCGATGACGTCATCAGAAGCCCGAAGCACTTTTCACGACGCCCCGCTGACTTCATCAGAAGCCCGAAGCACTTTTGGGACTATCATAGACGGGGAGGGGGGCACACACGATTCGCTCGTGAAAATGAATGGAAAACCTGACAAAAGATGTTCGATGCTGCTATCAATCATTGTTGTTGATGAAGTTCTGTAGAAATACTTCGATTGATAGCGTTACAGATCGGTCGTTCATTCTATTTCTGACTTTAATCTTGAGTGCCCCCCCCCCTCTAGGATAGTCCCGCACTTTTCAAGACGTACCGATGGCGTAATCAGCAGCCCGAAGCACTTGTGACGACGTCCCGATGACGTCATCAGAAGCCCGAAGCACTTTTCACGACGTCCCAATGACGTCATCAGAAACCCGAAGCACTTCTGACGATGTCGTGATAACGTCCTCAGGAGCCCGAAGCACTTTTGACGACGTCCTGATGACGTCATCAGGAGCCCGAAGCAATTTTCATGACGTCCCATTGACGTCATCAGAATCCCGAAGCACTTTTCACGACGTCCCGATGACGTCATCAGAAGCCCGAAGCACTTTTCACGACGTCCCAATGACGTCATCAGAAGCACGAAGCACTTCTGACGATGTCGTGATGACGTCCTCAGGAGCCCGAAGCACTTCTCACGACGTCCCGATGACGTCATCAGAAGCCCGAAGCACTTTTGACGACGTCCCGATGACGTCATCAGAAGCCCGAAGCACTTTTTCGCAATGTCCAGATGACGTCATCAGAAACCCGAAGCATTTTTCACGATCTCGCGATGACGTCATCAGGAGCCCGAAGCACTTTTCACGATGTCCCGATGAGGTCATGAGGAGTCCGAAGCACTTTTCGCGACGTTCCGATGACGTCATCAGAAGCCCGAAGCGCTTTTCACGACGTTCCAATGACGTCATCGGAAGCCCGAAGCACTTTTCACGACGTCACGATAACGTCATCAGGAGCCCGAAGCACTTCTGACGACGGCACGATGACGTCATCAGAATCCCGAAGCACTTTTCGCGATGTCCAGATGACGTCATCAGAAACCCGAAGCATTTCTCACGATCTCCCGATGACGTCATCAAGAGCCCGAAGCACTTTTCACGATGTCCCGATGACGTCATGAGGAGCCCGAAGCACTTTTCACGACGTCCCGATGACGTCATCAGAAGCCCGAAGCACTTTTCACGACGTCCCAATGACGTCAACAGAAGCCTGAAGCATTTTCACGACGTCACGATGACGTCATCAGGAGCCCGAAGCACTTCTGACGACGTCACGATGACGTCATCAGGAGCCCGAAGCACTTTTCACGACGTCACGATGACGTCATCAGAAGCCCGAAGCACTTCTGACGATGTCGTGATGACGTCCTCAGGAGCCCGAAGCACTTTTGACGACGTCCTGATGACGTCATCAGGAGCCCGAAGCAATTTTCACGACGTCCCATTGACGTCATCAGAATCCCGAAGCACTTTTCACGACGTCCCGATGACGTCATCAGAAGCCCGAAGCACTTTTCACGACGTCCCAATGACGTCATCAGAAGCCCGAAGCACTTCTGACGATGTCGTGATGACGTCCTAAGGAGCCCGAAGCACTTTTCGCGATGTCGTGATGACGTCATCAGAAGCCCGAAGCACTTTTCATGACGTCCCGATGATGCCATCAGAATCCCCACTCGCCTACAAATCGATCACTTACCAGCCTACGCACCCCCTACCAACTTACCTGTCTGCCAAGTTGATTGCCTTCGACCGTTGGCAGTGGCTATTAGCAGTGAGAACTGAAAAGCGTGACGGCCTACGGCCCACGGCCTACGGCCCACGGCCTACGGCCCACGGCCTACGGCCCACGGCCTACGGCCTACGGCTCACGGCCTACGGCGCACACCATGAAATTTTCTTAAGCTTTCGGGCTCACAACTTTGTTATTTGTGCACCGATTTTGTTGAAATTCGGACAGCAGGTGTATTCTGGACCCCTTCGCTTATATCCAGAAGAAAATCTTCAGAAATTTAGTTTCAAAGATTCTATAAACTATTTTATAAAAATTAAAGTGATCACAAGGCCTAGGCAAAACCAAACCTCTCCAGCCGCTTCGCGGCTGGAGCGATATATACATACACACACACGCACACACAAATTTACCAAAATATATATATATAGTAGGATCACGGCTAGTTGTTTGTAGTGACTCGTGCTTATAATTAATAGAAAATCTTTATCAAATAAGTAATAAAATTTGTAAACTATATATACAGCTTACAATTTGTGTTCTGTCTCATAAAGCATCTTGAACACACGCATTAAAAGAGGAACGTGTTGTGTGGGTGCACGTAGCGGTGTGATAGGAGTGTAGGAATTGACAAAACGTACAGATAGAAGATGCGAAAGGATTGATGGATTTTGACAGAATTTGGTATGTGAGTGAAAAATCGGTTGCGTGAGCACATACACTGAGGAGAATTGCCACAGTTCTCTCAATAACCTACTAGCACCTGCCGCCTCGCTAAAAGACCGGAGCCGAAGCAACAGATTCCCAGTAGATTCGCGGTAGAATAAGGGTATTGTTTGGATTTCGTGGAAATCAGGCTGTTTCGAACAGGCGAAAATGCGTTAATGTAGTGATTCTGCCGCGATCTACCGTGATGCTTGCCGCTGCATCCCAAGATTCGAACCACCAACCCCTACCAATCCATCTGTTTATAGTTCGCCGCGTTTTCCAAGTTATTGCAGGACAAATTTATTTCGACCTTGGATAGATGAAAGCTGGGAGATCACACGAATCTATAAGTCACTAATCTCGGAAAAGAGGAAAAGTCGAGATGTAACGAACAAAAATCCTTCAGTCGAACTGACTTCATAGTTTAATTTATGTCATTCAAGTCATGAGTCAAGTCTTCTGAGTATAGCTCTTCGAAATTACTATTTTGGCCCATTATTTCTACATTACATTCAAATCTGACAATTCTTCAATAATATCGTTAATGAGAACTGATTGTTTCCTTTTTGTTCTATTAAGTATTTATAGCAAATGACTAGTAATGAGCCAGGCCAGCGAAATACTTCAAAGTTTGCCAAAATTAGGAAAAAGGATAGCACTGATAATTTTTCCCAGTGCATGTAGGAAGGTAATTAACTTTTTGAGTGACGGGAATGATTTCTCGAATCGGAAAATGATGAGCATCCGTTCCCGCGCCAATGGTGGCGCGGTATATGAAGAGCGCTAGCCTTAGCGCGATTTCTGAAGGAATTGGATGCCTCCTGTAGCGCGCTTGACGGATACTTGATAGCAAACAGCGCCACGTTAGCGCGTTTGCGCTTGCCCAAGCGCGGTTGGGCTATCCATAGCGCGTTAAGGCTTGTGATAGCGCGTTTGGGCTGGCCCTCAAATCAGCCATAGCGCGTTTGCGCCAAATTAGCGCACGCCAGCATGAAACATGATACGGCCCCTCATAGCGCGTTTGCGCTAGAACAAGCGCGCGCTTTCGAGACTTAATGCCGCCCCAGATATTGTTTGTCTCACCACCGTTTCGGTATCCCTGGTAGATTACGACTCAGTCTTGCTGATCCCCTTTGCACACGTGAGGCTGTTGCTGACCGTAAACAATGGAATCCGTATATACCACGCGTTTCAGGAAGATGCAGATATCATTGAGCTTATGGCTTTCATTGATTTCTTCATGCGCACTGCATTCTATCAATTGACTACCTCCGAGGAGTTAAACGAAGTTTTGAACTTCGTTTCCAGTGGAAAGCGAGTAGAGAAAGTGAGTCAAAATGTAGGGGAATACTGAGTAAATACCACATAAACCCAATATTCCTCACATTTTCTACACTCCATCTTTTCCAGGACTGGTTATGGAGCCTGTGTTATGCGAGATGCGCGATTTCTCGACTTCCCGAGTCGATGCACACCAAACTATCTACATTGGTTGCTGGGTGGTTCGCCCGAGGCGATCGTCCAACGGCGTTTGCAATTCACGGATGGATCGCACAGTTGGCGAACTCTCAGCCAAGCAGGTCATCACAGCGCAATGTCCCTGGATGATCTGATAGGCTAGAAAATCCCCGATAACAAGATGGTTAGTTAATTGTTCCCAACCCCACAGACCAGGGGTCGTATTCGCCAATAACCCGCCGGGTAGTCGAAGGGTAAATGAGGTGAAATTTCAGTACAAAACACGCGCTCCACGGCCACCTCTCGCCTCCCTTGGCTTCCCTCGCGACCGCCTAGTAGTTTTTGCATCGCTTCTCAGGAAAATTGGCCGCATCGCGGCGAAATTTATTGCAAATTGCACGGAAGAGACGTAAGATGCATTCAATTTGATTTCTCAAACCCTCATTTTCTCAATTTCCGTGTGATTCTGTCTTTTGTTTCCTTTTCATTGGTGACTCAGATCTTTTTTTTCGTTACAATTATACATTTTTGGATGTAAATATTCATTTTTTGCTGTTTTTTTTTCGCACGTTTCATTGAACTTTTATCAAAAAAAATTGAAAAGCGATTTATGCCATAACTAAATCATCCAGAGAGCAGCGGGCTCTCATCTTTATGTCCAGGTATTATAGACAGTGTGCAAAATAACTATCTTTATTCTGCCAGGTTTCATTTCTTTTAAATAAGAATATTGAATTTGAAAGATCGATCCGTTTGTGGTAAAAAAAAGAAACGAAAACATAAACGAAGAGAAAAAATAATAAGTACTGTGAAGAAACTGTAAAATAATATGAATAAGAAAAGAAAGCGAGAGTAGAATTCCAAATGGTGAACAAAATGAACCTTTGTGACATTTAACAAAATGTAATCCCTCCGAAATCAGACCGAAACTAAACTTTAATAATTTAAGATCATAACACGAGCTTCAAATGCGCCGATTTGCTAGAACTACGAATAAAACCCAGTAAAACATGTTATACTATTGTTCTACAACAAGGGAAATTAGTTTTCCACATTCTTAAACTAAAAACAAGTCTAAAAATGCAAAAAAATCGAACGAGAAATCGAAAATTACATAATATTCTCGAAGGGAAGTCCACGGGTATTCGAAGGGTAATCGATCAATACGTTCATTTCCATCTTAAAGCGTGTAAGATGGGTCGATCTGTTCCTCTGCCGCGCGCGGCATCATCCCTTCCGCTACCCTTCGAGTTCCCTCGGCGGGTTGTTGGCGAATACGACCCCAGGTGTGAACTTGAACAGCATAATTGTAACCCTGTTCAGACCTCGAATCGCGATAGTGCGACTCTAAATGCGGGTCCTATTTTGACCCCGTAGTATTCACATTTCTGTACATTGTTCTGTCAGCAGGGGATTGTGCCTTTAGAGTTTGCCTTTCATTGTAGTAATCAACTCATGCAGATAGATAATTGATCTGAAAGAACAAAAATGTGTCTAGATTGTAATGAATGCTATTCAATGATCTGTGAAAACAGTACAGCCATTATTTAATGCTGGCCTCAATAATTTCTATCGATCAAATGCGATAAGGCGTTTAGGATGCATCCAAGTAGACCCTAAAGTTTATTCAGACACACCCATAGAGAATTTAAATGGCGATATTGGAGTCATTCATTCTAATATGGGCATGCGACATCGGTCATGTCGCCCTCAGACTGCACTCTGATTTCGAACAAACAGCCTATCAACAACATAAAACTGAAACTGGTTCCTTGCGCAGACATCCATGTTTTGGGCCTCCTTAACGAGCGAAACCCTGAAAGTGAACAACATGAACTTCTCATTTTGCAAACTCTACAGAAATTGTTTTATGGTCAAAAATGTAAAACAACAAGTCTTCGGACCAGTGCTAGGAAAGACGAGTATTCTAGTGTGAGTGCGCACACCGTGTAAAGCCCACCTTAGCGAAGCTACCAACACAAAGATTTTAGACGACTAAGTAGTCTACCTATATGGCCCCTCAACCGCAATCCGCCGCAGCTGACAACTGATCCGCGCGCTCCTGACTTAGGAACTACCCTTGAAATCTTGAAAAATTATTGATATTTCTCATTTTTGAATAGAATGAGATTTTTTCGGTTGTTGAGACCAGCTTCGTTGTCACTGGATATATAAAGGAGAGAGTTAAACTCTTCCAGGACTTCAGTTCTTTCAAACAATGGAAGAGGTTCACCTCTCCACATTATCGTAGCGCCAATATCAACGTTTGAGCTATGTTTGCAGAATTCTGTGATATGGCCACATCCGCCCTTAATAAGTAGTGAAGAAAAAACTGCCGAGAACAAACAGGAAGCGGGTGGAAATCGCGTGCGTAGGCTTGAGCCGATTTACCCATTGAAGCCGGAATTCCTAGACGGCCATCCAACTAGTGAACAGCTGATCGGCAGATGAGTATCGCTGACAGCTGAGAGCCCCGTATTACTTGGCCGGTGAGCGATGTCAGTATGTGTCTACCTACATCTTGTAAAATGGACGTGAAATTGGTGTGGCCGATCGCAGCTCTGTCGCTATGTACTTATTGTTAGTCTAAATCCGTTGCAAAGTCCCTCTAGAGATAACCCGGTAAGTGGTCTTCCGAAATCAGTCTGGTACGAAGGCTCGATATTCCAGCGTCGTTACACAGACTCTGGAGAGATTTCTGTTCACGACAAAATCACTAGTAGGGATCGGACGCATGTGATACTATCGAAACATAGGGCCTCTGTGCTAGAACCAGCAACGGATCTCGGTCGCTTGGATGTTTAACGGTATGTGTTGTGAGATAATTGTCCTGCCCTGCAATCGTGTGACAATCATTAATCGAAGTTGAGCGGTGTGTTTTTGTGCTACCGTCGGTTTCCAGACAGTCCTCCTCGCAGTAATTATTTGCGGATTCGCTGTGTCCTCCAGCGAAGGTGCCAACAATATTAGACTTGTCGCCAGCATGCCCAATAAGCACACTAATTCAATTCCCTAGGTCTTTCTAGGCGTTCATTTGATGGCAGTCTCAACAAAGATACAGGGCCATTCCGGTTCCGTCGCCTCGCATCGCGGAAACCTTGAGCATCCAAAACTGCTGAGCTAGTGAGTAGTGCTCACCAGTGAAGTGATGCTGCTCACCAGTGAAGTTTTTTATAAGGTTTAAAGTGAAGTTTTTGGAAAGCAGTCAACGACATCTGTGCGTTGCGCTTGATATCTTAGCGAGATCAGTGTTCGAGTCCAAAAATGACCCACCCTCGGGCGGGCCTGTTGATGGTTCATTGCTTGTCAATCTTCTAGAGAATTCTTATTGACATTCACATAAGAATTTTGAATGCGAACCAGAAAACAAGTTGATTAACGAGTGCGCTAGTGTAGGTGCAATTTAAAAGCGACAGTCAGATGTTGGACTTTACTTCCTGGTTGTTACTTGTGTACTCATTTTCGCCAGTGCCAAAGAGGAACCACCAGAGATTTGCACTAAATTAAAATAGTATTCCTACGCATTGTTAGGACATAGTCAATGACAGTATCGCTATCGAATGGTGCGACACCCCTGACGGACCCTCCGAGCAGTTCCGACGCGAGTGGTTCCAGGAAGATGGTATGGTCCGCAGGAAGAATCTGCGAATTGAGTACAATCCTGGATTGAGGTATAAGGTCAATAAAGCAAATAAAAGTTCAGCGTGTAGCGTTTTTTCCAAACTTGGCGCTATTCAATTAACAAGCAGCCTTGTCAAGTTCTGTATGAAATTGTTGAAAAAGCTTGCTAAATTTCTTAGAAGTGCTAAGGTAATTGTTACTCGAAAAAAGAGCCATGGGCTACTGTGGCCGCCCTTGTCGATTCGTATGAAAAGCATGGACGAATGAGGTTAAAAAAATCACCCGGTGTGAATGTGGCGAACGCGGTCCATATGTATATAATATGTAGTATTAAACCATGGATATCATGCATATCATACTCTATCTCAAGTGGATATCAGTCAAGCAGCCACACGGGCTCAATGACATTGCTCACCTGCGTGCGTAAGCGTTACGGTCCAGTGAGTGTCGCGCGCGCGGCGAACGCGGAAACGCTCCCATGGTGTGGTAGAGTTATCAGCACCATCTACGGCAAAATAGTTATCGTTACTGACATAAAAAGCGCAACAAAGTAAATAGTGCTCCAGAACATGCCAGTTTACTTGATTTCACTCAAATGCTGGGATGTCGAGTCACCGCCATTTACCCCGCGCGCGACGCTCACCGACCGCGGCGCAGAACGCACGGGTGAGCGATTCCCGCTCCCCGACCGTAGCCTTCTGGTTTTTATGATGACATATTCAAGCCAAGGAGCACGTGGGCAGGGTGTTTGGGGACCCAAACGAAGCCTCTATGCATATAAAGGTCCGCATCAAGGAGGCTAACCCTGCCGCAGTCTGCACTTGGTAAACTCGAGTACTTGTCGCAAACGTAAAAAAAAGCTATTCAAGGCACCGCCGTGATTCTCTGCAGGAATGATTTTCTCGCGTAGAACCAAAGAGCGTTTGATTGTTCCAAAAGCCACAAGATGCCTACAGACTCACTGAAGTAAAACAACATACAACAGTGTTTCTAGATTTTATCCAGCAGAAAAACGACTCCAGTTATTCCTTTGTATTAGAACTCTCATCACTTTCTGTCTCTTGAGAGGAAACTGAGTCCGTTCTGGCTCTTGTCTCTATTTGTAATCGCTAAGAGCCTAACACTTTTGGTGGAGCTCAGTTTCCCGACACCTGATTCATCAGTCGCCTACTTTTAAAGTGTACATCCTAAATCAATTGGAAACTTAGTGATATAATGGAGGTAATTTATTTGAGATGATCATACACGTCACGGGGACATTACTCATATTCCATGGGTGTGGTTTGCATAAGGAATTCGAATTAGTTCAAAGAAACACGGCAACGAAGGAAAACTTATTGTGACCAAAGTCAATTCGATTAACTGGTTACATGATTGCATGAGTCGTCTTCATCTGACAGACGTTTTGTTCCGGTAGTTTCAGATTCCGTTCAAAAAACACTCATGAACGTGGTCAGCTCGTAGCCAACAGCAGTTCAGCAAATTGTCAGGAAAATGATATTTCTCATTAACTTTGCATTTGAATCTGCGGAGACTCACTGCTTCGTTCAACAATGGACCAGGATTTTCCACAGAAGTCTTGCTAGAGCTTTCATTCGTTCTCATATGCCAATCATTTTGCGAGCGCTTCACAGGGGGTGGAAATGTTGTGTGAAGAAACTCGTCCACTGCTGAAGAAAGTCCATTCGGCCATGGTATGGTAGCCTCGTGATGTCTAGTCTAGTCAATGGAATGCCTGCAAACGCTCCCAGCCGCTCTGTCAACGTAGCACTCGTTCGCCTCAGTTCATGGCACCTGTACAGCCGCGTGGGTGCGTCACTTTATGTCCGATCTGAGAGAGATCAGCGGAGTTCACAAGCACACAATTTGGCCGCTAATCCGAATGTTGCGAACTCATGTCTACATTAGCGACGGAGTATGCCGTATCCTTCATTTCCAACAACGGCACAGAGCATGTAAAGTTGCATAGGGGTGTACGCGACTTCGCTAGCCGAATGAAATTCGGATGAACTAGTCAAAAAGACCCTAGTTTAATTCTCGAATTTGTTCCTCTCGAAGTTTGTGTTTTTTGTGTTTGTGCGTTGGTCCTCTCCGTCAGCCGATGTCAACTCGTCCATTTCATGTTGCGTTTCGGAACAATATGAACTTTTCTCGCACAACCCCTAGTACTACATAAGCTCGGAAGAGATCGCTGCTTTCCATAAAAGACATCAATGATTGTCTTTTTGTTGAAATTTTGCCCATTTTCTCACGAATTCTTCGAAGCCAAGGTTTGCTCACATTTTGACCCTACCGAAATGCGACACAGTAAATATCGATGTTTCTGGCAGTGTCCATTCATTGCGAGAGCGTGCGATGACGCAAAATAGACGGTCAACGATGGCACACGATTTGCTTGACGCTCATGAGCGCTCGCGCCCGCTCCTAGAAAGAAGCGCCGGGATTCAAGCTTCCTGCTTCATTCTTGGAGCATTAATCTTCAAGCCGACTTCGGAACTAATGCCTTCCTGTCCCATAGTCTCACCACGGCCATCACAAAAGTTATCAATCGAACCAACGTAGAGCAAGGTTTGGTTACCCGTCGCTCTCTGGGCATCGAGTACTTTCAGCATTGAGGAGCTTTGAGAATGGCAAGAGCGCGCGTCCTCGCCACTTTAAACGATGCCTCTACGATATTTGGGTGATCGTCTCAGAACGGGATCACCGCACTTACGGTGTTGGTGGCGCTGCTGGGAGACGATATACATGGCGCGTAGTGAGGAAAGCTCAGAGATCATTCATTGACGACGGACACATCTTTTTGATTTAAATGCCTTTTGTGACTGGCTGGATAACTCGAAAAAGATCGTTTCCCTGTGGTTCTCACACGTTTTCTGGAAATACCTGTAGCCTGCGTTCCAATTTAGAAAATCTGGAAATCGAAATCTTGAGCGAGGACTGCCTTCATAGAACCGTAGCCTTAAACTATCTCAAAGCGTCCCAACAGAAGAGCGTCTGACATCTGCTTTCAGAAAACGCCTGATAAGTTGTTGTTTATGAATTACAAGTCCTTAGACGCTTGAGCAGTTCTAAATTGGCCGACTATCCTGCTTTCTGAAGCGCGATAGTCCCGTAGGACAAAGACCCAACGCCAATATGGTGCCAATCTTTCCTGCTCCGTCGTCGAGGAGCCATGTCGAGCCCACTCATATCGTTATGAGTGCGTGATAAGGCCAGAATAGGGCTCGTTATGGAGCTATGTATATGTTAATATCACCTTAAGTATCCATCGGTTGCAAGTCTCCCTCAGGTGTCTGCCAAGAACTATGGATGGGCAACGGACCGTCCCTAGCTCTGGTGTTGAGCTCTGGTCTTTTGAGACACAAGAAACGAGCGCCATGATGTAGTGTCTGAACACTTCAGCTCTAATGATTAGTTACCCCATTTTCGTCCCATTATTAAAGACAGTGTTTGCGATAAATTTCACTCCCGATATCTCCACGGCTTACGGAAGTTCTGGTGCTCTATATAGCAAGGAATGCCTAAAAAGGACACGAAAGACGCGTTTTTGAGCAAAAACAGGCCCTCCCTTGTTAGAGTTGATTTTTAGAGCGAAGGAATAGACCTCTATGAAGGATGATACCTATCAGTGCAATCAAGCGATCAGTTTTTTTATCAGCATTCCATGAATTGATCCTTCCTGTAATCTGAGTGTTCATTTGTTCACATCGATGGGGCGGATCTGGGGCACCAGGCGTGTCTGGGGCACCAAACGCTTGTTTGCAGCCGCTATTTAGCCACTCCTGGCTCGTTTTCTACCGTTCTTTCGGCACTGGGAGCCTAGAATACTTCTCGCCTATCATTTTGCTGTGGAAAGTCACCGAGGATGATCATCGTGAACGCCGCCTTTAATCTAATATTTGTGGCTGAAGTACTGCTGAAAAGAGGCATTTCTATTCATTCCCTCCAATCATTTTCACGAATTTCTGCCAGTCGATGCCCCTCCAGTCACCGGAAACTAAAACGTGCGTTTTTCGTTTACCTTCGTGGAGGAACATTACCCGCTGTGAACGGCGTGACGTAGACAAGTAAAAGGAATTAGATGAAAACACCTGAAGTGCATAATATATTGGACGAATACTAATACCGGTTTAGTGTGCGCCCACCCTATAGAAAATTGGGCGCAGTTTCAGCTGAGAAAAAATATCTGAACGAGTTGATCTGACGGAAAATCTTGAAAATCATACTCTCAATCGTTTGAGAGATTCCGCTTCCCATAGCAAAAAAAATTTGTAGTGGGACAAGTCTATTGTGGGGGGGGGTGGTTTGGGCCTACAAGCGTTGAGCGCAGCCTTGCGATAGCTGCTTCTGAGCCTCACGTGTTGTTCTGTCATAACAACCTATGAAGTAAACAAGCTCAAGCTTCGAGGAGATACCAAGGCTACAAGGCAACCGAATGTGGTGTGAGTGTACTAGTACATCCCCGTTGACGTCAATTGGCTGTAAGACCACCGTGTAAGTAAAATTCAGCACGACCAGAGATCTGTCAGACGAGTTATGGAAATGAAAAAAAGTTGCCCTTTTGTTATGTTTCTGACGTAGAACTTTTGGTGTTGCATTGGTTTTATCTTCTAGCGCTCGAACTCGTATTTGGCCAAAAACACATCTGACCATCTGGTGTCTGTTGATTTCGTTCGTGAGAGTTGACTGGATCACGTAGAGGATGCTGACGATGCAGGATTGCTTGTCGCAGTGGTATATGCTTTCAAGACGCATAACGTTACTTTCATGACAGATTACAAATTCGGGGACCAGATACTGTCACTGCACAACTCGTTTGAGGCAGTAATTAGTATAATAACCTCAGAAAAAAGGTACTGATACTATTCTTGTTGCAGCGAAGGTCCTGTCGTAATTGCAGACAACCGCTGCTGCAGAACGCAGCTCTGAGAAAATCATGCCGGGACAAAGATTGATCGCTACGGTATTCCTTAGCACTAGCACAATGATCAATTATGCGGTACTTGCGATTTTGGTTCCTCATGCTTTCCATTAGCAGCCCTAAACGAATTGTGGCCAGGCTGATAGCGGGCCACCGAACTTTTGTGAGTCACACGAGAAAAATCGTATTCAAATGGGAGATCGTCGACTTTGCACTGTTGGAAGATTTTGCTCCGACAACGAATAATGTAACATTGTCACTATTTCTGTAGTTCTGATATTTTTCGCTGATCTGGAAACTTATACTGACTACGATATGAGAAGTCTGAATCCATTTTTCTATGGAAACTTCCTAGCCCGGGCTTCAACTTGATGGCTAACGATCGGTTTCGGATTGACCAATAGCCTTCAAGCTGAAGCTCAGGATAGAGTTACAGATAAAAGGCTGTTGTATCGTGAAGCTGTGGTTGGGGGAAGCCGCGCCACAGCCATGATAGCTTCATCGAAGAACTTGAATGGTTGTTTTTGAGAAAACACAGTGGTATAGTCGGAGAAACAACTGCTCCGCTTCCAAGATAGCGTGATATTAACTGCGACGCGGCTTCCTAGGGATAAAATACAAACCATATTACATCACGATCTCCATTTATGTTCGCACAAAGAGTTAGCCACTTTTCGTTTCGCATCGGAGAACGAGCTTCTGAACAGCGCCGAGCTATTTTCTAAGCCTTCGCGTCATAGTCATTGCGCCCCGCGATTATTTACAAAATGAGCTGAAATCTGTCCGAAAGGAACTGTCCGCTAACGCGGCCCGCGTGCGTGTGGAGCGGTCGTTGCAAAGGCATTATTTTAGATGAGCCCCCTTATAGCTGCAAATAGATGATTGGGACTCATTTGCCTCATCATTTGCCAAGTATTCCTACTGATAGATTTTCAAGTCCGAAAAATGTCTTCGCAACAAATGTTCCAAACTGCGTTTTCCTTTCGGACAGACTTCAAATTTGTCGGTGCGAGGATCCAGATCAAGGAGTTATCGGCCATCCTATATATGGGAATCTCGAAATTCATCTCTAATGATGTACTCTGTCTTTGAGCGCTAACACTTGTCATTACTACTTCTTGAAATTATGGCCTGTTCTTGAAAGAAACACTGATTATGCTAACAATAAGCGAGCTGGGTCGGCTGACACGTGCACGTCTAATCCACTCCCTGCCGAATTCTCACCCTTTATCTTTCACTAGTGCCGCTATGAGAGCACGAAGCTAACAAATATATGGAAAATCTGGTGGCGATGCTCCCACAAAAAAAAAGCTGCTGCTTGAAGAACATATTTGTAGAGTAAAGACGTTGTTCATGAAAGATCTTATCATAGGGTTTTCTCTGAAAGAAAATCTACATGATGGTAGGTTCTAAAAAAGGCGAGAAACGCTTTAAAATCTGAAGCCTTCAGTGTTACCTTTGTTACTTCCTCCAAGACAATATTGTGGATGATTTTACCATCAGCAGTCAGCTGCTGCAACAAAGATTCAGATGGAAGAGGTGAAAACAAAAAGCTCGTAGTTCACTAGAGTTTACGTCACAACTGCTCTACGGAGTCCTCACCCCAGTAAAAGCCAGGGGGTTGGACCACACCCTTGAGATATTTTTTATTTTGGCTTCACGCAAAGGTTTTGCACGGTTTTGTCGGCACCACTTTGTTTCGAGGGCCATCACAGCCTTTTACATGGAGAGTTGAAAACTAAAGTCATCGTGAACAATGTCTTTAAGCGCTATTGTACAACGGCCATGTTTTCAAAGGAACAGTCCAACCTTAGAAGCGCATCCAGTTCTCCTACTTGGATTAAAAAGAATTTTGTGCTTATCACAATGGTCTTTTCAAAATTGCTCAGATTGCATGAAGTTGAGCGGTGAAAACATGGTGGACGAGTTGTCCGTGGCCTGTGTTTCCCGCAACGAATTCACGGGGTGACAAAGAGAGAGGCCGAGAATGATTGGAAGAACACGGCTTTCAATTGAAATCCATCGCTCATCTAGCCACTGTTGAGCTCTAGAGATCGTGGCGTGTAAAAGTGGCTTCCTGCTGAGTGCGCGCGAGGGTCGTTTCTTCCTATATTTAGCTTATGCGGAGGAGTTGAGAGCTCGCGCTTGGCAGGAGTCGTATAGTGTGGGTCTATTTCATGATTATGTGGAAAACTCAGATTTCGCTCCTGAGCTTGAACTGTGCCCTTAAATCAACCGAATTCGGGGCCATGTCATAGTCGAGGCGGTATGCTGGAGATATCTAAATCAAATGTTTCTAAAGAACCATATGGATGCACCCCAACCTTACCAAGAATCCATGCCGATGATACACCCTAACCTTACCAAGATAGGCGACAACTGCGCCCCCACTGCGAATGGGCACCTTACAATTCCATTGATCACACCGGGGCGGAATTCCTGAGGACGCATGGATTAGGAAGGCGTGAAGATGCTTGCATCCTGAACGATCACCGTGCAAGGAAGGGACTTCATAAACCGGCTCTCAGCCGACCCAGGTAATGACGTACCCTCGGCCGACCCAAGTAATGAGCTGTGAGCAGCTGAGACGCTGCTCGGGCATGAGACCTTGCGCCCTCGCTGAGTAATCATCGAAAACGCCGAAGCATTCTCCCCAACCATTACTACTCGTTGTTCAGAAACAGCCTACTCCGCAGTTTTGTGGAAATCTCCTATTTCGTACCTGATTGCGAGGTTGGACTGCCTCGTCAGAACGAGCGTGGCTAGTAAATATGTCTGGCAATTCTCTGCCGCATTTGGAAAGTCTAAAAAGCTCATAGTTCATTTCTTCATAATTTTCCTTAATTCTATTTGTTTCTTTGGGTTCCACTTAACGCTTTGTTTACAAATTGAATAGTATAATCTCTGGTTCAGAGCCAAAGTTGCCATGTTCCCTCGCGCGCTTGTGCGGAGCAAGGGTAGAGACAGCGAGAAAGTGTGGGTAGAAGGAGACGCAGCGTATGCGCGCAGACGCACGCAGTGAACGGAAATAAACTCCAACGGAAACAGATGATAACTATTAGCTATATTAACATGCACTTTTGATCAAGCTTGACCATGTCTCAAACCTGAACAGCCTGAATTTTTTCCATTTTTTTTCTGAATAGCAGAATTTTTTTCTGAAAACTCAGAAGCACAACAGTTTGAGGCATCTGAATTTACCTTGGGAGAGTTTTGGGAAGCAAATCAGGGAGGACATGTGCATTTTATACCGAAGCATATGGAATTTCGATATAATTTGGCTTCAAATGATGTTCGGCTGCATCTAAGAAAAAGGTGCAAGTGATAATCTTTATTAGAACCGATATGGATCACCGTATGTCGCACTAGGGCCAACGAATCAGAAATATGTTTAGTAACTGAGGAAATTAAAGAGATTTCGGATACAAATACAGACACATCACATGAATCACTGTTGTATCTTTCCATCTACATTTTTATGTACAACGTCTTCTGATGTATATAGAACGGCTCATTACTATAGTAGTTCAAAGATGAGCACTTCCTATAGTCGTCTAGAGAAACAAAATGGTGTTGAATCAATAGAAATCTTATTGCTATCGTCACGACGATACGACTCCACAGCCACGAATCCATCTCATCACACGCGCGTTTCGTTCCAAAACGCTCACGTCACGACCACGATCTTCTGAAAAAGATGCTGATTAACACCATCCTGTTAGAATCAAAAATCGATTACAAGGGGAAGTGATTGATGAGGTGGCAACACCTTATGGGTCAGAAAATGAGGAGTAACTCGAGTGTTAAAACACGCATTCGGTTGGAAGGACGTAGGGCCAATACAGCTTGTACATGAACGAGTCTCCAGAAATGGCCTAGCAGTTCAACCGCCCACTCATGTTTGAGATCTTTCTGGCAAAAGCGTGCTTACAGTCGGGACGGATCGCGCTGATACTTTGCGTTCCTAACTGAGAGTTGACGCAAGCTCGGTGCACGTATGTTACGTATGTTCACGTCATTTCTTAGGTCGGTCACTTCAAAATACCACTAGGTTCGATAATATTATGAGAAGGAAGAAGTGGGTGCTTCAACTAGCAATGAGGAACTCAGTATACCTTCTTCTGGAACGTAGTCGTCGACTTCCTTCTTCGAAATTGAGGTGAGCGCTTCAGATGACGTCTCTTCTTCCTTCCTTAACATACTAGAGTCGAAGAAGCCGTCGTCGAGGGATTTCGTTGAGCAAGGTTGAGTCCTGAAATTATATGCCCTTCATCTAATCGATTCAATTCGGACTACGAATCCATCCTGTTTCTACGGAAGTAGTTCATACAGACCTTCTGTCCTCATCGTCGCTTGTAGGTCGTCCGCTGTCGATGGTTGGTGAGGGGAGAAAACAAGATTTTTCCACAGAGAGATGTCCAGCAGAAGGTGTAGACGGAGAACTGGAATAACTCAGGATGAAGCCGATAAAAAAGCTTTACAAGCGTAGGATCCTAGGTTATACAACGTGGTATTTACCTGTCCTCATCGTCGGTCGAGTATGTGAGTCGAACTGCGGCCTGCAGGAAGTCGCGTTCCGATTCATCCATCACTGGGAACATCACCGATGGGTCCTGGAAAAGATCGTGTGTTGCTCAGCGCTTTAGTTAGCAATCAAATCTAGGCATTCTTCAAGGTTCTAGAGTATTATACCTCGTTATGTACAACTGGAGTAGCAGGTCTAGACGCATGGACTCGTCTCTTTAGAGCAGCAACGGATGGAGCTGAGATGTTCGGCGAGGATTTCGCTGCAATTGGTCCTAGGTAGGAGAATTGCTTTTGATAGGTAAAAATAAAAGAGTACTAGACACTGGTTCTACTCTTCCAGAAAGCTGCGGAAGTCGCGGCGAGTTGTTTTTTATATGTATGTACCTATGCCGCGGTGCCGTAGACCGCATCGTTTCGAGACCCAATCTGCTAAATGTTTGCGAAATCTCGACAGCTATGCACAGCATGGCGGCAAAAGTCGCTCCGCAACGGTGGGGAATAAAGGGCAGACACGAAGCTGCCTAAGTGCCCTCTATCCTTGAACGTGGCAGCGCGACTTTTGATCCGTGACTATGCCGAGGTTTTTATTCTCTCGTCTTCCCTTTCCGTGCTTATGTGGATAGTCGTTTCTAGGTCTTCCTGAAGTCCTTTCCTCTCTCCTTGTGTGGAAATGTTTTTCATCTCCAGTCTCTCAAAACAACCATCCGCCTAATTGATTTTTATAAGTTGAAAGTTGAATGCCTTGAACACTCAACCGCACCTTTTCCTATAACAAAACTCGATCCATTTTATAACCTATCCTTGCCGCAGGCAGTAGATTCTCTCCGCACTTTCCAATCCCAACTTGTGATCCATTATTGGCCTAGTTATGCGCCCTCATACCAGTAATCGAGACGACTATACAGCCCTAGGTGGGTTTACTGATGAAGAACATGGCCGTGACGGTCGTTCGGCTATCATAAATCTTCCGCGCGCGCGACGGCGTTCTCTGCGGTTAGCATCACGCGCGCTACAAATTAGCACAGATACCAGGATATTTCCCCTACAACATCATAACTATATCAGGGTCAAGGCAGCGTAGAACTGCAAATGATAAGTAGTAATTCTCTGCAAAGTCTGGAGATTGATAACTTACTGATAATTCTCTTCCTGTAGGCTAAAGGGGAGTTTTGCAGCGCTTCGATAGAGATGGGATGTGGAATGATTATGTGTGGACGAGCGTCAATTGGCTCGCTGAACAGAGTCTTCCTTCGAGGTTTAGGGCGAGGTTGTGCAGTTTCAATCGTTGACAGTTCTTGCATGGAGCGCTTAAACATGCGATTTATTTTCAACCATGAAGAGGAAAATAGCAAAATGGTCCTTACCATAATGCTAAGTCTCGGTTTTGGAATTGGTCTGCCATCGGGAGAAGTCTGTTCTTGGAATGATGGCGGCGAAGGCTGCGTCAAAGAGGTGCTTCGTGGATACGGCGGAGGAGGATGACATATTGTCGTTGTAGGGAATCTGCAAGAACTAATGATCTTCAGGGTTTCATATACTGGAGGGATATGTCTAATCAAAGTCCCGCTGGATATATTGAACTGGTTGGTGACGAACTTGTGGTCAAACTTGGATCCGGTTGTGTCACGAGACATGAATGAGAGATCCTAGTGGCGTGACGAGGTGTCATCCGAAAGGACATATGGTATTTGCCGAAAAAGTAATCATATTCACATCCGCCAGGGGTACGACCGAGGTCTTGTGACAGTATTTCTCGTAAGGCTCAGTTCAGAGATCATCGCTACCTGATACAAATCACAAATACCAGATGCCCTCCCTGCAAAAGACAAAATTGTCGGCATTTCGCCCTTGTTCGAACACTCATCGAATGATACGGAATCTACCATGATTTTTCATGGCTGGTTGACCGAATGCACAGCTCTCGCGGCGTGGCTCCCCGCTGACAGGCTCACAGCAGTGTTGAGCGGGTAGCCACGCAGGGGTGAGCTGCGCATTCAATCTACAAGCCTTTTTCATCATCGGCTATCCGTTTCTTGGTTATCTAAGATTTCAGAAAACATCAGCTCATTCCCTCTCCCAGCACATTAATGGTCATGCTCCTAATCTAGAATCGCAGCTATGCCTTCATTTTAGACAACAACCATCCCTGTAGTTGTACACGAACGATATTATTGAAAATATTTCAAGAATCGATTGGAATTTTTTCGTCTCTTCGAAGAGGTGATGAACCAGTTTTTTTTTTCAGATTTCGTTCGAAATTTCGCCGAACGATTTTTTTTCTATTTTTGTCCGACATTTTTTCGAAATTGTACAACCATACATCCCTGCCTCTTAAGAACTATTAGTAAGACGAAAAAAGGGCTCACGAAATTGGGTTCGCTTCAAGCGCTGTCTCGCGAAGCGTCCAAAAAGCGTGACTTCTTCCGCCGATTTGCAATTGTGTTTTGAGATGTGTGACCCACCTTGTCGGTCGTTGAGGAATGGAGTCATTCTTCAGCGGCTCTCGAGGTTCGCGAACTACACGGAAGGCTGACCGCCTTGAAGGGATGTGGGGAATGATGACGGCCGATGGGGATGGCAACTGAAAATACGAAAATCCTCTTCTGCGGATAAACTAGTAAACCTAAAAGGTCCCTCACCCACCTTATGACACGCCGCTTCCTCGTCATCGGTCGACTGGAAAAGACGTGGCTGACCGGGTTCTGGAAATCAGAGAAAGTAATCTTCGCATTTCAGGGAGAAAACATGATAGAAAAAGACGTGGGACACTTCTAAATAAAAAGAAGAAATACATTCAGCAACCTTTCCTGACGGACTTCGTCGAATTCCGATTTTTGAAGAACAAACAACGATTTCAGCAAAGGCTATCTTTCTCATTTTTGGCTAATATTCTCGCTGTTCTTTTACACCTTAATCCATGTGCGGAAATGTTTGGCAACAAGTTTTTCTTGAATCCTGCCTTTTCAGAGGAATACGGTAGCGCTCAATCACCACGAATACCGGAGCAACGCCTGATCGTTTTTTTAGCATTTCATGTTAGGGAGAGAATCCAATTTGGATCAATCGGAATAGGACAACATGGCGGCTGCTGCAGGAAAAGGTCACAGTTGAACAATCTATTTCGAGACCCAAGCAGTGGCCCAATACAATCACTATTTTAAAAGGAAGTCAGGCAGAATCACATGAGAAAACGGCCGATTGGGAAATGAATTAGCGCGCCCCGCAAGGTCAGCGCTGCAAATTCAGAGACGCACAGTGAAGTTTAGCGAGAAGAAATTAAGATAAACTTGCTGCAAACATCGTTTTGAAAAAAAAATCCTTGTGAAATTGAGAATGATTTCGCTCACTTAAAGGCAGCATACACGCTCACAAAAATGGTTGAGATAACAGCATAAATTTAACCGCCTGGCCCCTACCATGCCGTCAACGGCGTTTGAAGCGCTAAAAACCATTCAGGTTGACAGAATTTGAGCATTCCCCTCTCGAATGCATGTGGAACCCCACCCCTACAAATAACAGAATGAAGAGTGAGGCATGTGGAAGCATTTGATAATTTAGAGCGATAGCACTATCAAATGAGAGTCTACGAGAGAAACAGCTTGATTTCCCTGTATATAACTTGTTTACATACCGATTAATTCCCATCCACTTTCAAGAAAGCCCATCTACTCCGGCTGGCTTATAAAATGGAGCATTTCATCAGTAAGCAGACATGTTATATTCAGGTAAACCAAGCCGTTTCTCTCGTAGACTCTCATTTGCTAGGGCTATCACTCTAAGCTATCAAATGTTTTCACATGCCTCACTCTTCATTCTGTTATTCGTAGGGGTGGGGTTCCACAGGCTTTCGAGACGGGAATGCTCGAATTCTGTCAACCTGAATGGTTTTCAGCGCTTCAAACGCCGTTGACGAGATGGTAAGGGCCAGGCGGTCCTATTTGTGCTGTTATCTCAACCATGTTTGTGAGCGTGTATGCTGCCTTTAAACAGGACTAATTGCCAGAATCGGGATTTAATTTCAATTCAATTAAAACAACTCCAGACCAACTTTCGAGTTCAGAGCGACAGTACAGACCACGTTATTTCACTTCATACTGAGTGGGTCTGGTCTAATTCTGTCTATCTTACTTTTGAAAGACGAAAAACAGCTGTGCACAGACGATACAATTCCCAAAATAACTTGTTTTGAGGAATCTTGCAACTGGAAATGTGAACCTTCTTCTATCGCAGCAGCTCCCCTCTACTGACTGATTCCAATCGAATCGTCACCCTCACATGAAACACAGAAAACAATTTCACGTCCTTCCCCAAAGTTGAGAACGGTAATCTAGCGCTACCGTAATTCACATCAAAGGAATTGTTCGTGACCGGAAACTCCGCGAAATTTCCATTGAAAAAAGGAGGTTCAGACGTTCGAGAACACGAAAAGAATCTTTCAGTCCCATGAGAACTATTCACCTCTCACAGTGGACCCCTAGTAACACAACCATTCAGGGACTTTTGTTAAATTGGGACTAATGAAAGGCAATTTTCACAATAAATTTCATTTTCGAGTTCTCAGACACACAGATTCTGGAGGGGATAGGATTGGAGAAAGCAGCGAAAACGAGTGAGAAATCGATGAAAGCGGCCTCCCCTCGAAGTGAGAATTTCGTTGGCCCAATACGCCTGCTTAGCCCGCTCCGCCCCCGTTTTGTCGAGCTTGTGGCGCCGCGGGTGTTTTCGAAGGCAAATTGCCAAGCAACTCCGCCACGTGCCGCCTGAACGATTCTCGCACATTTCGTCACTAGCGCGCGCTTGCGGATACTAGCAGGGCGCGTAAGCTCGTCAGCGACCTGAGCCTGTACGTACGTTGGAAACCGCGGTTTTAGCTCATTCTAAGCACTTTTCCCCGCTATTTTATCACAATTCGTTAACTCACGAAAAAAAAAACAATCCCATTTTTGAATTGAACTCGAATGTGATATTCATCGTGAGCACTGCCTTGAGAAGAAGATAAGGTCTTTCTTGAACAACTTAGCCCTTAAAAATGGACAAGAAGAAAATACTAATCTGAAGCAGTTCGAACTGTACTCCGAAAAGCAAACTTCAACAATTGTAAGTTACTTACATGTATACCTTTTACCGACATAGGGCACAAGGAGCTAGTCGTGTACGTACAGTAGACCTTTTCAGCACAACCCCCTTAGGAAAAGATTGGAGGGACCAGGCAGAAAACGTATGAAGGCCGTCCCCAAAATGCTCCTTTGTACTACAGCCATCCTAACTGGACTCGGTTGAAGAGCGTGATTGGGAGTTCATTTCTGCTCATGGCATAAGAAGCTTATGGGTAGAGGTCCCTACGTTAACCAGCCCCGTTGGGGATGTGCCAAAAGCATGACTTTCAGTTCAGTTACGAGGAGCAGACGATGTGTGTCCTTATCCCTCCTGGGCAAGTATGGAACCGATCCCCGAAATCCCGGAGTAAGAGCACCTTGGTTGCCCTCGGTGGGAGAAGTCGCACTGTGATAGTAAATGTGTTAACGTGAAAATTTTTGAATAGTATTCATACGAAAATCGAAAGGATGTAAAGTGTTGAAAACGAAAATAAGCAAAGAAACTCACCGATTTTTCGCTGTCGCAGCACATCGGTTTTCACGTATAATTTTTTTGTGGCCTCAAGTAGTTCGGCCGCAGTGGGACTGCCAGCTAATGGACACTTCATCTGAAATGAACCGGGAGGAATACTTTGGACGTTTCGTCATCCTATGCATGATGATCATCAGCAATGACGACAACAACATGTGAGAGCGGACGAAATCACGAGAACGTTAAAGTCCACAATGATTGCGTAGACGAAAAACGGCGAATGTGATAATGAAGAAAAATGAAGTCTGCTACAGATGATAGTACGTTTTACTCTGTTCACTGCTTCTTTTCGTCGAAATCACTGGACCAACCCTTGTCCTTGTTTTTGAACGCGGTGGAGTCTGGGAGATATGTGACTTCAATAATCACCACGATCACAAAACAGGTAAGTATATATCAGTCCTCGAAGGGCGGGTAAAGTAGGCGGGACCTCACTCAATAAAGAAGAAGAACGGTGTTCACGTGGATTAAATGGGGGGTGGGTTCATCAAACTGGTACGCCTTTACAGTAATTGTGGGCTCCCAAGAACAGGCAACAACACATTTCCCTTCTTCGATGCGCCATAAATATTGGTATCACGTAATCGAAGTCCTAGATCTTTAAGCCAGGGTTTTGTTGCCGAACGCTTCAATTTCGCAGCATTCATATTGCACAAAGGATACGTAGACCTAGTATGATAGTTATACAACGGAAAACCCTAAGAAGTGACTGTCTCCGCACGCTCGCTACGCGACGCGTTTTGGCAGAAATAGTCAATCGAATAGCGTACTGATTTCTCAAATAAATGTTCGAATGTTATGTACCATCCACAGGTCCCTCACTATGAGGAATGTGCAGAAATATCCGTTTTCCCATATGCGACCTTTTTTGCATTTCCGCATTCCGTTTGCAGTTTTCCATCATTCTGGGGAGAAAATTCAAAGGCACATACGATTATTAGATGACGGATCATTAGATTTGTTAATTTTCAGTGCTTTTTCTATTTCCGTTTTTTGCCTCTCGGCCCTTTCGGCCCAGGTGTTCTCTGTTCCAGAATAGAAATCATTTTCCTTTCAATCTTGATCACTATCCTCGTAAGCACCATCAAAAAGTTACAGCAACGTTTTGAGGAAAATTTCAAATATTGCCTTGCAAAATGTCGTGTTTACAGATCTGTTTCTGACTCAATTGAAGAACAATATCTAAAGTCGAGGAAGGTTCAGTTGAAATTTTCGTTCATGTTTATGTTTTTAGCAGCACGACACATTCAGGTAATTTTTGAGCTCCCTCTGAGCAAACCGCTTCTTCGGCAACTTGTCCTCCTATTTTTTTCATATAATCCTTAAATTGTGAATCCTGATTGAAACCCCTGTTAACGGTCCTCAGCTTTGATTCTTCCATCGGCTTCCACTAAATTTTGGGTGGCAACTACGAATATTTCCAGAACTGCACATTTATAGAATATGCATTAAGGATCATTCAGAAATGAAAAACATAATATTTAAAAAAATATGATTGAGCTTTAAAAGGAAACACCTTAAAAGTCATGCGAGGTGGATTTTGGGGAAGATAAAAAAAACCTTTTCATAAAGATCTTGAGAAGACTAATACGTGCGTTCAGAAATGATAGGCTCACCCTTGAAAACCGAGGTTTTCAAAACGCTTCACAGTTTGGCGATCCATACTGTTCACTATTGAATTCAGCAAGGCAAAAAACTTGTGCATACTCAATTTTATGGATACTCCACGATTTTGAACACTTTTAAGAAAAATTTTCGGATTACTGTTCAGAAATGATAGGCTCACCCTGTAAAATTCAAATTTCTTACTTCGAAAAATTTCTCGTCTTAAGTCCATTACATAACATTGACGTGTGTACATCGTACACCGTTGTTGCTAGTATGGGACGCGGTACTGCTCTTACTACTTCTGAACAAGCCCAGATTGGTGGCCTCGTCTCTATTGGACTGAGTCAGCGAATAATAGCGGCCCAAATCGGACGTTCGCAACACTGTCTTGGGCAGTTTCTTAGGGATCCGGCTTCTTATGGAAAGCCGAAGTCTACCGGACGCTTTAAGAAGGTCACCAGTCAGGATGCCCGAAGAATCAGTCGCCTATGTTCCAACAGCACGCTGTCACTGAATTAAGTCAGGTCTGAATTATCGCTTGATGTTTCGAAAACAACTATCTGGAACACCTTAAACGGCAATGAAAACATAGTCCGCCAAGTTATGAAGGAGGCCCCATCAATGCCCGCCACCTATAAAGAAGCTCGACTGGAATTCGAAAGAAAGAACATGGCAACCGACTGGACAAAGGTAAGGTGATCTCCCATAAGCCAAGAAAACTTGGAAATTGAGCTTAAAATTGTTCAGGTTATTTTCTTCGACGAGAAAAAATTTGATCTTGATGGTCCTGATGGAGCTCGGTACTACTGGAGGGATCTCCGCAAGGATCCGCTGATCTTTAGCAGGAGGAATTTTGGTGGCGGCTCGCTGATGTGTTGGGGACCATTCTGCAGCGAAGGCGTTTTGGAGATGGCCTTCACTTCCTGTCGGATGAACTCGGAGGGATACCAGGAAACTCTGAGAACACATCTAGTGCCGTTCTTCTCTGGAATACGACGTCAGCGCTTCACTTTCCAGCAGGATAACGCTGCAGTACATGTGTCGAAGTCTACAAAATCCTGGTTGGAGCAGCAGCGAGTTCGTGTGATGGAACGGCCTGCGTGCAGCCCTAATCGTAACTCGATAGAGAATATCTGGGGCATAATTGTGCGCCACGTTTATGCGGACAACAAGCAGTATGGCACTGTAGATGAGCTTTAAGCTGCTGTTCTCGCAGTCTGGATCAACCTTGATAAGAATGTCATATCAAATTTGATCCTTTCTATGCCTTTCCTAACGGTGGTGGACCTATATCATACTAGATTTTATCGTTTGTTCACGTTTTGTTCGATAGATATTTGTTTTCGCAGGGTGAGCCTATCATTTCTGAACGGTGAAAAAACCAAAAATTTACCTTAAAATTGTTCAAAATCGTGGAGTATTCATAAGATTGAGCGAGCACAGGTTTCTCGCACTGCTGAATTCAATGGTAAACAGTATGGATCGCCAAACTTTAAAGCGTTTTGAAAACCTTGATTTTCAAGGGTGAGCCTATCATTTCTGAACGCACTGTATAGGTTTCGCGAATTTATAGTGTAAACATAGGATCAACAAATCAACCCGCAACCAGAAATCCGATAATTGACGAAAACCAATTGAAAGTAAATCATAGAACTGATGAGAGAAGCGAAGAGTCACGAATCCGTAATTTGGAAGGGCAATACTAGGTGAACGACAGTTCCTTATTTGTATGTAGACAGGTAAGGGAGGGGCGGGGCGAAAACTGGTAAGGTCTCATGCTCCAGTTCTTTTTACACAAAAAGTGGCTGATATGAATTCAGGTTTCATTGTTTCTATGTTGAGGCAGTGTTCGTTGCAAATCTTTATGCCGAGATTACTCGCTTTAATGAAGAGTTTATCCCTGGGTAAAGCCGGGATGATAGAGAATTGGAAAATCCGACCTTGAAATACTGACTGCAGGATCCTCCAAATCCGCACTCTCAGGCCGGGTTCATATGTACATACATCACGTGACGAGTGACGCGACACAGTGTCTATCACCCCAATGTCTATCACTTCAAAATCGATATGTCCGAGATCCTCTTGCAGTCCCGCTTTGCGGGGAGTATAAACATCGGCATAGGAGACTGTTCGGGGAAAGTGACGAAATATCCTCATTTGGGTCCCGTCCGTTGACCTAATCTCTGCAGGCTGGCGTATCTTTTTATTAGTTTCCGGAGTTTTCAACTAATTAGCAATGTTTTGTATCTTGAAATGATGTAACTGCAATTCAATCTCTCATAATGGGCTCAAAGCCGCGACATCTTGTCGTTCGTCGTCACTACGAGCAACTACTGTGCTTCTCTGGGTCAAATTCCGGTCCGCAATTGCGTCTCTACACGCTTTGCGGCCGCGCGCGTTCGAGTCGGAAGAGCTTCCAGCGCCGCAACAGCCGTTCTGTCGACTCTAGGTGGGTTTTAGAAACTGCGAAGTAAACAAAATTAGAGAAAACTGTATAAAAAGCCATATCGAGTCGGCTTTGGCGCTGGAAGCTAGACTGACTCGAGCGCGTGCGGCCGCAAAGCGTGTCGAGACGCAATTGCGGACCGGAATTTGGCCCAGATAAGCACAGTACATACATGAACTCAGGGATATTTCTAGTGGGCTCTCGATTTCGATTATCACCAGCAGCGGAGTGGTTTGCCTTAGAGAAGCTAATTGATGATAGCGAAGTTTCGACAAAAAAACGACCGTCCGCTGCTGGTGGTAATCGGAATGAAGAGCACAATAGAAATGCTCCTCCGCTCTTCCCGCTGTTGCACATGGGAAGCCCGGAAAAGAAAGTTGACGTGAACACGGCCTTCTTGGAGGCAGTGTTCACGATAAATCCTGTTTTCAAATTTCAGGGTGAAACACTACGCTGGCAGATGTTGGACGGGGTAAGGTCGAAGAAAGCAGCAAAAACGGGCCAGAAGTCGATAAAAACGGCAGCAAAGTGAAAATTTCTTCAGCCCAGCGCACTTGCTTAGCCCGCTCCGCTACCCATTCTGACGAGCTTGTGGCGCCGCAGACGTTTTCGATGGCAAATTTCCAAGCAACTCCGCCACGTCCATCCTGATAATTTCGCGCAAATTTCGCCAATAGCGCGCGCTTGCAGAAACTAGGCGCGCAAGCTCGTACGCACATTAGAATCCGTTGTTTTAGCTCATTCTGAGCGCTTTTCCTCGCTGTTTTTCCACTAGTCATTAGCTCAAAACCAGACAACCCCATTTTTGAGTCGAACTCGAATATGACACCCATCGTGAACACTGCCTTTGAGCGAGAATCCAGACGACAATGCATTGGTGGGTGAACTTCACCAGATGGGCTAAAAATCCTAAATTGAGCCCTTCAACCAAAACTTGTTCAGAAACATGATATCAGAAGAGAAAATAGAATGAAACAAAGGCTTTTAAAGCACAGAAGATTTTTAGAAAAATGTCAGTAATAATCAAAAGGTGCGAGATATGTGTTGGAGCTAGTGTCAAAGGGAGTGTCAGCGATTGAAAAACTATGCGATATTTTCACGTTAATGAAAGAATTGGGCTACTATTCAGAAAATCGTCGTTGAAAGTGGCGAACCCCCCCCCCCCCCCCAGCGGGGTCGAGGCCACCTCCTTTTTGTAAAAAAAAACAAAGTTTCGTTTTGGAATTTTCGAATCTGTGCACAATGAACAGATCTTTCAAGATTGAACTCATCTTAAAAATTGCTAGGAGAGTCATGGAAAACACAAGAAGGTTTAGAAGAGACTGTATGTGGATAAAAGAGCAAAAACACGCTTTCCGTTTTCTTTGCCCTAAACGAAAAACATATGGCCGGCGTTTTAGTGTGTAGCCCTAATTAAACCTCAGCCACTGAATAATAGAAGTATCCTTTCAAGTATGCAGGAGTATACTCAGAAAATCACCGGATGCATATTCATGGAATGAGCAAATTTGTCAGTAATCATAACCTGCTCTAATCCTGCAGCCAAGGAATCTTTCAAAAACTCTGGAAACCATAAATTTATTACGAAACCTAGTCGCAAACCTGCTCTCTGTGTGCCCCACCCTAGTGCGCGAATGAGACCAAATAGAAAAACTAGCGTTCAGCGAACTAGTCAACAAGAAAACCCATAATGTAACTAGTAGCCAGATGCTGAAAAGCAGTATGGTTGGCAGAATGGCAATCAGGAAGCAGGAGCTCATCAACGAAGATTGGAAAAGACAGACGGCCACATCTGGATTAGCCCTCCATTCTCACATATGGTCATCGTAAAGACAACTGTCACTAATGGGCCGGCGTCGAATGTGGAACGTCACGGCAGGATTCTTAGAAAAAGTCAACCATTGTCAGTTTGATGGTTGAGTTCATGTCCAAAGGATGGTCACACGCTTTCCAAGCATGACGCTATTCATAAAGGAATAGGAATCAAGGTGAGCGGAAAAACGGATTCATTTCGAAATCGCAACTACGCGTTTTCCAAAGGCGCAGTATCAGATCGGTTTTTTTGGAAAAGAAAAGTGAGACGGAAACCAAGCAGGTGCTAATTGATTTGGACACGAAGTCGATATGGGAAGCATTTCAAATGCGAAGAGTCCATCTTCGCTAACAATCGGGCTTTTTTTCAGACCTGATCCAAAACAAATCCTATACTTTCGAGTCTTCCCAGACCATTTTCAAAATATTTTTTGAGAGGAAAACTTCCACTCAAGCAATAGAGCCAGAAATTTTGAAAATTTCTGGGCATACTCGCGTAAAAAAAGAAAAATGGAAATTCATCATTCTTCCCTGCACCTTTTCTTAGGCTGCATTTTTTAAAAATAAAAATCACATTCCCTGCTGGATTAGATGTGAAGCACAAAAAAGGATATGCACGAAACGTTCCCACAGTAAAGTTCAGGCATGTGGGGCGTTCTTTAAGTGCACTGACCTCGCCACTGGTCGAGCGATTCTAATTAGCTGGTTGGAAATCGCTCGTGATTCTCGATTTCAACTTGACGGACGGGATGTGAGTTCTTCGCATCAAGTACGTTGATGAGGAGGAACCGCCCAAAGTGTGAAAGGACTCCAGAGGTTCTAGAGGAAATCTCAGGGAACAAAAGGCACTAAATATTGGCTGAGCAGATTTTGATCTACAGATGCAGCCTGAGTCTGCATTTAGCAAACTTTTTAGCAAGAACAAATTAATGAATTGAAAAAAATGATGCTGTGAAACCGCAGTTTTGAGAAAATTGTACTTTGTAAAAACTGTACACACAATCATTGAATCTAGAACACTTGAAACAACTACAACACAATTAAGAGTTGAGTCATTAAGCAAATGAAATGATAAAAAATCAAAAATTAGAACAAATCAAAAATTTCAGTCAGGCTATGCTGACCTGGGGAGGGGATTGAAGTCGACCGCAAGCGGCGGCAGCGACGCCGCTGACCACTGCGCTACACGCGCTTTTTTCAACAACATTTCACAGAAACAAAAATGAACTAAGCGTGAAACATACCATACTTTCTCTATTTCAAGTACGCCTCTAATCGAAGTTCATCAAAAAGAGTGCGCTGAAAATTTGAAGTACACCTTCGTTTTGAAGTATACCTCTATTAGAAGTATATTTCAAAATGAGATAAGAGTTAAAAAGTTAGATCCTAAGAAAGTGCTACGGCTCAGAAAATTTTCGTAATATTAACGAGTGTGCAATCGGAGACTCAATTGGACTGGGAAGATGACTTTTCATGGTTGCTGAGAGCAAAAATCATAGTTTTGTTATTAAAAATTGCACTATGGGAATTCCAAAAAACAAGGCTGAAAATAGAAGTACATCTTTCAATTGAAGTACACCTCTATTAAAAGTACACCTAAAAAGAGGTCCGAATAATAGAAGAGCGTGTGCTCCTCAAAGAGAAAGTACGGTAGGTTAATTACCCTGTAACGCCCTTTTCATACTTTTGCCGCCCCGGCAAATCCCGCTCCTTTAGCTACAGCGGAACCAGTGCTTCCGAACAGGGGTGTGCGGAAATTTCTGTTTTCTGATTTCTGTTTTCTGTTTTCTGGCCGTTTTGGCCTTTCTGTTTTCTGATTTCTGTTTTCTGAAAAACCTGCAAAAAACAGAAAAAAATCAGAAAAAGTGAACGAAATCCGGATCTGTGGAACAGCGCAGCTTATTTAGTCCTTTACGAGGTACTATTTGTATTCAATGTACGATTGCTGTTAAGGGCAGGGTTCGCGATAAAAAAGTTGATTGTGGTATCTTTTTGAGAAGGTAGGCCTGGTCATCACAAAAGTGAAAATAAGTGGAAAGTCGGAGAAAAAACGCTCAAAAACAAGCTATTGCTGGGTCTCAGCCCGCCCACGAATAACTAGATTTCTACAATTGCTTGTTTAGTCGTCTTTTATTCTGCAGTTAAAGTAGCTGCTAGACATCGAGAGACTACTAACTTTTTTAGCGGCAAAATAGAAGGCGGAAAATATGCATTTATAAAAAACCTGTTAGTTGGGGGTGTGCGTACACCTACCATTTAGCCGTTCTTACTTGCTTTTGTGCGTTTTCCATGCAACTTGTCACTTATTTTTACTTTTGTGATGGCCAAACCTGCATTCTTATAAAGAAATTTCAACAATCGTTTTTACCGGTAACCCTGCTAACGCACTCGTAGGGTACTTTGTACTTTGGCACAATAGGGGTAGCATCCCAGGGAGGAGCACGAATTCAACTTCTCCTTGTCAGCAGCTGCTGCAGTTAGTTGTTCGCAGCAGCTGCTGCACACAGCGAGGGTCTGAACCCGATGTCTGTCCTAGGATGCAACCCTTATTGTGCTGACGTTCTACCATACGGGTGAGTTCTCTGAGAGTTTTGGCCGAGCAATAGCCGATAAATTACCACAAAATGCCTGATTTTGGCGCAGTAGCCGAGAACAAGGTCGTGTTCAGAGAATAGCTGGTTGCCGCAAAATAGGCGTCAAATAATGGTCGTCGAGAAACAGCCGCGAAAGAATGCTCTCAAAGGGGAGTGTAAGACGCATTGTTGAGGCAGATTTGGATGTCAACACCGCCGTCGGTTCAACTACCCATGTTTTCTCGGTTATTCCTCGATTATTTCGCGAACAACATGGTCGCAGCCACCTAGCAGCCAAGGAATAATCAAGAAATACTCGAGAATCTGCTCGACAGGATCAGTTGTTGAGCCTATTTCTCGGCCAAGACTATCAGCGTGTCTTTAATGACCTTATATCCGTCATTGACGCGACATTGCTACTACCAATGCCTTACAGGTGATCTGTGCAGTTCCGTGGATATTATATTTTAAGTATGGCAAAAGTGTTCAGAATTACATCCTCTCTCCGCTTGAAATTTTTTTTTAAAACGCAATGAGTATTTTTTCTGAAATTTTTCTGTTTTCTGATTTCTGTTTTCTGTTTTCTGGCCGTTTTGGCCTTTCTGTTTTCTGATTTCTGTTTTCTGACAAACTCGATTTTCTGTTTTCTGTTTTCTGAAATTTTTTGAAAAATTTCCGCACACCCCTGCTTCCGAATACTTGGAAATTAGGGGAAGGCTGACACTTGAGCTCTATCCACATGACGATGCCGGCAAAACCTCCAGATCGGCAATGGATCCCCGAGTGATACTAATACATATCTGGTAAAACGCGGCAAATGCCGATATGGCGGCAATAATGATAAAGAACATTTTTGCCTCCATAGCGGCGGTTACCGCGTTTAACTGCATTGACACCAGTTTCGTTCAGGAATCCCTTGCCGATTCTGACGACATTATCCTGTACATAAAAGTCAGTTGCCAACTTCCCCTTAATTACTTAGTATCCCAAAACGCTGGTTTCATAGTAGCTCAAGGAGCGGCGGTTGCCGCGACGGCAAAACTATCAAAATGGCGTAGAACGAGTGTGGAACAGTTACAGAAGGCGCTGGTGTTACACACCACTGAGTTCGATCTCCGCCCAAGGCCAATCTCCAAAACGTATTCAAATACTTCCTTAAATTGAAATTGATTATGTGGTGAAGCTCTTAGGACTTGGAGTAACGCCGAGAACTATATCATGCTTTCATGACTCTCTGAAGGGTACATCAAGAAATGCATTGTATTATGCTCTTCAAAAATCAAAGCGTTAATGTCCTGAGAGTTAAAGCTTCCCTTACAAAATAAGGTTTCAACCTGAACTTCATCCACATATATAATCGCACAATTACATAGAAGATGAAGTAGCGGGCCAGTCTTTATGCAATCACAAAAATTTGGCAATGAAAATTAAAAATAGGCAGCTCGCGAGGAAACAACAAGAGTAATCCGGCTTGACCTAAGAATAGCCCATCAGCAAACACGGAAAATGTGAAGGAGCAGGAATGAGCGCGCATAAATTATAGAATAAAACGAAAAAATTAAAGGGAGAATTAGGAAGAGGGAGGTTTACAACTGTGCAACCACCAGCGCAGGCAGATATACGAACTATCAGAGGGAAACAAAAGGGTTTACTGGGGTGCGTACCAAGAAGATTTCCACGGGAGGAAATCATATTTGATAGTGATACCAAACAATGATAGTTTATGAGGCCATCTAAGTTGAACATGTCTTTCGGTCTATCATTCGTCATATCTTATCAGACCATTTTTCCTCCCATGGAAAACTTCTTGGAACGCACCCCTGCTGAGGTGGAAGCCAATCCTTCCCTTTCGCCTTTGAATATACTTTCGGCCGCAAAAAGCACAGTTATGGACTGTTTATGCAGGTCAAACAGATGAAAGAAGCTGAGGTCAGTTTCTTACGAAACTTAGAGAGAAAACACAATAAGTCGAAAGAGAACGGTCGATTGACAACGACTGTCGCTGTGTGATTACGACCGGAAAGGAAACGGGTTATTCGCAGAAAGCACGTCATCAGAACAAAGTTTTCAAGCGGAACGAGACACGAAACTCTCGGAAATAGCAATGAACAGCTGTTTGAGAAGTGCGGTCAGATGAGAAAAAAGAAAGATCTGGTTGCAATTGTTACAGCTCAACAAAGAAATACCTTCAGGCGTCATCCGAAGGGGAAAGACCGGACAGGCTGAATGTGACCGACCGCACAAATCATAGTGGGGAAAATGACCTTATCCATCAAAACATACGGTAAGACTAATATTCCTCTAACTGAAAGCAATTCTATTACCGTAGATGAAATATCAATTTTGTGTAGTAATCGTCCTAATCGCCAAGCTCGCAACACAGGTGGGCCACACTCCCAACCAACGGATAAAAAGGCTGTGTCTGACTCTGGGTCGCAGATGTCTGGCAGTAGACGTGTCAATCATACATTGCAAGGATGTGATGGCCAGTTACATACATGCTTGTCGCCACGAAAATCCGACGACATCTGCCCCTCAACCTGTCGGTGTTTGCTTGCTGCCCACAAATCGAATCTACAACAAGTAGAAATGATTGTCTCTTCGGCCGTGACGATTCGCTATGAAGACATTCATTCGCTAGCTTTTTTGGCTGTGTATAGAATACATTCTACTGCGTGGTAGTCAAACGACGAAATTATGTGTAAAGATTAAGGTAGGATACAAACTGTCATCGGATAACATTGGCACCAGTCTAAAGACACAAGCGTTGGACTTTTATAGGTTGAATCAACGATACAACATACATGTCCACCGCGGCAACGCAGCTATTTACTTTTGTCTTATGAGCAAGAAGCAGTTCATGAGATGACATTCCTCTGGATCTGCTGGCTACAACAGAGATTGCCTAGGTAAGTTTGTTCTGAGAATGAGAGGAATCCCACAAGAATACCGAATGTGCTTCAGTGTTACCCACTGGGCCCGGATCATACTTATCGCGACGCGAGACCGCGACAGTGCATATCAGATTTATCGGTTTTCGATCGATATGGGTGTTGCGACGCGTCGCCAATCGCGGGAAGTATGATCCCGGTCTTGAAGAGTGATAGCTGCGTCTGTCGCCTCTGGCCTTACCTGGGATGTGCCAAGGTAGTGTCTCAGTTTGCTCGAGCGAGGATATATCTCTCTGGCGATGCACCCTAACATTCACTGTCTGTTTGGTATCAAAATGGGGTTAACAAATAATGGGAAAAGAAAATGAACTGCTCCTTCCAAATTTCAAAGAAAAGAAGAGATGACGAGAGGCAGACATTTTCTCATAAAAAGGGTGAGTGTAAATTGCGTTTGTAAGGGAAGGGCTACGCCTATGAATGAATGCAACAGCAAGCGAATGCAACTCGTTCAGTGTCCGTTTGGTTTTTTCAATATTAATGTTAGCCAGTTGGGGAGTCGACCTGAACTTCCACCTGTCGACGAAAATATACAAAAAATAGCCGTTGGATGACTATGGTCATGCGGTATGATGGAAGACTCTGTTTGGGATAAGAGATTGGAGAAGAAAGGAAAACTGAAAATGTGAGAAATGTTGACGAGTTCATAGTCCGCAAACGGTAGGATCGGACACTTTTGAGCTCATGGTAAATAGAAAAGTCATAATTTGTCCATATCATAATTTGGGGAAGCCGCGACGCTGCTATGATACATTTATCATAGAAACCAAGCAGTTTTTCTTACAAAAAACACAATGGTAAAAATGGAGAAACAACCACCCAGCCCCAATGAATGAGACGTAGCACCTGCGTCGCGGCTTCAAAAAGATATACGGACCACATGCAAAAAAAAGATGACGTGTTGACAGAAAACACCAGCAGAATTCAGAATTGAAGCAGATTGTCATTGGGGATCATCTGATTAGAATGCAAATGGGAAAAACAGAGTTTATTGCATAGGATTCTGAAGAAAGGCAAGGAAAGGCATAAAACAACCTTCTTGTCAATCAGTGGTTTCTATACACCAAGGAAAATTAGAAATCGAATTCAAAAAATAGTTTTGACTGAGAGACTACATATGTGGTTAACTGGAGAAACACTGATGGGTCTGCTGCGATACTCTCATGCAAATGTCGCCCTGAATTTGCGGAGCGCGACAGCTGCAGCCGGCTGGGGATAAAATTTACCCGACTCCATACGTCGGGAAAAATTTACCGGGCTTTTTACCCGAAAATTCCAGGTAAGCAGCAATGTGAATACCGGATAATCACCAAAGGTAAAGGAGTTTACCCTTACCTCGAAGGTAAATCGTTTATGAATACGGGCCCTTGTAACAGCGAGTAATTCCCAAATGAAAATTCCGCTCCAGACAGCGAATTGGAAAACTTGAATGCAAGCGATACCTCTCCTGGAGGTCGTCAGATGTATGGTCATGATTTTATAGTTACTCTGACGCATGGACCAAGCGGCTGGCAGTGCGGTGCTGGCGGCATCACCGGCCAACGGAGTTTCGATCGCGCTCCGCGATCTATCGTCGCAGCCCCGTCCACTCACCAGACCAAATTTTCTGCATGAACTTTATATGAATTGTGGTTTATATGCTGATTCGAGCCATAAATAGGCTAGCAATAAGAAAAGTTAATTTTCAAAAAAAAACTTAATACTACTCCTAGGTGCCGATAACTTCTTTAACGAAAAAAAAGAAACTATGGTCGCCACGAATCGCACTGATCGTTTTGGATCCTCTTGACGGCGTACCTTGCGCCAATACGAGCTATCGCATCTAGTAGGGACCAAAACGGGCAGTGCGATACGTGCCGATTGCGATTATGAAAGTGATTGATGCATTTTTCTGTGTGAGGGAGTGTTAGTTCACGAAAATGGACATTTCCGATGCCTGAAATCTATTTTACAAATGCCGGACATATGCTTCGGGCCTTGGGAAATAAGAAACAAAAAAGAGTAGCTTGTGCCCTTCTGTCGTAAATTTGTTTAAAATGGTCCGCATGGGAATCTAAAGAGATCGGTGTTATCAACATCGAAAGCTCTAAGTTTTGGAGTTCGAAATTAATCATAACACAATGAACATGAGACAAGCGCAAAATGCGATTCGGAAGAATGCGCGAATGTGCCATGTACCATTCCTAAAGAAGAAACTCTCAATACTGATTCTGAATATTTCTCTCGATTTCCAAATGGATCATTTTGATCCGAATTATGACAAAATAGAACAAAAGCCTTTTTTGCTCGTTTTTTTTGCCGAAAACGCCAAAGATATGACAGGTATTGTACATAGATTCAAACTTCTCGATCATCAAATGGGTAATAATATGCTATAAAAAACAACATGACTAAGTTTGAATAAATTTGTCACATCAGAGTACAGAGTTACTTCAAAACACGAGAGTTCATAAACCTGAAGGTGCAGTAATGTTTGTGGTTCAGTGGTGATGTTTCAATCATTGGTGTGCGTAAAGGAAAATATTTTTTTCGTTAAGCGTTAACCGTCGTTAATTTTCGAAAAAAACCGCGTTTACACGTTGATTTCGCATTTCGTTCAAAAGTTAGAAAACATCACTTAATAACAACAAAAATCATTAAATCACCCAAGGCCCAATAAAAAATCATAAAACATGTTCCTTACGAAGCACCGTGGCTCATACACTCCAAAATTGGAAGTGATTCTTCATTCTGAATATTGAAAGGCAAGATTTGAGACAGAAACTGACTGTGCAGCGAGCCGACGTGAATCGCGCGGTGCCAGTTTTAAAATTTGCTATTGGAGCAGATCAATCAGTGCCATAAATAACAACCAAGAATTAAAAAAAAACTAAATTGACGTTATTTCAAGACGTTTTTGTTGAGCGTTCATTGCAAATTTAAAAAACCGCGTTAACCCGCTAATACGTTTCCACGTTAACCTTATAGCGCACTGCCCTGATATGTATGACTACGGTGTTACTGTTGGCTCCACTTTGCACCAGCTCAACTCCCTTAGAACAATCTGAGCTAACCATGCGAATACCTAAAGCACATAGCGAACCTCTTCCAAGGACCTGGCAAGGTTGGCTACGAACTGTTAGGCATTACCACAAACATTCGAACAAAAACGTCAAGATCTTATCTTTGAGAAACAGAGGGCACGCTACTTGACTACGTAAATTTAATCTGAAAAAAACCCCCAACTTGTCATTACTGTGTAAGAAGCGGGTAACCAAAGACAAAAAGATTATGTACTAGGGTACCTAGCTATCCGCACGCAGTCAGAAACTGTGCGAAGAGCAGGGAGAGGTGTTGCGATGTGGTCTTCGTGGAGCGCAGTGCTTCGTAGGGGTGGGGTCTGCGAGGCGAGAAAAACAACTGGTGCAGTCAAGAGCGATGTGCTGTCTGTATCAAACAGCTCGATGACCGCACTTTCTCTCTCCCGGTCCATTGCCAGAGCTCCTGCAAAAGGATCTCAGTGGATTGCGATGGTTAAGGGGCAGAGGAGGACAATGAACGCATTGATGCAGACGAGAATTCCAGGCGGTTTTTCGTCCGAGAGGGGACAATGTCGCGTGTGGGCAATTATCGCACGCCACACACCATTATAGCACATATTTCGCAGTGTCAAATTCTATAGCGGGACGAGGAAATGCGGGAGAAGAAGGCGCTCCTTCGAGAGCAAACATCGTAAGAGCAATGGCATAGTCACACTACTGGAGGATTTGAAACCGTGCCGTGCAGCCGAAAGTGGAAACGCGACATAGAATGCTTATTTTCAGGGATTGTATATATGACTACTGCCAGCTGAACCCATGGTCATTGCTGAGTCATCGTATACCCGCGAGATGTAAATTGAATTTGATAAGAAATCAGCGTAAGAGATGTGGTGAATTGGCCCTTACTCTGCGTTACCTTACGCTCATACCATCCGTAGCGAGCCCACTTGAATCGCGGTTTAGGGTATAGAGTACAGCTATACCACATGGTTACGTTATACCTGTAAAATCGTACTAGAGGTCTCCTTCATATATCCGGTCCCAGGCTACCAGCGGGATTTCCCAACGAGACACGCTTTTCACGCAAGCTATAATAAATCTAGCAATGCAATTATATCTGTCTAGGTTGCGTCAATGAAGGATTGTTTCCGTTGAGTACAATGTAACATTATACGAAACAGAGACAGAATGCACAACTCTGAGAAAATGATTCTTGAGACAATAAAACAACCCTATCCAAGGGAAAGCTGAACAGGGTTGGCCAAAAACTGGGTAGCACGTGTCGCTGGTTTCACACGGAGTAGCTTTTCTACCGCCAACAGCAACGAAATTGGGACGACAGCTCTGTAAGAACCGTGTGCTGGACAACTTACAACAGGAGAAAGTAGCTAGAAATGAGGACATGCTAATAATAACTCGACGTGAACGAGTTACCACCACATTATATAAAGTAAGTTGATTCACTTCGCAGGGCTTGCCAGTGAGAAAATGTCTCTACGGAGTCTTAGGCACTACTTTAGGATGAAGTTCGGTAGCTGAAGAGGCCGTTCAGAGAACAGAGGCGGCCTCCTAATGCTGAAATTATGACAGATAGCCCGACATCTTGTAACTTCTTGGAGTCCTTATACTGGTTCGCAAGCTATGAACCAAGACTCCCACAAGTTTGGGTGTTTAGGGTGAGCATCGTGGGGCAATCTCTACTTCGGCTAGTCCATCTCGGGTGACCGATGAGTTACTGATGACTCACTAAACAGCATACCTCAACCATTACTTGACTTATAAGGCTCTATAATCAAAAGCCGGTGTCAAACACTGGATTATAAACTTTGATGCTATCATCGATACGACAGAGCTGAACGAACCTGGGCAAGGATTGATGCACGGCAAACCATGAGTTACAGTTAAACCTTCTGCGGAACTTGTACACAATCTTAAGCCGTCGTTTGAAATTCATAACTTCCAGCCCTAGCGGTGATGGATCGCTGGTTAGATAATTTTCTACGGCGGACCCAGCTTGGTACCCAAGGTTTCGCAATCAAGAACCTCACCTTAGGACGAAGCATGGGTGTTACGGCAAGCCAAGAGTTCCAGCGTTTGATATATGTAGTGTCTTGAAGCGTGCACATCCGACGGCGATCGAAGACCAACGGTGACTGTAGTTCATAAACGTGTGAGACATCGGATGTCGGAGGTATAAGCCCCATGGAATTGAAACTATCATAGCGGTATCGATGCTGGTTATTGGAGAACCAGGTTAGTGATTGCAGGTGCTTGTGGCTATTACATTTCGCCAGCCTTGCTGTCTTTGCGACGCTGTCGTTATGCTCAATATTCTAGGAAAACTAGAGTTTTTCGATCAAGTTGCGTCATAAGCGAGACGCTTAAAGCCATCTGACGATGTTAGGTCCTAATGGGAGGTTCGTCGTGGCATGGCACGACGATGATTGAGAATGTGCAAGTTGGAAGTTTTTCGAACGTCGTCGAAACAGATGCAGAAGTGCGGTCGATCAGGTCGAATACGACTACGTCACGGTCATCGTTGGAGAGATTGCACAGCTAAAAAGTCATTCGACGCCATCACTCCATTACTCTCTGTCATACATTCTTCTAGACGAAAACAGTAACAGGTTTAATGCGAAAAGGGGAGAAAGAGGGAATCTGGGGTTTGTGCACAAACCCCACGACTATCATTAATCGGTGAGCCCTTGCAGATGAATGATAAGTGAGGAAGAACCTACGCTCCCAGTGTCGACAGAACTACAGAAGACGGGCTTGGATTGGCAATAGAACGGTCACAATTAAGCGTACAAGAGTGCCAGGAACGCCTTATGCTTCCGGACAGCCGCCTAGATGTGAACTAATGAAAATCCTATATTGTGATAGCAACAGCTAATCGAATGAATTGAGTACCCTAAAAGCCATATGCGGAGGAACGCTCGATACTTCTCCCGCCAAACAGCGTTGCGGCTGTTGATACGAGCCATACATCAGACGAGACCTCCTTTCTCCACTAACATGATGATTTGAACAACCATATATCGTATGCATGAACATATGCCCATGTAAGAGAAAATATGTCCATCAACACCTGATTTTGCACGTTCTGTGAGTCTTCCAACTTCAAGATCTCTTAAAAGGAAGGAAATTGTCCTTTCAAGCGTCGCAAATTATACTTTGGTATTGGACGTTTTCTTACCTACGCGTGTTACTGTAACTTTTCAAAGAAAAATGGACGGAGCAGTCTTGGAAATTGCAAAGAATGGTATTCAAGGAGTGTTCTAGCGACAGGTTTCCACTTCGACACTCAGATAGTTCAAACTAGGAGACGAAGGAATACTTTGTTACATCACATCAAAATATATGGTCCCTCAATCTCAAGGAAGTGTGTAAAAAACCAGTGACCGCGAAGGTCGTGAATGAGCGAGAGGTGGATAAACTTTAAAGCCTAAGCTGAAATTAGATTTTTTAAAGTACGACAAATAATGATATTCACAGAGCACATCACAACCTTGTACTGCTTGCCAGGCCTCTGAAGACGACGATCCTCGTCGAAACGCCCAGGCCAAAACAATAAATCTGTCCACCATATAAACCTTGAAGGTAGAAAAACACTTAGACACCATACGATCATGCAGAGGTTGCAAGATAGGAGAAGCTGGAGATGCTCACAGAGTCAGAAAAAAGGAGGTTGTTAGAGAAGAAAACACGGAAAATGTAGAGGAATGTTAATTCCTAGTAGGAACGTACAAGCACCCCAGCCAATGGCTAATGTTTGCTACATCACGTCTAATTGGCTCGAGTAGGTAAATATCCCCTAGCCTGTCGACTAGTCCGTTGAAGGGCAATATAGGGGCAGTGGGCATACGAGCGCAATGATTAGCCGAGTTATAGACAGAAGGCTTGGTTTTAGGTGGGAATGACAGCATGTTCGCACGAATAAAATCTATGTCCAATTTCGACCCCGTCTCGACTGATCTGACCCGAAAAACTCCTTCCTTACTCGATTTGTGATTATACGATATCTTATACATTCCATGAGAAGCAATAGCATAAAGTGGTCGAAAGGAAACCAAAAGGTCTAAATTTATGATGAAAGAGACGTTCCACTGAACCAAGCAACCTCAATACTCAGAACTTTCTTAACATCATACGAGCAACATAAAACGCCCTCAACATGTTTCCACTATGCTACCTTGTCTCGGACAGCTTACAAACATGCTTCCACCGCGAATTTTCCTGAAGGCGGTAGCCGATAAAATCAGGACCGAGCAGAACATGTTACCGTCAGGCATCGATCATACTACGGCATCCTCAACCTGCTATTTCGAATTTTCGCCCGCTCGCTGCAATCGATAACGCGCATACGTTCTCACTCCTACTTCCCCAAAATAGCTGCTAGTAGTTTCATGTTTTTCTTGTCCTCATTCTCATGACATTATTCTATCATGTTGTGTTATATGCTGAGCAACTAGCATAAAAGCATTTCTCCGTGCTGGCCGACGTGATGCACTGTAATTTTTCGAGCGTTTGGAAAAAAAAGAAGCAAACAGTTCCAATCACATTGAGGCTCTTGACTGTAATGCTTCGCCACTTTAAAAAGAAAGGTCAACCTCAGGGGTAATATTTTTATATTATAGTCAGTCGCTGTAACTGTATGGCAACCAGACATGTGCGAAAAACGAAAAATTTCGGTCTCAAAACCGAAAAATTCCGAAAAAGAATTTTGCTTTCTTAGAGGAACGAAAATATCCGCAATCAGCATAATCATGACGGGGTTCTAGCCTTGTTGCAGTGACGATTGCTGACAAAATTGTAACGCTGAGCACACTCTAAGGCTCTTATAATGAACTTATTCTTCAGAACTGCGGTACAGTTCTCTGAACATTGAAATCAACAATTTCACAATCTTTATTCAAACTGTGGGCTCGAAGATCGGTTGTCGAAGAACTCACACCCGTTCCGATATTCTCACTCACCTAGAACTTTACAACAAGCCAGGGTCCCCATCCCTTTTCTAAATTAAGGGAGCAAGTTTTTTGGAGGATTGAGAACCCGCACAAAGTCGGATTTCCAACTCGCCTTATTTTGCATATATTAAGAGCTACCTAAGAACGCGGGGAGTGTGAGATCTTATAAAATCATTAGGCCACTCGCCATGAAAATTTTTATTCGCAATTTTCTCGCAGTTAAATTCGGGTTGTCACTTCTAGAATTTTTGAGAAGGCTACCGCGTGGAAATTATGAGCCTCCGAATAGATCTTTAACGGAAACAAGTTTTCCCGATCTCGAAGGCAGCATAAACGCTCGTAAACGTGGTTGAGATAACAATGGAAATAGAATGGTATGGCTTAGAACACAACGCCTACGCATTCTGAAGTGTCAAAAACGACCAAAACTGTCGCTACGGTAGAAGTTGGCCCCCGCTCCTGTATCTGCCCGCCCCGTGTTCAGTTTACTTATTGTACTAATTCAACCACCTTCATACATCTGCGACGGTGGGGCCATTTCCACCGTCGCAGATGTATGAAGGTGGTTGACTTACTTGACTTTTGGCTTTCGCCTGACGCGGTCATTCCGCATCTTCACCGAGGTGTGCCGTCCTAGTAGTCAGCCGTGTCCATTTTTCACGGTCTTCAGCCACAATTTGAACACATTCCATCCAGCTGTCACTATTCCATTTCCTGCGAAACGAAATATGGCGCCTGAACTGTCTTTCGATGCTGAGTGACTTCAAATCCTCTTTAACCAGATCCGTCCAGAACTTTCGCCTACGCCCAGGTTCCCGTTTCCAGACAGGATTTGGAAGCATTCTTAAAGGCAGTGTTCACGATAATCTTCGATTTTGAGATTAATCGCTAATTCGATTGTTTGGCTCCAGAGTAGAACTGACATGATGAAGAAACCGAGAAAAACGCACCAGAAGGGCACGAAATTCTCAAGTATCAGCCCGCCTCTTAAGTATCAATGGAACTGTTCGTTGTGACAATGAAATCTTTTGTGGACCCGTCTTTTTCAATTCTCCATTCTGTGTTGCTCCGTTTTTTCCTTCGGGCCCTAACTAATACTGTTTTGCCCAAAACATTCTTCCATTTTCGATTAGTCCCATTTTTTACCGGTGACAACCACCGTGAACATGTTCATCCAACCAGACAACTAGTCCAGGCCATAGAATAATTCCACTGAAATAAGACGAATTAGAGCGTTTCTCGCCGTTTCTTCGTGATTCTGGTGACACTCGGTAGCCAACGCATTGTTTTGAGTGGAAAACTTGGAAACGAGAATCATCGTGAACACTGCCTTTAAAGCGTGTTGTACGAGACGATACGGCGTTCTTCTTAGTATATGCCGGAGCAGTCGAAGTCGACTTTCCATTGCTGCTTGAGATGGCGTTAGGAGATGCTGGCACCTTCCTCGTGTCAAGCGTTGATGTACTGCGTCGATTTCCTTGTAAAGGTCCATCATGATAGGGCGAATAGCGGATAGGTAGACGCGAAACTTGACTTCCTTCGCGATGGTGGTAAACCACAAACATTTGGTTAGAGAATTGAATGCAGACGTAGCTTTCGCACATCGTTGTCGAATATCCGCTGCATAACTACCATCGTTCTTCAGCAAACAACCCAAATAACAGAAATCATCCACAAGCTCATACGTTGTCGGTCCACACAAACTCCGTTGAAAGCCACTGAGAGACCCACATCTGCTTGCATTTGCCGGGACGAAGACGAAAGTCCATAGGCTGCGGCATGCTTGAAACGAGGTTCACAATCCTTTGCGGTTTTGCGTTGTATTCAGCGAATAACACAATGTCGTCGGCGTACTCCAGGTCGACAAGGAGCGTCCTAATGGTGTTAGGATCACATCCGCAGGAAAATGTTCTGCAACTCTACGCATGATGTCATCAACGGCGAAGTTCAAGAGAAAAGGTCCTGCAACGGCTCCTTGCCTTACTCCTGTTTTCACCTCGAAAGCTGACGTAAATCCGACAGGTGTACGAACTGCTGCAGTTGTTCCTTTGCTCATGTCCTCGATTAACCGAGCATACTTTTCCAGGACTCCATCTGCTCGCAGAGCATTGACCAATCGATAACGATGAGGAGGGTCGAACGCGACTTCAAAGTCTAAAAAAGCAAGCTGTAAAGGGCTGGAAAACCGCTGCCACGATTCAATTACTCTTCTCACCACGAACACTTGGTCGATGGTCGATCTTCCAGGTCGAAAACCGGCTTGCTCATCTCTGGTCATTCCTTCACGATGTTTGATAAGTCGCTCGAGAATGATACGTTCTAAAACCTTGTACATGACACGAAGTAGAGAGATTCCTCTGTAGGTCTTAGGATCCGTGACGGATAGCTTCTTGTGAAAAGGTACGATGATCGAATGTCCCCACGAATCGGGTATCCTTTCGCTCATCCATATGGTACGGATGGTGTTGGTCATTTCACGAATCCCAGACGGAGGAAGAGCTTTCAGCATTTCAGCAGTGATGTTGTCATCTTCACCTGCCTCTCCATTCTTCATTTTCCGGACACAATCCAAAACTTCAGACTCAGTCGGCGGTTCCTCACTGACATCGTAATGTGCTCTCTGAACATGCGGGAGCGCAGGTACTGATGGCGCTGGACGATTCAGTAGTGAACTGATGATAATCCTTCCATAATGGCAGCGTCGCGCATCACCAACTGCAACTCCATTGGTAGTGTTCAAGACAGGAGAACATATCTTCATCTTCCCGCTATACTGTCGCAGCAACGTGTGGAAGCTTTCCTCAGTTCTTCTCCTCCCAAGCCTTCTCGAACTCTTTAGCTCTACACGTCCATTCTCGTTCGCGGTCACTTTGAAGCTGCCGACGCAACTTCCTTCTCAGACGCTTCTCCTCCACGAAAGTTTCCTGCAGTTCGGAGAGCACATACTCTGTTGTAGGTAGATGTTGTTTCTTCTGAGACGTAGGCCGAACTTCTTCTTAGGCTGTACAACCGGGAGTGCCTCTTTCGAAGCGTCCTGGATGCACTTGACAAAAGAATCCACGTCGCATAAAGTTTCTTCTTAGTCCGTACTCCGATGTGAATAGAAACGCGTTGTCGAAAATTCCTTCTGCACTATTCATCTCTGAGACTTGTCATGTCAATCCTCTGGAGAGGCTGAGCCCCTCGCTTCCTCTTATGAATCCTCGCAGTGAAGTTCAACAGAACAGGACGGTGATCCGAATCGAATGCGACATCTCACACAGCTCTAGATCTTCGAATGTCCGATACTGGAATATTCCTCGTCAGGACATAGTCAAGCTGTAGTTTCAAAGTTGTCATCCTCCTCTTCCGCTGCTCTTCTGGAGATGGCTGGGTTGGTCCCTGCCACGTAAGCTGATGGCGGCGATGATTCCTCTTGAATGTCGATGCAATAATCAGACCACTGCGTTCACAAAAGTCGACAAGGCGGTAGCCATTGTCGACGTTTGCTCCACTGGTTAGAACCATTTACCGAGTACTTCGGATTCCTGATCAAGTCCCATCTTCGCATTTGCGTCAATCCCCACGACAACAGCATGTTGACAAGGTATGCTGGCCAGCAACCATTGAAATCCTTCCCCACAGCTATTGCACAGCCTCCCACTCTCCTATCGTCAGCGTTACCGCAGTAGATGGTGTACTCTCCGACGCTGATGACGGGTCTATCTTTGAGGCGGGTTTCCTGCAAAGCAGCAAACGGTGCATGGAAATAGCTCAGAAGTCTGGATAGCGCAGTTTTTTGGATATCACTCGACACCGATCGACAGTTCAGGGTGGCTTATGGCCAAAGACTCCATGAAATCCTTAGGTACGGATCCTAAGGTGTTATGGACCAGAGGCCTTAGTGTGCCGGACGGCGACACCTTTATGCAATGTATGGGATACTTTCGCGATATAGTTGTGCACGCTATATCGCTCGAACGTTCCTGTGTACCTCAAACCTCTGCTGGGTTCAGTAGAAGCAGGGGCACCAACGAGCAGGTACCAAAGACTTGTATACACACCACCAAAGGTGGTTTAATTAATACAATAAGTAAACCTCATGCATCGGCGACGGTGGAAATGTCCCAGGACTCCCGATTCGAAGGAGACGGCAAATACAAGGGCAGGAGGTCAACTTCTTACTCGTGTAGCGGCATTGCGTTTCCTGCTGAAGGTTGGCGCAAACTCGGTGCATGTACATATGTCAGCATATGGCGCCGAGTTTCCGCCAACCTTTAAAAGGTCCCGGTCAGACTTGATAGAAAAACTGATTGAGTTCGGGGCAGAAAAACCAACCTAGCCTGCAGTGGACCTGTCCGTGCGCGCACGTAGAACACCCGTATCGACTGAGTGGATTGCGGACGCATGCAGACAATCGCAGACGGACTCATTCGGCGGATTTTCTACACCTGTCTGTCACTGTTTCGGGGCGTATAGACCGGGTGGGACCGAGTTGATCGACAAGCTTCGACGGGGCCATAGGGAACGCGGAGTAACAGTGCGATCCTTTGCGACTGTAACTGACCTATGCTCCGGATTAGGTCTGCTGTTTCCCTTCATACGTAAAACTTTCCCAAATCGTAGACTGATATTCTTAAAACTGTTTCAGCACTGAAAAACAAATGGAATTGGTATTCTGGGGTTCTCTTGCTCTAAAAAGTCTTCCTCATTTACCAGACTGCTTGTCTCCTTATTTTCATCAAATAGAACCGCTAAGACCTAGATAAAGAGAAAATGGGAGAAGCCTCATTTGCATTTTCCCCCATTTCCTTCGCATGGACCAGCACACCACCGCTCCCCATATTATCAATGAATTGCGCTATGCTCTCAATTTTTGAGTTCATTCGTTTGGCATTTGAGTGCAGGCCTGCCTCAAAAGGCATCTCTAGATCAATTACTGACAGCGGAACAAAACATTTCATGTAACAAGAACACGTTAGGATTTCGTTCTACTTCGTCGTTTCGTTGCCGGTGGTCTCTGGGGTAGGCCTGCTACCAATCAGTGTCTAAATGTCCCCAACGCAGGGCTGCCACGGGAGCCAGAGGCAGTGGAACGCCAAAAATGTACAGGTTCCTTACCAACACGTTTAGCTTTGACAGAAGCCCAACAGCCTTCATTCATCTTTACAAACAGCTATCGAACACGCATAAGAACATGCTTCCGCAGCTATGGCAACAGCTTACGGAAGACTTCCGTAACATGTTGGATAATGTGTTCGTAACATGTTTCCAAAGTTCTGAGTAGTGGTCGTCCGGCGGAGTGGAAGTGACAGCACCTGCCAGACAGAACAACTCCATGAGGGGCACCTCACCAATAAGGTACACGAGATCATGAAATCATCTGGGAAAGATATGATGGATAGAAAGGCAGAACGGCATTTCGTTAATCAACAGGATTACGACATTGGAAATGAACTATGATCAGTGATGGGTAAGGGTGAGTCATCCGGGGTATTTCTCTGATCAGCCATCCAAGCGACCCCACAGCAACCCAAGCGTTTTGCTTACAAAACCTCGAACATATTTGCACAGTGTTTTCAGAAGAATCGCACTTGAGCACTCTGGATGCAGAAATGAACGACGAACTGAGAGAACCTCTTGAAGTGCTGTTGTCCCCTTCCTTTTTCCTTTTTAGGGATTCGCGAGCAGGACACAGACTCTTTAGACACATCGCACTGGATGCGGAAAAACTCCTTTCCCCTAAAGATTAATGTGTCTTTCTAGCGGAATGAGCCATACACCGACTTTTTAACCACTCTCAATCACCTACACAGGCACCCTGTGTTGAAATCAACACCTCCACCCCGATTCGATTTGGATACATGATAAATGGCGAAAATCAGAGGATAGCAACAGGATGATTCTTTCTGTGATTGCTCAAGAAGTAGCGCGCATTCACACCCAAATGATGTCGTCTAGTACTTTTCACAGTTATTCTCTTCTCCCCAAATGGGAGCAGTATTCTGTTACAGACCCTAAGGAAGAAGGCATGGATATTGAGAAGAAAGATGCATGGATACAACAAAGACACAGAAAGACGGAAGATGGTACATCGTTTTAGAAATGAAATGAAACTTTGGAAAAATTTTAGTGAGCTTCTTACTCAATGTTAGATTATCAAAAGCAACGAAGCGGTGCGTAAGTGGTGATATATAAGCAGCGATAAGGATGTTCCGACGAAAAAGCGACCGCTATCCTGCTATAATAGTCGAAATCGACAGCTCACTCGGGATGACCCTGAGCTCACATGCTCAAAGCACATATAGCTTTTCTCCCTAATTAAGAGCCGGCTAAAGTAAAGATGGTCGGGTTTATCATGCCGAAATCTCCTTAGCTCCGTCATATTTGAAATCACCGACCGCTCCGCTGCTTGCTCCGCTTTGACTCAGATGAGCGGGAGAGGCTCTAAAGGCACAGTCCAACATCAGAATCGCTCTCCAGTTTTTTGTTTATCTTGGAGAGATTTTTGGGCTGGTCACAAAGGTGCCTCTACCATGGCTCAGGACCCACTACGAGCGTAAGTGTGGCCACTCGACGATTATGAACTCGGACGGTGAGAAATTCGTCGACGAGTTTTCCAGGGCCTGTTTTTCCTCTATGTTCGCAGCCATTGCACAGGACCACACCACACTATAAAGCTAGACCGATAACTAATGAAAGAACGTAGATTTTGATAAAATCCACGACGCGTCTCGTCCATATTGACAGCGAAAACCCCGAAGTCGGCGCAGGCATTGGGTGCTGATTTAGAAGGGGGGGGGGGGCGTAGAAAATGGGTACTCTTTTTTTCGCTTGTTCTGAAGAGTAGAGAATCCGCGTTTGGCAGGGTTGTTCCACACAGCGGCCCGACCACGATATCAAATTTTACCAACGAGCTTGGACTGTGACTTTGAAATCTCATATCGTATACATACACACTTAGGTATACATATCTGAAAAACAATCAGATCTCCGATTGTATAATTCAGTGTTAGCTGTTTGGGAAGAAACATTAGAATAGCGGTCCCTGATTCGTTGAGTCTCTCCCTATTAGGTAAGGATTGCAGCAATGGGTTTGCCATCTGAAAACCTAGATCGATCTATGCAGCGTTTTGCCTCGTACTCTCCCTAAGGGAGCGAAATTGCGGACCCTCCGCTGTTGCAGCACGCAGCTAGATGAAAGGCGTACCGGGACCTCGTGTTCTCACCACATTATTGCGTGGCTGGCTAGTCGCAACAGCGGTCAACCGCAGCTGAGGACCAGAATTTCATTTCGATAACGACAGGAAAAGAAACCCTTTTCTTTCGTAGATGTTCTGACAATCGATTCCCAGGCACTGAAATATTTTTGGCAGGCAATAGTGCCTCCAGCACGAAGAAGGTGTCCATACCACCATAGTCAAGCCTCATGAGACTTGTGGGCAAGCGCAGCGATTCGGCCCAGACGGCAATCAGATTCAATAACCATGCTATCCTAAATGACATTTTCGCTCCCATTACACCGAGTCGATGACTTGCCTACCTGGTGGCAGGCCAGTGATGCAGCCACTCAGTAGACCTCTGACTTGAGACGAAGCACTCCAGTGTTTGGACGTTCTTCTATCCGCCTTGTGTTGCCACGAGGGTCAACTTCGCGGTTCAGACGCTAATCGGAAGCAATCACCAAACCAATGTTTCCGAAGACGTCACGTGCGCTCGTCGTCGTCGTTCTTGCTGAAGTCACGCTCTTTGACAACCTTCCCTGAGGTGTGTTATTATCGCAATGACAGTTCAGACACAGACATTGGTTGACGTCGCATTGCTGTCAACGAAACCCCGTCTAAGTTGTCTATCAGACTTCTTCATATGAGAAGCCTTATTAGAACAGGCTTAGTTTCTTCACCTCAAGAAAGCAAGATGATCGCCAATATTGAACTAGATTGGATGAATCATTCACAAGGACCACAGTTCCCGGCAACAATGCGGCGATTCTTTCTCCTCTACGGCTATTTTGGCTCTAGTTCTCTTGGGATACAAACACTAAATTATCGATTCAAGGAGTCGAAATCGAGCACAAGGCGTTCATTAGCATCAAGAGTCTTTCAGGAATAAGCTCAAGCATTTTTGCTTATATGGGTACATATATTTTTCATTGCTGAAAACTGCAGAAAGAAAGTCTGTAACTGGGTTAGGAGCAAGAAATCGTAACTATGCACGGAAACAACAGCCTTCTAAAACGGTTTCCACCTTGGAGCCTTGTAGCTCTTCTTATTTTGAGCGCTGCAGACTACTCTAATCAGTAATCCATAAAGATGGCCGTCATTGCTTTGCCGTTTCAACTCGGAAACTCGCATAGCACGACTGGAATGTTCATAATGACAGCTGCCGCGCATGCCGATGGCATCAGACGGACAGCAACAATGGAACAACCAGTCTGTTCCTGACCATTCCATCTCAACAATATGCGAGTCTTGAACACATTGTAAAGAACCACACCTTCAAAGCGCACTAGCCAATGAAAGATGTGTTGATTCAAGAGTGAGACATTAGCCAACAACTGCTGCAGATGTTTTCGTGAGTTTCTGACAATCCTTATGGAATCGCTATTGTTGAGGAAAAAGATGCAGACCCACAATGGAGACATTACTGAAGCACTCCAAGACATCAGACACCGGCCTGCGCACTGAACGAATCGGCGAGTAGATAGAGCAGAAACAATTCAAGTAGGAGAATCTGCAGTAGTTCCCTTTCCAGCCAGGGGAGTTTTGACATCTGCTGTAGAAAATTCGGAATGAATTCGAAAACGTTATTGGACTGGAAGTGCCAGACGGCCGAATTCGGTACAATAGTCGAGCCGGTACGTTGGAGATGTCACACATCTGAATCGAATGTTTCTAAAGAACTATATTGCACCCTAACATTGACCAAAATGAGAGATGACTGTGCAACCAATGCGATTGGTCCCCTTACATTTTCATTGATTACAACGGAGCGGAATTTACAAAGGCGTATCATTTAGGTAGGGGCAAGGGTGTCTGCATCCTCAAAGATCACCCTGTAGGAAAGAGATCTCATAAACCAATCATCAGCCAACCCAGCTGATCACCTCCCCTCGGCCGACCCATTTAGTAAACTGGGAACAGCTGAGACACTGCTCGGACTTGCGCCATTGCTGAGTAATCATCAAAGACGCCGAAGCATTCTCCCCTACCCCAACCACTCGTCTTATAAATTCGCTCCAGAAGGCTCTTCCTTGTTTTGTAAGTAGTGCGTTTCTCAAAATCCATACAGTTGGCACACAGTACATTGGCCAAAGACCACAGAAGATGACTAGGGTTCGTGACGGAGCTGGCAGTGTCAAGAGACCTTTTTGGGACAACACGTGAACAATGTGTGCTAAACATGACCGGCTTAGCGCTAAAAGGCAATAAGGGAACTCCCTATTCATCATTCTTCTGTCTGACTATGTTTACAGGAATTCTGTCTCAGCAGTTTCTTTCCAGAAAATTAATTACACGAAATGTTCAGAGCAAAAAGTAGAAAGAAACCTAAATTCTTTGCAGCAACAGATGTCAGTACTTTGAATCTGCATTTCGAGGCATGTATCATAAACAATGAAAACCGGTTTGACGGTAATCTTTATTTCGACATTCTGCTCTCCTTGATCTATTCCAGTATTTCGACGTTCTCTCAAAGGCGTCATGCGCGCAGGAAATCACATTAAAAATTTTTGTATACAATCAAAAAATTTGTGCTAGCTGATATCAGCCACAAAACTTGAGGCTTTGAGAATGAGCCCGTGAAACGTTATGGCCACCTGAAACCTGCTATGGGGTCGGACACCTAGCACTTTTGAGTTGCTCATCTACCACTTTTTATGGAATGTTGATGCGACCTTCAAACAACATAAAAAACAAATAATGCACAAACTCTACGTGCAGGAGAAGTTGAAAAATGTCAGTAGCCAGGTCTCTAGATGCGTTTGAATAGTGCTACATATTAGCGCTTATGATTCCGGCCTCTGAAGGTACAGTTCACCTCCGCACTGCCGTTCAGTCCGCAAAGTGCACCCTGATTGCGAAATCTTGCTGCGGCGCGGTTGCGAACATCCTCAGACAAGGATGTGGGATCACCCGGGCGCTTTTGGCCTTTGGTGCCCGGGTGATCCCCCCGCCCGGGTGACCCCACATCCCTGTCTGAGGATACTCGCAACCGCGCCGCAGCACGATTTCGCAATCAAGCGCACTTTGCGGACTGAACGGCAGTGCGGAAGTGAAGAATATGTTATGATATTCAGATTTGACCAATAGCAGACCTGTCGATGGAGGCAGCGACAGGCTCGGAGACGCAAGCCTACCATAGTGCATGCTTCTCGTGACGCGCAACAGCGACAGCACATATCAGCAATATCGATTTTCAGTCGACTTACATGGCAAACACTATGTCGCGTCGCCCACCGCGGTAAATATGGCTTACGCCGAGATCACACTTCCCGCGATCAGCGAAAGCGACAGCGCATATCAAGCATATCGATTTTCGGTTGATATTGATGGTAAACATGTCTTCGCGTCGACCGGCACTGGAAGTATGATCCCGGTTTAGGCCTACGCAGCGTTTCGATTCGTCGCCGCGACGAGAGCGCGCGCCACGTAGGAAACGCCGTTTGATCAGTGGTCACGGGCGGTATTTTATGCATGGGCATAACTCATCAGCAGTATGTGAAAATAAATAAAAATATCACATGTCCTTCGCGATACTGACGTGCCTTTATCTTGTTCATGAGATATTATGTCCAAAGTCTGTTTGGTCTTCAACAAAAACATTACTGATCATTCTCATGAAAAACGTTACAAACAAGTCGCTCGGGATGAGAGTATTGAACCTAAAATGAACGGTCAGGCGGAGGAAATAAAGATTTCAAGCCAGGAGGCAACAGAGAAACTGTAAAGTGTTCTAGTACTTCTCTGACAATGAGTGGCACTACATATAACGTCAACTAGAAGAGTTGAAGTCAGTGATAAACTCATTTTCGCTGATTGCACCAGGTGCACGGTAGAAATCGTGAATGAGTTTTTGTAAAGCGGAAGCTTCGTGAAAAGGTCGTGCCAGCGGTGGAACGCGCGCCATTATCTGTATATTGTAGAGGGAGCGTGTGATTGGCGATCAGCTGAACACCGTGGTAGGAAATTCAGTTTTCCATCGTCATTCATAGTGTCGGTCGGTAGGATCACAATGAAAAAAGAAGAATGGTGTTACGGCAATACGCCGCCGAACAAGGTCATCCGCTATGGAAAGCAGGCCGAAACAACACCATTATCAGAGAAACGACACTGTTGCGACCCATCGAAGAAGCTGAACAAAAAAGATCACAAGGTTCGAGAAGGACACTACAAATAAATACAGAAGCAGGCTTCTTTGGGAAGATTCATCAGTCATCAGGAGGAGTTGGATGGGAAAAGCATTCATGAGGTAACACCACAACTAATTCGCGTGAGAAGCGCGCTGCTAACAAGGGTCCAAAACGTCATTTGGTCCAAAACGCTGACTCCAACAAGATTCGAACCAATCAGAGCGGAGAGCGGTGGCCTTCTTGTCGGAACCTCCTTATCACTATTTATATTTCACCGAGGCTCACCCCTCCGCTGCTGGTGATAATCGAAAACCACAGGTTACTAGGGGTTTTTCAGACCCTAAATAACTTTAAATCACGCTTTCAAATCTATGTTTGCAGCTGCCGTGAACTTCTCTGGACCGAGTTATGGTGGGTTTTCTCAGTTAGGCAAAAAGAACAGGTCTGTTTCTCGATATTCTAAGGCTTATTGCAGGTTTAATGCTGTTTATCTGGCGCAACCTAGTTAGTATGTAGAAAATTGAAAACTGGACCTCGAATTCGTGTTCAGGAACCTGTAAAACATCCAGAAGAAAGTCTTGATGTCACTGAGGAAATTTTGTGGAAAATCGCCTTTACATTACCGACAAATTAGGCTTCTAATGACTCAATCGTTTACACAAGGTGGAAAATTTAACCCTCAGGTAACCTGTAATACAGGATTGCTTATTGCATGCACATCGCCATCGAGATCGCTAATCCTTGCTCCTAGAGAAACTCATCGACATTTTCGCGTCCTTCGGGGCCTGGAAAATGGAAAAATATGAGATTACAGCGCGATCAAACGTATTTTCACATAACTGAAGCTGACTGAAACGAAAACGCGAAATTCACGACGACATGTAATAGAATGAAGTTCAATTAGGAAAACGAATTACATCTACGAAACGAAAACGAATTAAGATTTAATTGTTGGCCAACGGTTATGACCTCCTGGCCCTAGCGCAGTTACGCCCGCGCCGTTTCTCGCAACGTTACTCACAATTGGAAAAGGAAATTTCAGTCGGAAAAGAGGTGTATACCCTTCGTTCCGGAGCTGAATTTATTGCGGTCAATCGCGTGCGCGTGCGAGTGTGTGTGCGCGTATGCTGCTTCAACTTTCTCCCTTACTCTCTCGCTGTCTCTCCCATAGCTTCGCACATTCAAACGAAGGACAAAGCAAATTTCACTCTGAATTAGAGCGTACAAGAAGATAAGGATTTGAATGAATATGAGAATTTTTTGACACGAGGAAGAGCGTGAGCCACTCAGAGTAAATGACATATGCATAATATGTGGGCAGGACTACAATATCGCTCGGAGGATGTGGTAAGGAGGCGTGCAAGGACGCGTTTTGCGTTTTTTGTCTTTTTTGAATAACTCACTTCAAACTTAACTTTGAGCGAAACTGGTGTGATATTTATGATCCTGACTTTGAGGACTATCCAACAATAGAGCTTTTTAGAGATTTCGTTGAGTACTGAAGAAGCCTAGCAATCAGTCAGCTTTCTACATATAGTGCCGTGGTAGTGGGTGTGTGCGCCCCCTGTCAACATTTCCTTGTGTCTAACGTATATAGAGAGCTGGCTGACTGCCGAACTTCTTTAGTTCCCAGCGGAACATCAACAAAGGTATAATTAGGTCCGTGGCCTGTGTCCTCAAGAAAAAACGTTTGAATTCAAACCGGGGTGCGCGGCGGTTTAATTCTCAGAGATTAAGATTTAAACCGCCACGCCAGCCGCGGTTCGAATTTACACGTTTTTTCTTAAGGAAACCGGCCACGGATCTAACCATAACAACGTTGGGTAGCTCTCAACACCAGGTCCATAAACATCACCTTAGTTTTGCTCAAAGTCAGGTTTGAAGTGTTTTATTAAACAAAGAGCGAAAAAGACGCGGAAACCCGTCCTCACGCGCCTTCTGACCAAATTCTACGAGCGGTATTGCAATATCAAAAACAGAAACACGCACAATTGAAACCGAAGGTGAAGGTGATCGCACCACTGCGAATAGTGCGAGTGGACGCGCGGCGTCATGCGTAGTCTAATTTCACAAGGAGAGGCAAGCGCAGATGGCACGGAAAGTACCAATACTATACGTTCCCTGTTGAATGTTGGCGCAAACTCGGCACACGTATGTTAGAACACCGAGTTTGCGCCAACCTTCAACAAGGAACGCAGATTATGTATCAGTACGATCCGCGCCGACTGTACCCGCGTATGTAAGCCCAAAGCTCCTGTGTCCCTAGAAGTTTACCCAATGTGTGCTACAATGCGTCCACTCGGAATTTCCGCTGAAAGGCGTTCACGAAATCTGTCTCGGATTGAGCTCAAAACGTTTTTCTGAGGGCTATTTTGTGTGCTAGTTACGAATATGAGGTCCTTTTGTCAATATTTTAATAATTCCGTCTGATTTGGTCCGAAGCTTCAGAATGGAGGAAATTTTGCTGCAAAAAAAGCGTCTTTTGAAGGGTTTCGAGAATGCTACGATGAAATCGCCTTAAAACTTGAACATAGCGGTCATTCGGGCCGCCTAACACAAATCTGCCACCCTTTATCGATTTTCGATAAACTGCGGTAGGTTACGGTGGGTATGAGGTAGCTCGGTGAACGTCTCACAAGGGAGGCTTCTTACCTTCCGGTGGCGATTTGGAAAATCATGTTGTCGTTGCTGTAGGTCTGTGAGAGTATATAAATGACCAGTGCTTGAAATTGGCTAAATGGCTGCGGTGATTTCAAAAACGGTATTTATTTTACTCAAAAAAAAGGTCAAGCAATTCCATCAGGGAATAATTTATGGAGCGTTTAGAAGAAAAAATTTCGGATTCGGCTCAAAACTTGCAACTGGGGGTTATTTAGAGCGCTGAACCCGAATCTGGGATCTATTCCTCGCCAGATTTTGGGTCACTGTAGGTTAGGGACAGGGGCTCTCTACACACATGAGGAGGAGTTATCCCGTTCTTGCAGTTCGACACGTCACGCCACTCAATGCAAGCGAAGTGGTCCCGAGTGGATTTAGAGCCGCGAAAAGCCAGACATCACCTCCTTCTGTTAGTAAAGAGACCCTGTCCCGTAAGTTACGGTAGGTATAATGCTTTTCAAGTGGCGATACCTACCCTAAAATTGCGAAAATCGAAAAATGGACCTCAAATTCGTGTTTCCTTTTCCCAATTCCTAATACCACTCACAGTGAAATTTTGAGTCAAATCTGAGACTTTGGCCGTGCTACCGTATACCCACCGTAACCTACCGCTAGTTATCGAAAATCGATAAACGGGTTTGCAGATCCGTGTTAGGCAGCCCGAATAGCTCCTGCATATGAACAAGTTTTAAGGCGATTTGATCGTAGTATTCTCGAAATCGTCAAAAGTTTGGGCAGCGAATTTCCCCCATTCCGGAGCTTTGGACCAAACCACATGAAATTTTTCAAATACTCAAAAATGGACCTCAGATTCGCAATCAGCACCCGAAACAACCCCTAGAAACAAGTTTTAAGCTAAGTCCGAGGCAATTTTTTTGAATGTCCTAGAAGTTATCTTTCGTGTACCCCTTTTCTATTGGCAAAGTTATGGAATTGTTCACTTTTGGAAATCTCCTGCCAATCTCTGAGGCATTTAGCCCATTCCGAGTGTGGATTATTGCAGCACTGTCCTCCCTCTAGAACATATTAAAGTGGCATATCGAAACTCCACTTTATGTGTGCAACCCTCCCTTGTCAGATTTGACTCACAATTTTACTGTGGATATTATTTGGGACGCTGAACACGAATTTGAGGTCCATTTTTCAAATTTCGAAACTTTAAGGTATGTAACGCCAGTTAAAAGGCATTATGCCTACCGTAACCTACAGTAACCCTAAGACCGGAATCATACTCCCCGCGACTAGCGACAGCGACACTGCACTCCTCGCGACAAGGGACAGCGACAGTGCATATCAGAGATATCGATTTTCGGCCGATATTGATAGAAAGCATTGCGTCGCGTCGCTCGTCGATCGAAGTATGATCCCGGCCTAAGTATGGCGACAAATAGACCCCAGATTCAGATTTAGCGCCCTAAATAACCCCAAGGGTAGTTTTCAGCAGGATCCGAACTTTTTGTAAAACTATGGAAATGTCATTTTTTCGGATCCCCGCAGCCATTCAGGGAACTTAAAGCATGGGTCATTTATGTACTCTCACAGGCCTGCAGCAACGACAACATGGCTTTCCAAATCTCCACGGGAAGTTTAAAGCAGTCCCTAGTTAGAAACGACTGTACTTATGGTCTACGCGGAATTGTTCATCGGGTTGGCGATTTTTAGCAAGAGTCACGAGATCACAAACAGTGCTAATTGATCAAGGATTAATGGATAAGCAAGAGTTTAGCAGTCCTTCATCTGGAATCGATAGCACTATCGCAGAAGATTTTTCCTGGAAAATGTAGCAAATTACCGCTTACAGGTTTTTGAGCAAGTTAAAAAAACGCAACTTTTAAACTTCGAAGAGGGCTGATTTTGTTTTTTTGTGGTTTTTCTGTGGATGGAGCAGCCGTTTGCAATTGGAGTTCTCATAAATCTTTTGAGCCTTTACGTGACTTTCGGGCCATATGGCAATGTCAACAGTGTAACGGTCTCCACGAAAAATGGGAGCTGACTTTGAGAATGATTTACAGTTTTATTTTCTGACAGAATGCACTTCGCAAGTTCATCGCTCTCATCTGAGATTTTTCGTCAGTAATCTCACAGGGTTCGGCCAATTAACTTCTTGTGCTGGTGCAGGGTACGTCGTACTTGGATGAGCAGACTGAAAAATCTTGCAGTTGCCTCGACTACCAAATCGACTCAACCGAAGAATTTAAAATTTACGTAGCTACATATAGCTATGCGCCGCGGATGATTAGGTTCATTAGTTCTTGTCCAAAAAAAACATTTAAAGTGAGCGAGCCGATTTCAAATTCAACAGTTTTATAGACGTGACTCGAGGTTTAAAGTCCTTCCTTGCAACACTGCAGAATGGGAGCCGAAAAGTGGGCATTACTGGAACACTTACACGTTTGCTTTCTAGTGTTAGAAAGGTCTTTTTGAGAAGTCACGGGGCTGGCTCCAAAACATTAGAAAATTTCCAAAAGTTTAGCTTCCTGGCAAAAGTAATGACTTGGCAATGTTATAACTACAAGAAATATAGAAGTTGACAAAATAAAATAAAAAAAACGTCTTGAAATATCTTTGAAAATGATTTGGCACAAAATAACCAGAACTAATGAAAAACTGGGAAATGTAGTGAAATAACCAAAACCGGATTTGGCGGTCATTCATAGGCCAACTTTTGATAAGTAGTGACTGACGAGGGATTAAATTCTACAAGATTCTCCGTTGAACTTATCAAAGCTAAATCAAGTGCGCATCGGATTTGAGCGTTACGTTCACATAGCTTGACCTATGCTGATTTCCGTTGCGCGCTTGATTTAGCTTTGATAAGTTCAACGGAGAATCTTGTAGAATTTAATCCCTCGTCAGTCACTACTTATCAAAAGTTGGCCTATGAATGACCGCCAAATCCGGTTTTGGTTATTTCACTACATTTCCCAGTTTTTCATTAGTTCTGGTTATTTTGTGCCAAATCATTTTCAAAGATATTTCAAGACGTTTTTTTTATTTTATTTTGTCAACTTCTATCTTTCTTGTAGTTATAACATTGCCAAATCATTACTTCTGCCAGGAATCTAAACTTTTGGAAATTTCATATATTTTTACCAAAGGTCCCCTTTCTGACCTGATTTTTGCTTAGCGATTCCCACTCTGGAGAGGAAAAACCTTTTATGAAAGCTTTTCCTCACGGTAAATAATTAAATCATTACCGATCGGTGTGGTCGGACGACTATAACTCCTAAAAATTGTGACCCGCAGACATAAAAAAGACCCATTCTTTCCTACTGAGGTCCCGCACACTTTCTTTGGCGTCCTGTGCACTCCCACTGGGGCCCGCACACTTTTTACGGCGTCCTGAGAATTCCCACAAGGGGCCCGCACACTTTCTGCGGCGTCTTGCGCACTTCCACTGGGGGCCCGCACACTTTGTACGGCATCCTGCGCACTCCTCAAATCCTATTCACACCAACCGTCTCAAAGAGGAAACAATCCTGGGCGGAAGACTATCATTGGCTGTGTTGATTTTCATTAGTCCATTTTCAAAGTTCAGTGAGCGTCGGATGGTTAACAATAACATGTTTACATGTTTTTACCCGTCTTGGCCCTCAATTTTGAGGTTCCGCTAAAATTGAGCTTTCAGCTCCAAAATTGTATTGGAGCTAGCTGCATCCACTTCCCGCCTCCTGCCAAAAAATTTACTTCCTAGCTAAATTTTAGGTGTTGCAACAAGATCGTGAATGCCGTCTGAAAAAAAAGGAGATTAACACTTTTTCGACCAGAATCACGTGGTTTTCGCCATTTTTCTCGAGCGCCAAGAGACCATTCCACAAGGATCATCCCTGTTGTGATCCTAACGGGACTCTGAGAGTTTTGGCCGGGAAATAGGCCACCAGGCTCCGCAGCGGCTCCTAGTGGGCTATTTCCAGGCTATTCCGCGGCTATTTCTCGGCTTCTCATGAAACGGACCAGAAGTAGCCGAGAAATAGCCGAGATATAACCGAGAAATATTCAGAAATAATCAAAATTAACCAAGACGCAACCGTCGCCGGCTCGACGAGCCACCGTGTGGGGCCGCCAGCGGTTGGGCGGGGCTTCCAGAGGTTGAACGAGGTCCTTGAACCTCAAACTTGAGTAATTGAACCGACGGAGGTGCTGACATCTGAATTATGCCTCTGGAATGCTCCGTATATCTGCCTGGAGAGCATTATTTCTCGGCTATTTCGCGGCGAGAATCATTTGGCGGCTATTTTGCGGCGAGCATTATTTAGCGGCTATTACGCGGAGAGCAGGCATTTCGCGGCTATTTCTCGGTCAAAACTCTCAGGGGCTGAGCAGAGTGCCACCGCCGCGCGGCGCGGTCTGATGATGGAGAGCCGTATTGATAGATCGCCGCGATCTATCAATACGGCTCTCAATCATCAGGCCGCGCCGCGCCGCGGTGGCACTCTGCTCAGCCCCTCAGAGGAGGTGGGGGTGACCCCACCACCACTACTCGCAGTGGGGTCCACCACACTGCAAACCGTGGGGAGATGGGCCCATACTTGGGCACCACCTCCCCCCCCCCCCCGAGCCGTGGGGATATCCCCTCGGCGACAAAAATTGTCCTTCGGAATCCAGTGGATCTTCTGGAAAGTGACTAAGGCCACCTTCCAGGTCCAGCTCCGAAGAGCCGACTGAGGCACACGGTGAGATGAGGAGCCTTTTATACCAGCAACATTGTTACGACCTTTGTCTTAACATGTCTATGTTCATACGCGTCTTGACTTAGTACACGTGAAACAGGTTTTAACTTGCCTCAATAGGCCAGAGCGCAACTTCAACAGGATAATTCCAGAGAGAGAATTTTGTGCCGGAGGCAAATTATAATCGTCTCTTTCTGCGGCGCCCTGCGCACTCCTCAAGTCCTATTTACACCAACCATCTCAAAGAGAGAACAATCTTGGCCAGAAGCCTATCATTAGCTGTGTTGATTTTCACTAGTTCATTTTCGAAGTTCAGGGAACGTCGGATGGTTTGCCATAACATGTTTACATGTTTTTACCCGTCTTGACCCTCAATATTGAGGTTCCGCTAAAATTGAGTTTTCAACTCCAAAATTGAATAGGAGCTAGCTGCATCCATTTCTAGACTCCTGCCAAAAAAATTAGCTTCCTAGCTCAATTTCAAGTACTGCAACAAGATCGTGAACGCCGTCTGAAAAAAAGAGATTAACAGTTTTTCGACAAAAATCACGTGGTTTTCGCCATTTTTCTCGAGCGCCAAGGAACCATTTTTGACCATCTTTGGGTGTATACCCCAACTTTTTACGCTCTTTCCAATGAAGACAAAACCGCATTTCCACATTTACTCCGAACGCCGATTTCGTAATCGCAGAGTTGCGCGTGGGCGAGTTAAAGCCAAATCTGGTGCGCGCTTCGCGCGCACCACAATACGATGTACGCCTCTTTACGGACTGCAAGCACTCATTTCCAAAACTCCGTAACATGCTGAATGGGAAAAGTGAACGCGAGGAAGCAACAAATCAGTCAAATCAGACTCTGAAGAGTTTACAAAAAATCCTGAAGAGACGCAGAAGAACGAGGACTAACTTCAGGAAAAAAGAGAAACTTAAAATCAGTACAAATTAAATCTATGATATGATAGCATCAAGAATGAATTGTGCGGAAACTTCATGGCTACACAGCTCTCAAAAAAATCCCCTGTTCGCTAACTAAATAGCCGCGATATTTCGACAATTAGCTTTATGGCTTTTTCATTTTAATTGGATCTGAAGGTATAGCTGGTTTTCGTAAACTGGCGATGACCGGTCCTACGTAGGTAATTGCCACAATACAATTCCCAGTATTTCCCCTTCCAACTGCAGAGAAAGAAGTGTTCCAAATCTGAGGCTAAGCGTATAGCAGTATGCAAAGCAGTTAACTTCGCGTTACAGCAGCGGGTGAGCAAGCGTGCAAGAAAAACGCAAAAATAACGGAAAAAAGCCAGTCGCTTTTCTCGAGCATAGTTCCACATCGACATTACTCGTCCAAAAGTTGCGCGCAGGATTTTCTGCATGTTTTTGGATTCTTTTAAGCGAGATCAGAACAGTGTTGCATGAAAATATTGTCTAAACTACAGATGTCAACAGAAGTTGAATATTATTCCCCTAGCACTCCTTATTACACATGACGTCCACAGGAGGTCATTTGAGCGAAAACCTATCATGGTAAACGGAAACTTCAAAGCAAAACAATCTCCGTTGAAATACTGGAGCTAAGCAAATATTGATACATTATATACTGATTTCACTTCGAAAATTTTCTTGAAATGCAGGCTGACTACTGAGGCATCGGAAAATATTTTTCACAAAGTTCGGGATGGAATTGGCATTGTCTTTCCTTGCAGAAAGCAATGGAATTGCAACATTGCTATCTGTCAGCACCTCCAGCTACTGGTCAGAAATTAGTTCGTTCTACAGCGGACCTGCCGTAACCACAGGATCGCATTTTCCACAAAGCGCGATTGCGAGAGTGCATACCAGATATATCGATTTTCGGCTGAGGTGTATGGTGAACGCTGCGTCACGGTAAGTATGACCACGACCCAATATAATGCGCAGCGTCAGCAGAATACCTATGATTCCCTGTGATGCGTACTCAGGCGAACTGGGTCGTCGACAACAGGTCGATCCGCCCATTATGACTCACCGCTAGCCAACGCGCCGATGATCGGCGGAGCAGTGGCCGCTAGTTATGATCTGGCCAATGTCGAGCTGTTGCACAGCTAGCGTTTCCGCGCTCTTCGCCGACCGCGACGCGTGTCGGTTTGCCGACCACAACGCGTGCCGGTGTGCCAAGCGCGATGCGTGTCGGTTTGACGAGCGAGTAAAGTAGTTCCTAAGCTAGATGAAGAAGTTCTGCAAAATTCGAACTGCTGCTGAATAGGCCGCTAAACGCGACACATCAAAATGTCAACAGCTCAACCACGGGCGGACGTCGCTGGGCAACGGGCAGATCTCAGGCTGACAATGTGCGCGATTTAAGTTGACAACAGGTAGAGGTTTATAATATGACAAATTATCAACCTGCTGTAAGCACCCCAGTTTGCCTGGGTAGTTCCACCGATTCCGACAGAGAATGCTCTTTCGCAGCGCGTGCGTAGCGAGAGGAGTGTGTGGGGAGAAGAGGGAGCATACGCGCGCATGAACGAGACAGAACCGAGCTAACTTCATATTGGAATAAAGTGTAGATGCGTGAAGCGGAGCGTCCCGCAAAACCGAGACAATTGCTCCCCGCATCGCGCTCGCTGGTGCGCCGATGCAAAATCGCGCTTGGCTGTATCATGCTTACATTTTAGAGTCATCGTAGAACCGCGGATCTTTGCACGGCGACGTTTTGACGCAAGCCCATTGCGGCTTTCCTCAAAAATGTTCCACTTGAAGCTGTTTCGTTTGTAAGCACAGTGGAGGCGTCTGAATATGGCAGCTGTGAAGTTTGTGGACCGATCATACAAAAACCGAGTAGGTTCGGGCGATATTCGCTGGCCATTCACGACGCGTGTGGCGCTTAGTTCACGTTCCCTCCAGAGCGCCGTGCGCGCCTTGTCAAGCCGGCCAAACTTGTGTCAGCCTCCGCCCATTTCGTGTACTCGGTTCAAAAGCCGCCGCTGTAGCATCCCTTTTGCAGCAACACGCCAGAGTATAATCGAGGCCTCAAAAAACTCTTCAGAATTACTGTCGTTATATCGACGCTCTAGATCAACCGGTATAGAAGTCCTGGAATAGACTTCTGAAAGCCTTGGAGCGCTCAGTGACGTTTCATCCAAGGGTTTGAAATTTGGTCTTACTCGCTAACATCAATCAATGTCTTAGCCGTTGTTTATAGTTCCTTCGCAAAATGTCTGTGTGATTCAACCATAGCGTTGCGCATGTGGCGTTGAATAAACATAGCAGCTCCGCCCAGCGGCAGAACTATAAGAGCTGACTTATAGGCACAAATATTGCCGCCTCAGCGCACGTTCATATGAACTTCTCAATGCCAATACATAGTCTGAATCACCAAAACTTACTACTTACTGGCTAACAAAGCAAGCTGTCGGTTGGAGATCGATGCCCATGAAACTATTTGTAGCGCAATCGCTCTTGCACAACAGATGGCGAGCATTTTGCAATTAGTTCCACATATATTGATCTCCATCCGACCGCTTCGCTTCTGTTCTGTAACAAGGCAATGTCAGGAGAACTAAACTGTACACTTGTTTTTATTTGGCGAAACATTGACAGTGACTAAAAGCAAATATTCTTATCTCAGATTATGAAGAATGAAGGCCGAAATGGCAATGAATCGGCGATATGCAGATGAAACCGAACTCGATAGTGAAGAAACGATATGTCACTCATCAATAGGGTCGTCCGTGAATGGTCATCAGAGAATCGAAATAAATCATACTTATAGAATTATTCCACTAGAAGATCGTCAAGAAGGATGTTGTCGCAACAAACATATCATCACATCAAATACACATAGTGGCCCTAGTGTAAACAAGACAGCGAGATACATAAAACTCCCGATACGGCGTCGATTTTCAGGACAAGAAATGCTCCAATCTACCTATATATTGATTGACTTGTAGCTAGGATCGAACCTCCAGCTCAAGTTCCAAGAATTTCGTGCCTTTTATGTTTGTTTCACACCTTGCTTACACAAAACCTAGAGCAACAGTAAACGAAAACACGAGCGTTAAACGCGAAACAGTCTGTTCGATCAATGTTTTCCGTCGAGAACATGGAGACTGCTCGCCGCATACATAGAAACGCATAGGCGCAGACTGCTTGAACATACACCTATCCGACGAAGAATTTCGCGTCGACTGTATGCTCGTGAGACGAATTCTGCGGCGCTCAGTCTATATCTTCTCGCTTATGTTTTCAACAAAGCACATCGTACCAACGAATAATTATGTTCCGAAAGTAACTCATTTTCTCAACGTTCCATGGAAAAAAGGCCTAAAGGCAGCATACACGCTAAAAATGTTATCGATTATACGACACAATTCGAAGGCTAGGAGCTTATGGTTATTGAAAATTGGCGAAAAAATCTATGAAAACGTGGTGCATACAAAGAGGGAACGAGTTATGTTCGTATTGAAATGAAAGTAGACGAGTTACACTACAACATAAGCTTTCGGTTTAAACATCGAAGCTAGCGACGAAGTGATTGACATAGCAAAGCCAAGAGACCCTTACGGCATGCACTAGAATGCGTGAAACTTTGTAAGCATCAAGAACTAGCCCAAGTGACCGTGCTCCAGTAATTATTTTGGACGGGTTTGCATTGAGGGGCGGGAACTGTTAAGAAAAAGGGTAGAGACTGCATGTTTTGCTGCCTAATGAGGCACAAATACGATATTTTAATCTGTTTCTGACGCTTCCTGCGGAGCTGGCGTTCTATGAAGAGCCGTACGAATCAATTACAGTTCACCTCCGCACTGCCGTTCAGTCCGCAATGTGCACGATGATTGCGAAAGCGTGCTGCGACGCGGTTGCGAGTATCCTCAGACAGGGATGTGGGATCACCCGGGCGGTTGGATCATCCGGGCACCGAAAGCAAAACCGCCTGAATGACCCCACAATCCTGTCTGAGAGTACTCGCAACCGCGCCGCAGCACGCTTTCGCAAGCAGCTTGCACTTTCCGGACTGAACGGCAGTGCGAAGGTGAACTGTAACATCATTACATCAACCACTGTTGCGAGCGTGTGTTGTGTTTCAATTCAGAAATCGTATTCCCTGTTGCCATTGGGTGATGTAAAACGTAAAAACAGGAATATCACACAGCGGATGTGGTTTAAAAACAGCAGGATTATCTATTATGCATATCCTTTATTTTGGACCAAATTTTTCTGTGTTCCTTCGTGGGCGTGTGCGGAGCGAGGGTAAAGACAGCGAAAGAATGCTGGGAGGAGCAGAAGACGCAACATACGCGCGCACACGCATGCGGCGCACTCGAGTATATTTGGTGGCGAATCAGTGGGTACACATGGGTTCTATCCGGAAGCGAATGTGTGCGCAAGTTTGAGCTCTATAATGCAATAGATCCTAGATTAGCAGCGATTACTGGCTTCATCCTTTTGAACCAATTTCCGTTTCCTGTTCTAGGTGGAGTTACAACGACGCGGTCAATGCTGGTAGCGAGGGGAAACAGGCCTGGAACTGCGATATCTCGTGGAAGAATCTCAGCTGAAAAACACCATGGTCTCGTTCTAAACGAATTCCTCATCAACATGATGATTCCAGTTAGATGTTGGATCGAATGGGAGAGAAAAGGGGCTCCATCCTCGAATTTATGGGCTCCTTTCCGCTCTATCCATTAATCATACATTAAACTGCAGTACATCAGGGCGGTGTTGTGAACAACATTCGCTCTGAAATCTGAAAAAGCATAACATTCATTTCCGAAATGAATTTCTCAACATTAGAAGTCGAAAAATCAGGCATTCGATTATTGGGAGTAACCGGTTCTGGCCTTAACTAGTAGTTTTTGCAGTGACTCAAGTTGACATTCCCGTATAGGATATTCACAACAACGACAGAAGGAACAATGATGACAAATGCAGACTGAACTGCAGGGATGCAACTAATGTTTTTGTGCTGAATTTTGAGAGTTGCACATCAATTCTCCGGTATCTCTATTTTCAGTTTATACAATATCTTGTTAGCGTCTCTCATTTAGGAAGCCGCACTCAGCTATTGGAAGCGGAATTCTTCAATCGAGAACCATATTCACTTAGTTTTCTCGCGTGCCGCTTTTCCCGCCAAGCAGAGTCGCGGTTTTCTAATTGGATGATACTGACAATACACGCACGAGTTAGACTTTTCCACCAAAGATATAGATTTTTCTTTCTAGAAGCAGGCAACTATCACATCTAGTAGTTCACAACAGGTGCGCTGAAAGAAAAAAACGCCCCTCCGAACCTGTGGACATTTACGGGCCAAACCTTTTCCGTATCTTTGAAATAATGGTGCAAAGACCAATAGTAAGACACTATAGCACTACAGCACTATAGCAATATCACTATAGCATCTTTCATAGCCCTCACCCCAGGCGCGGCATGCGCGTGACGGGAGGGAAACGGTGTTGACTAGGAAAGTTCTCACCGCGCGGCACGCTCCGTACGCGCGTGCCGTCCATCCAGCCAAAGCGGTTTCACAATTCAATCAATAGTCGCTTCTCAATTTCAGTCCACTCAAACATAAATAATACTAGGACTATCCTACGCTACCGTATCCGCAAATGCAAGCCAGTAACTTCTGGGAATTTCACAGTTGAGGCCCATCTTTAACTCACACCGCTCTAGAGGTGCCGTCGAAAATATCAAAGTTGCTTCCGCGAGAGCCGCGCGGTGAAAGTTTCATCGACAACCGCTTATCCGCATCACGCGCGTACCGCGCATGCGGCGAGGACTATGAAAGATACCTATGATTGTAAGTCAAGTGTCCTAATCGAAATAGGACAAGAAAATTCCACACTAAAAACGTTTTAGCTGTGCTCCGAAGTTTGAACTTCGTCTAATAACTGAAGTCGGTCCGATGAGACCGTACGCCCACGCGGTCAACGTGCGTATCAAGCGACCGTGGAGAGGCCCTTTTCGGACTGGTGAATCGATTAGTTGGAATATTCAACAAATAGTGAACGATGTCCCACTGATCCGTGTGCCGTCGTGAAGGAATTTGTTTAAAAAAAGCCTTCGCGGCTGTCTTTCGACACACACGCCGACAGCGTAGGCGGACAGACCTAACACAGTTTGCGATGGCAACAGTTCATACACATACTTCCAACATTCTTCATCAATTAAAGATTACTAACGAATTCGCATTTTTTCAGGTTGTGAAACCCACTGTCGTGCTGTAGCACCGGTTGTTGCAGGAAGAACTCGAAAAGCTCTCGCCTTCTTAGAACAAAGAGAAGAGTGAGGAAAGTGCTGCACTTATCTTGGCCAAATTCCGGTCCGCAATTGCGTCTCGACACGCTTTGCTGCCGCGCGCGCTCGAGCCGGTCAAGTTTCCAGCGCCAAAGCCGACTCGATATGGTTTTTTATACAGTTTTCTCCAATTTAGTTTAGTTTCCTGTTTCTAAAACCCACCTAGAGTCATCACACCGGCGGCTGCGGCGCTGGAAACTTTTCCGACTCGAAAACGCGCGGCAGCAAAGCGTGTTAAGACGCAATTGCGGACCGGAATTGGGCCCAGAGAAGCACAGTACTGTATCTGACTTGAATCTTTATCGCTGTTTTTCTCGCCCTTTTTTGGATTCCAGGCAAGTTTTTTTCTTTCTTCTCTTTCCTCATTTGGTTTTTTGTTAGGTTTATCTTTTCGCTGTCTTTCCTTTTTCCTTTTCAAATTTATTCCCAAAATAAGAAGAAGCCGCTTCAGAACTCAGATTCCCAATGTTCTAGGACTACCTCATTGCCAGTTATCTTAGCAGCTAATCAGAGTAACGCATTTTTGGGAGTGCTCACCATGAAAATCAAATCTTCATCTCCAATATTTTTACGCAGCTCAATCTATAAAGCATAGACGCTCCAAGAAGCAATCGATCGATTTTACGGTCTGAATCGAAGGCTTGAATTTGCTAGTATTCGGATTTGATAAGAAAACCCCGAAAAAATCGATGGAAATGAAGTGACAACGGGTTTTTTTTTCAATTTGGTTGAAAACGGACAACGCGCTCGCAGAGGCGAAAATATGATAGGACTGTCGATGGACCGCTCGCATGGCCGGGTGCTGAACGCTAACGCCTCGAAAACGAGCAAAAATGGCCCTATTCGACTAATTTTGGGCAGCGAGGTGTGGTGCCCTTCCCACTTTGCCTGTGGAACCCCGCCTTCTCATACAAGTTTATTGCTTTGGAACGGTTGCTTTGGCTCGTTTTTGACGCTTTCAACAACGCAGGCGTTTTAGTGCTGGTCGTCTGAGTTAATTAACGCCGTTACTTCAACCGCTTTCTTAGCGTGTATGCTGCCATTAATAGCGGGCACAAGAATCCGCCCACTCCTCCCAACTTTCTGTACCCTCCCTAAAATTTATAAAATGCTAACAACCCCAAATTATACACAATTATGTGCTTCCCCGTAGTCGCCCTATAGTCTTGCGATTCGCACAGGAATCGGATAGATTGCACGGCCATCAAAAACAACACTGATCGGTCACGTCACAGTCGGAGAGATATGCGCACATTATACCTGTAGATAATCCCATCTCGTAACCGGAACCGGAGACGAAAACCCAAAGCTCTACAGGTTAGTCAATGTAGAGAAATGCGAGAATGAGGTATTCATGCCAGTCCGTGTTTGTAGCCTGCGAATCTCAACGTAGACCGAAGCTAGGAAATCTCTCAGTAACACTTTCCTTCCGCCCACTACAAGCAACGTGGCCCTGGTCAGGTTCATCTTTTGAGTAGATTTTCCTTCTTGAAAATTGCGAATTCGTAAGCAACCCGCAAAGGAAAACCCAATTGCTAGGCCGAGTTCATACTCTGCCAGCGCGTAGCTAGATGCCTCACACGGAAACCGGAGATGCCCTGGGTTTCGGAGGCATCTAGTCTAATTTTGACCCGAAATTTTACGTAAATTACGGAAAGTTAAGCCTCAGTTGGTGAAATTTTAGCTACAGCGCTCGCATATTCTACGTAAATTCTCGCTACGGCACCCGCGTATTCTACGCTATCTCATTACAGCACTCGGTCGATCGACCCACCCAGTCCTGATCCGTACTAGAAAGGCGATCCCAACTGCGATCGATAGCATCGCCGCTTCTTCCCCACGGCCTGCCGCATCCCAATGGTCAAAATTATCCTCATTATAGTGTCCCAGAGAGCGACACGGGTCACCCTCCACGGCCAGCCACAGGGTGTCGAGTAATCACTCAGTAAGATGACTGGGCCAACACTGTTCGAACGGCATCCCTGCGTTCCGCGTAACCAGCGCGGGTTTGAGATTGCATTTCAACGCAGGCTGTCGCGAAATCCTTAGATTCTCGCTACAAAATTATAGCAAGAATATACGGGTTTAGCGTCAGAGAGATCAATATTTGGATTTTAGCCTTCGTTTTTACGTAGAATACGCGCAGAATTTGCACCCATTTACCGTCGACACAAGAATATGCGGGTTTTAGCTAACGTAACTAAAACCCGTGAATTCTCGCTACATGGAATGGGGCGGCGTTACAGGTCGCGCCCTCGGAGGCATCTAGCTACGCGTTGGCAGAGTACTTCCAGCCAAGAACGGCCGACGTAATGTGGCGCGATTGCCATCAATGTCGACAAAAAATCGATATGCCTGATGTGCACTGTCGCTTTCTTTAGTCGCGGAAAGTATGATTCCGGCCTTACACTGCCAGCAAAGGTTGGGGTGGTACCGGTTGAAAGAAAAAATTACAATAGAACGGAGATTATTTGATTGATATGTCCATAATAAAACCCAAAACTTGAATTCAATTCCGCTTAGTCATCTTCTCTCGAAAGGGTCGTCGCAGATAACCAGGAAGTACAAAAGAAGAGAGGCTCGACTGCAAAGTTCAAAGTACAACCGCAAGAGATGTATTACTGCCATTACTGCAGTATGTTTCAAGGAATTGGGATACTTCCATTGGTGCCGCCCTACTTAGGCAATCAAATTAGATTTTCTATCTGCATACTGTCCTTTTCGAAGTGAAATCCCTGTCCGAAGAGGTGGACAGCCGTTGTCGCGACAGCAAAGCGAGCGGAATCATGCTGGCACTACGGGTAATCGTACTGGGACCACGAGACCGTAGGATGATTATTTTCAAAGTACGGTGCTGCAGCAGCGGTTGTCCGCAGCTACGGGCCGAGATTTCGTTCCGATAAAGACAGTCAGTATCTTGGACCCCACCCCTCGGAGCAATAATTCGTATCCTAGAGTGTTTCGGACTTCTGTATTATCTTTCAGCCGCCACAGTATCATAATGGAAAAACTAAGAGTGGGATTGATGTAGCAGGCCTCACAAAGAATACAACAAAGCACACAAGAGCTATGTATTATGGACTATGGTACGATGAACGTCAGTGGAGCGAATCCGGACTAGTAAAGGTTGGCTGAACGGGACACAAGCACAAAATACCTAAGATTAGGATTGTCAGTGATGGGATGAACTGGTGATAAAGGGAAATTGTGGCACGCAAGGAAACCAAGGTGTGATGGTTAGCACATGGGGCAACCGTAATGAGATGGTAAACCGTCAGTCGCTTGCGGTCGCCCCGTGTGCTCAATTGTGCTAAAGTCTGTCCAGAAGAGACTGTCTGCCCACGCGGTCGACGGGCGAGGCGAAGGTATTTTATGGTCCTTGAAATCGATAAGCAGGATTGTCATACGAATAGTGAATACCATATCAGTCAGCTGCTTGCAGCCGTGGGAAAGGCTCGACACGCATGCCTAGCGCTTGGGCGGGCAGTCTCATTCGGACAGACTGTAGGTGGTTTTCAGAGGTGGAGATTTCGAAGATGGTACTATTCTACTCTATTATCTGATTTCGTGGATTCAGAAAAGTAGTTTTGCGCTTTAAAAATCGGGCTCATTCGTAATAATATGGCTTGTGTGGCAGTTTACTGTGCTTATCTGGGCCAAATTTCGGTCCGCAATTGCGTCTCGACACGCTTTGCGGCCGCACGCGCTGGAGTCAGTCGAGTTTCCAGCGCCGAAGCTGACTCGATGAGGCTTTTATACAGTTTTAACAATTTTGTTTACTTTCCAGTTTCTAAAACCCACCCAGAGTCAACAGATCGACAGCTGCGGCGCTGGAAACTCTTCCGACTTGGATGCGCGCGGCCGCAAAGCGTGACGAGACGCAATTGCAGACCGGAATTTAGCCCATAGAAGCACAGTACTCCTACCTCTTAACTGGGCTTCTCGCAATATGCCTCTTGACTATTAAAATACGTCTATCTTCCGGCCTATACGATCTAACGCCGGTGTCGAAGAATGGTGGAGTCACAGATGAAAATTCTTTCAATATAGAAAACTTCGAGATGGTGGCTTCAATGGTTGCACACTTCGCCTGCGCAATGTGTCTTAGTGTATGTATAGTTGTCAATAATGTGACACAGATTTCGCGAAGGTTGCCTCCAATCGTTATCGGTACTACTCTCGTCTTTACTCTGATCTTCAATGCTGACGCCAGCTTTCGCTTGCGGTTGCACTAAGCGCCTAACTTTCCTGGAGGTTACTCGAGAGTCGTGCGGGGCACAGCGACAGCCTCAACAATAGCCTTGCTACATACTCTTATTGTTAGAGCTGTATACTGCTTTCGATATCCAGAACATCGCTCTTTAGGGGCATTGGCGAAATCCGATAAGGATACTACTGCAGCAGCAAAGAACAAGAAGCAGAAAGTCAAGAAAACCGATGGGCGAAGCACAGAAAAGGCGCATACGGTCTCTAAGGACTTTAAAGGCGCTTCCAGTGAAGAAAAGAAAGGCGGTCAAGTTGATATGATTTAAAAGGCTTCAGAAGTGCCCAAAGGTGTGAAGGAATTGGCAGAAAATAGAACAATAATTTAAAGCAGTCGCCGCTGACGCTACCGAAACACCTGCAAAAGAGATGTCTAAAAAAACGCCTAAGACGAGAGGTGGAGAACAGCTTCATCTTTATAGCCAGGAGACGTCGGAATGCCTCTTTTGATAATTCGATGCTACTTTCTATTTTTAAAAGGTTCGAAAGATTCTGTAAAGCAAACAATTAATTTTCAAGCAATGTGCTATAATATGAAATCGAAAGCTTCCAACTGGGAAAAACGGCGAGAAACTTGGAAGTTACAATAGCATAGCCAGTCAGGATACACGAGAATGGTGAGGTGAAAATTTTCTAGACGAAACTGAAAGTCTCTGCAAGATTGCGAAAGGGCTTGCGATCGAGCGGTGTGATCTGGATACAGGAAAACATGACGGGAAAGGACGGATTAAAAAGTTGATAAACAGGGAGGTAACCGGATAGCGAACCGTAATGACAAATGGTCAGTGTTTGGGTGGCTGCTGCTGCGATCTTATCCCGATCATATCGACATCAGCCAAAACAGAGATGTTCTCAACACGATGGATGTATCTGGTGGTGGGAAATTGGCGAAACACACCCGTATCATTCGCGCAAAGAGGTTTCGCGAACGGGTGACTAATTAGTGAAAGGCCTTACTATTATTCTGCGGAAGAGGGAAACCTAACACTTCAACAGCAGACGATTTTTCCGTAAGGAAATTTGTGACCGCAATTGCCAGCAGGGATAACGCTTGTCTAAGTAGTACTTAGTAAGTACAGATAATTCTCATTTATTTGTTTTTTTAATTATTTATTTATTTATTCCGCCCATGTCATGGGCGGAAACGAAGGCGACCACACAGGCCATAAGGGCAGCTCACAGGGCCTTGGAACGTACACTACTGAAGACTAATCGTCGTGGAGCTGGTGGCCTACGCAAAGCTGATCTTCGGAAGAAGTCGCAGTTAATGGATCCTCTCCTGTTCATGGCCCAGTCCAAACACCGATGGGCAGGACACGTGCTGCGCCGCATGGATGACCGATGGAGCCTTCGTACAACAGTCTGGTAACCACGTGATTGCCGCCGGCCTCAAGGCCGTCCTCCCACAAGATAGAACTCTGTATTTTCAGGCAGAGTCAAGATATTCAGCACCGAGCGAGGGCTTCCAGAAAATCACCATCACTGGATGTCTCTTGCTCGGGATCGGTCGAGCTGGTTGAGATGTGGTCCACACGGCGGCGACGCGCAGTGAAGATGGATCATCAAGGTTTCAAGGTCAAGGTAATTATTTATTTATTTATTTGTTTATTTATTTATTTATTTATTTATTCTTATCAAACTATTCATGTGAAGTAGCACGAATTCAAGCGGTGTAGAAGAAATCCTGATAGAAGCATACACATTGAGTGTCCCAGATCTTTTTTGTAAATGAGGGATGGTAAAGTCTGCTCTCTCCAGCATACGACATATACCAAGCGCGAAGGTTATGGATCGATCAATCGCTGTCATAACATGAGTTTTCTAGTGTTTTTCGGATGTTCGCGATACGGTTTAGGCGGAGTTGTACTCAATATGTAGTACGGCAAATGGAAAATCCAGAGCACTTCATCATCTTCTAAGCGCAGTCTCATCTACAAATCATTGAAGACACAGAACACCCAAAAATAAAATTTTGGGCTCTCATGACTATCCCAAAAAGGAGCTCGCATTGATCAGAATGACATCTCTTATACCTCTCAAAACACTTTTACGAACGGATTTATGACCCCTCAACAATCTTCTCAATTTAAGTAGTGAAAATCACGAGGACTAGTTGCCAGGGACCTATAATTCCCTTTATCTTCAACCTTTGTACAGAAGCTAAGCAACGTGGGGAGAAGAACCGAGAACGAAGGAAGTGTCAAGGATTAAGTCGAAATCTATGGTGAGTCTCCTCTCTAGTGACCTCGAAACCTTGCCAAAGGGACGTGCCTAAGTGGCTTCGGTTAGATGGCGTGGCCAACTGGCTTCCCAAGTTTAACTCATGACCCTTCTTTCACGCTTTAGGTCGAATCTTTCTGTCCCTAACTTCATTTTTGAATTTTCCAGTGGTTATCTGAAGTGTTGAACATGAACATTAGGGGTCCGCCTTCCGTTTCATCGGTGACAGTGTCAGATTACAGCAGCTCTACTATCATTTAGCTACCGTAATTTAGCGTAAAATTCCGCAAATTTAAAAAAAAACTTCATGTTTGTGTTTAGCGCCTCAAATAACCCCTGACCCCCTTAGCAACACTGAAGTCCAAATTTTTTTTGTCCAATCCTCGTCCAAGCTTGGACCAGGAGAGTATTTGAGTCGCTGATCACGAATATGATTTCCGTTCATAGTTTTTTTTTCCTGAAATTTTCGGTGGGTTGAAGGCAGTGTTTACGATAACCTTCAATTTTAAGATTATTCGCTATATTGATTAAGTGTCCCCCGGGTGGAACTAAAACGCCGTAGAAATTGAGAAAAACGTATCAGAAGTACTCGAAACCCTTTACTCTCACCCCCGCCTCTTTACTCTCACAGGAACTGTTCGTTGTGACAATGAAATCTTTTGTGGACCCGTCCTTAGCAACTCTCAACTGTCTATTGCCCCGTTCTTTCCTCCGGATCCTAATTAATACTATTTGCTAGAAATATGCTTCTACTTTCGATTGACCCACCTTCCCATCGGTGACATGTTCATCCAACCAGACAACTAGTCCATGTTATAGAATAATGTCACTGAAATACGACGTTTGAATGCGTTTCTCGCCATTTCTCCGTAATTTTGGTAACACTTGGAGGCCAACGCATTGTTGTATGTGAACTCGGGACGAAAATCATCGTGAACACTGTCTTTAAAGGCACAGTCCAACCTCAGGGGTAATTTCCTCCGCCATGTACAGTAGCCCTGCCAAGCGCAAAATCTCAATTCGTTCAAATAAGCGAGAAAAAGCTAGGAAAAAGTCGGGCACGCCCCCTTTAAAGAAAAAATGGGTACCGCCCACTGGCAGGTTTGAGAACTCAGTACGAAGAGACGTGCAAATGATTTTATTCAAAATCTATGCTCTTCCATTTGCTTTTGGTCTGGCTTCATATTGTGGCCTGCTTCAGAACGATGGCTGCGAATAACGAGAAAAAACAGGCTCGAGACAACTCGTCCGCAAACTTCTCACCGTTCAAAATCAAAATTTTTGAGAGGCTATAACTCCGTTCGTAGTGAGTGCTGAGCGACTCTGAACACGCCATTGTGATCAGTGTGAAATTTTCTCTAAGCTAGGCAGGGAAATGAAAATTCGATTCTGAGGTTGATCTGTTTTTAAGGCAGCTAAATTACATTACAACTACTGTAACCTATAGCTTCAAACCTATAAGTAGTTGGGATCGAAGATGGAATGGACCGGTCTGATACAGTATTCGACTTTCCTCGTTCACACCTACGCTACCTATACTTTCCTTGTAGGTGAAAAAGTGATACGCTATTCAGGATGAGAAATCGTACATTCAAAATGAAAAGAAGGAAAGCACGGATTAAAGTGCCGAAAGAGACCTTTCCTCGTTGATTCTTGAGCATTTCTTTCGGCTTTCGAGGAAAAAGTGAACGGCACTGCAAACATGTGAAAAACGTTCCGCCAAAAGCACTCAGATATCAATGAGTGCCAAACGACGTTAACCTTACCTAGACCGGTCACATTTCATCAGGTTCCGGTTTACCTCCAAATGTGGAAATGCCAGGCGATGTGCACTCAGGTAAATGGCAGCACAAGCCGTTCGCAAGAAAAACGCGTACAAATGAGCGTGACGAGGTAATGGGTGCGAAAAACGTGCTCTAATGACAAGTGGATGTTCCATGGCAAATGAGATCAGATCGAATCAGCTGCAGCTGCAAAGTAGACCCGCATGTGGGCGGACGAAATGTGTGGTCTGGGGCTGGATGTGACCAGAAGCTCGCCTAGGACAGGTCTGAGTCTCTGCGATATGTGGACTATTTCGGCCAGCGCTGACAAGTGTTAATGATAACGAAAGTGACATTTGATCTACTTCAAGGGCCCAGCCCCCCACGGACACCTGTTCTATGTGGCGGTTTCACTGGAAAGACTTGCTACTGCTGCTGAAACCAACGGAAGTCTTTGATCTGTATGGGAAATCAAAACAGCACAAGATCGTGTACTTACTTATCCGCCTTGGGCATTTAACAATAAGAAACATTCAGTGCAATCACTTGGGGTCCAGCTTTTCAGTCTCCAAAAAGCGGTAGCAACCTAAAAAAGGCTCTCGAGTATATCATCCAGCTTTTCTGAATCGACCGTCAAAAACTTCCTGCGCGAAAGTTAAGCAACTTCGGGAACAATTATGGCTCCAATAATTTTTTCTTCACAGAGAAAAACGATTATCCGGGCAGCTTTGCCTTTCTCGCTCATTAAGCACGCCTCACCACGCAAAACATGGAGAAATAGCTTATGAAATCCTATGCAAGTATTCTTTGGGAAAATATCACCTCCCCTACTCAAAAACAACTCTTTCCATTTCCGGTCACAGTGTTTTCAAACAAGAACTTCCTCATCTCAAGCGTGCGCTTTCCCTTCTGGAAATTTTTTTTTGAATGCGCAGTCTTTTTTGAGGGAAATTTTTCTGCACGAATTCTTAGCTGGGTAATGCGACGAAATGAAGTAACGGGGCAATGGCCTTGAATTGCATGCCGTCGCCATCACAACAGCAAAAAAATGCTTTTGAAGATACACACACACACATCAGTTTTTCGGTTGTGGTCTTTTTAAGTACGCCGAAATCGCTGTAAATTGGAAGGACTCATTTAGTTACAACATAATTCAGCCCTAAGGTCCGACGGTAATTCGAAAGCTGTTATTCACCAAGGTGTTTTGCGTCCCCGATAACAAAGCAAGAAAAAAGTCCGTAGAGTTCACCGGAAATTCAATTCTTTGAATTTTTTCTGCTCACAAAGCGCTTCTTCGTTTTAGCGTTTTTTTATCAAGCAGTTGTGCCTGGCTTCCGAATGAATTTGTAGGTTCATTTCCGGATAAATCAAAATGCAGATCCGATAAAATCTGGAAACTCTCCTTTATTTCTGTATCCCGCGCAGACGATGCATCCGGCTAGAAGAAAGCTTATTTTGATCTGTGATTAGCAAAAGTTTCAGGAGGAAAAACGCAATTTTCGACCAAATATTGGGCCTACAAATGAATTTCATCCACTTCGGTATACCATTTGTCTTGTCTGGAAAAAGCTAAAAACGTTCTGAGAACGACAGTGGCAGCACGGCCGCACGATGGACTCTTTATCGGAAACTTATAAAAACTCTACCCGTGATAATTCAACCGTTGCAAATGTTGAGCAGACAATTCATTAAAAATTCTTAACTAGCAACTGATCCCAGCAAAACCGGAGTTTCGAAAAATGGCCTGCTGATTGTTGCGGGGAAGGTAAAAAGAAACAAATTAAAGTTCTGCCTTTAATGCACATGGGTAGATCAAAAACTGCAAAAAAACTATTTTTTGGGTTTCTTGAGTTTGAACATTGTCAGCTCAAAATTCGTCCAAGGAGATTATTTGGGACACTGAACACGAATAAGAGGACCATTTACAGTTTTTAGAAGATTACTGTAAGTTACAGTAGGAAACGTATCATTTGTCGACACTAACCTACCGCAATCTTCCAAAAAAAACTGAAAATGAACCGAATATTCGTGTTCAGTGCCTCAAATCGCGCCTGGACAAAGTTTAGGCCGAGACTGTTATACTTTCGAAAACTGAAGAAAAAGCTTCGTAGTTTTTGATCTACCCAGGTGCATTAACAATTTTTTACAGACTTCTAATCGTGTCTTTCCATCTTCCCCCAGAACAATAAACAGATCATTTTTTGGAGCTCCAGTTTGCACTGGGATCAGTCCCTAGTAAGTAATAATAAACCTGATTCCGAATAATCAGTGTCACTATTTTTCACCTATCTAAATGAATCGGGTATCCATGACCAGATTTTTATCGACCCCAAATCTCATTATCTGACAAATTCCTATTCTGGTTCAACACTCAATAGAACTAGTTTTCAGAAAAATTAGAGATCAACCTGTCGTTTTCTTTCAATACTTATTAGTCGAAGTCCCATTCTGTGGCTTTCTCAGTCATAAATAAAATGTCTACGGAAAGCTCTTCCGAAACCTTTACACATCTTCTTTATCATTTACTTAGGTAGGGAAAGAGCAGGAATCACTCCGTACATTGGTGTATTTTGCCACATACAGTTGGCACAGAGCGCATTGATACTTTGCGTTCCCTATTGAAGGTTGGCGCAAACTCGATGTACGTATGTTATTATATAACATATGCCACAGAGTTTGCGCCAAACATCAATAGGGAACTCAAAGTATCAGCAGGATGCGTGCCGGATGTACATGGACACATAGACACAGACTGCTGCAAAATACATTGCGAAAGGAAGCGATTCTGCGTCGATTGTAAGTAACGTCGACATGGATCGTGAAGAGACTTCGCGTTCACTGTTGAAGGTTGGCGCAAACTCGGTGCTATATGCTATGACATATGTGCACCTAGTTTGTGCCAGCCCCCAATGGGCAACGCAAAGTCTCTTCAGGATCCATGCCGGCCATACGTGAGCATTGCTCATTATGCAATCTAGATAAAGAGATGGTAATGTCAGTGACACTTTCAAAGAGCTCTGCTCTTCGAATTTCTTCAGGGGAGTGCGTTCTTCCTTGTTTCAATATCGTTATCAGCAGCCTTACTTCGCCATGATTGAGCGCCCACAATTGACAATATTTAGAAGAGATAGCTCTTCAAAAATGCTCAAGAAATCATAATCATTAATCAGAAAATTGGTGTCGATATTCCCTTGTTTAAGGTTAAATTTTATTCAATCACAGACACGTATTGCAAGCGCTCAGTACTCACTTAGTTGCTAATCGGGAGACAAGGAAGTTTCCCCGAAATGTATAAACAGCGGGAGCAGCAGTTACGCGCAAAGTGTAGCGCAACACGTAACGAAGAAAATGGCATCATCGACAGAGCGGCCGACCTTGGAACCAGCAACAGATGTCAGTCACTCAGACGGCAGCTCGCCTATGCGCATGCAAAATCTGCCATCAAAAGACATCCATTAGGAACAGCAAATTCAAATCAAACAAGAGACCGGTGAGGAGAGGCGTTTACCTCGCCCTCTTTCATATTATGTACAACTGCTTGCGCCACGAATATCCGGAAGATTGAGGAGTAGGATCAGCGAGGAGTTGCGGAGAGGTACCTAAACAACAGATCCTGATGATGCGATCGATAACAAGTACAAAAAGCGAGTAATAAAATCGTGTTCACGGGCGCTGAATGAAAGATTCTGCTCACGAAAAAAGGTTCATACGAAGATATCATTACACGAATGTACTAGGGTAAGTATTGCGGTAAGGGTAGCTCGACATTGATAGTTACTTTGCGTTTATTGGACATAAACAACAATAAATTATCCCCTATTCCTGAGATCAGAACAAAATTATTGGCTAAAAAAAGTATACAATACCGGTCACAGCTTGTGTTTAAGACGAAAACAAAAACGCAACTGTGTGATTGGTGATGACAGTTCAGAATGGTCCAATTGGGAATGTAATAATATATGTAATTAGAATCAGCACTGAGAACTTGTATATTGGAGTGACAGATGGCCGACTTTTGAAGAAAGATTACATGCAAAATGCCCCCGCCAGTGACACCCCCTGTCTCACCCGCGCTCGTACCCCTTCTGTTTTCACAATGCTAGTTGGAAATCGAACTTTTTGAACGTGTGAAGGCCTGCGCACCCACAAAAGGGATTTGATAGTGCTATCAGTCATGGTTCTTACAGAAACTCCATCAAATGCGTCGATTTTCGATAGAGCATCATCCATTCCTCCCTCGTACCCTGGGTGACCCCTCCAACTAGGTTTACATCGAGGTGTCGTGAAGCCTCGGGATTAGTGAACAGAATTTCGCCCACACCGATGTTGTAATCCATTAAAAGTTAGGAAGCGTTCTACATTCTCACCAGGGATAAGAGTAATGGAAATTTTGCAATTCGTTAGTCGTTCAATCGGCCAAAACCCTCGTTAGTCGTTAGTCGTTAATCGTTAGTCTTTAAAAATCTAGGCTTTGAAAATAAGCAGAGTTCAGGTAGAAAACAACCCTTATGATTAAAAAAAGAAGGAAGACATGAAGAGATGTGTGTTTTCCAAAACATTCATGGTCATTAAACACACGAAACATTTTCGTTAGAGAACCTTGATTAAGCTGTAAACCAATTAAAAATATGAAAGAAAACTTAATACTCGAGGGCGTGTGTTTATCAATTTTTGTCCCTTTTTCGGTGAGAAAAGAAATTTTCCTCGGTGAAAAAAGAAATAATATGGGAAAACGGAGAAACCTTGAGCACTTCGTTTTCTTCAAAAAAAAATTGGCGTTTTGCGCTATATGGAGTTATAAAAACTTTGGACTATGGTGGCAACACGGAGAACTGCACCGACTTTGCACTAACTGTTCTTTGCTCATCGTCGCGAACAGAGCGCGTGCGCAGTTTGAAGCTTGTTTCCATAAGCACCCGAACGAAAATTTCACCCACTGGGGTGCCCCAGCACCACTTTATAGAAATCCCATATCTCGAAGCATTAAGTGCACAGTACTAACATTAGATTATCGTGATGTAAAAGCAATAAGCACCCAAGATCGCTAATGCTTAACGTAGTCCTCGTACCACCCCTGATAGTGCCATTTGTAAGAATCCCAGTTGGAGTCGACCAGTGTCGGAACTAGTTCAGTGAGCCTACCATAATAAAGTCGCGCGACCGACACAAAGTCGCACAAAGGCTGCACCGGATCTTGCGCAACGTTCGGTTGGGGTCATAATGTCGGGTTCCAGAATTGCGAATCAGCACCCACCTCTAACAAGCAACAAGAAAATACATATATGTATCAATTGTGATATAATCCATGGGTTGGAGCTCGATGTAAATGTTATTGATTTTATAACGAATTTTGGGATTGCTTACAAAAATATTTTTCATTTCGTTTGACGTTAGTCGTTAGTCGTAACACACAAAAAGCCCGTTAGTCGTAAAATTCGTTGGACGTTAGTCGTGATTACGCACATCCCTGATCCTCACCGTAATTTCCTCCACTACAAAAATTTCACATCAGTTCAAGCTCGCCTATTGCTTAATTTTCAACGCATTTCTGACTTTTTGCTAGCTTACTGCACGATCAGGATTAGGACACAAGTCAACGCAAGCAAGGGGCAAGTATCCAGCGTTTTTCTGCTTTGATTTGCCCACATCTTCCGTCATCGTTCTGCCATAATGAGATTGTGAGGCGATCTGCGTCACAATTTTAATTACTTCTTTCTCAATAGAAATGTTGGTACTCTATAGCGAAGGCAAGTCACAACTAAACTTCCCGAAGCTGATCAGTCGTGTAGGGCGTGCAGTAATTCTTTCTTTTTATTCAGGTTGGAGTTTTTTTTTTGAAATTTCTGACCTCAAAAACTGTTTAAAAAAATTTCAAAACCTGGGGGAGAGGTGAGTTTGGACATTTTTCGAAAATTCTGATCTCCAGGGGGGAGACGTGTAGCTTCGTCGAGGTCCTGGACAACGGTCTACCTGACCCTGAATACTCCGGCCTCTTCATTCTCACCTCTGCCCTGATGGTGTAGAATGGGGCTAGAGTTCTACCGGAGTGATGGAGCCCGTAGTACTACGATCACCAAAAGGGCTCAGTACAATTTTGTTTGCAATGCGTCTGAGGGTTTCCGCAACTGCTGACCGGAATTTCACTCCGATATGGGCAATACTCGATAGGCTACAATGTACCGACCCACAGTCATGCATAAAGGTGTACATATGACAATGGTGTTCGTCAGGGAATAGCAAAAGATGCTCAATAAGGACCATTTCGTCGTATTCGGAGTCCAACCGGCACGTGATAGTAGAGCTATTAAGCCGCAAGAAACTTTTTTTGAGTTTCTTCTCAAGTTCAAGGCAGTTACTTTTTGTTATGGCAAAACTCCCTGCAATTCAGTATCGAATAATGAACAGACAACTGAAATGTCTCCATTGTTATCTCTGCGATCAGTTATATGGAACATTTTCCCTCGTAACAACGGAACACCCCCGACACTGAAGAGCCCTTAGGTGTCTAGTGTGTAGGGCGTCTGCTGGACAACATCCACAAAGCCTCTTATAGTAATATCATGATAGTTGACAACAGTAGTGGACGGGCTAGAGAACGGGCGAAACTGAATTAATATGCGGATTTAATTAAGAGGCAGATGAACGATAAGAGGACCGGATTTCGGTGGACGGCGGACTGGGCTGACACGCATTTTCACACTCACAGGGACACGCTAGGCTTCCCCCGAACACCTCGCCATCGCGATCATGTCGCTGACATCGGCTAGAAGAAAATCTACGACCTCGGACAGATAAGAATGAGATGAAAAGCGTTCTAATTATGAGAATCGACCGCACGAAGGAGTAGCTGCTGCGATTTGTCAATGACATCGGCCTCCGACAGCTGATCGAACGGCTCTTTGACTCATATCAAGGTCATGGTTGACCCTGGATAAGAGTGTGTAGAGAGTTGATCACCAGTAAAACCTTATTTTCTTGCAACAGCTCCTTTTGCATCAATCTTGAGAGGTTTTCTAAAACTAAAACAAGGGTTTTGGAGTCCTTTAGAATTCTACTTCACTATGTGGAGAGACGTATCTAGGCAAAGACATGACACAATGGAGGATGGCTTTTTGATGCGTTCAGGAGATTGTAGATACCTCCTCGACCTAAGTACGGTTGTTGCACTTGATCGCATCCCATATGGCAAAGTATGCCGAGAGACATTCGAATTTGCAATGCAAATCTGTGAAATGGTTGCATGAAACGAGATGGCTTGCGAAGGTTAATGGCGGTGTCCTGAAATAATCGGGTTGATCGAGGTGAAGGTGACTAACCCCTAACCCTCCTGAGAATGGTACACATGGCTACAAAATTATGCACGTGAACACCATCAGAATCCTAACGACCCTAACTCGCTTGTGGAGGCCGTTTCTCAGTTCTAAAGTCCAAGACCAGGATAAGAAGCCTAAACATAGACTGAAAGCTTTGTAGCTCGCTCACTATAAGAAAACATCCTGTGAAACCTCTGAACTAACGGGTAAACGCATTTGATAACCACAGCTTGAAGGCAGTGTTTACGATGAAAAACCGTATTCTAATTTTCAATGTTTTTGAGCGGGTAAGTTAACGATGTAGAGGTAAATAGAGAATAGTCCCCACTAAGCTCTCAATTATGGGACAAAAAACTTTCCAAGAACCGCCGAAATATTCAATTCCGTCTGTTCGATGTGTTTGGTGCACTGCGGACTCCCGACAATTCATAAGACGGAAGTGGTTCTGTTCTTCAAAATTCTTAGGTGAAAGAGTTTGTCTCCTGTTTCTTGTATCGAAATCTCTTTAAAATCTGATGGTTCTATGAACATGCATGGATGTCAGAATCTTTCGGGATAAAAAGTACTCAAAAATTCGGCAAGTGTTTCTCTGGCGGAACGTACCATGGACAACTGATATATGACGTGGGCGGGGTGATCCAACAGCTCGGCTGATCCCCGAGATTTTCACCCACTTCCAGGCCTTTTGTTTACTTCCGCTCCTGCTCTTCTCAGAGGGACCCAAATGTTACGTTTCTGCAAGATAAAATCGGGCAACTTTTTCATTGTGGACACTGCCTTTTACATTTTATTCAGTCTCCTACTATGATTTCAGAGTTCGTAAGATCTAATATCGTTTTTCCCTTCTTTGGTGAGAATTGCCTAGGTGTTTCCTTCAACAGCAAACAGCCTACCACTATGGCTTAACCAACTTAAAAAGGCAACCTAGTGACTAGGAGGTAAAGTTGTTTCGTAAAATTGAGTCCAGTGAATGTACGGGCGGCGGACATTGATAGTCGTGGGCGATTGTAGCCCGGGTGGCGAGAACGTCGCGCGGTCCTCTGCAATGATCGCGCGTCATTCATTCACTAGACTAAACTTGAACCTATACTACTTTTCCTATTTGTTCCTGAATGTCATCTTGAGATTTCAATCTAAATTGAACTTTAAATTAGGCTGAAGTCAAAATTTAGTTCGAAAATAATTGTTATCCGAGGATGAGGGGGAGTCCCTGGAACTTTGTTCCTAGCTTGACGAGCTCTCGGAGGATAACGACACAGTAGCTTCTATCAGATTTTGTATAAATCAAATCGAAATTACTAATATGTTTATAACATTAAATTTGTACTACCATTCTCTTAGTTTGTCCAAACTATATAAAAATTTCCTAGCTACCTTCTTCACTGAAGAGCCCCGGGGTAGCTAGAGATATGAACTGTCTGAAGACAGGGGCGAAACAATTCATATCTTAAAATATTCTTTGCAATCGCATATATAACACCATTCCATTCTGACGAGTATATGCTTTATATGATGTAATTTTCAAAAAAAATTTCTACAAATTTTATAATTCTATTACTGATTAAAACAAACATACAAAAACGGAACCGAAAAGAGAGTATTTTTCTTTAATTGACAAGGAGACCATACAGCGTCTACGTTTGTGAGGCTTGGAACATTAGACCTTAGTTCGAAGTTTGCTTGACTTTCATGAAACATAAAATAAAGCACATGCCGAGCTGAACTTACCGTAAGAATCCCACTTCTACAAGTCAAAATTCGAGCAGAGTCGAGTCGAAGGAAAAGTCTTGCAGCACAGTTTATACAGGGTGCACCAGAAGAACCACGCGCTTCTTTCAAACGGAAGATTTGAAAAAACCCTTTCTCAAGAGAGGTTTTTCCTACGATTTTGTTGCGGACTACATGTGATCGTAGTAATAATACGTAGCAATAACCGTCGTGTTTGGAAACTTGTGAGGTCCACAACTGGACTGAGCGACTTCATTTTTTGTGATTAAAACATACACTTTGAATAGGTAGTGAAAAATGCCTAGCAAATTCCATGCACGCTGTACATTTTCGTGGATCAGAATGAATCAAAAAGTCTTTGAGAACGATTTCACTATGTGAGTCAGCAAGACGTTGGAGCAACATAGAAAGGGCAAGCGGGGCATGAATGGCATGGATAACCGATTTCTAAACGCTATTTGAATATCGACGCCACTCAGAGAATATTTATATGCAATATGAATTCGAAGAAAAACTCATGCATGCAAGAATTCTCAGCAGTATGGTTTGCAGGAGTATAAATACGAGATCATAAAGTCGCGACTCCTCGTCGAAAGCAGATTTGTAAACAAAGGTATGACGTCGTTCAACATTAATGTAGGCTAGAATGTCGCCAACCAGTACCCCTACAAAACCGCATCAAGAAGCCGGTAGGGCTTTTGTAGACGTTTTGACTGCCCCGAAACAGGTAAATAACCACGGACGAAAAGTTCATTACAACGGAAATTGCCGCTGTTTACCACGACACTTTGGTAGTTGCAGAGTGCTTGGAGAGGTAGTTTCATGGCTGTACGGTGCACCAGCAGACGACATTTTAGTGCTTGAGCAACTAAATGTTCTCACAAACATCATGACAACTCCAGAAATTGCCGAGGAGTGCTAGAATAAAGCCATAGATATAACGATTGTATAGTGCACTAAGTGAAGAAAATCTCTGCCTGATAGTACAGATGAAACGTTTCCGACCATATGGCTAGCAATGATAAGAGGAACCCAATGCTGCCCAGTCCAGCAGCAACATCTGCGGTTTATCACTGGTGAGCCGACACCTAAGTAGACACAAGCACACATTCGTTGACTGGCCTGTCTCTTGTTTTCGCAACGGGTTTTGCAAGCGCCATTAAATTCGCAGGAAACCAGTAAAAACTCGCGGATCATCCCTAAGCTAAGCAGTAAGCAAGAGTCTAGTTCAGAACGACGATTCTGTTGAGCTACACTTGCCAACCAGGCTCAAAGAGAAAATTTACTGGGTAGCTGTTAACTTTATTCGAAAACCAGGGTTTTCGTGTACACTACATACATATGGGCGAAAAAAAAACGGGCAACCTTTCCACTGTGAACACGGTCTCTAAAAGCAGTGGTCGCGCTAAAATATGATTGTCTTCTTATCTGATCTGAAGTTTTTTTTTCTGGATTCGGAGTAGTAAGACCTCTCAGAGAAATTTGCGAGAAAAAAACTTTGTTTCGGGCCTAATTTTGAGCCTGAACTTTCCTGTCTTTTGATGGTGGACGAGCACACACCATACCGTCGGCATCGATGATCTTTAATACCAAAAACATCAGCTGGCTTGAAATCGGAGTTCATTCATTGAACAAAATCCTTCCGAATGACTTAGAAATGTTTCTCACGTCTGTTTCCTCTAGACCCAGTCAGGTTCTAAAGGAAAGAACGGAGCAAGAGAGAGTCGAGATTTTTGAAGAACCTATACACAAAAATCTCATCGCCCCAAAAAACAGCTCCACCGACAGGTGAAGTATACTTGGACAAAGTGGTCATTTAAAATTGTATAGGCGCTTCCAGGACCACTTTCTGACGAAGAAACGCTGTTTTGGCACATATAAAGGTGGTGAAAAATCGCGTTCCCCGGATAGGGAGGATCAAAAAAGAAGGTTATTGATCAAGTCTCGGTTTGATTGGTCCTGTTTTAGACGAGAAGGTGACCCGGGAGGGGATCGAAGCATGGATACTTTAAAATGGGAGAAATCGAATTATATATCTCAGTAATTCGGTCAAAATCCCTTCAGAATGTTCCAATGGAATATACGCAATGGTGATATAAAGACATCCAATCTTCCGACCCCCACCTCCACCTTCGCGTTTCGCGCACGTTTTCGTTTGGATTGTGTCATGCCTATATGCTTTGCTGCAGAGTAAGATATGTGACAGCTCAAAAGAAAGAGCTCTCAATGCTGATTCCAAAAATCTCTTCAGTCTCTCGAATGGGCTACTTTGAACAGAGTTAAGAGAAAAAGGCACAAAAAAACGCGTTTTTGCGTCTTTTTCGCCCAAAACGCAAAAGATATTACCAGTATTGTAGAAATAGAATATCCCCTCATCAGGGGAAGAACTGTTCTATGAACGGAGTAAGCGTTTTCAAGGCATCGCGGACAGGTATGGGTACTCATCAGGCAGTTTTTCATGTGTTCTGAAAACAAAATCGCATTTAGTTCGAAACTTGCATCTAGGGGTTGTTCAGGGTGCTCAACACGAATCCGGGGACCGTTCGTCAAGATTTAGGTGTTTACTGAAGATTAAGGTAGGTATATCGTCATTTAACTGACGTAACATGTGTACCATATGTTATTTCCTAAAAATCGGCAAATGGACATCAAATGGACATTCAGCACCACGAATAACCACCGCCTAGAAATTTTGAGATGAAACTTTGATAGCATTCCGGAAATCGTTCGAAGTCTCGTTTTACCCTGAGAATTTCCCCCGATGAAAAGCTTTGAACGAATTATGTCGATGACTTTGGAAAATCGATAAATGAACCTCATAGTCGTGATCAGCACCCCAAAGAGTCACCAAGACGATTTTTTCAGTGAAAGTTGATGCATTTTCCAATTCTTTTAGAGCCATATGATTGATATAGGGCAAACGATTAGCAAACAAGGGAAAATTGGCTCTTAAGCGTTCGAAGCATGTAGATCTAACTCTTCCCGTACATCAAGAAATAGCGTACCCCAAAATGGATGAAGTCCTTCCCAGCCTAAATTCCACAGTCAATGCTCCTGTCATATCCCATAGATGTCTAAAAGCTGACTTCCATTCTGAAAGTGTAATCACCCAGCAACTCTATAGAACATGAAATTATGACGGACTGGAGATTCATGAAAAAGTCCTATGGTATCACAACGGACTTCGTGTGGCAAGCTTACAAGGCAGTTCCCGTCCAGTAGAGAAGTGCTGAGCTCTTATTCACGAAAATCAGAAACGAAAAAGGATTGAAAATGGTAGAGAAAAGCTGGAAACACAGATGACTCCGCACAGGTCTGGCATCCAACCCTCAGGGATTATCAAAGGAAATGTGAATGTTGACCTCGAACAACGGACGGAGGAAGCGTTGGAAAACGGCGAGAGTGATATAGTGGTCAATTCAGCTCATGCGTGTTATTCACCCATTCACGACCGCGTGTCCCACCGGTGGGACACCGTTTTCAAAAATCGATTTCTCCACCGCATGAAGTAATTTCTAAACCTTCTTATGGTCAATGTATTTAGCTAATCTGGAATCGACTATAAACTTCGCGGTCCGCTGGCAGCCTCACCACTAAAGGATATCTGGCCCTTCGAATGCAGCGAGGTCGAAAACCGCAAACATGAGTGCAGATCGTATCTTTACAAGCAATTATTTGAGATTTTTTTCCTTTTTCTCATTACTCGAGAAATAATCCCTACTTCTACGAGTGGTCAGATCGTATAGCACCATTTAATATATCACAGGAATATGCTTACTGATATTGCGCACCATTCCCGCGTAGAGGACCGGCTTTTCTTTCGCCCGTATTTTATTCACAGAAATTGTTTCATGCAAAGATCACCAATGTTGAAATCATTACGGCCTTTTTTAAGTTCTGCTTGGTTACGGCTGATGTACCATCGTAAGCCGCGACTCCAATTTCGGTGAAAACTACCTTGGAGAGGAGCGAACGAGAAAATGGGGACGTGCCAGAGCAGAAAACGAGTGAAAACTCATAAAACAATTATTACACTAATCATTCTTAGTCAATTTGTAATAATAGAACTATTTTCTACGTGTGAATGAAAAAAACAAATATGCTTTTCACGAAAAATATCTTCCTAGAAGGCGTCGAACCTGAGGGGTGAGGGGGTAGCCGGGAAAAAAAAGGAGAAGATTTTAAAAAAAGTCATTTCCATCAGCATTACCAGTCAATATGAAAACTGAGGAGTATTTGCTACGTCTAGATGTCAAAAGAATGCTAAAAATTTTTACTACAAAAAAAAGCTCGCGTCGGAATGCGATAGACCGCAAGAGCGAGGGAGTAGCTAACGCAAAAATTAGTGAAAATCTGAAAAAATAGAAGTTCACTAAGCATTTCCTGTCAATTGAAGAACAAAAGAATGTCTATCATGGTAATCTACGATAATTAATGTTTCAAACCGCTTGAATTGAACGAACTCACGTGATTTTGTGGATGGTCTTATCTACACAGTTGAAATTTTAGGAGGCCATTTCTATGGAAGGAAAGAGTTATGGAAGCTGAAACTCTTGGTATCATGATTTCGATGTCGACAGTCGTACGATAAACAAAAAAAAAACAAAAATCAATTTTTTGGTGGCGTGCCATTCGAGCAAAAGTGGCACACCGTTGGGACATTGTATACGGTGACGCAATATTGCACGCGGTCCGAACGTGCAGCCACCCGAAATTAGGCATGGTCGTGAATGGGTTAAGAAACATAGGAATCAAAATTCAGAGCAGATTGGAGCGGAAGAGATCGAGTATCGAAAAGTGGAGAGTGGCCACTCAAAAACCTCTTGATATTGGCCGGATTCCGTGATTGCATATCAATGACGGCGGTTATCGGCCCTTTGGTTTCGTTGCTCCAAAACAAACAGTACGAAATGAACGGATACCAGAACCAAACTGGTTTGGACCATTGAGCCTTTTCAGAAGGAAAATATAGTCATAAACATAAAAGTTATCTTGAAGGGTACATGAACAAAAGAAGGAACCATACACTTGGCTCAAAAAACGTTGGTCTGATACAGAAACCATAACTTTTGAAGCGAGCCTGATGAGGAACTGAGCTGCTTTCTCTGTGACGGATGTTTTTCTTGCGCGGTAATGCACCTATGACTATGTGTAATGCGACATTTGGAACCGTAATATTTCCTTTACCCATTGTTCCTGTACGGAAAACCGATCCTCTCTGAATTTCACTACGAAATAAAAGGTAGAACGAGGGGCGAAATGCCCAAACGCTCGCTTAAAGAACGCGGACCCGCTTCCCGTCCTGCGCTCGACCCGTTGGGTCAGAGGTGACCTGAATCCCATGCCGCCCTCATCGCGTAGAGACGCAACCTCACTATACACGGCGAACTTCACGACTAACCGCATCCCTTCAGATTTCAATCATGTTTAATTCTTGAATTTTGTTCAATTTTTCTTCGACAATTAGAAATTTTGTGAGTGTTAGCCGTGCGTAGTGAGGTTGCGTCCCAACGCAATATGAACAAGAAGTGCTTGGGGTCGCCTCTGGCACGACGCTTCGCGTGTAGGACGCGGAGCTGCTCCCTGCCCTCCTCATAAAGCACTATTAATGCTCATCAACGCCAGCGCGGCAGGCGCGCGCGCGGCGTTAGAGGATGAACACTTTTTACGCGCGTCTCGCACGTCACGCGCTTGTGGAGACTATGAATACTTCAGCGGCGACGCAATGGCGGAGCGGAAATAGTGGGCCTTAACTTTTCCAAACGAGCGAATTCTGAACACGCGTTTACCATCACGATAGCAGAGGAGAGTAATGAAATTGATTAGCATGGAACGAAATTAAATTGATGATGGTTTAGTAATGAAAATTATGAGAAGTTGTTACGGCTGTCACCGCCATGGCTGAGCGGGCGTCACGCGCGTGCCGCGCTGGCTTTGAGGAGTATGAATAGCGCCTAAGCATTTATGGATGCAGCCCAAGTACTAAGGCGCAGTGCATTCTTGCGCCGCGGGGGGGGGCTCATTCGTTAGTTTCTCATGAGCCATGAACCCATTCCTCTAGTTTTCCAGGTTGACTGTCCTTGGTGCTGGTTCTATGGGACGGCAAGCGTACCCATGTTCCGAAGCTCCGGCATTCAACCTCTGTGGTGCCATATCTGGCTGGCGTGGGCAGTCAGCTAAGTGGTTATAAGTTATGGGTGCATCTAAGGTGTGCCCGAATGAGAATGGCGGCCCACGCGGCAGGCGTGCTTGGCAGGCGGCCGTCGCATGTTCCGCTCTCGGACGAGTGTTGGATTCCAACGACGGCCATCCCCTCTCCCCCCGTCTGCAGAGCAATTGATCGGCGTAGTGCTTGCTGCCAGCCGGTGCCGGCCCCATTCGTAGTCGATGGCGGTGCGGACTTTTCGCATGCTCGTCCGAGAGCGGCGAACGCGACGGCGGCCTGCCAAGCACGCTAGCCGCATGGGCCGCCACTCTCATTCGGACGCATCTTACGTTTGCTTCTGATTCATAAAAACAGCATGCATCTCACACATCATCCCACCTTCCACTTCTTACCTGCGCCAAACTGATTTTGCTGCTTGTTACTTAGCGCGTCTGGGTAAGAGTGAACCAGCATACCGCCCTGAGACGTTTTTTATACAGTGTGTTTTGTTTCGTTTGTCACTGTTTTTTTATAGCCGATTTATCTATGTTAACTTAAGCGTCGTTTATACTTCCGCCGCCGAGCGGCGCGGCACAGAGCATTCCTGTAATATTGATCACGCGGCGCGGCACGATCGATACTATGGGATTGCACTTCCCCGCGCCGCATGACGGCGGAAGTATAAACGACCCCTTACCTTGGCGCATCCGAGTGGGCGTCTATCAATAAAAATAAACAAATAATTTTTTCCTCTGTCCCTTTTATTTCAGAGGGCTTATGTTACAATTTTATAGAAAGTTTCCTTTTACATAGTTTCACGTTCATAAAACAATTCTACGTTTCTGATAATTATTATAATAACATTCTTTGAACAGAAGGTAGAGCATTTCATTTGTGTTTTGATTGAACGTTCACCAGAATTGATGGGCATGTAAGTGGCCGAAATAGATGGTATTGATGATCTTCAGATTTAAACGACATCTTCGGTGGACCATTTCGACGGTTCGAAATTTGGGAAATTGGTTAAATTCGGGGAATCCCATTGTATATGTATGTATCTGCAAAACCTGTGCGCTTGAAAAGTTATAACCTTTTGCTCATGCAGAACTTCGCCAATAATTGTGTCGCGATTTATAAGCAGCGTATCACCAGTTTTGGAAACTTGTTAACAGAAAAATCCAATACTTCAAATCTTGTTAAATTGACGGTGGTAAAAATATCACCACACGTGTAAAATTGTTCCGTGAAACTTAAAGGCAGTATCCAGGATAAAAAAACCGTATTGTAGTTTTCGATGTTTTTTTGGTAGGTAAGTACACAAAGAAGAGGTTAAGGGGTCGTATATACTTCCGCCGCAGAGCGTCCTGGCGCAGTGCAATCCTATAATATTGATCATTCCCCTATATGCGGCACGGTCAATATTATAGAATTGCACATCGCCGCGCTCAGCAGCGGAAGTGTAAACGACCCCTAATAGGGATAAGTCTCCACAAAACACTCAAATACCGGGAAACAAATTGTTTAAACATATCCCTCAAAAATTATTTATGTCTGTTTGTGTGTTTTGGGAGACTGCGGACAACGCATCGAATCTGAAGTCGGGAAAATGGTTTCGTGCTTCAAAATTCTCAGGTAAGTGGCTTTGCTTTCTGCTTCGTGAACCAAAAAATTCATTAAGATTAAGAGTGGTCAATGTACGAGCTGGGATGTTAGAACCTTTCGCGATGAAGAAAATTCGAAATTTCGGTGCATGTTCCTGAGGAAAAACGAATGCAAGACAAATGTTATAGGACGTGGGCGGGGTGGCCCCATGGAGGGACCATAAGCTTACGCTTTTGCCGAGAAAACGGGCAACTTTTTTATCGTGATGACTGCCTTTGAATAATAGACGATTGTCTTCTACACGTCTATAATATCCTCAAGAAAACGAAACGTTAAAGTGAATTTTGATATAAGATCACATAATAATAAACCAGAAATGATAAAATCCGAACTAAAAATGAAATGCGGCGATATTGGAAAGTTTGCAAAAGTCCTCAACGAATCTGGCCCGTATTTTGGCGTGCGGAAGGGGACGTGATGTTGCATCAATCCTATTCGCCAATGACTCATACCATCGTCGTGCACTTGGGGTCGTGGCGACGCCGTCACACCCGCGACAGAGTATGCAGAAGGCGTAAAATTATTTAGAAAGCCGCGAGACTGCTAGGCGAAAAAAGTGGCACACCCGAAGGCGAGAGAATGCTAACTATTGATCGAGTGAATTACCACCTTATTACAGCGTAACGACTTCCTAGTTGAATGACGCGGAGAATATACAGCGTATCTTTGAAAGTTCCTAATCACCGAAATTCGCTGTTGATCACTGGGAGGGGGGTGATATTGTGGCAGAAACAACACTGGTCGGGAGTTAGAGGAGACCGCTCTGTAAACGAAGCTTGGCGAAATTATATCCATGAATGACGTCCTTTTATCCGCTTTCATGACAGTACTTGTGAGAAGGAATTGAAAAAGCATCGATTATAACACCCTTTCCTTCGCTAACAAGCTGCGAACCAGAAAAATCTCGAGATAATGCATACAAATCATCTCCGCAATCGCGTTCAGTCCGCAAAGCGCCCGCTTATTGCGAAAGCATGTTGCGGCTCAATTTCGAGAACCCTCAGATAGGGATGTCGGACCACCCGGGCGGTGTTTGCTATTTTTCGCCGCGGCGTTTTTTTGACGCAACACGCTTTCGCAATCAGCGTGCACTTTGCGGACTGAACGCGATTGCGTAGATGAACTGTACGTCTGTTTTCATCATGATCACACTCTAACAAGTGAAGACTTACAACGGGCCGAGACGTCCTGAAAATTTCCCTATTGAAAGTCGAATAAGATGGATGGAATGATCATGATGTATGTAAAGTTTCCCGAAGGGATAGTTGTGAAATGCCAAAAAAAAAGAATTACCAAAAACGAGAAGAGGTAATGTATAGATTCTCGTTGAGTTTCCACCCCGGCTGTAAGTTCAGTCTTCTTACGAGCGAAAATCGGCCGGCTAACATACCACGCGACTTGCTATCAAAGTGAACATTCCCTGAATAAATTGGGAGATAATTTTTTTTCTGATTGGGAGAATTTTCTCCTAGGCTTCTCTTTCATCGCCCTGGCAAGAAAAATTCGAAAAAAAAAAGTTTTCTCTGGGATCGACTCAATTTGAGAATCATTCGACAAACTGGTTTCAGGTATACTAGCCAGCCTATCTTTTCTCCGAATAACCGAAAAAAATGAAATAAGTGGCAACTTCAAAGGCATTGTCAACGACAAAATCAGTCCCCAAGTTTCCACCGGAAATCCAAAGGCCCAAAACCTTTTTCACCAGCAATACTGAAGAAACGGCTAAGAACGAACACAAAGGAGCCCTATAAGGTCCTAAACTTGAGAGTTCCGCTTGAGCTACACCAATTTCTTTCCATCGCAACAGATTCCTAAATAATTAAAAAGTCGACTCTAGAAAAACAACATACATCCAGGAGGTTATAATCCACTCCGCTAAACAAAGCTTACCCTATTTCGTGATCGGTTGCCTTCTCAAAGTTGGATTTTCAGTTGTACACTTTTATCGGTAGCCGTTGAGGGAGTGGGCGTGGCGTGAGTGATTCACCCAAATTAAGAGCAGTATAGGACTCTTTTGTGCTCGTTCTCGGCCGTTTTTTAGCAGCATGGATGCGGACAGCCCCGGGCCTTTCGATTTACGTTGAAAATTCAAAAACTGTTTTCATGGTGGACACTGCCTTTGAATGGTACGCGTCAAAACCGTTCATCATTTTTTGGGCTTGAATCCGTAGTTGGGCCCGCCTGAATACGTAGGTAGAGGTTTTTAGTTCACCAACACATTTTTGTGAGGTTGTAGGAGGTGAAATGCCTTGAATTGCGACAAAAAAGGCCGGCATTCCGGCATTCATCTGGCATCAAATGAGAAAAGAAATTAGCTAATGATCAGATGGTACAATTGTGGGTAAGTTGACGAAATATATTATAAGGCTACGCGATAACGTGGCGATCCCTGGCTATCGAATCATCCTTTCTCAGAGGTCGAATGAGGGAATTTTGGTCTGGAAAATCAGTTTTCAAAGATTTTTTCTTACGGTTTTGCAAAGTAGCTGTTATACAGGGTACTAGAGCGTCCGTTACATACATACGGGAAACTCGAAAAAATACGTCAAGCACATACGATGTCTTCAAGAGAGAGAATATCCAATCTACACTCTCTTTACTCTATCCATCCACTACAACTTTCAGGAAAACGATTTCAGGACGTCTCGAACCGTTGAGGATCATTGGTAAAACGTCCAGAGACGTTCAACGAGTGACCTTCTAGTTGAGAGATCATTTGTCTTGTGGTTTTTCGTGCCTTCTTTCCAAAGTGCTGCTCGTCCACAGCTGCCTGCCTATCTGTGTCCTTGCCCTTTGATGTACTGGATGTTGATGAAATGAGACGAAAAAGGTCAACTGCGCGGCAGTACGAAGAAGATAAGTGAAGGAAACTAGTTTAATCGCGGCGATTCAAATAAAGTTCACGGAAAATTCTATCGCTGATTGCTAGAAAAATTCAAATCAATGTAAAAACAGTTCTATATCCTTGAATAGTTTTTTGAGCTTGTGACTGGCTGACAAAAACAAGCAATGTAATCCAATGGTCTCTTGAAGACTGCTAAACACAACCTTTGGCTCTTACTGACTTTTGGCTCTTAACTTCGAACCAGAATGCAGTTTCGAACAGCCTGATGCAGACTACGAAGCAGCCGAGCTAAGGTTGCTATTCACACCCGATACGGACTTTTATCGCGGTTTTCTCTAATACATAGGTCGTATGATTCTAAACGTTAAAGGCACAGTCAAAGCTCTTGGGCAAAACTTGGTATTATGGTCCGGTCGCTGTGTGTAGCAGCAAACCCTGCCAAAAGAGGAATTTCAACTCTTGAGAATAAGCCAGAAACTGTCAAGACCCCATTCTCCTCCTCGACTCCAGGGTTTTCGGTCTTAATAGGGAAGAGGTGCGCGATGGATATTGTTTAAAATCTATGTTCTTCCAGTTGTTACCGGCCTAACTTTTTGTGGTGGTCTGCTTCAACACGATGACTACAAATGACATGAAAAAAACAAGCTGGAGACAACTCGTCGTCGAAATTCTAGATCTCCAAACTCGCAATTTTTGAGGGGCCATAACTCCGTTCACAGTGGGTCTTGAGCGATTCCGGGGAAACCATTGTGATCAGCCAGAAATTTCCTCCCAAATAACCAGAAAAAAAGAGGAAAATCATTTTGAGACTCGACAGTGCCTCTAAGAAGGCTAAAAAAAAAGAACTTGGCAACCATGTTCATCGCAAGCACTGCACCTAACAAAACGAATACTGTAGGGCGCATTTGCGGAATAAACCAATGTACATGTAAGTGGAGAGTTTACGCGAAAGTGGTGCGTGGCGACAGCAAAAAACCGATGTTTATCGTCGAGAGGCGATGGTGAACATTGAAAGGAGTAAAGTAAACAGTGTACGGTTGAAGTGAGAAAACACGGAAACACTATCGACCCCATCACAAAGCCGCCACACGCGATGAGAACGATTCTCAAGCACACGCTGAACACCCAACGAAGAAAAAGCGGCGGCTATGAACCGGACACGTCTAACGACGACTAATTCTTTCCATTTAACGGCAGTTTCATGCCCGGAAATGCTGTGCAAATAAAGCTGCCGCCACCCCGACTCGATGCCCGGAAATGGTTTGATGACGTCAACGATTTGTTCACAATTTTTTGACTGTCTTGATTCTGGGCCCATCCCAAATACAACTCTAAGCCTGCCATTTCGGCATGAGTTCGATTTCCTCTGAAGACAGTTCCAGGTGCCTAGAAGCATATTCCGAGATTTTAACAAAGCAAAGAGGTTCACGAATCACAATGTGAAAAAACCAACACAAGGCCACAAGTTGAAAAGTTCCGCTTAGGAGAATCTTTTCCGCTCGTTGGACATGACATGATTAAATTCAAAACAAACATTAGGCACAATACACACAACTTCTAAAATTTCAAAGAAATTGTTGAGTAGATCTCTTTTGACTAAAGCAAGCCAAGCGCAGGCTCACAACCCCTTCAAATTAGCGAGCTATGGATTAAAGCCCTTGCCACACCCCTAAACTGAATCCAGATTGCCAAGCCCCCCCAAGACGAGATTTCGAATTTCAAATTAGCAAGACGTATGAAATTCAAAACCTAACTGGGGATCGATTTACTCGCACCGCGACTATTTGAAAAACCATGTTTTTATTGCTGCAGGTCTGTGACAGCAAATGAATGACATGTGCTTGAAATCCGCTAAATGCATCCGGGGATTCCAAGAGAGGGCATTTTCAGTGCTTCACAAAAAGGTAAGGGTGCCCATCAAGGAACTTTCGGGGTGTTCAGAAATTTCTTTCGGATTCGGCTCGAAACTTTCAAGGGGGGTTATTTAGGGCACTGAGCACGAATCTGGGGTCTATCTGCCGCCATATTTAGGGTTACTGTGGGTTACGGTAGGCATAAAGCCTTTTGACTGGCGTTACTCACCTTAATATTTCAAAAATCGAAAACCAGACCCCAAGTTCGTGTTCAGCGTCCTAAATTACACCCATTAAGAAATTTTGAGTGAAATCTGAGACTTCGGCCTAGATACCGTATACTCACCGTTGCATACCGTTATCCAAGGGAAGTCGATAAACCGACCACAGATTGGTGTTAGACAGCCCCAATAACCCCTATGTAGTAGTTTTGAGGCGATTTCAATGAAGCATTCTCGAAATCGTTAAAACTCGCATTTGGCTAGCGATATTTCCCCTATTTTCAAGCTTCGAAGCAAATCAGGCGGATTTTTCAATATTGACTAGTATGCCTCAGATTCGTAATCAGCACCCAAAACAACCGCTAGAAAAGAGTTTTAAGCTCAATCCGGGACAATTTTTTTTACCACCCTAAAAAATGCCATTCATGTACCAGCTTTCTTTTCGCAAAGCTAGGAAAGAACTCACTTCTGGGAATCTCCTGTCAACCTCTGAGGCATTTAGGGGATTTGGAAAACGGACTATCAAAGCTGTGTCCCATACCTACAGTTATAAAACACGGTTTTGTAAAAACCCTCGGCAAAGTGACAGAGTAAGATGACTCGCCCACCAAACGCTTGTCCTCTAACGGCAATTACTGGATATATCCCCAGTTGAACTGGCACACACAGTAAAATGCAATGGCTAACCTTATTAAGCGCTTTTAGAAAGTTAAAATCATCAGTTCGTTTGAAATTCCAAATTCCTGTCTAGTGGTTGAAACATTCAAGCATGTTGTTATCTACATACATACATAGTTGCACCTTCCCACACCACGGTAAGCAATTTACACGAATCAGCTCGGAATAACAACGCAATTTGCTCTCACTCATAACAACAGGGCGGTAGGCAACAGTTCATGGCAACAAGCAAAACATACGCGCTTGAGAAGAGTGTGTAAAAGTAAGGAGACTTGGCGACATGGGAGCAGAAGAAGGTGAGTGTGAAATGGAAGTTGTAGTGACCACCAAAGGCGCTCATGAACGACAGTGTCTTATAATGAAAACAGAAAATTGAAATGGTCAGATAAGTTCCCAAGATCACGGGGCCACCCGGTACAGTGAATGAAAATCGCTCTCTAGAGAACAAACTTTCTTCAGGGAAATAATACGAGCTCTGAACACGAATATGAGGGCTTCTTTTGGTGTTTTTTCCTTGAAAGTTATAGTAGGAGACGGTAGAAATACCGCCATCTAGAAATTACCGCAAACTATCATATCAATAATTGTTTGATGATGATGAACTAGACACGAGGTTGATACTTTAGTAAGAGAGAAACCCAGAGAAAGTACCGCACCTAGCCAAGAACTCGCTAGCGCATGGAGCAACATGAAGCGTCGTTGACGAATACGCTATAGACCAACACTTTAAATGTTAGAAGGCGAGTCTTGCGTATGGCCTGAGCTCCCGGGTTATATACAGGTGTTCTCCCTTCCGTATAATTCGGAACTTAGGGAAAAACCCTAGAGTCATTTTTCATACAGGCTCATGACCCGCAATTTAACCGGAAGGGAGAAGGCTTGCATATAGTCCGGGAGCTCAGGCCATTCGTAAGACTCGCCTTCTAACATCTGAGGTGGTGGTCTACAGCGCTGCCTTCATCGACGCTTTATGCTGCTCTGATCACTGGCTAGGTGCGGTACTTTCTCTGGTTTTTTTCTCTTACCTACGTGACAGAAAATATATTTTCGGTTTCAAGTGGGTATCAGAAGACGTTTGGCCGCGTAAACGCATTTCTTATTTGATCTTTCCTGGCTCTGAATAAGAAGTTTATTCCGAAACGTTAGCCATAAATAACTAGTATCAACCTCGAGTCGAGTCCAACATCATCAAAAAAATATAGTATTATCATGCTGATGTACATATATGGAGAGTCGCACATGGAGATTAGCTTGTCAATCTTATAAACCCTTAAAATCTGGAACGCAATTCTAGCAATTCACACTACAATACCGCCCGCGACTTTGGGAAAGACGGCGTTTTCGGCGCTTTTTTCCGCCGCAAAGCGCCGCTTTGTCATAACTTCGTTCAAAGTGGTCCGTTTGGGTTGCTAAGGACATACTTATGATCAGTATTGAGAGCTCTTCATTTCGAGCTCACGCATGTCTTACCCTGCAAACAAGACATATAGGGTTAACAGAATCAATCGAGTGTACGAAAACTGAAGCTAGATATCTAATTATTGTAAATATTTGACTTCATATGAACCGTGCAGATCAAGGGCGAGTTATATACAAGTATGTAAGACACAGTCGTTGGCGTGGCGAAAGTGAAAATTAATGTATAATATCCGTTTCCTCACCCCTGCAGACACAGTCATCGTTCTTAACTCGGGATCAAAATGCCCGTGGTCGCAACTGCGCTCAGTGTAGACTCTTCTAGCGCAGAAACAACCTGTCTGGAGGCATTTGCCGCCTAGCACCACCCCGATGGTTTTGTCTTCGAAAAACGAGCTCAGATCACCGACGTCCCGTTCTCGGCTTACACGGGGCCAATCGACCTGAGACTCGTTCTATAACTTTACTTTCTGATCCTCTTTCGGATAAGCACTGCGGCAGCGCTATCCGGAGAACTTGATCTTTTACCTTTAAAAAAAGTTTAAAAACGGCGTTTTCTAGCCTGGTCGACTCCCCGCCATACACAATCATCGTTCTTCGCTCGGGCTCAAAACACCCGTGACCATAACCGCGCTCAATGTACACTCAGTAGCCATAATCTCTTTGATTTCAATAGTTGGATACCTCCGTTATGCTAGTTCGGGGGCTGCAATCCCACGTACTCACACATTTGGTGGGAAGTTCCCCGAGGACAATACACCTGTTTTGGTCGTTATCGCTCAGTCGGGAGAGAGGCAGACGTCCCCACGGAGGGGACGTCTCGCCCCTCTCCTCAATTATACACAACGATAAGGCGTTCAGGGAAACAGTCAACTCAGGGAGAACAAGGAAGTTCGCTTCACGGTTGTTCCCATGGCCTCCCCCCGAACATGATGAACGCGAAAACAAAGCCGCAGCGTATACGGTGATGCAGACGGGCTAGTCGCTAGGTGGTCTCACTTACCAAGATGAGATGGTAGATCTGCCACTCGAGGACTACGTAAGGCATCTCTGTCTGAATTTCAGAGGAGCTAATGAGCCTCTCTATAATCAGAGGTGAATATTTTTGGATCGATTGCAGTTTTTCAGGAACGGGGAGACTGTCGAAAACAGCGAGTCTAGCAAGCTGATTTTTGATCAATCATTGAACATTGGGAAGATCTACAGTCGGAAGGTCGCGGGAAGACCTGCAGTCGGGAGAACAAGAGAACTCCTGCTGTGGAACTTCCCCATTACTCTGCTGTCGAGACGTCCTTCTTCCTCCCCCAATTCGTGGGAAGTTCCCAGTTGTTTCGAGGGAAGTTCTGTTGTCGTTCTCGGGAACTCCCCACGAATATCTGAGTAAGGGTGTGAATCGTTTCTCTGCGCTCTAGCGCGCTGGCTGGGGGCTGGGCGAGAGGTATGCGGCGAGTATCGGCACAAATCACTTTGGGGCTGGGCTGCCCTACACAGAGAGCAAATCGTCTTAATTTCGATATGTTTAAAGGCAGTACAAGTGTTTCTTAGCGTTTTTGCTAAGAAAGGAGTTTAGATGAGTTTGTCAATGGTGATTTTTTATGCATGATCCTCGCCGATCACTCAATCAGCCTGCTCGTTATCGATGTTGTGTTGTCGCCGCCGCGACGAGCGCGGCACACCGTATGCCGAGGCTGTCATTATTGGCAGATGGCGCACAAGACCCGTCCCAGCAAGAGGTGGAAATTAGAACCGAAGCGAGGATGTGGACTGGGCGCGTGTAAAAGTGGTGAAAAATCGACATACCCGGATTGGGCTGCCGCAGCGCTTATTCGAAAGAGGATCAGAAAATAAAGTTGTAAGCCGAGTCTCAGGTCGATTGGTCCCGTTTGAGCCGAGAATGGGACGTAGGTGATCTGAGGTCGTTTATCTAAAACACAATAATCGGGGTGGCGCTAAACGGGAAAAACCTCTAGACAGGTGGTTTCTGCTCTGGAAGAGTCTACACTGAGCACAGTTGCGACTACGGGCATTTTGAGCCCGAGCGAAGAACGATGACTGTGCCTGCAACGGTGAGGGAACGGATATTAAACATTAATTTTCACTTTCGCCGCGCCAACGAATGTGTCTTACATACTTGTATATAACTCGTCCTTGATCTGTACGGTTGATATGAAGTCAAATATTTACAATAATTTGATACCCAGCTTCAGTTTTTAAACACTCGATTTATTCTGTTAACCCTATATGCCTTGTTTGCAGGGTAAGACATGTGTGAGCTCGAAATGAAGAGCTATCGATGCTGATTATAAATATGGACCTAGCAACCCAAACGGACGACTGTGAACGAAGTTATGACAAAGCGGCGCTTTGCGGCGGAAAAAAGCGCCGAAAACGCCGTTTGTTCCCAAAGTCGTGAGCGGTGTTGCATTTACAACAGGTCGCATCGATATTTTCACGGAGTGCTTTATTTTGCTAAAGCTAAAGGACGCTATGGGGATGATTATTACCAATACAAAAACTACACAATTCGATTAAACTAGGGATATATGTAACAGTAAGGCACAACATTCTGCTTCCACATCTTTTCATTTCTCAGGCGATACGCATTCGAAAGAAAAGGAAAACAATACGATACATAAAATATGGAGAATTTTAGAAGAGATCTCGATATCGATTATCACCAACACCAAAGCGGTGAACCATAGAGGAATGTAGCTTCTATTTGGGAGTAAATTATACTCGGGTCGACCGCGTGCGTATACTGCGTCTCAGCTTTCCGTAATAGAAAGCTATACACTACCGCAAGGTAGCTAAGTTGAACGCAAAGATCAGATGTAAGGCATTACTCGAACCTGCATTGCACGCTTTTCGGGAGAGAGTGTTACCATTACACCACCGACACCCCTTTCTCCATCACTCAGCTATTCACATATGAACTGTGTGGGCACAACAGCAAGCACCCGATGACAGGTATGATCTGGTAAGCGCAAATCTGCATTAAATCCGCTATACACTACCATTCGTATGATTAAGAAGATAATCATCGTAAAACAGCCATCCAGCTGCAAGACGTGAAGGGGGCTGTGGTGGCTTGCGATGGGTCAGCTTCTTAAAAAGCCACCACGCATGACCCATGAAACAAAAGGCTTTATATGACCCTAAGCACTACGTTTATATTTAATGTCCGAAAAATTGCTGAAAAGCCAGCAGTTCCAGTATGACCGGAGGAAAAACAGACAAAGACTCATTCGTCTGTCACATATCGGAAACAAGCATAGATCACGCACCGCTACGAAAAAGCGAACTGTTCTATGATTGTAAAAGGTCATCCATTTTGCGACACAGCGAGCGAGTTCCTAAGATTCGAACTTCGTGTTTCCCCATAAAAAGCTAGCTGTGGGTGAGCTTAGTAAAACGATTTTCTCTTATAACGAAGTTCATGTAGTGCAAACATTTGAAGAAGTCTTTGTCGAGCCACTGGAGACTTAGAAATTCAACAAGAAAACTTTTGGCAGACAGAAACTGCAGAAAAACACCCGATCATATCCTGAAAGGCTGAGAAAGAAACCTTGCTATAATATCCAACGTGCCTTATCATAATTAAGTAAGTCATGAGATCCCGTTCATACTTTCCGTCGCCACGGCTCTCGGCTGCTGCTATCTGAGCTGATCAAATACCCGCGAAGAGTGAAGTATTGGGGTGGGGAATGAGTTAGTTCGGTTTTTTTTTTCAATGAGCTTTATTTGCATTATTTGTCGGTTGTTGAGCAAAATGTTTCTAATCATTAGAAAGTGTTTTTTCTGCTCTACAAAACAGTGTTATTTTGTTTCTTCGAACAATTTGATTTTTCCTATCTCTGAAGCTTGGAAAATTCAGCATTTTTAACACCTACATACTTTTCTCCGTCCCTTACCGCAGTCAAAAAGACCTGGGATTTGTGAAGACTGCGACAAAAAAAAACAAAAATGGTCTGCGAAGTTCAAAAACGGCAACTGCGATAAAGAAAATCGTCTTCAAATCGCTGCTCGACACCTCGCGCGCCATCGAGCAACACGCGATCAAAAACAGCGCTTTTTGTAGCGAATCGTCACGGGAGTTGAGAAATGGTGCCTACATGTTATTATGAAGCAAAGAAAAAAATCGGTGGCTCCAGGTCTTTTTGACTGCGATGAAAAGCGAAGAAAAGCAGGTGTCGGAAAAAATGCTGAATTTTCCCTCCTGGGTATTCCATTTCCAACGCTGAAAAATAGGAATAAAATAAAATCATACGAAAAAAACAAATTACACAGTTTTGTTGAGCAGAAAAAAACACTTTAATGGATGCAAACGCTTTGCTAAATAACAAATAAGTAATTCGAATAAAGCTCTCCGAAAAAAAACTGAGCCAACTTTTTCCCCAACCCAATATGTGTGACGCGCAGCCCTCGACGAGAACAGCGCAGTTGTCAGTCAAGACAGGTTCATACTTCACGTAACAAGCGACCGCGGCATATGAAACTTATCAGCTTATGATTACTAACATTAGCGCGTAAAGACATCGTACACGACAATTTTCAAATTTCATTTTTCAGCATGAATGTGGCCTGCTCCCCTCCCTCCCCCGATGGTTCCACATGTATGAAGTTCCGCTACTCATGCCAGCTGAATGAAGAAAACACAACCTTCCTAAGAGGTTGAGAATGGTGACATCAGAAGTGTGGGTAGGAACGTATGACGTGAGAGTTCCTGTAAACAATACACCCGTTAAGCCCACGACCTCCCACTCTTAAGAAGACCATTTCTCCATGAGTCAGTGGAGTTTGGGCGAGAAAGCTCTCACACGTATGGCACTAAGGAATGAGGTTGCAATTATGCTACAGGCCGTTTCATAACTATAGGATCAATCATGAAATCAGAACTTAGGGAAGAACGAGAATTCCAATAAAGCCAAGGTTAAACTTTTCCAAAGGATGTGGCCAGATCTGTGCACTCCCCAGGGCAGACAAAGATTTTCGATCATATTTCAAGGTAATCAAGATGTTCTTAAACACAGAGTACGCAAATCTATGCAACACCGACACTTATTTTGCTATTAGACACTCACGAAGGTGTTTATGTGCGGTTAGCGCGGCATTTAGGGGTGGGGGAGGTTAGGGCACTTGAGTTCCCTAGATGTAACTTGATCAGAGGCCTGTGAAGGTAGGACACTTCACACGAAAGGATCTCAAGGTGGTGAAAACCATTGCTTGGTCGTTTTTTTATGGAACCGTGTGGCTTCAATAAGTACAGGCACGATACCAGCGCCGATTTTACTTCAATCAGCGTAGCTTTGAATGAGGATGAGTTGTCACAATACCGCTCGTAGGATTTGGTCAGAAGGCGCTCGAGGTCGGTTTTTTTTTCACGAATATCGCCCTAGTTTCGCTCAGAGTTCATTTTGAAGTGAGTTATTAGAAAAAGACGCTAAAACTGGACCTCGCGCATCTTCTGACCAAATCCTACGAGTGGTATTGTATGTTGCACGCCTTCTCTGATGTCTCAGCTTTGGGACCAGCATTTTCCTGAGGTCTCCGTTATCCAATCACTCACAGCTCTGTTGTATCGGCTATCCTAAGATCTCATCAGAACTCATCAGTCTACCTTATTTGTCAGCCAGTGGAATGACGTCCCTAATTTCCGACCGTCAGCATCTCAATCTATTTGCTTAATTTCTCTGATTGTTTGAATGTTTTCCAGTCCGCTAAGTTGCTTACATGTATTAAGTACTAACTTCACTCATGGATGAGAGGCTATCTGTTTAAAAATAACTGTTTCTATGAGACGGGAAAAATTACTAGGCTGTGGAAGAGTCCTTGAAATTGAAATCCGCAAATTTCGGCGACTTGTTATAGACCATTGAAAAGGAAGTAATTTGCTCTAGAAAACCTTTTTTTTGTTTTTTTGCAGATTCAACTGTATTGATTTTAGGATAGATAAAGATCGATAAAGCGAAGGGTAAATAAGAGTCCTCATTATATCGGCTTATAAAGATGATAAAAATTAGTTCAATCAGAGAATCTAATCACAATGTCTTGTAGAGCATAAAATCAAATTTTGACTGAAATCTAACAAGTCGCCATAGTTTTGAACTTTCCTTCTCAAAGACGATTTTCTAAAAGCTTTGCCCGAGCACTTTTTCAAAACCGGACCGAGCATTTTGTCGGAATGACAACGATAATTTGTGGAAGGGAAGGTGGTCGTAATGCATCCAAACCAAATGGCGGTGAAGAAGCGAAGGGCAGTGATTGGAGGGTACACCGGCTACCGCCAATCACAGCCCTTTGCTCTCAAATGTCAATTCTATGATCTACGCACAGGAAAATATAATTAGATTCTCTGATAAAACTCATTTTTATCGATTTTGGGTCAGTAAAGCAAAGCCACCTTCTTTATCGATTCAAAAACAGAGAAACATTTGATCTTGCAAGAAAAACAACTCAGATAAAAACAGCCCACTTCCCGCCGGCCACGTCGGGCTAGTCGACTTCGCGCGGCCGCAATTTTGTGGGCGTGGCACAGCGCCCCACTTCCCGCTGACAGAGAAGCTCTACCGTCTTTCCGCGGAGTGTCGGCGGGCAGTCGGCTATTCCTGGGGGTCATCGAACACTCACTCATCGATTCCCACATTGGAATCATCATTGCGCCACAGACTAGAGTGGAGCCAATGATCAATTGCTGAGCAGAGAACGCTGTGTCGAGACTCTTTCCAAAACCCGCGCCATGTGCGACGCTGGCCTTGGGCAGGTGAACCACTGTCCGTTAATGTCATCTGCTAATGGGAAGGCTGCAAGAAGCAGTGAGTGTAAAAAGCTTGCCCGTAGAAGCTCACTCCTTACTTGTCAAATGCAGTTCAAGATGAAATCCCCAGGAGCGGATTTTTCGAATTTTGTTAGGAGAGACCTTTATTTAAAGGGTGATTTTTGAATGTGCCGCAAACTGTTTTAGGACTGTTTTCTGTCCGTCATCAGATTAGCCGTAAGGCGGTGGCAGAAGGGCCGCAGAGTGCTTGTTCACCGTATACGGGCAGTCAACGAAACAGCGCTGCCGACTGCCCGCGACCGATCTATTGGCCTTCCGCGGGAGGGGTTACGGGACGTCGGCAAGTGATACCGCGGGAAGTGTGAAGTCTCTATCTGAGAACGTTATCTTGTAGAGCAAATAATTTGCTTTCGAATTTTTCATAACATGTCGGCAAAATTTGCAAAAATCGATGCGCAAAGGCGCAAGGCCTTGTTCTAAAACTTAGTACACTGGTATACATAGTGATTACGTGAGAACTACATCTACAGATATAACTACCTTCACAGCGATGCCACAATAACTGTAACCGTCTTTTCTATGTACTTCACACAAAAAAATGATTGGATAAGCAGCTCGCAAGCAATGTGGACGAACTGATTCAGATTTTTTGAGCATAGAATGGTTCTGAAACAGATCGTTTGAAACACATCGTTGACGTTCGAACTTCAAAGTTTCTTTCACCTTCCCATATGTACCCCATAAAAATCGGTAGAAGATTGGTTCATACAATATCCATCTGACCAAATTCGGCTTTTAATCACATTACCTGCGTTTTGAAAGGTTCAAGCTTAGCTAGTCTCAAGTCCAGGCATGAGTCATTAAGTTGCAGTATTCGAGAGAGTAGACTCAAATCAAAGAACTGCTTCTCGCCATTCAAAATCGAAGCCTTGAAGCCTACTGGTGCAGAAAACTATCGCAAATGCCACCTCTACGTGGATAGGCCATTGAAATACTGGCGTAGATTATCACTTCCTGCACAGCGCCAATCTTACCTGCATTCAACCTTCGCTTCAGTTTTGGCTTCAACTAGACTATTGACCTTTCTTTAGGGAAAATGGGATGTATTGTTGGGCTTGCGATTATTCGTAGTACAGCTTTCCTCGCTTCACACCTCTTCTGGGTAATCATATATTTTGGTATTGCAATATAGAAAGCTTGGAGATAGTATGTGTGAGCAAATGTAGGGTCGGTGCCATGCAATTAGGAAACAGCGACGCTTCAATGCGGGAAAGCCCCGCGAGGCAAAACGAAGGAATGGTGGCAATCGATCGAACGATTTCGTGCCTAGTAGTTGAGTGCGTCTTCCTAAGGGGCTATTCATACTCCTCAACGTCGGCGCGCCTCGTTCGTCACATGCGGGCGTTGCGTTACAGTATAAGCACTTTCTTGCGCGGCATGCGTGTGTCGCACCTATTGAAGCTATTCATACACCAGCGGAAGCGCTATCGAGGGGAGACTTAAGATTGACCCAAACTGTGCCGTCAACACAAATCCGATACATGCGTTCCCCACCAAAGCAGGAGAGAGTAGTACTGGAGTTCCACACGATAAACCGGACTGAAATCGAGGTGCGTTTTATAAAAAACTACGACAAAGCCGGTACGGGAGTTGACGCCAGGGCGGAGCGGGCATGACGCGCGAACGTAGCGTTGAGGCCTATGCGTAGTCCGTCGGCAAATATCGCGTTGCAATGATGAGGAATAAAGGCCAGGGATGAAGCTGCATAGCCGCCTTCAATCCTCTAACGTGGCCACGCGACTTTTGCCGCTCGACTATGCGGAGACTTTTCGGCAATAAATGCTTTGACGCTACGCCCTAGCGTCACGCGCGGGCCGCACCATAAAGAGAGTTTGAATATCCTCGTAGGACAAATCGCCAAAAATAAAGTATGATTTCATTTAAATCTGGCCCTTTTCCACCTTGTCAATAACCATTTACAACGTAGCATTCCCGGACGCAGTGAGTGTATTCTCTGTCACCTGAATTACGCGTAAGAGATTGCTTTGGCCGGGTGCGGACGGATGCAGACAGACTCTTTAGGTGCTCTCTCCACACACCTAAGTTTCCATGTTTCTGGTACATATCGACTGACTAGGTGGGACTCGCTATCTGGCCATCGGCAGTTTCTGACGGAGGTCTAACTGAATGCCACGGACGATACATTGGTTTTAGAAAACAGGTTTACATGGGGTTTCACGAATTTGAAAACAGAAGAAAAACAGTAAACGGAATACATACCCCCCTTTTCGCATTGCACATCTTCAGTTCCGCTCCGAAAAGGGGTGTATGCAAGCCTGAGACTTTAAAGGCACAGAACACCCAGAGAATTATTCTTTCAGTTCTTATCTTGATCTTGGGGAGAGTCACACGCTGATCACAGTAGTATCTCTGAAAACGTCCAAAACCCTCTATGAACAGAGTTATGAGTCCATAAAGAAGCCTATTTTTTGAGGATAAAAAAGGGGTGGACGAGTCGTCCCAGGCCTGTATTTCTCTTCATTCACAATCGTCCCGCGAGAGCGAGCCGGGAGAAAAACGAAGACTCTATTGAAATTCATCCATCCACATAGCCCCTATCGAGTTCGAAAATCTGGCAGAGGGTGTGGCCCGTGCTGGTGAGCGAAGGAGGTCGGGCCTGTGGTGGTCGCTTATATCTCGCATATTTGGAGGAACTGAGGTCTAGCACTTGGCACTTGTCATACAGAAGAGGTCTACTACACAATCAAATCAAGAATCACAAAATTCATGTCTGAGGGTGTACTGTGCCTTCGGGGCTGAAATCCCGAGTGCATATGCTACCGTTCAACCCAGATGAGTTTTGATTGAGACAAAGCCGATATTTCGATCAAAGCAAAGACTCAATTTTAAGAATTTCCCGTTTTCAATAAGAGCCGGATCAAAACAGTATTGGATGGTTAGAGATTTGTGCCGCTTGCGTTGAGTTGGGCCCTATAGGCAAATAAGTGAAAACAGTCTAGAAAACTAAGTAGGGCTTTATAAATCGAAAACGCTCCCTCAGAGCTCATCAAAGACGAAAATACCCTGAACTGAAATGCATAATTATGTAGTGTTGAATATTGAGCTGCCGTCGAAAATGGGCGATAATTAGTGGAATGTTCGAGCATTTCGGGTGCTCCGAACTTCGTTATAAGCTGATTAACTAGGAGGCTTAAACATTTCGCGCATGTCGAAGCGGCAGCGCGGTTGGTGCTCATGAGGAGCGCGCCCCCGTCACTGAGCCTTAGTGACAACATCACAAGAAGCAAACATTAAAAACGTCCCGATTCCAGAACGTCCAATCTGGTTACCAATAAGCTGAACATGGGAAAGCTGGACGCATGAGGTCTGTCTGTGTCTAATGTTATCCAAGTCCATATACAGTTGGATTCAGTATGATAGGCTCTGAAATGTAGTGTACAGCTGGAGCGATCTCTTGTTCTTTTGCAGCACGCTCACCCGAGGTTTCCAAGGACTACATATGTTAGGAAGTTTTACATCAATTCTGGTGAGCAATCGTTGAATCTGATAACGAATGACAAAAGATCTTTCAAAATAGTATATATAGGCGCTTCGAAATTTTGTGAAAATGAAAGCTACCATTATATGTTTGAGACCGCGGCTTGCGTTCTCAAGAAAAACATTTGAATCTCACCCGCGGTTGGCGCGGTGGTCGCGCGCGCTGGCCCTCCAATCGATTCAGGCCAAGAGACGAGCCTGAATCGATTAGAGGGCCAGCGCCCGCGACAATCGCGTCAGCTCCATACCGTCAGCCGCCGGTGAGATTTAAACCGTCCGCACCAGCCGCGGGTGAGATTCGAATATTTTTTCTTGAGGACGCAAGCCACGAACGTAACTGTTCAAGTTCAGGACGTTAAAAAAAGGGAATGCATGATTGACGCGGAACCATTAGTCAAGCCTGTGGGCTGTAGTCTTTGAGGCAGTGTTCACGATAAAAACCGTTTTTCTGTTTTCCCGTCTATCTTGAAAACGGCCCCATGCTGATCCCAATGATATCTCTGAAATCGTACAAGACCTTCTGCGAACGGAGTTATGGTCCCTTAAAAATTGAGCTAAGGAAACATGGTGGACAAGTTTTCCGAGGCTTGTAACTTCCGTCTTTTGCAGCCGATGTACGCGAGCTGACCTGAGTAAAGAGAGAAACTGAGAACGAAGGGAAGAACGGGGCTAATGACATTTGTTCATGTCGTTGGGCGTGTGTTGCGCTTTTGGGGTTTGCCTTGCGCTCGAAGTGGCAACTTCGGGAGCTTTTCCTGGCCCGTTTTCATGCGTTTCGTCAACGTTAGGGGTATGGTATACTTTGTCGCTGTCATGATCAACAGGCATGTAATCTAGCACGAATCGCGGTGGGACCCGCATCAGAGCAAAAGCATCGGCCATCGTAGACACAGCTATCGCGGCGACGTTTCGCAAAGGACTGACATACTGCAATTGTGCCACAGCCTGTCGCTGACGCTGTGCTGCGCACTGCGACAGTAACAGATTTAAAGGGCGGTCGCTGTCGCTGTGCGCGACCGTGTGTCGCAAAAGTATACCATACACCTTGCAGTGTGCCCATCAGGGGTGTGCGGCAAAGAAATTTAAAATTTCGGCAAACGGCAACGGCAATGGCAAACCACAAAAACGACCGGCAAACGACAAACGGCAAGATCTGTTTTGTGTAGTAATACGCCAACATTTGCTTAGTCATGTCATATTCCATGCTATATCTGCCAGTTGCTATGTGCCTGGCATTTCAATAGCCTTTAAAGCAAGAAAAATCTCGTATATCAAAAGCCACTTGATAGCCTCAGGTTATGAGGAGTCCCTATCAAGATCAACAAGGCTGTAAGCTTTTCCATCGCCGGAGATAATTCTGGTAATTCCTCCCCACTAATTGAAGTTTCCGTACGAATCAATCCTAGAGATCCAAAAGATGGGCGTCTTTTTGAGCCGTGCAGAGTGTGATAGACCTGCAAAGGGGTTTTTCTTGAAAGAGGCTTGCGGCGATTAGTAAACCGTAAGCAAGCTTGGTGCAATGGGAGTGTGTGCCGACCCAAAGACTGTGGCCGATACCGGTACGACATTCAGGTGAGAATACGCGATGATTGGTCCTCTGACGGCGAATGGCAATCCACACCGCGATCAGCAGCGCACGGTTTAGGGTATGACCGGAGTCACTCACAATATCTATTGTTAGTAGCAAGTAGTAGGCTCAAGGTTCTCAATTTCAAACTACGATTGAATGGTTTTCTTTGTGGTGCTACAGGAATGGAGTGAAACTAGTCTAGTTGAAATCAGAGCGCACTATAAAAATAGCCTTTAAACTTCCACCGGAAATCAAGAGCTCCGAGGGGCATGCTGATCGATTTCACAGAATGAGGGGCACCTCAAGACATTTCGACTGGTAAATGCGAGAAAAGGCCGCTACGCTCACGCCGTCGCTAAAGCGCCGTGTGCAGTGCGTTTAGGCAGCCGGACTGCTCTTGGGCGCGTTCCTTTATGTGTATTTGGCCTACAAGCCGGCACGAGGCCCATAAATGCAATGTCAGCTAAAAGCGAGCAAAAAATAGTTTTTCAGTTCAAGAACTTGAATTTGGTGTGGCCGCCCCACCCACTTCCCCTGTGGCTGCCGAGGAAGTGGGTGGAGCGAGCACAACACATTCAAGTTCCGGGGCCGTATAATGCTATTGGTTGCTCGTTTCAAGCCGGTTTTCGACTCTGTTGTTGCAATGGGCCTCGAACCCTTCGATTTCTGGTGAAAAGTTCAATTCGCTTTTAATCGTTGGCTTTGAAGATTTTTCATTTTTTCATCTTTATACCATTTCTTAACAGCTCTGTCACAGAGTAAACCCTTCATTTCAGCTAATGAACCATTATTGATATTGATATTATTGAACACTGCCTTAACTGACCGCATACCTGGTCGGAGCGTTCTCGATTTACCGAGCAGTTGAGTGAGAGCGGTGCTGGTTCTTCGGTGGTGCACAGCGATAAGGCGCTCCCCCGGAAAGGGAATATGCTGGTTCAATCTCGCCCGGAAACAAGCGTTTTGCGATCAAATCAACACCTTGTGCAAAGCTGTGAACATTGTTTACTTCTAAAAAAGCCAGACTGAGTATTTGCAGATTTGGTCAACATCCTGTCCCAATTAATACCACCAGCCCACCATTCCAGGATTAGCGGCCCGATTTACACGGGTTCTCAACTGGTTCACATGTCTAAAAAAGGCTGCATTTATGCTACAACTCCGATATCACTTGGTTTTGAAATCTTAGAGCTTGCAGTAATCGGTATGCTTTCCAATAAGGGCTTGTGGCATTTCTAAAGGGTTAAGAATTCGATTATAAAAAAAGACTTTTGAAGGCTCCCGAAAAATCCAGAACTCGTAGGAACTCCTCTGATTACCCAGTGAAGATGTTTTCATCAGCTACCGAATGAATGGGTGCAATTATACATTACATGAGCTGGAACTACTTAAATTAATTATTTGTATCAGCATCGAATCGCTGTACAACACTGAAACTGCGGTTAGGGCCAATACTGTTGTTTTACGTATTTTTGCCGAAATTTTGCAGTTTTAGACGAAAATTTCGGCAAACGGCAACGGCAAACCTCAAAAATGGCCGGCAAACGGCAAACGGCAATTGCCGCACACCCCTGGTGCCCATCCACCACCCATTCCTAATGGAAACTGAAACACTCTTTTTTTCATGAACACTGCCTTTGAGCAATTTAGGATTACTCAAAAGGATTGTCTGAAAACAATTTGATTTCATCTGTAAGATGGGCTCCCCTCCTTATAAAATACGAGGAAGCTGTCCAAGAATGCAGGCACCCACGCAAGTGCATGGCCGCAAATTAAGATCATTCTCAAAAATGAGATTGATTTTCAACTCTTTTTCGCCCTGATTTCACATTTTCAGATGAGATTCGTATGCTTCACTACGCCATTAGAGACAGTGTTCACGATGAAACATTGTTGTCGAATTTACCTCAGTAAAGTCTTCCTTGGGTACCGTATAACTAACGGTCACAAAAATAGTTCTATTTCGGGTGAAATCAATCGATGAATTGTAGTATCAGGGTTCATCTTCTGGCTCGAAACTGATATTCTAATGCAAAACAGTTGTTATGCTATTCTCAAAAGGTGGACCATCACGAAAGTGAAAATAAGTTAAAAATTGGAAAAAAACGCTCAAGAACAAGTTAGTGTTCGGTGTCCCCCTCCCCCAATTATCGAGATTTCAATTAATGACGGTTTCGCGCCTTCTGTTTTGCCTTAAAAGTAATTGGTAGGCAATCTTAGAGACTACTTACTACTTTACGAGCAAAATAAATGACGGATGAACAATCACTCGTAAAAATCTCGTTAATTGGGGGGGGGGGGCGTGCAGACACCTCTAATTAGCCTTCCTAACTTGTTGTTGTACGTTTTTCCTGCGAATCTTCACTTCTTTTCGCTTATTTTTACCTTTGTTATCACCAGATCTACATTTTCGTGAAGAGAGCTCAAAAGTTGGTTTCATGCAAAGCCTTCCTTTAATCAATGACTTGTGATCTTCGAGTGGGCCTTTTTCAAGTTCCTCTGTTTACATTTACCTAGCAATAACCATTTAGCGTTTGTTTTCTGCAAAAAGTTGCTTTTGTATGCTTTGAAACTACTTTGTTAGTTGCTGTGCACGTCGCAGAATTTTGACAAGGCACAGCATGAAACTCGAATATCTATGGGCGGCCATGTGCATCTGTACATGAATTGCCATTCTTTGTGTCTTGATAACTTTATTTTATCAGGTTTTTCGCTTCGTAAACTTTGCAGTTCTTTAGCTGTCTTCAAACAAAACAGATTTTTGCTGTTTCCTCGACAACGTTTCCCTCGTGAATGCTCAAATACCCGATCAGGGGTGCGTTCCAAGAACATTCCCCATAGCAAAACGCGTCCATGGAATCGTAGCCACGGCCACGTGGGAGCAGTTTTCATTTATAATTCGCATCCAAGGAGAGCAATTTTGTCCATGGGAAGGTTGTTTTTCCTCTCACAGCGTCGTGGGAACGTTCTTGGAACGCACCCCAGCACCCCAAATAACATCCACGACGCAATTTGAACTAGGGTCTGGAATATTTTCACGCCCTCAGAGTCACCTATTTCATGAACGACACCCAGCCGACAGCCTTCGAGACTTCCCAAATTTGTGACTCCTGAACCCCTACGGGGTTGTTCGGAAAACCAACGAGCTGAGCTCATATTTAAAGGCAAAGTTAAAAACGATTTTTGAGTTCTCCTATTGAGAATGTAGATTTGGTCATCAAAAAAATAAAAATAAGTAAAAAACGGAAGTTTGCGGGGAAAACGTTCAAAAACAAGGTAAAGAGGCTAATTACTGGTGTCGGCCGGCATCCTAAGCCTAACGGGATTTTTATTAATGCCTGTTTATCCGCCTTTTATTTTGCTCCTAGAGTAGTCAGTGGTCTGAAGATGTGCTCAGAAAATACATCAAAAGCAAAGTAAAAGTTGACAAAACAGACATTTATAGAAAATAGTTGGGGGCGGGAGGACAGCAAATAATAACTTGTTTCTGAGCGTTTTTTCTCCAATTTTTTAGTTATTTTAACTTTTGTGATGGCCAGAGCTACCTTTCCACGAGGATACCTCGACAACTGATTTCATCGAGAACCCTGCCTTTAAGTTCAGCATGACAAACAACCCTTGCAAGCAATGTTGGGGAAAAATCGCCTCAAAATCAATTAAAGTTATATTTAGCAAATTCAATTGAATATACAAGCCTTCACCAGCGGCGTCTTTTTCTGCAGACGCTCTTATGCAACTTCAATTTCAGTTACGAGAATGCGTTCCCGGAATCTCAGAAAACATTCTTATAGTTAGTTCAAAGAATTTCGTCAACGCCATACGAGGTTCTATACTTACCAGGCTGTTCAATAAGTTTTGTCGTTCGATAAGAGAGGGCGTTGCTACTAGCCCAGTTTTACTTTTGTTTTGTTGGTACACTCTTCATATGAACGTAAGTGAATTTCATTTCAATCTGTCAAGTCATTCTTTGTTTATAAGCCATTTAGTGTCGCCGTGTCACAGCAATTGAAAAAATTGAATATCGTGCAGTGATAAAATTCTTATTTTTGGAAGGTGTGGCACCAAAAGAAATTCACGAACGAATGTGAAAAGTGTATAATGATTGTTCACCTACAACTAGAACAGTAGAAGGATGGGTTGCTGAAAATAAACGTGGTCGTACAAGCTTTGAAGACGATCCACGTGAAGGACGTCCAAAAAGCGCATCAACACCTGAAATCATAGCCAAAATACAGGACATGGTTTTGGAAGATCGTCGATTGACTTAGAGAGATTTAATAGAGGCTCTACACATCTCATTAGGCAGTGTGAGCCATAATTTGAGTATAAATTTGGGTTTTAGAAAGCTGTGTGCACAATGGGTGCCGCATTCGCTAACAATGGAATAAAAACACATTCGAATGCGACTTTCACTTTCAAACATCTGGAGCGTTTCAAAAAGGATAAAGCGGATTTTGTGCGTGGATTCATCACTATGGATGAGAATTGGGTCTATCACCATGATCCTGAACCAAAACAAGAGGCTAAAGAGTAGTGTGAACCTGGTTGTTCGGTTTCGAAACGAGTTCCTTTTTCGGTCCGGAAATCGGCCAAGAAGGTTATGGCATCAATTTTTTGGGATGCGAAACAAAGTTTGTTTGTGGATCTTTTGTAAACTGGTGAAGCAATTGATTCTGAATATTATTGCAATCTTTTGGAAGAGTTGAAGGAAAAAATTCGTGAAAAAAGTCCCGGTTTGCAGAAGAAAAAATACTTTTTCATCAGGACAATGCACCGTTTCACAAGAGCATTTTGAAAATGGCTAAAATCCATGAATTAAAGTTCGTGTTGTTGAAGCATCCACCGAATTCACCAGATTTAGCCCCCAGCGACTTCCATTTGTTTCCGGAACTCAAAAAATTTATGCGTGGCAGGCTTTTTTTATCAAATGAAGAGGTCATAACCGCTGTTGAAGCGTATTTTGCAGACCTTCCGGATTCTCACTTCAGGGATGGAATCCTCAGATTGGAGGATCGTTAGAGCAAGTGTATTAATGGTCAGGGAGATTATACTGAATAGTAAAGTCTATTTTGAACCATATAATTATGTTTTTCTTATCGAACGACAAAACTTTATGAACAACCTAGTAGAATTGAGCCTTCCTCATAATAAAGATGGAAAAGAACTATGAAAAATAGACAAAAGTGGGAAAAGTTTATGCCGTGACATGCTCATTGAGACATTTCGCTAATTGGATTAGGAATTGGATTACTTAAAGAAACTTCTATAGAGAAACGTCCTGTCATGATATGGATTAGCACTTGACTTGACTTAATCGGTTGGCTTTCGCCTGACGCGGTCATTCCGCATCTTCACCGAGGTGTGCCGTCCTAGTAGTCAGCCGTGTCCATTTTTCACGGTCTTCAGCCACAATTTGAAGACATTCCATCCAGCTGTCACTATTCCATTTCCTGCGAAACGAAACATCGCGCCTGAACTGTCTTTCGATGCCGAGTGACTTTAAATCCTCTTTAACCACATCCGTCCAGAACTTTCGGCTACGCCCAGGTGGCCGTTTCCAGACAGGATTTGGAAGCATTTTTAAAGCGTGTTGTACGAGACGATCCGGCGTTCTTCTTAGTATATGCAGTCGAAGTCGACTTTCCATTGCTGCTTGAGATGGCGTTGGGAGATGCTAGCACCTCCCTCGTGTCAAGCGTTTATGTACTGCGTCGATTTCCTTGTAAAGGTCTTCGTTATGGCATACACGTGGCCAGAAATATCCAAGCAAACGCCTAAAAAGCTTCCTCTCCGTGCAATCCAACCTTTCCATCTGCGTCTTCGGTGCTGCCCACGTCTCCGATCCGTACATCATGATAGGGCGAATAGCGGATAGGTAGACGCGCAACTTGACTTCCTTCGCGATGGTGGTAGACCACAAACACTTGGTTAGAGAATTGAATGCAGACGCACATCGTTGTCGAATATCCGCTGCATAACTACCATCGTTCTTCAGCAAACAGCCCAAATAACAGAAATCGTCCACCAGTTCGATACGTTGTCCGTCCACACAAACTCCCGTTGAAGGCCTCTGAGAGACCCACATCTGCTTGCAATTGTCGGGACGAAGACGAAGTCCATAGGCTGCGGCATACTCCGAAACGAGGTTCACAATCCTTTGCAGTTTTGCGTTGTTTTCAGCGAATAACACGATGTCGTCGGCGTACTCCAGGTCGACAAGGGAGCCTCCTGATGGTGTTAGGATCACATCTGCAGGAAACTGTTCTGCAACTCTACGCATGATGTCATCAACGGCGAAGTTGAAAAGAAAAGGTCCTGCAACGGCTCCTTGCCTTACTCCTGTTTTCACCTCGAAAGCTGACGTAAATCCGACGGGTGTACGAACTGCTGCTGTTGTTCCTTTGTTCATGTCCTCGATTGACCGAACATACTTTTCCGGGACTCCATCTGCTCGCAGAGCATTGAGCAATCGATTACGATGAGGAGAGTCGAACGCGGCTTTAAAGTCCAAAAAAGCAAGTTGTAATGGCTTCGTATAGCGCTGCCACGATTCAATTACTCTTCTCACGACGAACACTTGGTCAATGGTCGATCTTTCACGTCGAAAACCGGCTTGCTCATCTCTGGTCGTTCTTTCACGATGTTTGATAAGTCTCTCGAGAATCATACGTTCTAAAACCTTGTAAATGACACGAAATAGACAGATTCCTCTGTAGTTCTTAGGATCCGTGAAGGATAGCTCCTTGTAAAGAGGTACTATGATCGCATGTCTCCACGAATCGGGTATCTTTCGCTCATTCATATAGCACGGATGGTGTTGGTCATTTCACGAATCCCAGACGGAGGAAGAGCTTTCAACATTTCTGCAGTGATGTTGTCATCTCCACCTGCCTTTCCATTCTTCACTTTCCGGACACAATTCGAAACTTCAGCCTCAGTCGGCGGTTCCTCTCTCACATCGTAATGTGCTCTCTGAACATGCGGGAGCTCAGGTACTGATGGCGCTGGACGATTCAGTAGTGAACTGAAGTAATCCTTCCATATTGGCAGCGTCGCATCACCAACTGCAACTCCATTGGTAGTGGTTAAGACAGGAGAACATCTCTTCATCTTCCCGCTATACTGTCGCAGCAACGTGTAGGCTTTCCTCGGATTCTTCTCCTCCCAAGCCTTCTCGAACTCCTTAGCTCTACACGTCCACTCTCGTTCGCGGTCACTTTGAAGCTGCCGACGCAACTTCCTCCTCAGACGCTTCTCCTCCATGAAGTTTCCTGCAGTTCGGAGAGCACATACTCTGTTGTAGGTAGATGTAGTTTCTTCTGAGACGTAGGCGAACTTCTTCTTAGGCTGTACAACCGGGAGTGCCTCTTTCGAAGCGTCCTGGATGCACTTGACAAAAGAATCCGCGTCGCAAAGTTTCTTCTTAGTCCGTACTCCGATGTGAATAGAAACGCGTTGTCGAAAATTCCTTCTGCACTCTTCATCTCTGAGACTTGTCATGTCAATCCTCTGGAGAGGCAGAGCCCCTCGCTTCCTCTTATGAATCCTCGCAGTGAAGTTCAACAGAACAGGACGGTGATCCGAATCGAATGCGACATCCCACACAGCTCTAGACCTTCGAATGTCCGATACTGGAATATTCCTCGTCAGGACCAAGTCAAGCTGTAGTTTCAAAGTTGTCATCTTCCGCTTCCGCTGCTCTTCTGAAGATAGCCGGGTTGGTCCCTGCCACGTAAGCTGATGGCGGCGATGATTCCTCTTGAATGTCGATGCAATAATCAGACCACTGCGTTCACGAAAGTCGACAAGGCGGTAGCCATTGTCCGATGTTTGCTCCACTGGGTAGAACCATTTACCGAGTACTTCGGATTCCTGATCAAGTCCCATCTTCGCATTTGCGTCAATCCCCACGACAACCGCATGTTGACAAGGTATCCTGGCCAGCAACGTATTGAGTTCCTCGTAGAAGGCATCCTTGGAACTGTCTTCGGCGGTTTCGGTTGGCGCATGAGCACTCACTATCCACAGATTGAATCCTCTGTGATCCCGCAGTCGTACGAATGCATTTCGGCACGACGTTGAGCCGAACTCCTTGACCATGCCATTGAAATCTTTCCTCACAGCTTCTGCACAGCCTCCCACTCTCCTATCATCAGCGACACCACAGTAGATGCCGTACTCTCCGACGTTGATGACTGGTCTATCCTTGAGGCGAGTTTCCTGCGAAGCAGCAAACGGTGCACGGAAGTAGCTCAGAAGTCTGAATAGCGCAGTTTACCGAATACCACTCGACAGCGATCAACAGTTCGGGGTGGCGAAATTATTGCTTGTGGCCAAAGACTCATGAACTCCCCAGGTACGGAACCTAAGGTGTTAAGGACTAGAGGCCTTAGTGTGCCGGACGGCGACACCTTTATGCAATGTGCGGGATACTTTCGCAATATAGTTGTGCACGCTATATCGCTCGAACGTTCCCTGTGTACACTCAAACGTCTGCTGGGTTCAGTAGAAGCAGGGGCACCAACGAGCAGGTACCAACAGACTTGTATACACACCCCCATGGATTAGCACTAATATGTACATATAATAGTCGATGAGGTGGATTATCCTGTCACATATAGAGGCCCCACTCACTCACACTCTACTAGAAGAATTGGAACGTCACAAAACATCCATATTTCAAAATTTAATTTTGGAATCCGAAAAGAATCTCGGAAAAGTTCCTTGCGAAGATATGCAAAAGAGTCCGCAAAAGTTTCTCTCCAGACCTTTACTTTGGTAAACTTTCGATGCCTAGAACCTTCCTCAGACCTGAAATACATAGTTTAGAGCCGCACAGTGAACTTCTCAACAGAAAAGTGGCCTGGGCCGCCGTTGCTTGTAGAAGGACCGCAACTATGTATGTGCGAATAAACGACGGCATACCCTTACGAAGCGAAATGCTTCTCCTATCATGGGAGTTCCTATATGTAGTAACCGAAAGCAGTCAATGTTATCCTGCAATGATTTGCAGTACTTCGATCAATTCGACTAACCATTTATTCTCAACTGCCTCTAGAATTTTCCTTTCAGCCGTGCGGTGTAGAACTGAAAGGGATAACGCAGGTGAAGCTTCCTGTATGTGTTTGAGTGTTCTGTGTCTGGAAATGCTGTCTGTTTGGTAAGAACCCGAATTCGCAGCGCCCTCCAGTGTTCGTCCAAACGTTTGAAAGGAAGTCCTACATATTCTCCCACATCTTTCTGTTCGCAGCCTTGACACTCAGGTAAACAGTTCCCTCTTGTTGGCATATTCTGTTATCATTACAGTACCCACAGTCCCGTCTCCAACACCTGTCTTCGTAAGGCGGTGAAAAGCTGAGCATGTTCTTCAAAGTCGGAGGAGGGCGAAGTATGAGCCGTACAGGCAGCGAAGCGTATTTTCACGACAATCAATTCTATGGGTCGTTAGTGGTTAGTTTCGTACGCGGTTTCAAATGCTGGGGTTGTTGGAAACCTTCTGCTGAACGTTAAAACGTAATACAAGCCTCAAATGGGATAGTGAGGACTGCGATAAAGGTGTATCAAAGACCTGCCGTAGACGAATAAATGGGGCCAACAGTATCATGAATTCAATAGACTTATTCTTACGGGGTAGAAAACAAGGTAGAAAAATGTTGTAGTTGGCAGAAAAGGACCTGCCTGAGCAACACCTCCGTAATCCTTCCAAAATGTTCGAGGGAGTAAAGGTAAGCTGGACGTAGCGAAGTGAACGCGTTCGCTGGTAGCTATCAGTGGAGGTAGACGCGAGTTCCACGAGGCGGAAACCGGGTCGACCATCCATAAACCACCTCCATCGCCATTCTGATTGAATTCAGCCGGTCCGAATCGACGCAACTAATCCCCTGATATGCATCGTGGTACATATGAGTGAAATCGTTACATCATGGATTTCGAACAGGGCAGACGAGCACGACCAAAGAGGCTCACACAGTTGATGAGCAATAAGATGCCAATCAATCTGCACAATCCCAACTATCGAACCCGTATGCCACTACAAATTGCTTATTCAGGAAATGACTGCCCTATATACTCGCTGACCTGCCGCGTGAGGAACATCAGCTAAGGGGTCACAGTCGACTTCATGAAAGCAACCCAGGCAGTTGCTTACACTACTATTATTCTTGGGATTCGCAAAAGTCAAGTTTGTAAATAAGCATGTACACGGGTCAAAATGAAATCAGAGATCCGATGTCATTTCCATCATACAACGCTAAAAACAAATATATTTTTTTCCGTTTAAAAGACCCAAGTATGGAAGAATGGTCTCAACCTTTTACGATAGAGAACTAATTTTTTTACATCCTGGTCGCTGGCGTATCTCAATCTCAGTCGCTATTGTATATCCGCTGGTTCTTCCACCAATTTTAAAAACGAACTTCACGACATGCGAGCATTGTCGCCATAGAATGCCTTGCAGCCGTGAAGAAGCTAAAGCGCAACACTTCTTTCATGAGGGTGCACAAGGTGCACACATCTTGGCCTAGAAAGCGCTGCAATAAAATTTTCGCTGTCCACGTCAACTGTTTTTCGCAGTCCTCGGCAACGGAAAGAAGCGGTGGTGCAGTTGCGTATTTTCACTGAACATACCGTAGCCATAGCTGGATCGGTTGCAAGTTTGTCGTTAATCGATAAGGAAACAGCTAATAATTTTGTTTCTATGTTATAGTTTTTCTGTCTCTTTCATTTTTTTCGTGTTTTACCTGTGTGTTTTACCATAGTAAGGACTTCAGGTGTATTGGTATTGTGTGCGTGATTGGGGAGAGGGGGGAACTTTCCGCTTCCGATACTTTTTTTTCTCTAAATTTCAGGCAAAAACTAAAACTTTGCCTTTGTTAATGGCGGATCATTCGCAGAGGCGCAGCCAAACACCCTAATGAACAACAACTTTTTGTTTTTTTCTCATCTCAGGCAAAAAAAAGCATCAGAAACGCAAAAAACGGTAAGTTCTCCCCCTGTAGTGGATTGCCACTACAGTATGACATCACGCAAGAATGATCCAGGATAGTGAGATATCAGATATAAATCATTTCTATTCCGTGCTTTCCCTATACAAAGGCATCCCTTATGTTATAAATGATTCTACCGCTCTACATGTGCAGCCGTACTTCCAGAAGACCCGCGTGGCAGCATCCGATACAATTGGTGCATCGGCCGAACGGAGGCAAGGCAGCTGGGCGACACCGACGATCAAGCAAGCAGGAAGTCACACCAGAAGCACGTTGGTTCAACTCGACTTCTGCTAACGGTCGTTTCAGGTACATCGCCACGACATAACCTCGTCACAAAGAAAGCGCAGTCCGCCTTTTGGGGCCGCTCCTGGAAGGTGACCACGAGTCAATTTCTGGACGATTTTTGAACCGCTAAAGGGTCTCCCCACGGTCCTCAGCAAGGGGAGGTCCTTCGCTGTTGACCGTGACGAGGGTGATGTCTTTGTCGCGGACTGATGTGGGAGTGATCCCTGCTGCGGGCCGTGACTTGGACCGTATCCTTGTTGGGGGAGACCCGCCCACGTCGAAGGGGTGGGAGCGCGCCCCCAGCGCCATGTAGTCCTATCGAACAGAGCATGTGCTTCTGCGTGAGAAACGGGGTGCGGCAAGGGTTTTGCCTTTCTGCGCCACGTAGTCCTTTCGAACAGGCCACGTGCTCCTCGGATCCATTTTGGCCTTGCTGTTTATTGATTTCTGTTTCCTGACAAACTCGATTCTCTGTTTTCTGATTTTTTTTCAAGATTTCCTCACACCCCTGTTGGAGAATCTCTCAAAGACATCATAAAGGTGCAGCGGTCCACTGACTGAAATGCCATGAGTTTTGTTTCAAGAAAAACAGCCACCGGTTTCGTTAAAGATGCAAAATCCTCTTGAAGTTGGTGTCGTCAAGGCTACAAATGTGAATCACACCAATTCAGAAAACAAGGATGGTCAAATTGTAGCCAGTGGGCAAATTTGTTTGCTAGAATTTCCAGAAAAGGGAGCGACGGTCAGAGTTCTCTAGTTCTTGATCTTCACCAACTACAAAATTTCATTCTGAGCAACAATCAACTGAAGGTTGTCTCTGTCGATGTCCATATCCTTCTCCTGTCTATGTGTTCTCTTCCTGTTCTGGAACCCTAATTCCTGTCATGCTCTGTGTAATAGTTCGCTCAGAGGCTCAAAGGCGGTCCTCTGAAATGATAGGTGTCATAAAGGAAATTCATTTGATGGGGGTACTTCTTAGATTTAGACATAATGAGTTTCAACACAGAATATCGGTTCTCAATTTGTCACTTATTGTTAGAGCAATACACGCTCCACTTTGAATTCTTCGCCCAGGGTGGGAAGCCATCGGGCGGCGAACGGGAAATGGAGAGATTCGTCGAGAGAGTCGCTGATTGAGGCTTGTGCGAAGAACTCCAGCATCTGAGCTAAAAACGTCAAACTCTTCCAACAAGTATTTATCAGCAACTATTCCAGAGTATCTATATTTAGCAACTTTCGCCCTGATGCTGCTACATATGTAGGGATATGTGCTCACGTCTTAATCAGTTGCTCGTATACAGAAAAAAAAACAGCAAACGAAGTACTCGATACTCCCACGAAGTGGCCATTTCAAATTAAATATAAATTTTCGAAACCAATTTCTGACGTAGAAATGGAATTTTACTTCCAATCTGTGAAACATTCCTCTGAATGAACAAATCTTTTTCGAAAGATTTCTTGAGCCGAAAAACACTATCCCTGTCGTACCCCCAGGAAACTTTCGAAAAACCACAAATAAACCTTATGTTTGTGTTCAGCAGCCGGAATAATCTCACTGCAGAAGGCAAAAGCAAAAAAAAAGGTCCACCCCTGGATCCCAAAAATGGGATTGAGCTACCCACATTTGGCTAAGTCGTCTAGGGGGGCTACTTGAGCGCTGAACACAAATACTGGGTCGTTTTTCAGTATTCGAGTCGATTATTGTAGACTGCGATAGGAATATGGTCGTTTAGGTACTGAAACCTAGCGTAGTTGCTAGCGTACGACTTGGACTTCTCGTATCATTGGATTGCTACATATCTCTTGTGTACTTTCAAGATTGTGCTCTGGGATTCAAGAATTTTCTTGCCTATTCATTGTATGCAGCAGGGTATTATAAAAAGCATCTTGGACGGTTCGCGACTCCGGTTCAATACCGTTTCCCTCCTCGTTTGTTAGGCTTGTGTGATATCGGTAGTTTTTCGGAAGTTCAAATCATTCGTTGTTCTCATTGTGAGAGTATCCTTTGTTCTGAATTTTTGTCCACGATTACCACATGAGCAAATTTTAAAGCCAAAAAAATAGCGGCGAATCCAGTTATTTTAATACTAAATATACAAGTCGCGGATACTAAAGCTCAACGATTGGAACGATTCAGTTTTTCGGAAAAGTCACTGGCTTGATAAAACTGCTGCTCCTCAACACTTCAAGGTGATGAATATGAATATTTAAAGGAAGGGTGCTCGATAAAATCGGTTGTTGTGCTATTCCCATGGAATGGTAGATCACAAAAGTGAAAATAAGCCAAAATTAGGAAAAAAACGCTCAGGAACAAGTTATTGCTTGGTGTCCTCCCGAACCCAATTGTCGAAATTTGTGCTAAAGCCTGCTTTGTCAACTTTTATTACTTCTAAACTTTATTACTTTATTATTTCTTACTTCTAAAGTAATTTGTGAGCATTTCTGGAGACTACTGACTACTTAAACAGGTAAATAAAAGGCGCATAAGCAAGCATTAATAAAAATCTTGTCAATTAGGGGGACCAGGCGACACCGGTAACTGGTCGTTATGCTTAGTTTTTGAGAGTTTTTCCCTCGAATTTCCGAGTTTTTTTTCACTTATTTTTACTTTTGTGATGACCAAATCTACATTCTCATGAAGAGAGCTCACAATTCGTTTTTATCGCGAACCCTGCCTTTAAGTAGAATGCAAAAAATGCAACTGTGGTAGAGCTTGATAACATGACCTCGTTTCTCACTGCCGCGCCCACAGTCACTGTGCTAACAAGGGAACCGCTATAAGTCATAGTAACCATTCCAAATGAAATGTGATTTTCTAGAACCATTTTCGGATGAAAAGTCCGAATATGCCCATCGCAGATGCCTAGACCCACTCTGAAAGAAGTTATGAGCGTTTTTAAAGCTTCGCAGCAAGGTAAGGGTAATCCCCCATGGACCCCCCATGGAAATTTTAGGGTCTCTTTAATTTTTTTCTGCGGATTTTGCTAAAAACACGTATGTAGGGATAATCTGGGTTGAAGAACAAAAATCTGGGGTTCGCTTGTCGAAATTTTAAGGTTTACTGTAGGTTATGGTAGGTAACATGCCATTTAAGAGGCAAAACCTACCTTAAAGGCAGTGGTCGCGTTCAAATATGCTCGTCTTCTTTTCCTCTCTAAACCCTTTTCTGGGAATAGAGTAGTAGAACCTATAAGAAAAACTCGCGAAAAAAACGCTGTTCTAGGCCAAATTTGAAGCCTGAACTTTCTTGTCTTTTGATGGTGGACGAGTCTACCCCACATCATCGGCATCGATGATCTCTAATATCGAGATCATCAGCTGGCTTGAAATTGAATTTCAATCAATGAACTTTCGGATTTATGTGCACATCTAGTCAAAAACATTGGTTGAAGTGCTTGCTTTCATTGTTCAACTGTTTTATTAGGTAAATTTGCATTTAATTCTTCCTCTGTGTGTCGATGATTTTTGAATGCTTGGCATGAGACTGTGATCTTTCTGTGCACGTGTGCACGAACTGGAAATTAAGGGTCTTAATAACTCTAATACTAGCCCGTTTTTCACCGCGCTACCTTCATAGTTTTTGAGCTGTTTTATATCTAAGCTGATTTTTGTAGTTCTTTCGATAACGTTTTTCATCGTGGCCACTGCCTTTAATGATTCGAGAGTCGACAAATGGACATCGAATTCGTATTCAGCACCCCCAAATAGCCCCCAGAAGAACGATTTGAGCCACGTCTGTCGTCACATTCCGGAATTCGTCAAAAGTCGATTTTGGCTTCAAATTTTTCTGCCGGTGGAGTGCTTCAAACAAATTTAGTCTAAAACTTTGGAAAAAAGACAAATGCACCTCATAATTCATGATCAGTACCCCAAATAACCCCCAAGGTCGAATTCTAAGTCAAATCTGAAATATTTTTCTGAAACGCTTTGAGAGCCCTCTAATCGGTATAAATAAACGCCCAACCGAAAATCCGTACAAGTCCAAAACGCTGTCAGTCTGCTCGAAGTTTGGAAGATGTTCCTTCACGCAAACTTTGGCTAACTAGGGAGTGACCAGACCTGTATGCCAGAACTACGCATGTAGTCATGTTTTTCTGATCGACCACCTTCCGAGTACTTGTAAAAATCCTATTTTGGCTGCCCGAGTAATGATAAAATTTTAAAAATTTTTTATAAAAACAATTTCAACAAAATTTTTTTTGTCCAAACTTCTCTTAAAGGCAGTGTTTACGATGAATTTCGCCCTTGGTTTTTGGCCGGAAATCGAAAGTTCAGGCTCTCACTGGCGCACTGGGGTCGAAAGAACGAACGAAAACGGGCCCGAAAGAGCTCCATACGGCTCCGAAATCCGCTCGCGCTAGCTCTTCCGGTCGCGGTCGAGTTTTCCGAAGAACAGTTTCGTCCACTTCTACATTAGCATTGGAGCGCGAGCGCGGCGGAATTTTAGCATTGGGGCGCATTTGCGCACTCTGTCTACTTTAGGTTCATGCCCGCGCTACTCATCCACCGTTGAAATGTGGCTTCCAAGAAGAAGAGCTGATTTTGGATGTTTCGCAGCGTTTTTCATGATTCTTTCTTCACTGATAGAACGGTCAGACTCTAAACCTTCGTTCTCTGGTGGAAACTCTAGAACGATTTTTATCAAGGACACTGCCTTTAAAGGGGATATCCGAGGCGCTGAACACAATTATTAGTCATGTTTTCGATAGTTCGAACGATGAAGACAGTTTACGGCAGATGAATTTTATTTTACCTGCAGAGCTCGAAACTTCTACGCCCATAACTTTTTCTTTTACTATTACACGGGCAGCTAGGATAGGGTTTTTATGACTACCCGGAAGGTAGTCGATCAGAAAAACCCGGTCTCATGGATAGTTCTGGCGACCAGGTCTGGTCATTCCCATGTAAGAGGTTAGTTTTGGGCACTGAACACGATTATGAGGTCCGTTTCCGGATTTCCTTAAAAATAATGCGATTTTCGGAGGGGACAATAGATACGAAATCAGAGAAAAAACGCCTATAACCTCTTTTAGAGTGGGTCTAGGCGGCTGCGATGGGCATATTCGGACTTTTCGTCCGAAAATGGTTCTAGAAAAGTACATTTCATTTGGAATGGTTACTATGACTTATAGTGGTCGCCTTGTAAACGGAGGCATCGATCCTTACATATGAGAGTTCCGTTTATCACATCAACATATTTCCCCGTTAGATTACATTATGGAATGATTCCTGGTGTGGAAATCACATCGGTGTCTCAGGAGGCGCCGAGGATTCACGGAATACAAGTTACGATGCGCCTACGTGGGAATTGCTGAAAACGCTTACAACTCCGTTTAGACAAGTGTTCCGCAGTTGTCGGATTAAATTTTCAAATCTGTCTAACAATGGTCTTGGAAGGATGTAGTTTATTTGAAATGGTCGCTTTGCATATGCGTTCTTCCTTTGTCCGAAAAATCCGATCAGTTGTAGTTCGTCGCCCAATGGCTGGCGTCGATGAACGCAAATCTTCGGGGCCATGCAACGACCGCCAGCCATACGGTTCGAGCGAAAGAATCCTCTTCATTCAACTGTCGCACTCTCAAACAGCGTGTTACGTTGGACTGTCAGGCAGAGTCCATATGTTGCGAAAAAGATGGTAATCGAGGGCACACAATTTGCTAGGCGCTCGTGCGCGCTTACGCTCGCTTTTGCTCGCTCTCACTCGCCAACGCCCTCTCACGCCCTCTCACGCCCTCTCCGGAAGAGATATAACAAATTTCATGCTTATAGCTTCATTCTCAAAGCACCAAATCTGGAACCTTGTTCAAAACTAATGCTCTCATATCCCCTAGACCCACCACGACTGTCACAAAAATTGGTAAATGAGGCAGCATCCATACGTGGCGAAAGCGTGCGCTTCCGCTGCTGTGCGCCGCTCAGCGCTCCTAAACGCTGAAGGATGCCCGCACACGTAAATAACACGACAAAGCACCCCTTGCATCGTGTAGGTTTGATTGACCACGTTTGACCGGGTGATCAATCACTCGAGTCGGAGCGTCAACTGTTCATTTCCAACGGATTGTGATGGCCGTGGTGGGATAATGAGTAACGAAGGCTATACTTTTGAAACATGTTCAATGCTGCATGCTTCTCGGATGGAGCATCAGAATTGAAACTTGCTGGTTCCTTTTTGGAGCGGGCGTAGGCGTGCGAGGACGAGCGTACGAGGGCGACTAGCAAATCATATGCCCACGATGACCATCAATTTTGCGCAATCGCGCGCCCTCGCAACGTAACATCGGCGTGGATCCTGGAGAGACTTTGCGTTCCCTATTGGAGGTTGGCGCAAGCTCGGTGCACCTATGTTATAGCATACGGCACTGAGTTTGCGCCAACCTACAACAGTAAACGCAAAGTCTCTTCCGAATCCGTGCCGATGTTACGGACGCTGCCTCAGCTGCCAACGAGTCGAGTCGAGTGCTTGATCAACAGCTCAAAAGTTAACAATCGAATCAGCCTGAGGCAGGAGATTATTGTAAGTATTTCTCATGATATCGGGTTCCCATCAGCGTTGCGAAGCATTGGGGAACGCGGAGCAGCGAGAGCGCGCGTTCTCGCGACGTATGGACGCTACTTTAGGCGACAGAGTGTCGCTCCAGTTGATGGAGCAGATCGATGACGAGCCTGGATTTATTCATTGGGTACTGGAAATTTCAAACTCTAACCAATTATCCAGTAGCCAGAGACAGATTCAAATCCAAAATCGTATGTCACTGAGATTATGAAGCAGTCCTCGATGGTTCCTATGGATTGAACTATTGTAGTGTTTGAATTCAGAACTGCCAATAATAAGCATGACTGATGGATGGGAGCTAATTCCTGATGTGCTATTCTTTTTTTCAATATTCGTTATGGTTTATTACTCTTATGTTATCTATATCATAATGACAGCAAAGTCCCATACTTTCCAGTCAGCATTTTTTCGAATTTTCGTATTCACAGGTAAGTCAGATGTTTGTCCATTCTTTTGTTCTTGGTAATGATAACTCCATGCACGGGAACCACCAATCCTCTGCTCCTTACTCTAGTAGTTTTCGTAAAAGATGGGGTCTAGAAGTTTATCGGAGAGATTCCATTCAGAACTCTCCCGAATGCGTCCTTTAGCAATCCGCTTGACGTCGTTATCGCTAAAGAATGCATAAAAGAAGGGTTCGGCTCTAACGTTTAAGTACGGATCCCTGAGCTGCGGTCTACGCAGCGATGTAAGCAGCAGTTTCCTAGAGTGAAAGAACACACCCGTCTTTCTTGCAGACATGTTTATGGTCACCACAAAGTGTCTCCTCACTCCTCGCTGTGGTGGGCGTGGTACATTTATGTGCGGAGCAGAGTACTACACTAGCGGATGGGCGAGACGCGATAATTTGAGGCCATCCGTGCGGCGTTTGCGGCACTATCGATAAGCGGAGTTACCCCGCCAATTAAGTAGACTAAATTTTTCGAGGTGGTCATTTGATTTTCCAGCATCTGGTCAAGGTATGTCATGCTGTTGGCGAAGTCAGGCAGCGTCCCTTAACGTCTGGGGCCCGCTCTATCTGCATTTATTTATTTAATTATTTTTCAATGAAAACGTCAAAGTAGGCTCAGATCAGATTGTTTAGCGTGCCACTAGTTGTAGGCACAGTACACAAAAATACGGGTGTCATCCTGTCTTTTGCAGTTTAAATGCTCTTAGGACTCGCTTGAATGGAACGGACCTTGTTTGCAGAGGTGAATTCTCCGTTTCTGTATGGTTTCCTTCTTAAATTTAGTCTGACGCATGGAAAAGGCGGCTGCTCGTGCGGTGTTGGCGGCGTCACCGGCCAAAGAGGTTTCGATCGCGCGCGGCGATCTACCGTCGCCGCCCCGTCCATTCACCGGACTAAATTGATTACGTAAACTCTACACTGTGACTACACTCCACGTGTCACGGTGAACGCTCCCCAGACGTCTAGAGCCTCACCTGGATTATCGTGACTTCCGTGAAATCTCAATGCTATTTCTTCCTGTCCCCCCAATTCCGCGCATGAAAATTCCGCAAGAGGCGGCGACTGGGCGCTGGCTGCGGGCACTGACTATGTCCCGAGAGGTTCTCCTCTGCCGCAGCGATATAGAAAAGGAAAGGCGCCATATGGGCCGCCGCGATAGGGCTAATCACGAGGCAGCCAATATGAGTCGCAAGCTCAAACACGCCACGTTGCGAGACGCGTAGAGAGAATGGCCGAGGCGGCGAAGATGGTTCGTCATGGGGTATCTTTATGGTAAGTATACAAGTCGGTGGACCCGGAGCCCAAAACTATAAGGGAACATATTTCCATGAAGTTATAGGTTGTACAGGTAATAGAAAAAAGCGCAAAGGGAAATCACAGGCATCCTCGCAAGGAAACAGAGTGGTATCACTAATCTAAATTTGTTTGTGGAGTCTTATAACACCTATTCTTTTCTGTTAGTAGTGTTCTATTTGAATTAATCTACGAAACATATTTGGCGCAACATCTAAAAGTAATCTTTGATAAACTGTTAGTAAAGAGACCAATGAACCACTAAACGAGGCTTCCAAAAAAGGGACAAGGTATAGAAAGTGAAACATTCTCAGAATTGTGCAACGGAGACGGCTGTAAAGAATCTGAGGCCTCGCCTCCCAATGGTATATGCGCCAATCTCAGAATAATGCATTGAATGGTACGAAAGAACATTGACAACAGGCCAAAAGAAAGTAAAGTTGGTAAATCTGGGGATCTAAGAGGGAAATCAAGGAAAGGTTCTCGAGGAATCAATTAAGACTGGACTGGTCAGGAAAAATGAGACAGCCGTTTGAGAATTGGTAAGCACAAGACCGAATACTTTCCTCAAGCCTATAGACAGAACGAGAATTGGAAATTGGAAATCAGGGAAACTACGGCATCTAAAGTCGGTAGCACGCAATTTCGAGATGATCGCAAAGAAAAAGAAAAAGGTTAGTGTCATAGCACAACAAGAAGTGCATTGAGGGGAATTCAAAGTAGACTATTTGTAAAGAGAACGAATGTCGCTTCGAGAACTATTTTACCTGTCTGGAAACTTTTCGGTCCTATATACTTAATGCAGCAGAACTCGAGTGCAGGGTTCGCGATAAAAACGGTTGTTGCGCTATCACTACATATCAGAAGGTAAGCCTGTCTGGTCATCAAAAAAGTGAAAATAAGTGTAAAGTCGGATAAAAAAACGCGAACAAGTTAGGGCGGCTAATTACCGGGTGTCCGCCCTCTCCGAATTAACGAGATAAGCTTGAAAGCTTGTCTCTTATTTTGCTCCTAAAGTAGTTGTATACTATTTTAAGAGGCTACCAGTTGGTGCTAAGTGCAGAATAGTGGATCGCCAACATGTTTCCACAAACCCCGTTGATTTGGGGCTGGCGGACCCCCGGGAATTAACCGTCGTAACTTACTATTGAGCGTTTCTCCTCCAACTTCTCGCCTATTTTCACTTTTGTGATGGTCTGATCCACCTACTCATGAGGATAGCACAAGAACCGTTTTTATCGCGAATCCTTCCATTACAAACAGTTCTTCCCTTGCATGAGATTTCAATTGGGGAAATTTCAACAGAACGTTCATATATGGAAATTTCGAGGAGTCTTTCGGAAACGCTCTCGACCAGCCACTTCTCCCAGCAGGGACAAAGTACATGTCTCCTATCCGTAAACTTGTATGGTTACCGCAAAGATCTCAAGCAACCAGCAGGAACTATTTAGGAGGAAAAGTATAGGCATCTTCTGGAACGAAGTTGTTTCCACGAAAATTCGGCAAAACACGGATTCTTGAGAGCAGAAGTTTGGATATTTCTCCTCATGAGCCAGAAGGTAAACTCGAAAAACGCGGTTGTGATTCGATGCACTAGTTGGAGGAAAATTGGCATCTCAAAACTGTTCCATGAGGCAGTGCATACGCGTAGTTGGTAAGCAATTTCTTTCAAAGATTTCACAAGAGATTGCAGTACATAATGGGGGCTTCAACTTAGCAAACATTCCATTCATTTCTCCAAACCGATCGGGTTATCAAAAAAGTTCTTTTCAAACACTGATTTTCAGGAGTTTTCGATATAATATCCGTATTTGGCATAATGTGGATTCGAGCAGAATACAAAATCGGTTTCGGTAAGTGAGCAGTATTGTGTGAGGCGTGCAGCTTACTGCCATAAAAAATTTCGCGGATAGCTTACGATTATTAACATTACCGGGCAAGGAACGTTTAAGCAAAAAGGTAGAACGTAGACTGGACAGAGGAAGGATGGAAAACAATAACCAACTGAGAATAACCAAAAATGGCCATATCTAACGTTTTTCGCATCTCAGATTTGTCTGATTATCTTATTCGATGACAAATAAAAAAACTACGTTTTTCTGCGTCTCTACCCTGATTTCAGCCTGGAGGTTCGCCACCAGGGAAGTGCGGCAATTGCCGTTTGCCGGTTGCCGTTTGCCGGCCGTTTTTGGACGATTTTTGTCGATCGTCGTTTGCCGTTTTTCCTCTCACTTTTCGACAAAATTCGGCAAAAAAGTGCGTAATAGCTTTCAAACGCCGCGATTAAGACGCGCATGGTAAATCCCATAAGCCTTGCAACGACCGGCTCGAAAGTAGGAAGACAGGCTATACGTACTTCAAAACTTCAAGCCAGCTGATGTTATCTACCGTGCGGTCATGTCAAAGCAATTGCTAGTATTGTAGTGCCATGCTCGTGTGGGTCCTCTTGTCTCGAAGAGTACCGAATTCACCACACTCTCCTTGCTGAGGCTTGATCAATGAATGTAGGGTTCATCGGGACAAGAAATAACACCCTAAACGTTTTCAGGAGAGGGCACAAAGGGTTCAGAGCTCAATTTCTTTCAGACATTTTTCAAAGCGTCGTGTGGAGGACGTTGGACTTCAGTGGCAGTTTGTGGGGTTATGCACATTGCCATCTCCTATTATGCTCACAATTACGCTGAGAAACATGCTACCAATTTGAAAGCTGGAGTTCTGAGTTAAAAGGGTGGGGGACAGGGGTGTGCGGCAAAGGAATTTGAGAATTCGGCAAACGGCAACGGCAACGGCAAACCCCAAAAATGGCCGGCAAACGGCAAACGGCAAAACGGCAAACGGCAAAAGCTGTTCTGTGCTATAATACACCCACATTTGATTAGTCGTGTGGTGAACCATGCAATATTTGCCAGTTACTATGTATCTGTGATTTAACTAGCTTTTATAAGAAGGGAAAATCCCATATATCAAAAGCCACTTGAGAGCCTCAGGTGATCAGAGCGCTGTTTTGTGTGTGATAGTATAGGAGCTTCTATCAAGTTCAACTAGACCGTTTGATTGTGCGACCCAGCCTAGTCGATCCGGGCACATGCAGCAAAGAGTAAGCAAGCTTAGTGCGGTGGGAGAGTGCGCCGACCCAAAGACTGTGGCCGATACCGGTACCACAATCAGATGGGAATAAATGGATGAATACGCGTTGATTGGTCGACTTTTTCGGAGGAAGACAGTCCATACCGCAATCAGCAGCGCGCGGTTTAGTTTATGACCGGGGTCACTCACAATTTTTGCTGTTAGTAACAAATAGTAGGCTCAGGGTTCCTTATTTCGCTCATCGAAAAATTCGCTCAAATCGTTTCCCTTTTGAAGCTACAGGAGTGGAGTGAGACTAGTCTAAATAAATGCAGTGCACACGATTAAAGCAGTCTCCGAATTTTCACCGCATATCAAGAGCTCTGAGTGGCATTTTGATCGAATACACAGAATGAGAGGCACCTAGTGCCAATTCGACTGGCACATGCGACGCGGGCGACAGAAAGTCGGTGTCGCAGCTGGAGCGCCGCGCACGGTGCGTTTAGCCAGCCGACTGCTCTTGGGTGTTTCCTATTCTGTGTATTCAGCAAACAAGCCGGCACGAGGATCAATACAACAACAATGTCGGCTAAAAAAACAAACAATAAATCACTCTATACGGTACCAAAACTTGAATATGCTGTGCCCGCCCCACCCGCTTCCCGTGTGGTTACCGAGGAAGTGAGTGGGGCGAGCACACCACATTCAAATCTCTTGGCAGTATATTGCTATTGATTGCTCGTTTTAAGCCGGTTTTCGGCACTATGTATTGTTGCAATGTGCCTCGGACATTTTGATTTCAGGTGACAATTTTGAAGGCGGTTTCAATTGTTGCCTCCGAAAATTTTTCGTTTTTTCAACTCTACACCATTTCATAACAAACTCAGCTCTGCCAAGGAGCCAACCCGGTGCTATGGCAGCGGGTAGGGGGCACTTAGCCATCCCACATGACCATGCCAGTTTTTCGTGCCGCCGCGCATTTTGAGGACCAACCCAAGGTTTTCCTCCCATTCCAAAATTAGTAGAGTAGAAGCTGAGCAGAAAAATGGGCGTGGTCAAGTGCCTCCCCCCTCACTGCGATAGCACCGTCAACCCTTCGTTTCAGCTAATGATCTCGACATCGAAAATATAATTAAACACTGCCTATAATGACCGCTGTGAACATTGTTCAATTTTTAAAAAGCCGGACAAAGTATTTGCAGAATTGATCATTTTCCTGTCCCATTTATTAACATCAGTCAATCAACCGACGATAAGCGGGCCTATTTCTCAAGTGGTTCATATGTCTAAAAAAAGATGCTTTCACGCCAAAACTTTTGTACCATTTGTTTTTGCAATTCCGGAACTTGCAGCAATCGGTATGCTTCTGGAAAAGCGTTTTTGCGATTTAGGCATTTCTAAGGGGTTAAAAATTTCATGATTAAAAAGAGACGTTTGGAGGCTCCCAACTTAGAACCTAAACAAACTCCTCTGATAGTCTAGTCTATATATCTTCATTAGTCACAGGATAACTGGGTACAATTACCCACTGCATGAGCTGGAACTAGTAGCTGGAACTAGCCAAAATAGGTATTTGTTGCAGGTTCGAATCGCTGACCAATACAGAAACTGAGGTGAGGGCGCACACCAGGCCCTGTTGTTTTAACGCATTTTGCCGAAAATTTGCCGTTTTAAGCGAAAATTTCGGCAAACGGCAACGGCAACGGCAAACCCCAGAAATGGCCGGCAAACGGCAATCGGCAAACGGCAATTGCCGCACACCCCTGGTGGGGGAGGATGTACACGTTGTGGGGAACATTCGTTTCGGTTAAATTCGCTGCCTGACTATAAACTGGATTGACGGAGTCGACGGTGTTCGGAATAAGTGGTGGCGTACAGTATGGGAAGGAGGTGGTTTGAGCAAACCGCGGTTTTTTAGGAGTCGTATTGGTGGAAAGCTTGAAAAACTACCCCATTCAATGTACAGTTGACCGCAATGCTAATAGGACATGGTGCGGTTGCGGACTCGCACTAAAACTACGGTAGAATCTGGCACTTTGCCAGATTTCGTCATCGATCAGCGCCACAGCTGATATTCTCGTGAGCAGAGAGACGACGGTTGGCGCCGATCGATGACGAAATCTGGAAAAGTGCCAGATTCTACAGTAATTTAGTGCGAGCCCGCAACCGCACCATGTCCTATTAACATTGCGGTCAACTGTATTTGTGTTATTAGCGCGCAGTTCAGAAGGAATTTAAAAGGTCGCAGGGGGAGAGATGCCGAATATTTAGCCGTTTCTCAACAACGTTTCCAAGGCTGTTCGGAAACGTTCGTTTTAGTTGTATTTTTCACGTGATTATCTTTGACCTAGATTCCGGTTAAACAGTAAACACACCGTGAGGCACGAAACGAGTACGCCGCGAACTCTGAGAAAGTTTCCTAATCAGATGAAGGACCTAACAACCGTAGGTGCACATTTCTGTTCGTAGGCCCCGCCCAGTTGTAGTATGGCTCACGATTAACTTTATATGAGCTACTCTCAGTTGGTCCTATTTTTGTAGAGGCGCAGCCACCCATCGCGGTGCCGCAGCGGCGCTTTCGCGGAGCCGCTCTGGTACCTTTCGCGTAGCCGGTATGGCTTTATCGCGGAGTCGCAGCGGCGATTTCCACAAGAGAATGGCTGCTACGCTCGTTAAAAAATAATCAAGTCAAGTAGGGACACACTGACCTCTTCCTTTTTTTTAAACTACTTTCAAATGCTCATCCCATTAAATTGGATTGCGCGATACTCTGAATTTCGTGCGATAAATTTGAAACACGAAGCAATTGCATGACTACTACATATTGCAAAAAGGGTTGATATTAGAGAACCTCGAAAAATTACTATCCTTTCACCACAACATTCCCATTACCAGTGTTCAATAGAATGCCCATTTCGGTGCTGCTTTTTATATCAGGTATTGTACCAAAGTAAGAGGTTAAATTTCTTGTGGTATTATTGAAAAAACTCATGGCGTTATTGAACTAGAACAAAATGCCGAGGTTCAAGGACAGTCGGCCATACACTATTCAGAAACCATTTCTTATCTGGCTATCGAAATACGATTTGTGCATGAGAAAGAAGTATTTTTACTGCCACTTTTAGAACATTTGCATCGTTTTTGTACGAGATATTTTTTATTTTGCCGTTTGTCGGTTGCCGATTGCCGTTTGCCGGCCATTTTTGGACAAAATTTGTCGATTTCCGTTTTCCGATTTTTCAAAATCGTTTGCCGCACATCCCTGTTCGCCACCCAACACTACTACAGTACCGCGGAATTTTTTCACAAAAAAAAGGCGTTTTGGGGCGTTTTTTGCGCTCACAAAGCGGCGCATCGCCTTAACTCACTTCAAAATCGATCAAATGAGTTTTTCAGGTAGTTTTCGTGTTCCTCTCAGTGAGGCGAATGCAATAGTATGTGTAGGAAGTCTTTTCAATTTGATATTCTGCTGAAAAATGGTTATTTTCTCCTGTATTCACATCGACCACAGATCAAAACATGACTGATTTCGGCAATCATGGCCGTCTGATCAGTACCTAATGAGGGATTTTGTGGTGCAAATATGCGATTTTCGAGAAAATTCTGGAGTTGAATCTATTATTTTGTAACACTGGGGGTATGTATACAAGTCTGTTGGTACCTGCTCGTTGGAGCCCCTGCTTCTACTGAAGCCAGCAGACGTTTGAGTGTACACAGGGAACGCTCGAACGATAAATCGTGCACAACTATATCGTGAAAGTATCCCGCACATTGCATAAAGTTGTCGCCGTCCGGCACACTAAGGCCTCTGGTCCATAACACCCTAGGATCCGTACCTAGGGAGTTCATGGAGTCTTTGGTCACAAGCCACAGTTTCGCCACCCTGAACTGTCGATCGCTGTCGAGTGATATCCAAAAAACTGCGTTATCCAGGCTTCTGAGCTATTTCCATGCACCGTTTGCTGCTTTGCAGGAAACTCGCCTCAAGGATAGACCAGTCATCAACGTCGGAGAGTACGTCATCTACTGTGGTGACGCTGATGATAGGAGAGTGGGAGGCTGTGCAATAGCTGTAAGGAAGGATTTCAATGGTATGTTCAAGGAGTTTGGCTCAACGTCGTGCCGGAATGCATTCGTACGACTGCGGGATCACAGAGGATTCAATCTGTGGATAGTAAGTGCTCATGCGCCCACTGAAACCGCCGAAGACAATTCGAAGGATGCGTTTTATGAGGAACTCAATACGTTGCTGGCCAGGATACCTTGTCAACATGCTGTTGTCGTGGGGATTGACGCAAATGCGAAGATGGGATTTGATCAGGAATCCGAAGTACTCGGTAAATGGTTCTACCCAGTGGAGCAAACATCGGACAATGGCTACCGCCTTGTCGACTTTTGTGAACGCAGTGGTCTGATTATTGCATCGACATTCAAGAGGAATCATCGCCGCCATCAGCTTACATGGCAGGGACCAACCCAGCTATCTCCAGAAGAGCAGCGGAAGCGGAAGATGACAATTTTGAAACTACAGCTCGACTATGTTCTGCCGAGGAATATTCCAGTATCAGACATTCGAAGATCTAGAGCTGTGTGGGATGTCGCATTCGAATCAAATCACCGTCCAGTTTTTTGAACTTTACTGGGAGGATTCATAAGAGGAAACGAGAGGCTCAGCCTCTCCAGAGGATTGACATGACAAGTCTCAGAGATGAAGAGTGCAGAAGGAATTTTCGACAGCGCGTTTCTATTCACATCGGAGTACGGACTAAGAAGAAACTTTGCGACGCGGATTCTTTTGTCAAGAGCATCCAGGACTCTTCGAAAGAGGCACTCCCGGTTGTACAGCCTAAGAAGAAGTTCGCCTACGTCTCAGAAGGAACAACATCTAGTTGCGACAGAGTAAGTGCTCTCCGAACTGCAGGAAACTTCGCGGAGGAGAAGGGTCTGAGGGGGAAGTTGCGTCGGCAGCTTCAAAGTGACCGCGAACGAGAGCAGACGCGTAGAGCTAAGGAGTTCGAGAAGGCCCGTGAGGAGAAAAATCCGAGGAGAGCCTACACGTGGCTGCGACAGTATAACGGGAAGATGAAGAGATGTTCTCCTGTCTTAACCACTACCAATGGAGTTGCAGTTGGTGATGCGACGCTGCCAATAAGGATGGATAACTTCAGTTCATTACTGAATCGTCCAGCGCCATCGGTACCAGAGCTCCCGCATGTTCAGAGAGCACATTTTGATGTCAGTGAGGAACCGCCGACTGAGTCTGAAGTTTTGGATTGTGTCCGGAAAATGAAGAATGGAAAGGCAGGTGGAGATGACAACATCACTGCTGAAATGCTGAAAGCTCTTCCTCCGTCTGGGATTCGTGAAATGACCAACACCATCCGTGCTATATGGATGAGCGAAAAGATACCCGATTCGTGGAGACATGCGATCATCGTACCTCTTCACAAGAAGCTATCCGTCACGGATCCTAAGAACTACAGAGGAATCTCTCTACTTCGTGTCATGTACAAGGTTTTAGAACGTATCATTCTCGAGCGACTTATCAAACATCGTGAAAGAACGACCAGAGATGAGCAAGCCGGTTTTCGACCTGGAAGATCGACCACCGACCAAGTGTTCGTCGTGAGAAGGGTAATTGAATCGTGGCAGCGGTTTTCGAAGCCATAACAGCTTGCTTTTTTGGACTTTGAAGCCGCGTTCGACTCTCCTCATCGTAATCGATTGCTCAATGCTCTGCGAGCAGATGGAGTCCCGGAAAAGTATGTTCGGTTAATCGAGGACATGAACAAAGGAACAACAGCAGCAGTTCGTACACCCGTCGGATTTACGTCAGCTTTCGAGGTGAAAACAGGAGTAAGGCAAGGAGCCGTTGCAGGACCTTTTCTTTTCAACTTCGCCGTTGATGACATCATGCGTAGAGTTGCAGAACAGTTTCCTGCGGATGTGATCCTAACACCATCAGGACGCTCCCTTGTCGACCTGGAGTACTCTGACGACATCGTGTTATTCGCTGAAAACAACGCAAAACTGCAAAGGATTGTGAACCTCGTTTCGAAGTATGCCGCAGCCTATGTACTTCGTCTTCGTCCCGACAAATGCAAGCAGATGTGGGTCTGTCAGAGGCCTTCAACGGGAGTTTGTGTGGACGGACAACGTATCGAACTGGTGGACGATTTCTGTTATTTGGGCTGTTTGCTGAAGAACGATGGTAGTTATGCAGCGGATATTCGACAACGATGTGCGAAAGCTACGTCTGCATTTAATTCTCTAACCAAGTGTTTGTGGTCTACCACCATCGCAAAGGAAGTCAAGTTGCGCGTCTACCTATCCGCTATTCGCCCTATCATGATGTACGGATCGGAGACGTGGGCAGCACCGAAGACGCAGATGGAAAGGTTGGATTGCACGGAGAGGAAGCTTTTTAGGCGTTTGCTTGGATATTTCTGGCCGTGTGTATGCCATAACGAAGACCTTTACAAGGAAATCGACGCAGTACATCAACGCTTGACACGAGGGAGGTGCCAGCATCTCCTAACGCCATCTCAAGCAGCAATGGAAAGTTGACTTCGACTGCTCGGGCATATACTAAGAAGAACGCCGGATCGTCTCGTACAACACGCTTTAAGAATGCTTCCAAATCCTGTCTGGAAATGGCCACCTGGGCGTAGGCGAAAGTTCTGGACGGATGTGGTTAAAGAGGATATGAAGTCACTCGGCATCGAAAGACAGTTCAGGCGCGATGTTTCGTTTCGCAGGAAATGGAATAGTGACAGATGGATGGAATGTGTTCAAATTGTGGCTGAAGACCGTGAAAAATTGACACGGCTGACTACTAGGACGGCACACCTCGGTGAAGATGCGGAATGACCGCGTCAGGCGAAAGCCAACCGATTAAAGGCAGTGTTCACGATGGAAATCGTTTTTCTGTTTTCCCGCCTATATTGAAAACGGCCCCATGCTGATTCCAATGATGTCTCTGGAATGGTACAAGACCTTCTGGGAACAGAGTTATGGTCCCTCAAAGAATGAGCTAAGGAAAAATGGTGGACGAGTTGTCCGAGGCGTGTAACTTTCGTCTTTTGCAGCCGATCTATGCGAGCTGACCTGAGTAAAGAGAGAAGCTGAGAATAAAGGGCAGAACGGGGCTAATGATTGGAAATCATCGCTCATCTCAAGATCTCGAGCATTCATTTGCTCACGTCGGTGAGTGTGTATTGCGCTTTCGGGGTTTGCCTTGCGCTCCGAGTGGCAACTTCGGGCTCTTTTGGAGCGTTTCCTGGCTCGTTTTAATGCGTTCTTCCGACGTCAACGTTGCAGTGTGGCCCTCCACTACCCATTTTTAGTGAAAACCCAAAGACATTTTTATCGTGAACACTGCCTCTAAGTCAAGTCAAGTCATTTTGTAACACTATCGCATAGGACTCAATAAAAGTAATTCATAAATGACTTCGAATTGAAATCGAACCGTTTTAAAGGGAGTTGTGGCGATGCGGCGCTTTGATAGCTCAAAAAACGCCGCAAAACGCTTTCTTTGCAAAAAAAACATGCGCGGTACTGTATGGTTTCCGTTTTCGAATTAGTCTGACGCATGCACCAGGCGGCTGGCCGTGCGGGGTTGGCGGCCTCACTGGAGAATGGGGTTTTGGTTCGCGCGGGACGATCTACCGTCGCAGCCCCGCCCATTCATCAGACTAAAGTTGTTGCGCGAACTCTAGGTCCCCGAAAAGTTTCGCTTTTCACTTTTAAACATGAATGTGACCCTCCCACTTGATGGTTGCACATGTTCGCAGTTTTCCATCACAAAAAAGGACTGACGACGTCAGACATACGGGGTAGGATGAGGCGAGAAACTTCGCACACGAATGGTACTCAAGGAAGAGATTGCAATAATGCTATAACTTGAAAAGTGGAAATTTTCGTGGACAGTGTACGACGCTACATACTTCTTGGCAAGCACACTCGTCCTAAATGATACCACAACCGCTGGAAATTTGCAGTCTTGCTCGCTTCACAAAACTGATATTCAGATAGACTTTTCCGACAAACAGAGAACCTCACTTTTATTATGAAAAAGATTATCTGAACCCTTAACCTTAAGTGAAAAGGCTCCGGTATGAAATGTGAAAGTAGTGCCTGCTTGGATCAAATCCATGGTACCTACAGGTTATAAAACAGCGAAATTCACATGGTTCCTACGCTTGCTGGTGCGGAGCGGAGGTTAGAGAAAGTGAGAGAGCGCAGGGCAGACTGAGGTTGAGGCCCCGCGCGCGCCGCTCGCTCCTTGACTGATGTGAATCAGGACGTTTCATAGAGGGTACATTCGTTGTGCCCGGAGCTCTAGCTACCTACTGCGGATGGGTATGGTGTGCTGCATGTTGGAGTCGGCATCTAGCCATCTTTTCCTTTTTTCATATGGCACTCCAGACCGTGGTAATTGCGTCAGAAATAAAAAACAGCTAGAACTTGACTTGTCGTCGATACCGATTTGAAAAAAAACCAGCAGGACCACGATCCTTCTGAGAATACCGCTTCTTCTGTCCTTTGAATCGCTCCCCTAGAGTTTAGAATAATGTTGAACTGACTGTCAGAGCTCCTTAGCGATTCTTAGGTTGATCGTACCAGTGGAGCCTCTCTTCGGGATGTGATCACAGTACACGAAAATGGACGAGTCACCCATTTTTCGATTTCCGAAGCGTCAGGATGTTCCATTCAAATAAAGCTGTGTCGAGTGGAATTACTCGTGCGGAAGACGCGAAAATTCCTTCATTTTTGTGAACTGAGACCAGAACGATGTAATCTACGGAGCCTAGAAAACCTGGTTTTCCCAGCGCTAGGCTCGCACGAATGAATGATACCGCTTTCAGTTCCGAAGTATTTCCATGGTGTTTCTATAAGAACAAAAACTGATAACGCTGAATGACAACTAATAGCGTCATCGGTCATCGTTTTTTTTTTAATTGAAACTCCATCTCGGACCTAAAGGGACGAGAATTTTGAGGCGTTGTAAACCAGGAGCTGTCAACACCTTCTTTTACTCACCCATCGTTTAAGCCAAGAAGCTCCTTGGAAACGAACTGTCTTTCCTTCATTTCCGAAATTGGGTCTATACTTTGGAAATTGCCACTTTTTGATTTTTATGCCACAACTAACCTTATGTCTCACCTCTACCGCTGAATAACGTCTGCGTCAAATTTAATCATCCAAACCAAGATATTGACATAGCAGAGGGTGTGTCCATACTTTTGAAACACACTGTATGACATTTACTCTCAGAAAACACACACACAAAAACCTTTTTTGGGCTAGCAATGAGATAGGAGCCACATTGTCTCTACCTGACTTCTGTGTATATGTACGAAGATGTAAGAACTGTCATAGTGATCAGGCGGTCGATTTCTTATCTCTTCTTGGGCCTTAGTCATGAGCGATTCAGTGTTTCATGGGTTAGAGGCAGTGATCACAATATAAAACCGTACTCTAGCTTTCGATGTATTGGTCTACACAAGTACAGGATGTAGAGGATAATAGTAACCCCCCCCAAACTCTGAAATGTCGAGCTAAAGACTGTGCAAAGCAACCTCTAAAATACTTTGATGGGCCTTTTATTGTGGTCCGTGATCAAGTCTGAAGTCTGTGAACCTCGACATACAAGTTTTGCCTTTTGGAAAGCTGTGCTCAGGAACGCCTTGGATGAAAGGCATGACAACCTTCGTGGCTGCTGCAACACCTTTATGAGACGACTCCGAGCCGGTATCCAAACAGATTGTGGATATCTTGAGATCCAGGCATTGTTATGCATTAATAGTTGTATAAATTAATGTACCCATACTAGTTATTCCTAAACTCTAATGTGATGTTCGGAAAACATTCCAATATCTGCGCACCATTAATTACGGAACACCCTGTGCCTACAGCAAACCTTCCTTGACGTGTTCCTTTCTCTGGAATATCACATATTCAAACAGAATGTCGCTTTAGGTCCTCAATGGGAAATCGCGACAAGAGTGGCTATTGCAGTGACGTTTACAGTCGTCTACACGCATGTATTCGGAAATCTCCTTTTAGCGGTTAACCGGCTCACAGCCGTATGCTGCCCTGGGATGCTTCGCAAAGTGAGTTATTTTTGATACGTTGGCTGCTGCCGTTAGCAGCAGGCTCACAACGAGGGGTTGAACCCCAGCATACGTTGGCAGCATATGCTGCCGTCAGGAGCAGCTCCTGCTTTCAACGAGGGGTTCTATCCGGTTTTTGCCTTGGAATATAACCCCTATTGTGCCGACGTACTACCCCACGACTGTCTGAACGAAGCAACGCTATGTGTCCCAGGCGGCGATCATCACGCACAATCTTCGCACACCCGGTTTGGACAGGAGTGAAATAAGGATATATTTCATTCTTATTTGAACACGGAAAATATCTGAACTTTTCAGCTATCAGAGAACAAAGCCGTTAGAATGCTTTTATTGATTGACGTGCTGGCATCTTTCGCCATAACCTCAATGCTCTACTTCACGAATTTAACCTATGAATACTATAAAACATGGACATTCATCATGAACGAATCGTTTCGGGTAAGCATGAGACTCGGATTTATGGCCGACTCGGAATTATTCGTCTGATCGGTGAAAACTTGGAGCTTGCAAATATACACTTAAAGAAACTGTCGTCGCGGGCATACGCCAACCCGACCAGCTTCCATGTCGACTTTATGTCTCGCAGCAATTTTAATTTCTAAATATACGTTCAAGCTTGTATCCACATTGTTAAAGAAACGGCGCAGTTGATCCATTTCAGTGCCTCTCTCCTAGAGAACAAAATCTACCTTTCCTTGCCAACTTTTGAACCCGGGATGCTGAGGCAGCCGGGACTTTGAACAGGGATCTCCTGTTTTCGCGATGCCAACACTCGTTAGTACCTGCTCTATTGCCAATCCCTGCAAAATTATTGCGCCTTGATACATACGACCCCTGGTAGGGGTGGCATTTCCCCGACAGCATGCTCATTCTTGCTCTCCTGGCTCAATGGGCATGTACGGGATCCGGCAGAGAGAATGACATTGATCCCCAATTGAAATGGTTGCCCACCGTTCTCCTTCCGTCCTTTAGTGAGACAGCAACTAGACTGCGCGCTGTCAAGGGGCATTTGATGAAGGTGACTTTCAGAGATCACTTTATGAAGGTGAACTGAACTTTTGCCCCGTGTCGAGATCTAGATACGGCTCTTTCAGACACACCGCCTCATATGTGCAATCATTGTGTTTCTTTGTGAGTCCATCAGTATTGTTTCAATTACAATTACAACATGGGCGATTCATCGACAATCTCGGAAGAGCAAGAGCAAGCGACAAGGACAGGAAACGGTCCAACTTTCATGCCCTTTAACACAAACATTTAAAGATTTTTTTTCACACGGACTTGTTCCTCCTGTACAACAGAGCTATAAGCTATTTTCATCAACAAATGCATTTTCTTTCTTTTATTCCGCCGAACGAGTTGCTATTTGGGAGGTTGATTATGGTCGACGTTTTGACAAATTCGCCGTTTTCACGGCCTGGATTCTGAGCGGGCGAGCAAACAATGTATATCACTTTGCGTGATGCCACTTATGAGCGTCGCGTAAAGGGGTCCGCAGCGTTTCAGCCACCGGGCGAAAAAAAATGTTTTCTTGAATACTATCGTCGCGGCGTTGGTCCCCGCTTGCTGGCAGTGGCGCGGAGCGCCACTCTCGCCTCGGTCGCTGCCTTCGCCTAGTGTAAGTTCTCGTTTATACTCCCGCCGCTGAGCGGCGCGGCACTGTGCATTTCTGTCATAGCGATCACGCGGCGCGCCTTAGGGGTCGTGTATACTTCCGCCGCTCCGCGGCGGAAGTATAAACGACCCCTAAGGCGTAACTTACACATCCGCCGCGGAGCGGCGCGGCGAAGTGCACTTCTGTAATATTGATCACGCGACACGATCGATATTGTAGGATTGCATTTCGCCGCGCCGCTTAGCGGCGGAAGTATAAGCTACCCCTTATGTTGATCGTGCCGCGCCGCGTAATCAATATTATAGAAGTGCTCCTCACCGAGTCGCTCGACTGCGGAAGTATAAACGACGCCTATTATGTACACCCCCAGCGTTGATAGTCGCTGTGCACAACGCCTCGACTTCTACTCTGCAGGTTCTTCAACACCTTTTTCATGCTTTTTCGCCGCGGCAAATGCCGTTCTTCAAGCTACAACGAAATCAGCGTTCCGGAGATTAACGTAGTTAAGTGGCAGTGGACAGCAAGACGGTCGTTTTTTGTACTTTTTCTTTCTTCCAAAATCCGCAAACGGGCTTCATAATCTTGGTAAGTGCCCAAAATGACCCCCCTATACAATTTTCGGGTGAAATAACTTTTCTCAAACTCTGAATAGAGTGATAGCGTTTTCGACTTGATCGAATTTTCGGCTGAGCGTTTTTAATCACAATAATGGGGTTCTGAAAGCGTTTTAGAAAAATCTTTCAGAATTGACTTGAGATTTCCCAAAGGGGGGGGGGAGTTATTCGGGGTTCTGATCACGAATATCAGTTCATTTGTTAATTTTCCAATGTTTTCGACTTAATTAGTTCAAAGCTTCCCATAGGGAGGAAAAGCGACTATTGACGATCTCCGAAATTCTAAGGTATATGTAGCTCAAATTGTTTCTCTAGAGTTACTTTGAGTGCTTAACACGAAACTGAGGTCCGTTTATCGACCTTTGACAGCTTGCGGAAGATTAAGGTGGGTATACGGTAATTTTGGTCAAAGTATCAGATTTGGCCCACAATTGATATGCGGGGGTTACTCGGAGTGCTGAATACTAATCTGGGGCAGCATTAAGAATCGAGGTAGCGCGCGCCAAAACTAGCGCAAACGCGCTATGTGGACGGCATAGCGCTATCTGCAATCAAGTATCATTTAGGCGCGCGCTTGTCTCAGGCCAAACGCGCTTGGTCTAGCGTAAACGCGCTTGGCATAGCCCAAACGCGCTCGGCACAGCCATCGTAGTGCTGTTCGGTATCAAGTACTTGCGAGGCGCGCTACGGAAGGCGCGATAAACCCTCTGAAACAGCGCTACCTCTAGCGCTCTACACGAAGCGCGCTACCAGTGGCGCGCGAACGGCTTCACATAGTTTTCTATTCTATGCATTCTTTCGAATCTTTCAAACGCTTGATACACTGTTGCTTGTATGAGTAGAAAGCAATATGTCTCTCCTATACCCCAATTCAAGTTTTAGTTTCAATTATTTCGCTTTAACGGCTCGTTCTAAACAATGATTAAGCAACTCAAGAATCCGGAGTGTCAAACGATTAATGAAACGATGCTGGTGTTTGAATGTGCCTCACTAGGGCTTTCTCCAGATTTCATGCTAGATTTTCGAAAAACAGTGCTTTCGCAGTTGTAGGTGTGCAACAGTACAAAAACAATCCGAGCTCAGAGCTCCCTAGCGCCTCGGGGAGTCCGAAAAGGCCCTTTCTTAGCCTTCAAAAAGCCTCTAAAAGTTATAGGCGTTTTTCGCCAGACCTATTGTACCTTCCAAAACGAGCACTGGACTTTGGAAAATCTGGGAATAGACCTCATAGTTGTGTTCAGCGCCCAAAATTACCCTCCCCAGGGCGAAGCTTGGGTGAAGGCACATTTTCCAGACTTCGCACAGCCTGACAGTGTTTAAGACTTCTACGAATTTTTGGTTGAGCGTTTATTCATTCCAATTTGAGGACTCTCGCAGCGTTTTTCAAAAAAAAATCCAGATTTTACCTAATATCCAACCAGGTGGCTTTCATAGGAAACTGATCCCGAATCTGAAATCCGCTTATCGATTTAGACAGAAGTAGATGAAAGGATTTTACAAACACGGACCCCAGATTCGTGTTTAGCACCCAAGATTACCCCTACATACAAGTTTTGAGCCGAATCCTAATTTTTTTCAAAACACCCTACAATTTTCATGGGGGATCGGGGTATCCTTACCTTGCCGCAAGGCTTTGAAAAACGCGTACAACTTTTCTTCGGAGTCGTTTTAGGCAGCTCCAAATACTATAATCGGATTACACGCCAGAAACGGTTCTAGAAAATTACATTTAATTTATGATGGCCTGGCTGAGCGAAGTTTCCTTTGTGAGGGGCATTTTGCTTGCCAAACATGACTTCTAGGGTATGCTAAAATAACATGGCCTTTAACCTCCTCATAGGGGTTATTCGAAAACAGGAATTAGTCCATTTATCGATTTTTCTTGGTTTAACGGCGGGTATACGAAAGCTTGGTCGAAGTCTCACATTGAGCTCAAAATTTCATTGCGGAAGTGGGACGCCAAACACAAAGTCGAGGATAACTTTCCAATGCTTAAAATAATAAGATAGGTTGCGCAGCTTAGAAGGATATATGCCTACAGCAATGCACAGTAACCCCCAGACTGGCAACAAAGGGATCCCCGAGTTGTGATCAGCGCCCTAGATAACCACCATTGTGACTTTTCAGCGGAGTTCAGAAAAAATTTCTGAACTCCTCAAAAGTTCCCTGATGCACCATTTTCCTGTCCGTGACGCTATAAAAACGCCCTTCTGGAATCTCTCAAGGCACTCAGAAAGCCATGAGCGCGGACTATTCAAGTCACAGACTATTCACACTCCTGCAACACTCTACAGATGATTTTGCAGAAATTTCAAGGAAGTAATAAGCAGGAATTAGTCGGTGGCGTCAATCCATTTTTCGTCGCCGTATTTGTGGATGATTGAATGCCCAATCGTCCACAAATCAAAAGTAGTCCTAATGGAGAGTTTTGTTACGAATAACACAGTTTGAATGTAAGCAAACATTTCCTATTGCACAAGGCTGAGCAATGCACCAAGGGAATGAGCGCGCTTGGCATTGGAGCGCGCTAACCCTCCGGTCCTTGATAGTAGGCAAGCAGGCGCGCTTTGGGCCTATTCTAGCGCCAGCACAACAGCGCTAGTTCTGGTTCGCGCTACCGGGTTTCTTAATGCCGCCCCTGATATCCACCTGCCTATTTTTGAATTACTAGGGTCGTTTCTGACCTCCAGTGGCGCGGTGCCTAACGTACGGTGCTTATCTGGGCCAAATTCCGGTCCGCAATTGCGTCTCGACACGCTTTGCGGCCGCACGCTCCCGAGTCAGAAGATCTTCCAGCGCCGCATCCGCCGATCTGCTGACTCGAGGTGGGTTTTGGAAACTGAAAACTAAGCATAATTGGAGAAAATTGTATAAAAAAGCCACATCGAGTCGGCTTCGGCGCTGGAAACCCGACTGACTCGAGCGCGTGCGGCCGCAAAGCGTGTCGAGACGCAACTGCGGACCGGAATTTGACCCAGATAAGCACAGTAACAAACAGTAAATCTCAGGATTTCGGCAAATGAACCCTACATTCCTTTTCAGCACCCTAACTATCCCCCAAATACAAGCCGATTTCAGAAAAAAAATTGGAAAAAATATAACTGGGAATGCCTGATGGGTACCCTAATTTTTTCGCGAAGCTTTAAAAACGCTTATAGTAACTGTTCTGAACCAGCAGCTCGGGACGGGATACTGTGCAGTTTTACTTCACTGCCCAAGAAATACTAAGAATACAAATCGTGTTTGCGAATGCGCTGACCGCTCAAATCAATTTCTTTGTAAGTATAATTTAGTCCTTTAAAACGACGATTTTACCAAAACGTCGGCCGTAATAAGCCTTCAACCTACCAAACTATACAAACATGAAGAATTCTAATCTTTTCCGGATCACACAAATGTACCCTGAGAAAGGAACTGTTTGTACTTCAGAACACTTTAGGGTTTAATTGTTTTGACGGCGATAAACACGTGCGTGAGCGTGTTGGAAGCGTTGAACGACACGTCAATCGCCGCTGGTTTGGAATCAAGTGGATTCATACAATGGGTTCAAGAACAGGTACGAACTTTTCGTCAATATTGTTCTAACGACCCGAATCCTAGCAAACATCCTGGCAACCGGACGCATCTTTGTGTGATTAGGCTTGAGAGAGGGCCGCGGAAATATTTTTCACTGTTTTTGAAACGTTGATGTTTCAGTCTGATGCGGTTTACGTCCTCATGGTTACCATCAATGCCTTTGATATCGTGCTGCTGAGTGGAACGTTAAGAGCGGAAGTAAAAGGAAGATGGTGCTGTTACAAGGCAAAGGCTCATACTTCTAGTAGAATAATTTTTCCTATAACGACAATCTTACCAAAATCGCTGTCGACCACATAATTTGCTTTTTTTTTTTGATTTGTGCTATCGAACTTTTTCATCATTGTTCCTGGAATATAATGAATTTTACTTTTGCATAGTGTTGATAAAGTCTAGCGTATGTACTCGTTCCAATACAGTTCGCTTCTTCATGGCTTTTGCCGAAGCGCACTCCTTACGTTCGAACACGGCAGGCGCTTCCAGTTATGATTCGGCAGTCGATTGACCACCACGAGATTCGGAGAGCGCCCGGCCGCGATCGCATCTTAGGCCATTGTTATACCCCACGAGACGTCTTTCGCCGTCGCAGAACACTGCGATGTCGCTGTCACTGAGAGCCAACCGTCGATGTCGCCCAGGGCCAAGAAACACCAGGCAGGATACTAGATTTTGCTGGGTCGCTGTGCAGTGCACTGCGACGGACAGCCGCGACAACGACCGATTACCGCACGGTTTCCACATTTCAGGCATAACATCCCCTTTCGAGCCAGCGACCGGGTGCTGCAAACTGTTCCTGCGACAGCATTTTTCTGCTGCGTGGGCCCGGTCCCGCCACGATTTGTAACAGTTGACAGCACCTGTCGCGGTCGCAAAGTTTTGGTATAACAATGGCCTAACAGTAGCTTTATGCGACCGCACTTTCTTGGTATAGCCCAGCTCCCTCATGCTGAGCCGGTCGAAGTAAAGTTTATCGGGCTTATCATGTCAAAATCCCCTTATCACTGTTATATTTTGCCATTACCGACCGCTTCACTGCTACTCTGCCAAAGCTCATCCGAGCAAGCTAGGCTTTACTTGTTTGACGTGATTAAATGCATCGTCCAGAAAAACCTCCGCCTTTCGTTTTCCCGCATATTTTGAACTTCTTCCCCGATTAGTGCATGCTAGAAATGGCAAGGATTCGTCGTATCACATACTCTGATGACCACTCAAGGAGAGGCGCGACGAAGATCGCCTGTGAAACGACCACCAATGAGGGAGTTGGCAGCAAGCCACTTCGCCCACCAGTTCTCAGAGTCTCAACTCTCTGTGGCGACATTCCTCCCTCTCGACCCTAGCTACTACTACTATGCGTGATATGATCCTCCACTTTTCGCTTAGCCTGATTTATCGCCGATTGCAAACGCCGATACCTTGTTCAAGATCCCGGACAACTAGTCCAAGTCAAATAATTAAAGGCATCGTCGCGCTGAAAACCACGTAGTGTTTTTCGAGTTTGACTAGTTGATTGGACCCGTTTGAGGCTCCGTCCATAAGTGGCGAGAGCGTGCGATTACGCAAAATCGATGGTCATCGTGGGTACGCGATTCGCTAGCCGCTCACAGGCGCTCCTTCTCGCGCGCTCGCTCTCGCGCGCTTACGCCAGCACCACGAAGCAAGCAGCAAGTTTCAAGCTTACTGCTTCATCACTGAGGCAGCTGGCACTAAACCTGTAGCGAAACTATTGCCCTTGTTTTTCATAATCCTACCACGGAAGTCGAAAACCGTGGGAATCATCAGCCGTTGCGCCGACTCGAGCGATTGATCACCCGATCAAACGTTTTCAATCGAATCAACAAGAGGTGGAGGTGTTTTCCTGTGTTAATTTGCGGGCAGTGTTGAGGAGCGTCGAGAGGCGCACAACAGCGGGAACGCCCGCTCTCGCCACGTATGGACGCTGCCTGAGAACGTAAGGACAGTTTGATGGGTCGTTAACGCTTCGTTGTGGAAATAACCGGGATCAAATATCTCGAATTCCGTCAAAAGAGGCCGGCCCTCCGCCAGTCATTTGGCACAATTTGCTGTCAGCAGTCGAATAAGTAACTGATCAAGAAGTTATATAGTACAAATGAAAAGTTGATGCAATATGTTGTTTGATCACGTGAAGAATATATTTTCTACACGCATCGGTTTTCCTTTCCTTCCTCACAAATCATCTGAAAGAAACGCGACTCTCATTTGATCGAGAGATCATGGGCCAACGCAGCGATTCCTGGCGACTCTTCCTTTCTCAAAAGTCGATAGAGCAAATTTTGGAGAAAAACATCAGTGTACCTTTTTTTTTGCCGTTTTTTTTTCAACACGGCTGTTATGAAGGGTGCAGGAGCTTTCATCATAGGTGAAAATCTCTGGAATTAAATCCATCGCGAACGATGCCTTTGAATCACGTAGGGTAAATCGCGTTTCAGTGCGTTGTTCATTGTTGCTCAAGAGACGGGGGAAACTCGAGAACGAAAACCATCTTGAACTCTGCCTCTAATGCGAACAGAACTGGGGAAAGTTGCGTCATGCTAACAGGTAAGAGGCCATGCAAAATTATCGACTTAACCAAATCTGATGAACTCTGGGACGGCCAAAATTCTCTCTCTACATAAACCAGTCTGGCGACTCATCTTGGTGGACCAGCAATGAAACAAAAGAGCGGAATAAAATACGAAAATCGGGTTTCGGTACAGAGTCTTTTTTCTTGAGCCTCGGAAATCAGGGACGAATCGCCACAAATGAGCGGAAATGCGATTCTCCGAACGCGAAAAGCGGAAAATTTCGAAAATTTTGACTGGCCTTTTATTTGCCTCAATTGATTAGATATTTCCGGGTTCCGCAGCCCGTTTGTGATTCCTGAAACGCGGATGGCCATAAGCTCGCGGAACTGCGGCAAAGTCTCTTCCCGATCCACGCCGATGTTACCTATTGCGCTAGGAAGCAAAAAACAGAGCCGTATGCGATGCAAAACGCAACCCGAATGCCGTATTGCTTCGCCTATCGTCGCAGGATTCCTTCTACCTCTCAACCCAGGAATTGTGCTCTACCCCTAAACGAGGGGAATTCGATTTGCTGTCCAAAGTCCACACCGAGAAATCCCCCTCGCTGTAGGTACATTCCCGCGGACAATGACATTTTTAGGCGTGAGTTATGTGCCCGTGTGTGGCTACAGACAGGGCATTCCTTTTGACGACTGCCCAAAAATTTTGTCGCTTTAATCAAGTTGTTCATTATAAACGCTATAGATACAGAAATGCTGCCTTCTCTTTCCGAACTTATTAATTGGACGGGATTGACAGTATTCGAGCTGTGGTTGCATGTTACCTCTCTCCTTGCCTGCTTAATTATGCTGGTCAGTTTAATGATTTTCTATTTCTTTATTGGTGCTACTATGTGGGAAGGGGGGGGGGCATCATGGCGCGGTGGACTTGACCACGCCCATTTTACTGTGCCGCACTAAATTTGAGCACCTACCCGGGGTTTCCCTCCCCCGCCAAAATCAGGAGAGTCATTGCTGCATGGAAAAATGGGCGTGGCCAAGTGCGATACAACAGTGCCTCCTCCCCCTTCCCACACAGCACTTCTTTATTTGTGAACCAATTTTATGGCGTTTTCTCCGAAAACCATTTCCCAGTAGTGGCAGTGGGTATACAGTTCAGTTCCGCAATCGCGTTCAGTCCTCATTATCACAATCGTAGAAGCGAAGCGGTTGTTTTCAAAAAATTCAACTAGAATCATTCTCAAAACAACCGCTTCGCTTCTACGATTGTGATAATGAGACTTTGCGGACTGAACGCGATTGCGGAACTAGATCATAAGTACTCGGCTTATTCCTCGCAGACGCCTCGGTCATCGGGACTCACGCGTCAAATAAAATGGAGGTTGTGTACGCACACATAACACGCGCCTTTACGCGCAAAGTGCTAAAATGCTCCGACACTGGCAGCGGAAGTCCTACGGGGAAAACTACGATGCGCGGTCTCCTACAGGAACTGTTTTGTCCTGTGGGAGACCGAACTAGAGCAAGCGGTCTCCTGAGACATGCGCGCATCGCTTCCACTGGGTCTCCTACAGGACTAAACAGCTCCGGTAGTTGTCACTGGAACGCGCACGTTGAACCATTGATCGAACCCGCGCGGTGTACGATACGCGCGTGCATGGGGTGGGGAAGCTGATTCGCCCATGCAGGTTCACAGAGCGCCCCTCATTGATTGATTGGGGTGCTTAGGAGCCGAATTTTCTCCTTGATGAAAAGTGAGGAGGGAATGTAATGGGGCTTAATGCCCTACCACTAATTTTGCCGTTGACAAAATCGTCAACGAAGAAGTGTGAAAATCATGCTTCGATTTAAAAGAGAAATTCGAGAACAAGGCGGTTTTGGCTTGATTCCAGCAAACGTTATTTGAAATTCCTCCAAGCTACCGTACAAGTTCCGGTCTCCTACAGGAGGTAATGGATCTACAGGAGTATCACAGGACTCCTACAGGGAAAATCAGACTCCCTGTTGCGGGAGACTAGGACTCCCAGCCATCCTGTAGGAGTCCGCTGCCAGTGTCAGGTGCTTCCAACTCGCCGCTTCCCCAAATCTACGTTCTTCATTGTACGAAACAGGATAAAACAGCTTTGCAGCCAGCTTATCTGCAGAATACCGTTTTAATTACAAAAAATCAGCCAGTACCTTGTTTATACCCTCCGAGTAATACAGCGGCTGAAATGGCCAACTTTGTGATGTGTGATGCTGAATTCACATGTCATATATTCTTTATATATGACAATTTATACAATTAACAGTGACAACTCTATCGGTCAAGTCCTTACTTACTATCGATGAACCCATTACATGCTTCTGACTAAAGCGTGTAAGATTTACGTCCGCTTTGTTAGATGCAGCGACCTGCGTTCATGCGCCGCATGAACGGATGTTCATTCAAAAACTAGCAAGGGTTCAAAAAAGCTTGACGAGGAAGGTCTTCAAAGGGGAAATGGGTTTTCCTTTAGCGCAATTCCTAGGGGCAACCTTAGGAACAAGAGGTTTCATTTGCACCCGATCGCTTCCCCGGAGAAGGAGAAATTTGTTTGTACTCAATTTCAAAATGCTAACAAAGGAAACTGCTTTTAGCCAGCTTCCTGAACATTCTGAATAAATTAAACTTTTTCTACAGCCGTTTCTGGCGTAGAATCCGGATTATGGTCTCCGCAGCTGTTCAGTAAAAACCACTCTGGGAAAAAAGTTGAACGCGTTTTTCAAAGCCTGGCGACAAGGCAAGGGCAAAGGCCATTGATGGTAGGACTTCGGCGTATTTTTGGCTACCGTATTCCGGCGATCGCTTCAGGACCCAAAGCCCGTCTCCTCGACATCGGAAACTGTTTCTGCAGCCATTGAGTTCAATCACGAGCGTTTCCGGTCTGATTTCGCTCTGGAGCGTGGTAGGTCATCATCCATGTAGAGGTTGGATCACCCTGAACCCGTCAGCGCCGCGATTTTTTCACAGTTTTAAGCCTAAAGTCCTCGAACTCTAGGCGCAGAGCTTAGAAAGGGCACTAAACTGAAAATCTCACGTTGTGTTCATTATTGACTTCATAGGCCTCCTGAATCTCCTGATTTTGCAAGGGAAGGAAACCCCGGGTTGCTGGAGAACTTTGCGGAGTGTGGAAAACCACGGTGTTTACACAGAAATCGTTCGTTGCAGAAGTTTATCGAAATGAACTACTTCGCAATATTTTCATGGGTGGAGCCATAAATGGGATCCAAACAAACAAGAACTCATGATTTCTGTTTTCGAAGAAATTTTTCTAAGGGTTTTTTTTTCAGTGCTCGCTATACTATAAGGCGCAAGGAGAATTTTCCATCAGATCAATCTAGAAGTATTCAACCATGGAGCTACTATTTAGGAGTGATTCATGCTTTACTAATTTATTTCTGTCTACTGCCTGATTTACTATCAGCCAGCCACCACCTCATCATCTGGTACAGTTTGTTAATAAGTTTGGTTAAGAAAACCTTGGGCTCTAATGCGGAAAATCATGTCTTTGCAAAGCAAGAATATGCTTATTTCAAAAGATTTTATTCTCAAATATCGAAAGTCGTATTCAAATAAATCGGAGAGCATTGTAGTGTTGACTGCAGTTTGAAAACTTGAAATAAATAAAGCTTCCAGGGAATATTGGAATAGTAAAGTTTCATCTAAAAACTCTTCCAGCCCAGTTCAGAATGCTGTTCATATTCTCCGAGGAAATTCTTCGAAACCCCTCCTGCTTCAGTGGTGATGGAGGGGTTAGAAAACGTTATTAATCGATATAACGAAAGGTGGTGAGTGAAACTGGTAGTCTAAGGCGGAGGAGGAATCCGCTTTGGGTCCTGAAGGATTACGGATTACGGTAGCTAAACATGAAGCCCTACCATCAATGACTTTAAGGCAAGGGTACCCCCATGGAATTTTTGGGGTGTTTTGAGAAAAAAAAATCGAATTTGGCTCAAAACTTGTATGTGGTTGTAATCTGGGTGGTGAACACAAATCTTGGGTCCGTTTCTTAAAACTCTGAAGTTTACTGTAGGTTACGGAAGGTACCATGCCAATGAAGGAGCAAAACCTGCCTTAGTATTTCGAAAATCGACAAACGGACGTTAAATTTGTATTCATCACCCCGAATAACCCCCGTACACAAGTTTTGAGTCAAATTTGAGACTTTGACAAGCTACCGTAAACCCACCGTAATCTACCGTAATCTGTCAAAAATCGATAAACGGATCAGATTCGTGCTCATCGTTTCAAATAACCCCCAAAACAACAAATTGAGTCATATCTATCGTTGCGCTACGGAAATCGTCAAAAGTCGCGATTTGCCATCAGGGGCCGTATGCACATTCTTCCCCGAACGTCCCCTTCCCCTTACTGAGCCACTCTATGATTTGTCATCGGGCAGAATCGACCAATCAGAGCTGGCCTTTTGCGGGGGACGGGGACCCTCGAGGGAGAGATATGCATACGGTCCCAGATTATCCAACGATGGGTAAGTTGAACGAATCAAGTCCAAAACTTTGGAAAATAAAAGACAAATAAACCCCCCAGATTCGTGATCAAGTGCCGCAAAATAACCCACCTATGAGGATTTTTAGGTCAATTCTTGGAACATTTTCTTCAAAACGCTTTCAGAGCCCTCTAACTGGGAGTCACTAAACCCCGAACCGAAAATCCGTACGTCTACTGGGCCCGTGCACAGTTTGGAAAATGTGTCTTCACTCAAATTTTTCGCTCAGTGAGGTAGTCTTGGGCGCTGAACACCATTATGAGGTCTGGTTCCGGGTTTCATTATGAAAACCAATGCGCGTTTTGGAAGGTTCAATAGGTACGAAATTCTGACGAAAAACGCCTATAACTTTTTCCAGGGGTGGTTTTAGGCAGCTGCGTAGAAGACCATAATCGGATTCTAGCCAAAAAGATTCTAGTAAAGTACCTTCGTCTTGGAATGGCGAGGCGGACTAAACGCAGTTTTCTTTGTAAGAGGTTTGGTGATATTGTACCCATCAGAGTTTTTACTCTCATACAAGGGACCAAAGATACAAACTTCTGGCTTGCCAGCCTCGTCAGGCCATTGGTGATACCTCTCGTCGCCGCAGCGACAGGTTTCGACAACTATCACTCATCGTGTCGGGACCAAAGCACCGGTGTTATGGCAGGGTCGGCCGCGTAGGCCGTCGAATGTATGGATTATATTCCGAACTGACGGTATTTTGCCTGCTCTTTGAAACTAGATTTTCCGCTTCAACCACCAACCCAAAGTAGGGATTGTTAAACGATCATAATGACGATCATATTATGACAGAATGTGAAAACACCGGAAATGTCACTGGAATCCCACATAAACTGTTATGGCATGACCATAATCGATTTTTTGCTTCGTGCTGTGCAGATGCGCGTGTGCGGAAATCTCAGTCCGCAAAGCGCGAATTCAATGCGACGACGAAGACCTGCGACCGGTTGTCGCTGAAGTATACCAATGGCCTCGAGACTAGCAGCATTTCTTCCGGTTCGTGCGTGATATAATATCTGGAAGCTTCTATGTTGAAATCACAATTTTTTCCTCACGTAATTGGTTTCAAACTGCGTCAGCCGGTATCTTCAACAGGGAATATGGTATTCTAGTTCTATTTCTATTAGCATTGTTTATAGCTTTGAATTAGCTGTTTTTGTTTATGTGTCTTTGAGTGTTTATCCATCTTGTAAAAGGCTCACAAGTGTGGATGAATTCTGATTCTGGAAATCAGGCGCGTTCCAAGAATCGTTTCCATGGTGCCGTGAGGGCAAACAGCCTTTCCATGGCCAAACTTGTTTTCCAGGGCCACGGAATTGTAACTGATAATTGCTTCCACGTCGCCGTGCCAACGTTTCCTGGCAGCAGTCTTTGCCAAGGGAATGTTCTGGAACGCACCCCAGCTGTCCTGCGAAAACTCCTGGACACCGAAGTAGCGGTCTCCTACGCGAGAAAACGACCACCGTGGTCAACCAGGAGGTGTTTCGGCTGTGTGGATGACCGGACTAGAGAGAAGCGGTCTCCTACAGGTCATAGTGCCGCATACCGCGTCGCGCGGGGTATATCGGGCGTCAGTTGTGCTGTGGCAGACGCCGCAGGCAAGCATTTTATATGACGTCTTAAACCAAAGAACGGTCAATCAGACATACATGTTGAACAATCAATGCAAACTCGCGCCGCATACGAGGCGCACGAGGATGAGGTGGACAGACAATGGTCATGCGTCAAAGTCCTGAAAGTATAGACCAAAATGTAGTGAGGAGATCACGAGGTCTCCGTTGTTGACGCGACGAGGTTGCAAAGAGCTTTGATTGGGCCCAAACCCGAAGGCAATTTTTGAATCAGGCAGACAAATAGCCATGGATGAGCCATTTTTTACGCTTCAAGAAAAGTTATCACGAAAGCCGAAAATTTGGCTCAAATTCTTCCTAACGTCGTAATCGAAATTCCCTCCAAAATGAGATTTCGTTCAACTGCTGTGTATGTGGTCTCCTACAGGAGACAGATAAGAACTCATACATGTGGCAAACAGGAGTCCCAGAGTAGCTGAGGAGGTTAGACTCCCAGCCGACCTCCCCGGGAGGAGACCGCTGCCAGTGTCGGAGAAATCAGCGAATTTGCGCGTAGAGGAGCGTGTGTTGTGTGCGCCTACCCTACACGCAGTTTATTTGACGCGTGAGTCCCGATGACCGAAGCGTCTGTGAGGATTAAGCCTAAGTACTCTACACTTGATTTCTTTATTAGGAGCAGCCCCTTTCAGGCATTCAAAATACATCAAATCTGCGTGATGTCCTATTGGATTGTGTTTTCTCCACTGTTCATTACGAGCGCTTTCAACTCGTATTTTGTGTTCATCGTGTTTGTTCGATCAGTCTTCGAATACAAAGATTTCAAAGGACCGGTGCTCAAGTGGGTTTTTTAAGCCTCCAGTGTGCGAGACAACGGGCGGGGGGGGAGGGGTCGTAAGAATTTTTGGCAAAAACTGAAAACTTGTGCATCGTAAACAAATTGGGCGAATAACAACGTTCTGAAAGGGGGGTCGTGATTTCCGCGTGAAGATTCTGGTCGTAAGGTGCTCGCCTGAAGGGCGTGCCACAGTCCGAGGTAAAGGCCCGCTTGACCGTGGTGGTTGATTATCACACTGGTCCACAGACATCCGCAAATTGTGATTGAATTCCGGTCCACATACCCTCTGGTTCCGGGCCTGATTTAAAGTGTGCAATTGCGGACTTGCGTCGTGGGGGCGCGACGCATCACTTCTGTACGAGCTGAGAAAGAAGTGAGAATCAAGAAAAAGGCAAGGAAAATCCAGCATGATCAGATGAGGGGCGAGCGCGGAAGCTCGTACGGAATCTCGTCACGCCCCCAAGACGCAAGTCCGCAATTGTACACACTAAATCAGTCCCGGAACCAGAGGATACGCAGCACTCGCTGCTGCAGCACGCAGCTCGAATGTAATCATGCTGGGTCGGAGATTAATCGTGCTAAGGTCTCAGCCCTAGGGCCTCTTTCAGAGTTCGATCGCTCTGCGACGCGATCTTGGGCACGGCGACGCGACCGTCGCGTCGCCGTGGAAATCGCAGATTTTGGAAGTGTGAATGCCTAGTCGCGGAAGTTGGCGACCATGCACTTTTACGTACACATTCTTAATTGACGCCTGTTTCATGCTCGCGATGTCGCACTTGGCTAGTCATTTATGATAAAAGGTGCATTGTGTTTTTGCCATTTAACTTTAACTTTATTACACGCTCTTACAGACGTGTAGAAACATAGAAAGGGCAGAAAACAACGAAAAACATCGAGGAACTTGAAAATGACAAGTTTCGAAAGGAAAGCGTAAAACGGTTGATAGATCCTTTCTTGACAATGATGGTAATTTTTGACAAGTGTTTTAAATTTAGTGAAGTTGATCGGTATCTGAACAGTATGACTCCATCTTTCAAGTATTCCATGCCGTCTCTGAATATGGAGAAGTTGCGCCCCAAAGAGTGTGCGCGGCTGACGGAATTTAAGCTTGAGCCTTTCTCCCTAGTATTTGATTCAACCAGTTTTAAAATGAATGAGCTTTGAGACCCAGTCTTCCAGTTATAATATTATATAACAAAATTAAATCATTTTTGCGTCTGTAATGTAAAGTATCCAAATTAAGCATACGATTCCTCACTAGTGCCATGGGGATTACTTCCTATACGTGAAGCCAAGAGACCTTATGAAGACCTTCCTTGTGAAGTTGAGCTCGGCACTCTTTCTTAGCTTGGTAACGCAGGTTTTTAATGAGGAAAGTAGATACAGGTACCATATTCAAGAACAGATCGAACGTAAATTCCATAGGCTGTAAACCAAAGCAATGGACCTTTAGTTTTCAGCGATTTGAACAGAAGGAAAGTTTCTGTTCAGCTTTCTGCAACAATACTATCCAAATGCTTATCAAAATTCAATTTCGAATCGACAAAGAAACTCTAAATCTTTATTTAGGTTAACATGCTGGAGTATTGAACCATCGATATTGTGTTCGCTCTTCCGGATTAGTAGTTCTACCCAGGTGTAGTACATGACTTTTTGGAGTGGAAAGAGGGAGAAGGTTTCTGTTTAGACCACAACCACATTGTCAATTGTGGTCTGGATCCTAGTTTTATTGTCACCCTCAAGTGTATCGTTGATTTTTTAATGATAATAATCATTTTATGATAATAATTGTTTTGTAGCTATGATTTGTTTTTGTCGCATTTATACTGGATTTTGCCTGAATCAACGCAAAAAAGAGGAATTTGAACGAGGACATATGAAGCGGTCGCCGCGATCGGTCATGCGTCGCCGTGCACTGCATGGCGACGCGATCTTAATGATCCCAGTCGCCCAATCGCGCGATTGGGCGACTTTTCCCGCGATCTTGTCTGAAAGGCTGGCGACCAGATCGAGCGCGACGCGACCAGATCGATACACAGTGTTTTCATTCGGTCGCGCCGCAGAGCGATCGAACTCGTGAAAGAGGCCCAGCACGATTAATCTTCGCGGCGCGCGGTTGTCTGCAACTGCAGACCGGAATTTGGCTCCGAGAACGGCAGTAAGGTAAGCGTCTATCGAGTAGGAAGCCGCGCCCGGCAATCGGGCGCGAAATGACTGTTAGGAGGTCGCGAAAATTTCGGACCAAGATTGAAAATTTGGTGAAGATATCCCAGAAACTCTCGATATTGTTGGTCATCAAAAGGAAGGATCGTAGCATTGCAGATGTTTTCGACTCTTGAGTATAACTACTGAACGAATTTTCGGCGTCCGACAATCTCAAAGACCAAATATAAAGTGGCCAGAAATCGAGCTCCTCGGGGGTCGCAAAAATTGGATTTTGGAAAAAATTGATGAGAAGATCTGCTGTGATTTCTGACAAATTACATTACTTGATCCTGCATTTTCGGATTCCTAAGTTTAAGTAACGCCCCCTCCCAAATTTTCTTCAATTTTTTGGGCTGCGCCTCACGTTGTCCATTGGTTCTTTACCCTGCTTTCTATTTCGTTTTCGGCCTTATTTATCACTTGCGCACGGTGCTCATTTGGACTTAATCATGTTACGTCCTCAGCCCATGCTCTTTGTCTTTTAAAAGGTACAAATTCCGGTTGCTCTGCTCCCCGATTTACCAAAGTTCAACCCCATGGGCTGGATTCATCAACGATGACCCCATTGGCTAAAATTATCTAAGATGGCGAGACGGATGATTTTAGTTTGAAAATGCAGAGGATTCGGAAAAAGGTTTGACCTATGGGTTGATTGTTGGAGAATTCCCGCTCAGGTTAAACGAAACGAAACCCATTACTACGAGAGGTTTTAGACGTACAACTACAAATGTTAACAGTGGCGTTTCGACATGATTAAACGTTCCTCTCGTTTCACTGACCTGATCAGTCCCTACTAGGAAATGTCCAGAACGCGAACTCGAGTTTCGAGAAACTGTCTTCTGAGGGTTGTGGGAAGCCAAAAAGAGACGATTCCAAGTTCTCGAATTTCACCCATTGCACCTGCATTGATAAAAAAACGGCAGAAAATCAAACTCTCAGATTTCAAAAATAGACCTTTTTTGCCCAAACTTTGCTCAGGCGGAGGGGTACTTGGGGATCTGAACACTAATATGAAGTCGAATTTAGGTTTTTCGAAAGACAACGATATTTTACGGTCGGCAAAATGTCATCGTCATACAATAGCATTTCGTACTCAAGAAGAACTGAGGACGGACCTCGTATTTGTGTTCAAAACTCCAAAACCCCCAGGACAAAAATTGAGCAGAAATTTTGTCCAGTACTGGAATCCCAAAAAATGGCTTCTTGGCTGTTTTTTTTTCATCTACCCAGGTACATTGAGTGCAATTCAGAAACTTAGAATTGTATATTTTTATCTCCCGCCACAACCCTCAAAAGGCCATTAATCAAGAGCCACTTTTTGTTCGGGACACTCCCTAGTCAGAGGAATAGTGCCAATCATTTGACGGTTCCCATGCAAATGTGTTTTACTAGGTATTAGTATTTCAGTCAACTTTACAAATTGATCGCTTCTTGCCAGAGTCGAGCTTCATCGAGGTGACATGTTTTGAAAAGGTAGCAAGGCGAGACACTCAACTGATTTAGGTTCGGATTCAATGTGATGCGACTCGCGTTAATCGCTTTATTCGAGGTGCTACAGTTACAAAATCGAAGCCGCGACTGAACACGGTCAGGTAGCTAAAAGGCTTTCGTATGGTATTGTTTTCACACCGATTTGGATACTTTCCCTTGTAATGTGTATTCAGACATGTAGATTGTTTTGACAGAAAATCATTTACATGATTAATTAACTTCGTATTGTATACTTGCAAAAATCTAAACCATCACGTGATCTCATAAGCCAACGGGCAGCCAAAACTCAAATAAATATTTACTTGTCAAAAACGGTGTCACATAAAAGAAATTCCTATGAGGTTACACTGTCTCAGCTTTTCAAATTAAACATGAAACAAAGATTATTGCAGCAACAAGGAACAATACCTGTAACTTCAATTTATAAGTGCATTACGAAACGTAGGTTAATCATCATTTAAACTTCGAGATTTACTCCATCCTCTCACAAGAGAAACCATTTCAGCGTAGTTCAAAAGAGCAAGATACAGGCCAGCAAAACGACGAAATTACACGGTCTCCTACGCGTGCTGGTGGAGCGGATGTTGAGATAGCGAGAGTAGTTTTAGAATAGATTTGGAGGCCGAGGTGTCGCGCGCGCCTCGGAATGATGTGAATCACGGCGTTTCGCAGAGGGTACAGTATCTTTCGAGGACGCCCATGCACAGTGATATTAAAGCGACTCGAGAATAAACCCTAATTTCAAGACGTATGAGCTCGTAACAGTGCGTGGACGCCCAATTTTTTCAGGGCTTTCCATTCAAAATCAGCTCACAGAGGTTATTTGTAGTATTTTGATGCGAATATGTCGGTTTGAACGATTACAGTAGGTTACTTTAGAAAAAATTCAGCCATACTTTACTGTAAGCGTTGAGCAGGCTGTTGCGCCCGTTTTCGCTGGAGCTGACCCTCCCCCCGCTGTTTGACCAATTTTTGGCGATCTCTCTTTGAAATTCTGCCTAAGCTTTTTAAATGACAAAATTTGGAGAAATTTCCAAATTTACGTTATAAAGACCTCACCCTACTGAGTAAAGTCCAAAAAATTTACGACCTCCTGATTTTGATGTTTTTCTTTTCCCAAATTTTCGAACATTTTTGACGTCTCCCGTTGCGCCGGGTCGCAACGGTACTCGAAGTGCTGCCTACACAAGAACGATAGTGTTAAAAAGAATCGGGCTACCGTAATCTTAGTCGTAAAATTAATTGTTTGGCGACGGTTATCATGACGAAACTACTCATTCGGACGGCAGATAATGGATTTTTGTCTGTCAGTGTCGTGTTGGCGCTCAACCTTCATAAAATAATCAAGAATACAGTTTTTGTTATTGTTGAACAGCTCAGTGAATGGACCCCAAACGACTTTTTTATTTCTTGCGCTTCCTTTCAGTACTTTTCTATGAGCGACGTAGTTTCTTCAAGGCTTTTTCATGAAACTGATTGAAAACTGAACATGAGTACCGGAAAATGGATATTAACAGGAAAATCACGGAACAAGTTTTCCTAATTAACAATCAATAATTCATAACAAGGCATCTATATTAGGAAGATAAATCAAGCTTAAACTGGCAAAAAGACTGTAGGCATCAGATAGTATTGGGAAGAGAATTGCTTAAACGAGCAAAGATTCATAGGTGTTAGATTTGGAGCAAACCGTTGATTACTTTTCGGGACACCCATAAATTGTCAAGCCAATAAAATAGTATAGTAGGCAATGGATCTTGTTTTGGAAAAATATTTCGGATTGTTTCTAAGTAATTTGAAGAAATTAACAGAATGTTAGCGCGAATTGAAGTTTGAATCATGGAAACGGTTGAGTACGCCTATAAAATTATCAGTCCAACTATTGCCATTACCAGAAATCCCAAAAACTCAGATGATATAGAAGCTATTGAGAAAAGTCATGGTTTCTCAATATAATAATATCGCCGTCGAAATATTGCTTCATCCGTGAAAACCGTCGTCAAACAAATTTATTTTACGCGCTAAGATTATGGCAGTCTGATTCTGGCGCACTTAACTATCGCTCCCAGAGGCGTAATACGTAATCTACCTCAGTCAAAGAAAAGAACCGAAAACGAATCCTATGTTTGTGTTCCCTGACTTGGACGGAGTTCGAGCCGAAAAAAAGGATTTTTTAAAGTCCACCAAATCCGAGTCGAGCTTAGTGCTCTTTGAGATCCAGCTTTAGGCCCAAGTCGCCTGAAGGCAGTTCTTATGACCAGTATAGGGATCCTCGCAAGCTACTTACCTGTGCACCACTGAATAGGCTAGAATGCCTTCCCTACCCAAACACACGAGCTTTGTGGGGAAAGCTTCGCAGGCACAGTCGGCACGGATCGCACTGATACTTTGCTATCCTTATTCGCGGGCGCAACCGCGTACGCATATCTTATAGGTCTGTTTGAGTTTGGCCGCCAAAAATGCGACTGCACGATAAGCTCGAGGAATCGATCGGTATCGCGTCGTCGATTTTCATCTGAAGCATCCTATTGCAGCGACCGGCGATAGAACTCTCTAAAAACCTCCCTTCAACATGCGTGTCTCTGAATTCGCGCCAACGCGCAATGACGAACGCAAAGTATCGGCGCGATCCGTGCCGACTGCATTAGTGATTGCAAAGTCTTGGCGGGGACCAGTCCTAGGCAGTAAATGATCAATTGCAAACCATTGAACGACTAAACATACCCTAGACATAACCATATCAGAATACGGGCTTTAATGCTGGCCAAGCAATGTTGGAACTTTCCCAAAGAGGGGGTCGCCTACAAACATGAAAATGGGGGGTCACACCGCCGGATTGAGTCGATTCATTTTTCAGTCTTAACTCAGTTCCGGGAACCGCTTGTGGCTTAACTGCTCGTTAAAATTGCATTTGTCCCAATTGCAAAAAAAATGGTCTTTGGGGGCCTTCCAGTGTCAGATATAGTGGAGTCCACCAAAAACGTCTCATTTACTTATCAATGAGAAGCGGTCGATTGGAGATCAATGAACATGAAACTCGTTGCAGCACAACCGCTCTCGCTCAATCATATCGAGCGTGCTGGTATGGGATTCATGAAAATGCTGATTCCCAGCCGACCGCTGCATATCGATAAGTAAATGAGACACTCTTGGTGGACTTCACTATACATTGCTTTATGGGTTGTAACTCGGCGATTCAAAGTAACACACCATTAGTTACAGGGCAAAGCCGCTCATGGGAGTCAGAAATAGAAAATACCAGTTGGAAGGTGCGGTGAAAAGTCGTTTTTTCCAAATGGCTTTTCTGCCTTAGATTCCACTTTAGAGGGCGGCAGTCGAGCATAAGATGCATCTACTGAATGGTTATCGAAAACTACGTGAGCTGGATTTTTTTTCTAAGAAATTTTTCTCTGAGATTTATCTAACCTCACTTATTTTCACATGGTGAGGTACGAAATCACGAAAACAATAGAAAAGATACAGCTAATGTAGTTTTCTGATAAACCATTCAGTAGATGTATCTTATGTTTCAACTGCCGCCCTGAATGTGAAACTAAGGCTGGAAAGGCCATTCGGGAAAAAAACTTTTTCACACCAGTTTTTCCAACGGGCCATTTTTTCATTTCTACATTCTACATGAGTTGGCTTTGTTTTTTCTACTTTATTCTTGGGTCTATTTTACCAGGAATCGCTGAGTTACGGCCCATAAGAGCAATGTATGTGACACTGGAACGCCCTCAAAACCATTTTTCGCTATTTAGACATTTACAAATTTGATGAGCATTCGAATTTAAGCAAAGTGGGCTGGTCTACCTAGAATTCAGCGGGGCCATTGTTAGGAGAGAGGTCAAAAGCTTTGCCATGAATGGCGGGGTCGCTGGACGCTTTTCGTCCAACGTGTTGCTTGACCCTGTTTCAGAGTGGTGTCGCTGTGAAACTCACGCCCCTGCTACACAGAGCGAGGAGAAGTGGGCGTGATCTTGGGAGGTCGCCGAATTGGCACGACAGAATGGCCGAGGGCATTCTCTTCAAGCGAAGATGCCCTTGCAACCAGTAATAGAAAATTCAGAGTGTCCCTGTTCAAAGCTATACCTCAAAAATGTTACCTACCCTAAGTTTAGAGAACTGAAACGAACTTACAATTCTGGACGAAGCTTCAAAATGAGCTATAAGATAAGCTGTGTGTGCGAGAAGTTATACAGCATTCAGCGAGCCCCGGCCAGATCAATGCGGAGATGAGCAATCAGCTTGCAGCACAACTGATGCAGTAGTAGTGCCCCGACTCTCATGAGCACGACACTGTTTCAGGAGTTCGAAAATTTTAGACAAGTTCTGAGGAAGGGTTCTACAAAGCACAGAACATAAATATGAGATCCATTTTGTGAAGGTCACATCGTGCTGCGGTAGCTACAATGGTATTGCACCTACCATAACTTACCTAAACCATCCAGAAAATCGAAAACGGATGTCATATTCATTTTAAGGGTCCCGAGAAAAAGACTCCTATGCAAAGTTTTACGAAAATTGATCTACAGAGTCCGGTGGGAGTGGTAGCCCAAACCTATTTTTGGGGCCCAGAGGTCGAAATTCTTCCGCACAAGAATTCTCCAGGGGAAGAAGGGATAATTAGGGGAGCTGAACGCGAATATAAGGTCCGTTTTCGAGTTTTCAAACTTTTAAGGCAGGTTACGGTAAGTACAACGTCAATTTCCTAGTGTCGCCTACCGTTTCTTGCTTATACCTTTTTGCGGAAATCAGTTTCGGCAAGAGACGCCACAATTTCTACCCAGGATGCAAGGGCAGCCGAGCCAAATGCTTCTTTTTTATCAAATCCAATTCTATTCGTCTACCTCGTCACATGAATCACAGTCTAAGTACTCCTCGCTCAAGAATTCATCACGTGTGACTTGTCGCAGCTTGAGCGGCAGCTTTCTGTGCCAAATGTGATAATCGGAAGCATCAGCACGATCAGATCTCGCTAGTTCCTCCAGTCGACGGTCCTAGCACTTGAAAACAAAATCAGACTAGGCCATGTGCAATCTAACCTATCATAACTGTGACCGAAGCAGCGCAAGCCACCATGCGCATTCGTAGCCAGACCACCGACTATTCGAGGCTTTTCATGAGCACTTTGTAAGCTATAATTGCAACATAATTTACCCAGGTTTTGATTGCTCAAAAACTGCTCACGATAGGAAGAGTTTCCGAGTTTCCACCGAAAATGGATAGGTTCGAGGCTCGTTGCAATATTAATGTCGAAAAAAAGCTTAACAAGCGCAAGAAAAAGCTATATGGGGCAGAGCTTGACGTGTATACCGCCCCGCCTACTTTCTCAACAACCACAGCGATGGGGGTGGGGCTGGCATACCACATTTAGCTTTTGGGCCGTATATGGCTATTGATTGCTCGGTTTAGCCGTTTTTTCAACAGTGTTATTGCACTTCCCACCCTAATTTTAGATGAGACATCGAACGCTTTTTTTCTCAAATCATGAACACCAAGCCGCTAAAAGCTTCGGAACTTCTAGGACTGTTTTTCTGGGTTCTTCGGAAGTAGTCTCAGTCCGAACTGGCTTCACCCATACCCTTGGATTTTTCGAGCTTTTCTCAAATTTAATTTCCCATTGAGCTTTTCTCGAAGAATTCGAAAAAAATGGTCTTTATCTGGCGTACTCCGGGTCGACCCCTGGACTTCCACACATCACTCTGGTGGAGCCACCTAAGGTCACTGGAAGTGGAATAAAACAGAGATAACTCACCTCATTTCTATCCTGTCTCCTCGTCATTCTCTGGTTAATCTGCAACGAGTCAAATTAATGTAACTAACCTGGAATGAAGCGCGGAGCCTCCTGCACCCGAAGTTCAATTTTGTCTTGTACAGCTTTATGCATAGCCTTGCTATGTTAATGGAATCATCCAGGCCACAATGTTTCTGTCCTTCGAAGGATAGATTGTAGTGAGACAGCAGTGTTCTGGATGCCAGATTGGTTAAAACAAGTGTTTGTCTTGCGAAAATCGTTGCAGGGTACTCAACAACTGCTTACCCCATTGCCTTTCACAAGTCTCATCACTCGTTGCTCGAAAATTCGCCTCTGATATTTATAAAATATCGACAGTCATGAGGAATAGTTCCAAAATTAGACTAAAACATTCTTAGTTCTTGATAGAGCATCACTGAGATCTTTTTTAGAAGAAAGAAAACACTCACAAGAATGCACTGGAACTGGAAGAACTTCCATAGATCGTGTGGCCTGAAAACGGTTTGTCGACTTAGATACGGCAGTTCGTTACTTCTTTCTCTATCTTTCTTAGGTGCGGCCTTTTGATGCGTAGGTGCGGGCGCGGCTGGTCGATTCCACAGCGAACCCGACTTTATGCCATGACACCGGTGCGTGGATTTCTATTGAAATGATATCTACTGTAATGAGGGTCAGCTAAAGAGCGCTGGAGAGATGTCTCCTGCACACGAACCGAAGGAAGCAGGGATAGCAAGCGCTAAGCAGTGAGGACTTCCAAAAATGTCGAAAATTCGCTACACGCTAACTCACATGGAGACAGCAAACCACAAAAGGGCAGTTTAAGCTGCGCCGAACCGACGGTAGTGGAATATACCAGACTCACTTACTGGTATACCGGAGATATGGAAGGAGCTCTCGGTCAACTCGCAATGTGTTCGGCTGATATGTTCAGTAAGTCATTAGAACGAAGAGCTTTACCGCATTGGATGACTGTCGCCCTTTCCAGAACAAACTGTACTGAATGTGGTCCACATCGGGGAGATCGCCGATGAAGATGGACTATCAAGGTAGGTAAGGTTTGACCCATTGGGATTGTTGACAAAAGGAGAACAGGAAAAACTCTGTATAACAACTTTGCTACTCCCTATACTATTTTTTGCCAATTTTCGGCCCTGTTCCAGTACATGGACTAAATATACCATAAATGTCACCGAAGAACGAAAGTTGCTGTAAAGTTCAACGGCGGGAAATAAAACACATTGATAGCCATTTTCTTTTTTAGAAACCTCCGATTGGCCTGCAAATTCATGGCAGTGCCTCACATTAAGCCTCCAAATTTGATTAGAAATTTCGCGTACTCACCCGTCTGTTACGTGCCATATCGACATCCATTATCGCCGAGACCATGCTGCGCCATCCAGTCGCGAAACAATCTATAAGCATCCTTGAAGACAGGAGCTGAGTCCACCGTACTTTGGGAAATTCCCAAGAAAAGAAGGCTGAGCAAAAGCAGTGAACTTCCACTGTACTGCATTTTCTGAAGTTTGAGCGACGGCCATTCTACGGAGAGGTAGGATTTTGCGAGTACATCGTGCACCGAGCTTGCGCCAACACAGCAATGAACGTAGAGTATCAACGCGATCCGTGCCGACTGTATGCTGTCGACACGGATCGGAGACCATGTACAGTCGCGTCTGGGGATGGTCGCCTCGGGCGATGGTTTTGAGGAGGAAAAAAAGGCGGAAGGGGCAGGCAACTGAGATGCGAAGACACCAGCATAATAGTAGCGCAGAGGAGCGACCGCTTGCCGTCCAATGGCTTAGCACCTCTGCGCGCTCTGGTTCTTCTAGCACCTCACCCTTTGTCACCTAACGACCATCACCCTATCGCCTTCGCTGCAAGCAACACGATCGGTCGCGTCGAGCTGCGCAAAGCCACTTTTGGTGGGGGCGTGGTGGAACCGAGCGTCCCTCTAACTATCAAATGACAGCTAGTGACTGCCCCAACGCGAACGCTCGCAGCCGGTCACCGTCAGGCACGATGCGAAATTCCTTGCGCTGACCTTTACTTGGATCGATCGCGCGTGTGTATGCGAGCGTTCGCGACCCCACCCCGATGGGAGAGGAGCAGGCAGCTGCTTGTCCACAATCGCCTGAAATAATCGTTCGCGGTGGCTGCTTGCAGGGTCCCATCGCAGCGCGATGCGATTTTTTGCGCTCTCTGCGAGCACCGATCAATATCGTGTTTATGGTATCTCGTCGTGTCACAGCGAGACTATAACAGGCTTTAAAGGCACAGTACACCCTCAGATATGAATTTTGAGATTTCCGTGTGTAATTGTGGAGAAGACCCTTCTGTATAACACCTGCCAAATGCCAGATCTCAACTCCGCAAATAAGTTAGAGATATAAGCGACCACCACAGGCCCGACCCCCCTTCGCTCACTCACCACAGGCCCGGCCCCCTTCTTGATTTTCGATCTTCAATAGCGGCTCGATGGACGCATGAATTCCAACAAGTCGTCGTTCTTCAGTCCACTTTCGGTCTATCTCCTCATCCTGTTTTGCACCTGTTCAGCGATTGCGGATGAAGAGAAATGCAGGCCTGAGACAACTCATCCAACTAATTTTTCACCCTCAAAATCATGGCATCTTTGAGGAGCCATAACTCTGTTCCTGCAAGGGGTCCTGGGCGATTTCAGAGATACCACTGTGACTAGCGCGCGTGACTCTCTCCAAGATAAGCATAAAATCTGAAAATTAATTTTCTGGGTGTCCAGCCTTTAAGCCGGTTTCCTACTTCCAGCGGCGAGCAAAGGTGACAATGCATATCGACACATAGATTTTTAATCGACTCAGTGATAGTCATTGCGTCGCGTCGCCTAAAGTATGGAGCTCCGGACACAGGTGGCTCACATTTTCTGCCCGGCGAAATGCAATTTACTTCATCGATGCCACCGCCAAGGTAGAATCTGGTTTTGTTGTGTCCAAAACGAAGCTAAACTACCTGGCCGTGTTGAATGCAGAACGGGTCCAGAGTTGGATTTTTCTCTCAGGTTTGGACAAATGTTCGAAATGTGTCCACCTGAAAACAGCATGTTACGCCAATAATATGTGACAGGAAGCTTTCAACACAGAAAACACTTGCTATTCTCATCTGTTTGACGTCAATAAGCACAGCAGGAAATTCTATAGCATTTCCGCGAGGATAGTCGCAGATCACTTCCACACACGTGCACTCGAAATCAATAGCCTATAAGTGAGGTACGGTCGTAGTGCATAGTCGACGTGCGATGGCTCATAGGATGTTTCTTGTGCCAAATACGCAGACATTGCGGCGCATGCATAGAGACGCAGAGACGTAGACTGCCCAAGCATACACCGCCTTGGCAAACAATTCCGCTTCGGACTGCTCATCTGGCATCCGATCGATAGCTGGTCTGCGATTGCAGACGACCCTGCTTTGCATTTTCCCATACTCTGACAATTGCGGGATGGATAGGCTTGTAAACGAATAGGGTCGACTACGCAGTTATCGATCTCGCGCGGATGTGAAAAAGGTGCGAGTTAAAGGCGGCAGCCATGATGCGCAAGTCCAAGTCAGTGGCAGACCGAGCAGCGCCGCAAAACGAAAGAAACCATATGCCCTTTAGGCCTATGCGGTTCGCTCGACCTAGCTTTGAACAACGGAATCGAAAATTTATGAGTCGTTTGCAGAGCTAACTTACCACCAAGAAGTCAAAGTGGCGCGAGGTTTTGTTCCCAAAACGTGGCATATTATCTCCTTCATGGAGCATTCTATACATAGTTCCTTCCGATAATATCGACGCAATCTGCCTCGAAGTTGCTTTTTTGTGCCCCTTTAACAGGTTCTTCTTAAACATTGCATATTTAAAGTGGAGCATCGGCATGAGAATTTTACATTTTCACGAGTAAATAGATCTTATTTGACACTCACTGTCCGGACTGATGCACTTGTTTTTAGTAGGCTACGCATCTCTGCGGCTGTCAGCGAATGAAGCCGCCGCATAACATCAGTCAAAGCGTCTCAGCTTCAATGCCTTTTGGCGGTCTTCGTATCTTCAACATGCTTCAAGACATTCTCCGCTTCGGTGTTTCCGCACGAATTTTCGCTGAAAGTACGAGGTCGATTCTCTTGGGAAGCGGTAGCTTAGCTGTAGACGCCCAATTTTTGACGTCTAGAAGTAGCCTCGCGGCTACCCCAGATGGTCTATTTTATGGTTGGCGTGTTTCAACCAAACCCTTTCCACAGTTTCACTTGGACGACGTCGCCTGACGTAAGAGTAGTAATCGGACATGTGACTTGTTGCGGCTCGCATGTCCTATCATATATCGGATGATGGGGGAGGTTGGAAAATGTGGCCCAAAAATTAAAATTTTGAGGGATAAATCGTGAACATTTTGATCAAAAATGGATATTCTCAAAGGTCCTTGTTCATCGTACTTTCTGTTTACCGAATATACGAAGCGGGGAGGCGCCCAGGAGCAGTTCGGCTGGCTAAATACGACGCGCGCCGCGCTCCAGACACCACAAAAACGCAGTAGCTTCCCGTGGCCTAAAACGCCTGCCAGCCGAACTGCTCGTGAGCGCTCCTCCACTGTGTGTATTCGATCAACAAGCCGGCCCCGAAGCCATGTTTTGACTGCACCTAGTCGCTGCGACCATGTTAGGGACAACTGTTCCTTTTCATCGCTCGTACGGAAAGGCGCGCCCACCAGATCGCTTCCATGGCAAACGTCCTACATCGCTGGGTCGCGGCCAGGGATGTGCGGCAAACGAAACGAAAAATCGGCAACGGAAATCGACAAAATTGTCCCAAAATGGCCCGCAAACGGCAATCGACAAACGGGCAAAATAAAAAAGCCAGTACAAAAACGATACAAGAAACGTTCTTAGGAGTACCGATAAAAATACTCATTTTCTCAAGCACATTACTTCGTATTTAAATAGCCAGATAGGAAATGGTTTCTCAATAATACCACAAGAAGTTGAACCTCTTACGTTGGTACAATACCTGATATAAATAGCACCGGAATTAACATTCTATTTAACACTAGTAAGCGAAATGTTGTGGTGAAAGCATACCTTTCAATTTTTTAGTTAATTTGTTCTCTAATGTCAAACTTTTTTTTAGATATGTAGTAGCATTTCATTTGCTTTGTGTTCCAAATTCATCGCACAAAATTCAGAAGATTCGCGCGATCCAAGTTAAGAGGGGTGAGCACTTCTTTGAAATTCCTTCAAAGAAGTTAAGAGCTCAACGTAGCCTTACTTTAGCTGGATTAGTTTCTAACGAGGGTGGCAGCCACGCCGCTCCCTTCTGGTACAAATTGGCGCTGCGTCTCCGCGATAAATCCACACCGGCTTCTACAGGTCTACAGAGGCACCGCGAAAGTGCCGCTGCGGCTCTGGGAATCGATGGCCGCGCCTTTCGCCAAAAAATAGGACC